>CM075345.1:87150000-89650000 GCA_037693485.1 Kitagawia praeruptora
GCAGACGAATTTTCGATTGCAAGTTCCAGTTTTCAGTTGTCATTTTCGACCTCTGTTTTAAAATCTATTATATATATATATAATAGATTTCAAAACAGAGGTTGAAAATGACAACCGAAAACTGGAACTTGAACTTCCAGTTTTCAGTTTTCAGTTTTCGGTTGCATATAAGGTTGCATATGAGGTTGCGTAGCAACCTCATATGCAACCTTATATGCTATATAGGGGAGCAAACGAATTTTCAACTTTTGCAACCTCCAGTTTTCAGTTACAACTTTTGCAACCTCCAGTTTTCAGTTGCAACCTTTGCAACCTCATTTGCAACTCACACGGCTGCGCCGCCAGAAGTTATAAATGAGGTTGCAACGGTTGCAAACCGTATTTTTGAAAAAAGAATCTTAAAGAAAAGTATTTTTATAAATAGTTTCAAAAGTGGTAGTATTTTTTAAAAAATAATTTGAAGGATGAGTATTTTTTAAAAAACCCCTAAAATTTAAGTACCTTTTGCAAAAATTTATATACTTGATTTTACATCGTGATATATGGTCAATGTTTCTAAAAAATTGAGATCATATTTATCGATAGAGGCACCGTGTAGGAATTAAAAAGATATAAAAATTAATATAATAATTAATTGGATTATTAGTTAGAAATAATATAATATTACTTTCATATAAATTAAATTTGGATTTAATGGTATTATTAATTTGATTGTACACAGTGTTGGAGAAAGTGACAATTGGAATTAATTTATGGAAACATTGTTTGTAATTAATTAATTAATTGATTATTAATCCAAATTAATTTAACATTAATTTTTTTATATATTTACATTTTATTTATACTTGTTTTAGTAATATAGTTATACCTCTATAATTATCATATATTTATATAAATATATTTATAAATATTATCTGATTAAAATAAATAAAATTATCAGATTAAGGTTTTGAATTATGAGTCCATTTGAGAGTAAAAATTAAAATAATTCATGATTTAACCGTCTAAAATAGAAATATATAGATGTTGATGTGGGCTGAAAGTAAGCCCTAGAAATGTATTTAATGATACGTTGAATAAACCTAAGTTGGTTCAAGGTCAAAGCCCAATTACGAGGCCTAAAACCTTATTTATGATAATAAATTTGTAATTAATAAATCAGCCAGTTTCTGACTCCAAGATTGAGTCTTAAAAGGAAACTAAATCATATCAGGAGTAGCCTCCAAGGTATACACCTCTAATACTTATATTCTTATCAATTGGAAGGCTCTAGAATTGGGCCAAGGTAGTAACTTGCCCACCAAGTATCCTAATTCTACCATAATTATAGGATTTTCCCCACCTATATAAGGACCTGCTCCTCCACAAACAGAACTACGTTTTTTGGCTTGATTCTTGATATTTGCAAGATACGTAGGCATCTTGTGAGGGCAGATTAAGTCACGAAACACTCTCTTTTGACAAAAAAAAGTCACGAAACACTCGACCAGCCATTAAAGCTCGAAACTCTTTTCAACCCTAGCATTTAATACGCAATAAATATACCCTGCTTTTCGTTCCATAACATTTGGCGCCGTCTGTGGGAAGAAGGCATCAACCATGGTGACCACACGAAGGACATCACCAATCTCTACTTAGGCCTTGCCTCTAAGCTCTGCTCCACCTACCACTGAGCAGGTACCCCCAACCACAGGGGCGATCACTCAAACTCAAGCTTCTCAACCCCCAGGGACGAATCCCCATGCTAAGAGAACGTTACATATGGTCGTCCATCCAGGTCAAGGAACCAACTCTCTTAAGACGTTGGTTTCTCCTTTAGTTGATCTCAATCGCCCGTTACCACCAGGGCTACAGATCCATACTACGGATCTCCCCATGAATACCAACCCGATGTATGGTATGCCTAATTACCCTCCAATTACTCAAGGTCCTGGACCCAGTGGCCATGCCTTGCAGATCCGAGATCGAGAGTATTATGACTACTCCAGCCCCTACACTGATGATTCATCGTCTGATGATGATGATCGTGATGAAGCCCCGAGAAGGCGACGTGTTAGCAGAGAACCAAGAAGGAGAACACAAACTATCGATGATGGACCCCCTCTGACAGTTGCTGAGAGAATCAAGGCTCATGAGGCCAAGATTTTAAGGATAAAGGAAGATATCGCGAGAGAACAAGCTAGGTTAAATCAAACTCAACCTCTTCCAACCTCAGGACTTCCCATTATAGACTTAGAGAGGTCTTCAAGAAGGCAGAAAAGGGCTGACGCCCCAACTTGAAGAACAACAAGGGTGGAAACCCCAAGGATCTGATGCCGCTTGGGGATCCTGATGATCCTACACCCCCGTTTACCGAGGAGGTGATGAATGCACACATCTCTAGGAAGTTCAAGATGCCGACAATTTAGGATAATGATGGAACAGGTGATCCCGCGAACCACGTAAGCACATTCTCAAACGCACTACTGTTGCAGCCTGCAAGCAACGCCTTGAAGTATAGGGCGTTCCCTCAAACTCTGTCGGGCATGGCTCAAAGATGGTACAGCCGCCTACCTGCGAATTCAATTGGCTCTTTTAAGGAGCTGAGCACCGCTTTTGTTAGCCAGTTCATCAGCGGGAGAGTTCATGAAAAAAGTTCTGCATCTCTCATGTACGTGGTGCAAGGGAAAAATGAAAATCTGAGAGACTACCTCAAACGGTTCACTAAAGAAACAATGAATATCACGGATTTGGAGAATAAGGTGGCCATGGTGGCCTTAGAACATGGAACCACTGATCTCTTCTTTAAGAGGTCATTGGCAAATCATCCTCCTGAGAACATGGAGGAGTTACAACAAAGGGCTGATAAGTATATCAAAGCCGAGGATAGTATGAAGAAAGAGGCCACAGCAGATGATGAAGGGAATAACAATGACTCTAGGAAGAGGAAGTCGGATCAGGAATACGATACCAAGGACAAGTACCCGCGTACGGGCAAGGATTCAGACTCGGCTCCTAGAAAGGGGAATCCAGGACAAAGATTTACTGAATACTCAAGATTGAATGCCCCAAGGAGCCAAATCTTGATGGACATTGAGAAGGATAGAGACGTGAGATGGCCAAAGCCACTAAGGACTGATCCTGAGAAAAGAAATAAGAATCAATACTGTCGATTCCACAAAGACGTGGGGCACGACATTGACGATTGTAGGCAATTGAAGGATGAGATCGAATTTCTAATCCGGAGAGGAAAGTTGAGTAAGTTTTGCAAAGATGGGAATCAAGGAAACCCAAGGCGAGATTATGATAGGAAGGATGATGATCGCAATCGCAACCCGCAGCCCCGAGGGCCGGTAATAAATATGATTTTTGGTGGCCCAACAGCGGCTGGGACAAGTAGGAATTCCAGAAAGTCGTATGCACGAGAAGTGATGCACATTGTTGGGGAAGCACCAAAGCGTGCAAAGACAGAGGTCTTAATTGGATTCGATGATTCGGACCTTGAAGGGGTGAAATTCCCCCATGATGATCCATTGGTAATCTCTCTAGTGATCGGCAACTCCCAAATGAAGAGAGTCTTGATAGACAATGGAGCTTCAGTGGACATTCTGTTCCATGATGCCTTTTTGAAGATGGGGTATACTGAGTCTCAATTGACGCCATCAAATATGCCCATATATGGGTTTAACGAAGTTGAGTCCAAAGTTGAAGGGACGATTCAGCTACCCATGACCATAGGGCAGGAGCCACGGGAGGCCACTCAGATGTTAAATTTCTTGGTTATTAAAGCTACGTCTACCTACAATGCTATCCTAGGAAGAACGGGACTTCATGCTTTTAAGGCGGTTGCCTCCACCTATCATCTAAAGATTAAGTTCCCTACCAGAAACGGTGTAGGAGAAGAGAAAGGAGATAAAAAAAATGGCAAGGAGTTGTTATGTTGCCGCATTGAGGCCGGATGGAACTGGGGGGCAAGTCCTCCCAATTGAGGATATGGACGTTCGAGAGGATGAAGAACAGAGAGGAAAACTAGCAGAAGACTTGGTTCCCATACCTTTGGAGTTAGGAGATCCTGAAAAGGTTACTCACATCGGGGCATCTCTGAAAGACCCCTTGAAAAGCAAGTTGATCACCTTCTTGCAAGACAATAGTGATGTCTTTCATGGACAGCAGCTAATATGCCAGGGATAGATCCCCAATTGATAACACACAACCTGAACGTAGATCCGGACAGGAAGGCGGTGAAACAAAAGAAGAAAAATTTTGCACCTGAGAGACAAGAAGCCATAAAACAGGAAGTTGACAAGCTTCTAGAGGCAGGGTTCATTGAAGAAATCCAGTTCCCGGAATGGTTGGCAAATCCCGTAATGGTCCAAAAAGCCAATGGAAAGTGGAGGATGTGTATAGACTTCACTGATTTGAACGACGCATGTCCAAAGGACTGTTTTCCCTTACCAAGGATTGATATGTTGATAGATGCCACGGTTGGGCACGAGATGCTAAACTTCATGGATGGCTTTAACGGCTACAACCAAATCAATATGCATAAGGACGATATTCCTAAGGTATCATTCATCACTGATTTTGGTGTGTATTGTTACCTGGTCATGGCCTTTGGATTGAAAAACGCAGGAGCTACATATCAGAGGTTGGTAAACAAGATTTTTGCTCATCTCATTGGAAAAACTATGGAAGTTTATGTAGATGATATGTTGGTGAAAAGCCTACACAAGGCCGATCACATTGAGCACCTCCGTGAGGCATTTGAAGTATTGAGACACTACAAGATGATGTTGAACCCAGCCAAATGTGCTTTTGGTGTCGGGTAAGGGAAGTTCTTGGGTCTTATGGTCTCAAAACGAGGAATTGAGGCTAACCCCGACAAGATCAAAGTTATTCTAGATATGGAACCACCTCGTTCCATAAGGGACGTACAGAAACTGATTGGAAGGATTGCTGCATTGGGGAGGTTCGTCTCCAAAGCTGGAGACAAGTGTTTGCCATTCTTCAAAACACTAAAGACAGTGAAAAACTTCGAGTGGATAGAAGAAATCCAAGAGGCCTTTGATCAAGTGAAAAAGTATATGGCTGAAGCCCCGCTGTTGGCCAAGCCAAGTACGGGAGAAATCCTTTATCTCTACTTGGCTGTTAACTCGAATAACTTGTAGAAGGGGGGGGGGGGTTGAATACAAGTTATATAATCGTGTCTGATTTTTGCTTGATTAGATAAACAAAAACAAACGAATAAATCAAACTCTGTTTGTATTAAATAAATCAAATACAAACTCTACCAAAGGTGTACAAATACCTTTAGCAGCCGCTGACAAAATAAATCTCTCTCTCTGTTTGTTTCGAACTTTCGAATACAACCCTTATACAGAGCTACGCACACAAACTCAATCGCTCAACTCACAATTGCTTCACACTTTTTACAATGATATAGAGAGAGTATTTATAATGCTTCCTATCAACTAATAACAGAAAGATAATCTATACATGACAATGTTCTGCCGTCCAGTTGATAGTTTCCATCAATAGAAAATTCTTTCCTTCATGATATCTTCTTGCTTGTTCTTCAAACAAAGATCCTGTTTTATAGCACTTGCCAGTTTCTATAGCATCCATATGACATCATCAGTAACACGACTGATATCAGGATTTCATCTTGCATCAGGATCTGACCATCCCATCAGTACTTGACTTGCTCTATCAGGATTCGATCTCAGTTCCTGACATGTAGTCCTCGATGCACTGTTCCTGACTTAAATTCTACAGATCACTGTCTAATACATATATCCTATACAAAGTGCTAAATCCTTTATAAATCAGGATATACAAGAAGTATAAGTGAAATTCTATTCTTACATCACAACTCATGAATTGTTCCTAACAATCTCCCCCTATTTATGCTTTAAGATCTGAAGCATAAATCTGAGTTGTTGATGTCAAAACATATAACAATACAATCAGAATAGAATTTATGAATTTAAGATCATGAAGTTAAGTACCTCCTTCTTCAGATGTAGATAAATATCTAGTACTTAGAAGAAAGAATTCAACTATTTGATGCTTCTTTTCCTTTTCCACTTCCTTGATAAGATTCACCTCTATCATCCTTAGTTCTTCTTTTATCTTTCCCAGTCTGTTTATCTCCCCCCATCTGTTGCCTTTGAATTGTTTTTATCTCCCCCTTTTTGACATCAGCAACATTAATTCCAAGAGACTCAGTAATAGAGCAAATGAGATTCATTAGAACTGCTTGATTTTCCATAATAATGACTTGGTTATCTTCAAGTGTTTGAAGTCTTGATTGAATTTCAACGTGAGATTTCTGAATGTCTTGTAAAACTTCAGAATTGACTTCAATATTGGAAGTATTTGGAATATCTTCAGATTCAAGCCATGTAGAAGAAGTTGCTTGTGTAGAATGATATTCAAGTAATAATACTCGAGTAGAGTTACAAACATCTTCATCTTTCTGATCTGAAGCTGCAATATGATCATTCTGTCCTTCACCAGTATTCTGTGTACTAACATCTACAAATCCTAACTCCTCCTTAGATTGATCAGATACTGTTGATGTCTCAATTCTGGCTGATATTGGAAGTACATACAAAGGAATACTAGGATCATTAGGAATTTCTTCTAGTACAAGTGGTGTAGAAGTTTTTCTTAGTCTTTCACCTCCTCTGTTGATAATTCCTGCAAGCCTTTCTTTCTGCTTCTGAGCTTTAACTTCTGGCTTTGCATTGTGCTTTGCTAAGTCATGCTTTTCATACATCTTGATAAAAGAATAAGTACCAGCATCCATACCAAGATTGTCAGACCAAGATTCAAGAGAAACCTGATCCCAGAAATCAAACGATGGTGGTTTCCTAATTTTCTCTCCCTCATAATGGAGTTGATCATCCATACCCTCATTCTCACTTTGACTATCTAAAGTCAACACTCTTTCTACCTCTCCTTTTGCCTGGTTAGGAGCCAGCCTATCAGATTATGGATCAATATCCATCTTTTCAAGTGTATAACTCAATTTTGGATAAGTGCTCTCATGACCTACAGAAAAATAGGGTTTAGAAGAAGTTTTTATACCTGAACTCACATGGAGAGAGGGTTCCTCATCTGACAAGGGGCTTGAGGTTTTCTCCAAGGAGTGAGCTACTATAGTCTCTGAATCCTTACAAGCATCTTCTTTCCTTCCAGAGACTATAGGCTTCAGTATACCACTTTTAGGTTCTCTACTAGACTCTGATGTCTTCAGTAATACTTCATTAGACACCATAGTTAGTATGTCACCATCTTTAAGTGTTGTTTGCTGAGACTCACCCTCAAGGTGGATAGACTCTGACTGAACAATGTTTGTTTGATCTTCAGGAAATCAGTCAAAGTTATTCCTACCATATCATAGGGTTTCTCACTTGCAATTTCAGTCATCACAGAAGACCTTTCAGCATCAGCTATCACAGCTCCTGAGTCATCCAACCTCTGACTAGATGGTTCTTGTGTTGCAGTGACTATGATCTGATCTGTCATACTATTCACCACTGGTGCAATAGTATCTCCTATTGACTGCATTCCTCTATCTACGTCCTCCTGTTGTTCACCTTGAGCTGAAGCATCTTCAATAATGACATCCTTGTCAAATAAATATGCATAAAGTGATTGAAGTGCAACATGCTTCGAGAGTCCAAATTTCTTGACTAATTGTCATCTGACTGAGACATAGAAATACATCTTCATTAAGTCAAGTCTTTGATGTAAAAGTCCATAATCTTCAGGAAATAAAAGTTTTGGTACTCTTTCAACTAGAAAATCTAGAACAGGCCTGGATAGTTTCACTTTGATAGAAATAACTCCCATAGCCAGTCTGTATGATAATGTAGTTTCCCATAAAGAATCAATATCAAGATCTCTATTGTCAATTACTGACTTGATTGTAGCTTCATTTGTAGAAACCTGCATGAAGTTAGTTGGACTAGACTCTGTGTGTGTGGGTGACAATTGAATCTTTCTCCTTGTTCTCTTGGTATAGTGAGCAAAAGATTTTTCCTAAAAAGACTCAAGAGGTGTAGACACAGAAGTGATATTGGGATGAGATCCTTTTTCAATAGACACAGTCTTTTGAGAGATAGTATCCAGTAACTGTTTTCCCTTTTTAAGTACTACAGTCTTTTGAGAGACTGCAGCCTGGCTGTGACTAGGTGCTTCATCTCTTTGTCCTAACTTAGAAAGTTGAATTGCAGCCTTCAATTCTTCTCTCTCAGCAATAGATATATTATCATCATCTTCACTAGAACTACTACTACTGCTTGACACAACAAATCTTCTCTTCCTTACAACTGATGTCTTTTGAGAAACACCAGAGATTGGTTTCTTTGAAACAACAGGCTGTGGATTAAAACTTTGTTCTTGAATTGTTTCAGAGACTATAATGTTTTGAGCTACTTGGGTAGACACAGGGGGTTCTCCTCCAAATGAGATTCCTGAGCCATTTCACCACAAAAGAAAGAAGAATTGTAGAGAGTAGGAAGATGAGTTGTAAGAATTACCTGAACATGATGTGGATAATGAATTGCAGGTATTTCATCTAGATTCTTTTCATTGTCCTTCTTTGTAATGTCAGAGAAAATTCTCTTTTGCTGTACATAAGAAGAAACACAATGTTCTCTACCAAATCTAGCTTCAACATCAGGAATAAAATGGTTAATAAACATTTGCATAAATCTATGATAATAAACCATTTTCCTGTCTTGATCTCTTGACCCAAGTTTAATACTCATCTGACTTAAGATAATGTTACCAATGTTAATTACTCTATCATAAAGCAAACTATAAGCAATATGTGATGTAACAGAAGTAATTTGCTGAAAAGAACTACATTTGCTAGTAAAACATTTAGCAATTTGATCAAAGAAGAAATACCATTCTTTCCTAAGAAAAGATCTATTTAACTGGCTCATGTTGTCTAGAGGTCCACTATAACCTAGTGCAGACAACATAGTTCTTACATCATCATCAGATGGTTCACTTGCATAATCTACACTAACAGGTAAGTGAAGTACTGAATTAACAACAGATTCAGTAATATCATAAGTATCTTGTCCTAAGTGTAGAACAATCTTACCTGATTGACTCTGAGTAGAATCAATTACTTCAGCATTCTCCCAAGCTTGTGAAACAGCAGCTTGATTTATTTCTGGAGATGCTGCCAATGCATAACACAAATGTCCAATAGCCATAAAATCCATTACTGGATAAATATCAACTGATACTTCTTTCTTGCTGGTGATTGCTGCAACATGATTGTTAGTCATAAAATCAAAGTCACCAAACTTGAAAGTCATAAAATCAACTGATACTTCTTTGAGCTGCCATTTTTGATCTGAAAAGAACTTGAGAAATCTTGAAATTGATTAGAGATTTTGAGCACTTAAATGAATGTTTTTGCCTTTGGAAATATGAATTAGAGGTTAGCAATAAACAATCAGAGTCTCAAAATAAAAATATATTCACAAATCCTTCAGACCTACTAACCCACGTTGACACGTAGGTTGACAGGTGTCAGTCCCTGAAAAATGCAGTTTACCCACGATTTTTGGAAAATAAAATCCAAAATTGATTTTAATTAAATAAATCAGGGTAAAATCAAAATTAAATCAATACTGATCAGCTTTATTTCCTAATGTGATCTTTTTCACCAAGATAATCACAACTCTTAATGTGATTAAAAATAATAAAAATAATCATCAATCCTGATGAAATCACTCTCGCTTTCCTGATCACTATCATCCTGATTCTAGAGATTAAATGGAGTTCCACGTGGCAATCTCAGAATTTTAACCTGAAAAGAACATCAATATTCCAAACAAAAATATTTTGTTAGATTGTCAAAATATCTTGGAAATACGAAAGGACCAGTCATACGCATAGATATATACGCAGATACATTGAACACTTCAAAATGACTGTTCAGCTTCTCACTATTTCCTTTATAAATACCTGATGTATTTTCCTTTCTTAACTCCAAAAACACACAAAACTCTCTGTAAACCCAGAGCTTCCAACAAAATACAATGACCTTTAACCCCATCTTTCGATTCCTCACAGATGATGAACCAATTTTTCATTACCAAAGATTCATAGTTAGTCTCTTTGAAGAGATGACTTTTCTCATCGCTTTAGACATGGTTGGAGTAGATCCAAATAATGTCCAGAACCTTCTCTTAAAACATTCATCTGTTGGATACAATCTCCCTCTAACATCCTCAAATCTTGAGGATGAAGAATTTGGCCGAGAGTCTGAGGTTGATCTTGATGGAGATGCTATACATTCTAGTCAGCTGCTCTCATTCAAGTCGCCCAGACAAGAAATCCAGGAGTAATCATCAAAGTGACTCTTGAGATGCTCCTTGTCCTGAAGTAGATTTTTGAAGACTAAGAACAACTACAACTTTAGACATGAATAGAGTTATCAGTAGAAGTTAGACAAAAAGATATTTGTATTTCATTTCCATGTATGTAATGCTTTCAATTAATGAAAATACAATTTCTTATTATCTACTTGTCTATTGTTGTTTATTGACTGATCTGAAATATAAATTATCAGTATGAATGAATCAAATCTTGCTAGCATAGACTTAAAAAACTCAGAATTAGATTACTACATAACATGAACTTCAGGATTTGAAACAGTAGTACACACAAATTTCACAATCCTGATACTGACGATAAAATCCTGATGACGTCAGCATACTGATAGCAATCCTGATACTGATGTTTATTAACAAATCTATCATACTGAAATTTATCAAAGTACAATGTTACAGCTTAAGCATTTAACAATCAAATATAGATCCTGACAAGAATATCAAGTCTATAAGCTGAAAACAACATACCTTGCTACTTTTGCAGATGTTAAAGATCTAAAAATTTAACATTCCTAACTCACTTACTAACCTACTGAATATAGCCTCATCAAGTGGTTTAGTTAGAATATCTGCAAGCTGTTTGTAAGTAGAAACAAAGTGAAGTTCCACAGTACCATTTTCAATATGTTCTCTAATAAAATGATACCTGACATCAATGTGCTTAGTCCTTGAATGTTGAACTGGATTTTCTGCTATTTTGATAGCACTAGTATTATCACAAAACATAGGAATATTACTAAGTGACATACCATAATCCATCAACTGATTTCTTATCCAAAGGAGCAGTGCACAACAACTGTCTGCTGCTATGTACTCAGCTTCTGCAGTTGAGGTTGAGACAGATTGTTGCTTCTTGCTTGCCCAAGAAATCAATCTGTTTCCCAAGAATTGACATGTACCTATAGTGCTTTTCTTGTCTATTTTACACCTGCATAATCAGAGTCTGAATAGCCAATTAGGGAGAAATCAGATTCTCTAGGATACCACAAACCAAGATTTGGAGTTCCTTTGAGATATCTAAAAATTCTCTTCACAGCAATTAAATGAGATTCCTTAGGATCACTTTGGAATCTAGCACATAAACAGGTAGAAAACATTATATCTGGTCTACTTGCAGTTAAATCAATGAGCCCATCATGCCTCTATAACTAGTGTTATCCACACTCTTTCCCTTAGGATCAGAGTCTAGTTTAGTGGCTGTTGCCATGGGTGTTTTTGCAACTGCACAGTCTTGAAAGTCAAACCTTCTTAAAAGATCTTTGATATACTTTGGCTGATTAATGAAAATACCAGTCTCAGTCTGTTTGACCTGCAAACCTAAGAAATAATTTAGTTCACCCATCATGCTCATCTGATACTTAGACTGCATAAGCTTACTAAACTTAGCACACAACTTTTCATTAGTAGAACCAAATATGATATCATCAACATAAACTTGAACTAAAAGCAATTCACCTTTTATCTTTCTAAAGAATAAAGTTTTGTCAACTGTACCTCTTGTGAAACCATTTTCAAGAAGAAATTTAGACAAAGTCTCATACCATGCTCTTGGTGCCTGCTTTAGTCCATAGAGTGCCTTGTCAAGTTTGTAGACATGATTTGGAAATTTTGGATCAACAAATCCAGGTGGTTGCTCCACATACACTTCCTCATCAAGCTTGCCATTTAGAAAAGCACTATTTACATCCATCTGGTATACCTTGAATTTTGGATGAGCTGCAAATGCAAGAAACAACCTGATTGCTTCCAATCTTGCTACAGGGGCAAAGGTTTCATCATAATCAATGCCTTCTTCCTGAGAGTAACCCTTCGCCACCAGTCTTGCTTTATTTCTTACAATCATACCAGATTCATCTAGCTTGTTTCTGAAAACCCATTTTGCACCAACAATTGATCTGTCTTTAGGTCTTGGTACCAGTTTCCAGACTTTGTTTCTCTCAAACTCATTTAATTCTTCCTGCATTGCAATTACCCAATCAAGATCCTATAAGGCTTCTTCAAACTTTTTAGGCTCATTCTTTGAGAGAAAGCAACTGTACAAGCATTCATTTTGAATTGATTTTCTAGTTCGAACACCACTATTTGGATCACCAATAATCAAATCTTCAGTATGATCCTTCGTCCATTTTCTAACAGGTGGTAGAATACCTCTGCTAGACTCTCCCCCTAAGTTAGTGGTATCTCTTATGAAAGAACTCTCTCTGCCTTCAATAGCCCCCTTGATCAGTAGAATCAGTAGATTCCATACTACTGCTTGTTGCTGATCTTTCCTCAGTAGACTCTGAAGAATCAGTTCCTGATGGAGTAGACTCTGAATAGCTAGTCTGCTCCTGATGATCACTGTGTCCTCCTTGATTTATTTGCTCCCCCTCAACAGTAGCATTCCTTTGAGAAGCAATAGAAATTCATTCTGGAGAACCTTCATCTTCACTGGAGAGTATATCAGAATTCTTCAGATTTTCAAATTCCAATTTGTCATGGCTTTCATCAGTTTGCAGAATTCCAAATTTCTTGTTATCAAATGCAACATGAATTGATTCCATAACAATGTGAGTTCTGAGATTATAAACCTTGAAGGCCTTTGATGCTGAATATCCTAGAAAGATTGCTTCATCCGATTTGGCTTCAAATTTTCCAAGTTGTTCTGGATGAACTTTTAGGACATAGCATTTGCATCCAAAGATGTGAAAGTATTTCACACTTGGGGCCCGTTTGGGAAATCTTATTTTTCAGAAATAAGTTACTTATTCTGGAAAAAAGTTAGAAAATATGTACTTTTTTCTGAAATAAGTAACTTATATTTGTAAGATAACGAATATTAAACTCTCCATACACATTTTTCTTAAAAAATAATATGTAAATACGAAATTTTTTCCGAAATAAGTAACTTATAAGTTGTCCATTAGAATTGCCAAACAGGCACTTGGTTTCTTTCCTTTGATCATCTCATAGGGAGTTTTTCCATGACTATTTATCAAGGTACAGTTTTGAGTGAAACATGTAGTGTTAATAGCTTCTGCCCAAAAATAGGTTGGAAGTTTTGCATCTGCAAGCATGGTTCTTGCTGCCTCTATGAGAGTCCTGTTCTTTCTTTCCACTACACCATTCTACTGAGGTGTACCAGGTGTAGAAAACTGTTGAGTGATTCCATTGTTTGCACAAAACTCCTCTATTGTAGAATTCTTAAATTCTGTACCATTGTTACTCCTAAGTACTTTGACTTTGTACTCAGAGTTATTCTGAATATTCTTGACAAGTTCAATGATTTGCTGAGGAGCTTCATCCTTCTTGTGTAGAAAGAATACCCATGTGAACCTTGTGAAATCATCCACTATAACTAGAGCATATCTTTTCTTGCTGATAGACGTAATGTTTACTAGACCAAACAGATCAAGATGTAGCATATGAAATGGTTCAGTAATTGAATTTGCAGTCTTGCTCTTGAAAGTGGTTCTTATCTGTTTTCCAAGCTGACAGGAATCACAAAGTCCATCTTGCACAAAATTTGCCTTAGGTAGACCTCTCACAAGATTGTGCTTAACAAGTTGATTAAGCTTCTTGAAGTTGAGATGTGAGAGCTTCTTCTGCCAATTCCAGCTTTCATCATTTGTTGCTTTGCTGTAGAGACATCTAACAATTCCTTTAGATGTATCACTTAAGCTGGCTTCATATATGTTACCATGTCTTTGACCAGTTAGAACAATGTCTCCATTTTGCATATTCAAGATTTTGCATTCTTCTCTGTCAAAGATTGATTGATAACCTTTATCACCCAGTTGACTTATGCTTAAAAGAGTATGTTTCAAGCCTTCAACCAGTGCTACATTTTCTATAATGACATTCCCCAAAACAATTGAGCCATATCCCAGAGTTTCTCCTTTGTTGCCATCTCCAAAAGATATTACTGGGCCAGCTTTTCTCTCAAACTTTGTAAGCAGGGACTTCTTTCCTGTCATATGTCCAGAGCATCCACTGTCCAAGATAATTGAATGCTTCTTTCCTGTGCCATGCAAACAAAAAGTAACTAGTTAGAATTTTTAGGACCCAACTTTGATTGGATCCTTTCTTACTAGATTTAAAAACAACAGGCTTTGGAGATTTTGCTTTTACTTTACCTGTTGCAGAGTCAACCTTAGACTCTGATTTCACAAACTGTTTGTGACTAGGAGTTTCAGATTTCAAAGAGTAATAGTCATAATATAGTTCATGATATTCTCTACACATGTAAATGGAATGAAGTAAACTACCACAATGATAACAAGCTTTTTGTGGTTGGTATTGAATTTTCTGAGTCTTGGGGAATCTGGACTCAGTTTTCCAAGAAGGTTTTTGATTGCAGTTTAGGGCCAAATGATTATGATTTCCACATTTATAGCAATTTTTCCTAGGTGCATCAGGTACATTCTTGTAATTATTCTCTTTGTTAATACCTTCTTTTCCATTCCTATTTCTTTTGATCTTGCTAGACTCTGAAAGACCATCTAGTCTCTGTTTCAACTGAGACTTAGACAGAAACCCTATGTTTACATTCTTAGGTTTCTCTAACACTTTCTCATCTGAATTACTATTGTTAATTCTTTTGTGTACAATAGGGGTACCTTTTGAATCATCAAATTTAACATGTTTAGGTTCAGAAACAATTTTCTTACCTTCAGATTTAGATGTGCTAGCTTCTACTTTACTATCATCATTGATAATAGCCACTTTTTCTTCTTGTCTAGCCTTATCAAAACCTAAACCATTAACTTTACCACGAATTCCACTTTCAAAGATTTCTAGAGTCTTTTTACCAGAATTGTTAATGGTCTTAATCACATCTCTCTCTTCCTCTAGTTCTTTTCTGACATAGTCATAAGCCTCAAGAATAACACTATAATCTTGCTTAGCTTTATCAGAACTTAACTTGTATTCTTCTATTTGAACTAGCTCAGATTCAAGAAAATTATTTCTATCAACTAACTTATCATTCTTAACCTTAAGTTCATCTCTTTCACTAGTAAGAATTCTAAAATTAGTCATAAGATTCTTAAACTCAGCATGGACAGATCTAATTTCATCAGAATTTAAGCTATCAAATGAATCAAGAGAATGAAGTGATACCTTAACAGAAGATGGAGAAGTTTTCTTTGGAGATCCAGGTTTGTCTGAAACATTTGCTATCAATGCAATGTTGTCATAATCCAATTCATCTTCAGAATCACTAGAATCAACCCAATCCTTCTGTGTGACCATAAGTGCATTACCCTTTCCTGAATTCCTAGGCTTCTTACACTCACTTGCAAAGTGTCCAAGCTCGCTGCAGTTAAAGCACTTGATCTTGGCCTTATCAAGCTTGACAATTGTACTTTTGCCTTTGTCACTCTTCTTCTCCTCCTTCTTTTGAAAAGGTCCTTTGCTAAATCTTCTTCTGTTGAATCTTCCTTTCTTGAAAGCTTTAGCAAACATAGCAGAGAGTTCCTGCATCTCTGATTCAGAATCACTGTTGTCAGAGTCTATATCAGTAGTCTCTGACTTAGAACTTTCTTTGCTTTTCTTCTTCCTTGAGTTCTTTACAGCAGGCTCATCATGCTGTTCCTCTGGAAGCTTCTTTGATTCAGATTGAGTAGTAAGTGCAACAGTCTTCATCTTTCCTTTACCCCTGCTCTTCTTCTGCTGCTTGTCAAGTTCATAAGCCCTCAGTTTTCCATACACTGCCTCTAATGATATCTCATCAAGATCATTAGCCTCCTCAATTGCAGATATCTTCTCATTGTAGAAATCAGGCAAGGCTTTCATGAACTTAGTATTCATATCCTCCAAGTCATAATATTTACCATGCATGGCCATCTCATTGATGAGTTTTGTAAACCTATCAAAGGTGTCAGTAAGTGACTCACCAGACTTGGATTCAAAGTACTAATACTGTTGTATAAGTAGTGTCCTCATGTTCTTCCTGACAGGCTTAGTTCCTTCACAGTAAACCTTAAGATTGTCCCATATATCCTTAGCAGTCTTACAAAAGAGAACATAGTTAGTGAGAACAGAATCAAGACTGTTGAATAATATGTTTCTCACTTTAGCATCTTTAAGAACATTCTCCTTGTCCTTATCTGGCCATTCAGATTTAGGCTTCTCTGCTGTATGTTCTGGAACAACCTCACCATCAACAGTTGCTTCTCCAACAACCTTCGTTGGGATATAAGGTCCATATTTGATTCTGTCAAGATAATCAGGATCTGTTGCTTCCAGATGATGCAACATCTTTACTTCCCATAGAGTATATTCGTTTCTCTTGAGCATAGGAATCTTAGTATTCCCATCCTTGTAACCAGACATGATTGCAGATCTTTATGATTATTCGAAATCAACCTGCTCTGATACCAATTGTTAACTCGAATAACTTGTAGAAGGGGGGGTTGAATACAAGTTATATAATCGTGTCTAATTTTTGCTTGATTAGATAAACAAAAACAAGTGAATAAATCAAACTCTGTTTGTATTAAATAAATCAAATACAAACTCTACCAAAGGTGTACAAATACCTTTAGCAACTGCTGACAAAATAAATCTCTCTCTCTATTTGTTTCGAACTTTCGAATACAAACCTTATGCAGAGCTACGCACACAAACTCAATCGCTCAACTCACAATTGCTTCACACTTTTTGATGACGAGAGGTTCAATTATGAACTAATCGTTGTCATGGGATTCTAACGGATTTATTTATGGAGCTTTAGTATCTTGATTGCTTTAAAGATCTATGTGTGATGTATATCTGATATCCTCGTATGGTTATGCTTAATTGATAGATGCGTCATGAACATCTAATTTGTTAATCTCTTGTGAAGTGAAAGTGGATCTTGAGGTTTAGAACTTGCCATGCTAGCATAGGTTCATAATTGTTTATCAACATGATTCGTAGTATGAGATGAGAATACTTATATTGCCCTATGTGATCTTTATGGATAACTTGCTCTTCAACCGTTATGTTTTCAAATTCTATAGACATATAGGGTCTAAGCATAATTGGTGTCTATTCATCTTCTATCTCTTTTGTGGATGTATGTTTAGTTTGGTATTCGTATACTGAGAAGTAGCGTATACTTGTTTCGTGTTATCCGATCAGATATCATAACCATTGCATATAGTGATTAAAGGCGTCAGATCTAAGCGAAGTATTTAATGAAGTTAGGATTCCATGGTTTTTCTTGCAGAAGTAATTAGATTTCAATTCTTGTTAGTTAGTTAATTCGTAGTTTTGTTAATTTGCTTCTTAGTTTAATTTAGTTAGTTAAAACCTTAATTTATTAATTGTCTTAGCAGTGAATTAAAATCATACACTGTTGCATAGGTGCGTTTACTGAATTAAAACCATAACCAGATCCCTGTGGGAACGAATTTGGACTTAACCTTATATATTACTTGTGACCACGTACGCTTCACAAGTAATATATAAGGTTAAGTCCAAATTCGTTCCCACAGGGATCTGGTTATGGTTTTAATTCAGTAAACGCACCTATGCAACAGTGTATGATCTTAATTCACTGCTAAGACAATTAATAAATTAAGGTTTTAACTAACTAAATTAAACTAAGAAGCAAATTAACAAAACTACGAATTAACTAACTAACAAGAATTGAAATCTAATTACTTCTGCAAGAAAAACCATGGAATCCTAACTTCATTAAATACTTCGCTTAGATCTGACGCCTTTAATCACTATATGCAATGGTTATGATATCTGATCGGATAACACGAAACAAGTATACGCTACTTCTCAGTATACGAATACCAAACTAAACATACATCCACAAAAGAGATAGAAGATGAATAGACACTAATTATGCTTAGACCCTATATGTCTATAGAATTTGAAAACATAACGGTTGAAGAGCAAGTTATCCATAAAGATCACATAGGGCAATATAAGTATTCTCATCTCATACTACGAATCATGTTGATAAACAATCATGAACCTATGCTAGCATGACAAGTTCTAAATCTCAAGATCCACTTTCACTTCACAAGAGATTAACAAATTAGATGTTCATGACGCATCTATCAATTAAGCATAACCATACGAGGATATCAGATATACATCACACACAGATCTTTAAAGCAATCAAGATACTAAAGCTCCATAAATAAATCCGTTAGAATATCCCATGACAACGATTAGTTCATAATCGAACCTCTCGTCATCATGGGATCTGATGAAACCATGATAAAAACAAAGTATGAAAATATACAAATAAATCTAAGTAATTGATATGTAATGGTTCTACTCCTAATGATGATGATGATGATCCTAATCTATATGATTTTACAAGGGTTGGATGTGTTTATATAGGCTCTAGACATCTTGCCCAACAAGAAAATACCAAATCAGAATTATAATAGAAGTACGTTTCCTAAACTGATTCTGATTTAAAGGGAAATTCGCAGCTGTCTTTTCTTCAGTAATTCTTGAACGTTCCAGCTGCAATTGGGCCTCTGGACCACTTTAGAATGGTAGAGAATCTCGTTATCTTCGCGTGGACAGTAAGATCGCCCAAAACTGACTTCTAGAACTCAAGATATGACCCAAACAGTGAATCTCACGCGTGCAGCCCAATAAATCCGAATTTTAATAAATTAAATCTCCAAAAACGACAAAAACATCCACCATAATCAACATCCTTGTAAATCTGCACAACTAAACAAAACACATCAAAACTACAAGAAACTTGACCCCAAGACAATCAATTTAAGCCGATTTAGAATGCTCCAAGTGGAGATAAATCCACTTATCACTTTTTACAATGATATAGAGAGAGTATTTATAATGCTTCCTATCAACTAATAACAGAAAGATAATCTATACATGACAATGTTCTGCCGTCCAGTTGATAGTTTCCATCAATAGAAAATTCTTTCCTTCATGATATCTTCTTGCTTGTTCTTCAAACAAAGATCCTGTTTTATAGCACTTGCCAGTTTTTGTAGCATCCATATGACATCATCAGTAACACGACTGATATCAGGATTTCATCTTGCATCAGGATCTGACCATCCCATCAGTACTTGACTTGCTCTATCAGGATTCGATCTCAGTTCCTGACATGTAGTCCTCGATGCACTGTTCCTGACTTAAATTCTACAGATCACTGTCTAATACATATATCCTATACAAAGTGCTAAATACTTTATAAATCAGGATATACAAGAAGTATAAGTGAAATTCTATTCTTAACATCACAACTCATGAATTATTCCTAACATTGGCTATTTCGGATCAAGCTGTGAGCGCGGTACCGGTAAAGGAGGAAGACAAGGTTCAGAAGCCGGTATATTATGTGAGCAAGGTTTTGCATGGAGCTGAATTAAATTATTCTACCATTGAAAATTTTACCTTAGCATTGGTAACTGCCTCAAGGAAGCTACGACCCTACTTTCAGGCACATAAGATTGAAGTCCTTACAGGACAGCCATTGAGGAACAGTTTGCATAGCCCTAAAGCCAGTGGTAGGCTCATCAAGTGGGCAATCGAGTTGGGAGAATTCGATATTAATTACAAGCCAAGGACGACCATTAAGGCTCAGGCACTTGCTGACTTCGTGGTTGAATGCACCATTGACAACCAAGAAGTCGGGGGGCAGGAGATACCTCAGGAAGGTGATAAGGAAGACAAGGAACCCATCATTAAGGGGAAGGAATTCTGGGTGCTCTATTTTGATGGAGCATCAAAAACAAAAACAAGTGGTGCAGGTCTTGTCTTACAAAGTCCCGATGGATTAACGATTGAATACGCCCTGAAATCAGACTTTCCAACAACCAATAATGAGGCAGAATATGAAGCTCTGGTAGCTGGACTTAGTTTGGCAAGAGTGCTAAGGGTCAAAAATCTAAAAGTTTGTGGAGATTCAAGGCTAGTTGTGGCCCAAGTCAATGGAGAGTTTGAGGCAAAGGATGAAACCATGGCCAAGTACTTGAGGTTAGTGAAGGCAGTGATGACTCAATTTGATGAATGTTACCTGGAGCATATTCTGAGGGAGGAAAACATCAAGGCCGATGCCTTATCTAAGTTTGCCTCCTCCGAGATAGAGAATTATACTGGTAGTGTCTACTTCCAAGTTCTGAGATCCCCTACTATCGATTCGAAGCTGGTTGCACCTATAGGGGTAAGAGAATGTTGGATAGATCCCATAAAAGCACATCTTGAAAACGGTTGGCTCTCGACTAATGCCATGGGGGCACGAAGATTATCTGTGAGGGTGTTGAGGTATGCTTTGATTGAAGGGATACTCTACAAAAAGTCTTTTGTGATTCCATATCTAAAGTGTTTGAGGCCCAAAGAGGCCAAATCAGCTATTGAGGAGGTCCATGAGGGAATTTGTGGACAGCACTTGGGGGGCAGGGCCCTGGCTCACAAGATAGTCAGACTCGGATTCTATTGGCCTGAGATGATGGCTGATGCCAAGAAATACGTGAAAAAGTGTGATCGGTGCCAGAAACATGCACCAGTGGTTAGGCAACCACCAGAGATGTTGACGTCCGTCAGCTCCCCCAACCCTTTTGCTATGTGGGGGATGGATATACTTGGGCCATTTCCAATGGCCACATCTCAAAGAAAGTTCCTAATTTTAGCTATTGATTACTTCACGAAGTGGATCGAGGCCAAACCTTTGGCTAAGATCACAACCAAGCAAGTTATGCAGTTATTCTGGGAGAACGTCATGTGTAGGTATGGAATACCACGGATCCTAGTTACGGACAATGGGTTGCAATTCAACAACAAAGAATTTAAGGATTATTGTGATGAGAACGGAATCGAGCTTCGGTTCACTTCAGTTGCCCACCCTCAAGCTAATGGGCAAGATGAGGTTGAAAATCGGATCATCCTTGATGGACTCAAGAAAAGGGTGGAACATTCTCGAAATACTTGTGTGGACGAATTATTGCCCATACTTTTGGCATACCGAACCATTTGCAAGGTAACTACTGGGGCAACTCCATTCATGTTAGCTTACGGAGCTGAAGTTGTTGTCCCCGTAGAAATCATGCATACATCTCCCCGAGTGGAGGCCTTTGAGCCTAACACTAATGAAGAAGGAATGAGGTTAGCTCTTGACTTGATCGATGAGGTAAGGGATGAAGCCCATGCTAGGAATGCTGAACATCAGAAGAAGGCCTCTTTCTACTACAACCTGAGGGTGAAAGAAAGGTTCTTCCGTCAGGGGGACTTAGTACTCAGAAAGATTGAAGCATCCGGAGTTGGACAGAAGGGAAAGCTAGCACCAAACTGGGAAGGTCCGTATCGTGTCAAAGGAACATTAGGTCGTGGATCATACAAGCTGGAAATTCTGGAAGGGAACGAGGTGCCTCGCACTTGGCATGCATCGAATCTCAAGGTCTATTATGTTTGATTATTCTATAAAGGTCATAGCTCATATTTAGTAGGGAAGTAGAAATAAGGTCGACGAAACCATTTTTGAGTTTTTAACTCCGAGTAGAAAGTAGAATATCTATGTAAGGGTTGAACCCATTTCAGAATTCTTTTATACAATTATGCAGCTTGATTTCCAATATTTCTCTTGCTTATATTCTATGTCTGATATGTATCAATGCATAAATAAATTGCAAGCCTGTTAAGGCTGAATACAAATGACAAAATGATTAAGTAAGAAAGGAAAGATCGAAAATGCACGAATAAATAAAAGCCCAAAGGCTATAAGTTATAAGTTACAAAACAAAAAAAATGAAGTCATAAAAACATATGCCATGCAGGGCCTAGAATAAATAAACTCAATGAGCCTTAGGAGTAGACTTGGCAGTACTCCTAACTGGAGAATCTCTATCAGTGCTGGTGGTAGTAGTCGACTCCTCGTCATTAGCCTGAAGCGGGGAGTGCTCAGGATCCAAGATCCTATCGGTAGCATCATCCCCCTCCGCTTCTTCCTCACCTTCCTCCTCATCCTCTTCCATAGGAGAAATCCTCTAAGACTCCAATAGCTTGGCCAACTCTAAAGGAGCCTCGGGGCAAGGAAAATCCCCAATCTGGAACAACCCAGGGTGCCTCTCAGAAACAACATCTAAAGCCCCTTTCCAGCCACAAAAGTAGTTGGCCGGATAGGCAAGGTCATCATGCTTAGACATAAGCTTTTGGAAGTCCTCGGAGTCCATGTAATCATCAATGATATCCTCCTTGCCTTGGCGAAGCTCAGCAATGCTGCCATAGGCTTTCTCCAGCTCCTCCTCCTTTGCCTTCAACTTCTCTTCCAAGCCTGCAACTTGGACCTTCGACTGATCAAGATCCTTCTTATGAGTCCCAGCCTGAGTTCGCCAAGATTTGGCATGATGCATGGCAGCTTGGAAGTAGGTGTTACCCTGAAAGCACCATTAAATTGTTAAGAAAAGGAAAGTAAAACATTTAAACTAAAAGAGAAGAAAAATGCTTATAGTAGCAAGAGATTGGGTTCCCAGTGACTCAACTCCCTCCAAGTCACGAGAAACAACAATGTCGCGATAGTCATGAGGGGTGATCGAGTGGTAGGACCAATCCCTCGAATGTTTAGTGTCCCCCACCACTGAATCCTGCTTTCTAATACCCCAAGCAGGTCGAAACATAGAAGTTTTAGCTGAAGAAGCAGCCCCACTTCCCTCAACTGTATCAACAGCCCCATGGGGTCTCCAAAAGGCTGGCTCTGTGGGTTGGCCCCTAGTGTCTTTCGCAATACGCTTCCTCTTCATGCGAGAAGTTTCACCAGACAAGTGCTCTTGAAGATCCTTTATAGCTTTAGCAGCTGAAAAGACAAAGATAAAGTTAGTGACAAATAAAATATAACATGTGAATCAAGGAAAAACTAAGTAAAAGAATGATGGGGTTTACCCTTATTAGTGACAGAAGAAAGACCCACAGACTTGAGGGAAAATTCCTCGAGTAGAGTGAAGAAGTGAGTTTCCCCATTATCTGCAGTAAGGGTCGCGAATGCGGTTTTTTCTACATCATCCAGCTCGATATCATCTGGATTTCCATCAATTACCTTCCCAAAGGAGCTACGGAAGAGGGTGCCCCAATCACCCCCTTCCCATGTGAGATACATGAACTCTTCTTTCCACTTAGGATTATTATCAAGGATTGAGGAGGGGTCATAGATGTTTGGGATCGTGGCACGAAGACTGATATACACCCAGCCAGGATAGTTGATTGCACTATTTTTAAATTGAAAACTCTTCCTAAAAGAGGAACGGATAATGGAAAATTGTTCTTTAAACAAAGAACCATGAAGCAAAGAATGGCTCTCCAAGCATTTGGAACTAGCTGACAAGGATTTATTTGAACATCCGCTAGCAAGGTGGGAATAAAATTATGGAAGGGGAAACGAAGCCCAGCCATGATAGCATCCTTGTAAATGTAAAGGGCATGGGGTTTCCAATGACAGGAACGATCCCTAGGCTCAGCTGGGACTAATTTTAAAGGAGAACGAACGTCAAAGAGCTTGTTAAATTTTTTGATTTTCTCAGCAACAAAGAATTTCGAGTGATGATTATAGAAATCTAATGCAGAAATAGAGGGATATTCATCTCTCTTTGATTAATCATGTCAATCAGGAAAGTGTATTTTGAACGAATAGGAGGGAAAGAGGTACCTCGTGAAGAAGAGCTCATCTTGCTAAGCCTCCTAGCTTCTCTGTCGTCTGCCATTGATATTCTTGGGAAGAAGGCTTCGAAGATTGATCTTCAAGAAAAGCCCAGAAAACCACCTTGATGGAGGAACTTAGGCCGGGAACTTCTTGCCGGAAACCACTTGAAACTAGGAGCACTAGAGAGAAACTTTAGTGAAATATTTGAGTGAAGTGAGAAATGAGTTCATAGAAGTTCATAGAAGCTTATAGAATTTAAAAGAGGTTAAAATGCCAAGGCAACAGGTTGTAGCCAGTTGAGGCCCAAGGCCCAAATTAAGGCCCAAGATCTAGAAGTTCATACAAGCTTATAGAATTTAAAAGAGGGTTCTAGAAGGATCGAGAAATTCATATAAATAATTAGTAAATTGTTGGTCCAGGAAAGTATTGCAGAAGGGGGGTTGAATGCAATACTAATAAATTTCAAAAACTATTTCAACAACTTAAATAGAATTTGTGATTTACTAGTAGAAGAAATGCAAACACAAGTAAAATCAAATACGAGGATTTCACAAAATAAATGTTTTATTTATTTTGCAAAGTTTTGCTACAACCTTGAGAACAAATTAATTCTCAAGCTACAAATACTCAAGAGATTACAGTCGTTGAGTTTTTCTCACACTTAATATATAAACAGAGAGCTCTATTTATAGTGTGATAATCTACTGTACTATCATCATCAATGATTGTTGAGTTGCTGTTATATTCCTTTTGCAGCTCATTCCATGATTTATTCCCATGTGATCAGCACAAAGTAACTTAAAGATGCTTTCCACATTTGAGCCACCCAGATCTAGCCGTATTCAATTTTATCTGTTCTAGACTTTACAGGTTGTTCCATGTGATCTCTCGAGCTTCAGTTATAGACTTTCCAAGCTTGCTGTAAAGGTTGAATATTACAACACGCCTGCTTCTTTTGAACATATACTCTGTCGTTTAATTTGACTTAGAAAATTCCTAAATCAAGCTGATTCTATATGACAGTATGTTTGCCACAAAGTTTGCTGTCAATGGATTACGCTTTGTCTTGACAGTATAAATTTCCCGCAGATATTACTGTCAAGAATTTTGCTTTGTTTGACAGTATGAATTCCCGCAGAGATTGCTGTCAAGAATTGTGCTTTGATTGACAGCATGTTTTTCCCGCAGAGATTGCTGTCAAGAATTCCAAACTTACTGTCGCAAACTGTATATCAAAGTTGCTGTCATTAGAATCTTCCGCCAATGTTGCTGTCAAGTTGAAACTTGCTGTCGACTCCGTGAAACTTGCTGTCGACCTCGGCAACATGATGTTTCCTTGTAACCTTACTGTCAGGGCTTGACAGTAACTTTTATTCCTTCTGTCGAACTCATGTATTTCTTGAGGCTTGAACATAATCGAACTTCTTCCAAGAATTACACTTATTACATGACAGTATTTATTTAAATTACAAGAACACATTTCAGGCTATGACAGTATGTTCTACTTAGCAAAAACTAAGTATACCAATAAAACTAGTTAAGTTGTCTATTCCATCACCCATAAATCCCAACAATCTCCCCCAATTTGTTTTTATGGATAATAAGGACAAATTTACAAATATCATGCTGACAACTTAACTAACATAGATCAGAAAGAATAAACTCTTCATTTCTGACCAATGATTAAACTGAATTGTTTTCAAACAATATATCACAAAAGTAAAAAAAAACTTTACTTATCTTGATTTGAACTTTTCACTTTGCTCCTTTTCCCTTAGAGCTCTTCTGAGATTTTCAATTAACTCTTTTTCTTCAGGGGACTGTGCATCATCTTCATTTTCCACAATGTATTTTCTGATCATTGATGAAGCAGTGTTTAATGTATCTCTGAGTTCCATCCAGTAAACATTTTGCTTTACAATTGATCTGAATTTTAGCACATCTCCCTCCATTTTGAATCTCCTGCCAGGAAACTGATTTAGAGTTTCCCTTCTTTGTTTTTCCAGGCTGGGATCCTCTCCTCTCCTCTGATCAAGAATCATATCAAGCTCCCAAGAACACAGTGTTTCAAGACTGTTAGTTGATCCAACCACTTGCCAGTATAATTCTTTTAACACACTGGTCTTCAATTTAGAGAAACTATCTACATAAATTTCTTCTTTGCCATACTTGATTCTCAAAGGATTGTCCAGTACGCATGGCTGATAGTTGGATTCTTCACTGTTGATCTTATTGATTTTACTGTAATTTTTCTTCATTTTAGCTTCAATCTCATCTTCTATCTGTTGACGAGATTTTTTTCTTGATGCTAATTCTTCTTTGAACCTTTGCTCTGCTTCATACATCTTCATTTCATGTTCTGAATAAGGTTTCTCCATTTCTTTCCAGTTATACTCAGGAATAGGATTGTCTTCTTCATACTCCAAACCAAGGATTTGATAGACATCATCATCATTGTGAAGTGTCCAATCACCAAACTTCTCAATAAATTCAACATGCCTGGCTTCATAGTACTTGAGAACTTGATCCATGATCTTCTTTGAAACATTATCATAGGTTTGCAGTAGCTCAACCATCCTTTCCAGATTGAAGAAATCAATTCTTCGTTTTACTGTTTCAGAAGTTTGAATGAGTTTCTTGGAGATCACCTTTGATTTTGATATCTGAGTGAAGTCAGATTCCACTGTAATCAACTTTTCATTGTTTTGCCATAGAATGTATCTTGCAACTTCTTCTTTTGGTCCATCAAATTCTATGGATACAGAGGTGATTGTTTCTTTGGCTTTCAGCTGCATCATTTCAAAGCTATTCATTCTTCTCCTCATGATGGGTTTCTTGAGTCCCAATCCTGTAGCTTTTCCTTCTCCTTTGTAGACAGTCTTTCCCTTTGTTGGTCTTTTTGATTTTCTCTTGATTCTTACTGTCTTGAATGATTTGACAGTAGGATCGTTGACAGTTTCTTTTATAGGGCTTCTGACAATGTCTTCTTTGACAGTATCTTCAATGACTGTTACTTCATCCTGACTGACAGCATCTTTGTTGACATCCTTGACAGCATCTTTGTTGACAGTATCTTTTTCAAGATGTATACTGTCAATTTCCATTTCTTCTTGAATTCCTTTCAATGCTTCAAGTACTTCTTCCTCTTTCTTTTCACCAGCTTTCTTGCTTGAGCTAGAATTTTCAGAAATTTCCTTTGATTCTGCTTCTTTGACTTGAGTTTGCTCTTTTGAAAAGTCTCTCAGTTCTGTTCTCTTAGGTCCTCCAGCTTCACCTCCATCCTGATTGTCATCATCATCTTTTTCCAAGGTGTCATCAAAAGTACAGTTTCCACCTTGAGCATTTCTTCTTGAATTTGCTTTGGCAATGAGCTTTTTAATTCTGGCACTGTACTCCATGTTTCTCTTTGCCAAAATCTTGTGAATATCTTTAACTGCCTTAATCCTTTCCTTGGTGATGGGTGCATTCAGTAATACCTTAAGTACATCCATGATGACTTTGCTTTGTAGAGATGTTTTGCCTTCAAGAGTTAAGAATCCAAGACCTTTAGTTCCTTTGGCTGTTGTCTGTTTAAAGCTTACACCATATGGCTGGAGACTTACTTCTGGAAGTTTGTTGTTGACCATTGTGCCCAGTTGCATATAGAGACTTTCATCAAAGATGGTAGAGTTTTTCTTCACTAGAATCCCAAGGATATATTGCACTCTGGCAGAGAAAGTTTCCAACAGTTGAGTTGTTATGAATATTGAATGCCCACTTTTCAGGTACACTTCAACTGCCCACCTCTTCTCTGAGCTAATCTTTACTGACAGATTTACAATCTTTTCTCTCAAAGCTTCTGCCAACTTAGCAGGTTTTCCTTTAGACACTGTGATTGCTTCATTCACCAGATTGTTGAATTCCTCATCTTTATTATTCAAGGTGCTCTCCATATGGCTTACTGTTATTAAGTCAGCTTCTTCTTGGGAATATGTACTTCCATCAGTCCAAGTGATAGGCTCTGAAGAAAACACATATTCAGGCAACTTGTCTTTGCCTTTACCCATCCTATTTGATTCCTCTTTTTCTCTCCATAGCCTCTCCAATGTGGATTCTTTCTTCTCAGGAACTGGTTCATTGATTTTGATTGAGGATGCTCTATTTCCTTGTATTTGACTTAATACCTCCTTGGATACTAGCATTTGTTCCCCATCTACTTCAGCTTCAAAAAGCTCCTCAGTTCCAGAGGCTATTCCTACTCTCTCTTGCTCCCCCTTACTCCTTTGCTCCCCCTGTCTTTTAGCTTCCCCTTGTAACTCCTCCTTTCTTCCTGGTTGCTCAGCCTCTTTCTGATCTTTTCCTTTCTCCCCCTTAGTTAAGTTTGCAGCATGAAGTAATGAAGAGAGTGACAGTAGTGTGGCTTGAATTTCAGCAAAACCAGTCTTCACAGTAGATGACAGGTTATCCAGTTTGCTTTCCATTGTAGCACATCGATTCTCCAGTGCTTGGAGCCTGTCATTTGAGGATGCAGAAGGACCACCAGACCTAAACCTTTTAGGAGGTAAGGGATAAGTCTGGGGCATGGAGACTGTTGGGGTTCTCACACTCTCAGTGTTTTTATAGATGATCTCATCATCTCTCACAAAAATTCCCTCAAGGCCTAATGCCTTTTCTGTATTGGCTCCCTCAAGTTCACTCTGGACATGCTCAAGTCCCTCTCCTTTTGCCAGCACATTTGGCTGCCTCTCATTTTTATACTCACTTCTCTTTTCTTTTATCTCTCTTTTCTTTTGCTCTCCCTCACTCACCCTAAATGCATGAGTATGAGCAGTACTAGCATGCAAGGAAGAAAAAGATGACTTAGATTTTACCTTAAAAGCCCTGTAGAGTGGCATGTCATCATCAGAGATGTCTTCAATTAATCCTTCTTGAAGTTGTGTTTGAGCAGGGATGACAGCATCTTTTGAAGGACTTTTGACAGTAACTTTTGTTGGAATGGTACTGTCACTTGAATGTTTGACAGCACCTTCTGATTTGTCATTGACAGCATCTTTGGCTGTGACAGCAACTTCCCTAGGGTAAGATGCTTTGAGGGAATCGATCAAGATGCTGGCTGTTTCAATTTCTGACAAGTTTGCATCTTGATCTAATCCAGTGTTTGATGGAGTGGTATCCATTTCACTTTGAGAAATGGGTTCTTGTGGACCACTAGATGGGGGCTCATCCATGATTTGAGATGGATGATCAAAACCTGAGGGGTTGGTACTGTCCCCCTCTCTAGGTTGATTAGAAGAAACAACAGATGTGGGAATGAAAGAAGAAGATTGAATTTCAGATTGATTAATTGGCTGTTCCACAGAAAACGATTGTGGAACATCAATAGTATGAGTGAATTCCTCACTGTGCTCTATCTCAATGTGTGTATCTTCAAATACAGGTTCCTCAAGAGTGAGTTCTTGAGTTTGTGTAGACTCTTTACAAGGTGCCTTGGGAGACAGGCCAATTTCAATAGATGTCCCTTGTTGAGAAGAAACACCTAGAGGTGAGTTCATTTCCCTATCATCCTCTACAGTCTTTTGGGAAACTGTAGGGTGGCTGACAGTAACCTTGGCCCTTCTAGCTCTCTTCTTCTTAGGCTCAGAAGGGGCTACTGTGGGTTCTTTTTCACTACCAACCTTATTTGCTGCACTAGGTGCAGTGACTCCCTCTTGACTCTCAACTTGTTCACCAGTTGCACTCTCTAGGGTCCTTTTCTTGGATTCCTGTTTGGCCATTTTAAGGGCTTTTGGTAGTCTAGAGTCCCTAGGTGGAATGTATGGTGTAGAATGTGGATTAACTGAATTTGGGTCTAATTCAGCTTCATTCTCTATTGTGAAAACAGTGTAACCTGTTGGAAATGGAAAATCAAGGTTGGGCACTTGATTTACCATGTGTTGTGTGAAACATAGTGGAATATGTGCATTTAAATTTTGTGTGTTAAGAGATGTGTGTGTATTTTTCTTTAAAACAGGACATTCTTCAAAATCAGAATTGTCCTCAACATTTCCACAAATATTATTAATACACATAGTTAAAAAGCGAGGATAGATGGATACCTTCTTGCCTATTGCGCTTTTCAACTGTGCCATGATCAGTTTTCCAATGTTCACCTTGTATCCATGGACTAATGAATGAGTGAGCTTCTTGATATATGATGGTATTCCATTCCATCCTGTAGTCTTGGTAGAGAATACTTTCACCATTACATCAAAAATCATACTCCACTCTTTTCTCAGAAATTTCCTGTCCATTTCACCTGTTTGATACCACTTATCAGAAGTTTCTTCAAGTTTAGAACCAGAATACCCAATCTTCAGAAAGAACTTCTTCAGAGTATCATCAGTTGCTAGTTCCTTAAAGCTTTCTTCACTGGTCAACACAATACCCAAAGCCTCATTGATATTCTTTACTGAAAGAGAATGACTTGCATCATCTATATTGAACTTAATGGTTTCATTCTCTCCAGTTCCTTGAGCACTTGCTGATTTCCAGAATTTTTCAATTCTAACAGCATCAATTTTGGGGGAAGAAGTTATTGCATGACCTAGGTAGGATTTATTCAAGAACGAAATAATTCCTTTGAAGTTTTCACCAGCATCACTAGGAGAAAAGATACCAGCAAAGTTGGTTTGAGCAATACTTTGTTTAGGTGCCATTGTTGAATGTTTTGAAAAATGAGAGAGAAAATGCGGTTTTTGGATGCAGAAGGTTGAGAGGTTTTTGCAAATGAGAGTGATAGTAGATTAAACGGTAGATTCAGTTTCTAATATGAATCGATTTAACCTCTCTTAATTGAACGTGTGATAATGATATTACCCATTAACTCCACTTGCTATATTACGTGGCAGTTGCTATTAGATCGTGGATTGGTGAAAAGAAATATACGTATGTATATATATAAAAATTAATATATATATATCTTTCCACTATCTTTGATAGCAACTTCTCGTGACAGCAACTTTCATTGACAGTAACCTGTGCGTTTTTCTTTCTCTACCAAATCTGACAGCAATTTCTTGTGACAGCAACTTTTATTGACAGCAACTTGTGCGCTAACAATATTTCTGTCAATCAGCTTCATGAGTGACAGTAAGTTTTATCTGACAGTAAACTTATCATAAGATCATGCTGTCACTGTTCACACATAACTTAAGTTAAGGACACATGATTTCTTAAAATCATTTTAAGACAGACATGTAAAACTATTTTAGCATAGTCATAGCAAGCATGATATCTAAAAATCCTTTTAGCATAGTCATGGCAAATATGATATCTAAAAATCCTTTTAGCATAGTCATAGCAAATATGATATCTAAAAATCCTTTTAGCATAGTCATAGCAAATATGATATCTAAAAATCCTTTTAGCATAGTCATAGCAAATATGATATCTGAACAAGTATCACATCGTACCTTAACTTCTCATGACAGTACCTTCTTGTGACAGTACCTTTAAAAGTTTCTGTCATGAGCTTCGACTTCTTATAATTGATAAACCAGTTAGATGATCATACCTGATTTAGCATTCCTAACTCACTCACCAACCTGATAAATGTTGCTTCATCCAGTGGCTTGGTGAATATATCTGCAAGTTGCTTATCTGTTGGAACATAAACCAATTTTACATCTCCTTTTTCAACATGCTCCCTGATGAAATGATGCCTTATATCAATGTGCTTTGTTCTGGAGTGTTGAACTGGATTGTCTGATATGGCTATGGCACTAGTGTTGTCACAGTAGATAGGAATATTTGACAACTTTAGTCCATAATCCATTAATTGATTTTTCATCCAAAGTATTTGTGCACAGCAACTTCCAGCTGCAATATATTCAGCTTCTGCAGTTGATGTAGAAACTGAGTGTTGCTTCTTACTGAACCATGACACCAATCTCCCCCCAAGAAATTGACAGCTTCCTGTAGTACTTTTTCTGTCAATTTTGCAGCCAGCATAGTCTGAGTCAGAATATCCAATTAGATCAAATCCAGTTTCCTTAGGGTACCAAAGACCTAGATTTGGGGTGCCTTTGAGATATCTAAAGATTCTTTTAATTGCAACTAAGTGTGATTCTTTTGGATCAGCTTGAAACCTTGCACAGAGACATGTAGCAAACATTATATCTGGCCTGCTTGCTGTTAAGTACAGCAATGATCCTACCATGCCTCTGTAGGTACTAGAATCCACTTTCTTGCCTTTAGGATCTAACTCTAATTTGGTGGCTGTTGAGATAGGTGTCTTGGCAGGTGATGAATCTTCTAAGTTAAACTTCTTGAGAAGCTCTTTGACATACTTAGATTGACAGATGAAGATTCCTTCCTTCTTCTGATAGATTTGAAGACCAAGAAAGAATGCTAATTCTCCCATCATGCTCATTTCATACTTGTTTCTCATTAGAGATGAGAACTTTTCACACAATTTTTCATTTGTTGAGCCAAAGATTATGTCATCAACATATATCTGCACAAGAATGATGTCTTTGCCATGGTATTTATAGAATAAAGTTTTATCCACCATACCTCTTATAAATTGATTTTCCAGGAGAAAAGTGGATAAAGTGTCATACCAGGCTCTTGGTGCTTGCTTTAAGCCATATAGAGCCTTGAACAGCTTGTAGACAAAATTATGCAGTTTGTCATTTTCAAATCCAGGAGGCTGTTCAACATACACTTCTTCTTCTAATTCTCCATTTAGAAAGGCACTTTTAACATCCATTTGAAATACCTTGAATTTGCAGTGTGCAGCAAAGGCTAAGAAAATTCTTATGGCTTCAAGTCTGGCAACAGGAGCAAATGTTTCATCATAATCTATCCCTTCCTGTTGACAGTAACCTTTGGCCACTAGCCTTGCCTTATTTCTTGTCACATTTCCACTCTCATCTATCTTGTTTCTGAAAACCCATTTTGTCTCAATGACTGATTTTCCTTTTGGCCTTGGAACTAGTTTCCAAACATTGTTTCTTTCAAATTGATTGAGCTCCTCCTGCATGGCCATCACCCAATCAGAATCCAACAATGCTTCTTCAACTATTTTTGGTTCCATTTGAGATAAGAAACATGAAAACATGCTTTCAGCAGAGATATTCCTCCTTGTCCTTACACCAGTAGTGGGATCTCCAATAATTAGATTACTGGTATGATCTCTGTTCCACTTTGTTGATTGAGGCAAGCTACTTGTTTGATGAGATTGTCTTTCATCAATATGAGGATTTGATTCTCCACCATTTTCATTATTCTGCTCATTTAACTCAAATTCTCCAGTCTCACATTCTTGTTGATTGATGCCTGAAATTGTCTGTGATTGAGCTGAAGTTTGATTTAGATTATGAGTATTGACAGATTCTTTCTCATATCTCATTGATTGAATGAGACTTGGTTCTTCATCAACATATTCTTCCTTTTCCAAGTATCCTTGATTTTCAAATCTGAAGGGTTGCATTTGACCATCCTCATGTAGCCCTGGAAACTTGGTTTCATCAAACGTGACATTGACACTTTCTTCAATTGTTTTGTGCTCCATGATATAGACTCTGTAGGCAGTCCTTTCTATCCCATATCCCATGAAAATGCCTTCATATGCTTTAGTATCAAACTTGCCTTTTCTTTCATGGTTGTCTTTCATCAAAAAGCACTTGCTTCCAAAAATATGAAAGTACTTGACAGTAGGCTTCTTTCCTGTCAAAAGATAGTAAGGAGTATTGCCATGAGCCTTGTTGATTAGTGTTCTGTTCTGTGTGTAACAAGCAGTGTTGATGGCTTCTGCCCAGAAATATGTTGGTAATTTAGCATTACTCAACATAGTCCTTGCAGCTTCAATAAGAGTCCTATTTTTCCTTTCTACTACTCCATTTTGCTGTGGAGTTCTTGCAGCAGAGAATTGTTGAACAATTCCTTGATCTTTGCAGAAGTTTCCAAGTGTAGCATTTCTGAATTCAGTTCCATTGTCACTTCTTAGAAATTGAACTTTTGCTTCAGGGGTCCTGTCAAGTACCCTTATGTGATCAATGATTTCTTGAGCAGCTTCATCCTTTGATTCTAAAAATTTCACCCAAGTGTACCGAGAATAGTCATCTATCATGACCAGTGCATATCTTTTTCTGGATAGTGATTGAACATTCACTGGTCCAAAAAGATCCATGTGAATCAACTTGAGTGCTTCAGTGTTAGTGTTGACTTGCTTTGATTTATGCATTGTTTTCCTCAATTTTCCCATTTGACAATCTTCACACAGTCCTTCTTGACAGAATTCTTGTTGAGGTAGTCCTCTCACCAATTCCTTCTTCATCAGCATGTTCATTGTTTTGAAATTGAGATGAGAAAATTTCTTGTGCCAAAGCATGCTATCTCCAACACTTGCTTTGCTGTAGAAGCAAAATATTCTTTCCTCATTTGTTGAGTTTAAGTCTGCAACAAATAGGCTTCCTTTCCTTACTCCTTTCAGAGATAGGCTTCTATCCTTCTTGTGGTGAATTGAACATTCCATCATGCCAAAGTTTACTTTGAATCCTTTGTCAGTGAATTGACTGACACTGAGCAGATTATGCTTCAAACCTTCCACAAGAGAGATTTCTTCAATGACAACATTTCCAGCTTTTAAACAGCCATATCCCACAGTGTAACCTTTGCTGTTGTCTCCAAAGGTTATTGTTGGGCCAGCCTTCTCAACATATTGTGATAGCAGGGATATATCACCAGTCATGTGTTTGGAACATCCACTGTCGATTATCCACATGACCTGTTTACCTCTCTTTCCCTGCAAGACAGAATGAGTTTAATTTGCATTTGGTACCCAAGTCTTGTTGGGTCCTGCATACTCAGTATCATCAGAAACTTTATCAATATTTGAAACAATATTATCAGAAGATGGTTCCTTGACTTCTTTTATTATCCACTTAGTTTTTGTCTTTGACTTTTTCTTAGTGAGAGCAGACTTCTCACTTTCTTTAGTGGATTCAGAAGTCTTTGCAGTTTGCATATAAGCACATAATTCATTTGATGAAATTTGCAAATTAAAACATGTACTCATGGTAGTAATTTTGCATGGCATACAGTCAATGTTATTACAAACTACCAATTCTCTTTGCATAATGGGGGTTCTGTGTAAGTTCCCTTTCAACTCTGTTGCATTAGATATGCTACTAGTTGATTTCTTACAACCATGAGTTAAATGATGTGAGGAGCCACAATTATTGCAAAGTTTCCTTGGTGCCTGCTTAACATATGCATAATTATTCTTTTTATCAATGCCTAGCTTCCCATTTCTGTTTTTGGACTTAGAGACAACTATCTTGACAATCTGTTCAGAAGATGCTGTCGAACTATTTTTGACAGCATCTTTTGTACTTGCTGTCTTGACAGTAGGTTTGAAAGTTACTGTCTTGGATGACTTCTTGACAGTATCTTTTGAACACTTGGTTGGACTATTTAATACTGTTTCTGTCATAGACATTTTGACAAAATCTTTTTCTTTCTTAGATTCACTGTCAATCCTCTCATCTTCATCACAGAGTTCTTGATTAATAATTAGGGAGTTTTCATTAACCTCAAACTCTGTACTTTTGAAAATTGGGTTACTCACATTTTTGAGGATGTGAGGTCTTACAGTATTATTATCCTCATTTTTCTGTATAACAGCCTCTTTACCAGGTCTCCTGCTATAATCATAGCCTATGCCTATTTTCTTACTTTCAGTATGATTCTCATGATACTCTTGAACTAACTTAGAGGAATTTCTAAATGCTTTTAGCTTAAATTCATTCTCAGAAATTTCTTTTCTTAGATAATCCTCTATCTCTTTAGCACAGATTAAATCATTTTTTTAGTCTTTCGTTTTCCTGAGCTAAAGAATCAATAGAACTGGTCTTAAGCAACAACACATCATTGTTAGATCTGAGTACTTCATTTTCTTTAGTTAATCTAGCAATTTCTTCATTTGCAGCAGATAAACTAGTATGAATATTAAACATTTCAGTACTCATTTCCTCAATGGTTTGCTTATAGTCATTTGAAGACATATCTAGTAATACTAGAGATGGTACCTGACTTGACGAGGTTGATGCTTCTTCATCCTCTCTAGCCATCAAGGCAAAATTCATAAATTCCTCTTCTTCTTCATTATCAGATTCATCCCAGCATTTTCCTTCAGCCACATAGGCCTTTCCTTGTCCTTTCTTAAATTGACTCCCAGTTCCTTTCTCCATTCTTTGTATTTGTTTTGGTCTTTTGCATTCAGTAGCAAAGTGACCAAGTTCATTGCAATTGTAGCATCTAAACTTTGACCTATCTACCATTCCTGTTTTGTATCCTCCCTTGGTGCCAGTAGCAGGTTTTGATGAGCTTCCTTGGTTATACTTTGGAAATTGACCTTGAGGCTTATATGGCTTGTTCCTCCTGAACCTTATATTTTTGAATTTTCTTGCCATAAAAGCCATGGTTGGATTATCCATTTTCTCCATTTCTTCTAGAGTGAAGAATTCTTCATCTTCAACATCTTCTAGTTGAAGGACAACCTTTTCTTCATCTTCAATCACTTCTTCAATTTTCAAAGAGGAAAATTGAGGTTGTTGATCATTTTGAATTTGCTCACTTGCTTGAAAATATGATGGTCCTTGAGCAACTAGAGCACCAGCCATGTTTGCCATCAATCCTTTGGATCCACTTTGTATAGCTTTCTTTTGATAATATTCAAGTTCATAAGATTTTAGAACTCCATACAATGTTTCAAGAGAAACAGAATTTAAGTCTCTCCCTTCTCTTATGGCTGTTACTCTATGCTCAAGATGTTCTGGAAGAGTTAGCAGAAACTTGATATTGACTTCCTTCTTTTCATAAAACTTTCCATGAATTTGAAGCTCAGCTATCAGTTTGCTAAATCTTTCAAACATGTGGGTTAGCTCTTCTCCATGCTTGCCCATAAACGCTTCATATTGTGACACCAGTATTTGTTTTTGATTCTCTCTGACCTCTTCACTTCCTTCACATAACAGTTCTATCTTTTTCCACATATCCCTGGCAGAGTTGCATGCTATTATATTTCCACTCATAGCTTTGTCCAGGGTAAGTGCATCTAGTAGAATGAGTTGCAGATGATCATCCAGTGCTACCTTTTCTTTTTCTGAGTCATTATACTCAGAAGGCTTCTTAGCAACCCAATGAGCTGGGATTACTACATCATTTACTGTAGCAGCTGGGATTTCCTTTTGAGGAATGAAGGGGCCATTTTCCAGAATACCTAGGAATAGTGGATTCTGAGCTTTGATAAATAACATAATCTTCTTTTTCCATATGTTGTAGTTTTCTTTATCAAAAGCTGGAATCTTGATATTACTTGACCTTTGAATACTTGCCATTTGGATCTCAGATATGTGTATTAATCTGAATGCTCTGATACCAGTTGTTGGTCCAGGAAAGTATTGCAGAAGGGGGGTTGAATGCAATACTAATAAATTTCAAAAACTATTTCAACAACTTAAATAGAATTTGTGATTTACTAGTAGAAGAAATGCAAACACAAGTAAAATCAAATACGAGGATTTCACAAAATAAATGTTTTATTTATTTTGCAAAGTTTTGCTACAACCTTGAGAACAAATTAATTCTCAAGCTACAAATACTCAAGAGATTACAGTCGTTGAGTTTTTCTCACACTTAATATATAAACAGAGAGCTCTATTTATAGTGTGATAATCTACTGTACTATCATCATCAATGATTGTTGAGTTGCTGTTATATTCCTTTTGCAGCTCATTCCATGATTTATTCCCATGTGATCAGCACAAAGTAACTTAAAGATGCTTTCCACATTTGAGCCACCCAGATCTAGCCGTATTCAATTTTATCTGTTCTAGACTTTACAGGTTGTTCCATGTGATCTCTCGAGCTTCAGTTATAGACTTTCCAAGCTTGCTGTAAAGGTTGAATATTACAACACGCCTGCTTCTTTTGAACATATACTCTGTCGTTTAATTTGACTTAGAAAATTCCTAAATCAAGCTGATTCTATATGACAGTATGTTTGCCACAAAGTTTGCTGTCAATGGATTACGCTTTGTCTTGACAGTATAAATTTCCCGCAGATATTACTGTCAAGAATTTTGCTTTGTTTGACAGTATGAATTCCCGCAGAGATTGCTGTCAAGAATTGTGCTTTGATTGACAGCATGTTTTTCCCGCAGAGATTGCTGTCAAGAATTCCAAACTTACTGTCGCAAACTGTATATCAAAGTTGCTGTCATTAGAATCTTCCGCCAATGTTGCTGTCAAGTTGAAACTTGCTGTCGACTCCGTGAAACTTGCTGTCGACCTCGGCAACATGATGTTTCCTTGTAACCTTACTGTCAGGGCTTGACAGTAACTTTTATTCCTTCTGTCGAACTCATGTATTTCTTGAGGCTTGAACATAATCGAACTTCTTCCAAGAATTACACTTATTACATGACAGTATTTATTTAAATTACAAGAACACATTTCAGGCTATGACAGTATGTTCTACTTAGCAAAAACTAAGTATACCAATAAAACTAGTTAAGTTGTCTATTCCATCACCCATAAATCCCAACATAAATTAAAGTAAAAGAAAAACAAAAAACATACCTGTGATCTCAATCCAAGTCGTATGAAGAGGTTGTAGATGATACGACCAGGCTATTTATTGAACCTTACACGACCTCAAATTAGGTCGTGAGTTGAGGTTGGGAACAATGCGAGCAGGCTTTCTAGTGGCCCTTACACGACCTCGATCCACCTCGTGGATTGGGTTCGTAAAGCTAACGAGCACTTAAAACTATGGTCCTTACACGACATAAATCTACCTCGAAGATTGAGGTCGTAGACCTCGCGACCCAACGATTTTAAAGAACATACACGAACTCAAGACAGTTCGTAAGTTGAGTTCGCAAAAGCCCACGAGGAGGCCTATTATCGTTCCTTACATGAACTCGATCCAGTTCGTAAATTGAAATTGAAAACAATACGAACAGGCCGCGTTAAAGGTCTTACACGATCTCGATCCATCTCGCGAGATGAGATCGTGTTTAATTCGATGAGGCTAATCTATGGACCTTGGACGACCTCGATCCACCTCGTAGGTTGAGGTCGTAGGCTACACGAGGAAGCTCGTGGAAGAACCTTACACAAACTGGTTTCACCTCGTAGTATGAGGTCAAAACGTTTGCGACCTACTCTGTTTTGAGCCCTTGTACGATCTCAAACCACCTCGCGCAATGAGGTCGTGAGCCATGCGACGAGGTTGATATAAGGACCATACACGATCTCGTTTCAGCTCATGGGATGAGATCGATGGTTTCGCGACCTGCCTTGTTCAATGCCCTTGTACGACCTCAACTCACGTCGTAGAGTGAGGTCGAAAATCTCACGACCTGGGCGCTTTTGTGGCTATACACGACCTCGTTTTAGGTCGAAAAACACATGCTGGTCACCTCGTCTCGACCTCGATCCTCGTCGAAAGTATTGCATCGTAAATTAATTTTCTCGAGCAGAAAATGGAAAAGTTGATTAAAAATAATATTTTTCTGAGAAAAATTGGAAATAAAATTCCAAGAATTCCAGAAAAATGCGAGATAATTTACAAAATTATTTCCGAAGGTAGTATGCCAAAAATATTTTTGATGAAATTAATACGCAATAAGGAAAAGTGCCCGTGATCACAATGAAGATTCCCAAAAATGCAAGAAAATTATTAATAATTTTCTGTAAAACATAAAAATTGTTGTTTAGCCTCGAATATGACAAATCGTTGTAAATGTGTAGGTCGCTCCACACCTTACATTCAAGACGATACTTGTGAAACACTAGTGTACCAAAAATACCATATTTAGGGTAGGTAATAAATCTCAGATAAGAGATATACCCCAAATCTCAAGAGTGACAAATTATAACTTCGATTAAAACCTGATCAGTTTTCCTAGAAGTTGGGGGGCAAATGATGTGGGCTGAAAGTAAGCCCTAGAAACGTATTTAATGATATGTTGAATAAACCTAAGTTGGTTCAAGGTTAAAGCCCAATTACGAGGCCCAAAACCTTATTTATGATAATAAATTCGTAATTAACAAATCAGCCAGTTTCTGACTCCAAGATTGAGTCTTAAAAGGAAACTAAATCATATCAGGAGTAGCCTCCAAGGTATACACCTCTAATACTTATCTTCTTATCAATTGGAAGGCTCTAGAATTGGGCCAAGGTAGTAACTTGCCCACCAAGTATCCTAATTCTACCCTAATTATAGGATTTTCCCCACCTATGTAAGGACCTGCTCCTCCACAAATAGAACTACGTTTTTTGGCTTGATTCTTGATATTTGCAAAATACGTAGGCATCTTGTGAGGACAGATTAAGTCACGAAATACTCGACCAGCCATTAAAGCTCGAAGCTCTTTTCAACCCTAGCATTTAATACGCAATAAATATACCCTACTTTTCGTTCCACAACAGATGTGGATAATTTTTTTCTTGTTTTTTTTGTTAGAAAATGAAAAGTTTGAGTCACTTTTTTTATATGTTCTTGATGTAATTTTCGAAGTGAGGTTGTTTCTTGTAATAAGGGGTTAAACTTTAATGTTGGATCTAATACATTTTCTTAGTTTAATCCATGAATAAATGAGCTGAAAGAAGGATGTTTGAAATGAGTTATATATGTGGGTTGTTTAGTTGAAATAAGTTGAATCCCATATTGAATTGGTAGTGAAAGGTTAGTGGGCTTATATAAACTTTATATAGCTTCATGTGCAACTGTAGTGCACAACTACTAAGGCATGCGGGTGTGCATGGTGGTAGTGTGAGCCTCGCGCGGACACACACACGTGCGCCGCCGCCGTCTCACCTCGACATGACTCGGGTCGGGTCGAAGGGCGATTTGGGCGAATGTCTCGGCGTGTCTCGCGTACGCGAGGCGACCTGGGCGAGAAGGAATTTTTATTACCTGATTGGAGAATTGATTATTGATTTATTTTACAGGATATCAGATTTATTTGTTGCGGCAGTACTGGAAATACTGATTGGATTAGTACTTGGATTAAATCCTGATAGACCGGATCAGTACTTGGATTAAATCCTGATGGACATGATCAGACATCAAATATTGATGGGCCAAATCCTGATGGATTTCAGATCCTGACTAGCACCGAATCTTGATCCTGATGGACATCAAATCCTGATACTATTGATGACCAAATTCTAATGCTACTTAAACTAAAAAATAAATCATGATGATGTTGTTAATGCAATTAAATCAGAATAATTAATTTCCTTTTAGGGAGTATCAGTTACGTTTTATTTTTTGTGTTATATACATACAGAATAGAACGTTGAAACTAAGAATAGAACGTTGAAACTAAGAGATACGTTCCTGATTAAAAAAAAACCTAGCTGCTTTCTTGTAATAACCCGGATTTTCAAGAAAAGATTTTATTATTATTTCAATAATGATAATGTTTTCCTAAAATGAGGAGGAATTTTTTTTTTTTTATTTATTTTATTATTCAATTAATTATTTATTTTCGGTTAAGTGGAGCCTGGTGCTCCTATTTAAAATTTTATTGACCTAGTAGGTATCTCGAGTCAATAGTTTATTTGGGTAAAGATTTAATTTTGGAGTGTGAAATTATTTAGTAAAGATTTTATTATAAATTGCTAAATAATTTAGAGATTTTAAAATCCTTAGAAAATGATTATTTTAATTATTTGAGGATTTGCAGAAATTACTCGATTAATTTATAATATCAAGAATTTGAGATTTTACTAAAACAATAGTATTTGTAGTATTTTTATAAAGCCCTGTAAATTGTGAATTATGAATCACAATTATTATTTTTATGAATTGTTTTTATAAATTATTATTGATTTGTAAAATGCATATCAATTTAGAAAATTGAGATTTAATTCCAATTCTTTCTCCAAAAGTCTTTAAAAATATTCTAGTAACGGTGGTGGCCGGTGGGTTCAGTAGCCGCAGCGGGGTGAGAGGTTGTGCTGGTGTGTGCAGGCGTGCGAGGTAGCAGGTGAGAGAGAGAGAGAGAGAGAGAGAGAGAGAGAGAGGGAGGGTGGAAGGAAAGAGATTTCCGGTGGGTTGTTTCCGATCGAACCAAAATGGTACCCTCTTTTCGGATTTAATTATTTAATTTTCGTTGTGATTAAATTTCGAAAATGTTGTAATTTAATTAGTTTTTAAATTGTGGTAATTTAATTGATTTTAAATTGTGAGATTATTGTGGTAATTAAATTAGATATAATTGTGAGTTTAATTATGAGTCTGATTAAAGGTTCGGGTTAGTGATTGTTAATTGTTAAATTGCTAATTGTTAATTGTTAGTGAGTAATTATTAATTGTCGGATAATATATTTGGGTTAGTTGTCAAGTAATTGTTAAGTGCTAATTGCTAATTGTTAGTTTCCAAATTGTAATTTTTAAATTGTTAAGTGCTAAGTGCTAAGTGCTAATTGTTATCGTCATATGAGGTATAGTTATAAGGGTTGGCTTATCGGTAAATGTCTATGTGCTAAATGGTTTAAGTCGGGTCGTAGCAATTGTTAGAAGTCATAGTGCCAACTACGTGGTGTTGGCTTAAATGTGGATAAACTTAGTTTACTTTCCTTAAATGTTGAGGTGCCGCATGTCTGGGCGGGTACTTTTCCTTATGTGCTAGTTGCCGCATGTCTGGGCGGGTACTTTTCCTTATGTGCTAGTTGCCGCATGTCTGGGCGGGTACTTTTCTTATATGTTTACTTTTATGTTGCTGCAAGTTGAGGCAGCTTTTATTTTATCAAAAACAGGGTTATAAATTGTTTTGTTGGCATGGAGGGGCTGAGCCCATAGTCCGATAAACGAATACTACATGCCGAAATTTTCTAAAAATCCCCTGCATTTTAATTTATTTAACTTATTTGATTTCAAAGGTTTAAAGGTATGATTTGGGTGTTAACTGTTTATGTGTATATGTGTTAAGTAAATTAATTCGAGGGTAATTGTTGTCTCGAGGATTTATGTGCCAAGTGATTTAATTCAAGGATTTATGTGCTTCGAGGATTAATTGTGTTTTGAGGATTAGCTATTAATCAAGTTTTGTCGTAAGAAGGTCAATGGTATTATAAACGTATAGGTTAAGTGAAGTTGACTAAATGGTGGTATAGGGTTATGATGTGTTAGCACTAGGAAATGTTCACTTTATATAAGGGGACTCTTCCCGTGTTGTTTGCTATTACTAAATGTCTTATGTGCAATAAGTGGTATTAGAGTAGTCAACTATAGGGAGGACACCTATAGTTTGACTTTATGATTATTTAGTGATAATCCCGAGTTGTGTCTACTCGATATACGTGGTATGACTGACACGTACGCGTAACTATTTCAGTACCATTAGGGCATAATCGAGATGGAATGACGTGCATCCAAAAAGGAAGATCGAGACGTCAGGTAAGGTCCATGGAATTAATTGGACGAGGTGCGAAGCATTTGTTCGCGGGTTCTATTTTCTGCTAAGGACCAGAGGCAAGTTTACTATGCATACTCTATTGTTCAGAGTATATTTATTTTAACTATATGAAATGTGTTAAATAAGTTTTCAATCCATAATCGCGAGTTTTTCCAACCTTGTACTTCTTCTCCCAAATCATTGTATTCCTTGCTCTGCCAGCAATATTAAATCCTGCTCGTGCAATAACCAAAACCCCATGGCTTATAATACTGTTGATGGGCAGTGATATTTTTATGGCTCTATATCTTGATTTATACGGTATACATTTATATCTATAAACTTTTCGTACTATGGAAGTGGACTATATGTTATGAGGTATATATTTATGTATCGGAATAAGAAAGGCTCAGAGGGTAGGGCATGTATTGAGTTTTAGAACTTAGCCGCGTGTTGGGGCTATTTTGTATTGTATGTTTTCGAAAACCCGGGCAAAGCTTTTAAAAAGAATTTCGCAATAATTAACCTAAAGGCAACATCACCAATAAACCAGTGTTTATTTAATTAATAGATGCTCCTGAAAGCATTTACTAATTAAATAAACCTCATTCGCCTAATTAAATTTATTTAATTAGATGAATATCATTTTCAAAACGCTTTCTTAAAATCACTTTGTCCCGGAGAAATAATAAAACAATTTAATGGAGTGATTCTATCTAGTATATTATTTATCGGAGATAGTTATTTTCCATACGGATTAAAGATATTCCAATGGTTATAAATTGGTTACTTTCAGCTTAAAACAGCTAGATTGATATCGATATATGTTATTTGAATGATTATTTAATTCGATGAATATTAATTATAATATTCATTAAGAAACAAAAACAAAAAAAAAAGAGAAGAAGGATTTTCATGCTTATTAATTACTTCTCATTGACCGAGAGTCAGTAGTAGTTATTTGATAAAGTGGCTAAAGTTTGGAGACTGCTGGAGAGATTGTGTCTTGATTTTGATTAGAAATATTCCAAGAGTTGTATTTGGGTGTTTTGAGGTTATTAAATATTCCAGTATTAGTAGTAAAAATTATTTGAATATTACTTAATAAATGAATATTAATTTGAGTATTCTTTTAAAAAGGAATTATTGAATATTTATTAAATACTCTAAGTGTTTTGAAGGTTATAAAACACTATTTAAAGGTTGTCTAAGGACTTTCATAGTCATTTAAAATATTATATTTTGAATCTATCTAGGTAAGCTACTTTTCAAGAACTTATATTTATATATGGAATTACCCTGTTGTGGTTACGAGCTTTAGGCGTACCATTTTCCATGTGTGATCACAAAACCCTGTGTCGAGATTGATATCGGTACAAGTGTATATCTATACTTGAACTCTTTTGAACTCAAAACATTTTCGAAAACCCCCGGTCAGGTTTTACTCTCTTGCTCGTTTTTCAAGAATTATCGGTCGACTGAGGTCGAACTTCAACTACTCGAATTTTCTATAAAAATGATTTTTTTGAAAAGAAAAGAAAAAGGGGACTCTGGCAGGTGTGGGAATCGTTGACGAACGATTCCCGGGATGTGTAAGCGGCCGTGAGCCAGGCGGTCCATCAATTATTATTCCGGCCCATGTGTTGCCAAAGGATGATTACGGATGTAGTTTTCATCGAGGGTGATTACGGATGTAGTTTTCACTCGGGGATAGTTACGGATGTAGTTTCTATCCTTCTACCGGTAGAGAAGACCCGCGGATTATTGGACTGGGATGTGGCGACTGATCATCGTCAATCCTTGTCAGGTTTTTATGTTTTCTTTAAGTCCCATCCTCCACTTTGGAAAAATACTCAAACACTGCTTCTTAGGCCTAAGTGCCAAGTAGCCGATAGTGTTGTTTTCAATTTTGAAAGACGATGAATTCATGCAGTATCTAGAACTGCAAGATTATTCTAACAATAATGGCACGTACTTGTGCACTTTTGCAATTATTCAAAAGATGAAAGATGGTTCATCAGTTATGGATGTTAAGTCCCAAATGTTTTGCTTCAAGAGCTTTGACTCTCTTCCTATCAGTTATTTCTGAGTTTAACTTATCAAGTGGTTAAAGAACTTATACCCGGTACATGATGTTGTTCTGTAAGGTGTTTGATGGAAATGACATACTTATATGTATATGCTTTCAGATTGAGAAATACTAAAAATGAAACCTTCTAATGGTTGGTTTGTATATGATGATAAGCAACTGTCTTAGCAGCATATTGAACTGCGTATTTTGAAAAGCCTTCTAAAAGATTAGCAATACTGTAGTGTACACTATTTCGCTAAGATATGAGGATTACTACGATTATTATAAACTTATCTGTTCATTGGATGTTGCGTTAAACGTCATATTTTCTTTATTGAAGTTTCATTGTTGTAAATATTTCGAATTGATATTAAGTATCGTTATACTTCGAAAACTCCATGTGTATATTGATATATATTGTTGTGCTCTATTAATACTTGCTGGGCAATTCTTTCGCTCATACTTGCTTGTTTTAAATATTAACCTTTCAGAGGAAGGTAGATGATTGAGGCTTATCTGCATGGCTCAGAAGAAGCAGGCAGTACGCCCTTATGAAGATGATATGATCCAGAAAAGTTATAGTTGGAATAAGTTATATGTAAGTACATTGATGTGTAATATATATTACTTTGTACTGAGTAGTACTAGTCGCTGGTGTACTTCCCAACGAAGCTATACTAGTAGTATAAGATTTTTAAGGCATAGTGCGATGTAATAGAATGGATGTAATAAAGATGTAAAGATTTTAGTTCTTGTTTCTAGCCCTATGACCTAAAAGATGCTTGGTGGTTGGGGTCGCAGAGTTATATTTCAGTTTTAATGATTACAGATGGTTTAATATTGTCAAACAGGTGATTTGATGTTAAGGATTTCCGCGTGACGACCAAATCCCTGACCCCGGATTTGGGGCGTTACAGAAATGGTATCAGAGCTTAGGTTATAGTAAACTAGAAACGAGAGTGAGTAGGACTGTGTATAGTTATGTGAGAACGTCAGAACTCATGTAGAGTTCATGTTGGACTATTGGATATAGTACCAATGATTAAGATAAGATTTTGAGGAATATGTTGAGGTAGACCTTACTTCTTGTGGTGATGGATGTCTGCTAAAGAACTCTTAGAGACAAGTGTTGGTTGGCAGGGGCATAGAGCGCCCGAGGCCTAAATTTAAGATGATTTTAGGGGATTCATGGAGGCAGTTATGTATTCCCCGAACTATAGGGAATTTCAATATGATGGTGAATGATAGAAAGATGACATCTAGTATTATGGCAAGGATGTGTTGAGAATGTACTCGTACTGTTAAAATTCCAAAAAGGGAAGCAAAACAAGATCCCTATGAAAGAGTATTAGCCGAAGTTGCGGGTATTTAAATCTTCTCGAGTTTAAGAGAGCTTGAGGTAATATTAGAAATAGATTGGTGGACGGACGTCGAATGTTTCAAATGATTACGTAGAGAAAATGGTGAAGTGGTGCTTGGTCGATAAAGACGAGAAATGTTTTAAGAATCAAGACGGACTGAGAAAGTCTGAGAGAGACTAGTACGAAGGTTGTTATGCCGAAAAGAGATAAGCTTAAGTTGCACACGGAATTGTCATGAGGACAGGAACATATGGTATAAATACGGTTATAATGGTGACTGGATCTAAGTATGTATTTCCAGCAATGTTCCGGAATATCGCCCATTTGACATGTGGAATTCGTCGTTGCTAGGGGCGACACCGTATCGAAGTCTTCTCAAAGAATAGAACGCTTGCGTGAGATGCTTGCGCCGAGTCGAATAGAACTCCTTGCGATTGTAAATGCCGATGGTTGAATCTCTAGCGACTATTACGAGTCGACGATGACGTCGGTTATCGAGCACCTTAAGGTGTGCGTGGAAAAGAAGAGCGCTACAATCGAACAATTATCCGTCAGAGGAGCCGACATGAAAGGCATCTTGGAGACCTTGGCATTACCCTCCCCAATTATGAATCATTATGATTATTTCCCCAATCTGAATTATTTGATATTTCCCCATTTGCAACTTATGTTTATTATCTCCCCAATGTGAATTATTTGACACATCCCCGTGCATAAATTATTGGATTACCTCCCTAATCTATGACCTATCTTGACATCTCTCCAAGAGAGAATTTTGATAAAGAATATACTCCCTCTTCGAAGTTGTTTTATAATACTCATGTTAAACCATATTGGTTTCAATTTTGCTAGAAGCTGTCATTATACCTACTTTCATATTTATGAGGCCCTATCGATTGATGATATTTAAATTCCAACTTTTCTTCAAATATTGGATAATCCTATGGTGCTATAGCACCACTTCCTTGTTGTATACCAGTATCTTTCTGGTTATCCTTTTCCTTGGAAATTGCACCTTGGAATCTGATCAATTTTAATCCAGGGTGTCCACTTGAGAATTATTTGTCGAAAGACGATAATTATTATCTTCACTTCGAATTGCTTTCATACTTCTCAGCTTCCACTGAGACGAACAACCCTATACTTATAGGGGACACAAGGGCTATCTGTCTGTGTGATAGAAGTCTGACGGGACGCCGTCACTTGTGAGTTGTGAAATACAAGAAGGCTAACTACCTTTAGTAATGTCTTAACTGAGACACGCAACGTGAGTTCTTATGATCATATTGATCTCTCAGTAAATTTTCTTATTTCAAACAAGGTTTACTTTAATACTCTTAACCTTATGATCACCAGTGTGTGACAATTGCCTTGATATGACAGCTATCTTTTCAAAGCTCCATTATTCTTATTACCTCTAATGAATTTCAAGGGGATGCCAACCAGGTCGGCCAAGTCGTAAATTTGCCAATCAAAACTGAATTCGAACGGAATCGCCAAGAGCAGGAGCGAATTCCAAAACGAATAGAATATCAGTGAGGTATAGCTAGAATTGGTTCGTTCTCTCTCTCAAGAGTGTTATGTGAATAGAATCAGTGAACTCTCTCTCAAGGATAGTATGATAATGGAAAGTTGGGCAAAACGTATATGTGAAAGGAATAATGGTGGGTTATAAGACTCCAGCGATAATTGTGTCAGATAGAGAATCGAGGTTTGAATTGAGATATTGGAGAAGTTGTTTACGAATGGACACTATCTCCTGTTTTGTAGAATAAGTGTTGATGATAAAAGAGTTAAGGAACCCCAGTAGTTGCCTTAGCTGATTCCGTGGACGGAATCCTTTTAAGGAGGGTAGACTGTAATAACCCGGATTTTCAAGAAAAGATTTTATTATTATTTCAATAATGATAATGTTTTCCTAAAATGAGGAGGAATTTTTTTTTTTTTTTTATTTATTTTATTATTCAATTAATTAATTATTTTCGGTTAAGTGGAGCATGGTGCTCCTATTTAAAATTTTATTGACCTAGTAGGTATCTCGAGTCAATAGTTTATTTGGGTAAAGATTTAATTTTGGAGTGTGAAATTATTTAGTAAAGATTTTATTATAAATTGCTGAATAATTTAGAGATTTTAAAATCCTTAGAAAATGATTATTTTAATTATTTGAGGATTTGCAGAAATTACTCGATTAATTTATAATATCAAGAATTTGAGATTTTACTAAAACAATAGTATTTGTAGTATTTTTATAAAGCCCTGTAAATTGTGAATTATGAATCACAATTATTATTTTTATGAATTGTTTTTATAAATTATTATTGATTTGTAAAATGCATATCAATTTAGAAAATTGAGATTTAATTCCAATTCTTTCTCCAAAAGTCTTTAAAAATATTCTAGTATTTAATTATGCTAGAAATTTTATTTTTACAAATTAGAGTTATTAGTGTTAAATATTAATTAAAGTGTGTAGTAATTAAATGTATTGCTTGTTAAATATTATTGTGCTTGAGGCCCATTAGGTTAACCACACAAAACACAGCAGATACACACACGATACACACACAAACACACACAGGAGCCGCACGAACAGATCGGAGGAGAGAGATTCGGGGAGAGAGGGGAGAAAGAGAGAAAAGAGATGGGGGGTTTTGATAACACACCTATATATCTGTGTATACAATACGCGTGTGTGTGTATATCTCTGTGTGTGCGTGCTGTAGGAGTGTGGGCTGCGTTCGGGGCGGTGTAGCTGCGGCGGCGGCGTCACGGTGGTGGCCGGTGGGTTCAGTAGCCGCAGCGGGGTGAGAGGTTGTGCTGGTGTGTGCAGGCGTGCGAGGTAGCAGGTGAGAGAGAGAGAGAGAGAGAGAGAGAGAGAGAGAGAGGGGGAGGGTGGAAGGAAAGAGATTTCCGGTGGGTTGTTTCCGATCGAACCAAAATGGTACCCTCTTTTCGGATTTAATTATTTAATTTTCGTTGTGATTAAATTTCGAAAATGTTGTAATTTAATTAGTTTTAAATTGTGGTAATTTAATTGATTTTAAATTGTGAGATTATTGTGGTAATTAAATTAGATATAATTGTGAGTTTAATTATGAGTCCGATTAAAGGTTCGGGTTAGTGATTGTTAATTATTAAATTGCTAATTGTTAATTGTTAGTGAGTAATTATTAATTGTCGGATAATATATTTGGGTTAGTTGTCAAGTAATTGTTAAGTGCTAATTGCTAATTGTTAGTTTCCAAATTGTAATTTTTAAATTGTTAAGTGCTAAGTGCTAAGTGCTAATTGTTATCGTCATATGAGGTATAGTTATAAGGGTTGGCTTATCGGTAAATGTCTATGTGCTAAATGGTTTAAGTCGGGTCGTAGCAATTGTTAGAAGTCATAGTGCCAACTACGTGGTGTTGGCTTAAATGTGGATAAACTTAGTTTACTTTCCTTAAATGTTGAGGTGCCGCATGTCTGGGCGGGTACTTTTCCTTATGTGCTAGTTGCCGCATGTCTGGGCGGGTACTTTTCCTTATGTGCTAGTTGCCGCATGTCTGGGCGGGTACTTTTCTTATATGTTTACTTTTATGTTGCTGCAAGTTGAGGCAGCTTTTATTTTATCAAAAACAGGGTTATAAATTGTTTTGTTGGCATGGAGGGGCTGAGCCCATAGTCCGATAAACGAATACTACATGCCGAAATTTTCTAAAAATCCCCTGCATTTTAATTTATTTAACTTATTTGATTTCAAGGGTTTAAAGGTATGATTTGGGTGTTAACTGTTTATGTGTATATGTGTTAAGTAAATTAATTCGAGGGTAATTGTTGTCTCGAGGATTTATGTGCCAAGTGATTTAATTCAAGGATTTATGTGCTTCGAGGATTAATTGTGTTTTGAGGATTAGCTATTAATCAAGTTTTGTCGTAAGAAGGTCAATGGTATTATAAACGTATAGGTTAAGTGAAGTTGACTAAATGGTGGTATAGGGTTATGATGTGTTAGCACTAGGAAATGTTCACTTTATATAAGGGGACTCTTCCCGTGTTGTTTGCTATTACTAAATGTCTTATGTGCAATAAGTGGTATTAGAGTAGTCAACTATAGGGAGGACACCTATAGTTTGACTTTATGATTATTTAGTGATAATCCCGAGTTGTGTCTACTCGATATACGTGGTATGACTGACACGTACGCGTAACTATTTCAGTACCATTAGGGCATAATCGAGATGGAATGACGTGCATCCAAAAAGGAAGATCGAGACGTCAGGTAAGGTCCATGGAATTAATTGGACGAGGTGCGAAGCATTTGTTCGCGGGTTCTATTTTCTGCTAAGGACCAGAGGCAAGTTTACTATGCATACTCTATTGTTCAGAGTATATTTATTTTAACTATATGAAATGTGTTAAATAAGTTTTCAATCCATAATCGCGAGTTTTTCCAACCTTGTACTTCTTCTCCCAAATCATTGTATTCCTTGCTCTGCCAGCAATATTAAATCCTGCTCGTGCAATAACCAAAACCCCATGGCTTATAATACTGTTGATGGGCAGTGATATTTTTATGGCTCTATATCTTGATTTATACGGTATACATTTATATCTATAAACTTTTCGTACTATGGAAGTGGACTATATGTTATGAGGTATATATTTATGTATCGGAATAAGAAAGGCTCAGAGGGTAGGGCATGTATTGAGTTTTAGAACTTAGCCGCGTGTTGGGGCTATTTTGTATTGTATGTTTTCGAAAACCCGGGCAAAGCTTTTAAAAAGAATTTCGCAATAATTAACCTAAAGGCAACATCACCAATAAACCAGTGTTTATTTAATTAATAGATGCTCCTGAAAGCATTTACTAATTAAATAAACCTCATTCGCCTAATTAAATTTATTTAATTAGATGAATATCATTTTCAAAACGCTTTCTTAAAATCACTTTGTCCCGGAGAAATAATAAAACAATTTAATGGAGTGATTCTATCTAGTATATTATTTATCGGAGATAGTTATTTTCCATACGGATTAAAGATATTCCAATGGTTATAAATTGGTTACTTTCAGCTTAAAACAGCTAGATTGATATCGATATATGTTATTTGAATGATTATTTAATTCGATGAATATTAATTATAATATTCATTAAGAAACAAAAACAAAAAAAAAAGAAAGAGAAGAAGGATTTTCATGCTTATTAATTACTTCTCATTGACCGAGAGTCAGTAGTAGTTATTTGATAAAGTGGCTAAAGTTTGGAGACTGCTGGAGAGATTGTGTCTTGATTTTGATTAGAAATATTCCAAGAGTTGTATTTGGGTGTTTTGAGGTTATTAAATATTCCAGTATTAGTAGTAAATATTATTTGAATATTACTTAATAAATGAATATTAATTTGAGTATTCTTTTAAAAAGGAATTATTGAATATTTATTATTTGTTACATAGTAGTCAAATATTTATTAAATACTCTAAGTGTTTTGAAGGTTATAAAACACTATTTAAAGGTTGTCTAAGGACTTTCATAGTCATTTAAAATATTATATTTTGAATCTATCTAGGTAAGCTACTTTTCAAGAACTTATATTTATATATGGAATTACCCTGTTGTGGTTACGAGCTTTAGGCGTACCATTTTCCATGTGTGATCACAAAACCCTGTGTCGAGATTGATATCGGTACAAGTGTATATCTATACTTGAACTCTTTTGAACTCAAAACATTTTCGAAAACCCCCGGTCAGGTTTTACTCTCTTGCTCGTTTTTCAAGAATTATCGGTCGACTGAGGTCGAACTTCAACTACTCGAATTTTCTATCAAAATGATTTTTTTTGAAAAGAAAAGAAAAAGGGGACTCTGGCAGGTGTGGGAATCGTTGACGAACGATTCCCGGGATGTGTAAGCGGCCGTGAGCCAGGCGGTCCATCAATTATTATTCCGGCCCATGTGTTGCCGAAGGATGATTACGGATGTAGTTTTCATCGAGGGTGATTACGGATGTAGTTTTCACTCGGGGATAATTACGGATGTAGTTTCTATCCTTCTACCGGTAGAGAAGACCCGCGGATTATTGGACTGGGATGTGGCGACTGATCATCGTCAATCCTTGTCAGGTTTTTATGTTTTCTTTAAGTCCCATCCTCCACTTTGGAAAAATACTCAAACACTGCTTCTTAGGCCTAAGTGCCAAGTAGCCGATAGTGTTGTTTTCAATTTTGAAAGACGATGAATTCATGCAGTATTTAGAACTGCAAGATTATTCTAACAATAATGGCACGTACTTGTGCACTTTTGCAATTATTCAAAAGATGAAAGATGGTTCATCAGTTATGGATGTTAAGTCCCAAATGTTTTGCTTCAAGAGCTTTGACTCTCTTCCTATCAGTTATTTCTGAGTTTAACTTATCAAGTGGTTAAAGAACTTATACCCGGTACATGATGTTGTTCTGTAAGGTGTTTGATGGAAATGACATACTTATATGTATATGCTTTCAGATTGAGAAATACTAAAAATGAAACCTTCTAATGGTTGGTTTGTATATGATGATAAGCAACTGTCTTAGCAGCATATTGAACTGCGTATTTTGAAAAGCCTTCTAAAAGATTAGCAATACTGTAGTGTACACTATTTCGCTAAGATATGAGGATTACTACGATTATTATAAACTTATCTGTTCATTGGATGTTGCGTTAAACGTCATATTTTCTTTATTGAAGTTTCATTGTTGTAAATATTTCGAATTGATATTAAGTATCGTTATACTTCGAAAACTCCATGTGTATATTGATATATATTGTTGTGCTCTATTAATACTTGCTGGGCAATTCTTTCGCTCATACTTGCTTGTTTTAAATATTAACCTTTCAGAGGAAGGTAGATGATTGAGGCTTATCTGCATGGCTCAGAAGAAGCAGGCAGTACGCCCTTATGAAGATGATATGATCCAGAAAAGTTATAGCTGGAATAAGTTATATGTAAGTACATTGATGTGTAATATATATTACTTTGTACTGAGTAGTACTAGTCGCTGGTGTACTTCCCAACGAAGCTATACTAGTAAGTATAAGATTTTTAAGGCATAGTGCGATGTAATAGAATGGATGTAATAAAGATGTAAAGATTTTAGTTCTTGTTTCTAGCCCTATGACCTAAAAGATGCTTGGTGGTTGGGGTCGCAGAGTTATATTTCAGTTTTAATGATTACAGATGGTTTAATATTGTCAAACAGGTGATTTGATGTTAAGGATTTCCGCGTGACGACCAAATCCCTGACCCCGGATTTGGGGCGTTACATTTCTTCTTTCTTTGCTCTCTCTCAATACATACTGACTATATACATAGCTCTTAGGCGAACTGAGGTGCTGATCGCTGTTGATCTCTCCGCTTCTGTGACCGATTTTGATCTGTGTTGTTTTATCCTGGAAATGATAATGCTGAAACCCAACACAGCGTAAGTGGGGCACTAATCTCTTCAAAAACAGTCAAGTCCTCTCGAAGGGTTTGGCGACTCTGCTAGGATAAAGGTCAGATCTATCTTTTTTTAATTCCTCGGACAAGAATACCACGCGCGCTGAACAGTGGCCATACAAGCCTTTTACGCATTTTATGATATGGTAATACCTGTTACGCATTTTTAAAAAGTGTAATACATGTATTACACAAGTGATGAGTGAGTAATAGCTTATTACTAATTTTTTTTATTTGTTTATACTCATCATTCTGAATATTTATAAAATCCAAAATGTAAAAGTTGAACCCCAAAGATTAACCGTTAAATCACTAGGGGAATACAGATAAATTTTAAAATTTTAATTAAAAAATTGAATATTTTAACGAGTGCAGCGGCCTGATTTTAAAAAAATCGGGAAACATCTCCGATTTTTTAAAAATCAGGATAAATTAGGATTTTGGGTTTAGGGTTTAGGGTTTTAAAACAACCATAAACCCTAAATCCGTATACGGTTTATTCATCTTTCTGAATATTTCTAAAACCCAAAATGGAAAAGTTAAACCCCAAAAGTTAATTGTTGAACCCATGAGGGAATACATATAAATTTAAAAAATTTAATTAAAAAATTTAATATTTCTAAACCCCAAATATTTGAACCAATTAAACCCCTAATGGAAATTATTTAACCCAAACATTGTATATATGGGTATCATAAGTGTATTATGCATTTGTTGTAATTGTAATATAGGTATTATGCGTTTCATATTTGGGTATTAATGTATTACGCATTTACAGGATGGGTAAGATTTTTTTTATTTTTTTTAGTTAACCAATAAGGAGATGCGTAACATGTGTTTTTTTGGTTTTTTTTGTTATGCGTTTACCATATTCGTAACATGTTGGTATTATTGGTCGCATGTTACGCATTGTGTTATTTTGGTTAAAAATGAATAAAAATGTGGTAAAAATGTCATTATTTCATTCAGCTGTTCTTTCTTTTATCACTATTTGATAAAGTTTCTATGAGAGATAAGTTTTTATTGTTTTCCTTGTTAATTATGGTCTCTGATTATATTTTTGCTTATGGTTTCGTGATTTGTTTTATTGATTGGTTATTTGCATATTCTTTTTTAATATATATCACTGTCTCATCGTTACTGTAGTTGTAATATACCCAACATTTTTAAGTTTCTATCTTATTTTATTTATTTTTACTAATTTTACTAGTTTTTACAAATCAAGTTGACTTTTAATGGATTAGACCGAATTTTACAAACAATGATTTTTAAAATCGGTTTTAATATAATTGAGTCTATGAGATTGTCTAGCAATTACTAACACCTATTAATCGTAGACTTTGAAAACAGTATATATCTATCTATACCATCTATAATAAGTAAAATAGGGGATAATTGGTTGTTTGGTAGTTTAGTTCAACCCTAGTTTTTAGCCATAATTTTAGTTCAATTAAAAATAAATTTAATTAATATTTTATCTACCTAAAAACATTCCCGGGTAAGCAAAGATTTAGCCGAGAGTTTTGATCATATCATACTATACTATAATAAGTAAACTAGGGGATAATTGCTAGTTTTGTTCAACACTATTTTTTAGTCATAATTTTAGTTCAATTAAAAATAAATTTAATTAATATTTTATCTACCTAAAAACATTCCCGGGTAAGCAAAGATTTAGCCGAGAGTTTTGATCGAGAGGAGTGGCGTGTGTGTGTGTTTTTTTTTAAAATTTTATTAACAGGAGAGTGTTTTGTGTGTTTTTTTTTCATTTTTTTATTATTAATAAACATTTTTTTTATTATTAATAATAATAGAGATTTAAGCAAATCAAAGAGTGACCAAAATGAGTCACCAATAAAAGAGTACCAAACCGACAACCAAATATATCCTATTTCGCTTATAATAGTATTAAATTAGGGGATAATTGGTAGTTTGGTTCAACCCTATTTTTTAATATTAAAAAACATATTAAACAAATAACAAATTACACTATAACAAATTAAAATTAATATTTATAATATTATATTACACTATAAATAAATTACAAAAAATTAAAAGCAACCCGTGCTTTGCATGGGTTATAAGCTAGTAATATATAATAAGCAAACTAGGGGATAACTGGTAGTTTGGTTCTTTGGTTCAACCAAGCCTTAAAAAGAATGGTGACCGTTAGATATTTAGTAAATAGATGATAATCGTTAGATCTAAAAATAGGGAATATTCTATTATTTAAATCCTTCTTCTAAAGATCCAAGGTTCAAATCCCGTTAACAACAAATTTACATTAAGATTTTATATTATTAGTTTAAAACAATACATGTCATTTATTAAATAATTATTATTATTACTAATAATTTTATTAATTAATATTACGAAGTTAAATTATATCCATAATAAATTATTACACTCTATTTTATTTAATTATATAATTTTAAAAATATTTAAAAGCAACCCGTGCTTTGCACGGACTATACTATAATAAGTAAACTAGGGGATAATTGGTAGTTTGGTAGTTTGGTTCAACCCTATTTTTTAGCCATAATTTTTGTTCAATTAAAAATAAATTTAATTAATATTTTATCTACCTAAAAACATTCCCGGGTAAGCAAAGATTTAGCCGAGAGTTTTGATAGAGAGGAGTGACGTGTGTGTGCATGTTTTTTTTTTAATTTTATTAATAGGAGAGTGTTTAACACGAGAGTGTTTTGTTTGTTTTTTTACATTTTTTTATTATTAATAATAGAGATTTAAGCAAATCAAAGAGTGACCAAAATGAGTGACCAACAAAAGAGTACCAAACCGACAACCAAAAATATCCTATTTCGCTTATAATAGTATTAAACTAGGGGATAATTGGTAGTTTGGTTCAACCCTATTTTTTTAATATTAAAAAACATATTAAACAAATAAAAAATTACACTATAATAAATTAAAATTAATATTTATAATATCAAAACTAATATTTATAATATTATATTACACTATAAACAAATTATAAAAAATTAAAAGCAACCCGTGCTTTGCACGGGTTATAAGCTAGTTATTATATAAAAACCCAAACATTACAAGTTTTGGTACCTGTTTTTTGGTACGTATTTTTTGGTACCTATTTTTTGATACTTCGTGAATTTACTTATTTATCCTTCAATAAAAATATATATAAAAACATCTAAAATAAATATTAACACAATATAATTAATGGTAATTAGTCGATTGCCTTTTTCACATTTACTTTTAGTTGAACATGTTACCTTTTATCATAACTTCCAATCATTAATATTTCCTTTCGAATTAAAACACGTTACCTTTTTTATTTAAAACTAATCTTACAATCATTAATATATATACCCGAAAATATCATACCATAATTTTCAATTATTAATAAAGTATATTAAAAATCCGTATACGTTGTTTATAATAAGAAAACATCAGTATAATCCGTAAACATGAGTATATTAAATTAAAATTAAAAAAATAAAATTAATGATTATATAAAAACATAATTGTAATATTTTGGTACCTGTTTTTTGGTACTTCGTGAATTTATTTATTTACCCTTCATTATAAAGAAAAATATATATTAAAAAACATAAAAAAATAATAACATAATATAATTAATGTTAATTAGTCGATTACCTTTTTCACATTTACTTTTAATTGAATATATTACCTTTCATCACATCTTCCAATCATTAATATTTCCTTTCAAATTCAAACACGTTACCTTTTACATATAAAACTAATCTTATAATCATTAATATAAACCCGAAAATATCATACCATATTTTTCAATTATTAATAAAATATATTAAAAATGTAATATGTTGTTTATAATAAGGAAATATTAGTATAATCCGTAAACATGGGTATATTAAATTATATTAAATTAATATTAAAAAAATATTAAAAATAATGATTACATAAAAACATAATTGTAATATTAAATAAAATTTATAACATAATAAAAGAAATCTGTGCATCGCACGAGCATTTAAAATTTGTCGATTCGATTTTCGGCACGTTCATCCTATATATTAAAATAGATAATAAAATAATATAATTAATGATAATTATCCAATTGCTTTTTTTAATTAAAAATTGTTTACTTTTAATTGATGATATTACTTTTTATAAACACCTGAAATATCATATCTTTCAATCAATAATATTTATTTTCTAATTAAAACACGTTAAGTTTTAATTTAAAATATAATCTTGCAATAATTAATATATACCAAAAAAATATCACATCATATCTTCCAATCACTAACAAAATATAATAAAAAAACTGTATACTACGAATCAGGACCGTTAGCTTTTTATTAAAAAGTCAGAACCGTTAGATCTAATGATTAAATATGTTATACGATTAAATTAATTTACTAAAATGTCAAGGCTCGAATTCCATCAGCGACATATTTATTTTAAAATTTTATGATATAATTTTTAAACCCTGCATATTGTTAATTAAATTTATATTAAATTATTTAAACTTAAATTAAAATAAAATATTGTAAATAATGAATATATAAAATATTATTATAACATAAAATAAAATTTATTATATATCGAAAGAAATCTGTGCATCGCACGGGTTATTACCTTCTAATCACTAACAAAATATAATAAAAAATCGTATACTACGAATAATGACCGTTAGATTTTTATTAAAAATTCAGAACCGTTAGATCTAATGATTAAATATGTTATACGATTAAATTAAATTACTAAAATTTCAAGGTTCGAATTCCATCAACGGCATTTTATTTTAAAATTTTATAATATAATTTTTAAACAATGCATATTATTAATTAAATTATATAAATTAAAATATTGTAAATAATGATTATATAAAAAATTATTATAACATAAAATAAAATTTATTAGAGAATGCTGTACCTGAGATTACCTCAGGTATTTTCCGTGAGATGTTTTCATAAAATCAAGAAAAATCTTATAGGTAATCTTGTTTTCACAAAAATACCCCTGCGGGGCCATTTATTTTATAAAATTTTATAAAGAATTAAGGTAAGTACCTTAGGTAAGTTCCTGAGTTAATCTCAGGAACATTATTCTCAATTTATTATATATATTACACGAGTTTTTAACTAGTAGTCATAAAGGTAAATATATGCTAAAAATTGTTATTATTTATCTTTAACCTAACTCAGCTCTCCCACAAATTAGATCCCGGCCACTGAATTATAAAGCACGTACAGACCACACAAATGGTTATGTTGTACCAACAAAATGAGATAAAATTAGAGGAAAGTAGGTGGATAACTTACATTTACCTAGTGATTAAGTGAACAAATAGACCACGTATAAGGGTGAAATATATATAGAGAGTAATACGTTATCTGAAGGGGAATTTTCCCACACGTTTAAAACACTTGGAACAAGTCTTGGCCAGTGGTTCAAATTCAACAATTGGGCAGATTACTTTTATTTTATTGTTCTCTTTGTTGAATTCAATTATTTGGCTTGAATTTGTGACCTTAGTTAGATAGGAGTACCATAAGTCTATAACTAACTGGTAACAGGCGCAGTCCTAAAAATCGGTTTAATTACGATTAATCACCGATTAATCACTGTTCCATTGGTTATCGTATTATTAATTACTCGAATATTCGGTTAACAATTTCGATTAATTCCCAAATATCCGATTAATTTCTGGACAGGGACTCTACCGATTAAGTCCGATTCTCATTTTTTACTCCCTCCGTCCCTTTTGATTCTTAACACTTTCTATTTTGGGCTGTCCCAATAGATTGTTAACATTTCCTAAAATAGTAAGTTTTAACACTATTACATTCACTACTTCACTTATTTTAACAATACTTTACACTATTACATCCACTACTTAATTTATTTTAACTATAAAATCACTATTACACCCACTACTTCATTTATTTTAACAATATTACACCCACTATCTTGGTTTCCGTGCAAAAAGCAAACGTTAACATCCCATTGGGACCGAGGGCGTACAACACTGGTAACAAGTTTTGAAATAAATTAAGAGATTGGAAACAAAACAAAATTAGAGATTTAACATGAAAAAGAATTCTTGAGTCGGGAATGACACTGATAAGCAGTGTTGCAGATTTCGGAAATCGGAACTATTCGGTTGAGGTATCGATTTACGATTTATCGGGTGATTTGGTTGAAAAATCGGCGATTTTTGCAAAATCGGCCAAATCGGTTCCAAAATTTTGACCGATTTTTGAACGATTTATCGGCAATTTTTCATAAATCGGCCGATTTTTATAACCGAGCTGATAAGTGATTGATAATAGAAAATTAGATTAAATGAAGGTGAAAACAAATATGGCGTATACTCGTATTTAATAATAGTAGATTATTATGCGAGTGCATCATGTCCAATGTTGTAAAAATTGCTAGGCAGGTTTAGACGGTAAGCCTACCTTCTAGCGATTAATTGGCTAGGCGGTGATTAATCGGAATGATTAATCGAAACATTAATCGGATGTATTGAAATATTATTTTTTATAAAATTTAATTTTAATATTAAAATATAAATTTTAAACCGCCTAATCCCATATAATTCCGCCTAATCCCGCCTAGGCGCCGCCTAGGACCGCCTATTTATGTTATTATTTGCCTAGCGCCAAGGTGCCGATTAATCGGTCGCCTAGGCCGATGTTTAGAACACTGATCATGTCTTGATGTCTACATTCAAGCTTTGTTTCTGAACTTGGGTTTTATTTAACCCATTTCTATCTGGTTTCTATTTTACATTTTATTGTTTAATTGTATTATGCAGTTTGTTGGGAACAATATTTAATAATAATAATTTGTACAGTAAATATTTTAATCTCGATTTTATTGCTACAATAAAAATTTTAAAGTTGATAGTATAAGGGTGATGGTCCAAAATTCACCATTTCCAATTTTCATGTCCCTACCTATTACATTTCAAAAATTCGATCCAAAATACCTCTCATGTACGCAATTTCGTCTGCCGTATTTGATGTCATGCAGTTTCGTTGCGGTAATTCGTGTGCAGTATCAGGACTGAGTATCAGCCGATCGTGTTCTTAAATATTCTCTGATGCGGAACACGAACATACGTATCGGGCTATTTTTTTGAAAAAATTGTTACGGCAAACACAATGACGTATTTATGGGATAATGAAGAATTATCTTTCTTGAAAATGGTCCATTTTGATAATATTTTCTAGTACTCTTTTCTAAAAAGCGGCGATTAATCAGGATTAATCGCTGTTTGATGCTTCTTCGAATCTGGATTAGTCGGGATTAATTGCCGATTAATCATTGTTCAATATAATGTTTTCATCGATAAAATCCGATTTTCATTTTTTACAACAGTGGCATGAACTAGTAGTACCGTAAATAAAATACAAGAAAGAAAGCGCGTACTAAAGTAGCAGCAGTGTATAGAACGGTCATCACATACATGTAAAACCTAAATGCTTACCCAAGTGGGGGAATCAAATTATGTACTTAAATACACACACACACCAACAACAATTGACTCATCTACTTGAATACAATACAATGCCCTCTTCCATCTTCCATTCCCAGACTCACCCACCTCTCTGTTTCCTCCCTCTTATATTTCTCCACGAGTCAGCTGACTCAGTTTCAACTCTACAATTTATCTCACAACCTCTTATTCTCTTGTTTATTATATTTTTATTTTTAATACCTCTATATATACATTGTTCATACCTACATTTTCTCACCTAATTTTAATTTACAGTTTACACAATGATATCCAAATTCTTTTTCCTCTTCATAACAATTTTCTCTTTAGACAAATTTCATTTTGTTCATAGCCATGTTAATGTTAATGCTAGTGGCTCCATTTTCTCCGGTATCCAAATGCCTCAACATTCCAGTTTCGCTGGTGAAGTTTCTTCAACTTCTGCTTGTAATCCTTCAGCAACAAGCAATACAGAGCATGATCATATAAGCCAAAACCCGGCTGTTAAACTTCACCTGAAACATGGGTCAACTCATCGGAAAACTACAGGGAAAGAGAGTGTTAAAGAGTCAACGTATAGAGACCTGATCAGAATACAAACACTTGATACTAGGATAACACAGAACAAGAACCAGGGCCTTCTTTCTAGGCTTATGATGGAGGGTGTTTCGAAACCTGATCGACGTGAAATCAAGAATGTAATTGCTCCGGGACCTGAATCGTATTCGGATCAGCTTATGGCAAAAGTTGAGTCCGGGGTGAGTCTTGGCTCCGGAGAGTATTTTATGGATGTGTTTATTGGTACACCGCCTAAACATTATTCTTTGATTCTTGATACTGGCAGTGATCTTAACTGGATACAATCTATTCCTTGTTATGATTGTTTTGAACAAAATGGGCCGTACTATAATCCCAAAGATTCCAAATCTTTTCGAAATATTAGCTGCCATGATCCGAGGTGCCAGCTTGTTTCATCTCCTGATCCTCCACAACCTTGTAAAGATGAGAATCAAACATGCCCTTATTTTTATTGGTATGGAGATAGCTCAAATACAACGGGCGACTTCGCTCTTGAAACCTTCACAATTAACCTGACAACGCATACGGGAAAATCAGAATTCCGTGAACTAGAGAATGTGATGTTTGGAAGTGGTCATTGGAATAGAGGGCTATTTCATGGAGCTTCAGGGTTGTTAGGACTTGGAAGAGGCCCTCTTTCCTTTTCTTCGCAACTTCAATCTTCGTATGGTCACTCATTTTCATATTGCTTAGTCGATAGAAACAGCGATCCAAGTGTTAGCAGCAAGTTGATTTTCGGGGAAGACAAGGATTTGTTGGGTCACAAGGAATTGAATTACACTTCTTTTGTGTCTGGCAAAGACAACCCTGTTGATACATTTTATTACATTCAGATAAAATCTATTATTGTTGGAGGGGAAGTGCTTAATATTCCACAAGAGACATGGAAATTGTCATCAGAAGGCATTGGTGGAACGATAATTGATTCAGGTACCACATTGAGTTATTTTGCCAATCCTGCATACAAGATTATTGAAGAAGCATTTGTGACGAAGGTAAAAAAATATCCCATTGTCGCGGATTATTTTCCAATACTGCATCCTTGTTACAATGTATCAGGAGTTAAGGACATAGACCTTCCAACATTTGCCATCGAATTCATTGATGGAGCAATATGGAATTTTCCAACTGAAAATTACTTCATTAGGCTTGAGCCTGAGGAAATTGTTTGTTTGGCAATGTTGGAAAATTCTAGATCGCGTATGTCAATACTTGGCAACTACCAGCAGCAGAATTTCCATATATCGTACGACACAAAGAGGTCGAGGTTGGGGTTTGCACCAGCTAATTGTGCTCACCTTTGACATGTTATTGTTTAGGGGTTGCTGGTTGGGGGACAATTGTAAACATTTTTTGATTTTTAGGGGCAAGGGGGAGTTGTATATTCAATTTTGCCTTTTTAAAGGGCGGCAAAATCATACATTACACATTTACACTGAAATTATTATTATTATTATTATTATTATTATTATTATTATTATTATTATTATTATTTCATTCTTCTATCTATCTTTAGGTGGTTTTATAAAATTCTATCAACACAATTAAATTTGTTCCAGATACATTCAGCAGGACAGATTTTATCACTGTTTTCTGTTTCACCGGCATGACGCAGAATTGTGATAATTAAAATTTAACCATGCATCCTAATTTTTTTTTTTTAAAAAAAATAAATTAACCATGCATCCTATGAATTATGACTGCTTAATAAAAGAGTCGGTGTACATTCCCATTGTTCTTCAAATGAAATCTATTGTTATTTTCTTGACAAAAAAAAAAATCTATTGTTATTTTCGACATACTTGCTGAAAATTAAAAGAGTAAAAGCAGAAATGAAAAACTATTTTAAATAGGTTGCAGTCTTGTACTCCCTCCGTCTCTAAATATTTTTCCTATTTTCCTTTTTGGATCATTCAAAATTTTCTTCCTAATTCTATTTTAAGCCATAAAAAAATAATATTCATTATCCACTATCTTAAAAACTGTGCCGATTTTAATAATAAACAAACCAAAATTATTAGTTTATTAATTATTAAACTTAGTTTCCTCCCAAAATTGTCTAGTTTCCCCCCAAAATTATCCATCCAATGATTTTTAAACATAATTTAGTATTTTTCTTAAAATTCGTGTTTTTAAACAAATGGAAAAAGCTGTTAGGAACATAAGGAATATATTTTAACATTTACTACTAAAAAATTTAATCCGTTAACCAACGTATCTATCTAATGGTGAAAAATATATACGAAATTGAGGATGTAATTAACTGATGCATCATGCACATATACGGAGTATGATTTTTTTAGAAAGCATACCATCCTAACAACTTGAAGTTGAGTATGTGGAGTTGTCATCGCATACTCAACTTCACGAGTACGTGCTTATTTTTCAATAATAGATCTTATATTTATTGTCTAAATTTATTGGTTCCAATTATACATGGCTAAATGGATCATTTTAAGACAGATTTGTACGCTTGTTGTTAGAGCATCTCCAATTCTTCATAATCCTTACCAATAAACAAGCCACCCGAACATAAATAGGGATCAAGCATGAAAAACACAACTCCAATGGCATGGATCCTTACCTAAAATATTTTGGGGCTGGAAAGAGGTTCCCTATTTGTAGGGATTGAAATCAATCCCTATATGCTGATGTGGCTATCTCCCTCTCCTCCCATTGGCCACAATTGTTGCTTCTTCTTTCTTTTTTGTTACAAAATACTATTTAAATATTACTTTTAAAATATAGAGAACCAATATAGGAAACATCATTGGAGTAAAATAATTTTTTGGTTCCCTAAATTTTAGGTAACAATTATTTTATTAAATTTTAGGGAAGCAAAATAAGGATGCCCCTTGGAGATGCTCTTAGTTTTTAGTTTTCCAGAGTCATAACAATTTGTTGTTCTTTATAATTTTTAGAACATTAATTCATTTAATCATGAGAAATTATTGTGTTTTAAGGACACAATCTGCAAAACTAGCGCAAGATTATATGATTATTTAAAACCTTGCATTACATATAATACTAGAAGATAACCCGTGCGAAGCACGGGTCGAGATAATAAATTAAAATTGATCATTTTTTTAATTAAAATTTTATTTTATAAGAATTATATATTTTATTTATCATTAGAAAAAATTTAAAAAATTAACAAAAAAAAGACTATGTTATTAATGCAACTCAGTAGTTTATAATAAAATAATTGTAATTACATTGGAATTCCAATAATTCCAATATAGAAGGAAGTCCCATTAAAACGAAATTTCGCTTATTAATAAGATATTAGATAATAAGGGCCCGGAAAAATTTAATTAAATTTATCATTAATTTATTATAAAAAATTACGTTATATACAAAGAATTTGCTTATTAATAAAGATCATTTTATATATTATTTATTTAAGTTTATTTAAGAAAATCGAGAAAAAATTAAATGATTATGATAAATAAGTTATTTGTGAACTGAATAGAATTATAACAAAAAATTATAATTATAATAGTATTAAGAATTTTATTATTTTATTAAAAAATAATATAAAATTCTCAGAGAAATAGGAATATTTGGGGTGGAACCAAATTTTGGTACCACCCCTAAGATTCGTAATAGAATCTTGCCATAGTATAATTGAACTATGAACAATAGATCATAAATTGGATATTATAATGTCCAATTAAAAATATAAATATAAATATAAATCTATTTTTTAGAAAGCAACATAGAATTATAGGGAAAATAGGATTTTAGGGGTGAAGCCAAAATATAGTGCGAACCAAATTTTAGGTACCGTTGAAAGAGGTTTTTATACAAACTAAAAAATTTTAAAAATAAGTTATGAAACTATTTTTAAAATACATCTTAAAATACGTGTCAGAAAGTGAAAAAAGTGTTAAGAATCAAAAGGGACGGAAGGAATAATATTCTAGGGAAAATATGATTCTATTAAAAAAATTACAAATAAAAGATTTATGATTATAAAGGGATTTCTAATTTTATTTTAATTTTTAGAAAACAACATAGAATTTTAGAAAAAATAGGATTTTAGGGGTGAAACCAAAATATAGTGCGAACCGTGAAACCAAAATATAGTGCGAACCAAATTTTAGGTACCTTTAAAAGAGGGTTTCGCTTATTAATAAAGGTTATAGATTAGTTGTTGAACCCAATTTTCGTTAAGGATTAAATTTGAATATTAAATTTATATCAGATATTCGAATAGAAAATACAAGAAGAAAATGTATGAATAATAAGGACACAATTAGAATTTTAGGGTTTTTCGGACTTGAGAATATGTTAGGCAATAATGATTTTCGGATCCCTAGAGAGGACTACGTACCCTTAATAATATGGATCAAGTTCTCGTAGTTCTATTCAATTTTGGTTATAATTTATATTAGGCCCAATCCATGTATTATGTGTTGGCCGAAAGTTATCTTTATGTATTGGCAGCGAGTTATCTTTTTTTGATTCTAGATCGTTCTAGTAATTGTCATAGTCATTGAGTTTTAAGTTATTGTATTTAGCGTCAAACTACTAAGCACATAAATATTTTGATGATATTGACCCAATAGTTTGTCAGGCTTTTATTAACAAGTACCCATAAAAAGAGACTTGTGTTGATGATGAGCTATACTTGGACTTAGAATTATGTCACTAATCGTTAACGGGAGTAGTCCTTGAAAACCAAAAATATTTATGGACTGTTGATGATGCATTCTTGAGGCACAAATATATTCATGGCTACAATCAACAAATTTATGGACGAATATGCAAGCATACGTTTCATGATATAAAATATTCGAGTCATGAAATAGTATCAACAAGTTTCCAAATTTTTTGAAACGACTTTTAGTTTCAAGAATCTTTAGTAGAATTTATGTTGTGAAAAAGTAAAATAAATAAATAACTTTGGTAATTTATTTGGCCTGATTCCGGGTCAAATTTTATTTTGTTGAAGCTCTTCGTCAAGAGAAATAATAAATATATTCCCATTTAATTTTCGATCTTGTGCGATTCAGCAACAAAGGAGAGTATATATTGGGTGTACCTCTTTGTTCCAAAGCCATAGACAGCATGGTAGTAATTATATATAATCTTATTTGGCAAAGATTTTTTTATTATAATTATATTATGTTTCCACGTAATTAATAATTGATTTTTTAAAAAATCTTTACTCCGTAAAACATTATCACTGTTATTAAATAAAATATTAAATAACTAAATTATTAAATAATCAAATAATCAAATAAAACTTATTATATAATTAAATCGACAACATAATAAAATAATTGAATAGACAACATTATATCATTAATATAAAAATAAAAAATTTGAATGTGAATCTTGACAAAAAAAAATTGAATGTGAATAAATATTTTATAAAATCATGAAAAAAACAATGTTATTCGTGCAACTCGGTAGGTTGTAATAAAAGAATCCTAATTACAACAAAATTCCAACAATTTGGGAATGAAATCAAAATAGGGATAAAATTAAATTCGGTACCGAAATATCAATAAAACGGGATTTCACTTATTACTGAAAATTATTTTATTTATTATTTATTGAAGGTTGTTTTACAAAAAAAATCAAAAAAACCCATTGATTCCATAGATACATTATTTGTGTAACACAATAGGATTATAATAAAAGAATTGCACTTATAGTAGGAATTCAATAATTTTATTATTTAATAAAAAAATATAGAATTTTGTGAGAAATAAGAAGTCAATGGAAACACCAAATGTGGTACCGAAAGTATCATTAAAACAGTTGTTGGTCCTTATTATCACAATTTGGAGTCAAAAGGCCCTATAATTCACAACCCACAAAATGACCCTTTATATCACAAAAAACATTAACTTAATGTTGGGTTTCTTATAAACGCATTTTCGTGTGACGTTTTTGCCCCTTTCATTTTTCAAAATGTGAATTTTTGTAAGGAAAAAAAAAAAAAGAAACCCAACATTAAGTTATGTTTTCTTTATTTACCCCTGCAGGGCCTAAGAAGTAATAGCACACACACATCATCAACATACATGACTTAAAAAATAAATGCAACATGTAGTTGCGTTAGTGGTCCAAAATTAGAAACCCTACACGATCTTGCGTTTTTTTTTTTTTTGATATAAAGGGTCTTTTTTCCGAGACGTGAGATTTAGAGTTTTTTGACTCCAAATTTTGATATTATGGACCATTTCTCCATTAAAAATGAGTTTCTTTTTACTTTAAGGTTACAGCCTCTTACTCAATTGATTAGTTTTTCAAAAACTATAATAAGAGTAAAAAAAAATTTATCCATAATTTTGGTTCGATCACTTTGGTTTGGTCATTGTACCGTTAAAATAATCTTAACCGTCGAATATAATATTTTTAAAAATATACGATCAAGTTTATATCATATTAAAAAGAAAATTATAATCTAAAAAGGATATAATTAAAAAGGTTGTATTAGAATTGAATTTTAAAAAGAATTTAATCTGAAAAGGATATAAAAGATTGTATTAGAACTGAATTTTATTTATTTATTTATTAATATTAAAAAAAGTTCATATTTACTATATAGGCTCTATCTCGAGATATACAAATCAGATTTGGATGATTTTATAGTCCACGCAAAACTCATAAAATTATCTTTAATTTAGTGATGATTTAACAATTATTATCCAAATAAAAACACTCAGAATTTCAAGAAAAAATAAAATTACGAATTTTTACATTAATCCTATTTAGTGTAGAATACCTACATTAGTAATCCTATTCAATATAGAAAAATTAAATATATATGATTTAAATCATTGACAAGCACTTTTTCGTATTTTAATATAAATACACTTCTTAGTTTACATGTTAAAATATTAAATATTTTTTATGACAGATCCAACGTTTTTTATCTATTTATTTTAAAATCTAACAGTTCTTATTTATTTTATGGTACTGAGGACCATACTACCATTTACCAAAGTTTTGGACAAAATCCCTCATACATTTATTATTAAAAATGTATTTGGTTGTTAGTACAACTATCCTCAAATAATAAGAAGGTTATTTCGATAATCAAAACAAAATATAAGTAGATTTCCTAAATAGAATAGAATTTTTAATATAAAAAATCGTCAATTTCATCTCTCTTTTGTTTCTTGGTAGTTTTAATTGGAGAAAATTGTTAAATCATCACTAAATTAAAGATTAGGTTGTTAATTTCAAGTAGGCTGTAAAATCATCCAAATCAAGTTTTAAGAATTCAAGATAAAACACATAATAAATTGAACGTGTAAAATCATATACATATATATATATATATATATATATATATATATATATATTTGTGTGTGTGTGTGTGTGTGTATATATCAATTTCATAACAACAATTTGATATGTAAACTAAGAACAAATAAATAATAATAAAATAATATAACAAATATTAGAAAAAGAGTCGTGCGTTGCACGGGTTATAAGTTAGTAGAATTATAAAAAAAATAGGATTTTACTGTGAAACTATAATATGGCGTGAATCAAATTTGATATAAAGTAATACCATTAAAAATGTGTTTTATTTATTAATATTATAAATCTAAATAATTATTAATAAATATTATAGATTAATAAAGGTTATAGATGAAAGGATTCCTATTTACTTTTTTTAAATATAAAATTCTAGTGGGTGTAGGATTCTAATTTTTTTTTATACATAGAATTACGCAAATCAAATTTAGTACTCCCTCCGTCCCTCTCATTTCTTTACAGTTTCTATTTTGGGACGTCCCTCTTACATACCGTAAATAGTACTCCCTCCGTCCCAAAAAACTTTTCCCATTCATCATTATCACGTTTGCCAATACATATTTTTTATTATTAATATCTTCAATTTCCTATTAGTAGTAAATATAAAAACTTCACTGTATTAAAGTACTCAAAATTACGAATCCAACAAGATCACTCATGACTATATTTGGTCTTATAGATTATGCGTAAATTAGTAGTCAATCGCTTAGAATGAACAGTACCAAAAGTCAAAAGGGGAAAAAGATTATGAGACAGAGGGAGTAACTTTTAACAATAAAATACATTATTACATCCACTACTTCACTCCACTTTTTCAACACTTTACACTATTACACCCACTACTTCACTTATTTAATAATAAAATCACTATTACACCCACTATTTCACTTATATTAACAATAAAATTACTATTACACCCACTACTTCACTTATTTTAATCATAATACTTGGTCTACGTGAAAAAATCCAATGTAAACTATCACACCCTTAAATTAGGAATTTTGCTTTAATAAAGGTTAGAGGCCAGGAAAAGTTTATATAGTTTTGTACGACTGATCAACATACCGAAAAAGATACTCACTCCGTTCCATTCATTTCTATATACTTACTATTTTAGGGTGTTCCATCATTTCTATACATTCCAAAAATAGTAAAGTTTTAATAATAAAAAATACTATTACACCTACTAACTTTACTCCACTATCTCAAATCTATAATATAAAACACTGTTACACCCTCTACTTTCCTCCACTATCTCAAATCTATTATTAAATATTGATAGGTCACATCATTTTACCCACTTTTCATCTAACTTTACTTATTTTCTATACATTTTCTTGGTCTCCGTGCCCAGAACAAACGTATAGAACTCACCGGGACGGAGGGAGTAGTAGTCAATTTCTTCCCTAAAGTGGACTTTCCACTGACACAATGTCTACAGCTTTGGAGCACGGCGATGAAGATCATTGTATGTAAATCTTTGGTGCAAAAATTACTTCACAGGCTAGAATTATTCTAGCTAGAAGAGAGTATTGAGCACACACTTACAGCCTCTTTGAGCCTCTTTGAGCCTCTTTGGCAGCAACTCCTTTAAAGAGTTTTCGGCTTTAAGGAGAAAAAAATCTGTTTGGCTACGCGGGCTTTAAATTGGTTTTAAGTTAAAAAACTGCTTTAAGCCATAAGTTCTTGTTAGAGACCCATCTTCTTAATGGGCCGAACCGACGATCCAATACCCCGAACCCGAAGGGAAGCCCACATTCATCCGGTCCGGTTACCAGTAACGGTCATATGGTTCACATTCCTGTAAACGTGGGACACGTCCATACACGACGGTCACTCTTCGGGTAACCACCTAGAGGAAAAAGAATATAGTCGATTCAAGTTCATTCTCTTATTTGGGATACACAATTACATTCAACACAAACACTCTGCGTTCTAAATTACTTTACCAAAACCGACTAACTTATTCTCACACCGGAGGTGAATCAGGGGGCCAAACCCTCGCATTCTTCTCATTTGCAGGTCCGACCGAACCAAGGTCCGGCAGAAATCCAGTCGTAACATTTGGCGTCGTCTGTGGGAACGTAGAGATACGTTTTGTGTTGAGTTCTACCATCAATCATGGCAAATGAAACCGAAGTACCAGTAGCCGATAATAGCACAGTGGCTGGAAACAGCCGCACCACTCCTCCCCTGATTCCAAGGACAACTCCCATCACCCCAAGGCTGTTAACTTTTGATGAAGAAGGAGATATGCCTTCTCCTGAAGAACAACAGGAGATGCTCATGAAATGGCGAGAAGAACAAAAGGCCAAGGGGAAGCGAAACGAAATGGAAAAAGAAAGGAGCAGCAGGGAGGCCGAACGAATGGTCAAGAAAAGGGAGGCCGATCGCTTGAGGCTGGAACCCCTAAAGCTCCAAAGGGAGGAGATTGAGTTACAAGAGAAAGTGCTCCGCGAGGCTTTAGAAGCCGAAGACCCGGAGTTGAATGACCGAAGGGATAAGAGGCCGAGGACTAGAAATGATGAAGACGAGTCAGGGGACTCTGAATCAAATTCTAGGAGAACCCGGTCGAAGGTAGTGTATTCCTCTGATTCGGAGAAAGAAGGTCCACATACGGATGACCGTATCCGTAGGATCGAGAAGGCTATGTTCGGAGAAAGAAGGGTCAGCCACGAGCCAGTGGTGACCGAGGATGTTGAACAGTTTCGACCTCCACCAGGAAGGTAGTTTCCAAAGATGAACAAGTTCAATGGAAAGGGAGACCCCGAAGACCACTGTGAGAAGTATGAATCGCTCATGACCGGTATGGGGCATTGTGATGTGATGCTTTGCAAAATGTTCAAGACATACCTCAAGGGGAACGCATCCATGTGGTACAGTTCATTAAGGCCTAGATCGATAGGCTCGTACGAGCAGATAAAGAAGAAATTCTTGAGGCACTACTCCCATTTGTGCCGAAGAGAGAAGGATACTGAAGCCCTAATCAACTGCAGGCAGGGATCGAATGAAGAATTGGGTGACTACCTGGCAAGGTTCAAGGAAGAAGCAGGAATGGTCACCAACTTGGATAAAGTCAAGGCAGCCGGATTCCTTGCAGCCGGCCTCGACCCTGTTAAAGGTAAGAAGCTTCGATCTTCTCTTTACGATATGCCTCCTAGATCTTTGAATGATATATATTTGAGGGGGGAGGCTATTAGAAGAAAGTTAGAATCCATTGGGGGTTACAAGGAGAGCAAGAAAAATGATAGGTATGATAGAAGGGATGATAGAAAGGACGACTAAAGGGGTCGTGGCGACATTAAGAGCAGACTGAATGATACGAGGCCTGATAAAGGGGCCGAATGAAGAAGAGATAGAGATAGTACTGTGTTCACACCACTTAACACACCTATCTCGAAGATTCTCCACGAGATAAAGGGTAAACCTGGGTTCGTTAGGCCACCCAAGTTAAAGACCCCTGAAAACAGAAGAAGCGACAGCAAATATTGTGACTATCATCGGGATAAAGGTCACAATACTGATGAATGTTACCACTTGAAGAAATTGATTGAGAAAATGATAAAAGACGGGGAACTGACCAAGTTCGTTGGAGATCTGAGAGACAGGCTAGATGATAAGGAAAAGAAAAGAGACACTAGAGATGCCGAAGGTTCAGAAAAGTATCGAGGCGAAGTCAGAACAATATCCGGAGGAACCATACTTGATCGGGACAGCAAAACAGCCCGAAAGAAGTATGCCAGGCAAATCTACAATCTCTACCAGTCAAATGCCGCCAAGCAAACACTTCCGATATCATTCACGGAAGATGATTTTGAAGACGTGATATGGCCGCACGAAGACCCTCTTGTCATAAACCCCGTCATTGGGGAAAACAAGATTTGGAGAGTGTTGGTCGATGAGGGAAGTTTGGTCAACATATTGTACTACCGAACGTATTGCAAGATGAATTTGGGTCGTGAACAGCTGGAGCCGTGCCATGAGGCACCACTATATGGCTTCGGTAACCAACCGGTACCGATCGAAGGCACGATCACACTGAATGTTTTGTTGGGGAAGGCTCCATACACAGTTGTTAAAGAAGCTAAGTTTTACGTTGTTCGGGTCGACAGCCCTTACAACGGCATTTTGGGGAGACCAGCTCTATCTCTGTTCCAAGCCGTATCTTCCATCCCCCACCTGAAGTTGAAGTTCCCGACCGAACATGGTGTCGGAGAGATGAGAGGCGATCAGAAAGCCGCAAGAATAATAATGTTGGAAGATTTGGACAAAGACAAGGATATGGAAATGACTGAAGCTGGTTAAAGGAAGAGAAGTGAGAACGAAACTAGGGGCAGCCATCAACTACTGAACATAGAGCTGGAGAAATTCGGGGCCGACTTGTCAAGCCCCATTGCCGAGCCGGCTGCCGAGACCGAAGAAGCAGAACTATATGTGGGTCAGTCTGGAAAGATGATCCAAATTGGAAGGAACATGGAAGCGGAGCTAAAAGATAAAGTCATTAAAGTCATTAGGGAGTTCCATGACGTATTTGCATGGAATCCCGAAGATATGCCAGGTTTGGACCCTTCGGTAGCCAAACACTGTTTAAATGTAGCTCCCGAAGCCAAGCCTATGAGATAGAAAAAGAGGAATTTCGCCATGGAAGGGCAAAAAATAATTCAAGCTGAAGTGGAAAAGTTGTTAGAGGCGAAGTTCATCGAAGAAATCGACTACCCCGACTAGTTGGCAAACGTGGTCTGAAAGAGTTTGTCCTAAAATCCAATCATGCATGATGATTTAGGAAGAACTTTCTTGTATTCTTATTTGATTTCATTAACATTAATAAAAGACTTATCTATTTTTATTACGGGCTTTATCTATTTAAAGTGTCTTAAATAAGATGTTCCATAGTTTAGAGTAAAGCTTCTAGAATTATAATGAGATTATAATAGTGAGATCTAGAAGATGATAACTCTAGACTTAAACAGTTCCTGATCATAGGATAACTAATCGGAAGTTAGTGAATCCGCAAAGATTGGTACATACTATGCTTGCTCTTTTAAGGAGGATGTCTGTTCTCATAGGCATTTGTGTGGTGACACTATAGCTAGTATGTAGGTGCTTATTATGGAATAAGTTCACTGAACATGACTCGATAAGTTGAACAACTAATGGAGTTTACTCACGTGTCGATAGTTGTTCACTGAGTGATAGTTGTACAAGTGTCCTTAGACTTGAGATCATTATAGTAATCTTGTATATAATGAACTATGCTTTGGTTTAGTCCTTAGTCTCAAGGACATCCATTAGGTCTATTCTGGGCATAGGGATTTGTGCATGGAGATAGTTAACGGTCAATAAAGGATCTACCCCTTCCAGTAAAGGAAGAGAATATCCTATGTTATTCTTAGTATGCGAGTTCTGAAATCTCTGGCCAGAGTGTATGAAATTAGAAAGGAGTTTCTAATTTGCATTAATATGAACTTTACATTATGAATAAGAATCATATGATTAAATTTGATAGGCTTGACACGAGTTCCATGCCTTGTATTTAATCGGGATATTGCAGGGTAGAAGGAATTGATTGTACAGTAACTAGCACTGACAGGTTCTTGGTATTCTAAGCAGTGAATTCATATTATCCGGATAGTCGCAATATGTTGAGAAGCATCACTCACGATGTAGAATAAATATAATTAATCAGTTAATTATATTTCATGAATTTTAGAATTCATATAAATAATAAATAAAAAGTTTATTATTATTTATTTCTACTACCGGCTTAATATTGAACCTACAGGGTCACACCATAAAAATATTAATTTATTGATGAAGGTATTTTGAGAGAGCAAGTTGTTTTAATAATGATGAAAATTGTTTTAATTATTATTTAACATTTTATAAGATAAAGTGTAGGATTTATATATTAATATATAATTATATATTAATTATGAAAACCCTACATGAGCCCTATAAATAGAATGAGATGAGAATGAGTTGATATACTTTTGGTTTTTGTGAAAAACCTAGTTGCCTCCCTCATCTTCTTCATCTCCCTCTCTCTCTCTCTCAAACCTCCATTTTTATAAAAGCTTAGTTTTATAAAAAGCTTCGTCGAAGAATTAATCTTGGTGGATACCGGTAGAGTGCTTCACACTCTGAGGAGCAACTGCTAAAACATCATTTTGTAAAGCTTCGATTTCAAGGTATGGTTTCAATTCCTCCGCTAATTCATTTTTATATGATTTTCTATATGCACGATACATGGTTTTTACGGAATAATTGTTATACCGCGCTTCCGCTCGTCCGTAAATTCCTTCAATGGCATCAGAGCTAGGTTCTACATATAGAGATTCATTTAAAAAATATCAGATTTTTTTATGCATGTATGGATTTATTATGATTTTTGCAAGATTATTTAGATTTAATTATGAATTAATTCGAAATAATTTTTGCATGGGTTTTTGACTACTGATCTGGGTTCTACAAGTGTTGTGGATGATCTGGGTATTTTTTTTTCATAATTTTGTGATGTATAGATTATTTGTTATGAATTTTTTAAAATTGTTTTAATTAAAATTCATATAATAATCATGCCTGTGAATAATATGAAATTTAAAATTTGCACAAAGAACCCCTGGCTGATTTGAGTTTTCTGCTGCTGATGATTTTAGAAATCATGTCCTTATGATTTTTTATTAATTAATTAATTGTTAATTAATTTATTAATATTAATAATAATAGTTATTACTAGTAAAGGATGTAGAAAAAGAAACGGACAACAGTTACAAGATCACAGGACACGCAACGGTCGGCTGAAACAAAAAAAAAAACCGTTGTTGTCTTGCGCGCGTGGCTTTCAATCACAGGGGAACGGGTGTCGCGCATTTCCATAATGCGTGACAGGGCTGACGCGCATGGCGGGAATGCGTTACAGTATTTAATGGCTTTAAATTGTTGTAACACATTTCTTAAATGCGTTACAGCCCTTCTGTCCGAATTAAATTTGATTTTTTGGGAGTTTCGTAACTCCGTTTTGGGCGTGCAATATATCGTTGGATTCGTATTTCCGAGACGGATCTAATGGAGTGGTCAAATATTTTTTATATAATATTTTTGAAATATTTATATTACCGGAAGTGTTTTAAAGCATATTTTAATTGTTTTAAATTGCTTTTAAATGCTATAATAAATCCATACATCATTATATCAATGTGTGACATGATATTACTTGCATGCATACATGTTTATTTATGTTTATATATGAGATATATGCCTATGTTTACCATGCGATGATAGATTTAGGTGAACTTAAATCAACATAAGACGTGCGCTAGAAAATCTAGAAATAGGAATCGTTTCTTGCATTAATAATAATATTATGAATACAATCATGAGATTTTTTGTGTTTTTGAAACACGTAATTAAATATAAATTTTCAATATTGAGAGAAAGGATGATTCTGTCAAAAACAGATTTTGATCTGTAAGAAAAGGGTATTAAGTGACGCCTCTTGACAATGCTCCCCCCGATCTGGGAATCATCCGATTATCGATTATTGATTTGAAATATTTAATTGAAGAAAAGAATCTTTTTATAATATGATTATGATTGTTAAATAATATTAATTAATTAATAATGGCTGATAATTATTTATTTATGAAATAAATAATTAGTTAGCAATTTTATTAATTGATTAAATGAGATTTAATTTATTATAAAATAATTAAGATGTGATCTTAATATTATTAATTATTTAATTAATTTATGAAATTATATTAAGGGAGAGATTAATTTTCTAAAGAGTTTAGAAATAGAATTAATAATTAAAAGAGTTTTAATTATTGGTTAATAACAAAGAAGATGAGATCTATGTATTATATATGTCAAGTTGTAATCGGCCATAGGCACAAAAAGTTTTGTGTCGGTTATGGTCTTCCAACATGACAGAAAGTATTTCTTGTTTTCGGTGCATTGTCGTTTCGTGCTACAGCCGAGGACTTTGTTACCGATCAACATGAAAATACTTGTCTGTTACATTAGATGTGTACAAAATTAGATTTTAGTGGTCGTTACGTGCTACAGCCGTGGGCTATTGGAATCTAATTTAATTGTACAAAATGTTGGATTTGACTTGACTAATAATATTGAGATTTTTCGTGTTTTTGTTATAGATTTAGATTATCTATTAAACTTAAAACACGTTAGACTTATAGGTTTATACGAAAATGTTTCGTGACCTTAAAAAAAACCCTCTTTTATAAATATCAAGTAGTAATTGGACAATGACACAACGGGCTTGTGTCGGTCATAGCCTTCCAACATGGTAGAAAGTAGTTCTCATTTTTGAATCACTGTCGTTTCGTGCCACAGCCGAGGGCTTTGATTTCGAAATAAGAAATACTTGTCTATTATATAGAGATGTGTACAATGAATTAGAATCTAATGGTCGTTACGTGCCACAGCCGTGGGCTATTGGAGACTGATTCAATTGTACAGAATGTTGGGTTAGACTTGACTTAGAATATTGAGTTTGTCGTGCCACAGCCGTGACTCAATTATTCAAGAGGCTAAAGTTTTATTAGGGAATAACATGAGATGTAATTGACAAGAGTTGTCTGCCTACTGAACATCACATGGCGTTTCGTGCCACATCCGGGGTTGTGTGATGGAATGTAGGATCCCTATTCCCACTAGCATTTTGAATGCTTATTTATTCACTTAGGGGGTTATATAAATTAGATAAACTAGTGGGAGCCACTTATGAATAAAGACCCGATTCATATAGTGTTTTTAAAATGAAATTGAATATTTGCTAAGTGTTGTTATGTGTTTATCATTTACAGATTTACTATATACATTATGTCTTCTGCACTATCACTCCGGAGCATACTAGATGCTCACAAATTGACTGGTCCAAATTTTGCTGACTGGCTTCGAAACTTGAGAATTGTTCTCAGGGTTGAGAAGCTGGAATATGTGCTTGACTCACCTAAGCCTGCTGAACCTGCTGACGATGCACATAATGATGAACATGTTGTGTATCGTAAGTGGATAGATGATGCTAATGTTACTCAATGTATCATGCTAGCTTCCATGAACGTTGAGTTACAGAAGCAACATGAGCTTATGGATGCTCACAATATCCTAGAGCATCTACAAGAGTTGTATGATGAGGCAGGGAGGACAGCTCGATATGAGATATCGAAGGAGCTGTTCCGCTGTAGGATGTCGGAGGGATCATCTGTGAATGACCATGTACTTAAGATGATCAATTTGATTGAACGTCTTGGACAACTTGGTTTTGTCATGGATGGGGAGCTAAGCCAAGACTTAGTCTTGCAATCGCTCCCGGATTCGTTTTCGCAGTTTGTTGTGAACTTTCACATGAATAAGTTGGACGTTAGCCTGGCTGAACTCCACAACATGTTGAAGACTGCGGAATCGAACTTTCCCTCTAAGAAGAGTTCTGTTCTTCTAATTGGTGAAGGTTCCAATCCTAAGAAAAGGAAGAAGAACCCTCCCAAGAGGAAGAAAGTAGGTGAGAAACAGCCAGTTCCACCAAAAGCTGAAGACCCCAAGAGCAAAGTTGTTTGCTTCCACTGTAACAAGGTGGGGCACTGGAAGAGGAACTGCAAGGTTTACCTTGCAGAGTTGAAGAAGAAGAAGGGTAGTGAGACTGCCACTTCTGATTCAGGTATGTTCATGATTAAAGTGAATATGTCATTAAATCAAATTTCTACTTGGGTATTAGATACCACCTATGGTTCTCACATTTGCAATTCGTTGCAGGGACTAAGGAGAAGTAGGACTCTTGAGGAAGAGGAGGTGATTCTACGGATGGGAAATGGAGCAAGAGTTGCTGCTATAGCTGTAGGATCGTTTGATTTACATATGCCTACGGGCAAGACTATTGTTTTTAAATAATTGTTATTTTGTTCCCTCGATTGTGAGGAATATTATTTCTATTCCCATGTTAGACTTGGCTGGATTTTCGTTTATTATTCAGAATAATAAATGTTCAATTCTGAAGAGATAACGTTCTTTATGGTAGTGGTATTTTAAATAATGGTCTGTATGTATGTGACGTAGAACATAATTTACTACAAATTGAACATACTAATAAAAGGAGAAATCAAACTTTGTTAGACATGGTTCGGTCCATGATGAGCTATGCAAATCTTCCAGTATTCCTGTGGGGTTATGCATTGGAAACCTCGGCATATTTACGAATAAGGTGCTTTCCAAATCTGTTCCTTAAACTCCATATGAGATATTGAAAGAAAGGAAACTGAGTCTTAAACACGTTAAGATTTGGGGATGTCTAGCTTATGTCAAGAAAGTTGACCATGATAAGTTGGAATCTCGATTCGTAAAATGTAGGTTTGTGGGATATCCTAAAGAGATTTTAGGGTATCACTTTTACACCGATCATAGGGTGTTTGTCTCCAGACATGCTACCTTCTTAGAAAAATAGTTTATCCTTGAAGGGAACAGTGGGAGCAAGATTGAACTTAAAGAAGTTAATAGAACACAAACTACTACGGTTCAAGAGGAAACTCCTGTTCAAACTAAACAACCTTATGTGGTATAGTATTGACTCTGAGAAATGGCAGAGTGCCATGAAATCCGAAATGGATTCTATGTATGCCAACCTGGTATGGACCTTGGTTGAAGCACCTGAGGACGTTAGACTCATTAGGTGTTAAAGAGTATATAAGAGAAAGATTGAAGTAGATGGCCAGGTGGAGACCTATAAGGCCAGGCTCGTGGCAAAAGGATTCAGACAAAGGCAATGGATTGACTTTGATGAAACTTTTTTGCCTATAGCCCTACTCAAATTAATTCGGATTTTGCTTGCGATCCATATATGGATTGAAGCAAGCTTCTCATAGATGGAACATCCATTTTGATGAGACAATCAAAGAGTTTGATTTTATCAAAAACATAGATGAACCATGTGTTTACAAGAAGGTTAGTGGGAGCGCGGTAACATTTCTTGTGTTGTATGTGGATGACATACTTCTTATAGGGAATGACATACCGAAGCTGCAATCAGTCAAAGTGTGGCTATCAAAGAACTTCACTATGAAGGACTTGGGAAAGACATCCTAGATTCTCGGTATGAAGATCTATAAAGATAGATCGAGAAGAATTATAGGTCTTACCCAAGGTACATACATCGAGAAAGTGCTTAAAAGGTTTAGCATGTAAAACTCCACGATAGGTCTCATATCGATGAGCCGTGGAGTATCCCTTTCCGAGAAGATGTCTCATGAGACACGTGAGGAAAGAGAGCGTATGAGTAAGATTCCTTATGCTTCGATAATAGGATCTATCATGTACGCGATGTTATGTACTAGGCATGATATTGCTCATTCAATTAATTTGACGAGCAGATATCAGTCGGATCCAGGTGAAGACCACTGGAAAGAAGTGAAGAACATCATTAAGTACTTGTGAAGGACTAAGGATATTTTTCTTGTTTTTAGTGGATCTGAGTTGAAAAATAGAAGGGTTAAACCTACTCTAGTTTTCAATCAGAAAGTGATGATAGCAAATCCATGTTAGGGTACGTGTTTACCTTGAAGGGTGGAGCGATTAGTTGGAAGAGTTCCAAACAGCCTACAACGGCTGACTCAATAGCGGAAGCAGAGTTTATAGATGTAAGTGACGCTACAAAACTGTTTTGTGGCGCTTTCTTTTGATTAGGGAGATCATTGAAAGTAGAAATGTCAACATTGAGAAAGTTGACATACATAACAACATAGCAGACCCACTCACTAAGCCGCAATCTCAGATTCACTTCGATCGTCATAATGAGTGAATGGGTATTAGATACCAGAGTGATTGGCTTTAGTACAAGTGGGAGATTGAAAGAGTTTGTCCTAAAATCCAATCATGCATGATGATTTAGGAAGAACTTTCTTGTACTCTTATTTGATTTCATTAATATTAATAAAAGACTTTTTTTTTTATTACGGGCTTTATATATTTAAAGTGTTTTAAATAAGATATTCCATGGTTTAAAGTAAAGCTTCTAGAATTATAATGAGATTATAATAGTGAGATCTAGAAGATGATAACTCTAGACCTAAACAGTTCCTGATCATAGGATAACTAATCGGAAGTTAGTGAATCCGCAAAGATTGGTACATACTATGCTTGCTCCTTTCAGGAGGATGTCTGTTCTCATAGGCATTTGTGTGGTGACACTATAGCTAGTATGTAGGTGCTAATTAGGGAATAAGTTCACTGAACATGACTCGATAAGTTGAACAACTAATGGAGTTTACTCACGTGTCGATAGTTGTTCACTGAGTGATAGTTGTACAAGTGTCCTTAGACTTGAGATCGTTAGAGTAATCTTGTATATAATGAACTGTGCTTTGGTTTAGTCCTTAGTCTCAAGGACATCCATTAGGTCTATTCTGGGCATAGGGATTTGTGTATGGAGATAGTTAATGGTCAATAAAGGATCTACCCCTTCCAGTAAGGAAGTGAATGTCCTATGTTATTCTTAGTATGCGAGTTCTGGAATCTCTGGCCAGAGTGTATGGAATTAGAAAGGAGTTTATAATTTGCATTAATATGAACTTTGCATTATGAATAAGAAATCATATGATTAAATTTGATAGGCTTGACACGAGTTTCATGCCTTGTATTTAATCGGGATATTGCAGGGTAGAAGGAATTGATTGTACGGTAACTAGCACTGACAGGTTCTTGGTATTCTAAGCAGTGAATTCATATTATCCGGATAGTCGCGATATGTTGAGAAGCATCACTCACGATGTAGAATAAATATAATTAATCAGTTAATTATATTTAATGAATTTTAGAATTCATATAAATAATAAATAAAAAGTTTATTATTATTTATTTCTACTACCGGCTTAATATTGAACCTATAGGGTCACACCATAAAAAGATTAATTTATTGATGAAGGTATTTTGAGAGGGCAAGTTGTTTTAATAATGATTAAAATTGTTTTAATTATTATTTAACATTTTATAAGATAAAGTGTAGGATTTATATATTAATATATAATGATATATTAATTATGAAAACCCTACATGAGCCCTATAAATAGAATGAGATAAGAATGAGTTGATATACTTTTGGTTTTTGTGAAAAACCTAGTTGCCTCCCTCATCTTCTTCATCTCCCTCTCTCTCTCTCTCAAACCTCCATTTTTATAAAAGCTTAGTTTTATAAAAAGCTTCGTCGAAGAATTAATCTTGGTGGATACCGGTAGAGTGCTTCACACTCTGAGGAGCAACTGCTAAAACACCATTTTGTAAAGCTTCGATTTCAAGGTATGGTTTCGATTCCTCCGCTAATTCATTTTTATATGATTTTCTATATGCACGATACATGGTTTTTACGGAATAATTTTTATACCGCGCTTCCGCTCGTCCGTAAATTCCTTCATGGTCGTGGTCAAGAAGTCAAATGGCAAGTGGAGGATGTGTGTAGATTATACAGACTTGAACAAACATTGCCCGAAGGATCACTATCCTCTGCCAAATATTGATCAACTGATAGATGCCACTTCGGGGCATCAAATACTTAGTTTTTTAGATGCATTCTCAGGATACCACCAAATCGCCATGAATGCCGAGGACATTCCAAAGACAGCATTCATCACACCAAACGGCACTTATGCCTATGTTAAGATGCCTTTTGGCCTGAAGAACGCCGGGGCAACATTTCAAAAGATGATCAACAATGTGTTCAAGGCCCAGATTGGTCGGAATATGGAATGTTATGCGGATGACATGATTATTAAATCCCTTTTTAGGGATCATGCTGAGGATTTGAGGGAGTGTTTCGAAACACTCAGGAAAAACAACATGAGGATCAACCCGAACAAGTGTACGTTCGGAGTCAATAGCGGAAAATTTCTGGGATACATGGTTAGTGCCCGAGGGATCGAGGTGAACCCAGAAAAGATTAAGGCAGTCATCGACATGGAAGCGCCGAAGACGATCAGGGACATTCAGAAGCTGACCGGACGGTTAGCAGCCCTAAGGAGGTTCATTTCCAGATCGGCCGAAAAGGCCTTACCATTCTTTGAAGTACTTCGGGGGTCCAAGAATTTCGAGTGGGGGCCTAACTGCCAGAAAGCTTTTGAAGAAGTCAAAGAATACTTAGTGAATGCCCCACTCTTAATGAGGCCTGATCCGAAAGAAACTTTGCAGCTGTACTTAGCTGTGAATGACCGAACCCTTGGAGCCGTGCTGGTCAAGGAACATGAAGGGAACCAGCATCCGGTGTTCTACGTTTCCCATATTCTCAAAGATGCAGAAACTATATATCCGAATGCAGAGAAATTTGCCTATGGGTTGGTGATGGCCGCAAGAAAGCTAAGGCACTATTTCCAGGGAAGGACGATTAAGGTAGTAACAGATCAGTCGTTGAAGAAAATTTTGCAAAGGCCAGAGGCATCGGGCAGAGTAGTTGCTTGGGCGATCGAACTGGGGGAGCATGATTTGGAGTATATGCCAAGGACTTCGATCAAAGCCCAAGCACTAGCGGATTTTATAGTGGAATGCTCTTTCTCGGGGCCGAATGACTTGGCTCCCGAAGAGCAGCTAATACAGGCACCAGGAAAATGGAAATTGTTTGTGGATGGGTCAGTCGCCAGGGAAAAGTGTGGGGCACGTTTAATTCTGACAAGCCCAGAAGGATTTGAAATCTGCCAAGCTATCAGGTTCACTTTCCCGCTGACGAACAATGAAGCCGAATATGAAGCGCTTTTGGCCGGATTAGACTTAGCAAAAAATTTGCAAGTAAAACACCTCAGGGCGTTCAGTGATTCGATGTAGGTAGTAAAACAGTTCTCAGGGGAGTATAGGTAAAAAGATCCCAGAACGAAGGCCTACGCCCTCAAGGTACGTGAGCAATCTTTGATGTTTGAATCTTTTGAACTAACTCAAGTCGCTAGAGAAAACAACAGTCGGGCAGACGCCCTTTCAAGGCTAGCTTCGGTAGAAACCTAGAACCTGAATGGGTCCATCTATCTGACCGAGGTAAAGACGCCTTCGATAGACAAGAAGAAGTGCATGGAAATTCACCAAGGGGTCAATTGGATGACTCCCATTAGGGCATTCTTGGAGAAGGGTAGCCTACCACTTGATCGAAGGGAAGCACAGAAGGTGAAGTATCGGTCGGGGAACTATACTCTGGTCGGTGGCCGATTATACAGATGATCGGCAAGTCAGCCATTACTCAGGTGTTTAGACAAAGATGAACAGCAGCTAGCCCTCGAGACGGTTCATGAAGGAATTTGCGAAGAACATTTGGCAGGAAGATCCTTAGCCTTCAAGATTCTCAGGCAAGGGTTTTTCTGGCCGAAGATGAAGGAAGACGCATCCGAATATGCAAAAAAGTGCAGACAATGCCAGCTATTCAGCATAATACCGAAGCAACCACCCGAAGGGATGTCTTCAGTCCTTAGCCCGATCCCATTTGCAATGTGGGCGGTTGACATCGTTGGGATCCTACCTACCAGTACTAAACAAGCAAAATATTGCATTGTGGCAATCGATTATATGACTAAGTGGATAGAAGCCAGACCACTTTCAGCCATTACTGAAGAAGCAGCGAAGAAGTTCATGTTAGAACAAGTGATCTTAAGGTTTGGCATCCCCAGGGTATGTGTATCATACAACGGAACTCAGTTCATTGGAAGTAAGTTCAGAAAGTTTCTAGCTCAGTTCGGAATCCGACAAAAATTCAGTTCAGTCGCACATCCCCAAGGAAACGGGGCGATCGAAGCGGCCAACAAAATTATCTTCGATGGGATTAAGAAGAGGCTAGGAGAAGCCAAGGGTCTTTGGGCCGAAGAGTTACCTTGGGTCCTTTGGACCTACCGAACCACCGCAAGATCTTCAACCGGGGAAACACCCTTCAAGCTGGCCTTTGGAACAGATGCCCTACTGCCTGTTGAGGTTGGTTTAGAGTCTTATCGAACACAAGTCTTTAATGTGGAAACGAATGAGTTCGGACTCCGGGCGAACGTGGATTTACTGGAAGAAGAAAGGGAGGCAGCCTACCAAAGAAACTTAAGGTATCAGCTCCAAGCGGCACAGTACTATGATTCGGGAGTTAAAAAGAGGACTTTCCAAGTAGGCGATTTGATCCTAAGGGAGCTAGCAACATCTATGCCGACTAAGAAAGGAAAGCTTATGCCGAACTGGGAGGGACCTTATGTGGTAATTGAAGTGGTTCGGCCAGGCACCTACAAATTGGCTCAGTTGGACGGCAGCCCAATCAAAAACACCTGGCATGCCGCTCGCCTTCACCGTTTTTACCAGTAAGCTTACTGGACAATTTTACTGCTTTTCACTTCAGTACTTTGTTTTATGCAACTTTATTCTGAATTCCCTAAGCTAGCATCAATCTGTAATCAAATCTATGTAAGAGTTGCATGATTAATGAGAAGATTGTTTTGCTCCATCTTTTATCTACTATTATTAAGCTAAGTACATTGGTAACCAAAAGGTTAAGTACACAATATTAAGCTTAACGGACCCATGTTTGGGGCCGACCGAACAAAACATACGCCCTCTAACTTATTTTTAGTGTTCAAGTACATTATGATTTAAGTCGCAAATACTTGACGAATCCAAATTTGGGGCCGACCGAATGAAATTTGGACCCTTACAAAAATGTCTTAGTATTTAAGTTGCTTTGACATTAATTAAGGCCAGGGGGAAAAAAAATTTCAACCGACCGAACATGACCTCAATCATTTACAAAACCCCTTAAATACTAGGGGACAGCTAGGTTACGATCAAAAATGCACATACATGCTAGGCCGAAGCCGAAGATGCACAAACATATAAGTAATTATGCCAAGGCAATATAAGGCCAAAGACGCATAAAAGCAAAAGTAAAGTAAATATGCTAAGGCAAAATGAAACCAAAGATGCATAGAATTAAACGGAATCATGCTAAGGCAAATCAAAGCCCAAAATGCATGAATGGAAACAGAAGCTATTCTAAGGCCGAAGCCGACAACGCATAAATAAGAATAATTATGCTAAGGCAAATGCTAAACGGCCCGAAGGCGATAAATAATAAGCCCGAAGGCATAGTGAAATACTACAAGCCCGAAGGCACAATAAAAATCCCGAAGGCAAGGTTAATCATTACAAGCCCGAAGGCCATCAAAATAGAAGAATTAAAATAGACAACGGAATCAGTCAGAAAAAGGCTCGTCTTCACCCGAAGAGACTACCAGAGGTTCATCGGGCACTTCCCTGCCGATTGGATCCGTCATACCCATCGTGGCATCGATCATCTGAGTATGATCGAAACCAAGAGAGTGTGCCTTCACCAAGGCAGCGTCGTACCCCATCTGGTAGCAACGTTCTTCGGTCAAATCCAGCTTCTTCTGCATTTTCCGAATGTTCTTCCTGGAGGCCTTGAGTTGTTGGTTCCTCCATTCAACACGCTTCTTCAGAGCGTCCATCTCTTCCAGCTTCAACTTCAGGGCATCATTATCGACCTTCAAGGAGTTAGCTTGGCCGGTGACCTTCTCTAAATCAGTGGTCGAATTGCGGAGATCCTCTTCGGCCTTGACCGCCCGGGCCTCCAGTTGATCGACCCCCTTCAGCTTAGTCTAAATCCCTTCCATCTGTTCGGCAACGATAGCTGTCCAGGAGACACCCTGGAAACAAATAAGGGAAAAGAATTAGATATTGAGGATAAGTAAAAGGGGTAACACCGAGGAAAAATCTTACCAAAGAGAGTAGGGCCAGCATCTCGGTACAAGCCTCCAGGTCGTTCGCCTTGGCAAATGTCGGCCTATCAGCTGGCAGAATGAGGCCCCTGCAGAGATCGGGGCCAACGATGGTGGAGAGTTGCGGAGCTGGGATAATAATTTTATCAGATTCAATAACTCCCCACTGGGGAGCATACACTTTCAAACCGGAATTTCCCGACCGGCCCCTCTTCCGAGAGTCGGTCGGAGTGACCAGGCCTGTCTCATTTGTCTCCAAGTCCCGAGGAGGGGAAGAGGCAGTCGAAGTGGTAATAATATCCTTCTGACCAGAAGCTGACTTTTCCACCCCATCGAGCGCCCTAGCCGCGGCTTCGGCTTCAGCTGTAGCGGCCGAAGCAAGTTGGGCCGCCCTCCTGCGTTTACGTTCAATAATCTCCTGAAGAGAGGACACTGCACAAAATAACAGAAGGTTAAAATATGCACAGCAGAAGATAAAATGTAGTACTTAAAGGCTGAAAACAAATATGTTATGACAAGTCAAAGATGGATGTTACCGCTACCCCAAAGGGCGACCAACCAGTTGTTGTCCCTGCCGTTCGATAGCGGAACCCTGTCCATTTCAAGTTCGTAGAGCAGACGGTAATCATGTTGGTCCGCTTGAAGTAGGTCGGGATACTTCAACCTGGACGGGTCGAGATCATGCCATCGACCGTATTTCTTGATCTTCGGCCCCGAGATAAAAGTCCATTTCTCATGGGCCCCTTTGTTGCTGGAGTTCTTTTGAGCCCAGTCGGCCTTACCGGTTCGACGGGCTATGGTATAATAGCCGTTGCTCTTTGTGTTCCTTCGGAGCTCGTAATGATGCCAGAACAAGGTCGTCCTCGGAGTTATCTCCTTGGCCAGGCACCGAGCTTGGAAGGCGTTGATATGGAAGAAACTGTTTGGATCCAACTGCCCTATGGCTATCCCCAGCTGCTTCAGTATCTTCTTCAAAATTGGTAACATCGGTAACCGAAAGCCGCATTTGAACACCATTTCGGATATACCGGTCGCCACGCTTCCTCCGCAGAGAGGGGGAATCTCGGGGTTGTTCCAGATGCGGTCCTTCTTCCGCGGTGCGAAGAAGTACCAGACGTTTTTCTCCACCAAGTACTTGGAATGGAATCCTTCGATTTGTTCCTCGGTCAGCTATGACCGAAGATTAGCGGCTGGGAACAGTTTGGCGTCGCTGAAGGGCGAAACCTCCGAAGGACCAGCACCCTCGGTTGACCGATCCATGTCCCTGCATTCGGAAATGAAGAGACGTTAGCCTTGTACTCGGACAAAAAAGAAGAAAACAAAGGGGGAAAAGGCCGAGTACAGTGAGCCAGGATCGGTCGGGGCATTCTACAACCTAGGACGAAGGGATCCGAAAGCCTAAAAACTATGTGAAACTAGGATATTCCAAAGGGAATTTCGAGAGATCAAGATGGTCCGAAGACCGTCCTCAAGGTTTGAAGATCCCGAAGGAAGTTCTTACCCAAACTATTTTCGGACCAACTCCAAAAATCATGGGAAATGCTAATACAAGAATAAAATGGTATATCTAGAAGAACCTAAAACATCTAAGACATGCGAGTATTTCATCTAAAGGGCACAGGTGATTTTATGCATACATACGTACAGATACATACATGAATATAAGAAACACAGGACAATTACAGTAAAGAAACGAAAAGGAAAATGTCACTTACTCGTTTGAAGATTGTGGATAAGATCGAGTTCTTGGGGATAGGTCACTTGGACGTAAACATCGACTGGAATCAGAGCGTTGAAGATGACCGGTGATGTAATGACGTTTCCAATTGCTGTCTGCGAAGAATTCTGAGAAAGAAGATTTTGGCTCTGAGAATGGTGTATGTTTGTAAACGTAAAAGTGAAAAGGAACGGATTTAGAGGGTTTAAATAAAGGGACACGAAGTTTGGACAAGGGTCGTTTCGAATTCAACGGCGGAGATTGAAGCTCAGATCTCGAGAACAGACAATTGTCAATCATAAAAGGACACGGCTTCCCAGGAGACGTCTCGGCTTTGTCCATCGTCCTTCTTATCCAAATGAGACGTCCGAAGAGTGAACTCCGAAGATGGGCCTAGGCTTTGGCCTCCGTCCTGAGGATAACTCTGAACGAAGCCTAGGGACATGTTAGAGACCCATCTCCTTAATGGGCCGAACCGACGATCCAATACCCCGAACCCGAAGGGAAGCCCACATTCATCCGGTCCGGTTACCAGTAACGGTCATATGGTTCACATTCCTGTAAACGTGGGACACGTCCATACACGACGCCCACTCTTCGGGTAACCACCTAGAGGAAAAAGAATATAGTCGATTCAGGTTCATTCTCTTATTTGGGATACACAATTACATTCAACACAAACACTCTGCGTTCTAAATTATTTTACCAAAACCGACTAACTTATTCTCACACCGGAGGTGAATCGGGGGGCCAAACCCTCGCATTCTTCTCATTTGCAGGTCCGACCGAACCAAGGTCCGGCAGAAATCCAGTCGTAACAGTTCCATTTAGTTACTTTTAACTTATGACTTACGGAGGTTTTTTTTATTTCACAATTCTTGTAAAGTTTAAATATTATGAATTTAATTTTTTTTAAATCAAATTTCACTTTAAGTCAAAATTATTAAACCCTCATTTAACTTTAAGTAAAATTACCCAAACACATTCATTCAACTTAATGTAAACAACTTTACTTTCTCCTTTAAGTTAAAAAAACCTCCATTAAGTCAAAAGTAACTTATTTGAAGTAATCCCAAACGGCCTCTTATTCGCAATAAGGGCAGTACTTATTTTTCAACTTGTTATTCGCTCAATTAGCGCACTCATTTTACATGGTGTGTTTCTCACAAGGACTGATTTGAACACCTGCTTTGCATCATCTATTTTACAGTGTGTATTGCAACATTATGTCTAGTAGTGCCCTCAGGCGGCAGCAAGAAGATGGAACTTAAACAGGATCTGAAGCAAAGATACAGACTCCCAAAGCATTTATCCAAGCCTAGAAGCAAATGCATTGTTGGAAGATCTGAAGCAAATGCATTTTGGGAGTGGACCATCCAATTAGTAACGTCATCTGCTGCAGTAACAGACTGGCCAGCATGTCCCATATACTCTTACAATCACTCTTAGAAGATATACCAGCCTGTGCATCAATAAGGAGTAAGGACAACTTCAAATGAATTATTCAAAAACAGGTTCACTCTGAAAAGCTAGTTTTCTGGGCACTTCATAACTAGAATTTCACATATTTTTTTTTTAGAAAAGAACATTTTCAATCAAATTTTCAAAGGTGCAATAGAATTAAAGTCAACACTACAAAAAAACAGTCAATAGACATCACCCTTTTAACATCGTTTGCAATGGTGACCGATGTTAAAGGATTGTTTTACATCAGTTTTACTAGAACCGATGTTAAAATAGGTTTTAGACATCAATTGTAGTTAAAACCGATGTCTCAACTACTTTTTAAAAAAATAAAAAACACGCAGATCTTTTCCCGGCCCACTTTCCCACTAATTACTTAGAAATATTTCCCCCATTTCTTTTTTTCATCCCCCTTCAGACATAGAGCCCGTTTGGCCCCCCTTAAATTTTTTTTTATCTACTTAAAGTGATTTCGTGCTGTTTGTCTAACCTTAAATTTTTCCACTTAAAGTTAGTTTTAGTTCAAAAAAAAAAAGTACCTTGGAGGTACTTTTTTTCCACTTATTTTTTTTCTCATATCAATTTTTATGTATTTGAGTCACCTTTTAACTTGTATTGTATTCTTTGCATATATTTGTATTTTATACTTTCAAAAAAATATAAATTTCTTTTTTTTTAATTAATTTTTTAAAAATAAATTTACTTTAAGTGGAATTAGCCAAACAGATACACCTAACTTTAAGTGAAAAATATCACTTTTCACTTAAAGTGAGTAAGTAGCACTTTAAGTGATAAGTAACAATTTTTAAGTTAAGCCAACCACCCTCTTTGTCTCCCGCTCCTCAAACTCACTCACCCTCTCCTCAAACTCACTCACCCTCACATGTACCGTATTTTCCATTTCCTAAAAACTAATTCACTCACACTAATTCACTCACTCACAAACTCAGTGAAGAACCCTAGCTTACAATCCCCAAATTCAAACCCTAGCTTACAAGCCCCCAAATTCAAACCCTTGATTTCAAAACCCTCTAGTCAAATCCCAATTAGTTTGAACCCTAGCTTTCGATTTTTGTTAATTGGTTACAGAGGAGGCTTTATCTATCTAGAATCCACTTAATTAGTAAGTATTTTTTTCATTTTTGTTTGAAAATTCAAATTTTTGGTTTTTAATTTAAGCCTTTTTAGCAGATTGGTTGATTCTTAAGCTAAGCTTGGGTCATCTCCAAAGTAAGTGATTTTTCAGATTTAATGTTATAGATGTATGGATGTCTATTTTTCTTGTAATTTTTGTTGATTTAATGTTCTTTGTTGCCTCCTTTGCTGGTTGAGTTGTCCTTGCTAGTATTTTTTTCTCCCATATGGATATGTTAGAATGAATTTGGTTGGTTAGATGTAATGCTTTTGTTTGTATATTCCCTTATTATCTTTGTTAAATATTATATATGTAGGCTCGCAGAGATGGGAAGCAATCAACTGATGAACCTTTTTCATGGCAAAGTAGAGAGTTTCTAAGAAAACTTTGCATAGAAGAGGTAAATTATTTTCAACTTATTTATTGAATGTGGCTCTATTATTTCTACTCTAATTTTCCTATATATGAAGCTATGGTTATTGGTCAGCTACAGGGGAGAAGTTCTGTTAAATGAAATATTCTATTAGAATTTAGAAGAAAGAATCGGACAATAAACATTTACAAAAGGAGCACTGCAAATTCCTAGGTAAGCTTGTTTATAAACATATACACACTTGAGTGTTTTTTTTATAGTTTTGAAATACCCTTAATGAGTTTAAGAGTGCATTTCTTAATGATGCAGATATTTTAATAAGAATCTAAGCGTAAAATGGCAGCAAAAGAAGAGATTAATGGAGAGAGTAGGCAGCTGCAAGAGGGTGTTTTCGAAATGGAAGAAATAGTTGATGAGAGAAAAAGACTACAACCGTGGACAAAACAGATTACAGTAAGAGGGGTGCTATCAAGCATTTTTATAGGGAGCTTGTACAGTATTATCGCGATGAAGCTTAATCTAACAACCAGGATTACTCCTAATTTGAATGTCTCTGCTGCTCTTCTCGCTTTTGTGTTTATGCGTACTAGGACAAAGATGTTGCATAAATTTGGAATTACGACAACTCCGTTTACTAGACAGGAGAATACTATGATACAGACATGTTCAGTTGCATGTTGTAGTATAGCTGTTGGAGGTTGGAACTGAGGCTATTCTGTTAAATTGTATATTACTAATTAACTTTTTCGTTTTTTACATGTTTTTTTCTTGTGTATATGGAAACTGCAGGTGGATTTGGATCATACCTTTTAGGGTTAAACAAAAAGACATATGAGCTAACAGGGGGTGCTACTCAAGGGATTTCTGCTGGAAAATATAAGGAACCAGGGATTGGTTGGATGACAGCCTACCTTTTCTTAGCCTGTTTTGTTGGTCTGTTTGCGTTGATTCCTCTGCGAAAGGTACTAATTTTCGGTATCTCCATAGAATAGCAAATACTTCATGTGTATGCTATTTAGAATTTTCACATTAATGTCTATACATATGCTGTTCTTATTAATGGACTACAAACTGACATTTCCAAGTGGAATGGCTACTGCTGTTCTTATTAATGGATTTCATACCAGGGGTGACGAATCAGCCAAGTAAATATTTATTATTGTCCATTACTACGGTGAAAATTTTATCTGGCCTAATTATTAATAGTATTTCCTGATGAATGTTAATTGCAGGAAACAAGTAGGTAGATTTATGCGTTTCTTTTCAGTTAGTTTCGTATGGGGCTTTTTCCAGTGGTTCTACACTGGGAAAGAAGAGTGTGGGTTTGCACACTTCCCTACTTTGATTGGAAGCCTACAATAATACGTATGTGTAATCTATTAGTAGTTCTCTGTCTCTCATGGTATAAGAAGATACGTGAGGAAGAAGATGATGCCATAAGTGGGTTAGGGCCAACAAAGCAGGATCCAGATGGGCCAGATGGGCAGAAGGTAGACAGCAATTTTGTTCACCAACAGGTTGTTAGGAGTAATTTGATATTGTTCGATTTAACTGTGCTTTCGTTCTTAATCTTCTTTTGTGTCGTAATGTTGTACTTGTGGTTTTAATAAGATCTGGTAATTAACTGGGTGGCAGTTCTAAATGTTACACAGTCACACACATGCACAACTGCAAAAGGTTGCACATTGTTTTCCACTTACAGACTTAAATATATACTATCATTTTGATATGATAACGTGTAAGAATCTTTGGGAAAAAGTTGTCCAAGTGGAATTTTAGAAGAAAAAATATCTTAGGGTTAGGGCCAACAAAGCCTAGAAGCTGCTGAAATTTCAACCTAGTTTTAGAGTGTCTGACAATTTCTTGGTGGGCACCTGCACATCCAGTGATTCAATGTGGCACTTTGTCTCTCGTAATTTTATATATTTGTAATGATACATTATGTGAAAGGCTAATGAGGTATCTAATATCTACATGTTGCCTTTTTTTAAGGTCAGAGTATTCTTTTATTCCTACATGATTGTATTTTTACGAGTATGTTCGGGATGGAAGCACTCTCCATGTTTATTTGTTTCCAGACTATCAGCATGTCCAAGTGTGTGTTGCTGGAATTCAGGTATTCAGGTAAATCCATGGCTGATTTTAACCTCTTCAAATTGTCAACATTACGCCTTTAATTTATTACCTATCTTTTATCATTTTACCAGGCACCACCAATGAGAAATTGGATCAATGAACCTGAAAAGATTGAAGCTAATGGAAAAAATTATAAACAATCTCATGGCCTATTAGCATCAGCACAAGAAGTAACTACATCATCAGCACCTGCTGCAGAGGGATGTTGTGGTAATTTCTTTTAATTCGAAACAGACACGTGGCTGTCAATATCTTCTTTTACTTTGATGTTTTCTGTTTAACCATATTCTTGGATTGTCCTAATATTGAAGTGGAAACAGTTGGTAGATCTGGGACTTTCTTAGGATATTTATGGGAGTCAGAGTCTAATGTGGCAGTGACACTTCTTGAATAAGGTCTGGAAAAGCTTCAAACTCCATCTAATGCAGACAAGATAACAAAGCTTCAAGTCTGCTGCTTCTATTTTGTTAAGTTGTCTAGTACTGTGAATGATCGCTTTTATTAAGCATATTGTTCTCTTCTATCTTGACTAGTTCTAGGATGTTTATATGATGAATGTGGATGGAGTTCTTTACTGTAAACTTGAGAATATATTAGTAGTTGGGGCAGTTTATGTAGTTGTGGATAGGGAGTTTGGTGTATAACTTTGGTGAATATGGATGATTTTGGTTATTGGTGTAGTAGTAGATTGTTAATGAATTATGCTTTTGGGTGAATGTTTTGTATTGCTAACTTTGGTGGTATATAAGTCTATTTGAATGCAATGCTTATTTTGGTAAATTTTTGGGCACATAATTATGCAAATATAACACTTCACATTGTTATTGAAAAAATGATGTTAAAACAAAGAACATACATCACTTTTGAAAGCAAAACTGATGTTCCCGCAAAAAATGGACATCAATTTGAGCCTTTAACACATCACCTAAAACCTGTTGTCTATTTTGGCAATTTTATGGAGCTATTTTACATCGGTTAAGAACCGATGTGGTATACCATTTACAACATCGATTGTCTATCTAAAATCGATATAGTACATGAGTTGAGACATCGGTTCTTTTTTTGAAACTGATGTTGTCAACATCTATTTACATCGGTTTCGGTTTAGAAATGATGTAATAAGTCATTTTTAACATCGGCCCAGAACCGATTTAAAAAGCATTGACTTTTAACGACACACACCTAGACATCGGTTTTTAAAACTTTTTACATCAGCCCAGAACTGATGTTTATTGACTTTTTTCCAGTAGTGCAAGCCACTTTGAGAGCGTGAAATTTACTTTTTTTTTGTTGCTAAATATGTGAAATTTAAATTTACTTCCTTACATGAGATATTTGTTGAAAAATTTATGCAATAGTTTTTTAGCCTATGTCAGACAATCAATCAATTAGAGCAAGAAATTGACAACAATTAGATTAATTACGTAAGCTACTAATCGATCACAACTTTCCCCACAAAACACAAATTGATAGCAAAACAATTAGTACTCTAGTGCAATAAATTTAACACGTAAATTAAATTAATAAAAGGATATGTGCGTTCTTGGTGGGTGAGGCACGTGTAAACGCTGTCCTAAGGAATCGTGTCCCTTCTCGTGTAAGGTTTTGTTGGCAACTCCTTAGTAGTACAACACCCAATTCAGTTTTTACTTTCACGTGCACGAACGATCAAGGATGTCAACAAGAATTTTCCGATGCTCCAAATAACACCCCCAAAATATCAATTATATAACTGTGTAACACATAATTGATATGTGTATGTAGATGGTTGTATTGAATATAGAATGAAGAAAGTAGGAGAAGTATTGCTCAGTAATATGGACATAGAATGACAGTGGTAAGTCTGTTGTTGTGTATTTGTTTCTTGTGTCGTTTACTTACAAGGTTGTATATATATTAGCAATTGAACAAACGGCAGCACAATATTTATGAGTATATATTATATGGTGTTTAAGGCAATAGAAGTAACGCATAAAGTAATGGGAGGAAAAACAATATGTGGGAAAAGAAAATATCTTTGACTAATTTATTATATTTATTGCAAATACATATTTGGTAATAAAATAAATCCAAGATTGATAAGGTAAAATAAATCTTCTAAATTTTATTTTTTAAATAAAAGAAAATATTTGGCAAATATCTAACAATACTTTCTTATTATAAGATCCCGGGAGGAAGATGGAAAGACATAATAAATCGAGAGTCGAGAGAACCAGCTGACCGAACTTTTTCGGTGACAATGTCTATATTGTTTTATATCACCAAAGTGAAGATTTATTTTTTTCGTGAATCTTTAGCCGTAGATATTACAGTACTTTAGCAGAATTTATTCGGGCAAAAGGTCATTTTTTCTACTGTATTATTGTAAAATTTTCATTTAGCCTACTATACTATCGAACGCATCACTGCACTTTCCTTTTTTTTCCATTTACCCCACCGCCGTCAGTCAAAAATTCTCTCCGTCTGTTTGACTGTTAAATTGATGACTGGGATGCACTGTCAGCCTGCCACGTATACGCCACATCAGCACAACCCTAATTTTTTTAATAAAATTTTTAAAAAATCATAAACATTCATAAAAAAATTATAAAAACATTCAAAAAATCATTAAAAAATTATAAAAATATTCAAAAAAATCGTAAAAAAATTATAAAAAATTATAAAACTTTTCAAAATTATAAAAACTTAAAGAAAAATCGTATTTTTTCATTAAAAATTATAAAAAGTATCATAAAAAGCATAAATTCATAATAAAATTAGAGAAGTTCTTCCCCAAAAAAATTCGTTAGTGGCAGCATTGTTTTCTCAGGAACTCTCTACATCTCTCTCGAATCCTCTCGACCTCCCTCATTTTTATCCATCTATCTCCCTCCCTAATCTCATCTATCTCCCGTGGCTATTATCTCTCCCCCTCTCCGATTTCTCTCCCCGGTCGCACCTCCCTCTCGCCTGTGTATCTCTCTCCGTCGGAGTTCATCTTCACCATGGTTGTTCGAATTAAAGCTCTAATTAAGCTTCTTATTTGACTGTTCTTGCTGTTATAACCGTGGGTGTGTGTGTGTGATTGTGATATGTGTGTGACTATATACGAGTGTGTGTATGTGTGTGTATATATGTGGACTGGTGTGTGTGCATGATATGTGTATGAAAAATAGAGATTGGGGAAGAAATTAGGGTTGTAAATAGGGGAAAGAAGATTTGGGGGTTTCAATTTATAAATCAATTGATTACATATATATATACATATATACGTGTGTACATATGTGTGTGTGTATGAAGCGTGTTTTATTGCGTTGTACTGCGTGTGTGTGTGTGTGTGTTTAGGTGGTCTGTGTGTATAGGCAGCGAGGAAGGGAAGAAAGAAGACACCACCGTGGCGGTGGTGGTGGTTTGTAGCAGCAGGAGAGACGGGAAAGGAGGGAAAGAGAGAGAAAGAAAGAGAGAGAGAGAGGGAGAGAGAGAGATGGCAGGAGAGAAAGAAACTAAAGTTGTGCTGTTTTTTTAAGAATTTTTATGATTGTAGAATTTATTACGATTTTTTTGAATTTTTTATGGTTTTTTAAAGTTTTTATGATTTTTTAAAGTTTTTAATAATTTTTTATTAAAAAAAATTATGGTTGTGCTGATGTGGCGTCCACGTGGCAGGCTGACAGTTCATCACAGTCAGCATTTTAACAGTCAAACTGACGGAACCAATTCTTGACTGACGGCGATGGGGAAAAGAGAAAAAATGAAATGGGCAGTGATGCCTTCGATAGTACAGTAGGCTAAACGGAAATTTTGCAATAGTACAGTAGGGAAAGTGACCTTTTGCCCGAATTTATTCTAATCCGTTAGTCATTCCTCCAAGCATTTATTTTATTCACCGTTATTCATGCAATAGGCCTAGAGATAGGTTTTGGATAAGCCAGATTGTGAGTCGAAAAAATATGCGTGTGAATATGTAATTGGAAGTAATCCTTTTCTTAGGCAGTAGTATAGGTCAAAAACAAGGATTTGTAGTTGTGAATAGTTGATCTTCCTGGAGTTTGGATGCTTGGAGCTCCTAGGTGGTCCATGTGTCCAAATATTTTTTGAGCTAGGCATGTGTTTGGATCTCTTTAGCAATATCTGAACCACTATAGATATTTTTTTGGCAGGGAATACCTGATCGTGTCATATGTAGGGCTGGCAATTTTGGACCCGCGACCCGAACCCGACCCGAACCCAACCCGCATGGGTCGGTTTCGGGTTTATATTTTTCGGGTTCGGGTCGGTTTCGGGTTGACCCTAACTTGACCCGAAAAAATCGGGTTGGGTTCGGTTCGGGTTACCCGAAACTGACCCGAATATATATATATATAATTATTTTTAATATATAAATTATTTATATTATTTATAATATATACTATTATTATTAATATATATATTTTTAATTAATATATATTATTTTTAATAAATATTATTTTTAATATATATATATTATTTTTAATATATATATATATATATATATTATTTTTTAAATTTTAAAAAATTAAATTTCGGGTCGGGTTACCCGAAACCGACCCGAAACCCATTCGTGTCGGGTTCGGGTTGAGCACCTGTACCCATTAAATTTTCGGGTCGGGTTCGGGTTGGGTCAAAAATGCGACCCGAGTCTGCTGACCCGACCCAAACCCGACCCGCAACCCGAAATTGCCAACCCTAGTCATTTGCTGCCATTAGGTGCTTCGAGCGAGGCACGGGCGAAACTAGAAATCAAGAGTTGTGCGGGCGAAATTTTTTCCTCATAACTAATTTATCATTTATTTATTAATATTAAATAAAATACCTAAGTTTATTATTAAATAATTCTAATATAATCTAATTTTCATACTTAAATTCAAAATCATATAAATTCTATCACTATATTAATTATATTTACAAGTATTTGAGGACAACGAAGAATTACTTCAAAATTTTGGCATTAAAAATAGGGTAATGAGAAACATAGCTCTTATGGCTATGATTAACAATTAGTATAGATGGATAAATGCTTTTAATATATTAGTTTTGCACTTAATGCATCAATTTTGCACGAAACTCAATATAATTATTTAGCAATTTAAAATATTTTGATTTATGGAAATTAATGTGAATGGAAGGGGTCCACTATTATTACTCGTAAAATTAAATTAGTGCTATACAAAAATATTGGGAAACTAAAAACAATTATCCATAGCCCTTGGGGCTATGGTTAGCATTTCCCTTAAAAATATACATATATACGCTTTTTTGCAACTATCTCTTAAGTGTTGGATTTACTTTTTTTTTTGATAAAATCGTAGTTGCATTAATATTTCTCAGAATCAAGTTTACAGATGATAAAATCTGGAGCAGAAACATTGCACTCCATAAGACCTGACAAAGAATATGTCGCCCTCGCTAAGCTATGAGCTACAATATTCGCAGACCTATGTGTGTAACACACTAACACTTCATCAAAGTGTTTTTCAATAATATCTGTACTATCCTCCAAGATCATATGATCTAGCACCAAACTCACACAATCGGTGAGACAAAAGCAAACTCACACAAACAGTGAGACAACAAAAAACAAACCGATCTTACAATTTTAAAAACGAGATTACAAAATAAAGCTATACAAACTAAAACCAAACTAGAGCCTTAGCAATCCTTAGATCTGGGAACAAATCCACCATAAGAAGATAACTCGGACCACTTACGAGAACAAGATCACCTGCAAGAACGAGAAATCCGGAGCTCCGTGGAATTGAGATCTAATAAATTGAAGACCAAAACGGAAAAGGCTTTGAAGCCTTAAATTCGAAAATACAAACAAGATTTATTGAAAGGAAAAAAGAAAAAACAAAGAAAATGAAAGTTTTGGGGCTTTCCACCGGTGTTAATCCGATGGAAGCCCCCGGCCGGCTATAAAAAAATGAGTTATGTGGCTTAGCAGAGAGAGAGAGAGAAAAGAAAGGTATCTGAGGGCTATTCTTCGAGACTGATGGAAGGAAGATTTTGTGACAAGAATGGGTCAAGTGTTGGATTTACTAATTCAGTGTTTGATACATCATTATTCATCAGTAAAGAATCCATCCTATTTATGTCCTTGTATATGTGGATGATATTATTGTTACAGGAAACATGGCTTCCGATTTCATCTTTACACTCTCCGCTCGCTTCTCACTCAAGGATCTTGGTAATTCATCTTACTTTTTGGGAGTTGAAGTTCAAACATGTGTTCATGATCTATTCTTAAGTCAATGAAAATACATCATGGATCTCTTTGCTCGTGCTAAAATGTCGGATGTTAAATCGGTCACAACTCCTGCGGATGTTAATGCAAAACTCACTCTTACATTGGTTACTCAACTTGACAATCCTTCTGATTATCGTACATTAGTAGGAAGTCTACGATATCTAACTTTCACGAGGCCTGACATTGCGTTTGCCATCAACAAATTGTCCAGTCCTACTACTACTCATTGACAAGCATCAAAACGACTCCTGCGATATTTAAACGGGACTCTTGATCATAGTATGAACATATACCATAACTCTGCTATCCAATATCATGCCTTTTCAGACTTTGTTTGGGCCGGGGATAATGATGATTTTATCTCGACGGGGGCATATATTACCTACCTTGGCCGTAATCCAATTTCATGGACTTCAAGAAACAACGTTCAGTAGCTCGGTCGTCCATTGAAGCTGAGTACAATCCATTGCACAAGTTGCTGATGAACTTACTTGGCCTGGAAATGTGTTACTTGAGCTTGGAATTACAAGCACCACAAGGCCTACCATTTACTGTGATAGTATTGGAGCTATTAATTTAAGTGTTAATCCTGTGTTTCACTCTTGCTTGAAACATCTTGCTATTGATTACTATTTTCTACGGGAAAAGGTCTAGACTTGTACATTGTGTGTCACTTGCTTGGTGAATGACGATCAATTAGCTGATGCCTTCATTAAACCGTTCTCTTGCTCTTGCCTTTACATGCTACTATCCAAGGTCGAACCATCTTCTCGAACGTTCGCTTTGCGAGAGCATGAAAAAAATCATCAAGGATAACAGATATCCCTTGATTACTCCATGATATCAATTACTCCCTCCGTCCCACTGGGATCTTTACGTTCCTGGTGGGCACGGAGGACAAGATAAGTGGGTGTAATATTGTTAAAATAAATGAAGTAGTGGATATAATAGTGATTTTATTGTTAAAATAAGTGAAGTAGTGGGTGTAACAGTGATTTTATTGTTAAAATAAGTGAAGTAGTGGGTGTAATAGTGTAAAGTATTGTTAAAATAAGTGAAGTAGTGGGTGTAATAGTGTTAAAACTTACTCCCTCTGTCCCATCCATTTCTATACAATTTCCTTTTTGGGACGTCCCACCAATTCTTTACATTACTAAAAATAGTAACTTTTAACAATAAAATACATTATTACATCCACTACTTCATTTCACTTTTTCAACACTTTATACTATTACACCCACTACTTTACTTACTTTAATAATAAAATTACTATTACACCCACTACTTCATTTATTTTAACAATATTACATCCACTATCCTTAATCTCCGTGTCCCAGCCCCATGTAAAGAATCACATGGGACAGAGGGAGTACTATTTTGGGAATGTAAAGAAATGAATGGGATGGCCCAAAATAGTAAGTGCAAAGAATCCATTGGGACGGAGGGAGTAGTATATATGTTTGTTATGTCCCTCTGATCCTCCTGACTATAAACAGTTATATATTTTAATACAATGTTATTTTACCCGAAATTAGTATATATGTTTGTTATATATTTTATTAAAACTAGCGTAATAACCCGTGCGAGGCACGAGTCATCTTCTAGCCATTGATATAAATTCGTACATTTTTACGATTAATTTTTTTTTGAGTATAATTGTATATATTATGTTCACACATATTACAATACCACTACTTTAATTTATGGATCATTTTATTAATGCATAAATCATATGAGCACTAAAAAAAGGATGTTTTGTAGCATATAAATATATTGTATAGGCTATAACATAATTTCTTTTAGAGCAATGATAAAAGGACATAAAACAATATAAGTCATCATTAACATATTTACTCAAAAGTTTAATTAATAGAAAAATTAGGAAAAAGGAGAGACCGGGTTTAAGTAATATGTTTTTTTTAGTTTAAACTCAAAAACTTATGTAGCTCAATGGTTATAAGGATGAGTTTTTTCGAGAAGGACATGAGTTCATTCCCCATAAGAACATAATTTGCTCAAATTTTTTGTGTGAATAAAAGAGTTTATTTATGCATAAATCATATGAGCACTAAAAAGAAGATGTTTTGTAGCATATAAATATATTGTATAAGATATAACATAATTTCTTTTAGAGCAATGATAAAAGGACATAAAAGAATATAAGTCATCATTAACATATTTACTCAAAAGTTAAATTAATAGCAAAAATAGGAAAAAGGAGAGGCCGGGTTTAAGTAAAACATTTTTTTAGTTCAAACTCAAAAACTTATGTAGCTCAATGGTTATAAATGATGAGTTTCTTTGAGGAGGACATGAGTTCAATTCCCCATAAAAACATAATTTACTCAATTTTTTGTGTGAATAAAAGAGTAGTGGCAACTTCATGTAATTTTTTAAAATCTAAGGGTAAAATTGTACTTTCACAGGGGGTTTATTGGCTCAAAATTATCGCCCTATTCTTCTATTATATATAGAAGATGATGATATGAAATTTTTACCCAAAAAGGACTTTTTTTATATAAAAAACAAAGGTGTTAATTCAATAATAAAAAGCCATACGGTATCTACACCAATGATCGAGTCGAACAAACAGTCAATTGAAATCGCCTGATCTCATGAAGAGACAGATAAACAATATTTTGAAGATAATGTATATACAAATACAAATACCCGCTTCATGCATCCTCGTTAGATTACTGGTACCCACTTCATCATGCCCCGAAGGAGTTATCGTTTGAGCTATCGACCATGAATGCGATTCCATAATGACCTTCATTCCTGAATCAAACCCATAAAAATCATGCTGATCTATAATCTCGACCATGGAGAACACCAAAATAAATTGGGAACTTATTGAAAGCGAAAAAAGATTTTTAACAAGAAAACTATGAATAAAGAAATTATAAAGGGATTGGGGCTTTCCACCGGTGAAAAACCGATGGAAGCCCCCTAAAAAATCTTTTGAAGGAGGCTAGGGTTTAGGAGAGGGAGAGAGTTTAGGAGAGGCTAGGGGTTTGATGGAGAAAACACTCCATTTGTTTGTTCACCCGAAAAGGACTTATTTTAAGTCTGGCCAAACAGACCAAATATTATATTTTTTAGGGAAATTCTTAATGGTACCCTCTTATAATTGACTTTTCTAAATGGTACACAAAATAGTTTTGGTTTCTGAATGGTACCATTATACTATTATGTCATTCCCTGTAGTACCCCTACCGTTAACCTCCGTTAATAAAACGTTATATTTTGGGTACCATTTGTAAAAGGCAATTCTAGGAGGGTGCCATTGATAATTTCTCTTAAAAATATTATTCTTATTTGTTTTTTATCCTATTATTCTAAAAATTTAGTGTTAGTCACAGAGGCATGTCTGTTTACATCTAATAACAAGCCTAATTGTTTGTAATGCTTTGCATTACTTACATGACCCCTTCACTGGGGAACCTCTAATTGTAGAGTTTCTACTTGTATTTAGTACTTGCAATAGGCACCAAAATTCTATCTGTGTAACTGTAAATTAAGGCAAGAAATAATGCTTGAAAGAAGATCCAGATATCATGCCTCAAGCTTGAAGAACAAGGCTGGCAAAATAAACACAGTTAGATTTTGAAGAATGAAGATTTGCCTAAGTTCCAATTCGAGAAGTCAAGCTTTCGAGAACTCAGGGATTCGATATCTCAAAAGATATTGTTCGATATGTCAAGGAACCTGCATGTCTAAAAACATCATTCGAGTTCTCAATGGTCAATAAGTCAAAGCTACATTCGATATCTCAAAGACTCAGGAAGCTATTTGGCATCTAAGGGATTCGACAAGACAAATGCTCTCTTCAACAACTCATTATTCTATTTATCTTCCATCTTCTCATTACTCTATTTATCTTCGATCATCACATAAATACGAAGAGGCAATTTTTAGAATAATAGGATAGAAAAAAATCAGAATAATGTATTTAAGAGAAATATCAATGGTACCCTCCTAGAATTGCCTTTTATAAATGGTACCCAAAATATAACGTTTGATTAACGGAAGTTAACGGTAGGGGTACTACAGAGAATGACATAATAGTATAATGGTACCATTCGGAAACCAAAACTATTTTGTGTACCATTTAGAAAAGCCAATTTTAAGAGGGTACCATTAAGAATTTCCCTATTTTTTAAAATATAAGTTGGTGATGTGTAAATGGCTGGCTTGGACCCACCATTCATCATCTAATATTGTAAAATCATATCCAATTCCTCTGTAAAAGAAACAGCATAGTATTAGTATTTAAACTTCTTTATAAGTTTTTTTTTACTTTTCTTTTTGAAATGAACTTCTTTATAACTTACTCCCTCTATTCCATCCATTTCTTTACAATTTCCTTTTTGGGACGTCCCACCAATTCTTTACACTACTAAAAATAGTAAATTTTAATAATAAAATACACTATTACATCCACTTCCACTACTTCACTCCACTTTTTCAACACTTTACACTATTACACCCCACTACTTCACTTATTTTAACAATAAAATCACTATTACACCCACTACTTCATTTATTTTAGACTAAATTACAAAACGTACCCCTTTGGTTCGGATCAAAGTCACTTTAGTACCAATACTTTTAACAATTGCACTTTGCATCCCTTAACATGTTTGGACGCTGCACATTGCACCCCTTTCGTCTATTTTTAGCAAAAACCCAGGGATAATTTGGTAATTTCAGAATACTTAATTACATTTTGATCTCTAAAGTAAGACATGTTGCATACATGAACCCTTGAACAAAAATTTTCGAATTTTCATAAATATTTTCGAAGTTTTCCTAAATTTTTTAGAATTTTTCCTAAATTTTTTTTGAATTATTCCGTGCATCGTTTAGAAAAATTCAAAAAAAAAAAAAGAAACATTCTAAAAAATTTAGGGAAAATTCGAAAATATTTATGAAAATTAAAAAAAAAAATTGTTCAAGGGTTCATGTATGCACAATTTCATAATTTAGGGATCAAAATATAATTAAGTATTCTAAATTTACTAAAATATCAAGGGCAATTTGGTAAAACTATACGAAAGGGATGCAATGTGCAGCGCACAAACATATTAAGTGATGCAAAGTGCAATTGTTGAAAGTATTAGTACTAAAGTGACTTTGGTCCGAACCAAAAGGGTGCGTTTTGCAATTTAATCTTTATTTTAACAATATTACACCTACTATTCTTGGTATCCGTGCCGAGCCCCCATGTTAAAAACCTCATGGGACAGAGGGAGTATAAGTTTGCATAGGGCAACTGTTTATCTGTGTGAATATAATCATTTTACATATATAGCCTTTGTTTCATCAGAGAATCAGAAAATGGTGAGAACAGGGAGAACCAGTGATTGCACGGAACAAAATTTGTAAAGCTATGGTTCCGTAGTACTCCCTCCGTCCTGGCCAATTCTTTACATTTGGTTTGGGCGTCCCGACCAATTCTTTACATTTGGTTTGGGCACAGATACCAAGGATAGTGGGTGTAATATTGTTAAAATAAATGAAGTAGTGGGTGTAATAGTAATTTTATTGTTAAAATAAGTGAAGTAGTGGGTGTAATAGTGTAAAGTGTTGAAAAGGTAGAGTGAAGTAGTGGATGTAATAATGTATTTTATTGTTAAAAGTTAATAGTTTTAGTAATGTAAAGAATTGGTGGGACGATCCAAAAAAGGAAGTGTAAAGAAATGGGAGGGCATTGAGAAAAAGCCTCAGCTGACTGAGCACGACATTGTTGCCAAAAGGCTCAAGTTCCTTGAACACGAGAATTAAAGTCCTGACAAAAGGCACCTTAAGGAACCTGTATGAAGCCGAGACTAGCATACAGGAACCTGAAACTATACGTTTCACCCCTCCGTGGAGCCGCCACTGGCACGAGAGGAAGTGGGAACTTGTGTGGAGCCTAGACCGGCACACTTGTTCTTAAAGAGAAGCCTAATAAGTTCTCCCTCATGTGGAACCGCCTCTGGCACATGGGAAGAAGGAATAAGTTCCTTAGCATTTACCTTCATAAGATGTCTAGCCTGACACATGAAGAAGAGGAATCTGTGTGGACTCCCAGAACGGCGTTTTTGGGATCTACGTGCCCCTTGGTTAGAACCTCTAAGGGGAGTACTACATAAAAAAAAGAAGAAGCGCAGAACAGTTTTTATCTCATAGTTCTCATCCGTGGACACCGTGGCATATAAATGTTTCATTAATCCTTTTAGATTCTTTTAACTTTTACTACTTTTACATATTTAAAAAAAAATTAACATCCTACCGCACAAACTTTCTGCGGTACTGGAAAATTACCAAAATGTCCTTGTTTCTCGTAATGCAGAAAGTTTTAGCGGTACACCATTGTATACATTCATTTCTTTCTTTTTCTTTTCTTTTTTGATAGGTTGCATCCATTTTGGTTGGTTTTATAAAAACCATCGAAGTGGGCTTTATTTGCTCCACTTCATGCTTTTAAAACTTGCACATTTAAATATCATTTAAAATATTTTATATTTTTGAAATAGTACAACCCTTAAAATATTTTATATTTTTGAAATAGTACAGCCCTTAATTTTATATTTTTATATTTTGAAATATAAAATATAAAATATAAAATATTTTATATTTTATACGGGTGTAGAATAGAATTTTGATGTGAAACAGGGGGCCATTTTGGTACTTACCCGTATAGTTGATGGGGAACCTTTTCTTCTTTTTTTAAAGTGTTACTCCCTCCGTCCCAATGAGATGTTAACGTTTGCTTTTTTGCACGGAAACCAAAATAGTGGGTCTAATATTATTAAAATAAATGAAGTAATGGGTGTAATAGTGATTTTATTGTTAAAATAAGTTAAGTAGTGAGTGTAATAGTGATTTTATAGTTAAAATAAGTTAAGTAGTGGATGTAATAGTGTAAAGTATTGTTAAAATAAGTGAAGTAGTGGGTGTAAGAGCATCTCCAACCCTTAAAAACCCTTAGCTAAAAATATGTATTGCATGCCATAAATAAAAATTTTAGAGAATATGTAAAAAAATTTTTTATCTCCAACAGGGCATTCCTGTTATCTAAAATTATAGACAACCACTTGATATTGGCTATATTTGTCGAACCGCTAGAGACCTGTAAGAAAACTCCACATCATTTATTACCATATTTAAATGATATATTCCATTTTTAAAAACTTGAAATAATAATAAAATACTATTTTTAAAATATAACCAACCATTATAGCCAACTCCATTGAAGTACAATGCCTTACAGATTCAGCAAATTTTACATAATCATTATTTTATAATACTAGCCTAAAACCCGTGCGATGCACGGATTTTTTTTTAATATTATAAAAAAATCATCAGTTTAAATTAATTTGATAATAATTATATAAATGTTATCCGTGATATTTCTATAAAAGGAGGGATTTCAGTTTGAAAATATAGAAAAGATGATAGGTTTTAGTTGAAAAGGATAATCGATTAATTATTAGTAATTATAAAATTATTACTTCATTTTATTAAATAGAATGCTCATGATATGATTAGAAAAATAGAGGATTTAGTTAGAGAAAATAAAAAAGGTAATATGTTCTAGGTGAAAAGGGTAATTAATTAGTTTATAATAATTATAATTTAATTATGTTATTTTACTAAATAAAATTGCTCATAGTTTTTAGAAAATGAGAAATTAATGTTGCCCGTTATATTTCTACAAAAAAGGGAATATAAATAGAAAAAATAAAAAAAGATGATAAATTTTAGTTGAAAATGTAATCGGTTAATTATTAGTATTATAATATTATTATTTATTTTTATTGAATAGAAACGCTTGTGATATAATTGGAAAAAGGAGGTTTAGGTAACATGTTTTGGCTGAAAAAGGTAACCGTTCATGATATAATTGGAAAAAGAAAAATTTTAGTTAAGGAAAAGAGAAAAGGTAACGTGTTTTGACAGAAAAAGGTAATTGATTAGTTAATAGTAATTATAATATAATTATGTTATTTTATTAAATAAAATTGTTCGTAGTGTTTTTAAAAAAGAGAAATTTTAGTTAGATAAAATGTAAAAGATATTCTAATTTACTTGAAAAAGAAAATTATTTAATTATTAAAAAATAGAAAAGGTAATAATTTAATCTGAAAAAGGAAATTGATTCATAAAGGAGAAATGTTAGTTAGATAAAATATAAAAGATATTGTATTTTACATGAAAAAAAGAAATTATTTAGTTCTTGAGAAAATAGAAAAGATAATACGTTTAACCTGAAAAAGGAAATTGATTAGTTAGTAGATATGTAATTGAAAAATAGAAAAGGTAATATGTTTAACATGAAAAAGGAAATTGATTCATAAAGGAGAAATTTTAGTTAGATAAAATATAAAAGATATTGTATTTTACCTGAAAAAGGATGCACGGATTTTTTTTAATATTATAAAAAAAATTCATCAGTTTAAATTAATTTGATAATAATTATATAATTGTTATCCGTGATATTTCTAGAAAAGGAGGGATTTTAGTTTGAAAATATAGGAAAAATGATAGGTTTTAGTTGAAAAGGGTAATCGATTAATTATTAGTAATTATAAAATTATTACTTCATTTTATTAAATAGAATGCCAGTGATATGATTAGAAAAAGAGAGGATTTAGTTAGAGAAAATAAAAAGGTAATATGTTCTAGCTAAAAAAGGTAATTAATTAGTTTATAATAATTATAATTTAATTCTGTTATTTTACTATAAATAAAATTGCTCATAGTTTTTAGAAAATGAGAAATTAATGTTGCCCGTTATATTTCTACAAAAAAGGGAATTTAATTAGAAAAAATAAAAAAGATGATAAATTTTAGTTGAAAATGTAATCGGTTAATTATTAGTATTATAATATTATTATTTATTTTTATTGAATAGAAACGCTTGTGATATAATTGGAAAAAGGAGGTTTAGGTAACATGTTTTGGCTGAAAAAGGTAACCGTCCATGATATAATTGGAAAAAGAAAGATTTTAGTTAGAGAAAAGAGAAAAGGTAACTTGTTTTGACTGAAAAAGGTAATTGATTAGTTAATAGTAATTATAATATAATTATGTTATTTTATTAAATAAAATTGTTCGTTGTGTTTTTAAAAAGGAGAAATTTTAGTTAGATAAAATGTAAAAGATATTCTAATTTACTTGAAAAAAAAAATTATTTAATTATTAAAAAATAGAAAAGGTAATATGTTTAACCTGAAAAAGGAAATTGATTCATAAAGGAGAAATTTTAGTTAGATAAAATATAAAAGATATTGTATTTTACATGAAAAAAGAAATTATTTAGTTCTTGAAAAAATAGAAAAGATAATACTTTTAACCTGAAAAAGGAAATTGATTAGTTAGTAGATATGTAATTGAAAAATAGAAAAGGTAATATGTTTAACATGAAAAAGGAAATTGATTCATAAAGGAGAAATTTTAGTTAGATAAAATATAAAAGATATTGTATTTTACCTGAAAAAGGATGCACGGATTTTTTTTATATTATAAAAAAAAATTCATCAGTTTAAATTAATTTGATAATAATTATATAATTGTTATCCGTGATATTTCTAGAAAATGAGGGATTTCAGTTTGAAAATATAGAAAAAATGATAGGTTTTAGTTGAAAAGGGTAATCGATTAATTATTAGTAATTATAAAATTATTACTTCATTTTATTAAATAGAATGCCCGTGATATGATTAGAAAAAGAGAGGATTTAGTTAGAGAAAATAAAAAGGTAATATGTTCTAGCTAAAAAAGGTAATTAATTAGTTTATAATAATTATAATTTAATTCTGTTATTTTACTAAATAAAATTGCTCATAGTTTTTAGAAAATGAGAAATTAATGTTGCCCGTTATATTTCTACAAAAGAGGGAATTTAATTAGAAAAAATAAAAAAGATGCTAAATTTTTGTTGAAAATGTAATCGGTTAATTATTAGTATTATAATATTATTATTTATTTTTATTGAATAGAAACGCTTGTGATATAATTGGAAAAAGGAGGTTTAGGTAACATGTTGTGGCTGAAAAAGGTAACCGTCCGTGATATAATTGAAAAAAGAAAGATTTTAGTTAGAGAAAAGGTAACGTGTTTTGACTGAAAAAGGTAATTGATTAGTTAATAGTAATTATAATATAATTATGTTATTTTATTGGGATATTTACAAAAATACATATGTTTTTAACTTTCTTTTTCAATTTTACCGTTACTTAATTTCTATTTTAATTTTACATTACCATTTTTCCAATAATACCATTGCCTTCAGCTTTTACTTTCTATTATTTTAAAAATACGGTCCTCATTTAATCCCCCTCTTCATCATCATACCATCATCATCGACTCTGAGCCCACCGTCTTGATCATCATCGACTCCGACCATCGTTCTCTACCTCCGACTCCAACCCGACCTCCACCACGATCTCCGTCGTATCTCTCTGCCTCTCTTCTTCTCTTCTCTACGGCCCCGTAGGGGCACATCTCCATCACCATCGCCGGAGAAGCTTCGAGCTTGGCGGAGAAGACGAAGGTGTTCTCTCTCACGTGTCTCTTTGTGCGTGTTTATTAACTTTAACAAATTGTAGATAAATGTATGTGTAAGTATGTAGTTTTGTGGTTATTGATTATTTGAAGTTTCACTAATTGTAACTTTTATGAATCTAATTATATGTGTTGTATAATTAGATTATATACATCTGAGTCGGGGCATTAGGATTTTTTAAGTTGGTAAGTGTTTGTGTGATTGATTGACTCAATGTTTAGATTCGGATTTTTTTAGTTGGTCAGAGAAGCCATAGGTTCTGGAAATTTCACAACATAATATTTGATTCATATATGTAACCTTGCTGGTTATGGTAAATGTAATCAATCGTCTTAGGATTTATGCTTATGGGATTAATATGAACTTTAATGATTGTAGAGTTAGTTTTGAGTTGAACCTGGAGCAGTTGGACAAACCACTGATTTTAAGGAGTCAAATAAGAGACTAGAATTGAATCTAAAGAAGGCAATGCTGATATTTTTCTAATGCTCCATTGCCTACAATTGTTTAGTTCTCCAAGCATTTGGATGTGATACATAAATCATTTTTATTTATGACCTTCACCATACCAATGTACAATGCTTCAAAGCATCAGGTAAATCACTATGACGCATGATTTAGTTGGGAATCTAAATGTTGTACTTTTACTTTGATTAAGTATGCTTGGTAGTGTTCCGTGGTAGTATGCATAGTATTTTCTTTAATTCAAGAGGAAGGGGAATTGATAATTCAAAATACCTTGTCATTTTTTGGAATGAGGATGGATGAGACAAGCCTTTTTCTACTAGGCTAGGCTCGGGTAATGTTAATTTTATTTTCACGATGATAGATAAGTAGGCAAAATTATGTAATGGCCATTCAATTTTTAAAAACACATTGTATGCTTAGAGCTACGAATTTTAGTTCTGTGATGTCATTTGAATACCAGACTAATGTTCATTCTATATTGTGATTTTTAGTTCTGTGATGTCGTGTTCTTGCTCATTCATTTCATTCTGTACTTCAAGTTGGATATGAGATGATTGAGAAAGCACTAGAAATCAGAAATGTACATAAAGCTGAATCTAAGCCTGAGATGACTTGGAATCATATGGAGTTGTCTGTGATGCTAGAGCACATTCAGGCTCATGTTGCTCCTACTGATGTTGATCCAGGGGTTGTGTTCCGAGACTGTGAAGCTCAACGGCGGGGTTCCAGTTAAATTTGATGGTTATATGAGGGCATCCATTGATACAAAAGTTTTCTTCAGAGGCAAAAGACAGATTGAGATTTTTAAAGACATTACTAGAGACCGCAAGGATGGTGTGAACACTTGCAATTCTGCCAGCTAAAACCTTTATGCTGCTAGATATGGGACTCCTCATGTGTATCAGTGAGCATTGCTTCTATAATTCTTATGGTATCTTATCTAATGCATGTTCTTGGGATCTTGTACTTTGAATAATGCACTATTTGGTGTTTTTTTTTTTTGCATTCTTTAATCAAATTTGTGCATGTTCTATCATTGTGCTTATAGTTTGAAGTATTGAGTGATCACACTTATTTCTTGAGACTGATTATTACTGATACCATATTACAGAATCTGTGTATGAATTTCTTATGTCAACGACTCATTGTGCTTCTTTACTATTCTAGCTTTTTTTATGGGACTAGAGGTCACTCCGTCCAGACATTGTTTAGCCCATCCATCGAGTAAATTAGGAGATTAGTTACCTTTTATGACTAAAGAAACTGATATCATATACCATTGTCAAAATTTGACAAAAATGACCCAATAAGGTTTAAAAATTAATGTCAGAGTTACCTATTTGTATCAGTTGCAACTTTTGCAACCTAGTTTGCAACCATTTGCAACCAACCATGGTTCCTTATTTTGTACTTGTACATCTTTTAATAGGCCCCGCTAGGGGCACTAACATTTTAATTAAGGGGACAACTCCACATCTAAAAATAAAAGAAATAAGTGCTTTGCAGCAGTAGCTATCTCAAGTTTCCAATATGAGTATGCACTTTACCTGTAATGTCTAATATTACTTTGTCTAACAAAAAATAATAGCAAATTCATGTATTCCTACTATCTTGCTTTTAAAAGAAAACGGTGCCACTATTACTGATATAAATTATGCACTCTCAATTTGATCTAATATGGTCCCTTTAGATCCATTCGACTATAATGTTTGGCCCGTGTATTTGCGGCTGATATGATATAATGAGAGGAATATTCCAACATTTTTTCTGAAGTTACTGTTATTTCCTGTTTAGAGTGTAAAACAGCATCACCATTGCCTACTCTTTTCGGACAAACTTCACTCAAAGCAGATAGCAGTTACATGGTACTACAAAATAAAAGTTGCAAACATGGTTTCAACTTCTGCAATAAAGGTTGCAAAGGTTGCAAACATGGTTGCAACCAGGGTTACAGAAGTTGCAAACATGTTTGCAACTTAGTTGTATCAGTTGCAACTTATGAAAATTCATATTAGACATATTTCAAGAGTCAGAGTTAACTGTGTGTATCAGTTGCAACCTTTGCAACCATATTTTTTTATCAATTGAAGATTAGAATATTTTTTTGCATTTTGTACTTGTACATATTATCACTTTTGCAACCTCAGTTGCAACCTTTGCAACTGAGGTTGCAACCTTTGCAACGTCGGCTGCAACCTTTGCAACTGAGGTTGCAACCATTGCAACGTTAGCTGCAACCTTTGCAACGTCAGTTGCAACCTTTTCAACAGTTAATAATTAATTAAATCCAATTACTTGTTAATTAATGTGTTCCACCTACTTGTTAATTTCACCAATGCAAATTGATGCTTTTGTAGAGAGACAAACCTTTTCCTACATGTATAATCATTCAGTAAACTATTTGTTGGAAATCATGAAAATAATTATAGTCAAGGGTCATATCCAATGCATGTAGAGCATTAAACTCTACAGTTTAAATCGTGCCTCTTCATTTACCTTTGATTTGCCTATATAACTACTAGGCCTGAAAAGAAAATCTCATCCTATTATCTCAAGAATTACAGTTTATACACAATCTCAAAACAATCCTTTAGCCAAAATGTCATGCAACATGAGAGTTAATGCTGAGGAGGAAAAGAATCTTCCATGGTATGAAATTGTTAGCCTCCACTGGCAACGAGTGGAGCAAGAGACTGAGATAGATCAAGAGATTGCTGAAGAGTGGGCAATCATGAATGAACATATTCGCAAGGATCCCGATGAAGAAGAGAGAAAGACTTCTGCTGCTAAGATACAAGCAGAAGCAGACAAAGCGAGGAAGGAAGGAAATGAGATCTACCTTCAATGGATATTGGAGGAAGAGAAAGAGAAGGAGAAGAATAAATATGATTAATTTTCTCCTTTCTTATGTAATTTTCCTTTTCTTATGTAATGATATAATTAATGAAGTATTTTCCTTTTCTTCAGTATGTATCTTCTTCCCTGTCATATTTTAGAACTACTACACAAAAACACATGAACATGTTAAGTCATGCAAAGGTTGCACTCCTGCAACCTTGTTTGCAAAGGTTGCAACCTTTTACAAATATGCAAGAAAATAGAAAATTGTTTCAGATTTAACTATTTGTATGAGTTGCAACCTTGTGTGTAACTTCAGCAACCATATTTGCAAAGGTTGCAACCATGGTTGCAAAGGTTGCAACTGAAAGAGACAAGAGCGATACTTTTTTGCAACCAAGAAGCATTATGTGGAAAATAAATGAAAATAATTGTAAATTTTGGCAAATAAAGTTACATCATTTATTATACATGGATCAAAATTTGTATCATACAAAATATTTACAAAGAGAGATAAGAAGACTCCTTTCAAGAAAAAAGCGAAACAAACCGCATCAAAACACAATTTTCGCTTGGAACAACCTCCAAACAAAAATAAACAAAACCACACAAAACACTATCACTAACAAAAAACCAGAAAAATCAAATGAAAAAATTCTACGAAAGGCATCCGCTTTCTACAAAAAGGCCACCTGCAAACTCGAGACAATCTCCATCCCAACCCCGCACAACGAGCCCCAAATCACACTAAACTCACTGCCCCCAACCAACATCAACAAATCAATCCCCTCAAACGAAATAATTCTGATCCCTCGCAATAACAAGCCACAGACTGTGAGTTTCCCCAGCAATAAGAGCAGCCCCGGTGCCTGATCCATCATTCGAACTTGAGCATCTTTCGTTTCATATGAAGATGGAGATGTCCAATTGCAAAGCTTCCCCTGCTGGGCCTGTATCAACCAGGAACATAATGTAGAAAGTGGCAACCTTTACCAAATTGGCAGCCAGAAGTACTGAAAGAAAAAGACATGTGAGACAATTGAATGAGTAATAATTAACCAGTGCCTAAGAGAAACCCAAGTGACTAGAATGGAGAAACTATTTCGCAACCATGGTTGCAAAGTCACTAATAAATTTAACAGAATAAATTTAGTAGATGGTGCTGATACAATTTAACAGAAAATTTTTTAATAGATGCACCCAATCAACCTCCATTCTCGAGCAAGAGCCTGCAAAAGACATTGTATACCAACTTCTAGCAGAGCAATTTAACCCATATTATCCCAAACAAAAATCACTTAAAATACTAATGAACACAATCAAACCTCATAAAAACTATATCTAAGCAAAAAGCACACGCCAAATATTCATATTCAAAATTATATTGTTCACAGGAGAGAGAGAGAGAGAGAGAGAGAGAGAGAGAGAGAGAGTACAAATTGAGAATAATAGAATAACTTGGAGAAACCCGCCATCAAAATAAATAAATTAGTTACTTACAAATTAAGTTGCAAATACTTCTGAAAATATTGTTGAAAAAATTGAATTGCTTAGTTCATACTTATTGTTGGTACTGAGCTTGGCTGACTTGTGATCTTTAACTAGAATATTATAATCCATCCCCTGCAGTATTATGCCTAACATGTATGAGCAATGTGTGAGTTGCAAACTTGTTTGCAATCTTTGCAAGCATGTTTGCAGAAGTTACAAACATGGTTGCAACATTTGCAACCATGCTTGCAATTTTTGCAACTATGGTTGCAAAGGTTTCAACTGATAGAAATACAAAGTTAAGATGAGTGCCCTGCGGGGTCTGTACTTATAACATAAATAAGAAGAAATTATACCATTCACCAATATTCTACCATAAATAAGAAAGGGTTAAAGATTTGCTTTTGAGCTACAACCAGCTTGTCTGAATCAGGACCGTGGTTTAGAGTTTTCGAAGGTGTCAATCGGGAAAATTCATAGATGAGATTTTCATACGTGGTAAAGAAGAATAAATATACAAATCTATGAAATAATGCTACATATACATTGAAGTATTGAACTAAACTGCCTGTAGAGTGTAGGGTACATTCTTAGTTTCCTAAGTCCAAATTTCACATTTGTCTGATAGATGTTGCTAAGATGTAGGTACATTTGACATAACATTGTACTTTAACCAACCACTTATTAGTACCTTACCCCAACAAGGGCAATAATAGAAATTCCTTTTTATGTATATGAATTACAATTGATGCAATTTCACACGATTGTTAAGGTGATCTATCATAGAAAATCCACAGATTGAGCAGAAAGAAAATTATACAAGCATCTAACAAGGTAGATACATACACCAAGACCAACATAGTATAATGTTAACAAGAAAAAATATTGAGCAAATTAGTTTACCAGTATTTGAACAAGCCATCCCAGCCACCAAACATCCACCAAGTAACGACCCAAACCACCACCAACATCTTCCCGTCGCCGCTGCATCTCCGCCTTCCTCAACAATCAGCCGCCATCGACGACCACATGTATCCAAGGCGTCGCCGCTGCTATTACACCCACTGCAACCCGCTTTACATCCACAACACCACTTAACACAACCGAAACAAATCCAACCACCCTCTATTTAACCCCCAATTGATTTTCCCCAATTTTTGAAACCCTAATTGACATACGAAAAATCGTCGCTCCGATTGAAGCTAAAGTCGTCATGAATTTGCCCCTGCGGGGCCAGCTAACTGAAGGAAAAGATGTAAGAGACACTGAATTGAAGCTTCAAGATGCGTGAGGAGTGAAAACAGAGGTGTTGTTATAATTGAAACAACGTATATTTGAAATAAATAAAAGTATGGTAGTAGCGCCCAAATTTTATAAAGTTAGGCTATGTATTTTTAAAAGCCCAAAACTTAAGATGGGTAGTTTTAAAAGAAGCCCTATTTTATTAAATAAAATTGTTCATAGTGTTTTTAAAAAAGAGAAATTTTAGTTAGATAAAATATAAAAGATATTCTAATTTACTTGAAAAAGAAAATTATTTAATTATTAAAAAATAGAAAAGGTAATATGTTTAACCTGAAAAAGGGAAAATTATTTAATTATTAAAAATAGAAAAGGTAATATGTTTAACCTGAAAAAGGAAATTGATTCATAAAGGAGAAATTTTAGTTAGATAAAATATAAAAGATATTGTATTTTACATGAAAAAAGAAACTATTTAGTTCTTGAAAAAATAGAAAAAATAATACGTTTAACCTGAAAAAGGAAATTGATTAGTTAGTAGATATGTAATTGAAAAATAGAAAAGGTAATATGTTTAACATGAAAAAGGAAATTGATTCATAAAGGAGAAATTTTAGTTAGATAAAATATAAAAGATATTGTATTTTACCTGAAAAAGGATGCACGGATTTTTTTTATATTATAAAAAAAAATTCATCAGTTTAAATTAATTTGATAATAATTATATAATTGTTATCCGTGATATTTCTAGAAAACGAGGGATTTCAGTTTGAAAATATAGAAAAAATGATAGGTTTTAGTTGAAAATGGTAATCGATTAATTATTAGTAATTATAAAATTATTACTTCATTTTATTAAATAGAATGCCCGTGATATAATTAGAAAAAGAGAGGATTTAGTTAGAGAAAATAAAAAGGTAATATGTTCTAGCTAAAAAAGGTAATTAATTAGTTTATAATAATTATAATTTAATTCTGTTATTTTACTAAATAAAATTGCTCATAGTTTTTAGAAAATGAGAAATTAATGTTGCCCGTTATATTTCTACAAAAGAGGGAATTTAATTAGAAAAAATAAAAAAGATGCTAAATTTTAGTTGAAAATGTATCGGTTAATTATTAGTATTATAATATTATTATTTATTTTTATTGAATAGAAACGCTTGTGATATAATTGGAAAAAGGAGGTTTAGGTAACATGTTGTGGCTGAAAAAGGTAACCGTCCATGATATAATTGGAAAAAGAAAGATTTTAGTTAGAGAAAAGAGAAAAGGTAACGTGTTTTGACTGAAAAAGGTAATTGATTAGTTAATAGTAATTATAATATAATTATGTTATTTTATTAAATAAAATTGTTCATAGTATTTTTAAAAAGGAGAAATTTCAGTTAGATAAAATATAAAAGATATTCTAATTTACTTGAAAAAGAAAATTATTTAATTATTAAAAAATAGAAAAGGTAATATGTTTAACCTGAAAAAGGGAAAATTATTTAATTATTAAAAAATAGAAAAGGTAATATGTTTAACCTGAAAAAGGAAATTGATTCATAAAGGAGAAATTTTAGTTAGATAAAATATAAAAGATATTGTATTTTACATGAAAAAAGAAATTATTTAGTTCTTGAAAAAATAGAAAAGATAATACGTTTAACCTGAAAAAGGAAATTGATTAGTTAGTAGATATGTAATTGAAAAATAGAAAAGGTAATATGTTTAACATGAAAAAGGAAATTGATTCATAAATGAGAAATTTTAGTTAGATAAAATATAAAAGATATTGTATTTTACCTGAAAAAGGATGCACGGATTTCTTTTATATTATAAAAAAAATTCACCAGTTTAAATTAATTTGATAATAATTATATAATTGTTATCCGTGATATTTCTAGAAAATGAGGGATTTCAGTTTGAAAATATAGAAAAAAAATGATAGGTTTTAGTTGAAAAGGGTAATCGATTAATTATTAGTAATTATAAAATTATTACTTCATTTTATTAAATAGAATGCCCGTGATATGATTAGAAAAAGAGAGGATTTAGTTAGAGAAAATAAAAAGGTAATATGTTCTAGCTAAAAAAGGTAATTAATTAGTTTATAATAATTATAATTTAATTCTGTTATTTTACTAAATAAAATTGCTCGTAGTTTTTAGAAAATGAGAAATTAATGTTGCCCATTAAATTTCTGCAAAAAAGGGAATTTAATTAGAAAAAATAAAAAAGATGCTAAATTTTAGTTGAAAATGTAATCGGTTAATTATTAGTATTATAATATTATTATTTATTTTTATTGAATAGAAACGCTTGTGATATAATTGGAAAAAGGAGGTTTAGGTAACATGTTGTGGCTGAAAAAGGTAACCGTCCATGATATAATTGGAAAAAGAAAGATTTTAGTTAGAGAAAAGAGAAAAGGTAACGTGTTTTGACTGAAAAAGGTAATTGATTAGTTAATAGTAATTATAATATAATTATGTTATTTTATTAAATAAAATTGTTCATAGTGTTTTTAAAAAGGAGAAATTTTAGTTAGATAAAATATAAAAGATATTCTAATTTACTTGAAAAAGAAAATTATTTAATTATTAAAAAATAGAAAAGGTAATATGTTTAACCTGAAAAAGGGAAAATTATTTAATTATTAAAAAATAGAAAAGGTAATATGTTTAACCTGAAAAAGGAAATTGATTCATAAAGGAGAAATTTTAGTTAGATAAAATATAAAAGATATTGTATTTACATGAAAAAAGAAATTATTTAGTTCTTGAAAAAATAGAAAAGATAATACGTTTAACCTGAAAAAGGAAATTGATTAGTTAGTAGATATGTAATTGAAAAATAGAAAAGGTAATATGTTTAACATGAAAAAGGAAATTGATTCATAAATGAGAAATTTTAGTTAGATAAAATATAAAAGATATTGTATTTTACCTGAAAAAGGATGCACGGATTTCTTTTATATTATAAAAAAAATTCACCAGTTTAAATTAATTTGATAATAATTATATAATTGTTATCCGTGATATTTCTAGAAAATGAGGGATTTCAGTTTGAAAATATAGAAAAAAATGATAGGTTTTAGTTGAAAAGGGTAATCGATTAATTATTAGTAATTATAAAATTATTACTTCATTTTATTAAATAGAATGCCCGTGATATGATTAGAAAAAGAGAGGATTTAGTTAGAGAAAATAAAAAGGTAATATGTTCTAGCTAAAAAAGGTAATTAATTAGTTTATAATAATTATAATTTAATTCTGTTATTTTACTAAATAAAATTGCTCATAGTTTTTAGAAAATGAGAAATTAATGTTGCCCATTATATTTCTGCAAAAAAGGGAATTTAATTAGAAAAAATAAAAAAGATGATAAATTTTAGTTGAAAATGTAATCGGTTAATTATTAGTATTATAATATTATTATTTATTTTTATTGAATAGAAACGCTTGTGATATAATTGGAAAAAGGAGGTTTAGGTAACATGTTGTGGCTGAAAAAGGTAACCGTCCATGATATAATTGGAAAAAGAAAGATTTTAGTTAGAGAAAAGAGAAAAGGTAACGTGTTTTGACTGAAAAAGGTAATTGATTAGTTAATAGTAATTATAATATAATTATGTTATTTTATTAAATAAAATTGTTCATAGTGTTTTTAAAAAGGAGAAATTTTAGTTAGATAAAATATAAAAGATATTCTAATTTACTTGAAAAAGAAAATTATTTAATTATTAAAAAATAGAAAAGGTAATATGTTTAACCTGAAAAAGGGAAAATTATTTAATTATTAAAAAATAGAAAAGGTAATATGTTTAACCTGAAAAAGGAAATTGATTCATAAAGGAGAAATTTTAGTTAGATAAAATATAAAAGATATTGTATTTTACATGAAAAAAGAAATTATTTAGTTCTTGAAAAAATAGAAAAGATAATACGTTTAACCTGAAAAAGGAAATTGATTAGTTAGTAGATATGTAATTGAAAAATAGAAAAGGTAATATGTTTAACATGAAAAAGGAAATTGATTCATAAATGAGAAATTTTAGTTAAATAAAATATAAAAGATATTATATTTTACCTGAAAAAGGATGCACGGATTTCTTTTATATTATAAAAAAAATTCACCAGTTTAAATTAATTTGATAATAATTATATAATTGTTATCCGTGATATTTCTAGAAAATGAGGGATTTCAGTTTGAAAATATAGAAAAAAATGATAGGTTTTAGTTGAAAAGGGTAATCGATTAATTATTAGTAATTATAAAATTATTACTTCATTTTATTAAATAGAATGCCCGTGATATGATTAGAAAAAGAGAGGATTTAGTTAGAGAAAATAAAAAGGTAATATGTTCTAGCTAAAAAAGGTAATTAATTAGTTTATAATAATTATAATTTAATTCTGTTATTTTACTAAATAAAATTGCTCATAGTTTTTAGAAAATGAGAAATTAATGTTGCCCATTATATTTCTACAAAAAAGGGAATTTAATTAGAAAAAATAAAAAAGATGATAAATTTTAGTTGAAAATGTAATCGGTTAATTACTAGTATTATAATATTATTATTTATTTTTATTGAATAGAAACGCTTGTGATATAATTGGAAAAAGGAGGTTTAGGTAACATGTTGTGGCTGAAAAAGGTAACCGTCCATGATATAATTGGAAAAAGAAAGATTTTAGTTAGAGAAAAGAGAAAAGGTAACGTGTTTTGACTGAAAAAGGTAATTGATTAGTTAATAGTAATTATAATATAATTATGTTATTTTATTAAATAAAATTGTTCATAGTGTTTTTAAAAAGGAGAAATTTTAGTTAGATAAAATGTAAAAGATATTCTAATTTACTTGAAAAAGAAAATTATTTAATTATTAAAAAATAGAAAAGGTAATATGTTTAACCTGAAAAAGGAAATTGATTCATAAAGAAGAAATTTTAGTTAGATAAAATATAAAAGATATTGTATTTTACATGAAAAAAAAAATTATTTAGTTCTTAAAAAAAATAGAAAAGATAATACGTTTAACCTGAAAAAGAAAATTGATTAGTTAGTACATATGTAATAGAAAAATAGAAAAGGTAATATGTTTAACATGAAAAAGGAAATTGATTCATAAAGGAGAAATTTTAGTTAGATAAAATATAAAAGATATTGTATCTTACCTGAAAAAGGAAATTATTTAGTTCTTGGAAAAATAGAAAAAATAACATGTTTAACCTAAAAAAGGTAATTGATTAGTTAGTAGATATGTAATTGAGTAAGGGTAAAAAAGTAAAATCAACAGGTACCGTACCGACCGACCAACCGACCAACTAAACTTTTAATGTTTAGGCTTTTATATAATAGTATAGATTTTAGCTAACCATTTTAGCTAACACCATTGGAGATGCTCTAAGAGCAACTCCAAGAGGCTCCCTACTATCACTCTTAAGTCAAATTTTAACAAAATTGAAGCAATAATCAGCTCCAACAGGCTCCCTACTATCACTCTTAAGTTTAGGAGCTTGAAATGTTTCCTCAGTACTGAGGAGTGAACACTTCCTCCTAAACTATTATTATATCATATATTATGTTATGGCAGTGCTGGCAAAGTGAAAGCAATGATATTGTTACAATAAAAAATGGATATAACACAAATGAAGATAACTTTGAAGAGGCTTATTGGAGTTGAACTTTCTGTTTGTATATTAATTGACTTAAGAGTCAATATAATAATAATATATGTAGGGAGCATCTCAAGCAACTCTTGGAGTTGCTCTAATAATGTTAAAACTTACTATTATAGGAAATGTTAACAATCTATTAGGACATCCCAAAATAGAAAATGTTAAGAATCAAAAGGGACAGAGGGAATAACTTGTAATGTTTGAAATGTAATCAGCGGATAAGCTATTCGGGAACGGGTAGGAGTCCTTTAATAAAAATATGGGTACATGGATGATGGATAAATTAGTGGCAGGCAAGCTTCGTGATGAAAACCTTATAAAGATGTCGTATTTACCTGTAGTGCCCAGTCCACAATTTTTAAATACTTCCTCCGTCTCATAATATGTTTTCTGTTTGTAAAAACACGTTTGCCAACGCACATTTTCAATCGTTAATATCTTGAATTTTGTATTAGTATTAAATATAAAAACTTCATTGTATTAAAGTACTCATAAATACGAATCCAAAAAGATCACTCATGACTATATTTTATCTTATAAATTATGAGTAAATTAGTAATCAATCGCCTAAAATGAAAAGTATAAAAAGTCAAAACGAGAAACACAATTTGAGACTGAGGGAGTACAATAGAATTTAGCCTTCCACGTACATCTGTGATTTGTGTATGTACGTTTCTCTTGTTCTCTCTGCATTATACTTGACCACACAAAGGAAAAGAAAGATAGTACAGTATCATACAAGATCTATATGATGAAATATAAAAGGGTCAATATCATCATCGTGACGTTTAAGAAATTACAAGCAGACTTGGTTGAGGGAGGAGGGCATTTTATATAGGGACGGCAAAAAATGTAGAAATATAAGAACAAATATGATAGATATATTTATATAACTGTATACACACACAATGAACACTTGTATTTTGAAGAACTGAAGCTTACAAAAATGTATTTGTTATTCAACAGTCTTAAAAAAATACAACGTACATGAATATATATATATGCAAACCTATCAACTAAAGTAATGGCTAAAAACCAGGAGCACTTACCTGGTATATCCCCACGACTCTCAACCTCTATTGACCTATTCTTATGCAACTAAACATTTAGACACATCTGACTTATTCAAATAAACCATAAACTAAAATAAAACTAAATAAGTTTAAATTAATTCCAACAATCTCCCCTTAATTTAAACTTATGAAGCACTTTTTGTGATGCACTTCTCACCACCATCTCTTCATTTTGTTATGCACTTCTCATCACTTTCGAGTTTGATGCACTTCTCATCAAAAGCAATTAATTTTGTTGATGCACTTCTCACCAACACCAAATGGAGCACTTCTCCCCATAAACTTTTCAAGGTGCACTTCTCACCAATTTCAAATTGTTTTGGAGCACTTCTCTCCATCTACATCTTGTATATTTTGTTGATGCACATTATCACCAACATCAAAAAAATTCTGGAGCACTTCTCTCCCACTGCACTATTTCTGCAACTCTTATTTTTTTTCCGGCCACGTTTGCAGTTTTGCTTTCAGCAACCATATGTTGTTTTCTCACTGCCATCTGCAGCTTCTTCTCGACCACGCTTCGTCTTGCTCGACAGCCCCAAACTACATATGCATCCCATACTACACATGTAGCTTTACCATTTGTTTCTGCAGCAGCACTATCGGCAACTTCTTCAAGTCATCTGCCTGCACTGGACAGACCTGGACACAGCAGCTTTGCCACCTCCGTGCCGCCACCACCCAACGACAACCTCAGGAACGGAGGGAAGGCTGTTAAGCCCTGAACCTCCTGCCCCGGGGCTCTGATACCAAGTGTAGAAATATAAGAACAAATATGATAGATATATTTATATAACTGTATACACACACAATGAACACTTGTATTTTGAAGAACTGAAGCTTACAAAAATGTATTTGTTATTCAACAGTCTTAAAAAAATACAACGTACATGAATATATATATATATGCAAACCTATCAGACTAAAGTAATGGCTAAAAACCAGGAGCACTTACCTGGTATATCCCCACGACTCTCAACCTCTATTGACCTATTCTTATGCAACTAAACATTTAGACACATCTGACTTATTCAAATAAACCATAAACTAAAATAAAACTAAATAAGTTTAAATTAATTCCAACAAAAAAAACTCATCCGATGGATACCCGATTCAATTTAACTCGATTAAATTTTATCGAACTCGATTTTTTGAATTTGGATTTGGATTTGATTTTTAAACCCGAGTTTGGATTTGGATATTAGCAAAATCCAATACAATCCAAATCCAAAATCCAAAACCCGATCCAAACCCCAAACTCGAAAAAAACTCGATATATATATATATATATATAGGGCTGTAAATGAGTCGAACCGAGCCGGACTCTTAACTGTTCGTGTATCAGCTCGTTATAAATACATCGAACTCGAACTCGAACTTGAACTTTGATCGAGCCAATATTTTTGTTTGTGTATCGAATCGTTAAGAAAATTTTTATTCACGAACATGTTCGCGAACAGTTCACGAACATGTCTAACGAGCTACTATTCACGAACATCTCATAAATAGTGTTCATGATTTCGTGTTCATGAACACTTGAACCATTTTTTTTCTAGAAAATTTTTAATGCAATTAAAATAAAAATAAAATTGGGTTGGAAACATTGAAAACTCGAGAAATGCTTCGAATTTAGACTTATCAAGGAATCAAATTTGGACCAAGTTTAGTTAATACATAACGAACTAATGTTATAATTTATAATGTAACATATGTATAATTTAATTATTATTAATAAAAATAATTTATAAATTTAAACAAAGAAAAAATAATGAATAGACAAAATAAACTAACATATTACTTCGTAACACTTACTTATACAATTATTTACAAATTATCGTGAATTCAAGAACTCCCGTTAAATGATAAAGAAATTATGTTCGCGAACGTATATATATATATATATATATATAAAGTTTGTGCACAAACTTATTCATGAATCATATTTACGAACAAGGTTCACGAACTATATTAATGAACTTGCTCATGAATTATATAATCGAACTTGTTCGCGAACTTTCGAGCCGAACTATATCGTGTTTGGGTTCAGCTCATTTACGAGACGAACCTCAAAATCGTGTTCATGTTCGACTCGTTTACAAATCGAACCGAACTCGAATCGAACTTTTTTCAAACCGAACACCGAACTGTTCGTGAGCGTATCGACTCATTTACAGCCCTATTAATATATACTAGCGTTCTACCTGTGCTACGCACCGACCGATAAATTGTATTAATAAATTAATATAAATATATTATTTTAATTTTTATTTAGAAAAATATATAATTTTATTGGAATATTAATTAACGTAAGTATAAAATTACTTATCCGTGAATTCATACCAATTGAATTAATATTAATATTATGACCAATCATCAAAACAAATACAACCCCGTTTAAAAGTTCAAAATCCCTCTTTATTGTTTTTTTTAAAATTTAGCTTTCTTTTTATTTCTCTCTTTGTTAGAGAATAATTCTACGTATCTGTTAACAAAATTTTCACCCATATTATGAGAATTAGGTATATTTATTCAATATCGAATCCTTAAAATATTTATTATATCAATTTATTGAAAATATTTGCATGGCGTGGTTAATTTTTCGATTACATATTAAAAATGTGTAGAAACTTAATCCTCACGACTCCAATAAATCATTAGACTGTTTATCAAAAAAAGGTTGCATGTTTCAACGATATGAGAAAGGATATCTATTTGCAAGATATATGAAACGAACGTAGTTATAAAATAGAAACTTTCATCTAATCTAGTTTGCTATGTGATTGTTCAATATCATTTTTACAAATTATATGTTATTTTATTAATGAATGGTTTTAATATAAAAAAAATTATCAACTAACAAAAATTATTAGATTTTATGGTTATTGCCCTTAGCTTATTTGTAAAGACAACTTAAAATGTGCATTTTCAGTTTGGAAGTTTGTATTTTGATTTTTTTTATTCTTTTCTAGTAAAACATGAAATAATAAATTTTAGTTTTCTTTTATTCTTAAAATAAGACATATGAAAATGAGTATCACCTATCTTTTTTTAATTTGACTAACTTGTGAAAATAAGCTACTGTCCATAAAATTGAAATCAAGTGTGTAATAGATAAACACATAATCACATTGTTATATATGTGTCCTTGTAATTCAGATTTTGGGTTAAATAACATGAAATTCATATAAGAAGAAATAGCTTATGTAGACCTGACAAATCGTTTTGTACATTCATGTCATGTACTTTAGGGTCTTGAACGAAAGTGACATGATATTAAATCGTGTACCTGAAATTAGAACACAAAATGACACTAAACTACACAAATTTTTTCGTGTACACGAATATGTAAATATATAATTATATGTCTATGAAACCCTCCTTTTTTATTTTTTTTCTTATTTATCGTTAACAAATATCTCTTTTTGTGTAGAATCTTTCTACCAAGTTATTTAGTTTTCTTAGCCATTTTTTATGCTTTGCTGATATAAAAAAAATATAGTCAACCAACCAAGCAAATTCAATATATGCTCATAGGTTAAGATATGGGAATTGATACTATTACTTTAATTCAAGAATACAAAATTCAAAAAGACACCCTTATATATTGATTTTTCTTTATTTTTCAATAAAAATATCATTGAGAGTCTAGTACCCCGTTGCCCGTTGGTGGATTTTATCTACCAAAATATTAGATTTTGTACTAACTCCTTGTAAATGATAAGCCTTATTTTCTTTTCCTTGATTTTACTTTGGTTTTCACTAAATATCTCTCTTTATTGAAAGCCTAATATCCTGTTCGTGGATTTTGTCTATCCATATATTAGATTTTGTTATATTAGTTCATTGATTTGGATAGTATAGAATCACAGTTCTGGTTGGTTGTTTGAATACGTTATGACAAATCAGATATACATATTCCTCACGTTTATAACAAATTGTTAGGTTATCTCGCCGAAAAGATTGTATAATTTAGTGACATAAGCTAGAAATGTACCATAATTGAAGATCCGTTCAATGATTAGATAAAGGAAATTAGTGATATAATTTACTATGTGTTTGTTCAATTTAAATTGTTTTTGTAGATGTTGTATGCCCTTTTATTGATGATTTTTGCAGGTTTGATTATTTTTGTGTCTAACATATGTCCTTTTATTGATGAATTAACTATCAATAAATAAATAGTGATTTATAAGAAAATTTGTACTAAATTGACCAATTTATTATTGTAATATTCACTAACAATATTTTCATTGACGCTGTAATATTTTTTATTTTTTGATTGATAATTTATACACCAAATAATGTAAAGTACTATTTAAGGGTATAATTAATATTTTGAATAATTCAAATATATTGTCAGGTAAAATTTTGTTCCCATTAATTATTGCATAGTTAAAAAATTTCGTAATAAAAATGTTAAAAGATGATTTGTTTAAATTCATTCTAACATTTTAATTGGTTGGTTAGCTTTTTTTATGACTGAATTATTTAATACTTTACATAACTTAAATTTTGAATGGATTTAAAAAAAAAAAACTTTAATTTTGAATGTGTATTTAGAATAGTGTGGTAAATAGTTTTATATTGTTAATAATTTTTAATTCATGATTTTAATTGTACCTTATGATTTTGAATTGAAAGTTTGAGATATCAAAATATCTATTATAAATATAATAGATTCATGTATTAATGTATAAGTTTTTTAAATTAAATAATTATTGTATTTAGAATAAAATTGTTAAGTAATCACTGAATAACATTAATAACCCAACACTGTAAAAAAACATTTAACTATAGGCACATCTAATAATATAAAAAAATCAGTGTAATGTGATAAGGATTGATGCCTACAATTTAGTAAGTCGCTGAATTATTGAAGTTTGCTACTGAGTATTCTAATGAGAATGGGAAGTAACTCTGAGAGAATCCGGACTGGGGATGATGATAACCTAAATCGTTTTCTATTTTTTTGTCAGAAACGTTTTTCTGTTAAATTTATTGGACAATTAAAACACGACACATAGAATACATATATACAATCAAAATAAAAAGATAAGCTATCCAAATATATATATAATGCCATATAATAAAAAGATATAAAATAGTACCTTAACCGAAATTGATATGATTTAGCCATGAGAAGAATTGATGCATACACTTAGTTTATCAAAGTTGACTAAGTCTGATGGGGAATAGGGAATAAGCGGCTTAGATTTCCTGTAACGTTTAAATTGATATAATAATTATATTTTTTAGTTTGTAAGAATTTTATTTTATAAAAATTGTTTATTAGTTAACTGTTAAATAAAAATTAGTAGTTATTATGTTTAGTTAATTGATATGAAAAAATAAAAAATTAATTGTTATTGAGTGTAACTTGATTTGAGTTTATTTTGACTGAAACGTAAAATCTATATCCAATAGAGAAACATGTTACATTAAGTTTAATTGATTTAAATTTAATAGATTCTGATTGATATTAAAATAATTCACAATCTTGTGATTGGTTAACTAATACTTGTTAGATTCGGGTATCCTTTATTATAATAAAGAATGTTAAAAAAACAATTCATAACTAAAAGATAGATAACCACATGTAATATATTGGTATGTGGATTTATAGAAAATAATATTTACGGTTAGTAGAAACTTTTTAAAATTAAAAACCATGTGATATGCGAAGTTATTAAATCAAGATATTTTATATTTAAATTTAATTTAACCGCGATTAGTAAATTAGAATAAGCATGGTAAATAATAAAAATTTTGTATATGATTGTTTGATTTAAAGTTTAGAAGTAAATTCTGATTGCCTCTAAAATAATTTTAATGTTTTGATTGGTAATTTATTCACCAACCAATAATAATACTCTTATAGCGTATATTTAATTATTAAAATAATTCAAACATATGTAGTGTTCGTTTATATGAATTTATTAATTATTTTATTAACAAATTGTGAATAAATATATTTTTGAACCTTTTAAAAAATTGAGTTTTTGAAGATATGGATTTTATCCAAACTATTTAAAATTTGTTCAAATATGATTTTGTAGTGTTGGCTTATATGCATTTATTAATTAATTGTATTAACAAATTATGAATAAATATAATTTTGAGCTTATAAAAAAAATCAAAATTTTGAAGGTATGGATTTTATCCTAGTAATTTAAAATATGATTTTAAATCTGATTTTTTTAGATTTTTAGTTAAGTTAAATTATAATTATTTAATATCGATTATAATTGTATAATACATATTATAAAAACCAATTTATAATGTATGATAATGTGATTGTGACTGGCTTTATATTAAAAGAGTGGTTGATTATTGAATGATTAATTATGAAATTTAATTTAAAATATATAGTTGTATATCGTGATTGATTTCAAATTAAAATTGTGATTTTCTAATAAATATTTTTTGATTTAAAAAATATGTAGTTATGGATATATTTAATAAAATCATTATTGTATTTAAATTAAAAGTGTTAACTAACCATGGTTAAAAAGGTAGGGTGAGATTGTAAATAAGGAAAGATCTAAATTTTAGAAATTAGCTATGATTGGTCTTAAAATAATTCTCCGATTCTTATTGGTTAACTGACGTGTGGTAGACTGAGGTATTATAATAAAAGATATTGTTAGAGGCCCAACTTCTTACTGGGCTGGACCGAAAGCCCAGTCATGGAATGAGTACCGGTTTGGCGAAGGCCCATGTCATTCGGCCTCTTTATTTACAACGGTCCGTTCGGTTGTACATCCCTGGGAACGTGGGAATGTGGAACACGTTCACCACTCACCTTACTCTCCGATAACTGCCAACATAGAGGATAAAGAGGTTAACAAAGGTTGGGGTTCATTCATTCAATCACTTACACAATTTTACACAATACAAACACTCTGCGTTTAATATTACTCATCAAAAACCAGTTAACTTATTCTCACACCGGAGGTGAATCGGGGGGCCACACCCTCGCATTCTTCTTCAATTGCAGGTCCGATCGAACGGATACACCGACGGAAACTGGTTGTAACATTTGGCGCCGTCTGTGGGAAACGTAGAGTTGCGTTTGTGTTGAATTATACAGTTAGTAATGGCGAATGAAACCGAGATACCAACAGCTGACGATAGCACTATGGCCGGAAATACTCGCATCACTCCTCCCATCACCCCAAGGCTTTTGATTTTCGACGAAGAGGGGGACATACCGTCTCCCGAAGAACAACGGGAAATTCTGATGAAGTGGCGAGAGGAACAAAAAGCCAAGGGGAAACGGAAAGAGAAAGAGAAAGAGAAAAGCAGCAGGGAGGCCGAACGTCTGGCCAAAAAGAGGGAGGCCGACCGTTTAAGGCTAGAGGCCCTAAAGCTCCAAAGGGAGGAGATCGAGCTACAGGAAAAGGCACTCCGCGAGGCTCTAGAAGCCGAAGACCCGGAGTTGGATGACCGAAGAGACAAGAGACCAAGAACCAGAAATGATGAAGATGAGTCAGGGGACTCTGAATCAAACTCGAGGAGAACCCGGTCAAGGGTGGTTTATTCCTCCGATTCGGAAGAGGACGGTCCACATACGGACGATCGCATCCGAAGGATTGAGAAGGCCATGTTTGGAGAGAGAAAGGTCAGCCACGAGCCAGTGGTGACCGAAGACGTCGAACACTTCCGACCGCCTCCCGGAAGGCAGTTCCCGAAGATGAATGAATTTAACGGAAAGGGTGACCCCGAAGATCACTGTGAGAAGTATGAATCGCTCATGACTGGGATGGGGCACTGCGATGTGATGCTCTGTAAGATGTTCAAGACCTACCTAAAGGGGAATGCATCCATGTGGTACAGGTCGCTAAGACCTAGGTCGATAGGCTCGTATGAACAAGTGAAGAAAAAATTCTTGAGGCACTACTCACATTTGTGCCGAAGAGAGAAGGATACAGAAGCCCTGATCCACTACAGGCAGGGACCGAACGAAGATTTGGGTGATTACTTAGCAAGGTTCAAAGAGGAAGCCGGTATGGTCACCAACTTGGACAAAGTCAAGGCGGCTGGATTCCTCGCAGCAGGCCTCGACCCTGTTAAAGGTAAGAAGCTTCGGTCCTCTCTTTATGATATGCCTCCCAAATCCTTAAATGATATATATGTGAGAGGAGAGGCCATTAGAAGAAAATTGGAATCAATTGGGGGGTACAAGGAGAACAAGAAAAATGATAGATATGATAGGAGGGACGACCGAAGGGATGACAGAAGAGACGACCGAAGGGGTCGAGGAGATATCAAGAGCAGGTTGAATGATACGAGGCCCGACAAAGGGGCCGAACGAAGAAGAGATAGAGATAGTACTGTGTTCACACCATTAAACACACCTATCTCGAAGATTCTCCATGAGATAAAGGGTAAACCTGGGTTTGTCAGACCACCCAAGTTGAAGACCCCTGAGAATAGAAGAAGCGACAGCAAATATTGTGATTACCATCGGGACAAAGATCACAACACCGATGAGTGCTATCATTTGAAGAAGTTAATTGAAAGGATGATCAAAGATGGGGAATTGACCCAATTTGTGGGCGATTTGAGAGACAAACTCGAGTCCAGGGAGAAAAGGAAGGAAGCTGAAAGTTCCGAGAAGTACCGAGGGGAGGTCAGGACAATTTCCGGAGGAACAGTGCTTGATCGGGACAGCAAGACAGCAAGGAAAAAGTATGCCAGACAGATCTATAACCTGTACCAGTCAAGTTCAGCTAAGCAACCATTACCTATCACCTTCACAGAAGATGACTACGAGGACGTGATATGGCCGCACGAAGACCCACTTGTTATAAACCCAGTAATCGGGGAAAACAAGATATGGAGAGTGCTGGTGGACGAAGGGAGCTCAGTCAACATTCTATATCACCGAACATATTGCAAGATGAATTTGGGAGGTGAACAGCTGGAGCCATGCCACGAGGCACCTTTGTATGGCTTCGGTAATCAGCCTGTACCGATAGAAGGGACCATCACTTTGTCTGTCATGATGGGAAAAGCGCCATACACTGTGGTGAAGGAAGCAAAGTTCTATGTCGTCCGGGTCGATAGTCCGTACAACGGAATTCTGGGAAGGCCAGCCTTGTCTTTGTTCCAGGCTGTATCCTCTGTCCCTCATCTGAAGTTGAAGTTCCCAACAGAGCACGGAGTTGGAGAAATGAGAGGCGATCAGAAAGCCGCCAGAATAATCATGTTGGAGGACTTGGAAAAGGACAAAGATATCGAGATGACCGAAGCCGGAAAGAGGAAAAGAAATGAGACCGAAGCGGGGGGCAGCCACCAACTGCTGAACATTGAGTTGGAAAAATTTGGTGCCGACCTGTCAAGCCCGATTGCTGAGCCGGCTGCCGAGACCGAAGAGGTGGAGCTGTACGTGGGTCAATCGGGAAAGATGATCCAAATCGGAAAGAGCATGGAGCCCAAATTAAAAGAGAAAGTCATCCAGGTCATTAGGGAATTCCACGACGTATTCGCGTGGAATCCCAAAGATATGCCAGGTTTGGACCCTGCGGTGGCTAAACATTGCTTAAATGTAGCTCCCGAAGCCAAGCCCGTAAGACAAAAGAAGAGGAATTTCGCCATGGAAAGGCAGAAAGTAATTCAAGTCGAAGTCGAAAAATTGCTGGAAGCAAAGTTCATCGAAGAGATAGATTATCCCGATTGGTTGGCAAACGTAGTGGTGGTGAAGAAATCAAATGGCAAGTGGAGAATGTGTGTCGACTACACCGACCTGAATAAGCATTGTCCGAAAGACCACTATCCCTTGCCGAACATTGTTCAACTGATAGATGCTACTTCGGGGCATCAAATACTCAGTTTCCTGGATGCATTCTCAGGATACCACCAAATTGCCATGAATGCCGAGGACGTTCCAAAGACAGCATTCATCACACCGAATGGCACTTATGCCTACATAAAGATGCCTTTCGGCTTGAAGAACGCCGGGGCAACATTTCAAAAGATGATCAACAAAGTGTTCAAAGCCCAGATCGGTCGGAACATGGAGTGCTACGTGGATGATATGATTGTCAAATCCCTTTTCAGGGATCATGCCGAGGATCTGAGGAAATGTTTTGAAACGCTCAGAAGAAACAACATGAGAATCAATCCGAACAAGTGTACGTTTGGAGTAAATAGTGGGAAGTTTCTGGGATACATGGTTAGTGCCAGAGGAATTGAAGCAAACCCGGAGAAGATTAAAACGGTCATCGACATGGAAGCGCCGAAGACCATCAGGGACATTCAAAAGCTGACCGGACGGCTAGCAGCCTTGAGGAGGTTCATTTCCAGATCGGCCGAAAAGGCCTTACCGTTCTTTGAAGTTCTTCGGGGGTCCAAGAATTTTGAGTGGGGGCCAAATTGCCAGAAAGCATTCGAAGAGGTTAAAGAGTACTTAGTGAAAGCTCCACTCTTAATGAGACCCGACCCGAAAGAAACATTGCAGCTGTACTTGGCTGTGAACGACCGAACACTTGGAGCCGTGTTGGTCAAAGAGCACGAAGGGAACCAGCATCCGGTTTCTATTTTTCTCATATTCTCAAAGATGCAGGAACAAGATATCCAAATGCAGAGAAGTTCGCCTATGGACTGGTAATGGCCGCAAGAAAGTTAAGGCACTATTTCCAAGGAAGGACGATCAATGTTGTAACCGATCAGCCGTTAAAGAAAATCTTGCAAAGGCCAGAGGCATCGGGCAGAGTGGTTGCTTGGGCGATCGAACTGGGGGAGCATGATTTGGAATATACTCCAAGGACTTCGATCAAAGCCCAAGCACTAGCAGATTTCATGGTAGAAAGCTCCTTCTCGGGGCCGAACAACTTGGCTCCTGAAGAACAAATGATTCAGACACCGGGAAAATGGAAGTTGTTTGTCGACGGGTCGGTCGCCAAGGAAAAGTGTGGGGCAGGGTTAATTCTTACAAGCCCAGAAGGATTTGAGATTTGTCAAGCTATCAGGTTCACTTTCCCGTTGACGAACAATGAGGCCGAATATGAAGCACTCTCGGCAGGGCTAGATCTGGCAAGAAGTCTAGAAGTTAAGCACATTAGGGCGTTCAATGATTCCATGTTGGTGGTAAAGCAGTTCTCAGGGGAGTATGGGCAAAAAGATCCCCGAACCAAGGCATACGCCCTTAAGGTACGTGAACAATCTTTGCTGTTTGAAACTTTCGAGTTAACTCAAGTAGCTAGAGAAAACAACAGTCGGGCAGACGCCCTCTCGAGGTTAGCTTCGGCAGAAACCCAGAACCTAAATGGGTCCATCTATCTGACCGAAGTAAAGACGCCTTCGATAGACAAGAAGCAATGCATGGAAATTCATCAAGGGGTCAATTGGATGACTCCCATCAGGGCCTTCTTGGAAAAAGGCATCCTACCACTTGACCGAAGGGAAGCACAGAAGGTGAAGTATCGGTCGGGAAATTACACTCTGGTCGGGGGCCGTTTGTTCAGACGATCGGCAAGCCAGCCGCTACTTAGGTGTTTAGACAAAGATGAACAACAGCTTGCTTTGGAGACGGTTCATGAAGGGATTTGTGGAGAACATTTGGCAGGACGAGCCTTAGCCTTCAAGATCCTTAGGCAGGGATTTTTCTGGCCAAAAATGAAAGAAGACGCAACAGAGTATGCAAAGAAATGCAAGCAATCCCAGCTATTCAGCACAATTCCGAAGCAACCTCCTGAAGAAATGTCTTCGGTCCTCAGCCCTATTCCATTTGCTATGTGGGCGGTCGATATTGTGGGAATCCTACCCACCAGCACTAAGCAAGCGAAATACTGTATTGTGGCAATCGACTATATGACTAAGTGGATAGAAGCAAAACCCCTTTCGGCCATTACCGAAGAGGCCGCGAAGAAATTCATGCTGGAACAGGTCATCTTGAGGTTTGGCATACCTATGGTTTGTGTGTCCGATAATGGTACTCAATTCATTGGGAGCAAGTTCAGAAAATTCCTGGCTCAATTCGGGATAAAACAGAAGTTCAGTTCGGTAGGGCATCCCCAGGGAAATGGGGCGATCGAAGCGGCCAACAAAATCATTTTTGATGGAATCAAGAAAAGGCTAGGGGAAGCTAAGGGACTTTGGGCTGAAGAACTACCATGGGTCCTATGGGCTTACCGAACCACTACGAGATCTTCAACCGGGGAAACGCCTTTCAAACTGGCCTTCGGAACTGATGCCCTTCTACCTGTCGAAGTTGGCCTGGAGTCTTACCGAACAGAAGTGTTTAACGTGGAGACAAATGAGTTCGGACTCCGAGCAAATGTGGACTTACTGGAAGAAGAAAGAGAGGTTGCCCACCAAAGAAACTTAAGGTACCAACTGCAGGCAGCCCAGTATTATGATTCGGGGGTGAAGAAGAGATCCTTCCGAGTCGGGGACTTAGTGCTTCGGGAGTTAGCCACCTCCATGCCAGCCAAAAAAGGCAAGCTTATGCCCAACTGGGAAGGTCCATACGTGGTAATTGAAGTGGTCCGATCGGGCACCTACAAATTGGCTCATCCGGACGGCAGCCCAATCAAAAACACCTGGCATGCCGCTCGCCTTCGCCGTTTCTACCAGTAAGCTTACTGGACCAATTTTTATTGCTTTTTACTTCAGTATTTTGTCTTATGCAACTTTATTCTGAATTCCATAAGCTAGCATCAATCTGTAATCAAATCTATGTAAGAGTTGCATGATTAATGAAAAGATTGTTTTGCTCCATTTTTTATCCGTTATTGTTAAGCTAAGTACATTTATAGCCAAAAAGCTAAGTACGCAATATTAAGCTTAATAGACCCATGTTTGGGGCCGACCGTATAAAACATGCGCCCTTTAACTTATTGGTAGTGTTCAAGTACATTGTGTTCTAAGCTACAAATACTTGACGAATCCAAATTTGGGGCCGACCGAATGAAATTTGGCCTCTTACAAAATTGTCTTAGTATTCAAGTTGCTTTGACATTAATTAAGGCCGGGAGGAAATATTTTTCAGCTGACCGAACGAGACCTTAATCATTTACAAAACCCCTTAAATACTTGGGGGCAGCTAGGTTACGACCAAAGATGCACAAAAAGGCAAGAATTATGCTAAGGCAAAAATGGCCGAAGAAGCATAAAAATACAAGTAATTATGCTAAGGCAAAAATGGCCGAAGATGCATAAAAATATAAGTAATTATGCCAAGGCAATATAATGCCGAAGACGCATAAAAATAAAAATAAAATAATCATGCTAAGGCAAATCAAAGCCAAAGACGCATGAACAGAAACAGAAGCCAAATTAAGGCCGAAGCCGAAGACGCATAAAAAAGAATATTATGCTAAGGCAAACTTAAATAAAATAAGCCCGAAGGCAAAGTAAAGTATTACAAGCCCGAAGGCACGAATAAAGAGCCCGAAGGCAAAGTTAAACAGTACAAGTTCGAAAACATTAAAAATCTACAAAATTACAAGGCGTCACCAGCTGAAGGATCGTCGGAAAGAGATTCATCTTCGCCCGAAGAAACCTCCAAGGGTTGATCAGTTTCCTCCCGACCAACCGGATCCTTCATCCCGAGTGAAAGATCGATCAGCTGAGTATGATCGAGGCCTAGAGAATGTGCCTTCAGCACAGCGCCGTCATATCCCATCTGATAGCATCTTTCTTCGGTCAGCTCCAGAGTTTTCTTCAGCTTCCGAACGCTCTTCCTTGTAAGTTTAAGCTGCTTGTTTCTCCACTCGATACGCGCCCGAAGGGTGTCCAGCTCCTTCAGCTGCTCCTTGAGAGCCTCATTATCGGCAGACAGAGTCTTGGCTTGACCGGTGACCCTCTCCAGTTCAATGTTGGAGTTCCGAAGGTCCTCCTCAGCCTTGACAGCCCGAACTTTCAGCTGGTCAGCTTCGGTCAGCTTGTCCTGGATCCCCTCCACCCGTTCGGCGACTACAGCAGCCCAGGAAACTCCCTGAAAATAAACAAGGGAAAAGGTCAAAAAACCTAAAGGCAAATAAATTATTGGCATAAAGGAAAAAGGCTTACCATGGAGAGGAGGGCTAGCATCTCCGTACACGCCTCCAGGTCATTCGCCTTGGCAATCGTCGGCCGATCGGCTGGAAGGATGAGGCCCCGGCAGAGATCGGGACCCACAACAGTTGACAGCTACGGAGCAGGAACGATGATCTGGTCGGTTTCAATTACTCCCCAGGGAGGAGAATACACTTTCGGATCAACGTCTCCCGACCGAAATCTCTTTCGGGAATCGGTCGAGGTAGCCAAACCTAAAGTCAGCTCTTGAGGGGAAGAAACAAGTGGAGCTTCAACCCTCTCTCCCTGGTCGGGGACTGACTTCTCCTCCTCGGTCGAACGAGCAGTTGCCTCTTCTTCGGCCGTAGCGACTATAGAAAACTGAGCCGCCTTCTTTCGCTTGCGCTCAATAATGTCCTGAAGAGAAGACACTGCATAAAACAACAGAGTGTTACACAGCAGAATATTGAAATTGAAAACAAGTATCTACGACCGAATATGTAAAGCTGAAAACAAGTATAGGTGTTACCACTACCCCAAAGGGCAACCAGCCAGTCGTTATTCCTTCCGTCCGATCGAGGGACCTGGCCCATGTCAAGCTCGCAGAGTAGGCGGTAATCGTGCACGTCCGCTTGCAACAGGTCGGGATATGTCAACCGGGACGGATCTAAGTCATACCATCGGCCGTATTTTTCCATCCTCGGCCCCGAAATAAACGCCCAGCTCTCATGAGTCCCTTTGTTGCTGGAATTGGTTTGAGCCCAATCGGCCCTACCGGTTCGACGAGCTATGGTGTAGTAGCCATTACTCTTCGAATTCCTTCGCAGCTCATAATGGTGCCAGAACAAGGTGGTCCTTGGAGTCATTTGCTTGGCGAGACACCGAGCCTGGAAAGCGTTGATATGGAAGAAACTGTTCGGGTCTAACTGCCCTATGGCGATCCTCAATTGCTTCAGTATCTTCTTCAGAATTGGCAACATCGGTAACCGGAAGCCGCACTTGAACGCCATCTCCGAGATACCGGTCGCCACGCCTCCTCCGCAGAGGGCAGAGATCTCGGGGTTGTGCCAGATGCGGTCCTTTTTCCGCGGTGCGAAGAAGAACCAGACATTCTTCTCCACCATGTACTTAGAATGGAAGCGTTCAATTTGTTCCTCGGTCAGTTGTGACCGAAGGTTAGCGGCCGGGAATAGTTTGGCATCGCTAAAGGGCGAAACCTCCGAAGGACCAGCACCCTCGGTTGACCGATCCATGTCCCTGCATTCGGAAATGAAGAGACATTAGCTTTGTACTCGGACAAAGAAGACGAAAACAAAAAGGGGAGAGGCCGAGTACAGTGAGCCAGGATCGGTCGGAGAATCCTAAAATCTAAGGTTTGGCAAATTAAGGATCGTCTAAAAGTTATAAAAGATCGGGACAGACCGAAGGGGGTTCTCAGGGTTTGAAAATCCCGAAGGACATCTCAACCCTGACAACTTCCAAGCAAATCTCAAGGTTCAAGTAAGGGGTTGTATCAGAGCAACACAACGAAAATTAAAAGGAAAAGACACGCGCATGTTCTACTCAAAACGACAAGAATAAACTGCACAGGTAACTTTACATATGTGTACATATAGATGCATACATGTGTGTGTGGATACGAAAAGCAGATATGAACACAAAAGCAGGAAAGAAAGTAATACAAGTGTGCGATGAATCGAAAAAAGAAGGGAAGTAATGAGAACTTACTGGTTTGTTTGAGATCTCTGATTAGATCGAGTTCGCGGGGATAGACTTCTTGGACGTGAACGTCGACTGAAATCGGCGATTTGGGGGCCTCCGGTGATGAAACAACGCTCCCAATTGCTATTGAGATCTCTCTGGAGGGAGTTTTTGCTTTGAATGTTAAAGAAATGATATGTGCGTAAAAGAAAGAAAGAAACTGTGGAGTTTAAATAGAGAAGATGTGACGTTTGGACAGAGCCGTTTCATATTCAATGGCGGGGATTGAAGCGCAAATCTCGAGGACAGACAGCTGTCAGCCATAAAGGGACACGGCTCCCTAGGAGGCGTCTCAGTCTTGCCCATCGCCATTCTTATCCGAAGGGAACGTACGAACACCGAAGTCCGAAGATGGGCTTGGGCTTTAGCCTTCGTCCTGAGGATAACTCCGAACGAAGCCTAGGGACATGTTAGAGGCCCAACTTCTTACTGGGCTGGACCGAAAGCCCAGTCATGGAATGAGTACCGGTTTGGCGAAGGCCCATGTCATTCGGCCTCTTTATTTACAACGGTCCGTTCGGTTGTACATCCCTGGGAACGTGGGAACGTGGAACACGTTCACCACTCACCTTACTCTCCGATAACTGCCAACATAGAGGATAAAGAGGTTAACAAAGGTTGGGGTTCATTCATTCAATTACTTACACAATTTTACACAATACAAACACTCTGCGTTTAATATTACTCATCAAAACCCAGTTAACTTATTCTCACACCGGAGGTGAATCGGGGGGCCACACCCTCGCATTCTTCTTCAATTGCAGGTCCGACCGAACGGATACACCGACGGAAACTGGTTGTAACAGATATATATATATATATATTGGCAAGTGCTCAAATGAGAACCACCCTTAAAAGGAGAACTTAGTCTCCAAAGCATATCACCCAAAATCCAGCAGAATCACCAAATGGTTAAAATCAATGAAAAAAATAAAAAATCAAGTCAGTGCTTACATCAGCATGATGACGTCAATGCTGAGCATGTTGACATGGCAGAAATTTTCCCGTCAAAAAATATTTTTCCGAAAAATTTTTCCCGCCAAAAAATTGAAAATATTTTTGGGCAGATTTTTTCCTACAAAAAAATGGTGATTTGATAGGTTTTCCCGCCAAAAAATGGTGATTTGGAAAATTTTCCCGCCAAAAAATGGTGATTTGACAAATTTTCCCGCCAAAAAATAGTGATTTGGCAAAATTTCCTTTAAAAAAATGGTGATTTGGGAAATTTTCCCGCCAAAAATTTGGTGATTTGAAAAGTTTTTTCGCAAAATTTTTTTCCCCCTCCCAAAATTTTTTTTTGCGGGCCCCACTGCCATCATGATGATGTCAGCGGTGATGTGATGCTGCCGTCAGCAATGACTTGGCGCTGGAAAATAATATTTTTTTGTGATCTGGTGATTCTGCTGGATTTTGGTGATTTGCTTTGGGGACTAAGTTCTCATTATAAGAAGTTCTTATTAGAGTAGCTCCATATATATATATGGTATGATTCAGGTGAGAACATGTATATGTCGGAGAACAATGAGAACACCACATTTCAAACTATTCTAAAGGGCCCCGCCAGGGCCATCCAATACGAAAAAGTCTTATAATTCTACCCTCTATCCATTCATTAAAAAAATTTAAAAAAAATTCATTTTTTAAAAATATTTAAAAATGATGACGTGGTAGCATCTTTTTTTAATTTTTTTATTATTTTTTTTATGAATGGATAAAGGGTAGAATTATAAAAAAAATTTGTGAAGGTGCCCCTTGCGAAATCCTTTAAAATAGCTTGAAATATGGTGAATATGTGTGTTCTCACTGTTCTCATATTAACAGTGTTCTCACTGGAGCGTGACCATATATATATATATATATAGGGCTTGAGGTGCCTGAGGTTATCCTCAGGGTTTTCCCCTGAGGTTAAAAGATTTACAATATATTCTAAGGCTATATATGTAAATTACTATAAAAAAAATTATATTTATAAAATTGCCCCTGCGGGGCCACTTGATTTATAGGAAGAAAATCTTTTAACCTCAGGAAGATTGCCTGAGGACAACCTCAGGCCCAGTTTTCTCATATATATATATATATATATATATTCTAATTTATTCTTTATAAATAAATATCCATTAATCCATTGCTCAAGCCCAGCCCATTTACTCAATTAAGTCCTAAACCTAATACTCGATTACACATTACATAGATACACTAAATCACAATTACTAATGTAATAGCTATTTAATTGAGTTTCTGTTATATTAATTCTGAAATTATTATATGGGAGCAATCTGATAATGCAAAAATTGCTTGGCCTTGGCAGCTCTACGCAAATTAGAAAGCTAATGAACATGGTGCACTTGTTAATCAAATATTGCAGGTTGAGAAAAGCTCTAGTGACTGGTGTTTCATATCAAACAATGTCAATTTCAGAAGTTTGGAGCTACTGCTAGTCTACACTTTGTCTCCGGATATTTATTTACAGTTGTATTTTCATTTTTATGTCCCTGATATTTAGAGTGGTGTAACTTGTATTTATTTATTTTTATGTCTCTAGAATCTGAATATTTATTTGTAATTGTAATTGTTATTCCCAGATTACACACTTGTATAATTGTAGAATGGGGGGTTGAATACAATTCTTGATAGTTATAAATTTCTGATAAAAACCACAGAAATCTATAAGGAAATAATTGCTGAATAAGAAATGGTTCACAAACACATAAAAATCAGGTGGTTAAATGTACCACCTGAGACTTTTATTTGAAGAAAACTCTGTGATACAAATGTACACAGCTTCTGTGATTACAACTCTTTGCTTCTAAAGATATTCAAGAAACCCTAAGCAAATATTTCTGTTTTCTTAGTTTCTAAAGAGTTACTACACTTGGTTATATATCCCAAGTTTACAAGTACTACAGGAATAAGATAATATTAATCTAATTCAAGTTGACTTGCTACTCCACTCCAAATCCACATGTAGCCGAAAGTTGTCCTTATGAACAGATATGTCCCCTGCACCTTTCTTGTATGTACTGTGTAAATGGAATGCTTCTTTCTTCTGTGTTTCCAAAGTATGGCTGCCATACCGCTTTTTGTACCTACTATCAACCCATGTGATCTGTCAGTCAAACTTGTCCTTATCAACTGCTAACTCCCAGCTAGCATAGGATAAAGTGACAATGATTATCCGTTGATGTTGTGCACAATTATCCGTTGATGGTAGTTTGAGCTGTATCCGTTGATCGAGTAGATTTGAGTTGTATCCGTTGATAGAGCCCTGTTCTTATCCGTTGATACATTTTCACTTAGACAGAATTACATAGCATAGCTTATTTACAATTGGCTACCCTATTCTGCCTATCCATTGATGGTCAACATGACTCTGAATAAAAACACTATCAACTGATAAATAGAGATATTGCAGTATGCTACAAAACCTCATCCGTTGATGAGCTACCTGTCAACGAATAGAGTTATAAGGTCTTATCCGTTGACAGTTACAAAACTTGACTTATACAATTTTGCATGAATGTTAAGTTATCATCAACTACAACATATTCCTAACAATCTCCCCCAATTTATACTTGATGGCAATGAAGCATAAATTCAGAACCTTGATGATAACAAAACATTCCTAAAGATATATACACACTACAGTATGCAAAATTTGTATTAAGCTGCAAAAATTAAAAACAGAAAGCTTTAAGAAACTTATCAGAGATGTGCTCCTTTAGATTGAGCAGATTAATGATGTTTCCTCTCTCTGGTTGGCTGCACCCTTGACTTTCCTTCCTTGGCAGAGTTGGACTCAATTTGCACTTGAAGTTGCCTATAGAAGGTATCTTCTTCAACAACTTTTGGATTTAGCTTTAGTTGTAACCATCTTAGGTAATTAGAACTAGCCTTTGACAGTTGGTCTTCTAACCTGAAGAATCTCCTAGTGCCCTCTTCATCCCTGAACTCCATCATCCAAAAGGGTTGAATGTGGATTTTCTGTCCATTATATGGGATCTTCATTTTCTTTGGTAGACTTGAGGGTGAGTTCCATTCTCTCCTTATCTCTTCTATTCTGCTAATTATCTCCCTTCTAGCTGTTCTCTTGAATGCTGAGAACACTTTGGTCAGTGTATGATAATTCTCTCCAAGAACCTTCTGTAATGGCCATGTCCTCTGACTTCCTCCCTTGTAGACAAACACTAATCTCTCAGACTGATTCTTGTACTTGTCAATTCCTCTTACTTCTGACAATTCATCCAAATATAGATTCATGCCAGAGTATTCTTCAATTTCTGCCTGATAGATAAAGTCTTCTTTGTTTTCCAAGATTGGTTGTTTGACAATAGCAGGTACCCTAGCAACTTGAACTGGTCCCTTTGAAAGTTGCTTCTTTGGAGCCCTTTTCTTCTGTTTTGGATTCAGCAAGAATGAAGGAACTTCAATTGAATCAAAATTCATTGGTTCTTCTTTAGGCATTATGGGGTCACCATGAAAGTTTACAGTTGGGTCGATTACTGTTGCAGATATAGGTACTGATGAGCCAATGGTTTCTTTTTCTGGAGAGGGTTCTGGAGAAAGAACCCTCTTGGTTTTAGCTTTCCTTCTTTTAGGTTTGAATTTGGGAACTTCCTCAGGTTCCTTCATTTCAACCTCTACCTCATCCATTAACTCTTGAGCCAGCCTGGCTTGCTTCTCATCTGAGTTTTCATATTGATTTTCTGTACTTGGATGGGCTTCCCTTTGGATTCTGGAGACTTCTTCTCTTTTAGCTTCCACAAATCTAGGATGGCTGTTGGATATATTTAATACTTTTTCATTCCTCATGATTACAGCCATCCAATCTCTTACACTCTTATTTGTCTGTACTTTGAACTCCATGATTGTCTTTCCCATTAGCTTTTCTTCATCATCCTTAGGAAATGGGTAGTCTAACTGAAGCTTGTTCTTCCCATTTTCCTTTGGAGGTGAGTAGGCTCTGGTATTGATGGTTGGTTCAAACTCTTTGACATATGATGGCTCAGCATCATAGAATGTAGGAGCCACAACCCTTGGAGTGAGCACCTTCATGATTGTGGTTGATATTGTTGGAGCAGAAGTTTGAGCATTAAGGAACAGAGATGATGCAATTGATTCATTGATCATCCTCTCTGTCCTTAGAATTCTTTCACTAGTCTCCTTGTTGATCTTTTCCAAAGCTTCTATTCTGGCTTGCCTTTCACCATCTGAGATTTCTTCTAAGCTTTGAATCTCAGGCAAAGCCACTTGTTTCTTCACAGAGGAAGCCTTTATCTCAAACTCTGTTGGATTGACCACTACAATTGGTTGTTGCTCCCCCTCAATCTGTGCTATCTCACTACTGGTAGCTTGAAATTGGCCAGTAGATGTTGCAGCCTCTTCAGTGCTTGATCCCATTTTCTCCATTTTCTCCCCCTTTTTGTTAGCATCAAGGGTTGGGGTTGAAGCTGCAAGTAGCATTTCCAGTAGTTGAGTCTGTTTTGATTGATTGGCAATGATAGTGTGCATTTGAGATTCCATACTATCCACTCTGGAGGAAAGAAGCTGAACAGACTTAGCCAGGCTATCTTCTTTGAGAAGTTTGCTAGAAAGCACCTTCTGAGTGGTAGTAGGAGCTAGTGCCTCAATCCTGGCATCTAGTGCTATCTTCATATCTCTAATTGCAGACTTGACCTCCTCCTGTTGTGTTCTTTGAATAACATATTGCATCTTTTATAATTTCAAGGAGGCCATAACTTGCTCAAGAACAGTCTTTCTCTGTGGGTCTGCAGTTTGGTGCTCAGCCTTAGCAGATTGATATTGCTTCATGATTTCCACATTGAGATTCCCAAGTTCAGTGGCATTGGAAAACATCCATCCTGGAGTCTCATCCTCATTGATTTCTTCACCATCTGAACTTTGACTGTCATCACTGCCAAACTCTTCACTTCCAGCACTTGGAGACAGGGTTTGTAAAGCTTCTTTTGCTCTTTGAAGAGATTCTGAGGTCTGCACTAGGTGCATTGCCTTCTCTACCTCCACATTGCCCTGTTGTGCCATGACTTGATAGGCAGAAATAGGATGAGTAAAGGTTTCAGGATCCAAAGAGATGGAGTCAATAATTGACTGATATTCTTGTCTAAATTCAATCTCTTTGGAAGCTTCATTAACCTCCATTAACTCACTTGCAATGGCTGAATCTTCCTGCCTTATTTCTCCTGTAGTCCCTTCTCTCCTCTCATCTCTCTTTTCTTGCATCAGGGGCTCCCCCTGGCTCACACCTCTCACACCCTCACCTTCACCTACTAAGGTGGAACTCTCTAGCTCTCCTTTTGCCTGACCGGAAGAAATGGTCAGCCTCTCATTGTTTTTCTCTCCTTTTGCCTGCTCACAAGGCAGCCTCTCACTCCCTTCCCTCATTCCTAAAAGTGTTTCAACTACTACAAACTCCTCCATAGTTGACATGGGAATGTCATATTTTTCATTGGTAGAGAGAGTTATCAACGGATAAATTGTATCCGTTGATGTAGTAGTTATTGTTGTCAACGGATAATTAGTTGTAGACATATCCATTGATGGAGAAACACTTGTCAACGAATGAAGGATATCCGTTGATGAAGGAAAAAGAGTATCCGTTGAAGTGAAAACCAACACTGAATCTGTGGTGATTGATTTTAGGGAAGAGGCCACAGATAGTGTTGTGAATTCAGGAATGGAAGATTGATGGCCCAACAAATCATCTAAAAGATGATGACCACCAATTGTTGAGTGGGGCTTCTCCAAGAATTTTAAAGATGGAGAATCAGGAATTGATGTAGATATCATATCCACATCCAGAGATGGAGTTGGTGATGGTGGATCAAAATGTGTATCGATTTGAAGGTTAAGATCAAGGGGCTGTGACTCCACATTTATTGAAGTCACATCAAACTGAATTTGAGAAGGTACAGTTTGCTGTACTGTGTGTGCACCCTGTGATTCCCCAATGGTTTTGGACTTTACTCTTCTACCATAGGTTTTTGAGAGAGAGCTGTCTGTGTCTCTTGCCCTTTTGTGCAGTGTTCCTGGAATGGAACTTAAATCAGTAGTCACACCCTGCTGAGAGGATGTAACTAGAATTTGGCTTGAAGGTTCATTAACAGTCTTTTGAGAGACTGAAATGTTGGTTGCACCTGCCTCACCTTCCTTATCCTTAGGGCTTCTTTGATGTTCACCCTGTCCCTCACCACTCACTACCACCTTCACACTCCCCTCAAGAGTTTTGGTAGTTTTTGCAACAGGTGCCTTTTGAGAGACACCTGAGGTTTGTCTTTTAGATTGTGGTTTTGGAACTCTGGATTTGGTCACTTTGGTAGGAGCCTGTTTGGTCACAGCCACAGACTCCATTGTGACACTAGAAGGCAAAGAAATTTGGGGGTTGGAGATAGGAGATTCAGGGTTGGAAACAGTTACCTGAACAATTGGTAGATATACCAATTGTACTCCTGCATTTAGGTTCATTCGAATCAAATCACTTAAGACTCTCTTCTCCTGAACAAAACAATTGAACTTGCTATCCGGGTTAGCAATGGATAACTCATTCTCAGATACATGCAGTGCTAGGAGCATAAAAAATCTAGCAAAATAAACATTCTTGCTCCTAGTTTCCTTTTTACCTAATTTAGCTGCTATCTCATACATGACTAGTGTGCCAAAATTATAGAATTTATCAGTCAAAAGCATACATAGCATAACTAGCATGGAGTTGGTAACAACATCAAAGTTACTAATCTTGCCAGAAAAAGTTTTAATGAAGGCATCATAAAGATAACTCCATTCTTTAACCATACCTTTCCTAACAATTTTCCCTAAGTTCTCAGTACTAAGGGTATAATTTATGGAATTAAGCATGGTAACAATTTCAGCATTACTGGGTATATTCAGACAGTTATTCTCAGGCAATTTTAAACAAGCAGTTAACACATCAGAATTAACTACATAGTTTTTACCCTTCAAAGAAAAAGCAAGTGTACCGTCTGTGCCATTGTACTCAGCAGATGCCCACACCTCTGCAATTACCTCATGGATTAGAGGAGTGGTGGCAGTCATAGCATATGACAGTTTGCATTTCTTCACGAAATTCATCATGGTGTGATATGCTTCTGGAGCGGTCACTGTATCAACAAAGGCCGCGAAATTGTTCTTCTCATAGGTAAACCCGGTGGAAGACATCATCTTAACAATAGGCGCCATTGAAGTGTTTGAACTTTTGTTGCAGAGAGAGATTTAGTGAAGAGGATGCAGTTAACTAATGAGATTCTTGAAAATGAATAAAGGTGAGATGTGAGGACACAAGACAGCCTTTTATATTTTCCAAGAATTAAAAATGAAATAATTAAATGTAATTACCCCATTGGACAAAAGTAACTGTCAGATAATAAATGAAAAGAAAAGAAGTACAGCCGTGACTAATTATACACGTTTACCAACGGCTATAAAGAGAAATATGTATATCAACGGATAAAGATTGGACGGTTGAGAAAACAGTTTATCCATCGATGACGTGGACAACCTGTTATCCGTTGACATATGAAAATCTAGTAATATGTTTATACTACCAACGGATAAAAGGATATCCGTTGATAAGCAAATTTTGCCTTAAACAAAATTTCTGCTAAGAGTTATTCTGAGAGTTTTTAATTCTCAAGTAAATCAAAACACATTTCTAGCTGCAATACAGTATGATTAGATACCACTAGGAATTATGAAAAATTAAGCATACCTAGTTCACCTACCAACCTTGTGAATGAAGATTCATCAAGAGGCTTGGTGAAGATATCTGCAAGCTGCATTTCACTTGGCACAAAGTGCATTTCTACTGTACCATTCATCACATGCTCTCTAATGAAGTGGTATTTGATGTCAATATGCTTGGTTCTCGAATGTTGCACTGGATTCTCTGTGATGGCAATAGCACTAGTGTTGTCACAGAAAATTGGGCTCTTCTCAATTTTTAGACCATAGTCAATAAGTTGATTTTTCATCCAAAGAATCTGTGCACAACAACTTCCAGCTGCAATGTACTCAGCTTCAGCTGTAGAAGTGGAGACTGAGTTCTGTTTCTTACTGAACCATGATACAAGCCTGTTCCCTAGAAATTGACAGGAGCCTGTAGTACTTTTCCTATCAATTCTGCAACCTGCATAGTCTGCATCTGAATAGCCAATTAGATCAAAACCAGAATCTCTTGGGTACCAAATGCCAAGGTTTGGTGTTCCCTTGAGATATCTGAAAATTCTCTTAATAGCAATTAAGTGAGACTCTCTAGGATCAGCTTGAAATCTAGCACAAAGACAAGTGGAAAACATTATATCAGGTCTACTAGCTGTTAGATATAGAAGTGAGCCTACCATGCCTCTATAGCTTGAGATGTCCACAGATTTTTCCTTAGTATTCAGCTCAAGCTTAGTTGCAGTGGCCATAGGTGTTTTTGCAGAGGCACAATCCATTAAGTCAAATTTCTTTAAGAGATCATAAATATATTTTATTTGACTTATGAAAATTCCCTCATTAACTTGCTTTACTTGTAAACCAAGAAAGTAAGTTAATTCACCCATCATGCTCATTTCATACCTACTTTGCATAAGTTTGGCAAACCTTTTGCAAAGCTTCTCATCTGTAGACCCAAAAATAATATCATCTACATATATTTGAACAAGTGTTGAAGAACCATTGACATTTCTATGAAATAGGGTTTTATCTACTGTACCTCCAGTGAAGTGATTCTCCAAAAGAAATTGAGACAAAGTCTCATACCAGGCTCTTGGTGCTTGCTTCAAACCATAAAGTGCTTTCAAGAGAAGATATACATACTCTGGAAATTCTGGATCTTCAAAGCCAGGAAGTTGATGGGCATATACCTCTTCTTCCAGTTCCCCATTTAGAAAGGCACTTTTAACATCCATCTGATAGACTTTGAAGTTGGCATGTGTTGCATAGGCTAGGAAAATTCTGATGGCCTCAAGTCTTGCCACTGGAGCAAAAGTTTCATCAAAATCTATTCCTTCTTCTTGAGAATAGCCCTTTGCCACTAATCTAGCTTTATTCCTCACAATTATGCCATTTTCATCAGTCTTATTCTTGAGAACCCATTTGGTACCTATGATACCTCTATCATCAGGTTTGGGCACAAGCTTCCATACTTTATTTCTCTCAAATTGGTTTAGCTCTTCTTGCATTGCTAAGACCCAATCTGGATCTAGAAGGGCATCCTCCACTTTCTTAGGTTCCTCTTGAGACAGGAAACTACTGTATAGGCATTCTTCTTGTGTGGCCCTCCTAGTTTGGACTCTTGAGTTTGAGTCACCAATGATTAACTCAAAAGGATGATCTCTGGTCCATTTTCTTGAAGGTGGAAGGTTTGATCTAGTTGAGGTTGCTTCATCTACATGAGCATGATCTTGTTAATTGATCATTGAGTTTTGACTTTGAGAAACTCCCCCTGAGTTTGTTGTCCTTGAGGAATTGTGAAGTTGACTGTCAACAGATGCATCATTTTGTCTATCAACGGATGCTCCATTTTGCCTGTCGACGGATACATGAGAATGCCTGTCAACGGATGCATCTGATGATCTAGTATGACTGTCAACGGATGCTTCATTTCCAGTGTTAGCATCACTTCTAGTTGGACCAACAACTCTAGGTGAATTTCCAACGTCATGATCTTCATTTTCCTCATCATCATCAATGTACATTCTTCCTTCTACCTCATTCTCAAATCTAAACTTTTCATGGAAGCCTTCATCATTTAGACCTAGAATCTTTTGATCATCAAACACAACATGTACAGATTCCATAACAATGTTGGTTCTTAGATTGTAGACTCTATAGGCTTTCCCTGCTGCATATCCAACAAAGATAGCTTCATCTGCCTTTGCTTCAAATTTGCCCAAGTTATCTCCATGATTTCTTAGCACAAAACACTTACATCCAAAGACATGAAGAAAAGCTAACGTTGGTTTCTTGTTGGTGAATAACTGATAAGGAGTCAATCCTCTAGCTTGATTGATCAAGGAAATATTCTGAGTGAAGCAGGCAGTGCTGACAGCTTCAGCCCAGAAATATGTTGGCAATCTTGATTCACTTAACATTGTTCTAGCTGCTTCAATTAGAGTTCTGTTTTTCCTTTCAACAACCCCATTTTGTTGAGGTGTTCTAGCAGCAGAAAACTCATGGACAATTCCATTCTCTTCACAAAAAGTCTTCATTGTGGAATTTTTGAATTCAGTGCCATTGTCACTTCTGATTCTTTGTACTTTTACTTCAGAACCATTGTTTACTAGTCTGAAATGATTGATGATGATTTCACTTGCACAATCTTTGGAGTGCAGAAAGAAGGTCCATGAAAACTTAGAAAAATCATCCACAATCACCAGGCAGTATTTCTTCTTTGAAATAGACATGACATTTACTGGACCAAATAAGTCCATATGTAACAATTGAAGAGGCTTAACAATGGATGACTCTGTCTTGCTCTTGAAGGATGATTTCTTTTGCTTCCCTAATTGGCAGGCATCACACAATCCATCTTTGATGAACTCCAATTGAGGGATTCCTCTAGCAAGATCCTTTCTTACCAAATCATTCATAACTTTAAAATTCAAATGAGACAGCTTTTTATGCCATAGCCAACTCTCATCCTTGCTTTCTTTGCTGAAGAGACAAGTAATGGATTCTTAGCATACTGAGTTGAAATCAGCTATGTAAACATTTCCTTTTCTAAAGCCTGTCAGAACCACATTGTTGTTTTCCTTGGTAGAAGCAATACAGGCTTCTTTAGTGAACTTTACTTCATAGTCTTTGTCACAATTCTGACTGACACTCAGCAAATTGTGCTTCAAACCTTCAACTAAAGCCACTTCTTCAATGATGACATTGTCCTTTGTAATCAAGCCATATCCCTTAGTATATCCTTTGCTGTCATCTCCAAAGGTAATTCTAGGGCCAGCTTCCTCCTTGAACTCTGTGAGCAGGGTTGAATCTCCTGTCATATGCCTAGAACATCCACTGTCTAGGTACCATAGATTCCTCTTATTTAGGGGTGTAAACGTGTCGAATATGTGCGGATAGTGGTATGATCAGATTTGGCTCGAATTTATAGTTACTCATTCGGATCCGGTCCGGATTCGAAATAAAATTTTAATTCTTTGTTCAAATTCGACTCGAATTCGAATATAAATATTCGTATTTGATTCGGTTCGACTCGATTGAATATCGAATTACTCAGTTTTGTATATTCGAATTCGTCTAAAATAATCTTAAAAACTATGAATATTCGAATGATTATTTTAAAAAAACTAAAATGTGCTCATGTATAGAATATTACGTTAATAGTAGAAATTTTATATAAAATATATATCGTATACATAATTTACGGATTTTAATCGAATACCTATAAGTTCGAGTATTCTAAAATTATTCGAACTACTCTATAAAAATATGATCGAATATTAGAGTGGTGAGATTCGACCCGGTATTCGTTCGAATTATAAAATAGGATTCGAATTCGCTCATTTTCTGTACGAATACGAATTATATTCGTTATTAACGAGTCGAATCCGGATTCGAATCCGAATTACTCGGATTCGTTTTCAGCCCTACTCTTATTTCCCTGCACACAATCCAAAATACAAATCAAGTTGATTTTGGTACCCAAGTTTCCTTGGGTCCTTTCTTGTTAGCCTTTGGTTTTACACTCTTAGCAATCTTCACTTTGGGTGTAGATGCTTGAGTGATAGGTTTTGACAGATGCTCATTTGCATAAATATTTGATGCATGCATTTGTGAAAAATTAGCATACATATTATCCATGCTAGGAATGCTCCATGACATTTGTGGCATATTCACAGATTGAAAATAAGGATTAGGCACATATGGCATGTTCACATAAGGATTTGAAAAGCAAGCATTCTGATACAAACCAGGCATTGCAGGTATACTTGGCATAGATTGAGGTACATGAACAGGAGTTCTTTTAACAGACTTGCAATTAGAAGATAGATGATTGACACTATTGCAATTACCACAAGTTTTCCTAGGAGCAAACTTGTCAGGAGAATAATTGTTTTTCTTGTTAATGCCTATCTTACCATTTCTGTTCTTTTTCTTTTTACCCTCAGTCTCTACCTTTTCATTAACTGATTTACCAACAGCCTTTTTGTTAAGTAAATCACCTGCCTTAGCCTTCTCACTTGATTTGGCTTGGCTACTTTCACCAGAAACAAAGTTCTTGGCTACTGGACCATACTGATCATTCAGTTTCTTGAGTTCCTTCTTACTAACAGACTTTTTGTTAGTCGACGGATACCTCTCATCCATTGATGGTTCATCTGTCAACGGATGATCACTATCCGTTGATTCACAAATAGTCTCTAGATCCTCAAGGCAAGGTTCTAGCTCCTTTTTCTTTTGAGTCCAGGTATCCCTCACAAATGATTCTATTCCCTGGACTTCTATTATGTTTTGAGAAATATTCCTACAACTTTGAAATTTAGCAATTATCCCTTGTTCTTTTTCAAGCTGGTCTCTTAAAATCAGTTCTCTTTTTAACACAGCTTCAAGTTCACTTTTAGCATCATTGCAATCAACTCTCATTTTCTCAAATTCTAGAAAGTGGACTTCTAGAACTGCATTTCTATCACTTAAGAACTGATTAGTTTCTTTAATCCTATTGTTCTCTTTAGTAAGTGATTTAAGAGTAACACTCAAGTGATTTAGTTCAGTAGACATTTCATCTATAACACTATTGCATTCCTCTTTGGTGAGCTCAGAGAGATTAGTAGAAAATACCTGATTGCTAGCTGAACTTGCTTCCTGCTCAGAATCAGCCATTAATGCAAGGTTGACAAACTCAGCATCATCATCAGAATGATTTCCATCAGCAGCCCAGTCATACTCTTGGGTCATGAATGCCTTTCCTTTCTGTCTGAGAAGATCAAAATATTTCTTCTTGTAGTCAACAGTTTCAGTTGGCTTTCCCTTGTTCTCAGATCTAGGCTTCCTGCATTCACTTATCATGTGACCAGCAATTCCACAATTGTAGCATTTAATTTTGGATTTATCCACATAATTGCTTGTAGAAAAATCCTTGTTAAATGGCTTGGCCACCCCAGAGTTTCTTCTGAATTTTAGCTTAGAGAATCTCCTAGATAGAAAGGCTAAATGCTCATCTATCTCATCCAATGCATCCTGCTGTAGGACACTCATTTCTTCAGATACCTTTTCCTTGCTTTTGCTTGATTCTGCTCTACCTTCACAAACCTCCCTGTTTGGTGTAGATTTAGCAGCTTCAGTCCTCTTCTCCTCCTTCTGCTCCAAGTTGGCAACAAGTGCAACTGACCCACTTTTCTTTTGGGCCTTCTCAATTTCTTCATCCTGCTCCATTTCTAGTTCATATGTCTTTAAGGTTCCATAGAGCCTTTCAAGAGTAAATGACTTGTACTCTTGAGTGTTTCTTAGAGAAACAGTCATAGGCTTCCACTCTTTGGGCAGTGATCTCAGAAATTTGAGATTAGAATCTTTCACTTGGTAGATTCTTCCATACAGTTTCAAGCCATTCAGTAGCTTTTGAAATCTACTAAATGTGTCATTCAATGTCTCTCCATTCTTGAAATGGAAGTGCTCATACTGTTGGATCAGTAGCTGCATCTTGTTTTCCCTTACCTATTCTGTACCTTCACAAAGGGTTTGAACAATGTCACATACTTCCTTGGCGGTAGTACAGTTAATAACATTGTCAACCATGGCTGTTTCTAAACCATTAAACAGAATATTCATGGTCTTTTTATCTTTGTGAACTTCTGCAACATCCTCAGTACTCCACTCAGAAACAGGTTTTGGGATGCACGTGTCTGGTGCATCTGCAGCAAGACCAACTCTTGAAGTAGCCTTCATTGGAACATGAGGACCCTTCTCAATGCAATCTACAAAACCTACATCAATAGACATGAGATGTAGACATATTTTTACTTTCCAGTGAAAGTAATTTTCCCTATCAAGAACCGGTATCTTCACTCCATAATCCTTCTTAGACATGTTGGAAGTGTGTTGATCTTTAAACTTCAGATATATTAGAAGCTTGCTCTGATACCAATTGTTATTCCCAGATTACACACTTGTATAATTGTAGAAGGGGGGGGGGGTTGAATACAATTCTTGATAGTTATAAATTTCTGATAAAAACCACAGAAATCTATAAGGAAATAATTGCTGAATAAGAAATGGTTCACAAACACATAAAAATCAGGTGGTTAAATGTACCACCTGAGACTTTTATTTGAAGAAAACTCTGTGATACAAATGTACACAGCTTCTGTGATTACAACTCTTTGCTTCTAAAGATATTCAAGAAACCCTAAGCAAATATGTCTGTTTTCTTAGTTTATAAAGAGTTTCTACACTTGGTTATATATCCCAAGTTTACAAGTACTACAGGAATAAGATAATATTAATCTAATTCAAGTTGACTTGCTACTCCACTCCAAATCCACATGTAGCCGAAAGGTTGTCCTTATGAACAGATATGTCCCCTGCACCTTTCTTGTATGTACTGTGTAAATGGAATGCTTCTTTCTTCTGTGTTTCCAAAGTATGGCTGCCATACCACTTTTTATACCTACTATCAACCCATGTGATCTGTCAGTCAAACCTGTCCTTATCAACTGCTAACTCCCAGCTAGCATAGGATAAAGTGACAATGATTATCCGTTGATGTTGTGCACAATTATCCGTTGATGGTAGTTTGAGCTGTATCCGTTGATCGAGTAGATTTGAGTTGTATCCGTTGATAGAGCCCTGTTCTTATCCGTTGATACATTTTCACTTAGACAGAATTACATAGCATAGCTTATTTACAATTGGCTACCATATTCTGCCTATCCATTGATGGTCAACATGACTCTGAATAAAAACACTATCAACTGAAAAATAGAGATATTGCAGTATGCTACAAAACCTCATCCGTTGATGAGCTACCTGTCAACGAATAGAGTTATAAGGTCTTATCCGTTGACAGTTACAAAACTTGACTTATACAATTTTGCTTGAATGTTAAGTTATCATCAACTACAACATATTCCTAACAGTAATTTTAATTTTTATGAAATTTAGCTTAAAAAAAATATTACTACTTATTTACAATAATTCAAAATTCGAGTTTGGATAAACCCGAACCCGATCCAAACCCGGTGGATCGGGTTTGGATTTAGGATTTCCAAATTCAATTGAATTTGAATCGGGTTTGGATTTTGATTACAGATTCGGGTTTGGATTTGGATATCACAGATATCCAACCCGTTGTCATCCCTACTTTTATATGTAAGAGCATCTCCAATGGCGTTAGTTAAAAATGATTGGCTAAATTACATAAAATATTGATTATGTAAAATTTGTCGAACCTGTAAAACATTGTGTTCCGAGGGTATTGGCTATAATGATTGGCTATATTTTAAAAATGGTATGTTATTAATATTTCAAGTTGTTATTAATGGAATATATAATTTTAATATAGAAATAAGTTATGTGGCAATTCACTACAAGTCTCTAGAGGTTCGACAAATATAGCCAACATCAAGAGATTATCTATAATTATAGATAACAATTTTGTCCCTCTGGAGTGTAATTTTTTTTACACATTTTTTATAATTTTTATTTATGGTAATTAATTTTAAAATTTTGCTAAGAGATCTCTCCCATTGGAGATGCTCTAACCAGCTGTTTCGCAATCCCTAGTAGATTTCCCGCAATTTAAATTAATAAAAAGCTACATGGGGGGTGGCCGGGTGGGGATAACATCTGTCCACCTTTATTTAATTATTCAACTCTTTCTTTTCCCATTTTTCTTTTGGGGTTTGTTAGAACTCATGATTAATGTACCCTTGTTCCTTGTTGGTTAGGAAATGATCTATTATCCATGACATGGTGGTTTGATCTGTACTGATGATTGCAATTCTATTTTATCTTACATTACTCACTAGTCACTGCTAAAAAATACAATACGATACATGAGCCATTCATATTGAATTTATCCGATTCATATTGAGTTTATCCTCAATAGTCAATATAGTAATTGCAGGTTATTTCCATGAATACCTATAAAATTATGCATTGTTCATTATAGCGTAAAATTATGTGACAAATTTGTGATTAAACTAATCTCATATATAAATCGTCTTTATCCTAAAATCGAATCGAACGGAGGTTTTCCGAACAAAATTTAAGTAAATTTTTATTTTTAGCACTGGGTATTTCCCGGATGATGACCTGATTGTGTCTTGTTTTTGACATCAAAACTATAGTCCAAGTAGTAAAAATAAGTCATTTATAGTCTAAATAGTAAAAATAAGTCATTTATAGTGGCAACATTATCGGATCCAGAAAATTTTCCCGTCGATGACAACAGTGTCGGATCCAGAATTTTTTTTCACCGGTACCACTAAGCTATATGAGCCCAGCTAGATTCAGATTCTGAATCCGCCACTAGTAGAATGCACTGGTAGGTAGGTAGGTAATACAGAGTGTTATTAGAGCATCTCCAAGAGCTTCCTTATAAAGGATCTTTACCTAAAATTATAAGGATTTGATCAAAAATCACACTCCAACAGCTTCCTAGCCATTCTCTAAAAGCTTAAGATCCTCTCTTCATTCCTTATCTTTAAGGAATGCATAACCATTCCTTATCTCAATTCTATTAATTAAATATTCATTTACCTCTTTTTTCACATTTTGTTTCTTCTCTTTCTTCCTCTCTCTCCTTTCAAAAATATGAATGAATATCTTTCTATATATAATAGGAGAACACGTTCGATTATCCTGAGCAAATTTATTCATTCCAAACCTACTTCCAAACCTAACTCTTTTTTCACATTTTGTTTCTTCTCTTTCTTCCTCTCTCTCCTTTCAAAAATATGAATGAATATCTTTCTATATATAATAGGAGAACACGTTCGATTATCCTGAGCAAATTTATTCATTCCAAACCTACTTCCAAACCTAACCTGAAATCTTTGAAAAAATAATGTGTACAAGGATTTGAACCCAAGACCTCACACAGGTCAATTCATCCCTCCAACCACTTGAGCTACATGAGCATTTGAAATACAACGAAAATTCATTAACTACATACATAAATGTTTTTTTTTCTTTATGTTCTATTTCACTATTTATTTAAGATGGATCAAGTGTTTCACTAAATTTCTAGCCGATTGAGCTATGTGATCATTTGAGTTAATACTAAAATTCATCAACTACATACATAAATATTTATTTATTTATATTTTATTCAATATTTTATTTTACAATTTATTTAAGATAAAACAAGTGTTTCAATTAAGTCTCACATATTATTTGCATGATAACTTGTGTGCATTGATTCTCTTTATAATTATACTAGATTAGAACGCGTGCATTGCACGGGTGATTTTTAATATTGGTTATCATACTATTTGTGTTGTAATATTTTATTTTAATTATATTAGATTTAGATTTGTGTTTTAATTAAATAAAATAGTTATATATGTTGTGATTAAAATAATTAGTCATGTTCAAATAGAATTTTAATTTTAGCCCCAATATGTCCAAGATGTTTAGTTAGAATGGATTTTTAGTATAATTAGTCTGGTTAAAATAGGATTCTAACTTAGAACTAATAAGTCCAAATATCAAACTTTTTATATTCTCTCAAGTATTGTATAGATTTATTTTGGGTTTAAGAATATGTTAATTAAGTCCGATCCAAGTATTTATTAATTTTTTTACTTAAGAATATGTTAATCAAGCCTGACCAGAGTACCGACCGGCTATGAAACTTTTAATGTTTCGGTTTAATAGTATAGTATAGATGTAGGCCTATAATTATTCTTTTGTGATAAATTATTTACTTTTGTTAACAATATCATAAATGGAGCGCATAATTGTTTGTAACTAATTTTGGTATTACATTTTTATATGAATTAAACTATATTAACTGTTGTTAGTGAAACTAGAAACAACTAATATATATGAATAATACATATTAATAAAAGTATGAATAGTAAGAAAATTATCCAAAATATATAATATACAAATAAGATTGGATAACATAACCATTATTTATAAATAATTACATAGAATATGTGGTTTATTTATAAGATGAAATTATGAGTTATCAATTATTGGCTAAATACTTGCATGAAATATATAGTTGAATTATAAGAATATTTTACAATAATATATTGGAATAAATTGTATATAACATTTGAAAAAGTATAATGATGAATTCAATGTCAAAGTATAGAGAAATGAGACATGAACAATTTTAGCTCATGATGTTGGAAGCACGAAAAATATCTATCGAGACGTAATTCATCAATTCTCAAGCGCATATGTCAAAAGAATGATAAGTTTGTTACGCAAGCTAGATCTGTTAAGTCAATTATTCATAACTGAATTTTTTGATATCTTGAAAGATAAATAGATGTCGAAAAAAAACAAAGACAATGAATTCTTAAATATCAAGAGATTAGAAGAAAAGAGAGGAAAAAGTTAGAAAACGAGTTTTAAGAACTGAAAGAACAAGGCATGGGCAGAGTTTCAAAGGATTGTTATTAAAATCAAGACCAGAACTTACACTTTCGGAATGGAATAGTTTGAAGGATATTTAGATTTTACCTTAAAAATCTATACTATATTATTATAAGCAAAATAGAGATCTTTTGTAGTTTGGTTAACCAAACTATTCATAACCGTTAGATTTTTAACTCAAATTAAATCGTGATCGTTAGATACAACAATATTAAAAAAAATTATATTTAGTAGTCTAAGATTCTATTCCCATTTAATTTAAAATAATACCCTTTATAAACAACTAAAAACATAAATCATACAATATCTTTCCTTCATTAATATTTCTATCTAATTAAAACATGTTACCTTCTATTTAATTAAAACACGTTACTCCCTCCGTCTCTTAAAACTTTTCCTGTTTACTATTTCCGGACATTCAAAATACTTTTCCTCTTTCTATTTTAAGCCATATAAAACAATATTCAATACTCACTACTCCACCCACTACTCTTTAAAAACAATATTCAATACACACTAATTCATTCACTACTCCATAAAAACAATATTTAATAACCACTACTTCACCCACTACTCCTTAAAAACAATATTCAATACTCACTACTCTACCCACTATTCTTTAAAAATTATATTCAATATTCACTACTCCTTAAAAACAATATTCAATACCCACTACTATTTAAAAACAATATTCAATACCCACTATTCCATTAAAAAATAATATTCATTAACACACTATCTTAAAACCCGTGTTTTTAGTCAAACGAGAAAGGTTTAATGAGACGGAGGGAGTACCCTTTATTTTAAAACTAATATTGCAATCATTATACGTATATCCAAAAATATTGCACCATAGCTTTCGACCATTAATAAACACCTAAAAATATGAATCATACCATATTTTTCAATTATTAATATTTCTTTTTTAATTAAAACACGTTACTTTTTAATTTAAAATTAATATTGCAATCATTAATATATATCCAAAAATATCATATCATATCTTTCAATTTCTAATAAAATATATTAAAAATCAATGTACATTGTTTATAATAAAAAAAACATAAGTATAATCATTAAACATGAATATATCAAATTATATTAAATTAAAAATATTAATCATACCATATCTCTCAACCATTAATAAACACCTAAAAATATCGATCGTACCATATCTTCCAATCATTAATATTTTCTTTCTAATTAAAAAACGTTACCTTTTTTATTTAAAACTAATCTTAAAATTATTAATATATAGCCGAAAATATCACACTATATTTTCCAAATATTAATTAAATATATTAGAAATCCGTAACATAAAATAAAATTATTATATATAAAAAAAAACTCGTGCATCGCACGGGTTATAAGTTAGTGGTTATAAATTAGCTAATGGGATGAACCATTTAATTTCGAAGAACCAATGGTTAGAATTGTAAGTGTTCTAGAAAGTCATCTTAAGTAGAAAACATCCACCGAATACTTCAATCATATTCTATGATCCACAACAAATTAAAAAAAATGTTATGATTGCTATCAATACTACTCGTATCAAATTTCAAATTATAAACTTGCACATACTTAACTAACGACATTAACATAATTTAATTTATAAATATATTTAAGCTACTGGTCCGTGCCTTGCACGGGCTTTTATGCTAGTTGAATGTAATACTATAATAATAATAATAAGGAACCAATAAGGATTGTTGTTGGAGTTCTCTTACCCTATAATGTGCAATGTTCTAAAAATCGCTAGGCGGGTCTAGACGGTCAGCCTACCTTCTAGCGATTAATCGGCTAGGCGGCGATTAATCGAAAGGATTAATCGGATGTATTAAAATATTATTTTTTTATATAATTTAATTTTAGTATTTAAAACATATTTTTTATAAGTAAAAATATAAATATTTACATTTTATTATTAAATATGATTAGTGAATTTACCCTTTTATGTGTAAATTATATTTTTTTTACTAAAAAAATTATATTTTTAAAGTTTTATTCTTAATTTGACCGTTTTTTTAAGATTCAACCGATTAATCCCGATTAAATCCGATTAATCGCCGCCTAATCAATTATTCCAGCCTAACTCATTAAACCGCCTAATACCGCCTAGGCGCCGCCTAATCAGAAAAACGCCTAATGACCGATTTTTGCAGATTTTAGGCGTTTAATAGCCGCCTAGTATCTAGGCGCCGCCTAGTCCCATTTTTAGAAAACTGATAATGTGTTAAATTACTATAATCCTATTTATTAATATTATTTTTAAGGAATGTACAACAACTTTTTTAAAATACAATGCATTCTCAATTTATATTCTGACTTTTTACATGATCCAATATAAAAAAAGCATGTGATACTGACCCTACCTGGTTGAAATCTGAACTCAATATTCTTCCAACTTTTTCTAGTTTCCTCTTTGCCATAGATTACTTATTGTCCACCAAAGCTATCAATATTTGTTTTTTTCAACAGACAGAAGATAAATGCTGTGTCCCTATTAGTATTGATGAAAAAGGTAACTTCAACCTTCTACATTCATTTTCAGCAGAGCGGATATACAAATGTACAAACTTGTAACATACATTTTGAAAGAGACATTAACGATACACATACACATACTGGGAGTGAAGTACATATTTTTGGGCTACCCAGACTACACTGAGTTTTTCATTTTGTACTTCACTTACTTCTTTTCTTTGGTAAGCCATTTTGTAATTCATTTTGCTTTCAGTTATAAGATTGCTGTTCCAGTGCATCAAATCCTCAATTGCTCGCAGAAATTAACTGAGAGCATCAGCATCATACTGATTCATTTCGAAATTCCTGTTTCTAACGATTGGACAATGACAAAGGTGAAGAAGGTGGTGCTTCTCATAACCTCGTTAGTTCTTACTCTTCTGCCGTTGACCAAGGCAGATGATCAAGAACATGTTAGATCGACTAATGAGGTAACTACTTTGTTCACAAACGGCCAACAGACGAAATTGAAGTTTCAGTTCTTTTGACGTACAGGATTTCTCTCAAACTTAAAAACACTATTTCTCATGTATTTTGCATTTGGCTAACCTCAGGCACAGTGAACTTTGTGATAAAACAGCTGGTTTTAACTGCAATATTTTTCAGGTGAGTTCTCAGATGTTATTTGACATTGAAGTCCATGGATTTCTTCTTTGGTCATCAATGGGTTTATTGATGCCTGTGTCCATACTTGCTATCCGAATGTCGAACAGAGTCGAATCTGGAAGAAAACTTAAATTTATGTTCTACATGCATGCAACTCTTCAGGCAAGTTCCAATTTTTTTTTTTTTTTGCCTTTGGTCCTGCTGAGTTCTCGATTTTATTTATTATCCTCTACTAGATAATAACCCGTGCGAAGATTTATGTTAAATAATTACTAATTTTTATTTAATTAAATATTTATAAAATTATATTACAAAAATTATAAAAGAAATTATGTTATTTGCATAAAAAATTTATGCGATTAACAAACTATAAACTCAGATTGTTTAATAGAAGTGCATGGAAACACGTTTCAATTATTTTCATTGAAAAATATTTAGGATATTTGATCGTAATCATTTAATATTATAAGTTATAATAAAAAAATTGCTAATATTATGTGAGAATTATAATAATAATAATATTTCAATTTTATTATATTTTTTTAAAAAAATAACATATAATCGCGGGAAGAATGGAAGAATGTTCTAGAGTACTGTATACAAACATGTTCTATTTGTTCTCCTTAAAAAATCTTTTGGAGAATTGGTCGTATTATTTTTTATTCTAAATTATGATAAAAAAATTGTATTCTAATTATAATAGGATTTCAATTTTATTATTTTTTTAAAAAAAATAACATAGAATTGTAAGGGAATATGATTACATGAATGTAACTATTTTTTTTATTTATAGTTGTAATAAAAGAATTATAACTACAATAGAATTTCTATTTTATTAAATAACAACATAGAATTATGGTAAAAATACGGTGCGATCCAAAAGTGGTACTATTAAAGGGGTGTTCCTTGAAAAATCTTTTGGAGAATTGATCGTATTATTTTTTGATTCTAAATTATGATAAAAAAAAATTGTATTATAATTATAATAGGATTTCAATTTTATTATTTTATTTAGAAAATAACATAGAATTATAAGGGAATATAATTCTAGGGATTAAACTATTTTTTTTATTTAAAGTTGTAATAAAATAATAATAATTATAATAGAGGTGAAACCAAAAGTGATACCGTAAAAGGATGTTTAAAGGTTATAGATGTCCAAAGAAATAAGATCTGCATACATCGAACCAATATTCTCTATATCCGGTTGAGTTGGACATGTAGTTAAGTTATTTTCTGAATAATGGGTACTTGTTTTTTGGGCGTAACCAACCTTTGTAAAGTCGATACTCACCGTCAGGAAAAAATGTCTAATCGGAGTCACAGAAAGTGGACAACAAATATTTAAACTTTTGGCTATTAGATACTCTTATATCTTTAATGATGGCCAAGATATAAAGTTATAGTGAATGCTACCCTACTTGCGAGTTGCAAATGATTATTTTTACATAGCCCATAGTTTTGATAAAGAGAAATAATATGCTATGGACTGTATCTGAGCAACTATTATAGGATCGTTTGGTGAATCTTATTTTTCAGAAATAAATTATTTATTTTGGAAAAAAGTTAGGAAATATGTACTTTTTTCTAAAATAAGTAACTTATTTTTGCAAGATAATGAATATTAAACTCCCCATACACATTTTTCTATATAAAAAAGTATGTAAATACAAATTTTTTTCCGAAATAAGTTAATTATAAGTTGGGCAGCGGATTTGCCAAACAAGCCCATAATTACTTGAATATTAAGAAAAGATAATAACAAACATTTCCTTTTCCATTAAGAAATCAGAGGCCTTCCGGTTTAATTACTATCTGGAATTAAGCAACAGATGCTACAATAATTACAATGCTGTAAATAATGATCATACAGATATGCAGTGATATATACTTGTGTGCCCCATCATTGATGGCTTGATGCATTGCACTGACATTGAACTAAGCAATGCCCATATAGCTAGCTTTTGAGTTCTTTTTTGTAATTCACATGTATTCATTATTTTAAATTCTGCAGATACTTTCAGTGCTTCTTGTAACAGCAGGAGCAGTTTTGTCTATAAGAAAGTTTGAGAACACTTTCAACAATACTCACCAGAAGATGGGATTAGCCCTTTATGGTGTCGTATGGTTGCAAGCCTTGACTGGATTTTTCCGCCCAGAAAGGTAAGATTTTAACAAACAACACTGAAAAAGGTTGATAAAAAAAATTTGTAGATCAGTTTGTGATCAATCCTGAGAAATACATTCCTAAATAGAAAAGTGCACTTTCTGTTTCTTGTTTACAGGGGAAACAAAGGAAGGAGTGTATGGTTTTTGGTGCATTGGATGCTAGGGACTACAGTATCGCTGCTGGGAATCGTAAATGTATACACAGGATTACAAGCCTACCATAAGAAAAGTTCGAAAAGTATAAAGTTATGGACAACAATATTCACTGCCCAAGTGTTCTTGGTCGCCTTTCTCTACTTGTTTCAAGACAAATGGAACTACATAAAAAGGCAAGGAGTAATTTTAGGTGATGCACCAATCCAGCCTACTGACCAAGAGATGAATGCCATGCCCATACCCATAGAGGAGAAGAAAATTAGCTTTAGCAGAGGTACCTTGAGAAAACTGATGTTATATTCTCAATGACCTAGATTTTGCCAACAGACGCTGTACGTTGTTTCTAATATTTATTGGTGTGAAATTACGGTGTTACTGTTTGTAGATATTATTAACTTATATCATGCTGTTGGTATTTGGTAATAAAATTTTTCGATTTTATAGCTTGAGCTGGATTTTAATGAATACTTGAGGCCTGTGGATTAAATTCCAAGATAGATGCAGATGGAAAATAGTCTTCCTGATTGATAGTAATTGTGAAACTCATAATTTTTCCATAATTATTCGCGACAAACCATAATTTTTCCATGTAAAAAAAAACAATAATTTGTAGAGAGAATGAAATAACGGATGATGCCCGCTAAGTATCATATATATGATATGGATCATGGTCCCTGATAATTGTTTGTCAGGATTGGTTATTTAACATTCGGTTCCACAATCGTGGACGATCCAACGATTGAGATTAAAAAAAAAATATTACTGTCCGTATAATTTTTCACGGATAGGGAGATTGCCTGTCCGCGGAAATTTTTTTTTTATAACCGGTCCCTGACAAACGATTGTCAGGGACTAAAACCCTATTATGCTATAAACTCACGAGATGGGTGCATACAGGAGCGTATTTAAGGGGGGCATGGGATGACCATGTCCCCCAAAATTTTTTCCATGAACCATGGTCTTCCAAAATTTTTTCCATGAATTTAGTTTTCTTCAATTTTATGTATAAATTTTGATTATATAATGTATTTGGTCCTCCCATAACTAATAATTCCTTATGGTCCCCTAAATATATTCATAAATCTCTTATAATTTTGGTTTTCATACATATAAATTTATATATTGCTCATAAAAATTAATGTCGCATGTACTTTTGTCTTTACGGTGTTACTGTTTGTAGATATTAGTATTAACTTATATCATGCTATTGGTATTTGCCATTTGGTAATAAAAATTTTGGATTTTTTAGCTTGAGCTGGATTTTAATGAATACTTGAGGCCTGTGGATTAAATTCCAAGATAGATGCAGATGGAAAATAGTCTTCCTGATTGATAGTAATTGTGAAACTCATAATTTTTCCATAATTATTCGCGACAAACCATAATTTTTCCATGTAAAAAAAAACAATAATTTTTCGATGCTTGAGAGCATAACATGCTCAGAATTTTCTCTTGGCCAATGTTGGAGAGAGAATGAAGGGCCCGTTTGGGAAATCTTATTTTTCAGAAATAAGTTACTTATTTTGGAAAAAAGTTAGGAAATGTGTACTTTTTTCTGAAATAAGTAACTTATTTTTGCAAGATAACGAATATTAAACTCTCCATATACATTTTTCTCTAAAAAAAATTATGTAAATACGATTTTTTTTCCGAAATAAGTAACTTATAAGTTGTAAATAAGAGGAGGCAAACAGGGCCGAAATAACGCATGATGCCCGCTAAGTATCATATATATGATATGGGTCCTGGTCCCTAACAATCGTTTGTCAGGAACCGGTTATTTAACAATTGGTTTTACAGTCGTTTGATCAAATCCAACGGCTGAGATTAAAAAAAGAAAAATTATTGTCCGCTATAATTTTCCGCGGATAGGCAGATTGCCTGTCCGCGGAAAATTTTCGCGGACAGGCAATCTGCCTATCCGCGGAAAATTATAGCGGACAGTAAATTTTTTTGTAATCCAGGGGAATCATTGGATCGTTAACGGTTTAGAAACTGATTGTTATATAACCGGTTCCTGACAAACGATTGTCAGGGACTAAAACCCTATTATGCTATAAACTCACAAGATGGGTGCATACAGGGCGTATTTAAGGGGGGCATGGGATGACCATGGTCCCCCAAAAATTTTTCCATGAACCATGGTCTCCCAAAATTTTTTCCATGAATTTAGTTTTTTTCAATTTTATGTATAAATTTTGATTATATAATGTATTTGGTCCTCCCATAACTAATAATTCCTTATGGTCTCCTAAATATATTTATAAATCTTTTATAATTTTGGTTTTCATACATATAAATTTATATATTGCTCAAAAAAATTAATGTCGCATGTACTTTTGTCTTTGAAAATTTTGTTCGATTCCGTCCCTGGGTACATACTGCCCTTTATATTTATATGAAATGGTGTTTTTCGAAAGCATGGTGTTCACTAGAAGAAATAGCCGGCTTTCTAGCCAACATGACATGATCATATTGTTTGGGGAAAGATTTCAGCTAAGTATAATTTTCTTACTCTTGAACTCTGTTCTAAAAATCGGTGATTAATCCTTAATCGCCGATTAATCGCTGTTCGGTAAGGAACCGAACTGATTTTACAAAAATCGGCCAAAAAATCGTTTTTCCGAAAAATCGGGATTAATCGGTCAAAAATCGGATTAATCGGTCAAAAATCGGCATTATCAATAAAAAATTGAAAAATATGTAGAAAAATTAAAAAAATTCAAAAAGTATAAAATTGAATAAATTTTAAGAAAAATATTATTCTCATATACGAAACTAATATTTTAAACGGTTAAATCATGAATTTTATCAATTTTTTCTCTCATATTGACCCCAATTCAAAAATTAGATCTTAAAATTTATATTTACTTTAATAATGCTATATATTTTAATTATATTTGTATAAATATATGATAATTATTCATGTATAATCAAAATAATAAAATAATTATGTATATTAATAATAATTATATTTAAAAATAATATTAAATTAGTTCCGATTAATGATCCGATTAATCCCCGATTACCTGATCAATCCCTGGACGGTGCCTCCACCGATTAAGTCCGATTCCCGCTTTTTACAACACTGCTCTTGAAGATGTTAGATCAACTCTTAGATCGGCAGGGTTCAAACCCGTTTCATCTCATAATGGTAATGAAGGACATATCAAGGTGAAGAAAGTGGAGATCTTTATCTATATTTGAATGAAGGACATATCGGATTTAAGGTTTTAAAGCCTTTTCCGATTTGGTCTTCAATTTGTTAGATCTCAATTTCTTGGAGTTCCGGATTTCTCGTTTTGCCCAGTGATTCTGCTCTCGAAAGTGGTCCGAGTTATTTTGTTCTTGTGGTTTTGTTCCCCATATCTAAGGATTGACTTGGTTTTTAGCTAATTTTATTTGAGCAGTTGTAAGTTTGATTTTTTTGATGTCTCACCGTTTGTGTGAGTTTGGTTATTTTCTCACCGTTGTGTGTGAGTTTTGGTATTTTCTCACCAGTTGTGTGAGTATGGTGATTGATTTAGTAATAAAAGTTGTTAGGGGTTTGCATTCTCGGTCGATAGCTCAAACTGGATGAAAGGCATATGACTCAGCCTATTTGTAGTTCGAGGATCCAACTCATCTTAAAGTAGATTGTAATAAGTAAATAACATTAACTGTCACAGGAATCTCAGAAGATGCTATCTATCAGAAGGAACAAATCTACAAGTCAATCTATAGTTTTGATATTTTACACTGGAAGAAGTTCAGTCTACTGATCAAGCCTCAGTGTGGTATTCAAAGTCATGGATTTAATTCAGAAGGACAGAGATTTCTAAAAGTGACAAGAGACAGTATCAGTACAGAATATTTGAAGAAAGGTGTCAGAAGAAATTGACCACAACTTAAAGTCAAAATGAAGAACAGAAGTTGAAGTTAGTCGTTCATGAACCAGACCGTGCATTGAGCGTCAACAAATATTCAGTGGAGGTTCTTTATTTATTTCAGTGGTTTAAAAGTGAAGATTAGACTATCAAATGAATTATGTTAATTCTCTATTAATTAATTTAAAGTATTTAGTTAACTTAATTAATAAATTAATTCTTCAAGAATTAATTTATTTATTAAGTTAATTATTGAATTAATTAATTTAGAATTAATATAGATTGCTGAAAGACTATCAGAAGTGTTTTAAGACTATGGTTTTATTGTTTAAAAGACTATTTGAGATAGTCTAAGTGATAGTCTGCTAAAGAATTCGGTAGTCTGCCAAGAAGAATAGTCACACCGGTTGTCTGTAAAGAATTGATAGTCACACCGGTTGTCTGTAGAGTGTTGATAGTCACACCGGTAGTCTGATGAAGAAGGAAAGTCACACCGGTAGTCTGAAGCAAGACAGATAGTCACACCGGTAGTCTGTGTGTCTCCTGGATAGTCTGCAAGCCTTTTAAAAACAGTCTGTGGATAGTCTGTTGAAGTAAAAAAGAGACAGGAGATATTTTGAAGATGTTAACTACAAAAGAGACAGTAGCCCACATTCACAGACACACGAGACAAGCTGAAAAAAAGACAGGAGCAAAAATATAACATCTCTCTCATCTTTAAGAGCTACTGACCATCTCATTTAATTCACAGAAAATTAAGTTCAACTCAATTGTAATATTTGATCCAATAGAACTTAATTATTTGTGACTCTTGTATTACTAGCGAATTAAGTTTCCTAGTTCTTATCTAGATTTTTATTAACTAAATTAGAAAAGTTCATGTCGAATTTTCTAATTAGTTTTTATTAACGTGATAATACTCTGCACTGATTTTGTAACAACCATCAAGTTTAATATATCGTTATATTTAACTTGAATTTTGTTTCAATTAATTCCGCTCAAATTTGTCTAAACTAAATTTTATTTAACGGACAAATTTCGATAAAAAGATATAGATTGTATTCAACCCCCCCTTCTACAATCTTAACGGACCTAACAATTGGTATCCGAGCCGTTTGATTGATATACAAATCAAGATCCTATTCTTATTCAATTAAAAATCAAGCTCGAATTTTTAACTCTCTTAAAAATTCATCATGACTTCTAAAGCCATTGTTAAGATACCTATATTTGACAAAGATAATTATGACATGTGGAAGAATAAGATGGAGTTGTTTCTGGAATGTACAAATGTTAAATATTTGGTTGTTTTGAAAACCGGACCTAAAACTCCTATGGTCTATGAAGATGAAGTTGAAGCAGAGGGAAAAATTGTGATTCCTGCTAAGTCTTATGAAAAGGACCCTGCTACCTATACACCTGATGAAAAGGAGGATGCAGGGCTTGATAGAAACCTCAGACTCATTCTAATAGATTCCCTGGATGCTGTGATGTACAGCCATGTGATGAATTGTAAAACTGCCAAACACATGTGGGAAACTATTGAAACCATTAATGAAGGAACTGATGAAGTCAGGGAGAACAGACTTCAAATCTTAACCTCTGAGTATGAACACTTCAGAGCTGGCCCTAATGAAGGCATTCAAGAAGTGTTTGAAAGGTATAATAAAATAATCAACAACTTGCAAATCCATGGCAAGAACTATACACAGAAGGAGATTAATCTGAAGTTCTTACTGACTATGCCAACTCACCTGGAACACAGGATAACAGCTATAAGAGAATCTCGTGACTTGAATAAAGTTAGTCTTGAAAAACTCTTCGGTGTTTTAAAAACCTATGAGTTGGAACAAGTCCAACAGAAAGAGATTCATGGTAAAGGTAGAGTTGCAAGTTCATCTACAGCATTAGTGGTTGAGGCTCCTAAGGAAGTGGAAGCTAAGGTTGTTCGACCTTACAGCTCAGACAAGGAGCAGACTGAAGTGGAACATGGTCAGACACCAGCTACTCAGGATGGAAGTGAGTTTTACTCATTAGAAGAATTGGATCAGTTGGAGGATGAATCCATGGCACTCATGGTTAGACAGTTTGGCAACTTTAGATTCAGGAGAAATCCTAAGTTCAAGTTCAAGTCTAACAACAGATTCCAGAGAGGAGGTTCCTCATCCTCCAGTAGCAGAGGTGGCTACAAAACTGGAACTGTTGATAGAAGCAAAATTCGTTGTTATAATTGCAATGAACTTGGACACTTTGCCACTGAGTGTCAGAAACCTAAACAAGCCCAGAAGAGAGATTATGTTCCTGAAAAGAAGAAACCTGGAAAAGCCTATGTGGCTGCTGGTAAAAGCTGGGATGACACAGATAGTGAAGATGAAGAATTTGGAAATCTTGCACTAATGGCAAATGGTGACATGCTCACTGATCCTAAACCACAGGTAAAACTTACTGACTCTGAGTTGGTTCGTCAGTTAGGTGGTTCCTTGGCTAATGCACAAAAACACATTGCTAGATTAAATCTGTTAAACACTGAACTTGAAAATGAAATGTTAGAACTAAAAAAAGTGCATGTTAATCAAGATCAACAAAAAGAGGAAATAGCACGACTTAATAGAAGAGAGAAATCCATTCTAGAAGTAGTGACTAAACAACTTTCTAAAATTGCTGAACTTGAAACCAAGGTTAGTGCTTGCTTTAATTCTGTTAAACTTTCTAAAGAGCATTTCAATAAACAAGCTATAGAACGAACTGTAGGAATAGGGTTTGGTTATAACGAAGCTGTTGGTTTGTTAGGCATAAATACCCCTAACCTTGTTAGTGCTAAAGAGAGGGGTATACCACATGTGCTTAAGAAAGTTGAAGATCCGCTCTTTAAGAAGTCGATTGCAGAACCTCCAAACTTCACTTCTATCATTATTCAAGAAGAGATGCGTAATGAGGACAGTGCAAATGGCATAGTCCTTGATAATGTTAAATCTGTTAAGAAACCAGTTAAGGTTGTTTATCCAACGAGTTCATCTAAAACTGGGTTAAGTGGTGATAAGTTGAAAAAGAACAATAACATGTCTAACATACATACCATGCCTACCATTGATATTTATCATAAAGCATGTGGTGTTGTCAATTGTATGTCTTGTGCTTTTAATGTAATGTCTGCTTACTTTAGTGGTAATCAAGCATGTGCTAGTAAGACTGCTCCTCGACAACACATGAATAAGAATAAAAATGTTAGATCAAAGACTGCTAGTCCTCCTCAAGATAGGAGAGAGACATTTGTATCAAAGCCTAAACAGACTTTTGGTAAGGCTGTTTACAAGGTCAAATGTCCAGTCAGTGAAACAAATGTCATTGCTGCTAAAGAAACATGGATACCCAAGATAAAACAGAAGATTGTCAAATCTGTTTATAGGGTTAAATGTATGTTGGTTAGTGGTGAAGATGGTGTCAATGTTAAAAATGTTGTTTTGCCTGATAAAGGCCAATTCTTTAAGTACTCTGGACCCAATCAGGTTTGGGTTCCGAAGAAGGTTTAATCTATTTGTCATTGCAGGGTGTGAAACAGGTTGATCGAGTGACCTGGATCTTGGACAGTGGATGTTCAAGGCATATGACTGGAGATAGAACCCTGCTGACAAATGTGGTTGAGAAAGCCGGCCCAGTGGTTACCTTTGGAGATAACAGCATTGGTACAACTGATGGATATGGCAGATTGGAAGCTGGAAATGTTATCATTGATGAAGTGTCTTTTGTGAAAGGACTTGAGCACAATTTGTTAAGTGTCAGTCAATTCTGTGACAAGGGATTCGAGGCTTACTTCAACAAGAAGAATTGTCTAATCTCACACAAGAGACATGAACAACCATCTCTTACAGGAGTCAGAAAAGGAAATCTGTACGTGGCCAATATGAACACTGGAAGCACTGAAGAAATCAACTGCTTTTATTCTAAAGCATCTACAGATGAAAGTTGGCTATGGCACAAGAAACTCTCCCACCTTAATTTCAAGACAATGAATTCTCTAGTTAAAAGAGAACTGGTGAGAGGTTTACCTTCAATGGAATTCACTCAAGAAGGACTCTGTGATGCCTGTCAAAAAGGCAAATTGAAAACAGCAACTCACAGGAGCACTGACATATCATCAATAACTGAACCTCTACAACTGTTGCACATGGATCTGTTCGGTCCAGTTAATGTGATGTCTATGTCAAAGAAAAGATATGCTCTCGTGATTGTTGATGACTACTCAAAGTACACATGGGTCTTATTTCTGAATTCCAAAGATGAAACTCCACAGCTAGTGATTGATCACATCAAGTTGATTGAAATGGAGTACAAGAAACCAGTTAGAGCAATAAGGTCAGACAATGGAACCGAATTTAAGAATGCAGTTCTAAATGATTTTTGTACTGAAAAGGGAATAACTAGGCAGTACTCAGCCCCAAGAACTCCTCAGCAAAATGGGGTAGTAGAAAGAAAGAATAGAACCTTGATTGAAGCTGCACGTACTATGTTAAGTGAAGCAAAACTTCCTTTGTACTTTTGGGCTGAAGCTGTTAACACTGCATGTTACACCCAGAATCGAACTTTAATCAACAAAGACTTGATGAAGACCCCCTATGAAATCATGTATGAAAAGAGACCAACACTCAAGTACTTTCATGTATTTGGAGCAAAATGCTTTGTGCTTAAAGATGGAGATGATCGTGGTGGTAAATTTGAGGCCAAAGCACATGAAGCAATTTTCATTGGTTATTCAAGAAGAGCTTACAAGGTGTATGTGATTGATCATCAGACAATGCTTGAAAGTGTCAATGTCTCATTTGATGACACTAAACTTCCTAGTATCCAAACGGAGGATTCATCTGAAAAGTTATCTTTCGATGATATGACAGACTCCGATTCAGATGGTGACAACCAACCTGTTGTTGCTGCTAATGATAACAGTAATAATGATGATAATGATCAGGGTGGTGGTGGTGGAAACAATGATCAGACTGGAGATACCACTGACACTCCTGAACATTCATCTAGTCAAACTGGCAACAACTCAGGGGGAGGTGATGAAGGATCAACTGGTCATACTCAACATCATAATGAAGATCAAGGCGAATCATCAAGGTCAAATCTTCCCAGACAGACTGTGTGGAATAGAGCTCATCCTTTTGAGTTGATCGTTGGTGATCCAGATGTTGGTGTAAAAACTAGAAGGAGCTATCAAAATCAATGCAATTATTCTGGGTTTCTGTCTGCAATAGAACCTAAGAAAACAGAAGAAGCTCTCTCTGATCCTGATTGGGTGATTGCTATGCAAGATGAACTCAATCAATTCAAACAACAAGAAGTATGGAAGCTGGTACCCAGACCTAAAGACAGGAAAGTAGTTGATACCAGGTGGGTATTCAGAAACAAACTTGATGAAGATGGCATTGTAACTAGAAACAAAGCAAGACTGGTTGCTAAAGGTTATTCCCAAGCTGAAGGAATAGATTATGATGAAACCTATGCACCAGTGGCTAGACTTGAGGCTATAAGGATATTCTTGGCATTCGCAGCACATTCAAACTTCAAAGTTTATCAAATGGATGTCAAGAGTGCCTTCCTGAATGGCAAGCTGGATGAAGAGGTATATGTAGAACAACCCCCTGGCTTTGAAGATCCAGAATTCTTGGATTTTGTCTACTTTCTCTTCAAGGCAATTTATGGTCTTAAGCAAGCTCCAAGGAAATGGTATGACACTCTTTCTGAATTTTTACTTGAAAATGGATTTGTTAGAGGTGTCATAGACAAAACTCTCTTTACTAAGAAACATAAGAATGATACTATATTAGTCCAAGTCTATGTGGACGATATAATATTTGGGTCTACTAATGATCTTCTGTGCAAGAAATTTGCTAAGTTAATGCAGGGTAAATTTGAGATGAGCCTGATGGGTGAGCTGAAGTTCTTTCTTGGATTACAAGTAAGTCAAAGGACAGATGGAATTTTTATTTGTCAATCTAAGTATGTCAGAGAGCTCCTCAAGAAATATCAAATGGAGGACTCATCTTCAGCAAGAACACCATCATCAACAGCTGTGAAATTTGGAGCTTGTGAAAATTCTGCTAAGGTAGATATCACAAGCTACAGAGGTATGATAGGTTCATTACTTTACCTTACTGCAAGTAGACCTGATATTATGTATGCTACATGCTTGTGTGCAAGGTTCCAAGCGGATCCTAGAGATGTGCATCTCATTGCTGTTAAACGAATCTTGAGATATCTTAAGGGTACACCTAACTTAGGTATTTGGTACCCTAAAGAATCTGGTTTTAACCTTGTTGGATATACAGATTCAGATTATGCAGGAAGTGTTGTAGATAGAAAAAGCACCTCTGGGAGTTGTCAATTCCTCGGTGGTAGGTTGGTCTCCTGGTACAGCAAGAAACAACAAACAGTTTCCAACTCAACAGCTGAAGCAGAATATATAGCTGCTGGAAGCTGTTGTGCTCAAATCTTGTGGATTAGGAATCAGCTACGTGACTATGGCTTTGTACTTGACAATATTCCAATTCTGTGTGACAATACAAGTGCCATAGCAATCTCCAACAATCCTGTGCAGCATACGAGGACCAAGCACATTGACATTAGGTATCATTTTATCCGAGAGCATGTCATGAATGGTACCGTGGAGTTACATTTTGTACCCACGGAAGAACAAACAGCAGATATTTTTACTAAGTCTCTTGACGAATCCACATTCACCAGAATTGTTGGTGAATTGGGTATGTTAAATAGTCCTAGTAATTAAACTAGTTAATATCTGAGGTTTGATCTTGAATAATTTGCAAGTGATTATCTTGTTAATATTTGTTGATTAAAATCACTTGTATAATTATTTTATCAACTTACCTTGTTACTTGTGAATGTTCAAATCATTGCTATTATCATTTTAATATATCCCTACTTACTTCTTTTCAATGTTAAAATAATTCTTTTTCCTTAAAAATATTTTTCTCAAATTTTACAAGTTGTAATTTATGAGAAACTTATTTTTCTTGAAAAATTATATTTATGATGGTTAATTAAATCATATTTTCTTTTTAAATAATTTTCTATTAGAAAGTTATTTTATTAGAAAATATATAGATTTATTAATTTACCATGAATAATTATGTAAATTATTAATACTTAATATTTTGTAGTGTTTGTCTTTCTATTATTAATGTTTTGTTTTCATGTAAATAATCTGGTACATATTCTGTTAATATTGATTGTTAGAATAGTTATATTGGTCCTCATCTCGAACTTCGAGATAAAGTTCAAGATAGTTATCTCGAAAATTTTGAAGAATCTAAGCACTGGTAACTCGAATCCTAAGTCGAACTTCGAGATAGTAGAACTTCGAGATAGGCAGTTTCGAGTTGCACTTCGAGATGATGAGTTTCGAGTTGAAGTTCGAGTTGGTCACTAACTCGAAAATCTAAGTCGAATTTCGAGTTAGAGTTCGAGTTAGTCCCTAACTCGAAAATCTTCTAATAGTCTATATAGGACCTAATATTTGTGTGGTGGTGTTATTATTATTGTAAATTAATAGTCTATACTTATAGTCTATAGTCTACATAGTTAGTCTCTAATTGTCTCTTAGTCTATTTTGTCTTTAATTAATAGTCTGTATTGTAAATTAATAGTCTGTAGTTGTTTAATTAGCTCTAATAGACTATCTTTCAGACTATACAACAATAGTCTGTTGTAGTTAATTTTCTTTTATTTATTTTAGACTATCGGTATTGTTAGTCTAAATAGTTTAATTAGTTTAGTCTAGACAGTCTATTTTAGTCTAATTAGACTATCAGATAGACTATCAGGTATAGTCTATTAGTCTATAGTCTAATTCTCTTTTTAATTCTATTTTTAGACTACCGTTAATATGTATACAGATTTGTCTGTAGACTATCGTTAGTCTATTGTTTGTCTGTAACTCACGAGTTAAGTCTCTGAGTCTTTTTCTCTGTTTGTTTATATACATACAATACACACAACGAACCGCCGCCCGATTTTCTTCAAAAATCGACCGTGTTTCTCAACCAAATCACAATCTGAAAACACCTGTGTTCTAATCTCTTCAAGCTCTTTGATTTGACTGGTTAATTATTCGATTTGGTTCAGTTTTTAGTGGTTGCGTTTTTCGAAAATCAAGAAATACGATTTAAAATTCAAGAAATTTGGGTTCGATTCTGCAAAAACTAAAAATAGTGGTGTGTTTGTGTGAATTCAGAGAACAACATACATTAATTTCAGAATTTTCTGTGAAGTGTCGATTTTATTGATTTTTCTGGTTAATTGAATTAATTGTTAAAAACCCTAAAATTCGAATTTGGGTAAATTAATTCAGTGTGTTGAAATTAAAATGGCTGGTAATATGGAGATAATAAATCATAATTTTGTTGGTCATTTTAATCCCGATAATTGTACTCTCGAGAGGGTTAAACCGTGGATTCGATTTTTAAATGAGCATACTCTTATTCGTCATGCCTTGATTCTCGATGCTCCCTTAAAAGTTGATTCACTGTTGGCAATATGTTCTACATTTGTTCTCTCCACGGACTCAACATCTTTTACTTTTACTGTGGGAGACACACCTTATGTTGTGAATGACTCAACTGTTAACACCATTCTACGACTTCCAACAAATGACTTTGTTGATCTTCCATCTGAAGCAGTACTGACACGATTTTTCAATGACATCCATTATCAAGGAGAAGTTGATCTTTCGAAGTTATCTAAAAGTAACTTTATGGCTGAGTGGGATTATTTCTTTGACACAATTGCTAAGGTGTTTGCTAACACTAAAAAGAATAATTTTCACAATATTTCTACTTTGCTTCAGAGAATTGGTTATGCAGTTGCTAATAATCAAAGGGTTAATTTTGGTAAATTAATTTTTGATGCCATAGTAAATCGTCTCACAACTGCCAAGAACGATCATGATTTGGGTAGTAAAGTTGATTGTTACTATCCAAGGTTTTTAACTCTCATATTTAATCATGTTGTTTCTGATGTTCATCAAAGATTGTTTGCTGACTCTCGTACTGAAGCTTCAGGAAAAACACATAAAAAATTTTTCACAAGGTTAGCAACAATGAAGAAGTATACAAATGTTCCGGTGGTCATTACTCAGTATATGTCCAACTTCATAGAACTGCCAATCATACAAGAACAACCACCACAACAGCAACCTGAGTATGTTCCTGAGCAACCAGAACAAGAAGCAGCAATTGCTCCTGTACCTGAACATCAACTTCAAGTGGCTCAACTCACTATTGCTGGGATTTCTGCATCTACTACTGAACAGGTATTATCTTTCCCTGAAACTACTTCTGGAGCCCAAGTGGCTGATAGGTTAGACCAAGAGGTTGTAGAACCACAACTTCTATCCCAGGTCTTAGAGCCAAACACAGTGTCATCTAAAATCTCTAAACCCAAAGCCAGAAGTAAATTAACAGTGCAAAGACGTAAAGTAAGAAGTAGTGATATGAGTGATCCCACAGCTCTGCCTCCACTAAAGAAGCGAAGAAACTTTCTAATTGAGGCAACTGTCAGCCCATCCATATCCTCCCAAAAGGATACGGACATTGAAATGGCACATGAACAGTTACTGGAACCATTCTCTCAACAGGATGAGTCCATTGAAATTCGCCAGTCAGCCATGGCACCTTGTACAGAGTCAAGCACACCCCTATTACTCACAATGGGGGAAAACATAACTGTAGAGTCTGATGTGGCTAGGGACAATGAGCAAGGAGAGCACAATAGGGTTGTTACTGAAACAGTGCCTACCATAGTCACGGTAGAAGAGCCTTCACAGGTTAATGAGGGAAATCTTGACTCTCAGCCACAAATAATAGAGTCATCATCTCCCCTCCCAGGAGGAACATTCCTGGCTCCCTCAAGGGATTTTCCACTCGCAGTTTCAACTGGAGAAAGTGGAAGGCAACTCGATCTTTCTGTCACTGAAGAAATTCAGACATCAATTCCAAATGAGATGACAGAAATGACTGAGGAAAGGGATTTGCGAACTCCCATTGCACCACCACTGACCTTCCAAGAGGAGGCTAGGGTGATTTTATCTGCAGGTACACTTTCTGGAGCAGCTAAGGAATTAGTGAGGAGTGATGTGAGGAACACCACTAAACTGAGTGAAACACATGCACGTCAGATGAGTGAAACTCAGAGTGATATTCAGGTGAGTGCACACACTGACACATACACTCGTTCATTGGAAGAAAAGATTAAAGCTCTAGAAAAGGAACTTGAGGCCAGTAAAGCTGAAGCAAAATTACTTCGAGCACAAGTGGATGAACGGTCTTCTTCATCTACCTCTGTCAAAAATCAGCTTGCTGTGATAAAGAATGACATCACCAAGATGAAGACAACTTACACAAACAAGTTCAACACTCTCGAATTATCTTTTGAACGGGCACTTGATGATGCTGGAGAGGTTACTGTGACTCAAGATAAACTTATTTTTAATCAAGAGTCAGTTGTCTACTGAACGCCGTCTTGATGTGATTGAAAGGCAGAATGCACAACAAGGTAAGGGGATCAAATATTTGTTCAACATGATCAGCAGAGCTCACACACCCACAGCAGAAGAAAGGGAATTCTTTGTAGAAACAGGTGGAGATGGTAATGAGCGAGACCCTGGAGATGGTGCATTTCACACTTCGGTAGAGGATTCCTCAACTAAGGGGGAGAAGTCAAGAGAGGGAACTAGTGAACAAGGGAGAGATAAAGGGAAAAAGATAGCAGATTCTCAGAAGAGTGCAGAAGACACTGAAGGGTATTACTACTCAGGAGAACCAGACAACTTTGATGTGTTTGCTGATCTAAAGTTCTCTGATGAGGGTGAAAAAATACCAGAACCAGATTTTAGCAGCTGGGAAGATGAAGTGCCAGTTGACCATGAATATGAAGCTGAGCAAGCAAAACTGGATTTTGAAGCTGAATTAGAAGTTGAAAGGCAAGAAGCAAATCTCAAATTGCGAGATGAAAAGCTTCAGAGAACACTAAATATGCTTGCACACAAAGAAAGACTTCAAAAAGAGGAAGCAGAAGCAAGGCAACGAGAACATGTACTTAAAGCTCAAGAGAGAAAGTTATACGTCAAGTTTAAGAGTGGTGAGAAATGGGATCGTGCTCAACGAATGATAGACTCACATCAATCTCTTGATAATGATGATAGAAGACTTCTTTCTATCTTTGAAAGACTCAAAGAGCTTAATCCAACTCACGACATGTACATGAGAGCTCTAAGAACAGAAGTTGTGAGAATAACAACTGCAGGTGAAACGAAAACAGATGAGCTTTTAATATTTGTTGATTGTCATGAGTTTGGAACACAAAGAGTTTCAATTCAGTTCTTCTATGACAAATCATTGACAGAAATCTGGGTTCTTAGGCCAAAGGTAAGAACTTCTTCTGAGTTGGGTGTACTACTTCATGAGAAATTCAAAGAGTTTGCTGAAAGAGCTGGTCCTGAAATAGTTGAATTGCCTAGACAATTGAAATTCCTTAAAGGTGAGGTGCTTCATACAATCAATCTTGAGAATGAGGAATTGTTCACACACTCTGCCAAGCAGCTGGTCTATATTGAACATGTTCTGAGAAATCAAGGATTTTCTACTAAAGAGAAGTTAGAAATTGCTGATCGTATTAAATCCTATGCAGAAGTCAATTTTTTCAAGGATTATGAGAAGTTCAAAGGTCAGTTGAGAAAGGCACTTGGAATTCCTCTTGTTCGCCCTACAGGATTCTCATCAAGAAGAGAGTTGCTAGTTGATGCAGAACTGCACAAAAATCTGCCAGAAATTGATGATCCAGAAGATGGAGAAATAAGGAAGGAAGACAGTCAGAAATGAAGAACAACTCTACATGTAATATCTTTAGAGTTGGATAGATCAAGATAGGATAATGTTTAATATGATCAGGCTAGAGGATCATCTATCTTGTATTTATCATTATGTTTGAATCTGGAAATTGTTATAAATACCAGAACTTTTTCATTATTTACTTTGCAATTACAGTTTTATCATTTACTAGTTTAAGTTGAGTTAGTTGAGTTATCCTCTAGGAATTTGCTTGTTAGTTTATAACAAACAAATAGGGGGAGATTGAAAGGCATATGACTCAGCCTATTTGTAGTTCGAGGATCCAACTCATCTTAAAGTAGATTGTAATAAGTAAATAACATTAACTGTCACAGGAATCTCAGAAGATGCTATCTATCAGAAGGAACAAATCTACAAGTCAATCTATAGTTTTGATATTTTACACTGGAAGAAGTTCAGTCTACTGATCAAGCCTCAGTGTGGTATTCAAAGTCATGGATTTAATTCAGAAGGACAGAGATTTCTAAAAGTGACAAGAGACAGTATCAGTACAGAATATTTGAAGAAAGGTGTCAGAAGAAATTGACCACAACTTAAAGTCAAAATGAAGAACAGAAGTTGAAGTTAGTCGTTCATGAACCAGACCGTGCATTGAGCGTCAACAAATATTCAGTGGAGGTTCTTTATTTATTTCAGTGGTTTAAAAGTGAAGATTAGACTATCAAATGAATTATGTTAATTCTCTATTAATTAATTTAAAGTATTTAGTTAACTTAATTAATAAATTAATTCTTCAAGAATTAATTTATTTATTAAGTTAATTATTGAATTAATTAATTTAGAATTAATATAGATTGCTGAAAGACTATCAGAAGTGTTTTAAGACTATGGTTTTATTGTTTAAAAGACTATTTGAGATAGTCTAAGTGATAGTCTGCTAAAGAATTCGGTAGTCTGCCAAGAAGAATAGTCACACCGGTTGTCTGTAAAGAATTGATAGTCACACCGGTTGTCTGTAGAGTGTTGATAGTCACACCGGTAGTCTGATGAAGAAGGAAAGTCACACCGGTAGTCTGAAGCAAGACAGATAGTCACACCGGTAGTCTGTGTGTCTCCTGGATAGTCTGCAAGCCTTTTAAAAACAGTCTGTGGATAGTCTGTTGAAGTAAAAAAGAGACAGGAGATATTTTGAAGATGTTAACTACAAAAGAGACAGTAGCCCACATTCACAGACACACGAGACAAGCTGAAAAAAAGACAGGAGCAAAAATATAACATCTCTCTCATCTTTAAGAGCTACTGACCATCTCATTTAATTCACAGAAAATTAAGTTCAACTCAATTGTAATATTTGATCCAATAGAACTTAATTATTTGTGACTCTTGTATTACTAGCGAATTAAGTTTCCTAGTTCTTATCTCGATTTTTATTAACTAAATTAGAAAAGTTCATGTCGAATTTTCTAATTAGTTTTTATTAACGTGATAATACTCTGCACTGATTTTGTAACAACCATCAAGTTTAATATATCGTTATATTTAACTTGAATTTTGTTTCAATTAATTCCGCTCAAATTTGTCTAAACTAAATTTTATTTAACGGACAAATTTCGATAAAAAGATATAGATTGTATTCAACCCCCCCTTCTACAATCTTAACGGACCTAACAATGGAAGTGGAAGTGGCGAAGTTTGTGTAAATACCATTTTCAACAAATCACATGATGCTGGATGGCTTAATATCAGTGATTGTTTCTGTATTTTGTTTGTTCGACGTGACTGTTTATGTAGATGTCGTATGGCTTTTTTTATTGATTTATCTCATTACTCAAAAAAGAAAACCAAATAAAAATTTAAAAAATGTGTCCAAAATGTTATATGTGTTTTTACCATAGATTGATAGTATACTGTAATTTGTAATATAGCCGATAAGGCATGCACGGATCGTGATAAATTATCTTAACTTTCTAATTTTTAATATTTTTAATAAAATAAAATCTTGAATCACCAAGTTGTATCACCAAGTTGTATGTAATAATATATTCTCAAATTTTATTTCGATTGCTAGTTAATAGACTCCTAGTATATAACTTCACTATTAAATTAAATTAATATTTAATATTATTATTTTAATTAATTAAATTTACGTAACTTCATTATGGTAATATAAGAGTAGTTATATTATTAATTGTATTTATTATTAATCTATTATAGATACTTTTTAAATATTAATTGAAGGAGTTCTAAGTTTTATGTAATACTATATTCCTGTCTTTTATTTTAATTTTTAGTTAATGGACTCATAGTATATAATTTCATTATTATATTAAATTATTATATAATATTACAATTTTAAATTAATTAATATAATTAATATTTAGTGGCCGGCATACCGCGTGACCACGATATACGTGGCATACCATTTAAAGGGGTTTCTGCTTTTAATACAGAGTATAGATGGATCCCGTATGCATTGATATGAATGTCATCAATTAAAAATTTCCATTTTTATAATTTAGCACTATCATGTCATTTTGGGCAATTTTTTTAAATTTTTATTTATTTTTGTTTAATTCTCTAACATTACTTATTTGAATTTCCGCTTGCGGCAACTTTAGTACTCCCTCCGTCCCAATGGGATGTTAACATTTGCTTTTTGCACGGAAACCAAGATAGTGTGTGTAATATTATTAAAATAAATGAAGTAGTGGATGTAATAGTGATTTTATTGTTAAAATAAGTTAAGTAGTGAGTGTAATAGTGATTTTATAGTTAAAATAAGTTAAGTAGTGGGTGTAATAGTGTAAAGTATTGTTAAAATAAGTGAAGTAGTGGGTGGAATAGTGTTAAAACTTACTATTTTAGGAAATGTTAACAATCTATTGGGACATCCCAAAATAGAAAGTGTTAACAATGTGTTGGGACGGAGGGAGTAATTGAATGCTTGTAGTTGCTAAATGGTAAGCATCTTGAACAAAAACGTATAATGATGATCAAGCATATGGTGATAATAAAAATTTATTGTTCAATTTGACACATTATTTCAATTTTGACGTTATTAAGTTTCCTGTTTCTGTAATAATAAAGGTCATGAACACTGAACAATAAAATAATATAATTGCAAATTTTTAAAACACAATTTATCACCGGTTTGACTTACAAATTACAAATTGACTAATGAAAAAAGTTGGTGAAAATGATTACAAACAAAACCCAAAAAAAAAAGTGAAAAACAAAAATTAGAGCGCGTGTAAATATTAAAGTGTAACGGTTAATTAGACCCGGGAAATAAAATATGAAAGGGGACGGTTAGTTAAGCGAAAGAGAGGGCGTTTAGTGAGAAGTACACAAAGTCCTAATCGTCATTAGTCTTGTACTTAATCCTCAAACTACCAAATTGATTGAGTCTATTAGTGAGGAATCGGATGCCATTTTTATCTCCTTTCTCTCTCTCTCTCTCTCTCTCTCTCCGCCCATTCAATTCAGTGCTCAAAGAATAAGAATCATAGTACTACTAGGACTTGTGTGCGTGGTTGATTATATATACACACACAAATTACTATTTATACAATGGCGGAGACGGAAGCGGAGATGGCGGCGGTGAAACAAGTGAATGAAATCACTACACCGGCGACGGTGCTCAATAATGATAAAGATCATCCGTTTGCTTTCCATGTGTCGGGGCCTCGTAAAGTTTCTTCTCCTAATTGGCGAGATCTTCTCAATTCTAGTTGGTATGTCTATTAGTTTTAATGTATTCATTTTTTTTGTGCTTGTTACTTTATGTTTGATGTATGTGTTGCTTATAAGCCTGATTTTTCAATTGCATAGAGTTGTGTAATCATATATATTGAGAGAGATAGAGAGAGAGAGAGAGAGAGAGAGAGAGGGAGGGAGGGAGTTTGCATCATATTGCTGTATAGTACAAGTTGGATCTGTCAAGTAGAAGTAACTAATTATCAATCATCATCACTGTTTCTTAATTTGGCTTCCTCAAGTATGAGCACTGCAGTCATGGTGTCTCATCTATACTTGTTACTGTGTTTTCTTTTCTTTTTTGCTTACGAATTGTGTTACTTTTGATATGGGGTCATTATCTGAAAACATCCCCTCTACTCACTTGAGTAGGAGCAAGGCTGTGTAAACAGATTAGTATGTCCCTTTTGCCCTTTTGATCGGCATTTGGCTAAATTAAGCTATGGAAAAACTTGGATTAGTCAATTAACTTAAATGCAATTCATTTACATCCCCTAAATGATATTCCGTTTCAAGTCATCAAAAGCATTGTTTGTCAGACACATTTTAGTCACTTGCCATGGATGTTTCAGGCACATGAGAATTTGCAAGGAAGTTCTCATTCTTATATACACTTTAGTCTGCAAGTGCAAAGTATTCCCATTTTGCATATCTATATAAATGCTCTAATTTATTTGATACATCCTTGTCGCCTAAAATCTGATAAGATTCTAGTTTAGTACTGTCAACCTGGTTTACGGATTTCCATGTCAATTTTCTTACTACCAATTTGCCCTATTGGTCGCCTGTTCACCCCCATTGATTGGCGATTAACTTTGCTCTCCACTTTCTGCCAGTTTCTTAAGTAGAGAATTTTATGCTTAATAATAAATATGTGACCTTGTTGCTTTGGTTGCTGAGCGTTGCCTCCTGGTCATTTTGGCATGTGCACTTGATTAAGGGTTAAAAGTTACTGGTATAAATTTGGAGTAGGGTCAGTGTTCAGTTTGGTTAATTGAAACTTTTTGTTTTTCGTTATTTTGGTTAAACCGACTTCCATGCTTTTCCTTGTAGTTTGAAATTGTTCTTCACAGTGGATTGGTTTTATTTTGCTTTATGTTTACATTTAAAGATTCAGTCAATCAACACTAAAATTACGAATTCTTATCTTTAGGAAGGATGGCAATTATAAGAGGACAGTCATTGCCTGCTTTATACAAGCAGTTTACCTGCTTGAACTTGACAGACAAGAAAATAAGTCGGAGCAAACTGCTCTTGCTGCAAAATGGTGGATACCTTTTAAGTACAAGCTCTCCCAAACATTGATAGATGATAGAGATGGATCTATATATGGCGCAATACTTGAATGGGATCGGTCTGCAGCTTTGTCAGACTTTGTACTCGTTAGACCCAGTGGTGCACCTAGGGCTGTGTTAGTTCTCCGTGGTACTCTACTTAAGAGTCTTACATTCAGACGGGACATAGAAGATGACCTTCGATTTTTAGCTTGGGAAAGCTTAAAGGGTTCAGTCAGATTCAACGGAGCTCTAGGAGCACTGAAATCAATCGCTGATAAATATGGAAGTAGTAATGTTTGCATAGCAGGACATTCCCTTGGGGCAGGATTTGCGCTCCAAGTAGGGAAAGCATTGGCCAAACAGGGAATCTATGTGGAGACACATTTGTTTAATCCACCATCTGTTTCACTTGCCATGAGTTTAAAAAATATTACTGAAAGAGCTGGTTTTGCCTGGAAGAGGATTAGAGCAATGCTTCCTTACGCCACTGAAACTCAAGGCAGCGGGGATGAAAGCAGAAACACTTCTACTGGAATGAACAAATGGATGCCGCATTTATATGTGAACACTAGTGACTATATTTGCTGCTATTACACTGATCCTGCAGGAGCAGAAGTGAAGCAAATAGACAAGGAGAATGTGGGTCAGATAACCGGGCAAGCGGCTGCTGCAAAGCTATTTGTGATGTCAAAGGGAAAGCAAAGGTTTCTCGAGGCACATGGGTTAGACCAGTGGTGGGCTGATGATTTGGAGCTCCAGCAGGCAGTTAGTGACAGCAAGCTCATAAGCAAACAGCTAAAATCTTTATATAGCCTACAGGTCTCACAGCAAACGCAAGGCAAGCCTCAGGTAACCGACTCTTGGCGTGGTCTTCGTGCAATGTATTCCAAATAAGTCAAACTGTATTCAGTTGATAAAGCCCCAGGTGTGTACTATACAGTTGTTGACATAACCAGCTCAATTGTATTCGTGACACTCTGTATTCTAGATGTAATAGCATGATCTTACTTGGACAATCCAAGTTGAACTCAATAAAACTTGAATCTTTGGAATGTTGTTACATCTGTTTTATTATTTTGCAAAAGAAAAAGAAAGAAAGAAAGAAAGAAAGAAAGAAAGGCCTGCTAAGATTCAAAAGGCGTATAATATACTTAAAAAACACCTTAAAATGCGTGACAAAAAAAAGAAAAAAAGGGTAAAGAATCAAGTGGGATGAAGAGAGTAAATATTTATACAAAAATATACGGTCCGTTGTAGCCTTATTTACTGGACAAGAAGTGGAGCTTATAAGTTAGTGCAACTATAGGCATTGTTTGCCCCTAACTTATAAATTATTTATTTTGGAAAAAATTTCGTATTACATAATATTTTTGTTAGAGAAAAATGTGTATGGGGAGTTTAATATTCGTTATCTTGCAAAAATAAGTTACTTATTTCAGAAAAAATACATATTTCTTAACTTTTTCTCACAATAAGTAACTTATTTCTGAAATATAAAATTTCCCAAACGGCCCATATAACTTGTTTGGATAAGAGATTAGTACTCCTTTCAACTCCCTTAATAACTTATATCTGAAATATAAAATTTCCCAAACGGCCCATATAACTTGTTTGGATAAGAGATTAGTACTCCTTTCAACTCCCGAGTTCCGATCACATGCAACTACAGATTACTCCCTTAAATTTAACTAGCACAAAACATGTAAACGCCTATACAAACCATTTCCAAATTCAAACAAATCATTTAAAAGAGAGCAAATTCCGAATCGCCCGAATGAAGATGTAAATAGACAACAGAGGTAAATAAAAGTAAACACACAAATAAAAATAAAATCAAGGTACAATTCATAATTCAAAATTCTAAAAACAACCCACCTCAAGCAAATGGCTTGTCTCAAATGGGTCAGCTTCCTTTCAGACAAATTCAGCTGATATCCAGAGATCTGATCATTTTTTTTGAATAAAAGACAAACTTCAATTAATCAGAAACATCATACAATAGAGACTCCAACAACACATCTGGAGGAGCCGTAAACACATTTTGACAATCTAGAGAACAAGGTAATTTAGCTACTAAATGAGCGACCCTATTCGCTTGTCTTTTAACGAAAGAAACTGAATAACCTGAATTAGCATCTAGAATTAACTTGCAGGCACTCAACACATGACCAACTTCCAGGAGGTTATCAAAAGGAGTCTGCAGAGAGCGGACAACAAGAAAAGAGTCTGACTCAACATTCACCTTATCACAGTGCATAGATACTAGCCATTGAAGACCTTCGAGAATAGTTCGAGCTTCTGCTTCGACAACTGAAGAAACCATGCCTGTACAAATAGTTTTACCAGCTATAAACGAACCTGAACAATCTCGAATCACCAACCCCATAGAAAACGAAGCTGATCCCAATCTCACTACTGCGTCTACATTCAGCTTAAGAACTCCAACCTCTGGTTTCCTCCATTTAATTACTGCAGGGCTACTAGTATTCGTCCTACTGGCAAGATGATTAAACCGTTTATCTTTAGCTTCCCTCCAATCAGAAATACCCTTAGCACTCCACTCCATTGCTATAGCCGCTGTGACCACCTTGTTCTCCCAACCTTTTTTATTACGGAAAAACCAAATTCCCCAGAACACTTTAGCAATAGATAACACCTCAGTAGATGATCCTACTTCAAGGTTCAAGCTTAGTAAGAAGCCAGGATGGCACAAGATCCTCCAAAGACATGTCAAACGACATACCTGCGTAATGCCAACACTCCAAGGCGAAAGGGCACATAAAAAAAGTATGAAGCAGGTCTTCAATACTTGCACATAGGACAATTAAGAGGAAGGCACACCCCCTTCGAGCTTAATCTACTCTTCACTGGAACATTATTTCTGCAGACTCTCCACAAAAATAACTTGATCTTATGAGGTAAATCTAACTTCCATAATTTGCTCCACCCACTCGATTGAGTAACAACACCAGAACCAACATTCTGAGCATGCCATAATTGATATCCCGTCTTAACTGAGTACTTACCATTTGTCGTTCTTGACCAAGCCAAACGGTCAGCACCTAGGATAACAGGGATACGAGTTTCCAAGATCAATGCTGCATCTTCCTCAGAAAACAAACTCACTACTTTGCTACTATCCCACTCTCTTCTATTCTGCAGAAACATCTGCTTCAAACTTGTGACACTGTCATCATACGTCCTGTGCTGATCAACGTTAAAATCATCTTTACCAACAAGCCATGGGTCTTTATTACAATTAATCGTCTCATCATCCCCCAGAATCCACCTATAACCTTGCATATCCTCGTTCATTGTTGTGATAATTCCTTGCCAAATGAAACTTGACCCTGCATTCGCTTTTGCCTGTAAAACATGAGAATCTGGGAAATACTTTGCCTTGTACAACCTTGCCACCAGGGAATGAGGATTATGAATGAATTTCCAAACATGTTTAGCCATAAGCACTACATTGTACCCATAAAGGTTACGAAATGCCAACCCCCCCTTACACTTCGACATGCTTAATCCATCCCAACAAATCCAGTTAACTCCCCTCCTATCTGAATTTCCCGATTGCCACCAATATTTATTTAACATCACCTCCATTTCAGTACACATGGATCTATGGAGCAAGAAAGAAGACATACAATACGAAGGAATGGTTGTAGTAACATTGTTAATCAGAATTGTCTTAGCCGCCCGAGAGATTTTCTTGGCTTTCCATCCTTGCAACCTTTTCCACATTCTCTCTTTAACAAACCCAAAAACACGTTTTTTCGACCTACCCACCAGAGAGGGCAACCCCAGATACATACTGCTCTGCAAGTCATTATTAACTCCCAAAATAGATGATAACTCAGCTTGCTTATCTACTCTAACATTTGAACTGAAAAAAATACCCGACTTCTGATAGTTGATGGATTGACCAGAAAAATGAGCATAATCATCCATAATGGATTTAGTAACCCCTGTTTCACGAGTACTTAAACGAAAAAATAGAAACGAGTCATCAGCAAACAAAAGATGAGACACAACCGGGGCAGAATTACTGACCTTAATACCATGGATTATATCCTCAGAAATAGCTTTATTTAAAGCAAGTGACAATCCTTCCACACAAAAAAGAAAAAGATAGGGAGACAGAGGATCTTCCTGTCTTTTGCCTCTTGAAGGGACTATAGGACCAATCGAAACACCATTGAAACAAAATTCATACGAAACAGTTGACACACACATCATCATCCAACTAACCCATTGAGAACAAAAACCCATGGCTTGCAATCTTTTCTTCTAATATCCCCAGTTCACTCTATCATATGCCTTCGAAATGTCCAATTTGAGAGCCACATCACCCTCACTACCTCTAGTTGACTTCTTCATGTGATGAATAAGCTCGAATGCTACCAGAACATTGTCGTTTATGCTTCTGTCAGGCACAAACGCGGCTTGATTTTCAGTGATCACTTTGGGCAGAATGCTTTTTAAACGATTTGCTAAAACCTTAGATAAAATCTTGTATAAAACATTACACAAGGCTATAGGACGAAGGTCTTTCATTCGACAAGCATTCTCCTTTTTGGGAATAAGCACGACACTGGTGTCGTTGATATTAGCAGGGAAGGAATTCTTACTTAACCAATCTCTGCAGCATTGATACATTTCTTTACCTAAAACAGGCCAAAACTGTTGAAAAAATGCTGGATTTAACCCATCCGGCCCACTAGCTTTGTCTGGATGCATCTGTTTTACAGCAATAGTAAACTCTGTAAACGATATATCTGCCACCAACAACCGATTTTGACTCTCAGTTACACATCTATGCTCCTCAGCAAATTGCAGATTCGAGGCATTAAGATCCCCTCTGAAGATATCAACAAAATAATCTTTCACCATATTACACATACCTTCATTATCACTCACCCGAGTTCCACTTTCAGTTTCCAGAAAAGAGATTTCGATTCGTTTTTCTCTGAGTAGAGGCTGAGGCGTGAAAGAATTTTGTATTGGCATCCCCCTCCGTTAACAAAAAAACCTTAGCCCTCTGTTTCCAGTGGATCTTTTCTTGAAGTAATAACTCGTTTAGCTTTTTTTTCTCCTCAAAATACAACCGAACACCATCATTATCAATACGATTCACCAGTTTAGATAGCAACTCTTTTTTCCTTTTCACCTTATCTCGGAATTTATGAAAAAAGTTCCTTCCCCATCGAGACATGAAACTCGAAATAGACAAGAGCTTCGGGAGAATGTGAGAAGGAGGCAAAGCCAGCCAAAAATCAGTTGTCTCTTTGTGAAATCCTGGCTCCTGAAGCCATGTATTTTTAAAGCGAAAACGGAACTGTTTACGAGAAAAAGACGCACTGAGAAGATCCAAGAAGATAGGATCGTGATCAGAGTCAGATGTGTGAATCACTGACAACTTACACAACGGAAACATATGTAACCAAGAACGAGAAGCAAATGCCCTGTCCAAACGCTCCTTAAACCAATCATTAGTGCCACGAGATTTTTCCCAAGTGAAATTGCCACCTTGCAAATCAATCTCAACTAATAACGAATCATCGATAGAAGCTTGAAAGCCAGACATAAGAGACTGAGCATGAGGAGTACCTCCCCACTTGTCATCTGCAACAAGCAAATCATTAAAATCACCAGCTATAGTCCAAGGTAACTGAGTCATACCAGCTAGAAACCGAATAAGATCCCATGAATCTTTCATATGAGCTCTCTCAGGAAAGCCATAGAAACAGGAAAGAGTCCACACAGCAACTCCATTATTAAGAAAATTAACATTCACGTGATGTCTAGAATAACCTGTGACTTCGCAACTTACATTATTCTTCCAAAAAATTGCCAAACCACCACTTCGACCAACACGATCCACAGAGAAACACTGAGCAAAACCAAACTTAACTCGCAACTCTTCGATTCTACTTGCAAAATAAATCGTTTCTGACAAAAATAAAAAATCAGGTTTGTGTGCCCTAACTAGGTCACCAAGAACTCGAACTGTGTGAGGGGAACCCAACCCTCGACAGTTCCAACTAAGAACATTCATTGCGAATGGCTAGCTTGCTTTGCAAGCTTAGCTAAATCAGAAATAGAAGAAGCTGGGCAATCAGAGCTAGAAAGACCAGTTTCTGAGAATACGTTTCCTTTTTCATTTTTAATTTCCATAAAAATATTGTCATCTGGGCCTCTCCTCTTTTTATTATGTTCCTCAATATTGAGCCCATTTAACTCCTCCTCCGTAGGCCCAGTATGATTTTTGAATTTGGCCGCCAAGATAGCCTCATCACTGTTGTTGTAACTAACACCCAAATTACCAGCATTCTTAGATAAGGGATTACTACTATTACGCCCAAAATACTTGGTATGCACCACCTGCTTACCAGACTCCCCCGAAACATGCTGATCAAAATTTGAATTCCCATGATTTGCGCCCCAATCTCCATCTCTCTCATCACGAAGAAATTTACTCCGGTCGTTTTCTACCGCTCTCCTTGTCGGAGCCCTAAGCCATACTCCCCATTCTCTTGCACCATCCTTATCTGCCAGAGCAAGTTTCTTCCCACAAAACCTTTCCGTATGTGTCACAAGACCACAAACGAAATAAAAATCCCCAAGTCTCTCATACTTACATTGAACAATGCACTTCGATCCATTTTTCTTGCATTTTAGTGGCTGCCTCACATCGATACTAACTCTTATGCGCATATATTCACGCCAAATGCTAGAATTATTGTTAGGATCGTAAGAAATAAAAGAACCAAAAAAATTCCCCTAGTTGAATCTCAGCTGCCTCAGTCATTAATCCCGATGGAACACCAAACAACTGAATCCACTACGTCAAATTTTGGCTTCCGTCACATCAAATATGTGTGGCTAAGAACTTTCCGTCATGTTTTAATTTTTCAGCCAAGTGTGACCTAAGTTCTCGTCATTTTATGCCCCCCTACGGCCACACCCCAGCTGTGTGGCTGTAACTCAAAATAGAGTGACTAAAGCATACCACCCCTTGGGTCTGACAGCCCCCATTTTAAGCTCAAAAGTGTGACTAAATACCAGCTTGCAGCCACAGGATGTGTCGTGGCTAAAGAGAAATAATAACGTGGCTAAATACCAACAATCATCAAAGGCTTAGTTTTGGTCGCACTATTTATTGGTAAATCGTGGCAAAAAACCTGGGTATGGCCACATTTTATAATTTTTGTATGGCCGTTTCTATGTTTTATATACTAGTAAACAACTGCTTTTAGTCACTAATAATTGTAGTAACTATCCACGAATATAATATAATATGTAGTGTGGCTGAAGTGTGGTACTAGCCACACATACTTAACCACATTACAAACAGGTTTCATTTGTAATATAAATGACCACGGCCGTACCAAAAGGCTGATACAAATGACAATACCAAAAGGCCACAATCCAATCCAAAAAGGCCACAATATATGCAAACAACTAAAATGCCAAAATACAAGTAAAAAAAAATGCCAAAATACAAACTAGTCCATATTAATCCATAAAATCCATACTAAATCCATGATCCATAACAACGATATGGAGTATAACTCCACATATGGAGTATAACTAAACAATCCATAAAAACCACATACCATAACCAGAGTACAGAAAATTAACAACTTATCGAAAAGTTCAGAACCAGAAAACCACATTAACGTGAGTAAAATTTAGTTTACAATTACACCACGGCCAGCTTCCGCTTCTTCCTCAGCTTGTCTGCCTTGTTCGCCTTAGCCTTTGAACGTGTTACTGGGGAACCAGTAATGGTATTACATCTCTTCCCCTTCTTAGCTTGATCTGCGCTACGTTCCTCCTTAGCTTGAGCTGCGCTATGTTCTTTCCCTTCCCCATTGGCAGTTGGAGTAATTGGTACCTAGAGTAAAATAGGAAAACAAATACGATGATCATTTCAACAGCACTCAAGTTACGACCATTTAACACAAGTAATGTAATTCTATAGATAAGAAAGTTAAGACCGTTGGACAAGTAATGTTATTTAATTAAAGCTCCATCAGTTTAAACAAAATTATAAAGCGGGAGAATAAATGCACACAACCAAAATGGAATGCAAAGTAAGAAACGTACTTGATGATCAATAATCTTGATATGGTTTTTGGGCCAAGCCACAAAAGAACCCAAAGCATCCTCAACTGTCCGCATATCACCGGCTTCATACGGTAAGAATGCTGCCCCCTTAACAACTTCATCAACAGAAACTCTATAGCAATCATCTTGTAGGGGGACTCAATGAATGGTTTGTCCTTGCTGGTCTGAAAGGAAAGCCGTACCATGTGCAACCAGGTTGTTCAAATTCAACGTATACAGAGTACACTTCATTGCCTACAAAAGTTAGTGGCATAATTAACATCATAAAGGTAAAGTGAATTAATATAGGTACGCATTTAGAAATATAATGCATACCGATTGGACAATAGTTGAGGTTTGATTTGACTGAGATGGCATTTGACCAGAGATAGTGCTAGGCTGAGATAAGCTAATCTTCTTCCTGATTCCGGATCTAATCACCTTTTCCTACAAAAGTAGTAGCATAATTTCCAACATATTAAAGTTGGAAATTAATCTCAATATACATGTGCATTTAGCAATATTGTAAATATATACCTGGTGCACAATTGTTGGATCTTCTTGTGATTTAGTGGTACGCAGAGATATATAAACTTTCCTCCTGGTGGTGATCACCTTTTGCGCCATTATGGATGTGTCGGCAGTAGGAGTCACTTGCTTTTCCACAGATTTAACCTACAATTTAAGAAATTTGGACAAGAAATCAGTAATTACTTAGAAAAATTTAAAAAGAAATTAAATTAGCCATTACTTACAGGTGTTAAAAACTCTTTCGATGCTGGGATGGTAACATTAATGCAGCTGTCCCTCGAACCATTCCCACTTATCGGTGTTCCCTACAGAATGTAACGTCAAATGGGAAAGTCAAGCGATAACACAAGTTTTGTAAACTATGTTTTGGAATATAGACACAAGATAACTAAATTCAAACACAAAAAACTCCAACAATTTACGTAGTGCTTACATCTTGTTTTGTTGCTGAAAGCAGTCCTTGCGAATCCAATTGAGCCATGACTTTATTCAGTTTATTGTTCGTTGCCTCCATCTGCAACGACAGGTTCTTCAGCTCTTCATCCTTCTTCTCACGCAGCAGTTTCTCATTTTCCAATTGAAGCTCCAGAATCTTGATTTTATCTTTTCCTGATGTTCTTTGCCGAGGACAATGCCAGTACGTACTGGGAGTGACTCCACAACCAACACCTCGCAAGTATGAACCCTGCTCCCTACCAAAAACCACTGTAAGGGCATCCTCGTCCGGCCCAATCTTGATTGTTCCGTCCTTTATCTGTGCTTCAATATCCATCTGTAAAGAAAAAAGTGAAGAAAATTAGTAACAAGGACATGTTCTTCACTTTAGGATATACTAAGTCTCATATTTAAACCTACTAAATAATCTGTCATTTTCTTCACTTTAGGATCTACCAACTCTCCATCTTTGTTTTCCCTCCCCTTCCTCCACATAAAAGCACGGGTGGGGACGTCATCAACTGCAATTTGTTTTTTTGAAACCTTGCATAATGCAACGATGACACAATCAAACAGGGAAAAACCAAAATAATCACTAGTAACACAAAAAAAGCACATCTGAATTACCAATTTTTCTTTGTGACGAGGGTATCCTCCTCGTCCCAAGCGATGATCAAAACGGGACCGTGATCGCGCTATTTTCGTAGTTTTGGAGACATCCTTCCAATAGTCAAAAGAATTATTTCAGCAAAGTGCATTGGAAAAATACGTTAATTCAAACGATGATCCGTATATTAAAGTATTACAACCTTGAATTTATCCGTTTGCGTGTGGGCTACGAACCTATCCCAATCAGCTTGCTCTACCAGTGTACTATACAGCCTGGGAACTTTTGCAAGTTTTGCTGGTTTTTTCAGGTTAGGTTGTATGAATCCTGCATACATCTTTCTTCTGAAATTGCGAAGCAGCCCACCAAGCCGAGTCATTACAAACTTTCGACGACAAAATTCTATATCAAAATAACGCTGAAATATATAATACATGGTGTTAATACACATATAAGGCAAGCAGATAAGTTGAACAATAGTGTTTCATATTGAAAATGTAAAATATATTTAGAGTAGCTGATTTACCGTTGCTTGATCCCACAGCTTAGCCTTCACTTCTTTTGGCACCTCCTTCCATGTTAACCATCTTAAGCCCACATGCTCCCTGACCGTGTCTCCCAAAAAGCTCGTAAATTCTGATCTGTATTCCCCCATTAACCTACCAAGTGAGTCAAATTCAACCTCATGTCTTTTTCCACCAGAGTTTGTAAACCTGGTATGTAGCTTCGGCAACCTGGTTAGCCCCCTCTTAGCTTTGACATCATTCTTTTGTTGCACCTGTTTGCATTCTTTTTCTGCGCCGTCTTCTTCTTCTGCGCTTTCTCCTTCGTCTTCTCCTTCTGTGCTTTCTTCTTCTTCGCTACACTCTTCCGTTGAATATTGTTCCTCAAATTCCTCATTTTCCACACCTACAACCAGTACAAGAACCCTTAGCAATTACGGGATTGATCTGTTCAATAAACATACACATGAATAAATATGAGAAGTAAAAAATGAGTCTACCTAGGTATTCTTCTTCGACGCAAACTGGTGCAGTAGCTGTGGACCAGGAATGGAAGACATGAATCTTGCAGACTCCAGTCAACATAGAAGCAATAGCCAACTCTTTTAAGTCACTGTCTCGAAGCAATAAACCATATCCATTATCCGGGGTCACCCCATCTTTCATGAATTAAAGCTTATCATCATCCGAAACTACATCCGCTACCAAATCCCTAACTTGTTTAACGGTCATGTTGTAGACTTCCATTCCTTCGAACACCTTTGACTTAGGACCAGTGTATTGCCACTTAACACATGTCATGAACTCACCCCCATAGTAAACAACCAACCTGTACCTCTTTCCCATGGTACTCAAATTAGCTGCAGACAAAAACACAACAATGTCAGCTATTAATACATCAACATTAAAGTAAAAGTACCCACACAGAGTAACTCATATAACACAAATAACACAAATATTACTCAAGTAACTGAAATAAGTATACCCACGCAGAGTGTATCATAGAAAAGGGATGGAAGTGTCAAATAATTACAAGTCAAATAGTCTCAATCTCGATCTAAAATACAACTCAAACATGCAATCTCTCCAACCATATATCTTATTCTCAAACTATCTCAAACATACACTCACTCAAATAGTCTGTGGAAAGAATGGTTTACCTGCGATAAGCAAGGTGATTTAAACGCCTTTGGAAAAACCCTAATTTCAAGAACATAAACCAGATTGGGTCACCAGATTTCACCGACGGTGTAACCTAATTTCACCGATTGAAAGTTGTGGGGAGATTATGGTGCACAGAGAGGGAGAATTTGAAAGTGAATTGAGGAAGAATTTGAAAGTGAATTGAGGGTTAAGCGATGTTGAAAGTGAAGTGGGGGAAGTTTGAGTTTTTTGGGAAAGTTAAGCCGCCACAGATCTGTAACTGTTTCATAATTTTCGGACAAGTTGCAAAATAAATATCAGTATATCGGTATATGTGTTGTATCATTAATATAAAAAATTATATATCAAGATATTTATTGTATTTTTGAGATTAATATTTGTAATTCTTTATTTCATTAAAATTAATTAAGGTGAATGAATTTATTATTAAAATTAAGAATTATTTTTCGCTTTTTCGATTGAAACGTCGTACAAGATAAATTATTATTACGATAAATTCCTTGTAAAAACGCCGTACAAGATAAATTCCTGATTTTTCGATTATTTTTCCCCAACATCACAATGCGTATCTGTTAACATCCGTACGGTTGGATCGTCAAAAATTGAATTAAAAAAAATTATTTCCACTCTCGGGATCGATTCTCGTTTCTCGGAGTAGTACTTTGGCCAGATCCTTGTAAAAACGCCGTACAAGATAAATTCCTGATTTTTCGATTATTTTTCCCCAACATCACAATGCGTATCTGTTAACATCCGTACGGTTGGATCGTCAAAAATTGAATTTAAAAAAATTATTTCCACTCTCGGGATCGATTCTCGTTTCTCGGAGTAGTACTTTGGCCAGATCCTTGTAAAAACGCCGTACAAGATAAATTCCTGATTTTTCGATTATTTTTCCCCAACATCACAATGCGTATCTGTTAACATCCGTACGGTTGGATCGTCAAAAATTGAATTTAAAAAAATTATTTCCACTCTCGGGATCGATTCTCGTTTCTCGGAGTAGTACTTTGGCCAGATCCTTGTAAAAACGCCGTACAAGATAAATTCCTGATTTTTCGATTATTTTTCCCCAACATCAAAATGCGCATCTATTAACATCCGTACGGTTGGATCGTCAAAAATTGAATTTAAAAAAATTATTTCCACTCTCGGGATCGATTCTCGTTTCTCGGAGTAGTACTTTTGCCAGATCCTTGTAAAAACGCCGTACAAGATAAATTCCTGATTTTTCAATTATTTTTCCCCAACATCACAATGCGTATCTATTAACATCCGTACGGTTGGATCGTCAAAAATTGAATTAAAAAAAATTATTTCCACTCTCGGGATCGATTCTCGTTTCTCGGAGTAGTACTTTGGCCAGATCCTTGTAAAAACGACGTACAAGATAAATTCCCGATTTTTCGATTATTTTTCCCCAACATCACAATGCGCATCTGTTAACATCCGTACGGTTGGATCGTCAAAAATTGAATTTAAAAAAATTATTTCCACTCTCGGGATCGATTCTCGTTTCTCGGAGTAGTACTTTTGCCAGATCCTTGTAAAAACGCCGTACAAGATAAATTCCTGATTTTTCGATTATTTTTCCCCAACATCACAATGCGTATCTGTTAACATCCGTACGGTTAGATCATCAAAAATTGAATTTAAAAAAATTATTTCCACTCTCGGGATCGATTCTCGTTTCTCCGAGTAGTACTTTGGCCAGATCCTTGTAAAAACGCCGTACAAGATAAATTCCTGATTTTTCGATTATTTTTCCCCAACATCACAATGCATATCTGTTAACATCCGTACGGTTGGATCGTCAAAAATTCAATTTAAAAAAATTATTTCCACTCTCGGGATCGATTCTCAATTCTATTTGGGCCAACACTATTCTATTTGGGCCAACACTATTCTAATAATTGCCCAACACTATTCTAATTGGACTTCTCATTTCATCCATAACGATTTCAATTGGAAACCACAGTATCGGATTCAAACCACTGCTACTCAATTGGTCGCTTCTCATTTCATCCATAACGATTTCATCCACAACGATTTCATCCCTAATTCTGTCCCTAAGTTCATTAGGCTTCACACCCTTCTACTCTTAATCACTCCTGCTCCTCTCTCCTAGTAAGTCATGTGTTAAATATATGGTAATTTCTGAATGTTATGCTTTAATATATGCTCGTAATTGCTGTAGTTATACTGTAATATGCTCGTAATTGCTTTAGTTTATATGTATTAAAGCTGTAGTTATGGATAAGTCTTGGATGTTAACCGATAGAAACAGTGAACCATATATGGATGGAGTTGTAGCATTTATCAATTTTACGGTTTCTAATTTGAAGATGTCAACGAAAACTATTCCATGTCCATGTGTAACCTGTTTAAACCACTGCTCTCTTTCTGTGGATGAGGTCCATTACCACTTACTCGTTAAGGGATTCGATCGGAATTATACAAGGTGGATTGAACATGGAGAGAAAGACAAGCCAACAACTTCCAACCAATTTGATGCAGTAGAATTTCCCACAGATGCTGCAGAAACAATAGAAATGGTAAAAGCTATGGAAGACAATTTTATAGATGACATTGACAAGTTTCAAGAACTACTTGCAGATGCGGAGAAGCCCTTGTATAAATATTGTCCTAACTTCACAAAGTTGTCTGCAACAGTAGAACTACTAAACTTGAAGAGTAAGCATGGAATGACAAATAAGTGTTTTACTGAAATGCTACTTCTGTTGAAAAGGATGCTACCTGCAGAAGGTAACGAGATGGTGAACAACACATATGAGGCCAAAAAGATAATGACAGCAATGGGTTCAGGATATGAAAAGATACATGCTTGCATTAACAACTGCATTCTTTATAGGAAGGAGTACAAGGACTTGGTGGTATGTCCAACTTGTGGCATGTCACGGTGGAAGGTGGATGAGAAGACTAAAGTCATATACGAAAATGTTCCTACAAAGGTATTATGGTACTTCCCCCTTATTCCACGATTGAAACGACTTTATAAAGTGAAAAGCATATCAAAAGATTTGATATGGCACTCCACCAGTTCCAAAAAGCCCGGTGTTCTACGCCACCCATCTGATTCACCTGCATGGAAAGCAATAGATGACAGATTTCCGGAAATTGCCTCTGATCCAAGGAATCTTCGGCTTGGCATTTCCACAGACGGGGTCGACATAAACAGAGGGAATAAGAATCACAGTGTGTGGCCGGTATTAACTGTCATTTACAACCTTTCACCTTGGTTGTGTATGAAAAGAAAGTTCATCATGCTTTCGTTATTAATATCGGGAATGCCTGGAAACGATATCGATGTGTTTTTTGATCCTTTGATCGATGATCTGGAGCTCTTGTTTGAAGAAGGTGTTGAAACATATGATTCCTATGCCCAGGAACAGTTCAATTTACGTGCTGTTGTCTTATGGATGATTAATGATTACCCTGCTCTTGGTGCATTATGTGGCTGCCCTTATAGTGGATTCCATGGTTGTGTGGTGTGCAGGAAAGAAACTCATTGTGTAAGACTTCCGTTCTCTACCAAGCAGAGTTATCGTGGTCACCGAAGATATGTACCATATAGTCATCCCTTCAGAAAGTATACTAAGGCGTTCAATGGAAAAGAAGAGTGGGGAACTACTGCAGATCCTATGACAGGGGAAGAAATATACAACGAGGTTAAATTTGTTCGGAATAAGTGGGGGAAGGGATTTAAGGATAAAGATTCAGAACTCAATATGGACACTTCGACTGGAAGAGGGGGGGAAACAAAAAAGAGAAAATCAAAAGGGGGTGGTAGCTCAAATTCCGGACAGAAAGAACAGACCTATTGGAAGAAATTCAACATATGGAATCGACGACTTAGGTATTGGCGGTATAATTTGGTCCAACTTTGTATTGATTTCATGCACATTGAGAAGAATGTGGCTGAGAGTATTATCGAAACATTACTAAATGTTCCGGGCAAGACGAAAGATGGGTTGCAAGCTCGAAAGGATCTGGCACATTTTGGGATAAGACAAGAGTTGCAGGCTAAAAGTCAAGGCGACAAGACATTACTTCCTGCAGCCTGCTACACATTAACTAAAGATGAAAAAGACAAGTTCTGTGCCACATTACACAACTTAAGGGCTCCGCAAGGTTATTGTTCCAACTTTTCTAGTTTGGTCAATGAAAAGGATAGGAAGCTTATGGGACTTAAATCACATGATTACCATATGCTTATGCAACAGTTCTTGCCAATTGCAATACGGTCTATCATGCCTGAACCCACAAGATATGCTATTATCAGACTTTGTTTTTTTTTTTCAAATCAATATGTAGCAAAGAAATCAATGTAGAAGAACTCGATAAATTGCATGAGGAGCTTTGTGTTACACTGTGCTTGATGGAGAAATACTTTACCCCATCCTTTCTTGATGTTATGCTTCATCTAACTGTGCACCTTGTTAGAGAGGTAAAATTATGTGGCCCAATATGCTTTCGGTGGATGTATCCCTTTGAGAGGATGATGAAAGTTATTAAAGGGCATGTGCGGAACAAAGCTTACCCAGAAGGATGCATTGCTGAGGAGCATATTGCAGAAGAAACAATTGCGTTCTTCAACGAATACAAAAAATGCATGACCTCTATTGATATTCCAGAACACCAGCACAACACATCTGAAAATGGTAATGGAGAGGGAATTCCCTTGTCAGCTGGTAAACCAGTTGAAGTTTCTCAAGATCTCTACATGAAAGCACATTTCTATGTATTGCAAAATACGCCTGAAGTTGTGCCGTATATCGAGTAAGGACTCCTACTGAACATGTTTATTTGTGTTTTTGTTTTATTTAACAGTAGGATCATATTTGATACTCATTTTTGTACTTGCAGACAACACATGACATTTTTGAAAAACAAGCATCCTGGTAAACGACAAGCATGGCTGGAGAAAGAGCATAGCACAACGTTTGGTCACTGGTTACGCAACAAGGTAATATTTAAATCAGCATGATCTTAGTTTTTTCTCAATTGTAATTGCTGCAAGATGAATCTCATCCTTGTTATTGTGTAATTTAGGTTGAAAGCGAGTTATCGATCTCCCAAGAAAGTGTATCAGAAACAGTGAAGTGGATCTCACATGGAGCACGCAGAATCGTGAACAAATACGATGTATATGACATTAATGGCTATACATTTCGTACAAAAATCCGTGATGGCAGAATTCACCAGAACAGTGGGGTTTGTGTTGAGGCAACTGAGATGCACATTTCTAAAGAAGTAGTAACCTATGGAAACAACTTTTATTATGGGGTTCTACGAGAGATATGGGTACTTGATTATCATAGTAGGAAAATTCCTCTTTTCATGTGCGACTGGGTTGACAATAGAAATGGTGTCAAACAAGATGGCATGGGTTACACGTTGGTCGAACTTAACAGATTAGGCCACAAGGATGATCCGTTCATATTGGCCTCACAAGCACGACATGTGTTTTATGTAGTAGACCAGCTGGATAAAAAGATGTCTATTGTCCTGATGACACCTCCCAAGAATTATAGAGATCTGTACGATGATGTCAATGAGGATTTCAGTACTGTAATTCTTCCTCACAATGATAATATATTACCACCTGTAGATCCACGTGACTTGGGTAATGAATCTCGTGATGATTACTTTAGACAGGACTGTAAGGGTATTATTATACGTAATGGTAACTGAATCCGGTAAATATTATCATTATGTTTGTCAGTTTCCACGTTTTTTATGTAATGCTAAATTCTATTTGTTTGGTTAAATTCTATGCTCCATTTTAATTCCTGTTTTTTTCTCCAGGTGTGTGCAAAGAAAAAGGCCTGATCATGATGTCGTCTTCAAATTCCTAAAGCTCAAACCAAACTCGAAGTGATCTCTGCTACTGTGGTCTTCCTGCTCGGATTAGAACATCAAATACACTTGACAACCCTGGAAGAAGATTTCGGGTGTGCCATAGATCAAATTCATTGGTAAGCTCATGTTTATCAGTTTCATCTGTTTAATTTAATTAACAGCTTTTAATTTGAATTCCCTTTTCAAGTCTTCTGGATCCAAATGTTCGTTTTGGGAATGGATTGATCCTGAACCAGTTGTCATGAAGATCAAGATCCAGAAAGAACTTGATGATGTGAAGACTGAGCTGCAAAACTGCATGTCAACAGTTGAAGATCTTCGAAAGGAGGTTGATGTCATGGTGAATTAATATGTAATGGTGAATTTGAATGTTGGCCGAAGGGCATGAAATTTTTAAGGTCATCTGGTATGCAACTTGGATATATCAAGTTTGTGTTGGTCATCTGTGGTATATCAGTTTGTGTTTGTCATTAGTTGGTTAATCTGCTATACACTTCATGCATGTCCAGTTGGTTAAATATTTAGCCACACATAAATGTAATAATGTGACAGAAATGTTGCTGAAAACAGAGTACGTACTCTGCTTCAAGGTATTCCTGAAAATAGAGTACCTTTTAGTCACACAATAATACAGTCACTAGTTTTTTGGTTCCTTAAGCAAACAAAGGTCAGACAAATGCAGAAAACTCTACTTTTTAGTCACAATACACCTGTAGTGACCATGGGTTATTTCCCATTTAGCCACATCACATAACATAACAATGACCGTTTCCAAACATTTAGACACAGCAAATAAGCGTCACTAATTTTTGTCACACTGCTATCTCTCAAGCATGACTATAACTCCTGGATTTGGTCAAAGTCAACAAAAAACATTCTGTTTTATCTCTCAATTGTCACACATTTTTAAAGTTGTGACTGAATCTTACAAAATTTGTATTTCTGGTCACTCGAAAAAGTATTGTGTGGCTAAAACTTGAGAAGATGACCTTTAGTCACTCGTTTTTCCCAAAGTGTCACAGCCCTTACTGTACAAAAGAGTGACGGAAGCCCAAATTTGACGTAGTGATCCAAAATTGTAACTTAAAGAGAGGGACTTCCAACGGATCCTCGCCAACGCCAATCTTTCCAAGAACAAGCATTACGTTGTCAAAAGTCCAGGGCCCTCCATTCAAAACCCAATCCATATCATCAACATGATAAAACTGGAACAAATAAGTACCTAGCCTCCGATCTTTAATGCTAATTCCTCTTGCTGGACGCCAAATATCTGCCAATTTCGACTAAATAGCTCTAACATTCAGGCTTTTCTCTGTCAAAAAGCGACCCACCAGACATGTCTCAAACTTATTAGAGACATCCTTCGCCTCCTCATCAAAGATGAGTTCAGTGTTTTCTTCGTCATCAATTCCCATCCCTGCCATTTGATTGTTGATATCATCAACCCTCGCCATCACAAAACTCCCACACTCTTACTACGAAGAAAGGAGAGAAAAACAAAGGCTTTCACTTCATAGGAGAGAATTTCTTACTAGTAATCTTCTAATACATAGAATACATAGAAGTCTACAAAATACAGATAGGTTTAAAAAATTGAAAGTCCAGAGATCTGATCTTGAAATCAGGAAAAGTCAGTACTCTGTGTGTGTGTCTAAAATGTGTGTTCATGGATACATATTTAGAATCATGATCAAATACAAACTTTTTTTAAATACAAATTTTTCTTAAATATAAATCTACAATTTTTTTTCAAAATATTTATAACTTGAGTTAAACATTTTTTATCAAATAATAATTAAAATTTTATTGAATACACATAATTTAATTATTCAAATTTTTTTTGAGGTTCACCAATACCAAAATCGAGTATAAAAATATGAAATTTTATTTGTTTAATATGAGGTGTGTTGAACCGTAATTCAAATTTGTTGAACAAATATTACAATATTCTCAACTATTCTTCCGGGATTCACCAATACCCAATTAGGATATAGAAATATTAAATATTATTAATTGGGAAATTCTCGTTGAACCCTTCTGGAATTGACTTTTCCAGATGGTGCCATTTCGTGTTTTGGACTTACGATTGGCACCCCTAAAGTAACTGATTATCCTAATTATGCCATTTTGTTAATCAAAACGTTAAAAAAACTATAAAAATAAATAATGATCTATAAGTTTTTAATGTATTACTAGTTAAAAAAATTAAATACTAATTTATAATTATTAATGTGCCACTAATTGGAAAATATTAAACATTAATCTGTAATAAGTTAACATACCGTTAATCTAAAATAGGTGTTCAGTCATTTTCTGACCATAAAATAACATAATTCCACATTTAACTTTTTTTAATTTGTGGTTTATTTGACATAAAATTTTATTATGGAATAAATGTTGAAATTTGTTAACGTTTTTTAATGTTTTGATTAATAGAATGGCATATTAGGGTAATCAGTTACTTTAGGGGTGCCAGTCGTAAGTCCAAAACACGAAATGGCACCATCTGGAAAAGCCAATTCCAGAAGGGTACCAATGAGAATTTCCCTTATTAATTTAATACACTTTTCCTAATTATATCATTGTAAAATTATTTTATATATTTGGATTCAACACAAGTATAACTATTGTTCAACAGATGTTGAACCCAAATTATATATATGTTGAACATTTATTATAAAGAATTTCAATTTTTCATAAAAAATGTTGCAATTATGTTTTTAATAAATTATAAAATATTATAAATATGTTTCCAATTTCAATTATGTGCATTCAATAAAATCTTAGTACAAATGGTGATAAATCGAAGTTATGTGTTGAAAAAAAAAATTATAAATTTATCTTTAAGAAACTTTTTATTGGAACTCAATCCTAAATTATTATTATTACTAATGATGATTCACTGAATTTTTCATGAATTGAGTAGAAGATTTGAGTAGAGAGGAAGATCCACAGCATTATCCATCACAAAGATCTTTTTTTTTTCCGAACGAATCCATCACAAAGATCTAAAAATGTTGGCTCTCTTTTTTCTTGGATCATTAGAGTATGTTCAAGAGTCTCTTAAATCATTTTTAAATATAATATAAAATATTGATTATAAAATATTGAATTAGTGATTTAAGATGAATTTAGAGAAATTGCCCAAAATACCCACTTTTCCCCTACCCACTGCCCAAAATACCCGTTTCTGAAAACTCCGCCCTAAATACCCACGGTCCACGCATTTGAAAGGTGGGTAAATTGGTATCTCACCCATGAATTTATCTCTAATAATATTTCTTATAATCTTTTCTTGTTTTATTTTCTATTACTAAAAGTATGTTGCATCCATAAAAATATAAAAAAAAATGGGTTGAGAGAATGTTTTTTTTACAAATTTATGATATGAAATTAATCTATTCATAGGATTTATTGCTTCCGTTCGATCCAAAATGTCATTTAGTAGCTGAAGTGACCAAATAGTTTAAGCAAAAAATAGTAGTGCCAAAATTTATTTGGTAATTAGAAAATTAATATTTTGTTCGATATATTTTTCAAAAATTTATTTGGACTGCATAATTATGGACAATGACATCCCACAACAGTTGCTATTAAGGAGATTAAGAGAAATTATTCTCTTGTCATAGCTTTAAAAAGTGAACAGCGAAGTGGTTTAGTTGGATTGATGTGTTGGAATCTGTGGTACAAGAGGAATGGCTGGGTTTGGAACCGTATAAACACCTCAATTTTTGGAGTTAAGGCCAGGATGGTTAACATGTTAGGAGAATGGAACCGTGCAAGGGAAGATATGCAGAAGCGAATAGCTCAGACCCAAGGGAGTAGTTGAACATGACGTAAACCCCCTGAAGGGTGGATTAAGATAAATGTAGATGTTGCTTGTATGTTCAGGACTGGATAGATGGGAGTGGGGTGTGTTATCCGAGATGAGTGTGGCCGTTTTATGCGAGCTAGAAGTCAGGTGGTACAGGGCTGTCTACAGTCAAGGGAAGTTGAGGCAATAGGCTTAAGGGAAGCTTTATTGTGGACGAAGAATTGGAGACAAGGCAAGTGTATCTTCGAAAGTGATGCCAAGGTTTTGGTTGAAGCTGTTAATGGAATGGGGGGTTGTTAGGAATATGTTGTAGTTGATGATAACTTAACATTCAAGCAAAATTGTATAAGTCAAGTTTTGTAACTGTCAACGGATAAGACATTTTAACTCTATTCGTTGACAGGTAGCTCATCAACGGATGAGGTTTTGTAGCATACTGCAATATCTCTATTTATCAGTTGATAGTGTTTTTATTCACAGTCATGTTGACCATCAATGGATAGGCAGAATAGGGTAGCCAATTGTAAATAAGCTATGCTATGTAATTCTGTCTAAGTGAAAGTGTATCAACGGATGAGAACAGGACTTTATCAATGGATACAACTCAAATCTACTCTATCAACGGATACAGCTCAAACTACCATCAACGGATAACTGTGCACAACATCAACGGATAATCATTAACACTTTATCCTATGCTAGCTGAGGATTAGCAGTTGATATGGACAGGTTTGACTGACAGATCACATGGGTTGATAGTAGGTATAAAAAGCAGTATGGCAGCCATACTTTGGACACACAAAAGAAAGAAGCATTCCATTTACACAGTACATACAAGAAAGGTGCAGGGGACATATCTGTTCACAAGGACAACCTTTCGGCTACATGTGGATTTGGAGTAGAGTAGCAAGTCAACTTGAATTAGATTAATATTATCTTATTCCTGTAGTACTTGTAAACTTGGGATATATAACCAAGTGTAGCAACTCTTTAGATATTAAGAAAACAGACATATTTGCTTAGGGGCGTCTTGAATATCCTTAGAAGCAAAGAGTTGTAAAAACAGAAGCTGTGTACATTTGTATCACAGAGTTTTCTTTGAATAAAAGTCTCAGGTGGTACACTTAACCACCTGATTTTTATGTATTTGTGAATCATTTCTCATTCATCAATTATCTACATATAGATTTCTGTGGTTTTTATCAGAAATTTATAAATATCAAGAATTGTATTCAACCCCCCCTTCTACAATTATACAAGTGTGTAATCTGGGAATAACAATTGGTATCAGAGCAAGCTTCTAATATGTTTGAAGTTTAAAGATCAACACACTTCCAACATGTCTAAGAAGGATTATGGAGTGAAGATACCGGTTCTTGATAGAGAAAATTACTTTCACTGGAAAGTAAAAATGCATCTACATCTCATGTCTATTGATGAAGGTTTTGTAGATTGCATTGAGAAGGGTCCTCATGTTCCAATGAAGGCTGCTTCAAGAGTTGGTCTTGCTGCAGATGCACCAGACACTTACATTCCCAAACCTGTTTCTGAGTGGAGTACTGAGGATGTTGCAGAAGTCCACAAAGATAAAAAGACCATGAATATTCTATTTAATGGCTTAGAAACAGACATGGTTGACAATGTTATCAACTGTACTACCTCCAAGGAAGTATGGAACATTGTTCAAACCCTTTGTGAAGGAACAGAACAGGTAAGGGAAAACAAGATGCAACTACTGATCCAATAGTATGAGCACTTCCATTTCAAGAATGGAGAGACATTGAATGACACATTTAGTAGATTTCAAAAGCTACTGAATGGCTTAAAACTGTATGGAAGAATTTACCAAGTGAAAGATTCTAATCTCAAATTTCTGAGATCACTGCCCAAAGAGTGGAAGCCAATGACTTTTTCTCTAAGAAACACTCAAGAGTACAAGTCATTTACTCTTGAAAGGCTATATGGAACTTTAAAGACATATGAACTAGAAATGGAGCAGGATGAAGAAATTGAGAAGGCCCAAAAGAAAAGTGGGTCAGTTGCACTTGTTGCCAACTTGGAGCAGAAGGAGGAGAAGAGGTCTGAAGCTGCTAAATCTACACCAAACAGGGAGGTTTGTGAAGGTAGAGCAGAATCAAGCAAAAGCAAGGAAAAGGTGTCTGAAGAAATGAGTGTCCTTCAGCAGGATGAATTGGATGAGATAGATGAGCATTTAGCCTTTCTATCTAGGACATTCTCTAAGCTAAAATTCAGAAGAAACTCTGGGGTGGCTAAGCCATTTAACAAGGATTTTTCCACAAGCAACTATATGGATAAATCCAAAATTAAATGCTACAATTGTGGAATTGCTGGTCACATGATAAGTGAATGCAGAAAGCCTAGATCTGAGAACAAGGGAAAGCCAACTGAAACTATTGACTACAAGAAGAAATATTTTGATCTTCTCAGACAGAAAGGAAAGGCATTCATGACCCAAGAGTATGACTGGGCTGCTGATGGAAATCATTCTGATGATGATGCTGAGTTTGTCAACCTTGCATTGATGGCTGATTCTGAGCAGGAAGCAAGTTCCGCTAGCAATCAGGTATTTTCTACTAATCTCTCTGAGCTCACCAAAGAGGAATGCAATAGTGTTATAGATGATATGTCTACTGAACTATATCACTTGAGAGTTACTCTTAAATCACTTACTAAAGAAAACAATAGGATTAAGGAGACTAATTTGTTAGCCTATTCGATTTTGATGATTCGATGAATACATATATTTTGGAATGTTATTTATTATTCTAACATGCTTATGTTCACATAAATTTGGCTTTTAGATATAAAAACATCATGCTATTATGTTAGTCCTAACTTGGTCTTGCAGGTTAAAACAGCATGCCATTTGTGTATGCTCTAACGTGTTTCTGCAGGGTAAAACAGCTTACTGATTGTCTAATCAGTACACATCAAACAGCAAGCACAGCATGCCAATTGTACAATCAGCAAGCTGATTGTGTCTGACGCTTTTGCAGTTTTATTTCGGGATTTTAAGAGAAAGTCAAGAGGAGATGATATATTGATTATATATAGATTATATGTAAAGATCCTCAGAATATATATTCACCATACCTCCCACTTAAGCTTTTGGAGACAAGCCAAAATTCCTTTTGAATAAATAAGGTTACTTTACCTTATTTTATTACACCTCCATACCTCCACTCAAATACATCACATGGGACTCTTACAAACATTATTCCCTGCACATTATCTTCACCATACACGCACCAGTGCTCAGCTTTGCAGAGAATCAAACACATCCCATTGCTCAAAAGAAGCTCTCCATTACTAACGGCTTGAATTCATACCGTTGGAATTCTTTCAAGCCTTAAACCTACAGATCTTGTTCATCTATATAAGAACTGAATAACATCAGTTCTTGTCACTGAATACAACGTGTAGAAAACAAGATATACACACACAACTACTGAGCTTTCATTGCAAAATCTTATTAAACCTCTCAAACCCATATATACACGCATATATATATTCGGAGGGGTTCATAGGTTGAGTTGTATTTATTCAAACCTTTGTATTGTTCAAATTGTATTGAATAGTTGCTGTACAAGGTTGGCTAAAGGTTTTGGGTGGGTTGAACTAGACTAGAGAAGTGTACTTGGGAAGTATTGCTTAGAGAGTTAGTTCAGCACAGCAAACAGCAAGCCATTTGTAAGCAGCTGGGTTTTTTAGTTGCTGGGCAGATTGGTTAGGGAACAAGGGTTGGTGAACGTTGCTAGAGAAGTATACTTGGGAAGTATAGCTTAGAGAGCAGGTTCAGAACAGGTGTTCAGCAAGCCATTTGTCAGTAGCTAAGAAAAGGGGAGATATATTGTTGTATCTTGTAATTGGATTATCTTTGATCAATAATATATTCTCTTACCAAGTTTGGTAAGGGACCAGGACGTAGACCATAGGGGATTAGGGGTCGAACCTGGCTAAAAGATTGTGTGTCTCTTTTACTTACTGTTTATATTCCTTCTGCATTGCATTTCAGGTACAATCAGCGTGCTGTTTGTGAACTGTGTTATTACAAACAGCAAGCTGTTTTCAGTAAATTTCAAAACAGTTCATAAATTCACACTATTAACCAAAAACACCTATTCACCCCCCCTCTAGGTGTTGTTTTCATTTGGTATCAGAGCGTTGGTGTACTAACATTTCTGTAACAGGAAAGTACAGATCCTATGGCACACATTTATGTAGAGGGAGAATCATCAAACATGCCACCACTTCTCGTTGGTACAGAAAATTATGATCTATGGAGACTAAAGATGAAGCTGATCCTGAGCAGAAATCCACTTGAATGGTTGGTTGTTAAAGATGGTCCGTTTACCTTTTTGGATGAAAATGGCAAGCCAAAAGATGTTGATGATCTTACCGGGGAAGAATTGATAAAAGCAAGCTATAATGGAAATGCCAAGTATACACTAATTTGTGGTCTTTCAGATTCAGATTATGACAAGGTCTCTACGTGCATCACAGCAAAGGATATATGGGATACCTTGGAAATGAATTATCAAGCTACAATATGTGTCAATCCAAAACAGCAAGCTGATTGTCACAAACAGCAAGCTGCCTCAACGGACAAAAAGAAAAGTAAAGCTCAAATGACATGGAGTGATGAAGAATCTAATTCCAGTAAAAACTCAAGTGAAGAGATGATCAATTTTGCATTGGTTGGCATTGACAATGACATGGTTCGAGGAAACAAAGATGACGTTCGTGTAGAAAGCGAAGATTCGAACTCGGATGTTGAATCTAGTGCGGTAAACTCGTTTCAACTTAATTCATCTTCTGAAAATAATATTTTGGAATCACTAACCATGCAGGAACATAGTAATGTATCCATCATTGAGTTCATGGAGTTGAAAAATAAGAATGGCAAGCTGAAAAAGAAGAATATTCATTTGAAGAAAATCATTTCTGATTTAATGGCTGAGAAGGCTCCTGAAATCAACCATGATGATCTTATTGCTGATTTAAAAGAGAAAATCATTCAATTCGAAGGAGTCAACAAAGAAATTCTAAGGAGGAATGAGGTGCTCATGAAAGAACTCAAAGATTTGAAGTCAGAGATTGAAGCTAAGGATGAATGTATAAAAACATTCAAGATTAAAGAAGCTAGCCAAGCCGAATCCTCTAAAACTGCTGAGAAGAGAAAACAGCAAGCTGATCTTATCAAACAGCAAGCTGATTTGATTTCTCTTCTAGAAAAAGAGGTCAAAGACCTTCAGAAAGGGATGGAAACCTTTGTTCAAGGAGAAGACAGCTTAAAGACAATGATGAAGAAGGCTAATGTTCCCTTGGTCAGAGAAGAAGTTGGCATGAACTTAAAAAAGAAGCATGGTGCGCTTCAATATGATGGTAGAAATGGCATACCTTATGATTATGCTATGCCTTGGAAGACATGCAACAAGTGTGGTGGAAAAGGTCATCTGGAAATACATTGTGTGGTTCAAGTAAATGATAAAGGGAAAACAGCTTACCATAATGAACCAGTCAAAAGACAAACAGCTTACCAGAAGGGGCCAGTCAGGCGACAAACAGCATACCAGAATGCTCCTGACAGAAGACAAACAGCTTACCAGAAGGGGCCAGTCAGGCGACAAACAGCATACCAGAATGCTCCTGACAGAAGACAAACAGCATACCAGAATGCTCCCGACAGAAGACAAACAGCGTACCAGAAGAGTAAAATAAAGCAAAATCAGTCATCAAAAGTGATCCAAATGTGGATCAAGAAATCTGATTTAAATGTTTTATATATTCTTGCTACTAACCAGTTTGGACCCAAACCTATATGGGTACCAAAACATTAAGTTTGTGGTTGTTTGTTTTGTAGATATGTCTTGCCACCAAAATAAAATCAAATCGATGGATTTTGATAGCGGATGCACTAGGCATATGTGTGGAGACAAATCTCAGTTCATGAGTCTCAAAATGAAGAAGGGTGGAAGAGTTACAATTGGCAATAGCAAGACTCTTCGAATCCTTGGAAACAGCATGCTGTTTGGCTATAATAGACAATGATCCTTATATTTGGCATAAGAAGATTGGGACATGCACACATGGACTTGCTTAACAAATTATCAAGCAAGAAATTGGTCATAGGGGCGCCCAAACTAAAGTATGTCAAAACAGAGATGAAAGTGAAAGCATGCAACCTCAAGTTACTGGCAATCAGCAAGCTGGAAGTTCAAATCAGCAAGCTGGAAGTTCAAATCAGCAAGCTGAAAGCACTGTTGAAGTCAGCAAGCCAAAGAAGGATGCAGACACTGACAATCAGCAAGCTGAAAGTAGAATTGGATGCTAAAACGTTGAGTTTTTGTGCAACAAAGGTCCCTAAAAACAGCAAGCTAAGTGCAAAAGTTTGGTACTTTAGCTTACCTTTTTAGTATTATTTGCATGCTAATTAATTTGCTATTCTTATATAGATGTCAATAATGAATTTTAAGTGTAATTCACTTGCATGCATACATATCGTTAATTCTTTCGCATGCAATTTGTTGAGTAAATGTGTACTCGTGCATTATGTGGTACATCATAATCCATGCTTATATTGAATATGCTCGTGATTACCCTTTTTAATGATTAAGGGGGAGAGATTTTAGGAGGTTATCACTTAATGAGGTTATGTGTTTGGGATTTTAGTTCATATAAATCCTTATGTGCTTAATTGAATATCATGTTGTTAAATCAATGATGCATGTGTTGAGGGGGAGTATGTACTGCTAAAAATATATGTTGGTAATCATCAAAAAGGGGGAGATTGTTAGCCTATTCGATTTTGATGATTCGATGAATACATATATTTTGGAATGTTATTTATTATTCTAACATGCTTATGTTCACATACATTTGGCTTTTAGATATAAAAACATCATGCTATTATGTTAGTCCTAACTTGGTCTTGCAGGTTAAAACAGCATGCCATTTGTGTATGCTCTAACGTGTTTCTGCAGGGTAAAACAGCTTACTGATTGTCTAATCAGTACACATCAACCAGCAAGCACAGCATGCCAATTGTACAATCAGCAAGCTGATTGTGTCTGACGCTTTTGCAGTTTTATTTCGGGATTTTAAGAGAAAGTCAAGAGGAGATGATATATTGATTATATATAGATTATATGTAAAGATCCTCAGAATATATATTCACCATACCTCCCACTTAAGCTTTTGGAGACAAGCCAAAATTCCTTTTGAATAAATAAGGTTACTTTACCTTATATTATTACACCTCCATACCTCCACTCAAATACATCACATGGGACTCTTACAAACATTATTCCCTGCACATTATCTTCACCATACACGCACCAGTGCTCAGCTTTGCAGAGAATCAAACACATCCCATTGCTCAAAAGAAGCTCTCCATTACTAACGGCTTGAATTCATACCGTTGGAATTCTTTCAAGCCTTAAACCTACAGATCTTGTTCATCTATATAAGAACTGAATAACATCAGTTCTTGTCACTGAATACAACGTGTAGAAAACAAGATATACACACACAACTACTGAGCTTTCATTGCAAAATCTTATTAAACCTCTCAAACCCATATATACACGCATATATATATTCGGAGGGGTTCATAGGTTGAGTTGTATTTATTCAAACCTTTGTATTGTTCAAATTGTATTGAATAGTTGCTGTACAAGGTTGGCTAAAGGTTTTGGGTGGGTTGAACTAGACTAGAGAAGTGTACTTGGGAAGTATTGCTTAGAGAGTTAGTTCAGCACAGCAAACAGCAAGCCATTTGTAAGCAGCTGGGTTTTTTAGTTGCTGGGCAGATTGGTTAGGGAACAAGGGTTGGTGAACGTTGCTAGAGAAGTATACTTGGGAAGTATAGCTTAGAGAGCAGGTTCAGAACAGGTGTTCAGCAAGCCATTTGTCAGTAGCTAAGAAAAGGGGAGATATATTGTTGTATCTTGTAATTGGATTATCTTTGATCAATAATATATTCTCTTACCAAGTTTGGTAAGGGACCAGGACGTAGACCATAGGGGATTAGGGGTCGAACCTGGCTAAAAGATTGTGTGTCTCTTTTACTTACTGTTTATATTCCTTCTGCATTGCATTTCAGGTACAATCAGCGTGCTGTTTGTGAACTGTGTTATTACAAACAGCAAGTTGTTTTCAGTAAATTTCAAAACAGTTCATAAATTCACACTATTAACCAAAAACACCTATTCACCCCCCCTCTAGGTGTTGTTTTCATAATTTTTTTCTAAGTGATAGAAATGTTGCTCTAGAAACTCAATTTCTAGAATTTGAGAAAATGAGAGTTGATTGCAATGATGCTAAAAGTGAACTTGAAGCTGTGTTAAAAAGAGAACTGATTTTAAGAAACCAGCTTGAAAAAGAACAAGGGATAATTGCTAAATTTCAAAGCTGTAGGAATATTTCTCAAAACATAATAGAAGTCCAGGGAATAGAATCATTTGTGAGGGATACCTGGACTCAAAATAAAAAGGAGCTAGAACCTTGCCTTGAGGATCTAGAGACTATTTGTGAATCAACGGATAGTGATCATCCGTTGACAGATGAACCATCAACGGATGAGAGGTATCCGTCGACTAGCAAAAAGTCTGTTAGTAAGAAGGAACTCAAGAAACTGAATAATCTGTATGGTCCAGTAGCCAAGAACTTTGTTTCTGGTGAAAGTAGCCAAGCCAAATCAAGTGAGAAGGCTAAGGTAGGTGATTTACTTAACAAAAAGGCTGTTGGTAAATCAGTTAATGAAAAGGTAGAGACTGAGGGTAAAAAGAAAAAGAACAGAAATGGTAAGATAGGCATTAACAAGAAAAACAATTATTCTCCTGACAAGTTTGCTCCTAGGAAAACTTGTGGTAATTGCAGTAGTGTCAATCACCTATCTTCTAATTACAAGTCTGTTAAAAGGGCTCTTGTTCATGTACCTCAATCTATGCCAAGTATCCCTGCAATGCCTGTTATGCCTGGTTTGTATCAGAAAGCTAGTTTTTCAAATCCATATGTGAACATGCCATATGTGTCTAATCCTTATTTTCAATCTGTGAATATGCCACAAATGTCATGGAGCATTCCTAGCATGGATAATATGTATGCCAATTTTCCACAAATGCATGCATCAAATATTTATGCAAATGAGCATCTGTCAAAACCTATCACTCTAGCATCTACACCTAAAGTGAAGATTGCTAAGAATGCAAAACCAAAGGCTAACAAGAAAGGACCCAAGGAAACTTGGGTACCAAAATCAACTTGATTTGTATTTTGGAATGTGTGTAAGAAAATAAAAGGAATCTATGGTACCTAGACAGTGGATGTTCTAGGCATAGATTCAACCCTGCTCACAGAGTTCAAGGAGGCAGCTGGCCCTAGAATTACCTTTGGAGATGACAGCAAAGGATATACTAAGGGATATGGCTTGATTTCAAAGGACAATGTCATCATTGAAGAAGTGGCTTTAGTTGAAGGTTTGAAGCACAATCTGCTGAGTGTCAGTCAGATTTGTGACAAAGACTATGAAGTAAAGTTCAATAAAGAAGCATGTGTTGTTTCTGCCAAAGAAAACAACAATGTGGTATTGACAGGCTTTAGAAAAGGAAATGTTTACATAGCTGACTTCAACTCAGTATGCTCAGAATCCATTACTTGTCTCTTCAGCAAAGCAAGCAAGGATGAGAGTTGGCTATGGCATAAAAAGCTATCACATTTGAATTTTAAAGTTATGAATGATTTGGTAAGAAAGGATCTTGCTAGAGGAATCCCTCAATTGGAGTTCATCAAGGATGGATTGTGTGATGCCTGCCAATTAGGGAAACAAAAGAAAGCATCCTTCAAGAGCAAGACAGAGTCATCCATTGTTAAGCCCCTTCAATTGCTGCATATGGACTTATTTGGTCCAGCAAATGTCATGTCCATTTCAAAGAAGAAATACTGTCTGGTGATTGTAGATGATTTTTCTAAGTTTACATGGACTTTCTTTCTGCACTCCAAAGATTGTGCAAGTGAAATCATCATCAATCATCTCAGACTAGTAAACAATGGTTCTGAAGTAAAAGTGCAAAGAATCAGGAGTGACAATGGCACTGAATTTAAAAATTCCATAATGAAGATTTTCTCTGAAGAGAATGGAATTGTCCATGAGTTTTCTGCTGCTAGAACACCTCAACAAAATGGGGTTGTTGAAAGGAAAAACAGAACTCTCATTGAAGCAGCTAGAACAATGCTAAGTGAATCAAGATTGCCAACATATTTCTGGGCTGAAGCTGTCAACACTGCCTGTTTCCCTCAGAATATTTCCTTGGTCAATCAAGCTAGAGGAATGACTCCTTATCAGTTATTCACCAACAAGAAACCAACATTAGCTTTTCTTCATGTCTTTGGATGTAAGTGTTTTGTGCTAAGAAATCATGGAGATAACTTGGGCAAATTTGAAGCAAAGGCAGATGAAACTATCTTTGTTGGATATGCAGCAGGGAAAGCCTATAGAGTCTACAATCTAAGAATCAACATTGTTATGGAATCTGTACATGTTGTGTTTGATGATCAAAAGATTCAAGGTCTAAATGATGAAGGCTTCCATGAAGAATTGAGATTTGAGAATGAGGTAGAAGGTAGAATGTACATTGATGATGATGAGGAAAATGAAGATCATGGCCATGGAAATTCACCTAGAGTTGTTGGCCCAACTAGAAGTGATGCTAACACTGGAAATGAAGCATCCGTTGACAGTCATACTGGAGCATTAGATGCATCCGTTGACAGGCATTCTCATGCATCAGTCAACAGGCAAAATGGAGCATCCGTTGATAGACAAAATGATGCATCTGTTGACAGTCAACTTCATAACTCCGCAAGGACAACAAACTCAGGGGGAGTTTCTCAAAGTCAAAACTCAATATCCAATCAACAAGATCATGCTCACTTAGATGAAGCAACCTCATCTAGATCAAACCTTCCACCTTCAAGAAAATGGACCAGAGATCATCCTTTTGAGTTAATCATTGGTGACTCAAACTCAAGAGTCCAAACTAGGAGGGCCACACAAGAAGAATGTCTATACAGTAGTTTCCTGTCTCAAGAGGAACCTAAGAAAGTGGAAGATGCCCTTCTAGATCCAGATTGGGTCTTAGCAATGCAAGAAGAGCTAAACCAATTTGAGAGAAATAAAGTATGGAAGCTTATGCCCAAACCTGATGATAGAGGTGTCATAGGTACCAAATGGGTTCTCAAGAATAAAACTGATGAAAATGGCATAATTGTGAGGAATAAAGCTAGATTAGTGGCAAAGGGCTATTCTCAAGAAGAAGGGATAGATTTTGATGAAACTTTTGCTCCAGTGGCAAGACTTGAGGCAATTAGAATTTTCCTAGCCTATGCAGCACATGCCAATTTCAAAGTCTATCAGATGGATGTCAAAAGTGCCTTTCTAAATGGGGAACTGGAAGAAGAGGTATATGTTCATCAACCTCATGGCTTTGAAGATCCAGAATTTCCAGAATATGTATATCTTCTCTTGAAAGCACTTTATGGTTTGAAGCAAGCACCAAGAGCCTGGTATGACACTTTATCTCAATTTCTTTTGGAGAATCACTTCACTAGAGGTACAGTAGATAAAACCTTATTTCATAGAAATGTCAATGGTTCTTCAATACTTGTTCAAATCTATGTAGATGATATTATTTTTGGGTCTACAGATGAGAAGCTTTGCAAAAGGTTTGCCAAACTTATGCAAAGTAGGTATGAAATGAGCATGATGGGTGAATTAACTTACTTTCTTGGTTTACAAGTAAAGCAAGTTAATGAGGGAATTTTCATAAGTCAAACAAAATATATTTATGATCTTTTAAAGAAATTTGACTTAATGGATTGTGCCTCTGCAAAAACACCTATGTCCACTGCAACTAAGCTTGAATTGAATACTAAGGAAAAATCTGTGGACATCTCAAGCTATAGAGGCATGGTAGACTCACTTCTATATCTAACAGCTAGTAGACCTAATATAATGTTTTCCACTTGTCTTTGTGCTAGATTTCAAGCTGACCCTAGAGAGTCTCACTTGATTGCTATTAAGAGAATTTTCAGGTATCTCAAGGGAACACCAAACCTTGGCATTTGGTACCCAAGAGATTCTGGCTTTGATCTAATTGGCTATTCAGATGCAAACTATGCAGGTTGCAGAATTGATAGGAAAAGTACTACAAGCTCCTGTCAATTTCTAGGGAACAGGCTTGTGTCATGGTTCAGTAAGAAACAGAACTCAGTCTCCACTTCTACAGCTGAAGCTGAGTACATTGCTGCTGGAAGTTGTTGTGCACAGATTCTTTGGATGAAAAATCAACTTATTGACTATGGTCTAAAAGTTGAGAAGATTCCAATTTTCTGTGACAACACTAGTGCTATTGCCATCACAGAGAATCCAGTGCAACATTCGAGAACCAAGCATATTGACATCAAATACCACTTCATTAGAGAGCATGTGATGAATGGTACAGTAGAAATGCACTTTGTGCCAAGTGAAATGTAGCTTGCAGATATCTTCACCAAGCCTCTTGATGAATCTTCATTCACAAGATTGGTAGGTGAACTAGGTATGCTTAATTTTTCATAATTCCTAGTGATATCTAATAATACTGTATTGCAGCTAGAAATGTGTTTTGATTTACTTGAGAATTAAAATTCTCAAAAATCTTTCAGCAGAAATTTTGTTTAAGGCAAAATTTGCTTATCAACGGATATCCTTTTATCCATTGGTAGTATAAACACATTACTAGATTTTCGTATGTCAACGGATAACAGGTTGTCCACGTCATCGATGGATAAACTGTTTTCTCAACCGTCCATTCTTTATCCGTTGATATACATATTTTTTTTATATAGCCGTTGGTAAACGTGTATATTTAGTCACGACTGTACTTCTTTTCTTTTCATTTACTATCAGACAGTTATTTTTGCCCAATAGGATAATTACTCTCAATTATTCTTTAATTAAATTCTGAGAAGTATAAAGGCTGTTTATCTCTTTAACGGTTCACTTTTATCTACTCACGAATTTTCTTAAGCAAAATCTCTACATCTTCCTCTTCATCAAATTCTCTGCAACTCAAAGTTCACTACTCCAAATGGCACCCATTGTTAAGATGATGTCCTCAACTGGATTCACTTATGAGAAGAACAATTTTGTTGCTTTGGTCGATACTGCGATTGCTCCAGAAGCCTATCATACTATGATGAATTTTGTGAAGAACTGTAGGCTGTCATATGCTATGACTACCACCACACCCCTCATCCATGAAGTAATTGAGGAAATGTGGACATCGACTGAATTTAATGGTACTGATGAAACTATCTCTTTTTCTCTTAAGGGTAAAAATTATGTGGCTAATTCTGATGTCCTTACTGCATGCTTAAAATTACCTGAAAATAATTGTTCATCATTACCAACCGATGCTGAAATAGTTACCATGCTAAACTCAATTGGATATGCTTCTAGTACTGACAATTTAGGTAAGATTGTTAGGAAGGGTATGGTTAAAGAATGGAGTTATCTGTGTGATGCTTTCATTAAAACTTTTTCTGGTAAAATTAGTAATTTTGATGCTGTTACTAAATCCATGCTAGTGATGCTTTGTATGCTTTTAACTGATAAATACTTTAACTTTGGCTCACTAGTAATGTATGAAATAGCAGCTAAGTTAGGTAAGAAAGAAACTAGGGGCAAAAATATCTACTTTGATAGATTTTTTATGCTCTTAGGCCTGCATATGTCAGAGAATGAGCTATCCCTCTCTAACCCGGATAGCAAGTTCAGTTGTTTTGTACAGGAGAAGAGAGTCCTCAATGACTTGATTCGAATGAATCTGAATGCAGGAGTACAATTGGTTTATCCACCAATTATTCAGGTAACTTCTAATCTTATTACTCCTATATCTACCCAAATTTCTTTGCCTTCCAATGTCACAATGGAGTCTGTGGCTGTGACCAAACAGGCTCCTACCAAAGTGACCAAATCAAGAGTTTCAAAACCACAATCTAAAAGACAAACCTCAGGTGTCTCTCAAAAGACACCTGTTTCAAAAACTACCAAAACTCTTGAGGGGAGTGTGAAGGTGGTAGTGAGTGGTGAGGGACAGAGTGAACATCAAAGAAGCCCTAAGGATAAGGAAGGTGAGGCAGGTGCAACCAACATTTCAGTCTTTCAAAAGACTGTTAATGAACCTTCAAGCCAAATTCTAGTTACATCCTTTCAACAGGGTGTGACTACTGATTTAAGTTCCACTCCAGGAACACTGCATAAAAGGGCAAGAGACACAGATAGCTCTCACTCAAAAACCTATGGTAGAAGAGTAAAATCCAAAACCATTGGGGAATCACAGGGTGCACACACAGTACAGCAAACTGTACCTTCTCAGATTCAGTTTGATGTGACTTAAATAAATGTGGAGTCACAGCCCCTTGATCTTAACCTTCAATTAGATACACATTTTAATCCACCATCACCAACTCCATCTCTGGATGTGGATATGATATCTACATCAATTCCTGATTCTCCATCTTTAAAATTCTTGGAGAAGCCCCACTCAACAATTGGTGGTCATCATCTTTTAGATGATTTGTTGTGCCATCAATCTTCCATTCCTGAATTCACAACACTACTTGTGGCCTCTTCCTTAAAATCAATCACCACAGATTCAGTGTTGGTTTTCACTTCAACGGATACTCTTTTTCCTTCATCAACGGATATCCTTCATCCGTTGACAAGTGTTTCTCCATCAATGGATGTGTCTACAACTAATCATCCGTTGACAGCAATAACTACTACATCAACGGATACACTTTATCCGTTGACAACTCTCTCTACCACTGCAAAATGTGACATTCCCATGTCAACTGTGGAGGAGTTTGTAGTAGTTGAAACACTTTTAGGAATGAGGGAATGGAGTGAGAGGCTGCCTTGTGAGCAGGCAAAAGGAGAGAAAAATAATGAGAGGCTGACCATTTCTTTCGGTCAGGCAAAAGGAGAGCAAGAGAGTTCCACCTTAGTAGGTGAAGGTGAGGGTGTGAGAGGTGTGAGCCAGGGGGAGCCCCTGATGCAAGAAAAGAGAGATGAGAGGAGAGAAGGGACTACAGGAGAAATAAGGCAGGATGATTCAGCCATTGCAAGTGAGTTAATGGAGGTTAATGAAGCTTCCAAAGAGATGGAATTTCGACAAGAATATCAGTCAATTATTGACTCCATCTCTTTGGATCCTGAAACCTTTACTCATCCTATTTCTACCTATCAAGTCATGGCACAACAGGGCAATATGGAGGCAGAGGAGGCAATGCACCTAGTGCACACCTCAGAATCTCTTCAAAGAGCAAAAGAAGCTTTACAAACCCTGTCTCCAAGTGCTGGAAGTGAAGAATTTGGCAGTGATGACAGTTAAAGTTCAGATGGTGAAAAAATCAATGAGGAAGAGACTCCAGAATGGATGTTTACCAATGCCACTGAACTTAGGGATCTCAATGTGGAAATCATCAAGCAATATCAATCTGCTAAGGCTGAGCACCAAACTGCAGAACCACAGAGAAAGACTGTTCTTGAGCAGGTTATGGCCTCACTGAAATTGCAAAAGATGCAAACAGTTATTCAAAGAACACAACAGGAGGAGGTCAAAACTGCAATTAGAGATATGAAGATAGAACTAGATGCCAGGATTGCGGCACTAGCTTCTACTACCACTCAGAAGGTGCTTACTAGCAAACTTCTCAAAGAAGATAGCCTGGCTAAGTCTGTTCAGCTTCTTTCCTCCAGAGTGGATAGTATGGAATCTCAAATGCAAACTATCATTGCCAATCAATCAAAACAAACTCAACTACTGGAAATGCTACTTGCAGCTTCACCCCAACCCTTGATGCTAACAAAAAGGGGGAGAAAATGGGAACAAGCAAAGAAGAGGCTGTAACATCTTCTGGTCAAATTCAAGCTACCAGTAGTAAGATAGCACAGATTGAGGGGGAGAAACTGTAACATCCCGGTTTCGAAAATATTAATCCTAATTATTTTATTGGGAATAAGATTTATTGAGGTTAAATTTTCAACCGTTTTGGAGATAATAAAGCATTTAGAGACCGAGACGATAAATTGTGGATATTGAGAGATAATTACTTTTATTGATTGAGAATGGAATTATTATGTCAAATAATAATTATTTGACGTCAAGTGATTTTTAGGATTTATTTCCGGAAATTTACAAATGGACTCGTAATTATTTAAAATACGAGATTTTTGGAGATTTGACGACTTTATTATTATTAAGTTAAAGAGTTTAATTATTTTGGAAAATTTGGGAGATAATTGTTTTAATAAAACAATTATTAGTGGAATAAAAAGGAGTGAAAATTTATAAGTAGTGGGTGGTTTAATTTGGATCGGAGTTAATTGTTAGTAGTTAGTTATATATTAGTTGGGCCAAGCCCAATTAGAATTAAGTAGAGCTTAGTAAACAAAACAAGCAAGGGAAAATAATACATACACGCAGAAACAAAACCATCGGGGAGAGAGAAAACCAAATTAGGGAAAAAGGAAGAAAAAAATTAGGGTTTGAAATTGAAATTTGGGGGTTTGTAATTGAAGAGAAGATTGGGAGTTTGTGTTGGGGGGAGCTTTGAGTGAAGGGGGAAGAGAACCCCACCGCGCAGCGGCAGTGGCCGGCGGTGGTGGTGGCTGTTCGTCCGACAGTGAAGGAGGAAGGGAGATAGAAGTGGGGAGATGAGGGAGAGGTTATGTGCGCGATGTGTGTGTGTATTCTCTGTTGTGCTGTGTATGTGTGTGTGTTTTGGATGGGTGTGCGTGTGTTGATGGCAGTGGTGGCGTGTGTCCGGTGGTTGCAGGTGAGAAAGAGAGGAGGAAGGAGGCTGTGGGTGTGTGGTAATAGCAGGGTAAGAAGTGAGGTGGAGAGGAAGAGAAGAAAGGAGAAGTGCGGTTGTGTATGTATGTATTCTGTGTGTGTATATTTCGGTGACATGTATGTGCTGTGGGTACGCTGTAGGTGTATTCGGAGGGTGTGGTGGTGGTGTTGTATGATGGCAGCAGGGGAGAGACCACCACTGATGGTGGTGGTGGTGGTTTGTGTAGGAGAGAAGAGAGGGAGAGAGAGGGGAAAAAAAAGAGAGGGAAAGAGAGAGGGAGAGAAAGACTGGAGAGATTGCTTGATATTGGGAGAGATGCAGAGATATTTCAAAGAGAGCATTACGGAATATAGAAGAAGAGATTTACATGGAGAGATGTTGGAGAGATGTAGGCAGATAGGAGAAACAGATCAGTGCAAATGGAGAAAGAAAGAAAGATAGAGGGAAAGAGAGAGCGAGAGAAAAAGCTGGAGAGATTTCTTGATATTGGGAGAGATATAGAGATATTTAAGAGGGAGCATCACGGAAGATAGAAAAAGAGAATTACAGAGAGAGATTTCGAAGAGATGAAGGGAAATAGGACAGAAAAATCGGAGAAGAGGGAGGTGGTGCGTGGTAGTGAAAATGACAAATGTTCGCGAAAAGAAAAAATGTGTATACGGGGCATCGATAGTGGTCACCGGAGAAGCGTGATGATTTGATAGTGGTGTGCGTGTTTTGCACAGTAAGTGGATGTTTTAATTTCATTATTTTGAAGATGCATTTTCGAGGAATTTTTAGTATTTTCGGAGTTAATTTTGAAGACTCGTTAAATATTGTAGTTGTAAATCATAGAGATTAATTTGGGTTTTGTCGAATATTTAGAAGTTAAATTTCCGTAATTAATTCGGGAATTTGTGAAATAGTGGAGTTAATATTTTTGGAGTTTAGTTTTTAAAATAGCCGATTTTAGTGATAAATCGTGCTTGGTTTGTAAAATTGGATTTGTAGAAATTTGTGGAGTATGGATTGATAATTGGTGTATTAGTGGTTGTTTGGGTTTGTTGTTGAGGTGCTATGACACCGGGCGGCTCTATTTACGAAAAGGTCATGCCAGATTTTCTGTAAAAAGGACTTTAACTCAAGTCTAATAAATGTGTAGAAGTCACGAGACTGGTAAACAGAATTGTTAAGCGTGGAATTTAATAAATTTTATTTCGAGGAGCAAGCTGCGAAATAGTTGGAGTATTGATTAGTAAGCAATAGAGGCTTATTTGGTGAATTGTGACTTAAGAAGATGTCATTGATTTTAGTGGATATTTGGGAAACAAGTTGAGTTGTAGAATTTGACTGTTACGATTAGTTACTTTGTAAAGTGTAAGTATAATAAATTGAGAATATGCGATTGAAGAGTTTGATGATGCTTGTCCAGGTTATTGGAAACGTGGGGTGAGGAACAGTTGGACTGCTTGGATAGCGGTGGTTGTAAGTATATCTTGCTGTGATAAATTGAAGATAATGCGTTATATTTTTGTTAACGTATTTACTGTGTTTTAAATTATATGCGTATATTGTTTATGCGTATACAAAGTTTGAATTTTATTTCCAGTAAAATATTTATTTTGAACTGGAAAAGTGGAAAAGTAGAAAAGTGTATTTGTGAATTTTAGAAGAAATGTATTTTTCAAGTAGAAAAGTAGAAATGTGGATTTATGAATTTGAAAGGGATATATCTTTTAAATCGAGCTGTTTAAAGTGTGATTTTTGTAATATTATGAATACTCGTTAAATTGTTTTAACTAGTATATGTTGAAATGCGATTTTGAGGAAAACTGAGCATACTGGCATTGCTAGTGAATCACTCCAGAAATGGAGACAGTATGAACCTCCAGAATGGAGACCAGTAGAACTTCCAGAAATGGAAACTTTGTGAACTTCCCGAAATAGGAAGTAAAGGCCGGGGACCCCCACTAGTAGAACTTGATGAACTTGTCGTGTGTAGAATGCCCAGTTTTTCCTCACGTAAATTGTGAAGTTTATATTTTTATTATAAACTGTGAATTGTGAAATGTTGATGATTGCTTACATGCAATATTGTGAAAATGTCTTAAGATTCAGTGTTTTGTGAAATTATGTTGAGTTTGGATTATTGTGAAATAAAACTGTTTACGAGATTATTACTCAGTTTTAAAAGATGAATACTTTGGCAGAACTTTGATTTCGGTGCGAGTTATATTTTATTATAAACTGTGTAGTGATATTGATTTCTAAAACTAAATTATTTTATAAAACCTCAGTGGATCACTACAAAATATACTTGCTGAGCTTTATAGCTCATTCTTTTATTTTATAAATTATCACAGGAAGATACTGAAGATTTCAGAAGAATACTAGGAAAGGTAGAAAGAAGTGATGGACCATTAGAGCTGGTGGTTGACTTAGTGGTTGTGCTCCACGTACTGGAGTTGTAGATCGACTTGGTGGAAGCACTTGTTGGGGACTCTGGTTGTATGTTGATTTGAGGTAAGTCAGGACATAGTTGGTTTGTAGTTGTACAAATTACAGTACATGGTAGATAGTAGTTGAGATGAGATGTGCGTGGCACAATTTTTGTTGAGATAGACTTTTGTTATAGAGTTGAATTGTTGAATTGAAAAACAGGTGGATAGTCCTATTTACGAATACTTCATGCCGAAATTTACAAAAAAAAAAAAATATTAGCAGGTTAAGCAGGTTGTGATGTAATTTTGGCGGACCCTCGGACCGGTTTCTTTCCAGAGGAAATCAAACCGGGGTCTGGGGCGTCACAGAAACAGCCAATTGTAGTGGTCAATCCAACAGATTTTGAAATAAAGGCTTCTCCTGTGAAGAAACAAGTGGCTTTGCCTGAGATTCAAAGTTTAAAAGAAATCTCAGATGGTGAAAGGCAATCCAGAATAGAAGCTTTGGAAAAGATCAACAAGGAGACTAGTGAAAGAATTCTAAAGACAGAGATGATGATGATCAATGAATCAATTGCATCATCTCTGTTTCTTAATGCTCAATCTTCTGCTCCAACAATATCAACCACAATCATGAAGGTGCTCACTCCAGAGATTGTGGCTCCTACATTCTATGATGCTGAGCCATCATATGTCAAAGAATTTGAACCAATCATCAAAACCAGAGCCTACTCACCTCCAAAGGAAAATGGGAAGAACAAGCTTCAATTGGACTACCCATTTCCCAAGAATGATGAAGAAAAGCTAATGGGAAAAACAATCATAGAGTTCAAAGAGCAAACAAATAAGAGTGTAAGAGATTGGATGGCTGTAATTATAAGGAATGGAAAAGTATTAAATATATCCAACAGCCATCCTAGATTTGTGGAAGCTAAAAGAGAAGAAGTCTCCAGAATCCAAAGGGAATCTCATCCAAGTACAGAAAATCAACATGAAAACTCAGATGAAAAGAGGGCCAGGCTGGCTAAAGAGTTAATGGATGAGATAGAGGAAGAAATGAGGGAACCTGAGGAAGTCCCCAAATCCAAATCTAAAAGAATGAAAGCTAAAACCAAAAGGGTTCTTTCTCCAGAACCCTCTCCAGAAAAAGAAACTACTGGCTCATCAGTATCTATATCTGTAACAGTAGTCAACCCAACTGTGAACTTTCATGGTGACCCCATAATTCCTAAAGAAGAACCAATGAATTTTGATTCAATTGAAGTTCCTTCAGTCTTGCTGAATCCAAAACAGAAGAAAAGGGCTCCAAAGAAGCAACTTTCAAAGGGACCAGTTCAAGTTGCTAGGGTACCTGCTATTGTCAAACAGCCAATCTTGGAAAACAAAGAAGACTTTATCTATCAGGCAGAAATTGAAGAATACTCTAACATGAATCTATATTTGGATGAATTGTCAGAAGTAAGAGGAATTGACAAGTACAATAATCTACCTGAGAGATTAGTGTTTGTTTACAAGGGAGGAAATCAGAGGACATAGCCATTACAGAAGGTTCTTGGAGAGAATTATCATACATTGACCAAAGTGTTCTCAGCTTTCAAGAGACACACAGGGTTCTCTGAGACAGCTAGAAGGGAGATAATTAGCAGAATAGAAGAAATAAGGAGAGAATGGAACTCACCCTCAAGTCCACCAAAGAAAATGAAGATCCCATATAATGGACAGAAAATCCACATTCAACCCTTTTGGATGATGGAGTTTAGGGATGAAGAGGGCACTAGGAGATTTTTCAGGTTAGAAGACCAACTGTCAAAGGCGAGTTCTGAATACCTAAGATGGTTACAACTAAAGCTAAATCCAAAAGTTGTTGAAGAAGATGCCTTCTATAGGCAACTCCAAGTGCAAATTGAGTCCAACTCTGCCAAGGAAGGAAAGTCAAGGGTGCAGCCAACCAGAAAGAGGAAACATCATTAATTTGCTCAATCTAAAGGAGCACATCTCTGATAAGTTTCTTAAAGCTTTCTATTTTTAATTTTTGTAGCTTAATACAATTTTTGCATACTGTAGTGTATATATCTTTAGGAATGTTTTGTTATCATCAAGGTTCTGAATTTATGCTTTACTGCCATCAAGTATAAATTGGGGGAGATTGTTAGGAATATGTTGTAGTTGATGATAACTTAACATTCAAGCAAAATTGTATAAGTCAAGTTTTGTAACTGTCAACGGATAAGACATTATAACTCTATTCGTTGACAGGTAGCTCATCAACGGATGAGGTTTTGTAGCATACTGCAATATCTCTATTTATCAGTTGATAATGTTTTTATTCAGTCATGTTGACCATCAATGGATAGGCAGAATAGGGTAGCCAATTGTAAATAAGCTATGCTATGTAATTCTGTCTAAGTGAAAGTGTATCAACGGATGAGAACAGGACTCTATCAACGGATACAACTCAAATCTACTCTATCAACGGATACAGCTCAAACTACCCTCAACGGATAACTGTGCACAACATCAACGGATAATCATTAACACTTTATCCTATGCTAGCTGAGGATTAGCAGTTGATATGGACAGGTTTGACTGACAGATCACATGGGTTGATAGTAGGTATAAAAAGCAGTATGGCAGCCATACTTTGGAAACACAGAAGAAAGAAGCATTCCATTTACACAGTACATACAAGAAAGGTGCAGGGGACATATCTGTTCACAAGGACAACCTTTCGGCTACATGTGGATTTGGAGTGGAGTAGCAAGTCAACTTGAATTAGATTAATATTATCTTGTTCCTGTAGTACTTGTAAACTTGGGATATATAACCAAGTGTAGCAACTCTTTAGATATTAAGAAAACAGACATATTTGCTTAGGGGCTTCTTGAATATCTTTAGAAGCAAAGAGTTGTAAAAACAGAAGCTGTGTACATTTGTATCACAGAGTTTTCTTCGAATAAAAGTCTCAGGTGGTACACTTAACCACCTGATTTTTATGTGTTTGTGAATCATTTCTCATTCAACAATTATCTACTTATAGATTTCTGTGGTTTTTATCAGAAATTTATAAATATCAAGAATTGTATTCAACCCCCCCCCCTTCTACAATTATACAAGTGTGTAATCTGGGAATAACAGGGGTCAATCTTATTTTCATACGATTGTTGATGATTGTAGAGATATTCTTAAACACTTTGATGAAGTGTTAGTGACGTTTGTCCCTAGGTCTGCGAATACGGTAGCACACTTGTTAGCAAAAGCTACGTATTCTATGTTAGGTCTTCAGGTGTGGTTATCTATTGCTCCAAATTTTATCATTTGTAATATTGGTTCCGAGGAAGGTTAAAGTAATGCAAGTACGTTTTGTTTAAAAAAATGAGCACCGAAAGATAAAAATTGTTGCTTATTTTATCTTAACATTGGTAGTTAGGTTTAGCTAGTATACTCCTAGGCTTAGCTACTGCTTGTTAATTCAAGGTATAACTATGCTTGTCTTTGCTTTTCGCGGGGTATGTCCCTAGTCTCTGTTTTTTTGTTTTTCTGAGAAAAAATGGAATCTAAATCTAGTTTTAAGGAGAATGTATTGTGATAACTCCAGATTCCGATCAGCTACTTCCTCCGCCGTTCCCACATTTGGAAGATGTAATGCTAGTGGTTAGGCCTCTACAAAACAATGTCGGGAGATGGGTTTGAACCCGCGACGCCTCCGGCGTGAGAATAAAAGTAGGCTTTGGAAGATAAAGATAAGGACTAGAGTATCGAAATATGGAGGGTGTGTGTATGAGAGTGTGTAAAAGAACGTAACCCCTAAATTTTCTTCTCTTGGTTTATTTATAAGCCAAGGATTAAGGTTAGGGGTTGGTACCTGCAATCATGTTGTAGATAATCCCCACTTGTCCAGGAGATAATTGTGGTGGCATGTGCCAATGTCATGTCAACACGTGGATTGATAGGGACGTGATTATGCCAATCATAGGATTCCCTTACTTGTCGCTGTCATGTGGGGCCACAATCAGGACTCATGCCTACCACACCTAGTAGTGTTGTCTCATGCATCTTGGGCCTGGACCACAGGTGTATTGGGTTGGGCCCGATCTGGGCTAGAAGTGAGCAGGACTAGTATCAATCTGGGTTAAGTCCAGTCGGGATTAGTTACAGCCTATCATTTGCCCCCACTCCCTTATGCGAACTTTTCGGATGGGGGAGTAGAAACTTGTATTATTATATGCAAAAAATTTGGCTGAATTTTGCCCCCTAATTCGAATTGTTGAGAAGGGAAGCAATCCGGATTGAGGTAATACTGAATTCTCCACAAGTCCATAGCCAGAGAAGCTTTGGGTAACTTAGAAAAATTTTGACCGAGTTTTTCCCCTTAATCCGGATTGTCGATAAGGGAAGCGATCCGAATTGAGATAATACTGAATTTTCCACAAGTCCAAAGCTAGAGAAGCTTTGGGTAACTTAGAAAAATTTGGGTTGATGTTTGCCCCCTAATTCGGATTGTTGACGAGGGGAATAAATCCGGATTGAGGTCGTACAGTGTTTTGTTATTCTCTATCACCAGGTCTTTTCCTTTGGTTTAGGTGGATGGAGACCGGACCATTTGAGTTAGAAGTAATCCGGGTTGGAGGGAGTCCTGACTGAGGTTAAATTCCAATCGATTTAGGGATTTTCCCTCTATCGATTTTGAAAATATGTCACTCCATTTTCTCTAAAAATCCATGCAATAGTTGTCAGCCTTTATAGCAGTTGTCTCTTCATTATTATCCAACCAATCAAGCCCTGCCACGTGGCCTTTGGGTCGTTCCTTTTCTGTACCTATAAATAGGCTTGCCCCTTTTCTTTTTGTACTTTACCAAAGTACAAGTACAATCCCTTTTCAGTTTCTTTCTCTTTCTTCTTCCTTTTGGGTTTTTGTCGCCGGAATCCACCGTCGCTGGTTGCCTTCGATTTGCTTTTGGATCTCCAGTTTGTCCTCGTTTGGGAAGCTTTGTACTTGTAAGTCTCTTTCTCTCTTCTCATTGTTTTTCGATTCTTCTTGGTCTTTTTGCATGCCCTTTGCACTTTATTTGTAGAAGAAAACCCCCATGGCTATTCGTGTTCCTTGCTTCTGTTTATGATTGTTGTTGTTGCTTTTGTGTTTTCAAAATGAGATAGCGGTTTTCTTGGTTTAGTTGTTGAAGTTTTTTGTTTTGGTGTTTCAAATTTTGGGTTTTGGTTATCTGTATGCATCAGGGTTTTGGGTTTGTTCTTGGTGTTCTTTAATTTCAGGGTTTGAATATATGTGTGTATGTGTGTTTCTATCGTGTTTTTGTGTTTAGATCTCATGGATTATGTTTTTGGGTTTTGGTGTATCGAATCCAGACTGGGAATCTTTCCCTTATCCGAATTTGGTTCTGTCCTGGGTTTAGATCATAGTAAATCCCCAATAACCTGTCCTCAGGTAAGAAAAAGTACGGTTAATCCAGACTTAGGGATTTAAGGATGTCATATTCCCCCTAATCCGGACTACTGTTGAGTTTCATCATGATACAACGTAGATTAAATCCGGACCATATAGGTTTAAAAATGGATAAACAGTTTTTGGATAGTTTGAGCTAGGGTAATTAACAAGTTGGTATTTAGGAAAGCATGAAGTTGGACTAGTAATGATATTGATAAAGGTCTTCTGATTATTTTTTAGGTTTTATGGTCCGGATTAAACAACGAGCAAGGAGAGCCAAAACAGCCGTACCTGGATCCGTTAGTCCTTTTAGTTGCTCAAGCTCCAATACTGGTAGTTCGGACTCCCTTGTAGACTTAGATTGGTGCATTATGGCCAAGAAGAAGAAGATTACCCAGATGGTAGTTACCCAGCTTTACATCAAAGACCGGGGTCCGGGCCAATCATGCATCACTCCAGAAGGGTATTGGGTAGATAGTAAGTACTTGTTTATCCGAAAATATGAGGTCGAAGAAACCCTCTTCTATAGTGATCTAAGATTTCAATACAAGCATAGACATCCAGATGGAATTCCTGGTCCTTATGATCAGGCAAGGCTGGACACCACGTTTTCCGGGACGGTGATTAGTGAGGTTCTGTATTCCCTCGCACCTAAGTTTGTTAAAACCCTGGTCTTTGAGATGGATGATGTAGTCCGGGCTGTTTTCTACCTTGGCCCCGAGTTTCAATGGAGGTGGCCCCGGGCTGGGGAGAGAATAAACCACTGAACTGCTGACGGTCACGTTGGAGTCTGGCTGGAGCATCTCCGGTCTGGGTGGACTCCTAAGTGTCATTTCTTCATAAAACATCTTTGTAAATATGAATACGGGATTTCATTGATGCAACTAACATCGAATGCGGTTAAGTGGATTTCTTGGTTTCTTGGTTTCTTGGCGCGTACAATCGTACCGGTATTTTTCCCAACTTCAACCTTTTCACTCTCGCGCATTCGAGTAAGGACCGTTTCAATGAGCTTAGGTTCTGGGGAGATGAGTTCGGGTGCGGGGATGCGAAACCGGTTATGATGCAAAGTTCCCTTTAGGGTTGGAATAGGGAATGGATTTATGTGAAGGGTTGGGAAGCTGAATATATGCCTCTTTTTGCTAAACGCATAAAGGATATCCCCGAGAAAGAGACCTTTAAATTTGAAGGAGAGGCTTCTAAACGGATTCATGCGTTCTGCATGAACCACTAATTCTAAACGGATTTATGTGAAATGTCTCATTTTTCAGATGACCCGGGACACTTTCATGAACCACGAACAGATGTATAGCTGGGATGTACGTCCTTTATTTTTCTTTATTTGAGCTGGTATTCTTCATGTTTGTAAGTCCTTTGTTTTTTTATTCGTGCACACTAATTCTTTTTGTTTTCTATCTTCAGGCTTGCCTCACTACAACCCGAAGCTGGTTGAAAAGATGACTAAGAGCTCCGTAAGAAAAGCCCTTGCCTCCCAACTGAAGAAGTTGATCGGCGTGCATCAGACTAAAGTTCCTAGCAACCGGGTTCCTACTGACTCTGATACCGGTACGGGGACCAAAGCTGGGTCCAGTGTCCAGGGTGAGGGTCTTGGAGATTCCCACCGAATTGAGGAGGTGGCCCGGACTGATGTTGTTGATTCCCCCATCTCAAAGCCCCCCCTTCCAAAAGACAAAGGGATTTTGAGGGAGATAATGACTTTGATCCGGAGAACCTTCGTGGGGTGAGTACGGTTGCTACTCAGTCCGGGGGAGCGGGACCTAGCCGAAAGAGTTCAAGTATCCGGGTTGACAAACTCGGGCTCAAGGATCTTGCGGAAATGGCCGCCTCCATTCCTGAGGAAAAGGATTGGAAGGCCATGGACTGGATTCCTACATCCGAGCTACTCAAGCGATCTCTTGCTGTTTGAGGCCAGGTAATTTTCAATCTTTACATTTGTTTCCCTTAGGATGTTTTACCAATTTTTGACTTGTTTTTTGTATGTTGTAGTACGAGATTATTCTTGCAAGATCTGCTGCGAATGAAGAAGAGCAGATCAAGGAGCTATCCGGGCAACTGGCTGTTGTGAAGAAAGAAGTTTTTGCAAAGGATCTAAGAATTACAGAATTGGAGAAATCTTTGGCTTCATCAACTAACAAGGTTTCAGAATTGGAAGGTGAAGTGAAGAAGGCTACAGACCGGGCTACTGTTGCAGAGCTTAAGTCCGGTGTCCATGCCGAAAGAATTACCGAGTTGGAAACTGAGCTGAAGGCCGTCAAGCCGGAGTTGGAGGTCATTGCTGAATATAAGAAGTCAGAAGAGTACACTGAAGCTATTGCTGGGGCTATTGCGAAGAAACTATACCGGTGCTGGTTGGTTGCAGAGAGGCTCGTAAAGACTGATCTGGAGTCTTCTTGGGAGAAGTTTGCCGATCTTTATGTTGCTGCTAAAGAGGCTCATGACATGGATGGTACAGAACCGGCACCTTATGATGGCCCCAATCTAGTTATCCCTCAGCCCGAAGACCAAACCCAAACCTAATTTGAACTTTGCTTAATATTTGGAAAAATTTTGTAACTTAAATCTTCAAATTTGCATTTTGTACGAACTTGTTTTGAATTTGTGTTGTATTTCTCCTAATTATTGCTTTTTATTCATATGTGCTTTGTTTCGTATATTTGTTGCCCCTAGTCCAGATTGTTTCCAAAGGAAGGAATTCGGATTTTGGTAGTTATTTATTTTTGCTCAAGTCCAAAGTTTGAAAACTTTGGGTAGCTTAACAAATTTTTAGAATTTTGCCCTTCCAATCCGGATTGTTTCCAAAGGAGGGAAGCCGTATTGTGGTAGTTGTTGAGTTTTTCTTAAGTCCAAAGTTTGAAAACTTTGAGTAACTTAGAAAAATTTTAGAAATTTACCCCCAGTCCGGATTGTTTCCAAAAGGAGGGAATCCGGATTGTGGTAGTTGTGGAGTTTTTCTTTTTAAGTCCAAAGTTTAAAAACTTTGAGTAACTTAGATTTTTTTTTAGAAATTTGCCCCCAATCCGGATTGTTTCCGAAGGAAGGAACCCGGATTGTGTTAGTAGTCGAGTTTTTCTTAAGTCCAAAGTTTGAAACCTTTGAGTAACTTAAAATTTTTTTAGAACTTTCCCACAGTCCGGGTTATTTCCCAAAAGGAGGGAAACCGGATTGTGGTAGTTGTGGAGTTATTCTTAAGTCCAAAGTTTGAAAACTTTGTATAACTTAGAAATTTTTTAGAAATTTGCCCCCAATCCGGATTGTTTCCAAAGAAGGAACCCGGATTGTGGTAGTAGTTGAGTTTTTCTTAAGTCCAAAGTTTGAAAACTTTGAGTAACTTAGAAAATTTTTATAAATTTGCCCCCAGTCCGGATTGTTTCCAAAGGAGGGAATCCGGATTGTGGTAGTGTATTTTGCAACATATTGCTTTTGTCCCGATCTCAATGCTTCGGATCAGGGTCTTGTGTGTGTAAGTGATAAAGCAACTTTTACAAATAATGAAGAAGAATATAAGGCAAGGCCCGATTTCATTAAACATTAGATTTAGATTACAAATTTTTTATTCTCGCTTCATTACAGAAACTAGTTCTAGTTGAAGGCTTTAGGCTTTTATGGAGCACCTTGATTGAGCTTTAGGGCCTTGACATCCTTTTTACTGGTAGAACTTCCTGAGTCTGAGGTCGTGCCAGGTGTTGGGGACCTCAGAATTAATCATCCATGTTGCTGAGTTTTTAGGTTCAGGAACGGATGACCTTCTTAACTTTGTATGGACCTTCCCACTTAGGCATGAGCTTCCCAGTATTAGTCAGGTCTGAAGCTTCAGTATCACGAGGGACTAAGTCTCCAACTTGAAAGTTCTTGACTTTAGCCTTCTTTCCAAAATATTCTGTGGTTTTCTCCTTATACTTTTCCATTTTATCAAAAGCTTTGTCCCGAACCTCATCAACCAGGTCTAAGTTGACCCGAAGATCGTCTTCATTTACCACTTCCTCAAAATTAATAGCTCTGTGTGATGGGGATCCCACTTCTATTGGCAGCATAGCTTCGGTGCCATAGGCCAGCTTAAAGGGTGTCTCTCCGGTACTTGTCCTTGGACTAGTCCTGTATGCCCAAAGGACATTAGGCAGCTCATCGGGCCATTTGTTGTTAGGTCCGATAAGATTGTAGAAGGGGGGGTTGAATACAATCTATACCAATTTATCGAAATTTGTCCTTTAAATAAAATTTGACTTGAACAAATTTGTGCGGAATAAATTGAAACAATTTTCAAGTTGAATATAAAAATATATTAACTTGATGGGTGTTACAATTTCAGTACAGATTAATTATCAAGTTGATAAAAACAAATTAGAAAATTCGACATGAACTTTTCTAGATTTGTTAATAAAAATCAAGATAAGTTCTAGGAGTAAAAACTCGCTAGTGATACAAGAGATACAAATAAACAAGTTCTATCGGATCAGATATTACAAATATGATGAACTTGATTTTCTATGAATTTTTCTAGCTCTTGTGTTCTTGAGAGAAAATGAGAGAGAAAACTTTGTTCTTGGTTGAAAGATATAATGTTGTAGTGTTGTTGTAGTCTGTGTCTTGTTGCCTTAGTTGATCTTTATATCAAACAAATCCCCTGCCACTTTTCATTTCATTTTGTACATCAAAGACAATCTCCAAGACAATCTGATTTGTACTGCCAAGACAATCGCCAAGACAATCTGTTCTTCCAAGACAATCAGATTTGTACTGCCAAGACAATCGCCAAGACAATCTCTGATTGTTCCAAGACAATCAGATTTGTACTGCCAAGACAATCGAATTTGAACTGCCAAGACAATCAAGCTTTCCAAGACAATTGATTTTGAACTACCAAGACAATCTATTTTGCTTACCAAGACAATCTATTTCCACCAAGACAGTCGGCAAGACAATCTAACATAAAACCTGGCCACTTTTTGTTTTACATTCATTTAATACTTATTCCACAACATGTGCCGACAAGCCTGCCATTTCTTATTTCAATTCGTGGCCATCTTTTAACTAATTAAGAGAGGCTCCGTTGAAATGCTTTTTAACCCGCACAGCTTATAATCTTTAATTAATAAATAATTATTTTAATCTAGAAATTATAAAAATAAATATCTAATATTATTAGATATTTATAAATATAATTTCCTAAATAAATAAAATATTTATTAATATAAAATTATACTTAAACTCTAAACTGCGGTTATCTGAGCGTCTGGAACCGGACTCCTTTTGCTTAACAAAAAATATATCAATTCCAACCGGGATTCCAGCTTTAAGAATATATCACTTTCCATATTCTTGTGATAATTCTATTTTCTCATAACTCGTCCAGGTGTAAGCTTCGGTCTCTTGAGGACGTGAAACCGGACTCTTTTTGCTTAGCAAAAAATACAACAATTCTAACCGGGGTTTCAGCATTAAGAATATATCACTTAGAAATTCTTTATGATAATTCTTTTTCCTCGTAGCCAGTCCACTTGATAATAAAATCCTTGTGATCAAATAATTTAACCCTTCTGTTGCTTGCACAATGATTTTCTCTCTTACCAGTCTTGATAGCTTGAACCACTGAAGTTAATGACTAACAACCACTGTTTAATGTTGACACTCGATGTACTGTCTGGTTCATGAGTGACTAACCGCAATGACTGTTCTTCATACATTGACTTTAAAAACTGGTTCCTTTTGTTTTCTCATCTCTCTTCAATTCTTCTGTACTGTCTCTGTCACCTTTGAAATCTCTGTCACTTTAAACGAATCCACTTCTTTAACGAATACTTCACTGAGGCTTGATCAGATGTCTGAACTTCTTTCAATGTAGTAATCCCCCAAGTCTGTAGATTGACCTTGATCTTTTTCTTCTGACAGATAATACAATCTGAGATTCCTTGTGACAGTCTATATACTATTTACTATTACAATCTTGTTTAAGTTGAGTTGTATCCTCGAAATACAAATAGGCTACATCATATGCCTTTCAATCTCCCCCTATTTGTTTGTTAGACAATAACAATCAAATACCTAGAAGATAACTCAACTAACTCACTTAAACAAGAAAAAGATTAAGCATTTAAGAGCTTAGCAAATAGTACATTAAAAAAATTTCTCTGGTTTGAATTTAACAATTCCAGAATCCTCAGTTGATGAAATGATAGATGATTGTTCCTCTAGCACTGAACTGATCTTTAATAGATAACTCATCTTCATTTCTGATTCTTCATATCTCTGCCTGATAATCCTTCCCATCTTACATTTGTGATTATCAGCAGTTCTTGATTTACAATCACTTCCCTTCTCTGACACAGCTTTTCTCACTTAAGAAAAACAACTGCTCCTACTATATAGACAATGGTGAATCAATACCATTTCTATAACTTCTAGGAAATCTACTACTCCTCCAGTTAGCCTTTATACATAGTACATTGAAAGACTAATAGAATAGTATTGTGATGTAATCTTCTCCTTATATCTCCCCTTTCTTCTCAACTGAATCTCCCCTTACTTTTCCGTCTAAGGCTCCACCTTATTAACTTGACTTGCTTCTCCTCCAAAGCACAGTCTGTAAATGCTCCCCCTTTCTAACTTAATCTCCTTTTTCTTGTACCCCCTTACTTCTCCCCCTTAGTTGAGGAATCCTCCAATCAACTAGTTGACAAAGTAGTTGTACCAATTATAGAGTTCTGTTAGAAAGAATGTTTCATTTTCTTCCTCACTGTGAGTGTGTGATAGTGTTTAGTGTACCTCACAAGTGTTTCACTCTTCTCTCCACTCATTTGTGTTGAGTGTTTCACTTCTCTCTGTGTTTACACTCTTACTCACTGGTGTATCGCTCATATCACTCATAGCTCCAATATCCATTAGTGTACCTGCAAGGAAAAATCACCCTAGCCCCTTCAATGAGAGGTCAGTGGTGGTGCAATAGGAGTTCGCAAATCCCAAATCCTCGTTGGACTCGTCAGACGAATCTGAGTCATAATCTACAAGTTGCTAGTTTTCCCTTTTTAGGGTTTTCAGATTTGAATTCTGAGAAGGTAAACAATGATCTGTAAATTTAGCATTGAGATCAAGGTTCCCTTATAATGTCTGTGAAGACATCACCTTGTTAAACTCATCAGGTAAAATCTGAATCATAGTTTACAAGTTGCCGATCCGCACCTATGTCAGACCCGTTACCCGCAGGATCCAGAGATGTTCCCTCTGGGGAGTTAGATAATGATCTTGTTGAATTTTGCATTGAGATCAATACCTTCTCTCGAGGTCTGTGAAGACTCTTGATTCATTAAAGAACCTTTAACTTATAATCCTAACCGTAAAATGGTTGGATTACAGGTTTCCGTCAATTCATCCTTAGTGTGTGCAATCTCACTTTGTGCATATGAGATATTTTGGTTAGTGGATAAGGTAGTGACTCTCCAACTGAATATCCCACACATCCTTATTTGCTGCATCAAGTGCAGTTACTCCCTGGTGACCTTTAGTCTGATAGGTTACTTCCTTTTAGGGGGTAAGATAGAATGTGTTTGAGTTTGACTGTAGTCTGGGATAAAAGTTGTTGGGTTTACAACCTTATGACTTAACATGTGAAAAAGCAAAACTCCATTTAGATGAACCTGCATCACAGAATATGAGTAATAGAGATAGAATGATATACAGTTGTGATTTCAAAAGATTTACAATGTAAGCAATCACAACTATAGAAAGAGATTTTGAGTTAGGAAGTTAAATAGATCTTGAGCCGGTTTTACTAAACAAAAACATAGACAGAAATTCAATTAATAATATTAATCGAATTAATGTAAGTTAATGTTCAAACCAATACAAACAAAACTATTTTATCATGTATTAGATCCTGTATGTTAGATACCAACTGTTACCACTTGTTAACACTTGTTAGGTCTTGTCTTCCAATTGTTAGAACCTGAAAATCAAACGTTAGTTCCTAAACAATTGAATTGACATATACCATTTTGATACCAACAATGGTCTTATATAATAAAATCTGTCAACAACAACACAACAAAGAATTAGAATTAAAATTGCAGGTTATGTGTGTGTCAAACAGAAGAACAACAAAAGAACCAAATACAGTGACCTGTTTGTAAGTTTTGCAAGTATAGTGACTAAACTGAAAAACTATACAAACTATTTATATACACATGAAAAATAATATACAAAAATAAGAAATAATATACATAAGAATTAGATAAAATAAAAACTAAAAAGAAAAGAAAAATACGTTTTTTTTTTATTATTTTTATTTTATTTTTACTATATAAAAAAATAACTGTATTAATAATATTTACAGAAAATTAGAAATAAAAGAAAATAATTTACAAAAATATTTACAACAACACATAAATAATAGGTCCGATATCGATTTGAGCTTTCAGAGTGAAGTTTTGAAAATTCTAAGTCCGGGAAGATTTTCGAGTTAGTGAGTCAGTGACTATCTCGAACTACAACTCGAAACTCGACTTAGATTTTCGAGTTAGTGACTATCTCGAACTTCAACTCGAAACTCGACTTAGATTTTCGAGTTAGTGACTATCTCGAACTTCAACTCGAAACTCGACTTAGATTTTCGAGTTAATGACTATCTCGAACTTCAACTCAAAATCTCGAACTTCATCTCGAAATTGACTATCTCGAACTTCATCTCGAAACTGACTATCTCGAACTTTATCTCGAAGTTCGACTTAGGATTCGAGTTCGAGTTACCAGTATGCCTAGTTTTTATCTTCAAAATTTTCGAGATAAGATCTATCTCGAACTTTATCTCGAAGTTCGAGATGAGGACCAATATAATTATTCTAAAAATCAAGTATTAACAGAATATGTACCAGATTATTTACATGAAGCAATTCTAACAATGAAGCAAATTTAATTATTAAAACAAGCTATAAAATAGCAAAATAATTTACACTAAAATTATAAAATCGAATAAAAATTATAAAAACAATCATATGTGGTCCCTTTTATGAAATCAAACATTAATAACAAAAGGACAAACACTACAAACCAATTAATAAACTATTAACTATTTACATATATATTTGTAGTAAATTAATAAATCTATATATTTTCTTAATAAAATAACTTTCTTATAGAAAATCATTTAAAGAGAAAATATGACTTATTAAATCAACACAAATATTCAAAAGTAATTTTCAACAAAAATAGATTTCTCACTAATTTCAGCTTTGTAAAATTCAAGAAAAATATTTTTAGAGAAAATTAAAATATTCTAAAACTAAAAGAAGTAAGTAGGAATATATTAAGAAGATAATGACAATGATTTGAGAATTAACAAGCAAGAAGATAAGTTGATAAAATAATTATACAAGTGATTTTAATAACAAATAATTACAAAGATAATCACTTATAAATTATTAAAGAGCAAACCTCAGATATTAACTAGTTTAATTACTAGGACTATTTAACATACCCAATTCACCAACAATTCTGGTGAATGTGGATTCGTCAAGAGACTTAGTAAAAATATCTGCTGTTTGTTCTTCCGTGGGTACAAAATGTAACTCCACGGTACCATTCATGACATGCTCTCTAATGAAATGATACCTGATATCAATGTGCTTTGTCCTCGTATGCTGCACAGGATTGTTGGAGATTGCTATGGCACTTGTATTGTCACACAAGATAGGAATTTTGTCAAGTACAAAGCCATAGTCCCTTAGCTGATTCCTAATCCACAAAATCTGTGCACAACAGCTTCCAGCAGCTATGTATTCAGCTTCAGCTGTTGAGTTGGAAACTGTTTGCTGTTTCTTGCTGTACCAGGAAACCAACCTGCCACCTAGGAATTGACAACTCCCAGAGGTGCTTTTCCTATCAACAACACTTCCTGCATAATCTGAATCTGTATATCCAACAAGATTAAAACCAGAATCTTTAGGGTACCAGATGCCTAAGTTAGGCGTACCCTTAAGATATCTCAAGATTCTTTTAACAGCAATGAGATGAACATCTCTAGGATCCGATTGGAACCTTGCACACAAGCACGTAGCATACATAATATCTGGTCTACTTGCAGTAAGATAAAGTAATGAGCCTATCATACCTCTGTAGCTTGTGATATCTACCTTGATAGAATTTTCACATGCTCCAAATTTAACAGCTGTAGATGATGGTGTTCTTGCTGAAGATGAGTCCTCCATTTGATATTTCTTGAGGAGCTCTCTGACATACTTGGATTGACAGATAAATATCCCATCTGTCCTTTGACTTACTTGCAATCCAAGAAAGAACTTCAGCTCACCCATCATGCTCATTTCAAACTTACCCTGCATTAACTTAGCAAATTTCTTGCAAAGAAGATCATTAGTAGACCCGAATATTATATCGTCCACATAGATTTGAACTAATATTGTATCATTTTTATGTTTCTTTGTAAAGAGAGTTTTGTCTATGACACCTCTAACAAAACCATTTTCAAGTAAAAATTCAGAGAGAGTGTCATACCATTTCCTTGGTGCTTGCTTAAGACCATAGATAGCCTTGAAGAGAAAGTAGACATAATCCAATAAATCTGGATCTTCAAAACCAGGGGGCTGTTCTACATATACCTCTTCATCTAGCTTACCATTCAGAAAAGCACTCTTGACATCCATTTGATAAACCTTAAAGTTTGAGAATGCTGCGAATGCCAAGAATATTCTGATAGCCTCAAGTCTTGCCACTGGAGCGTAGGTTTCATCATAATCAATGCCTTCAGCTTGTGAATAACCTTTTGCTACCAGTCTTGCTTTATTTCTCGTCACTATGCCATCTTCATCAAGTTTGTTTCTGAATACCCACCTAGTGTCAACCACTTTCCTGTCTTTGGGTCTGGGTACCAGCTTCCATACTTCTTGTTGTTTGAATTGATTGAGTTCATCTTGCATAGCAATCACCCAATCAGGATCAGAAAGAGCTTCCTCAGTTTTCTTAGGTTCCATTTCAGATAGAAACCCTGAATAGTTACATTGATTTTGAGTAGCACTTCTAGTTTTGACTCCAACATCTGGATCACCAATAATAAGCTCAAAAGGATGAGCTCTATTCCAAACAGTCTGTCTGGGAAGATTTAATCTTGATGATTCGCCTTGTTCTTCATTGTGATGTTGAGTATGACTAGTTGATCCTTCATTATCTCCCCCTGAGTTGTTGCCAGGTTGACTAGATGAATGTTCAGGGGTGTCAGGTGTATCTTCATTATTCTCATTGTTTTCATCACCATTACCCTGATCATTATCATCACCATTTTCATTGTTGTCATTAGCATCAGCAAAAACATCAGGTGAATTGTCATCATCTGAATCTGTATCTGTCATGTCATCGAAAGATAGCTTTTCAGATGGATCCTCAGTTTGGATACTAGGGAGTTTAGTGTCATCAAATGTTACATTGACACTTTCCATCATCTTCTGTTCATCAATCACATACACCCTGTATGCTCTCATTGAATAACCAATAAAAATTGCTTCAAATGCTTTGGTATCGAATTTACCACCTTGATCATTACCTTCTTTAAGCACAAAGCATTTTGCCCCAAATACATGAAAGTATTTGAGTGATGGTTTCTTATCAGCCATAATTTCATAGGGTGTCTTCATATGGTCTTTATTGATTAAAGTTCGATTCTGGGTATAGCACGCAGTGTTGACAGCTTCAGCCCAAAAGTACAAAGGAAGTCTTGATTCACTTAACATAGTACGTGCAGCTTCAATCAAGGTTCTATTCTTTCTTTCCACTACCCCATTTTGCTGAGGAGTTCTTGGAGCTGAGTATTGTCTAGTTATACCCTTCTCAGTGCAGAAGTCATTTAGAACTGCATTCTTGAATTCAGTTCCATTGTCTGATCTTATAGCTCTCACTGGATACGTAGAATCTCGCTCAATTAATTTGATGTGATCAATCACCAGTTGTGGAGTCTCATCTTTAGAATTCAAAAATAGGACCCATGTGTATTTTGAAAAATCATCAACGATCACTAGAGCATATCTCTTCCTTGACATAGACATCACATTAACTGGACCAAACAAATCCATATGAAGTAATTGTAATGGTTCAGTTATTGAAGATGTGTCAGTGCTCCTGTGAGTTGCCCTTTTTAGCTTGCCTTTTTGACATGCATCACACAGTCCTTCTTGAGTGAATTCCATTGAAGGTAAACCTCTCACCAATTCTCTTTTAACTAGAGAATTCATTGTTTTGAAATTAAGATGAGAAAGTTTCTTGTGCCATAGCCAACTCTCGTCATTAGATGCTTTAGTGTAGAAGCAAGTAATTTCTGCAGTGCTTCCTGAGTTCATATTGGCTACGTACAGATTGCCTTTTCTAACTCCTGTCAGTTGTGGCTTTTCATGTCTCTTGTGTGAAATTAGACAATTCTTCTTGTTGAAATAAACTTCATATCCTTTGTCACAGAATTGACTAACACTGAGCAAATTGTGCTCAAGTCCTTTCACAAAAGAGACTTCATCAATGATAACATTTCCAGCTTCAAGTCTGCCATATCCATCAGTTCTACCTTTGCTGTTATCTCCAAAGGTAACTACTGGGCCGGCCTTCTCCACCACATTTGTCAGCAGGGTTCTGTCACCAGTCATATGCCTTGAACATCCACTGTCCAAGATCCAGGTCACTCGTTCAACCTGTTCAACACCCTGCAATGACAAATGGATTAAACCTTCTTCGGAACCCAAATTTGATTGGGTCCAGAATACTTAAAGAATTGGCCTTTGTCAGGCAAAACAACATTTTTCACCTTAACACCAATTTTACCATTAGTCAACAAGCATTTTACCCTATAAACAGATTTTACAATCTTTTGTTTCATTTTGGGTATCCATGTTTGTTTACCAGCAATAACACTTGTTTCATTGACTGGACATTTGACCTTGTAGACAGCCTTAGTAAAACTTTGTTTAGGCTTAGATACAAATGTCTCTCTCCTAACATGAGGAAGACTAGCAGTCTTTGATCTAACATTATTATTCCTGTTCATGTGTTGTCGAGGAGCAGTCTTATTAGCACATGCATGATTACCATTAAAGTAAGCAGACATTACATTAAAAGCACAAGACATACAATTGACAACACCACATGCTTTATGAGAAGTATCAATAATAGGCATGGTATTCATGTTAGACATGTTATCATTCTGCTCCAACTTGTTATCACCTAACTCAATTTTAGATGAACTGGGAACAAACTTCACTGGTTTCATAGAAACAACCTTATTAGATTTAACATTTTTGGTTGTAGGTGCCTTAACAGATTTTTCATTAAGTTGAACACTACCACTAGCAATGTCCTCAGTACGCATCTCCTCTTGAATAACAAGAGAAGTCATATCTAGAGGCTCTGCAACAGACTTCTTAAAGAGTGGATCTTCAACATTCTTAAGCACACGTGGTATTCCCCTTTCTTTAGCACTAACAGGATTAGGGGAATTTATGCCTAACATTCCAACAGCTTCGTTGTAGCCAAACCCTATTCCTACGGTTTGTTCTACAGCTTGTTTATTGAATAACTCTTTAGAAATTTTAACAGAATTAAAGCAAGCAGATAATTTGACATTCTGTTCCTTTATCTTAGTTTCAAGTTCAGCAACTTTAGCAATTTGTTTATGCATGTATTCTGATATCGACTTTTCTCTGTAGTTAAGTCGAGCTATTTCTTTTATTTGCTGATCTTGATTATCAGGCACCTTTTTTAACTCTAACACTTCATTTTCAAGTTTAGTGTTTAATAGAGTTATTCTTTCAATTGTTTTCTGTGCACAACCAATGGAACTACGTAAGCTACGAATTAACTCTTCATCAGTAAGAATTACCGGTGTGGTGTAATAAGTTGATGACTCAGCATTTGCCACCAGCGCAAAGTTTCCATATTCTTCATCTTCGCTGTCTGTGTCATCCCAGCTTTTACCGGCAGCTACATAAGCTCTTCCAGTTTTCTTCTTTTCAGAAGCATAGTCCTTTTTCTGTGCTTGCTTGGGTTTTTGACACTCAGTAGCAAAGTGTCCCAACTCATTACAATTGAAGCAACGGATCTTGCTTCTGTCAACTGTACCAGTTTTGTAACCTCCCCTGTTACTAGAGGATGAAGAACCTCCTCTCTGAAATCTGCTATTAGACTTAAACCTGAACTTTGGATTTCGCCTGAATCTGAAATTACTGAATTGCCTCACCATCATTGCCATGGATTTATCTTCCAATTGATCTAGCTCTTCCAGTGAATAGAATTCTCCACCATCCTGAGTGACTGGTGTCTGTCCATGTTCCACTTCAATTTTTTCCTTATTGAAGCTGTTAGGTTGAACAACTTTAGCTTCCACTTCCTTAGGAACCTCAACTACTAGAGCTGTAGAAGAACTTGCCACTCTGCCTTTGCCAGAAATCTCTTTCTGCTGTTCTTGTTCCAACTCATACGTTTTCAGAACACCAAACAGCCTTTCAAGAGCGATCTTATTTAAATCTCTAGATTCTCTGATGGCAGTAATTCTATGCTCTAGGTGAGTAGGCATAGTCAGTAAAAACTTCATGTTGATCTCCTTCTGGGTATATTGCTTTCCATGAACTTGCAAGTTGTTGATTATTTTGTTATACCTTTCGAACACTTCCTGAATGCCTTCATTGGGGCTAGCTCTAAAGTGTTCATATTCAGAGGTCAAAATTTGAAGTCTGTTTTCCCTGACTTCATCAGTCCCTTCATTAATAGTCTCAATAGTTTCCCAGATGTGCTTAGCAGTTTTACAATTCATCACATGGCTATACATTACAGCATCCAGGGAATCTATTAGAATTAGTCTCAAATTTTTGTCCAGTCCAGCTTCCTCTTTTTCTTCAGCAGTAAAGTTCTTAGGGTCCTTTGGATAATCTTTTGCAGGTATTGTTACAACTCCATCAGTAACAACTTGTTCTTCATGAGCCATAGGAATTTTAGGTCCATTTTTCAGAACATCCAAATATTTGGAATTTGTAACATCAAGAAACAACTCCATTTTATTTTTCCACATATCATAATTATCCTTATTAAATATGGGAATCTTAACAATGGCTTTTGAAGACATGATGAATTTTTAAGTGAGTTAAAAATTCGAGATAAATTTTTGATTGAATAAAAATAGGATCTTGATTTGTGTATCAATCAATAGGCTCTGATACCAATTGTTAGGTCCGATAAGATTATAGAAGGGGGGGTTGAATACAATCTATACCAATTTATCGAAATTTGTCCTTTAAATAAAATTTGACTTGAACAAATTTGTGCGGAATAAATTGAAACAATTTTCAAGTTGAATATAAAAATATATTAACTTGATGGGTGTTACAATTTCAGTACAGATTAATTATCAAGTTGATAAAAACAAATTAGAAAATTCGACATGAACTTTTCTAGATTTGTTAATAAAAATCAAGATAAGTTCTAGGAGTAAAAACTCGCTAGTGATACAAGAGATACAAATAAACAAGTTCTATCGGATCAGATATTAGAAATATGATGAACTTGATTTTCTATGAATTTTTCTAGCTCTTGTGTTCTTGAGAGAAAATGAGAGAGAAAACTTTGTTCTTGGTTGAAAGATATAATGTTGTAGTGTTGTTGTAGTCTGTGTCTTGTTGCCTTAGTTGATCTTTATATCAAACAAATCCCCTGCCACTTTTCATTTCATTTTGTACATCAAAGACAATCTCCAAGACAATCTGATTTGTACTGCCAAGACAATCGCCAAGACAATCTGTTCTTCCAAGACAATCAGATTTGTACTGCCAAGACAATCGCCAAGACAATCTCTGATTGTTCCAAGACAATCAGATTTGTACTGCCAAGACAATCGAATTTGAACTGCCAAGACAATCAAGCTTTCCAAGACAATTGATTTTGAACTACCAAGACAATCTATTTTGCTTACCAAGACAATCTATTTCCACCAAGACAGTCGGCAAGACAATCTAACATAAAACCTGGCCACTTTTTGTTTTACATTCATTTAATACTTATTCCACAACATGTGCCGACAAGCCTGCCATTTCTTATTTCAATTCGTGGCCATCTTTTAACTAATTAAGAGAGGCTCCGTTGAAATGCTTTTTAACCCGCACAGCTTATAATCTTTAATTAATAAATAATTATTTTAATCTAGAAATTATAAAAATAAATATCTAATATTATTAGATATTTATAAATATAATTTCCTAAATAAATAAAATATTTATTAATATAAAATTATACTTAAACTCTAAACTGCGGTTACCTGAGCGTCTGGAACCGGACTCCTTTTGCTTAACAAAAAATATATCAATTCCAACCGGGATTCCAGCTTTAAGAATATATCACTTTCCATATTCTTGTGATAATTCTATTTTCTCATAACTCGTCCAGGTGTAAGCTTCGGTCTCTTGAGGACGTGAAACCGGACTCTTTTTGCTTAGCAAAAAATACAACAATTCTAACCGGGGTTTCAGCATTAAGAATATATCACTTAGAAATTCTTTATGATAATTCTTTTTCCTCGTAGCCAGTCCACTTGATAATAAAATCCTTGTGATCAAATAATTTAACCCTTCTGTTGCTTGCACAATGATTTTCTCTCTTACCAGTCTTGATAGCTTGAACCACTGAAGTTAATGACTAACAACCACTGTTTAATGTTGACACTCGATGTACTGTCTGGTTCATGAGTGACTAACCGCAATGACTGTTCTTCATACATTGACTTTAAAAACTGGTTCCTTTTGTTTTCTCATCTCTCTTCAATTCTTCTGTACTGTCTCTGTCACCTTTGAAATCTCTGTCACTTTAAACGAATCCACTTCTTTAACGAATACTTCACTGAGGCTTGATCAGATGTCTGAACTTCTTTCAATGTAGTAATCCCCCAAGTCTGTAGATTGACCTTGATCTTTTTCTTCTGACAGATAATACAATCTGAGATTCCTTGTGACAGTCTATATACTATTTACTATTACAATCTTGTTTAAGTTGAGTTGTATCCTCGAAATACAAATAGGCTACATCATATGCCTTTCATTTGTTCTTGCTCTCCTGGAGCCTCTTCTCAATTCCTCTAAGCAGGATTTTGTTGGTTACTTCGACCTGGCTATTCCCCATGGGGTAAGCTACTGATGATTTCTTGTGCTTGATTCCCCTTTCCTTTAGACAATTTTCAAAATCTGACCCTATAAATTGGGGCCCGTTGTCAGAAACCAGGACTCGGGGTAACCCGAACCTCATCAAAATATTGTCCATGAACCGGATGCAGTCTTGTTGATTGATAGTCCTCATTGCCTTAGCTTCAGCCCACTTAGTCATATAATCAATTGCTACTAGTAGATACCTCAAGTCACCCTTAGCCCGGGGGAAAGGTCCCATGATGTCTGTTCCCCGGACTACGAAGGGTATGGGAGACAGGACTGGGCTCTGTCTTAGAACATTGCTGAATAGTTGGCACTTCTTACATTTCTTCACAAATTTGACAGCATCATTGTGGATTGTTGACCAATAGTATCCTTGCCTTATAATCTTGTAAGCTAGAGCCTTCGTAGATAGATGATCTCAACAAATCCTTTCATGAACTTCTTGCAAATAGTACTCGGCTTCTGCAGGTCCTACACACTTCAAGATCGGGCTGGAGAAGGTCCGGCGGTAGAGTTAGCCTTCCTCTAGGAAGAACTTTACTGCTTTGGCTTTAAGCCTCTGGGCTTTATTCCTGTCTTCGGGTAACTCCCCTTTATCCAAGTATGAGATGAAGGGGGTCATCTAGTTTGGTTGGTCATCGATCTCCATAACTTCTTCTTTATCAATTGTGGGTTTTTCAATTTCTTCAAAGTAGATCGAGCTGTCCAGTTCGGCAGCATTCTGGACCAGCCTGGATAAAGAATCAACCTTTGAATTCTCCTATATGTTTATTTGATTGATTTGAATATTTGGAATTAAAGCCAGGTAACTCTTTACCAGGGCTTGGTATTGAGCTAACTTCGGGTCCTTCGCAATGTACTCTCCCTTGGTCTGCTTCACGACAATCTGGGAATCAATGTAAATATTCAGATTCTGGATTTTTAACCACATGAGTGAGGATCCCCATTCGTAGTGTTTCTATTCAATACTATATTTTTTGTTTTCTTTATAAACCAACACTACTTAAATTTGTATGTTAAATCATTTTTTCTATTTCATTGATGATTAATTTTGCTCCTCACTGCCAGTTCCTCGTATGTAACTTTTATGCCTAATGATTTGTCATGTGACCTTGTAATCGCGTAATTGCATTACTGAACCTTGCCTCCTGGTTTTTTTAGCATCTGAACTTAGACATGTCAAGTAAATCACAGTTGTATTATAACACAAGTTATTAGAACTTGTAGGTAGTCCTCTATTCGTAACCAGAAAAGACTCACATATGTGATCATGTCTCTCACAAATCATGATCATAGGATACTCTAGTAGAGCTATCTCCACATATTTAATATCTTGTGCAGGTTGATATGTCAATATGTTATAGCATTTGAGGTACTAATATAAAAGTGCCAATTTGTATTAGACTAAATTATGGAGTTGTAGCTGAACTTGATCCCATTTAGCATTTTGATGGTTGGAGTTTCAAATTTGCAATATGGTGATTAGATATTGCTTTTATATTTCGAAGAAGTGGCTAAGAGCCACTTTTCTGAGAAAAAAACCATTTTTTTTCAAAAGAGTGGCCCTTAGTTAACTTTTCGAAGAATAAAAGTAATGTCAAGTTTTTTATGAGGAAAAAACCATTATGTTTCCTAAAAAAGTGATCCTTAGTCACATTTTCGAATAATAAAAGTAATGTCAAGCCACCATATTACAAATTTGAAATTCCGGCCACCAAAGTGTTTAAGTTGGTAAAGTTTAACCACCATTTTGCAAATTTACTCTATTATTATATATACTAGCTGGTAACCCGTGTGAAGCACGGGCACGAATCGAACACAAGTCGAGATTAATATTAATATTAATAAATTACCGAGAACAAATATAATTAATAAGTATTATTTAATATGTTACTGTAGATAATTGAATGATATATATATATATATATATATATATATATATATATATATATATATATATATACATTTATATCCTATATATAATAAGCATAAGGTGGATATTTGGTTGGCTATACTACCGCGAAAAAAATAACCACCATTGGATGGATATGATATTAAATTAAATCAACGGTCAAGATTTTATTATATTATAAAAGATAATAACCACCATTGGATGAATATGATATTAAATTAAATCAACGGTCAAGATTATATTATATTATATTATAAAAGAGAATAATATTTGGTTGGTTATACTACCGTGAAAAAAATAACCACCATTGGATGAATATGATATTAAATTAAATTAACGATCAAGATTATATTAAGATTATATTATATTATAAAAGAGAATAACAACTATTGGATGGATATGATATTAAATTAAATCAACGGTCAAGATTATATTAAGATTATATTATATTATAAAAGAGAATAAACTTTATTAAAAACATAAATTAATTTTTACATAACATGATATTTTCCATGTTATTTAAAACATTTAAATAATGTATTTGCACAAATTCTATGTTTTTTTAAGAAAATATCATAACTCAACTTTTTTTAAAAACATGACACAAATGAATATTTTCTTAAATTAATATAAATCATATTATTAACTTTTTCTAATAAGACAAAGGATAGAAATATCTAATACTAAATAGAAAAGGAGATATAAATGTATATTCTCCGTCCCCCTATTCCCGACATGTTATGGTGTCCTAGGGCCGAAATGCTACCGCGAAAAAAATAATCACTATTTGATGGATATGATATTAAATTAAATCAGCGGTCAAGATTATATTATATTATAAAAGAGAATAACCATCATTAGATGGATATGATATTAAATAAAATCAACAGTCAAGATTAATTATATTATAAAAGAGAATAATATTTGGTTGGCTATACTACCGCGAAAAAAATAACCATCATTGGATGAATATGATACTTCCTCCGTCCAATTTTGTTTGAAACTCTTCTTTTTGCACGCGTTTCAATGTGCTTGGACGAGGTACTTATAAATAATATTTTTGAATTTTTTTTGTTTTGTATAAAAGTATAGATTATATATTTTTATACAAATCAAAAAAAAAATTAAAAAAAATAATTCACAAGTATCTGGTCCAAGCACATTGAAATGCGTGAAAAAGTCAAAGGGTCAGTGAATTCAGGACGGAGGGAGTATTAAATTAAATTAACGGTCAAGATTATATTATATTATAAAAGAGAATAATCATCATTGGATGAATATGATATTAAATTAAATCAACGGTCAAGATTATATTAATATTATATTATATTATAAAAGAGAATAAACTTTATTAAAAACATAAATTAATTTTTACATAACATGATATTTTCCATATTATTTAAAAACATGTTAAATAATGTATTTGCACAAATTCTGTTTTTTTTTTAAAATATCATAACTCAACTTTTTTTAAAAAGACGAAACAAATGAATATCTTCTTAAATTAATATAAATCATATTATTAACTTTTTCTAATAAGACATCTAAAAGGATAGAAATATCTAATAATAAATAGAAAACACAAATTTTGTTTTTTTTAAAAAAACATATCATAACTCAACTTTTTTAAAAAAGACGAAACAAATGAATATTTTCTTAAATTAATATAAATCATATTATTAACTTTTTCTAATAAGACGTCTAAAAGATAGGAATATCTAATACTAAATAGAAAAGCAGATAAATTATATTAATGTAATAACGTTGAATAAAAGAATAATAGTTTGGCAATATATTATATCAATTTAATATGAGTCTGTAACATAAAATATAATTAATTGAAAATGTTCAATCAAAATATATTTAATCATTTGGATTATCTAAAAAAATACAAAATTAATCAATATAATATTAAAATAAAATTAAGTTGGGCTTTTTTCATAAATAAATAGGAAAAAGTAAATTTTTGCAAATTTACTATCTTTAAGAATAGCTATTTGCAATATTACCAACCTAAGTTTCAAAATTGCAAAAATACTAGGTCCCCCCTCACTTTCTCTCTCCTCCTGTCCAGGTAAGTCGGCGACTTGTGTCCTTTTTTTTTTTTTTTTTCAAGATGGGTGCTATTTTGGGTTGGATGGCCCCGCAGGGGAAATATTCAACTTAATGCAACCACATTCAACTAAATGCAACTAAATTTCTGATTTCAAGTTCCATTTTTCAGTTGTCATTTTCGACCTCTTTTTTGGACTCTAATATATAAAAAGAGGTCGAAAATGACAACTGAAAAATGGAACTTGATATATATATATATATATATATATATATTAGAGTACAAAAAAGAGGTCGAAAATGACAATTGAACAATGGAACTTGAAATCAGCAACTGAATGCAACCACATTCAACCACATCGACTGCAACAGACTTCAAAACTTTTTTTTTTTTTTAATGTGGGATGATTCTGGGTTGCATGGCCCCGCAGGGGCATATTCAACTTAATGCAACCACATTCAACTAAATGCAACTAAATTTCTGATTTCAAGTTCCATTTTTCAGTTGTCATTTTCGACCTCTTTTTTGGACTCTAATATATATATATATATATTGGAGTCCAAAAAAGAGGTCGAAAATGACAACTGAAAAATGGAACTTGAAATCAGTAACTGAATTCAGTTGAACATGCTCCTGCTGGGCCTTGCAACCCAAAACCACCAAAATTAAGGTGGACTGCTTTTGGGTTCCAAGGCCCCGCAGGGGCATATTCAACTAAATTTTAATGTGGTTGCATTTGGTTGAATATTGCCCCTGGCGGGGCCTTGCAACCCAAATCCACCAAAATCGCCCACCTTTAAAAAAAGTTGAATGTGGTTGCATTTGGTTGAATATTGCCCCTGGCGGGGCCTTGCAACCCAAATCCACCAAAATCACCCACCTTTAAAAAAGTTGAATGTGGTTGCATTTGGTTGAATATTGCCCTTGGCGGGGCCTTGCAACCCAAATCCACCAAAATCTTAAAAAGTTGAATGTGGTTGCATTCAGTTGAATGTGGTTGAATGTAGTTGAATGTGGTTGAATGTAGTTGCATTCAGTTGCATATTACCCCTGGCGGGGCCATGAAACCCAAATAGCATCCCGCCTTTAGAAAAAAAAAGTGGTTGCATTCAGTTGAATGTGGTTGAATGTAGTTGCATTCAGTTGCATATTGCCCCTGGCGGGGCCATAAAACCCAAATAGCATCCCGCCTTTAAAAAAAAAAAAAAAAGTAACAGGCGGCTGAAAGCAGGAGGGAGGAAGGAGGGAGGAAGGGTGGAGGGGAATTGGAAAGATGGTATTTTTGCAATAAATCTTTTTTCTTTTTGAAAAGATGGTATAATTGCAATTTAATTAGAAAGATGGTATTTTTGCAAAAATCATTTAAAAAGTTGGTATTTTTGTCAAATTCCCAATTAAGTTTTATTATAAAAACAATAAATATAGAAAATAAAATATTAAAAATAACCGTGCATAGCACGGTCATAGGCTAGTATATATATAATTAATAAACACTATTTAATTATGTAGTTGTAAGGAACCCGGATTTGGTAAAATCCAAATTTGATATTTTGTTTTTGTTTTTTTTGTGAAATGGTATTTTGTTATTTTGGTACTATAATCCCGTTGTAATGGAGCATATTGTAAAATCGCTCTTCATGGTTGATGGTTTTAATACGCTTTCTATTTAGAGGATTCAGTCATTCAAGACTATAAAGATTTACCTTTTTTTCTCTAGGACTGATGAGAATTATAAGAGAACAGCCGTTGCCTGCTGTTGGGCCATGAATATTAGACAAAATATTGTGTATAACTATAGTTAGTAGTTAGGCCCAATTAGGCTTAGATTGTAGATAGGCCCAAATGTAGTCAATCCCTTAGCGGGCCTTGGAGCCTAAAACTTGTAAATAAATTATTATAGCTTACCCTCCAAGTAAGGGTAGTTAGGGGGGGACCCACAAGGGATCCCCTATAAATAATCTTGTACCACCTTACTTGGAGGGGGATGCAACTTGATGTAAAGAAAAGAACCTCTAAAAGATTATGAAATATATTATTTCTCATGGGTCTTATGACTGTTAATTAACTCAATAGCTCGTAAATATTTCATACATCATCATTTGGCGCTAGAAGGAGGGGTTTTCATCAACGTCTGCATCGATAAATGGAAGGTTGTGCGGGTGAGCCAGCCGTCCAAGGTCGCACGGAGGACGAAATACGAACAATCCCCCATGAAGATGACGGTCACTTGAGACAACCTTTGCAACCGAGACGGTTATTTTCCGATTATGAGAATGAAGGTGAAGTAGGAGATTTTCAGGAATCCCCTGCTGCAGAGCAAGGTAGAAAGAGAGCTCGAGTTGATACCCGTGTAAGGGTACCAACAGCTTCGGGTAAACAGGTGTTGACGAGCGATGCCCGTCTTCACCTCGAGAAAATGAGGAGACAAAACCCTCACGAGGAAGCTCAAGTAAATGCTGAGAATTTTAACGAGTCCGACGAAGAGTTGGAGGCCCTCGAGGCCCAGAGGAGACGGTTGCAGCTGAAGCTGGAAAAACAAAGGGAAATACGACGTCTTCAGCAGGAGTTGCAACAAACATTCCATCCAGCTCGCTCTACGGAATATCGATCTCCTGGGAACTATAGTGAAGGATATGAGGATGAAGCAAGTTATGAGGACGAAACGGAGTCCAACAGATCATATCGGGCTCCCCAAATAAGAAGACAGGCGAGATCCCAGGGGACAGCTCCGAGGCAAAGTGAGTCGGGCGACTCCTATAGGTCTGAGGAAATTTCGCAATTGCAAAATGATATAGCGATGTGTAAACAATTTATTCGAAGTCAGGCCGGCTCCGAGGTCCCGGCTGAAAGTCCCCTCGCTGCTCGTATTGAAAAGGCTCGAGTCAACAGGAGTTTGAAAACCCCGTCACTCGATCAATTTGATGGGTCCACAGATCCCAGTGAATTTTTGAACACCTATGACGGGAGGATGAAATTTTGTGGGCACTAAGAAGTAGCTCGATGCCAATTTTTTTCCACTTGCCTACGAGGAACCGCTTTGCGTTGGTACAATAACTTGCCCCCGAGATCCATAGAATCATGGGACTTGTTGAAAACCAAATTTAAGGGTAGATTCTCCAGTAATTACAAAGGTGGAAAGATTACAGCTTCACTCATGAATGTCAGACAGCGTTACAACGAATCGTTACGAGAATTTTTAATCCGCTTCCGAGCTGAAGTTGCAGAGATTCCTAATCTTGTTGAAGAGCTCGCCATTAACTATCTTGCTGCAGGAATTGATAAACACAGACATGGCCCCTTGTTGGAGGAGTACTTTGAGAAAAGTCCACGATCACTTCAAACTGCTTTTGAGATCGTGGAACACAGAATGACACTCCAAGAGGCCGTGGGAAGTATTCAATCACCTAGGAAAAATTCACAAAGGTGGGAGAGAAATTCAAACTCCGGGTTTAGGTCTCCAAGACCAGACTATAAGAAAGAAAACGACTCGCATTCGCGGTCTCGGGATAGACGAAGTCCCCGATCTGAAAAGTCATCTCGCTCCGATAGATCATGGAAGCCTCGAGAAAGAACAGAAAAAGAGTTCACAAAGTTGACAGTGGATAAAGCCACCATACTTGCTATTCTAAAAACAGAGCCAGATTATCGACCCCCTAGGCCGATGAAGTCAGACAGACCTCCAAGCTCCAAGTATTGCGAATATCATGAAGATCATGGCCATACTACAGAGGCCTGTTTCCAATTAAGCAATCTCATTGAGGATAAGATAAAACAAGGACAGTTGGTCCATTATGTTGAAAACGATACGAACACCCAAAGAAATCGCCAACGCGACCCCGATCGTATCATTGATGTCATTATCGGAGGTCACGCCGCTGGGGGATCCTCCAATAACGCCAAGAAGTTATATGCTCGAGAGGTATTTAGTGTTCATCCCGAACCACAAAAGCGACAGAGGCTCAATCCCACTCCAGTCATCTCTTTCTCGGATGAGGATTATTCCCCCGGGATGATTGAGCCACATCAAGATGCCTTGGTTATCACAGCTAAAGTGGGAACCAATACTGTTAAAAAAATCCTTGTGGATAATGGAAGCTCCGTTGACATTCTATACCATAGTGCCTTCTCAAGGATGAACATCGGCGACAGAAAATTAGAAAACGTAAATATCCCCTTATATGGATTCACTGGAAACGAAGTGAAAGTGGTCGGAACGATCGATCTCCCAGTCCTATTTGGCTCCCTTCCATGTCAGACCTGGCAAACGATTAAATTCCATGTCATAAATGCAGTCTCCAGTTTTAACGCCATTCTGGGAAGGACGACACTGACAGCCCTGACATCTATTCCACACTTAAAAATGAAGTTCCCTACCGACTTTGGGATAGGTGAGGTCGTAGGCGATCAATTCCTAGCACGACAATGATATTTGACAATGGCAATCCCCAAGAGTAAACAAGTTGATGATAACTCTATCAATCAGATTGTGGATATGGATCCTCGAGACCTCATCGAGGTCCCGAGCGAATCAACCTGCATACCAATGGAAGAAACAGAAGAGATCGAGGTTATAGTTGGTGACCCAACTAAAGTCACAAAGATTGGAAAGAACTTAGACACCGACCTCCGCCAAAAAATAATCCAGTTGATCAGAGATTTTAAAGATATTTTCGCCTGGGACCCAAAAGACATGCCGGGAATCCCCGAAGTCATTGCATGACACTCTTTACACATTGACCCAAAGGTCAGACCAGTGTGCCAAAAGAAACGAGTTTTTTCCGAAGAGAAACGCAAGGCCATTGATGAGGAAGTCGATCGACTTCTCGAGGCAGGATTCATTAAGCCCGTTCAATTTCCTAAATGGGTCGCCAATGCTGTGTTGGTAAAAAAAAGTAATGGAAAGTGGCGCATGTGTGTAGATTACTCTGATCTCAACAGGGCATGCCCTAAAGATCATTATCCATTACCAAACATTGATTAGCTCATCGATGCCACATCGGGCCACGAGCTCTTATCTTTTATGGACGCCTTCTCGGGCTATAATCAAATCAAAATGGACATTAATGACTGGGAAAAGACGGCATTCATCACACACCGAGGAGTATTTGCCTATAAGAACATGCCCTTTGGTCTCATTAATGTCGGGGCAACGTTTCAACAGATGATGGATACTATATTTGCCTCGCAAATTGGGCGAAATCTTCAAGTCTATGTTGACGACATGATCGCGAAGTCTAAAAGGACAACAGATCATATTGCGGACTTGAAAGAGACCTTCGAAAATGTTCGGAAAAACCAAATGAGACTAAACCCGACAAAATGCTCCTTTGGCCTGACCTCAGGAAAATTCTTGGGGTTTCTTCTCACCCAACGAGGTATCGAGGCCGATCCAAACCAAATTAAGGCCATCCTTGACATGAAGGACCCCACATCACTAAAAGAGGTACAGTCGCTCACTGGCTGCATCGCAGCATTACGAAGATTTATTCCTCAGTCCTCAAAGCGTTGTATCCCTTTTTCCAAGTTATAAAAGGGGCATCAAAACAATCACAGTTACTATGGAATGAAGATTGTAAGAAAAGTCTTAATGAGCTAAAAGCATTTCTTATGTCGCCCCCAATCTTAACCAAAGCATCACCAGGCGAGCCTTTACGAATTTATCTCTCAGCTTGTGATCTCACGGTGGCTGCCGTTCTTGTCAAACAGGAAGTTGGAAAGGAAACTCCAGTATATTACATTAGCCACACTCTACGAGACGCGGAAACAAGATATCCGCAGGTCGAGAAGTTAGTCTATTCCCTTGTTGTTGCTAGTCAAAAATTAAGGCACTATTTCCAGGGAAGGGAGATACAAGTAATGACAAATCAGCCTTTGAAAAGGATATTGCATAAACCTGACATGACAGGTCGTCTCGCGACATGGACCATTGAATTAAGTCAATTTCACATCGAATTCAAGCCCAGGACAGCAATGAAAGCACAAGTGTTGTCAGATTTTGTAGCAGAATGTCAATTTTCAAAATCCAGCACTCCAAAAGGAGAGATCGCTAATGAAACCACGAGACCTTGGACTCTCTATGTCGACGGTTCCTCAACAACCACCACAAGTGGAGCGGGATTAATCCTCCTAAGCCCCGACGGGTTCCGTGTTCAACAAACAGTTCGGTTTGCCTTCTCGGCGACGAACAACGAGTCAAAGTACGAGGCTCTTCTCGCTGGACTTAAACTTGCAATTGAGCTCGAGGTAAAAAATGTCGATATCTTTAGCGACTCCCAACTTGTGGTCAAACAGGTCAGTGGAGAGTTCAAAACTCACAATGATAGAATGCAAGAGTACTTGGAAAAAGTAAAAGCATTGTTAACAAACTTCACCTCGTGGAAGCTGACAAATGTGGACAGAACGGAGAACCAGTGGGCCGACGCCCTATCAAAATTGGCCTCGTCATCGTCGACCACATGCAACGAACCCATCTATGTCGAGGAACTGCAAACTCCTACGATCAATATTCCTGAAGTCAACGAGGTAACCTCACACTCTGATTGGCGAACTCCATATCTCGATTACATAATAGATAACAAGTTGCCAGAGTCAAAAAACGAAGCAAGATCCTTAATGTACAAGGCAAGAAATTACTGTGCAAAAGACTTCAAGTTATATAGAAGGTCTTTGGTCGAACCATTACTTCGCTGTCTTGGTCCCGAGGAGGCACATCTTGCCATCACAGAAGTTCACACCGGGATATGTGGTGAACATATGGGAGGTAAAAACCTCGCCTTAAAAATCCTTAGACAAGGATTTTTTTGGCCAACACTAAGGAAGGATTGTGAAGAGTTCGTCAAAAAGTGCACCCCATGCCAACTTCATGGAAATGTCAGTCATCGACCAACGACAATGCTTAATCCAGTTCTTGTTCCATGCCCCTTTTTCCAATGGGGAATCGACATAGTCGGTCCTTTTCCGAAATCCAAGAATCAAGCTCAATACATCGTGGTTGCCATTGATTATGTCACCAAGTGGGTGGAGGCCAAACCTTTGGCTAGGATTAGAGAAAAAGAAATGACAGAATTTCTCATGGAATACATCGTATTTCGCTTTGGAATTCCAAGGATTGTTGTTACTGATAATGGTACCCAGTTTGTGGGAGAAAAGTTTGAAAACACGCTCAATGAGCTGAAAATTAAGCATATCAAGTCGTCTGTGGCATATCCTCAAGCCAACGGTCAAGTTGAAGTCATCAATCGCACAATTCTCCAAGGTATCAAGAAAAGAATCGAGGAAATTCCTCGATGTTGGGTCGACGAACTCCCTAATGTACTCTGGTCATATCGCACAACTCCGCGCACCTCCACGGGGGAAACCCCCTTCAAAATGGCTTATGGAACGGATGCAGTACTACCTGTAGAGGTCAGTCTCGAATCACCTCGAATCGAGGTCTTTGATCCCGTGAGCTCAATAGAAGGCTTATGCCTTGACAACGACTTGACAGAAGAAATACGAGAAAATGCTAAGATTACATCAATTGAATACCAGAGCAAAACAGCAAGGTATTTCGACAGAAAAGTCAAGGCAAAGAATTTTCAAGTTAGTGACCTCGTGCTTCGAGAGGCAGCGGCATCACGGCCAACACAGGTCGGCAAGCTCACTGCTCCATGGGAGGGCCCATACAAAATCAAAAAGGTCGTTAGTCTTGGGACGTATGAACTTGAACATCTCAATGGTGACCCCATCAAGAATGCGTGGAATGGAATCCATCTTAAAAAGTTTTATCAGTAATTCAGCTATGTCTCTTCTTTTGTACAAGAACAAATCATCAATTTCCGCCTAAACTTTTGGTCTAAGTAAAAAAGGGTTGATATGAGATCCTTACTTAGACCCCCATTTAACTTATTAATAAATTTGTTCTTGTTGATCTTTACTACTCCCATACATGTTGATTCAATCTTTAAGTATCTAGTATCGAAATTAGTCCGATAGAAATAAACAAACGGACGAATACTTATTCTTGTACACCTCAGAATACTCTCATACAAGAAACAACAACAATCATCAAAAATAATATCTCACAAGATCCCCCAATTACGCGTGAAGACAACAAGTATGCCATGCCATAACTTAAAATTTCGAAACTTAAAATAACTTAAGTACAGAAAAGTATAAATGCTTCAAGGAGATTCAAAAGAGCAACTAAGCACGATATAGATTAAAATTAACAATCATAAAGGTGATTTTACCAAATCATCACAAAAGAAAAAGATCTGAAAACAGGGATGAAGTCAAACCAGAGACTAATATGCAAACATTTACGACTTATCCCATCCATTCTCTTCGCTATAATACATACTACAGTAAACACTTAAATATAGGAATAATGATTAAAACGGAAGAAATCCCAAAATAATAAGCGAAGATAAGTTAACCATGGCAAATACTTGGAGCTTTCTCCGGCAAGTTCAAAGAAACCAAAGTTAGATTACAATTACACAGGGCATCCCCCGGTAAATGGAGTTCACTTAGATAAAAACTTAAAATTATACTCAATCAAACGAGGCATACCTCGCCTTCAAACATTTCCTTCGCCAGCAGCGTTCCCCTCGTTGGTCGGCGCAGACATCGACCTGGCAAGATCAGCACAATAATCTTCAAATGTATGACCTGCGAGGTCAATACCTGCAGTCTTCAAACGATCATAACAGGATCCATACCCTACCCCAAGAGCTTTGGCAACATCAGCAACACCTGTCTCAACCTCAATCTTGAGAGCAGCATTTTCCTCTTGAAACTTGGTCATCTCGCTGCGCATACGCTCGACCTCTTTCTCCGAATTGATGAGCTTAACTCCCTCGCTGTTGGCCAGCACCTTAACCTGTTCTAATTCACTGCCCAGAGACGAAATCTTATCTTTGAGTACCTGATTCTCTTCCATAAGCTTCCTCTTAGCTTCGAAATTCAGCTTCGCGGCCTCTGTCTCTCTTCTCTCAGAATCACTCGCCCTTTTTTCAGCATCGAGACGACTAGCCTTAGCATCAGACAATTCTTTGACAAGACGATCTCTATCAAGGAAACTAGAATCAGCCTTATAGGCGTTTACGATATGAGTCAAGTCAGACAAAAACTGCAGACACAGTAGGCAAACCATTATAAGAACAAATATGTAAACGAAATAAATAACCAAAGGAATACATAAATACACATAAACAAGTCACTTACTCGACCTCCACGCGTTAAACACCTTTCAGCAATCTCCAATCGGGATTTGTCAGTATAAGAACTAACATCTTGAGGAAGGTCAAAAACTTGAAACACCTGAACTGGAGCGTTGGGACCAACAGTCCAACGTTGGTGAGGAGACACTTCAACACGTACAGAAGAAATAGGCTCTGAGGGCTGCAAAATGGGAGGAAGATTGGCGACCTCTTTAACTCCGACAGGCTTCTCAACGTGGTCCTGGCTAGGGATGTCACATCTCCTAAGAACTATCCTGCGAGATGCCCCACCATCACGTTCTCGAGAACGTTTCCTTTCTCGAAGTCTTTCTTCATCAGCAACAGTTAAATCAGTGACCTCAACGTCGGCCCCAGACCTCGCAACAACCTCCACCTCGGAACAGTTCACGGCTTTTGAAACACCGGCACCTTGCCTAGATGACGGATTCCCAGCTGGGGACCTAGCAGCAACGACCTTACCAGCAACAGATTGCTTAGCCAACAGCATCAGAGCTCGATCCATCTCGTCTTTCAACCCGCTGGAAAGAATAGTTTTTAAAGATTCCCCTGCAACTATAAAAAAAAAAAAAAACGACAAACAACAATACACGATATGTTAGGACCATAAACGACAAGCAAACAACAAATAAAGCAAATGAATATATCGAAAGCAACAAAATAATAACACATAATCAGATAAATATTACGATCATGCTCCTCCAAGAATCGAGGATCCTTAAGTTGTTTAGGGGTATACAACGAGCTCTCGCCTTGGAACGTATCCAAAAAATCACTATCATATCTTTCCATACTAAGTAACCTATCCACGGCCTCCTGAGATATCTTCCCACACGGACTGACAAACTCCAGGTCGGGACCGTAGAAATATAACCACCTACCATGATAACCCGAGTTTGATGACCTCGCGTTAACAAGCTTAGATCGCCCCACCCTTTTATCAAAATATACTTGCCCTTGAGAATTCTTAATGTTGTAAATAGAAAAAAACAGCCGCAGAGTCGGGATACGCTTCAACTCGGCACACCGGGCTATGAAACCACTCATTTGAGCCACGGAATTGGGGGACAATTGAGCAATCCCACAGCCCAATGCCTCGTATACAGCTAAATGAAAAGGATGCATAGGCAGCCGTAATCCATACTCAAAATAAATAAGAGGAATTCCGTGCATCCCAAACTCCGGCATGAACCAAACTGGATCTTCGTGTCTCGTAACGGAACACCTCCAACCATTCTTAAGATCAACCCATGAGCCCAAAGAATCACAATCAATAGGCTGACCCGCAAAGACACTAGTATAACTCAAACTTGGTTTATCTGCAAACTCCTTAATACCCACCTCCTTTGCAGATCGGACAACTCCATCACGCAAAGCAACCGTGTTAGGACTCAAGGGTTCAGGTTCAGGTTCCGGTAAAACCCCAACATCAATATCGTCTAAAAAATCTAGAGACTGGACAGACATAGAATCAGGGAGTTCTAATTGATCGAGATTTATAACCGACTCCAAAGACTCCTCTTTTAAAACTCGCTTATCAGAGTTCTTGGAGCAAATAGTACGAGAAGACGAGGAAGAACAATTACCAGACATAATTACAATCACATAAAAACCCACACAACAACGGCAATATGATCAAAGACCACAACAATGAACAGAATAAAAACACACAAATTACGCGAAGGGGGGACAAGGATTGTAAAAAGAAAGAGTCTTTAAAATGACTTACCTCTTGAAACGGGAGAGAAACTAAGGAACCTCTGATTAGAAGATCTTGAAATTCGAACAGTCGCTCCCAATTAGAACACACGGGTTAAAAAAAAACATAAGATATTTATAAATAAAACTCCACACGTGCACTCTCAAAGGAGCCACAAAGACATATTCTTCAAAAAAAAAAAAAAATCCTAACAGTAATAACAACAAAAGACAAATCTAAAGATATTGCTCGAAATAAAGGGGGGGACAAATGTTGGGCCATGAATATTAGACAAAATATTGTGTATAACTATAGTTAGTAGTTAGGCCCAATTAGGCTTAGATTGTAGATAGGCCCAAATGTAGTCAATCCCTTAACGGGCCTTGGAGCCCAAAACTTGTAAATAAATTATTATAGCTTACCCTCCAAGTAAGGGTAGTTAGGGGGGACCCACAAGGGATCCCCTATAAATAATCTTGTACCACCTTACTTGGAGGGGGATGCAACTTGATGTAAAGAAAAGAACCTCTAAAAGATTATGAAATATATTATTTCTCATGGGTCTTATGACTGTTAATTAACTCAATAGATCGTAAATATTTCATACATCATCACCTGCTTAATTCATACAAGCAGCTTACCTGCTTAACCTTGACAGACAGGAAAATTAAATAAGTCAGAACAAACTGCTCTTGCTTCAAATTGGTGGTTAGCTTTTAAGTACAAGCTCTCCCAAACCTTAGTAGATGACAGAGATGGATCCATATATGGCGCAATACTTGAATGGGATCAGTCTTCAGGTTTGGCGGTCCAGGCTAAACCGAGTGGTGCACCTAGCGCTTTGTTAGGAGACGACCTTCGTTTTGTAGCTTGGGAAAGCCTAAAGGGCTCTGTCAGATATAACGGAACTTTAGGAGCACTGAAATCACTCGCTGATAAGTATGGAAGTAAAAATGTATGCGTTGCAGGGCATTCCTTGGGGCAGGTTTTGCCCTCCAAGTAGGGAAAGCATTGGCCAAGCAGGGAATCTATGTCGAGACACATTTATTTAATCCACCATCTGTTTCACTTGCCACGATCGAGTTTAAAGAATATCAGTGAAAGAGCTGGTTTTGCCTGGAAGAGGATTAGAGCAAAGCTTCATCATGCAACTGAAACTCAAGGCGATAGGGATGAAGGCAAAAATATTTGCAATGAACTGAGCGAATGGATGCCTCATTTATATGTAAACACTAACGACTATATTTGCTGCTATTATACTGATCCTGCAGGAGCACAAGTGAAGCATATAGAAAAGGAGAGTGAAGGACAAATAAACAGGCAAGCAACTGCTGCAAAGTTATATGTGATGTCCAAGGGAAGGGAAAGCAAAGGTTTCTTGAGGGTTAAACCAGTGGTGGGCGGGCTGATGATTTGGAGCTCCAACAGGCTGTTTGTGAAAGCAAGCTCATCAGCACGTAGCTAAAATATATCCTTTTATAGCCTACCGCCTCCACAGCAGACGCGAGGCAAGCCTCAGTGCCAGTTAACCCAAATATGGCGTGGTTTTCGTGCAACGAATGCTAAATAAGTCATTTTTAAGCTTCTATATATATGGATGTGTACTATTGTTTCTGTTGTTAACGCAAAACTTGTTAAAACTTTAATTTTAATACAGGCAATGTATGGAGTTTCAATAAGTTAATTATAACATTGGTCTTACAATTCTGATAAAAACTTAACGAATCAAAATGAAGAAACATACAATGTGCTTTCTGATTATAATAAACTCCATGATACAAACTATTCTTTCTCCTTCATTAGTACAGAGAGATCTTCAGAGAGAGATCAGAATGAAAGAGATTAAAAAACTAGAGAGAGAGACTACTAGAATCTATTCTACTCGTTCTTATACTAATTCTGTTACAACTTGCTTAGCTGTCAAAAATAACTAACTGCATCCACTTGGCTTTGCTAAATGTTATGTGTGGTTGAGTGAATGACAGCTGATGTGGAGAGCTGACGTGGAGTCCTTACTGCTCTATCTCTTTAGTATATTCAACATCCCCCCTCAAACTAGAATGGCTTCCAGTCATTCCTAGTTTGTTAAGTAAATGTTGAAACTGACCAGATGGTAGGATTTTAGTAAACACATCTGCAAGCTGATCAGAAGTGGGAATATATGAGATTTGAAGCAAACCTTCCAAAACCTTGTCCCTAGTGAAGTGAACATCAATTTCAATATGTTTAGTCCGTTCATGATGAACTGGATTCTTAGGTATATGGATGGCACTTTGATTGTCACAATGAAGGGTGATAGGTTTCAGATTATCAATTCCCAGCTCTTCTAGTAATCTAACCATCCAAGTAACTTCAGAGGCTGCAGAAGACATTGACCTGTACTCTGCTTCAGAAGAACTTCTGGATACAACACTTTGTTTCTTTGACTTCCAGCTGATTGGAGACTTTCCTAGAAGTAAAACATAACCAGATATAGACCTTCTAGAGTCAACACAAGCACCCCAGTCAGAATCAGAAAATGCCTGTAAAGTTAACTGTTCATTACCCTTTAGAAGAATTCCTTGTCCAGATGTGGAAGCCACATACTTGAGTACATGTAGTAATGCATCATAATGAGGAATTCTGGGACTTTGTAAATACTGACTTAAGTGTTGAACAGTATAGGACAAGTCTGGTCGTGTATGAGTAAGAAAATTAAGTTTTCCAACCAAGCATCTATAAGTACTAGGATCTGAGAATAACTCTCCTTCATCAACTGAGAGTTTTAAATTGAGAGGAAGTGGTGTTGCCCTAGCTTTGAAATCAGTAAGTCCAGCCTCTTGTAGCAACTCTTGAGTGAACTTTTTCTGAGTTAAAGTAATTCCTGAAGGAACATATCCAATTTCTATTCCCAAGAAAAAACTCAGTCTACCTAAATCCTTTATGCTAAAGGTTTTATCCAAGTGTGTCTTGAGAGCAAGAATTTCTTGATCATCATTCCCAGTGAGAATAATGTCATCCACATATACTGCAACAATTGTGATTTTACTAGCAATGTTCTTGATGAATAAAGAATAGTCATTCTTTGATTGCTGAAATCCTTTCTTAAGAAGCTCTCCAACAAGTTTTGCAAACCATTGTCTTGATGCCTGCCTTAAGCCATACAAAGATTTAAGCAGTCTGCAAACCTTATTGTATGGATTAGATAAACCCTCAGGAACCAACATGTAAACTTCTTCAATTAATTCTCCATGAAGAAATGCATTGTTTACATCTAATTGATGTAAAATCCAACCTCTATGAGCTGCTACTGCAATAAGACACCTGACTGTAGACATTTTAACCACTGGAGAAAATGTTTCTTCAAAATCAATGCCCCATTTCTGATTATAACCTTTTGCTACGAGTCTGGCTTTAAACCTTTCCACAGTACCATCTGCCTTTAATTTGATTTTGTAAACCCATTTGTATCCTATAGCCTTCTTTCCAGCAGGAAGATCAACTAAAGTCCAGGTATTGTTAGCATGTAAAGCTTGTAATTCTTTTTCCATGGCTTCTACCCATCTTGGATCTTGGCAAGCTTGTGCATAGGTAGTAGGTTCTGTTAAAGTAGCTTGTTGACTTACCATGGACTTAAAAGAATTTGGCATATGTGAATACTGAACCAAGTTGCACCAATGTGTAATGATAGGAGACTGCTGAGACAAACCACAAACAAAATCATTATAGACAGATGGTTTCTTTGTACTTCTAGTACTCCTTCTTAAGTTTTCTGGCAAGGATTCAGAAACAGCAATGTCAATAGATTCAGAAGGAGTTGATTCAGATGTTGATGTATCATGTTGGACCTCAATATGAGGTAATGATGTACTTGGGAGTAAAGTATCTACATACTGAAATATATCTGGTAAATCCATATCAGAAAAAGCACTAATTTCAGTATATGTAGGTAGAAAAAATATTGGAGGAGAATTTCCAATAGTTTTTGCTAGGTGGAAAGGAAAGTTTTGTTCATGAAACACTAAATCTCTAGAAATAGAAATCTGTTGTGTTTTCATGTCAAGTACTTTATATCCTTTGGTTCCAGCAGGATATCCAATAAAAACACACTGACTTGCTCTAGGATCAAACTTACTTCTATGTGCAGAAGTAGTGCTCACAAAACACAAACAGCCAAAAACCTTCAAGTAAGACAAGTCTGGAGGCTCACCATACAGCTTTTCATAAGGGCTCAAAAAATCCAGTACTTGTAATGGCATTCTGTTGATCAGATGTACAGCTGATAAAACACATTCACCCCAATACTGTATAGGCACACCTGATTGAAAGTACAAAGATCTTGATGTTTCTAAGATATGTCTGTGTTTTCTCTCCACTATTCCATTCTGTTGTGGAGAGTTTACACATGTCCTTTGATGAATAATACCTCTTTTTGTGTAAAAATCTTTAATTTTTCCTTCACATAGATCAGGAGCATTATCACTTCTAAGTACTTTGATATCTTTATGGAATTGAGTATGAACATGATTAGCAAAATTCTCTAACAAATCTGCAGCATCTGACTTTTGCTTCATCAAGAATACCCAAGTCATTTTTGTAAAATCATCAACAACTGTGAGGAAAAATCTATATCCATTATATGTTGAAACCTTATATGGACCCCAAGTGTCCACATGTATCAAATCAAAAGCATGAGTTGTTTTTGTTGTACTGGTAAGAAATGAATTCTTTGTCTGCTTAGCCTGTGGACAGATTTGACAAATGCAGTCAAGATTACTCATTACTCTACCTTCCAAAAATTGATGATGCCTTAACATATGAACATGCATATGTCCCAACCTTAAGTGCCATAATTTTGTATTACTGCTACTATTTACAGATGAGGAAGAAGCACTATGTACAGAAGAACCAGAAGAAGTACTATGTACAGAAGAACCAGATGTGACCTGTACTCTTGGTGAATCTTTGTTATCCAAGTAGTACAGTCCATCTCTTAGACTACCAAGAACAAGTTGCTCCATCGAAGAATTCTGAAGAAAGCAACCAGCATCATTAAATACCACTGAACAATTTAAATCCTTACACATCTTTGGTATTGACACTAAATTGAACTTGAACTCAGGCACATATAGAACATTGTGAAGTACAATATCTGTATTTATCTCAACAATTCCTGTGTGTGTGACCAATGTTTGTTTACCATTTGGTATAGTAATGTAATTACTGTTTCCTTTAACTTCATTATACTTAGTAAAAAGGGATAAATCTGAGCACATGTGATCTGTAGCTCCACTATCCATTATCCATTGAAGACCATTAATAGAAGTTAAACAAAATTTACCTGCTACATGAGCAGACTTCTCCTGAGAATCAACTTGATTATTATCATTAGCCTTCTCTTTTCCAATAAGCTTCAGAATCTGTTGATATTGTTCAGCTGTGAATACAACATTCTGATCTTCTACCTCACTCTCTTGAGTATCTTCATACTGTACTGCATTAACCTGTCTTTTATCCCTATCATTTCTGAAGTTACTGAAATTAGAGGGATATCCATGAAGTTTGTAACATTTCTGAATAGTGTGACCTGGCATTTTGCAATGCTCACAAAAGAAAGGACTAGCCCTGTTTCTTGAATCAGAGAAATTGTTCTGTTGTCTTGCAAACTGAGGCTTAAATCTATCCTGATTAAATCTTCTATTTACAGCACATGCAATTGCTTGATCTACACCATGTGAACTCTGATATAATTTCTTGTGATTTTCTTCTTGCATAAGGAGTCGATAAGTATGTGAAATGCTTGGTAAAGGACTCATAACAAGAATACTTCCTCTTAACACCTCATATCCTTCATTTAACTTCATCAGAAAATCAATCAATCTCCCATCCTCTCTGGATTTAACCAACTTAGCAGTCATGTCACAAGTGCAGTTTGTACATGTACAAATAGGTATAGTATCTATTGAATCTAATTGATCCCACAACATTTTAATCTTAGTGTAAAATCCAGAGATACTATCACTTCTTTGCCTTATTTCAGTCAAAGATTGCTTAATTTCATAGAGTGAAGTCCCAGAAGCCTGTCCAAACCTTTCCTCCAAATTCAACCATATGTCCCTAGCTGTTGTAAAATACAATACACTTCTGGCAATATCTTGATCTAACACTCCCAACAGCCAAGAAATCAACATGCTATTACATCTTTCCCAAGCCTTATGATCATTACTAGTAGCTAAAGGTTTCACTATAGTACCATCTACAAATCCAGTTTTATTCTTTGCGGTTAAACTAAGCAACAATGACCGCTTCCAATCAGCATAACTAGTGCCATCAAATTTCAATGAAACGAGTTTCATTCCAGGATTATCAGAAGGATGTATATAGAACGGTGAAGAAGGATCTTGTGATGGATCAGGAATTGTTTGAGTATGTGCCATCTTTGAAGAAGAAATAATATCTTGAACAAGAATTAAATGAACAAAAAATATGATGATAATCTTCAACAAGAACTGAATAGATTTCAACAGAATTATATGAAGAATTCAACTATTAGTTGATCAAAAGAACTATATCAAGAAACTGAGATTTAACAAAAAATCGTATTCAACAAATTTATCCAGAAAAATTTCAAGAAACTCTGCAATTGAGTTAATGAAGATCAATGTATATTACCTCAAAAATGATAAGATCTGAGGAAAATAACGAAAGAGATCGTAATCGCAATCACAAAATGAAGAACAGAAAGCTTGAAGCTAATCAACAATGGCGGAAACTCATCAATCAATCAAAACAATGCAGAATCGCAACTCGGTGGCTCTGATACCATCTTACAATTCTGATAAAAACTTAACGAATCAAAATGAAGAAACATACAATGTGCTTTCTCATTATAATAAACTCCATGATACAAACTATTCTTTCTCCTTCATTAGTACAGAGAGATCTTCAGAGAGAGATCAGAATGAAAGAGATTAAAAAACTAGAGAGAGAGACTACTAGAATCTATTCTACTCGTTCTTATACTAATTCTGTTACAACTTGCTTAGCTGTCAAAAATAACTAACTGCATCCACTTGGCTTTGCTAAATGTTATGTGTGGTTGAGTGAATGACAGCTGATGTGGAGAGCTGACGTGGAGTCCTTACTGCTCTATCTCTTTAGTATATTCAACAATTGGAATCTTCTAAAAGCAATGAAGATTCAATATTTCATCATTCCAAAAAAAAAAAATATTATTTACCTGCTGCAACGAACAATTAGTTTATGTGTAAAACGACAAGGCAAAGTACCAAACATAAGGTTGCATATATAGCCATTCCATGTATGATCCGATTATCGCCAACCAAAGTTACATTCAGAAGTCGGAGGCATGCTTATATTAGCACTATTAAACTTATGATGCTGTTATGCTGTACATATTTACTTGGTAGGAGGATAGAATCTATAATGCACAACTCTATAATAAGAGTTCTAAATTATTAATTCTTACAAGTATACAAACGTATATAGAAATGATACATAACATTAACATGGATTTATTATATATATATACACACGAACGAATACCTGCACTATATAGACATGAAGCTCATATATATGTCTATCTATAGCTTTCTAATATACATCTCTTAATATGCACGAAAATATTGAAGATATATGTAGTTGATCACACTACAATAGCCAATCCGTATATAACCATTTTTTACAAAACCATATAATTAATTATATACACGCGCATAAACTATATATTATGAACCTGCATGGGAAGATCATCATCAAACTCGATCCCAATTTCACATAATCGCCGATATGTCATAATCGAACACACAAACCTCCGGAGGCATAACTGGCTGAAGCTGAAGCGCATACGAATCGTAGTTATTATAAACCAAAGCATCCATCTCCGAGAACCATGGTCCCATCTCTTCATATTGTAGTGGAAAACTCACCATGTCCCAAGTACTTTGCAGATCGTATTCTTTATTAAGCAACATGTGATCAATAGTCTCTTGTGAAGAATCTGACATGACTGGTACGCTAATCAGATCCGAAGAATCATAAGATAATTCCGGGCTACTTTCTTGAAAACCATAATCTTGAATATTATAAACCATGTTGCTCTGTGTTACTGGAACTTGCTCTTGATCAATTGGTTTGGAAGTGATGGTGCAACGAGGGGACGAAACTAATGGACTTGTACAAGCACTACTTGTACTACCGAAATTTCCATTGCCTGTCAATTCTTGAACAAGATTTTTGAAAGTGGAGGGATCTTTGAGGATATAGACTTCATAAGTACTCTGTAAATTACTTCTCTTGTCGCTGCTTTTCTTGGAAATATTTTTCACTAGTAACTCATGATCATCAACAACAGTAGCTTGACTAGTACTGATGAACTTCTTCACCATGGTTTATAATATGAAGAAAAGCAGGAGCTTTGTTTAACGGATCAAACTAGGAATATCGGTCGGTACTCTCCTGCTTTTCTTGTGCGTAACGAATGATCCTACCAGCTATTAATATGGAAAATATAAAGGGTGTTGATATACACAACCGTTAAGGCAAAAGCATATGAAAGAGATGCTGAAAATGATGACATTCATCATTCTTCAATTCACTAACCTTTCTAGATTAGTGGTCCTAATTAATTTAAGTTATTACTACTTGTGTAATTATCTTAGACATGCTAGTTTTTGTATTTACATGGATGTTCTGGTAGGCAGTTATATATCTTACAGTATATTTTGGCCAATTCGTTTCATGTATATTATAAAACCATATCATACAGTGATAAGCTAACCATAAACCAAACTAAACCAAACCAAACTTACTCAGTTATAATAACTCTCAAAGTGGTGTCTGAGGAGGGTAGTTGTACGCAGACCATGCCCCTATACAATAGGAAGGCTGTTTCCGAAGGACCCCCGGCCATTACAAATAAAGAAAGAAAACTTAATACAAACTAAGAAACTCACACACACGCAGGAGTCGAACCCCTGACCTCCTTCAAAGGAGGCCAGTGACTCAACCACTACACCAACATGTTGTTGGCAGTGATAAGCTAACCATGTATATATGTATACAAGATAACCATGTATATATGTATACAAGATAGAAGAACAGTAATGGCACGCAGCCTACTGTGCAATTATTTGTCCACTTCTAATCGCTTTTATATTAAGAAAGCGACTTCAAGTAGTACTCTCTCTCTCTATCAAATTACTTTTCTCGTTTTTGATTTTGAATATTGTTTATTTTAAGCGTTTAACTACTTTTTTACACCTAATTTATAAAACCAAATTTAGTCATAAGTGATCTTGTTGAATTCTTATTTGTTAGTACTTTAATACAGTGAAATTTTTATAATTAATAATAATATAAAATTAAAGATATAAACGATTAAAAGTGTGCGTTGACAAATGTGTCAAAAGTAAATAGGAAAAGTATAGAGTAATGTAAAATTCGATACAGAAGGACGTGACAATTTGAAATGTAAGTATTTGTCGATCATTGCCATATTTTGATAACACTACCAACTTTTAATTGGTTGAAAAAATTTTGCACATCAGATTAACGTTAGAAAAATGAGTAGTGCTACAGGTACCAAATTAGATACCAAAATTGGGTACCAAATGACATGGCACTAGTTAGTTGTCATTTTAAAATAATTTTATTGGATGGCCCTGGCGGGCCCATTGCAACTATAACCAATTAAAATATAACACATCATTTGGTAACAATATTTTGGTACCCCATTTTGGTACCTCTAGCATTTTCCTAGAAGAATTTGCGCACCATATTTGTACCTAGCATTTCATTTAGTGATTTACATAAAAAAAAAAATGAATCGAATAGGATATGTATATTGGGTAAGTTTTCTTTTATAATATAAGTCGTATTAATATTTGGAGATTTATTTGGAGAAATTCTTGAGACCATGAGATTGAGGAATTAAACATCGAGACTTTAAAACATCAATTTGAAATTTGGATTTTTTTTATCTTGAGAAAATCTGAACCAATATCTAAGAAATTTGTTCGATTAGTGCTAGTATTAAATATTTTGAGTACCCGAAAAATGGTTACAAATTATGGAGAGTATGTGGGGCTATGAGATCTTGATGGATTAGTGTATTTTAGAATTTAGATACAATTTTGAGAATATTGAGAATTCATTCCAATTATTCAAATTTTTGAGAAAAATGAGTTTAATTAGAAGTTTAATTATGAGAATGAGTTTTAGAGCATGAGAATATTATTTTAGACTCGAGAGAACTAGAATTTAACCATGTTAACTTCTAGTAATTTATTTTGGAGTTTTGGGATTTATTCATGATTTAATATTATTAGATTTTTTAAAAAAGAGAGAAATAAGTAAAAAAAAAAAAACAAATAGAAAAGTTTAGAAACTTATGGAGAAATCTAGAAAAGTGGATAGTGGAAGTTTTTATACATGTGTATAGTTGAACCATTTGGAAAAAAAAAGGGAGGAAGAGAAAAGAGAGAGAGAGAGAGAGAAGAGAGAGAAAAAGAGAGTAAAAGGCTTGGGAATTGCTTGATGAGTGCTTGAGATCAAAGTTTAAACACATATTCATAGTGGGTAAAGCTTGTTTTGAGGAGTTGCTTGTGTTTGTGGTGGATTGGAAGATGGAAGAAAGGAAGAAGATGATGAATATATAGTATTTTGGTGAAAAAGTGAAAACTTGGTGAAATTGAAACTTGCTACTTGTCTTTAAGCTTGTGGAAGGTATGATTCTTGAATTCTTAAGCTTAATTATGGTGTAGGTTGCTTATTATAAATTAGGGTTTTATTAGTTGATTTAGGGTTTTTGAATTTGTAGATGTTTTATGTGTTTTAAGCATGAAAACAGTTGGTTTTGTTTACACAGCTACTGCCATGTTCTTGCAAGAAGAATTCGAATGTGTTGTACTCTGTTCTGGGCAGTGATCCCTTAATGAAAGTTGTTCTACTTGGAGTCTAGTTTATTCACGCAAAAACCTTGCATCAAAAGAGTAAACGAGTCAAGCATTATACCCGTTTTAGTAAAGGTTGTGAAGCGCAGAAATTTCTGTGTTGAGTTGTATATTTAAGCATTCGGTTTTGGGTGTTAAATTAGGAATTTTGCTCTGAAATTTTTATGATAGATTGGGTTAATATTGAAGTGCAAATCTGAAAATTTTGTAATTAAATGATTAGTTTTGGATTTATTAAAAATGTTAGAGTAGAGTGTGCGCAGTGGCATTTTAAATTTCTAATATTGGTTGCTAATAAAATTGGTTATTGTTTATGATTGGTAAGCGTGTTATAAGTATATTTGTGACTTGATGAACTAAATGGAAAATGTGTGAGCGAGTCGGAACCTTGATAGTTTCCTTGGCTTGATTGATTGGTGGTTGTGTTTGATGTTTGGAGACTGGCATGGGCCTAATGTGATTGTTTGGTATTTTTGGATAGTCCGTGAAACGAATAGGTCATGCCGAATTTTCATTAGAAACAAATATATAAATGAGAGCTATTATTAAGATTAAGTTTAAAAGGAAGTTGCGTGGCATAACATATAAAGGTTGTTAGCGTAAGTAGTAGTGTTAATCGGTCTCGTCTATATGATGAGTTCTCTCTGTCTCGCCTATATGACGAGTTTTTTCTGATTTTCTGTTTTCTATTCTCTGAGTAATCTCTTGTTTTGGGTCGTTTTTATCTATACTCTTTTGTGTCATTGATATACATAAGTCTTTCTTTATTTCACTATCGAAGCTTTAAATGGCTAGTTCTTCACGGGAGAAGAACATAATGGAAAGCTACGCAGGTTTAATGCTTGATGATGAAGAGGAAGGAGGTCTGATTTTGGATGAAGTCCCAGAGGAATCTGTGAAGATCGAGTATGATCGGTGCCTAGTGGGAAGTTTTATGACAAACAGGAAGATCAATTTTCTGGCAATGCAAGACACACTGGCATCAATTTGGAGACCAGTTAAAGGGGTCTTCATGGAGGAGACGAATGTTCCAAATATCTTCTTGTTTAAGTTCTTCCATGACCTTGATATTCAAAGGGTTTTGGATGATGGTCCATGGACTTTTAATCAACAAGTCCTTTTGGTGAAGAAATTAGAAAGGGAGGAGCAGTTGCAGTCAATAAAGCTTTCAGAGTTATTCATCTGGCTTCAGGTATATGATTTACCTATTGGTTTCAACTCAGAAAGTATTCATACATCCATAGGTAACTACGTGGGGAGGTTTTTGTCTTCTGATCCAAAGAATTTTCAAGGAATATGGAGAAATTACATAAGAATCAAGGTGGCTATTGACGTTGGTCGCCCTCTAAAGAACAGAATGCGTATAAAGAAAAGTGGAGGAGAATGGATGTGGTTATCGTTTTAGTACGAAAGATTGCCAACGTTTTGTTTCTTCTGTGGATTGATTGGTCATTCTGAGCGGTTCTGTGAGAAGTTATTTGACAGTCCGGATGTGCCAGAGGTGAGGAAATATGATAGCTCTCTTAGAGCTATGACGAGAAAACAAAATTTTAACCGTGAAAATCATTGGATTCGTGATTCTGAAGGAGGTAAAGTAAATCCGGCCAAGGTGGAAACCGGCGGTGAGAAGAAAGGTGCTGAAAACAGGGTAGAAGAGGATTTACCAAATTTGAGTGTGGGGAGGGTGTCAAGCAAAATTAGAGGAGGAAAAAGTGGAAAAATAATGTTGGTAACGAAATTTCAGGAGGATGAAAAGGAAAATTTATCAAAAGATGTGTTAATGGGAGAGAATGATGGGATTACTGTTTCAGTTTCAAAAAGAGCGCGCAAAGAAGATTCGGATAAATGTTTATTATTGGGCCACACAGATAGTATCGACAATGGGCTGAATGAAGAGGTGAATATGGGTATCCAACAGAACCAAAAAAACTTGCTATTGGCGGGACCTGTGTTACAGGCCCGCCAGTTACAATGAGTACCTTATTTTGGAATTGTAGAGGCTTGGGCAATCCTCTTACAATTCAGACTTTACTGGACTTGGTCCAAATGAAGAAGCCCATGTTTGTTTTTCTTATGGAGACAATGATTGATCATAGTAGGATAGATAGTATTCGGGCCAAAATGCAATATGAAGGCCTTTTTACTGTAGCAGGTCCAGGACACGGTGGGGGAAAAATTAGCAAAAAGTTTCAAAGAAAAATTGGAAAATTGTAGGAAGCGAATGAATCGATTTCGGGACCAGAGGGATAGATTTTCAATTCAGTGTTATCAGGAAGCGGCAAAGGAGTATGCAAAGTTGTTAAAACAAAAGGAAATTTTCTGGAAACAAAGGGCAAAGCAATATTGGCTTCAAGGGGGTGATTGCAATTCAAAATTCTTCCATGCCTATACATCAGCAAGGAAGAAGAAAAATCAAATCACGAGGTTGAAAGATGATAGTGGTCAGTGGAAGGATTGGGATAATGGTCTGGGAAATCTTATTGAAGGTTTCTATGGGAATCTATTTTCGTCGAAGACAGTGGAGATGACAGAGGTGTTGGAGAGTATTGAGGAGAAAATAAGTCCGGTTCAAAATCAAATGCTTACTGAGGAGTTTACCAGGGAGGATGTAAAAGAAGCTCTCTTTTCAATGCATCCAGACAAAAGCCCCGGTCCAGACGGCATGAATCCAGCATTCTACCAACATTTTTGGAACATAATAGGTAACGATGTCACTCAAGCTTGCCTTAATGTTTTGTCTTCTCAAATTATCCCCAGTCGTCTGAATGATACTACGGTGGTGTTAATTCCTAAAAAGAAAAATCTAGAAACAATGAATGATCTCCGTCCAATTTCATTATACAATGTTATGATGAAAATAATTACTAAGATGTTGGCTAATAGACTCAAAGTTTTGCTTCCTGAAATAATCTCAGAAACACAGAGTGCTTTCGTTCCAGGGAGACTAATTACAGATAATGTCATTGCATCTTTTGAGATAAATCACTGGATGAATAGGAAGACCCAAGGAAAGGTGGGAAGCTCAGCTTTAAAGATCGATATGAGCAAGGCGTATGATAGAGTGGAGTGGAGTTTTGTTATGGAGGTTATGAGGAAGATGGGCTTCGCGAATACTTGGTTGGAGTGGATTTTTATGTGTATGTCTACAGTAACGTATAGCTTCTTGACATCTGGACATGAAGTGGGGCCAATTAATCCTGAGAGGGGGTTACGCTAAGGAGATCCTATCTCCCCGTATATCTTCTTATTGTGCACAGAGGGGCTGTCAGCCTTAATTCGCAAGTACCAAGTTCGGGGGATGATTCACGGTTGCAAGATTGCTAATAGAGCTCCAATTGTTACTCATTTATTTTTTGTGGACGATAGCTACCTGTTCTTCAGAGCTACTATGGATGAGGCTCTTTGTATTAAAGAATGTTTGAGGATTTATGAGCATGCTTCGGGGCAACAAGTGAATTTCCAAAAGTCAAGCATTCAGTTTAGCCGTAATACCTCTCCTGATGTAGCTGCTCAAATTAGACAGAATCTGCAAGTTCCTATTCGAAATGATGATCTTTATTTGGGGTTGCCAAAGATGGTAGCAAAGAACAAGTGGGATGTTTTTCGGTATATAAAGGAGAAGGTTTGGGGTCGTATGCAGTGCTGGAAGGGTAAGATGTTTGCTCGGTCTGGAAAAGAGATATTGCTGAAATCAGTTATTCAAGCAATTCCATCATATGCAGCAAGTATTTTTCTATTACCCCAGAAACTGTGTGATGAGATAGAGGGATTAATGAACAAGTTTTGGTGGTTGTCTGATACGGATCGAAGGGGAGGGATTCGATGGATGGCGTGGGATAGATTGTGTTATCCAAAAGATATGGGAGGGATGGGTTTTAGGAGAGTTCGAGAGTTTAATCTAGCAATGTTGGGAAAACAAGCTTGGCGTGTGATGACGGAGCCTCATTCTTTTATCTCTCAATTGCTAAAAGCTCGTTATTTTCCTAAATGTTCATTTAAAGATGCTCAATTGGGTAGAAACCCAAGCTATGTTTGGCGTAGTATCCTTGCTGCGAAGGATTTGATAATTGAAGGTAGTGTGATGAAGGTTGGTAAGGGTGATACGATAAGAGTGTGGACAGATCCTTGGATTCCGGATGGGGGCAACAAGAGAATTACAACTCCAATGCTTCCTGGTCTAGAAAATACAATGGTTAGTAATCTCTTTTGCATCGATAGCAGGCAATGGGATTATGACTTGGTTCGTGATATCTTCAATGATAGTGATGCGAAAAGGATTCTGGCAATTCCTCTAAGTCAGAATTATTCTGAAGATTCCTGGATGTGGGCTCAAGGGAAGAAGGGAGTGTATGAGGTGAAGAGTGGCTACAAAGTTTTGTGTAAATCGTATAATCAACCTCCGAGTTTGAAAGTTCCTTTTAAGTGGAATAAATTGTGGTCTTTGGCCATCCCTCCGAAGGTAAAGAACTTTGTTTGGAGAGCTCTTCAAAATTGTATTCCAACCCTAGAAAATCTTAGAAGAAAGCATGTGGAGGTGTACCCAATTTGTCCCATCTGTTCTTTAGTCATAGAATCTTTGGATCATATTTTGAAGACGTGCTCCTATGCTCATCAATGCTGGCAGTTGTGCAAGCTAAGTCTAAAGTTTAGTTCAGGGGAAGATTTTATTCAGAGTGTTGTGGAAGCGTTTGAAGACATGAACATTCAGGAAATCCAGCTCATTTGTTGTGTAGCCTGGAACATTTGGAATAACAGGAATTCAGTAGTTTGGAAGCATAAGGCTCAGTCCCCGACTCAGATTGTTAATGGCGCAAGTATAACCCTCTTCCAATGGCAGCAAGCTCAAGTAAAAGACCTGAAGAATATCGGGAGTAATAGCCGTGAAGGAGTGGCTGTCTGGCAGAAACCATCTTCGGGATGGATATCCTGCAATGTGGATGCTGCTGTGCAGAGGGAGAATGGTCGAAGTTCGTTTGGCTGTGTCTTAAGGGATGCAACAGGTTCCTATATATCGAGTTTTGGTGGTTCTTTTATTGGGATTGTTGATCCAAAAATTGCAGAAGCTATGGCGTTTCGGGAGGCCCTTTCGTGGATTAAAAAGCTTCAGCTTTCAAATGTGTTCTTCGAGCTCGATGCGCTAGGGGTGGTTCAAGCCTTTCGTAGTAATTCTAATGACTCGTCCTACTTTGGATCGATTATTAAGGATTGCTATTCTATTGTAAAGGACTTAGGGTCCTATTTAGTTTATTTTGTTCGGAGATCAGCGAACTATGCAGCTCATTGTGTGGCTAGAGAGGCATGTTCTTTGTCTGATCCAAAGGAGTGGTTATCTATCCCACCCTTTCTAATCGATGTAATTCTTCGTGATTTGGTTTAATGTTTTTTTGATTTCAAAAAAAAAAACATATAAAGGTTGTTGTTATAAGAATGAGCTAAGTAGTTAACTTTGAGACTAAGAAATTAAGGAGCGAGTTAGAGACAAAGTTGACATAAAATTGCAATAGTAATCATTTGACTTAGAACCTTACTTGAGATACACTTGATTTGAGATTAAATATATTACTAACATGAGATATATGGTTTGTACTTTTAGAGTATAAACTATTTGAAGGACTTTTACACTGAACGCGAAAGGAGACTTACTCTTTGTTGCTTTCTTTTATGTAATAGCTAAGGACTCCAGGCAAGTCTACTATCCCCTTTCTACTGAGAGAATGTTCTTCTTATTTATTATTGTGATATTTAATTATGCAGTTGAACACTCTTGAGCTGATTAGTTATTTATCCAACTTTCTTCGAGATGATTGAACTCATATACTCTTTCATAAAGATTTCATGTAAATTACTCTTATGAGAGCATTTTCCAAGAAAGATAAATTGTTCAAATATCGAAGATTCTTGGTGTATTTTGTTGATCTTATTCATCCAAGACAGCACCTCAGTCAACCATAACGAGCTAACATCATTTGTTCGAGTTAGCTATGGGTGATTCTATTTGAGAGCTATCTTATATTACAACTTGTATGAGAAGCAACATGCTAATCTATTGATTCAGATTAGTATAATTTCATTTATTTCTATTGAACGGGTTCATTGAATCGAGCCAAGTGGATGATGAATGTGATTTCAACATGATTTCAACATCAGAGTGTTATTTATTACACTATGGTCTCAATTGTTCGGGACTACAAACAAATGTTCGGAGACATAAGCTAACCTCATTGGTTAGAGTTAGCTAACATGAGCATATTTTGAGACTTTTATCTTTTCAAAAGAACTTGTGATTTTAACTTATCAAAGGTGTATTTTTCATCTGATACTGGTCAACGGGATTATTAGAGAAAAATAATCCTGGTAATTTTTTTGTTCAAGAATTTTAAATACTTGAACAAAGCCACAAAGGTGACATTTGGCTCGTGTGTGGCCTTGGGTGACTTGTGCATCCATCTGCTAGCAGTAAAGTAGGTGCCATAGATCGGCTGATCACCGACTATGAGGAAAAAGGTGACCTAGACCAGTGCTCCTTGAGTTATTTCCATCTTTAATAAATGAGTTTCACATATTAGAGATCATTAGAGTTCTTGAGTTGTGAGGAAACGAGTAAGTGGAGTTTTGTTCTTAATCAATCTCTTTCCATTCCTTTATGGTTACTTCATTAATAAATATATCATTTACAAATGGGAAATATCTGGTGTATCTTGATACTCTAGTAGTAGCCTTGCTGAGCGCTTTTGTCGCTCACGATATTACTCGTTTATATTTTACAGTTAAGGGAGAAAATCAGGAGACCCACCCCTCTGCAGGAAAATGGAAAGAGAAGATGACTTAATAGTATTCACCAGACTGGGAGTTTTGCTGGCATAGCTATAATGCCTTAGTATTGTGTAACAACTTTTTGTTAAGGACCTTATATTATATTTTATGTTGTAATGATGTAAATGAGTTTGAGGAATAGTTTGTAATATTATTTTGGTTTAAGTTGTAATATTATGGAGCATATTTTGTATATTATTGTATTAGGTGACAAGTGTGTTTTTGAGATGGCGTGACGACTCAAATTAGAGTATATCCGATTTGGGGGCGTTACACCAATACAAAAAACGTTTAAATTATTGGCTCTATTCAACAAAAAATTTAAAAAATTAAAAAAAAAGTTACTGTTCACGTGATGACGTGGCACGTGAACAGTAACTTTTTATTTTTATTTTTATTTTAAATATTTTTGTTGAATAAAGCCAAAAAAATTATAAGTTTTTTGTGAAGGTGCCCCTAACGGGGCCATTAAAATAAATGAAATATAATTTATTTAGTGTAGGTTTATAGTTTATATTCTAAGGTTGGTTTTTATTTGAATGCTAGCCTATATATAGGGGAGATCACTCAAACTCAAGCTTCTCAAACTCAGGTTTCTCAATCTCCAGGGACGAATCCCCATGACGAGAGAACGTTACCCATGGTCGTTTACCCAAGTCAAGAAACCAGCCCTCTCCAGATGCTGGTTTCCCCTCTAGTTGATCCCAATCGCCCGTTACCGCCAGGGGTACAAATCCATACTACGGATCTCCCCATGAATACCAACCCGATGTATGGTCTGCCTAATTACCCTCCAACTACTCAAGATCCTGGACCTAGTGGCCATGCCTTGCAGATCCGAGATCGAGAGTATTACGACTACTCTGGTCCCTATACCGATGACTCGTCATCTGATGACGATGATCGAGATGAAGCCCCGAGGAGGCGACGTGTTAGTAGAGAACCTCAAGGATAAAGGCTTATGAAGCTGAGAGAATCAAGGCTCATGAAGCCGAGATTTTAAGGATAAAGGAAGATATTGCGAGAGAACAAGCTAGGTTGAATCAAACTCAACCTCCTCCAACCTCGGGACCGATTCCCATCATAGACTTAGAAAGGTCTTCGAGAAGGCAGAGAAGGGCTGACGCCCAAACTGGAAGAACAACAATGGTGGAAACCCATAAGAGCAACCCAAGGATTTGATGCCACTAGGGGATCCTGATGATCCCACACCCCCGTTTACCGAGGAGGTGATGAATGCTCGTATCTCAAAGAAATTCAAGATGCCGACGATTAAAGCTTATGATGGAACGGGTGATCCCGCAAATCATGTCAGGATGTTTTCAAACGTACTGTTGTTGCAACCTGCAAGTGACGCCCCTTGAAGTGTAGGGTGTTCCCTCAAACTCTGTCGGGTATGGCTCAAAGATGGTACAGCCGGTTGCCTACAAACTCAATTGGCTCTTTCAAGGAGTTAAGTGTTGCCTTTGTTAGTCAGTTTATCAGTGGGAAGGTGCATGAGAAAAGCTCTGCATCTCTTATGTATGTGGTGCAAGGGAAGAATGAGAATCTGAGAGACTACCTTAAGAGGTTCACTAAAGAAACTTTGAATATCACTGATTTGGAGAATAAGGTGGCGATGGTAGCCCTGGAGCATGGCACCACCGACCTATACTTTAAAAGGTCATTGGCAAAGCATCCTCCCGAAAATATGGCTGAGCTCCAACGAAGGGCTGACAAGTATATCAAGGCTGAGGATAGCATAAAGAAGGAGTCCACGGTAAACAATAGTCGGGGTAACAATGATACGAAGAAGCGAAAGCAAGAGCAGGAGTACGATGCTAGGGACAAGTATCCCTGTACTAGCAAAGACTCTGAGTCACCACCAAAGAAGAATTTGGGGCCAAGGTTTTCTGACTATGCAAGATTGAACGCCCCTAGGAGCCAAATCTTGTTAGAGATCGAGAAAGATAAGGACTTTCGATGGCCGAAGCCACTCAGGGGTGACCCCGCTAAGAGAAACAAAGATCAATAATGTAGGTTCCATCGAGATGTGGGACATAATACGGATGATTGTAGGCAGTTGAAGGATGAGATTGAGTTCTTAATCCGTAAAGGAAAGCTAAATAAATTCACTAAGGGTGAAGACCGTGGAACCCAAAGAAGGGATTACGACAGGAGAGACAATGATAGAAGAGATAATGACCGTGATCGAAGCATATAGCCCCGAGGGCCAGTTATTAACATTATTTTGGGGAGGCCCGACAGCGGCTGGCACAACTCAAAATTCTCGAAAAGCGTATGCCAGAGAGGTGATGCACATCGTGGGAGAGGCCCCGAAACGTGCCAGGACTGAAATCGCAATTGGTTTTGATGACTCTGACCTTGAAGGGGTGAAGTTTCCCCATGACGACCCGTTGGTCATAACTCCTATAATTGGAAACTCAGAGGTGAAGCGAATCTTGATAGACAATCGAGCTTCTGTGGATATTTTGTTTCATGATGCATTCGGGAAGATGGGATACACTGACTCACAGTTGACCCCAACCAACATGCCTATCTACAGATTTAATGGAGTCGAGTCCAAGGTAGAAGGGACTATTCAGTTGCCCATGACAATCGGGCAAGAACCTAAGGAGGCTACGCAGATGTTGAATTTTTTGGTAATCAAGGCATCCTCAACTTATAATGCAATCCTGGGAAGGACTGGACTTCATGCGTTCAAGGTTGTTGCCTCTACTTACCACATGAAGATTAAGTTTCCAACCAGAAATGGTGTTGGAGAACAGAAAGGCGACCAAAAGATGGCAAGAAGTTGTTATGTGTCTGCATTAAGGGCTGATGGAGTCGGGGGCAGGTACTCCCAATTGAAGACATGGATGTCCGTGGTGATGATGAACACCGAGGGAAGCCAGCAGAGGAGTTAATCCCCATACCTCTAGAGCTGGGCGACCCTGAGAAAGTTACTTACATAGGAGCTTCTCTGAAGGAACCCTTGAGGGGTAAGTTGATGACATTTTTTCAAGAGAACAGTGATGTGTTTGCTTGGACTGCTGCTGATATGCCAGGGATTGACCCCCAACTCATAACTCATAAGTTAAATGTTGATCCTGAACGGAAGAAGATAAAACAGAAGAAGAGGAATTTCGCTCCTGAAAGGCAAGAGGCCATTAAGCAAGAGGTAGATAAACTCTTAGAGGCTGGTTTCATTGAAGAAATTCAATTTCCCGAATGGTTAGCTAACCCTGTGATGGTCAAAAAGGCGAATGGGAAGTGGAGGATGTGTATAGACTTTACCGATTTGAATGACGCATGTCCAAAGGATTGTTTTCCCCTGCCGAGAATAGACATGTTGATAGATGCCACAGCTGGGCATGAGATGTTGAGCTTCATGGACGGGTTCAGCGGCTACAATCAGATTAAGATGCACAAGGATGACATCCCAAAGGTATCTTTCATAACTGACTTTGGTGTTTTCTGCTATCTTGTCATGGCTTTTGGGCTAAAGAATGCAGGAGCTACTTACCAATGACTGGTGAATAAAATATTCGCCCATCTGATTGGAAAAACCATGGTGGTCTATGTTGATGACATGTTAGTCAAGAGCCTTTCCAAGGCAGACCACATTATGCACCTCAGAGAGGCATTTGAGGTGCTGAGGCACCACAAGATGATGTTGAATCCGGCCAAGTGTGCTTTTGGAGTTGGATCAGGAAAATTTTTGGGATTGATGGTTTCGAAGAGAGGCATAGAGGCCAACCCTGATAAGATAAAAGCAATTTTAGACATGGAACCACCCCGTTCTATAAGAGATGTACAAAAGTTAACAGGTCGAGTGGCAGCCCTGGGGAGATTCATCTCCAAATCTGGTGACAAATGCTTGCCTTTCTTTCGGGCATTGAAGAAGGTGAAAATTTTTGAGTGGACTCCTGAGAGCCAAGAGGCCTTAGAACAGCTGAAGAAATACATGGCTGAAGCCCCGTTATTGGCCAATCCTAGTCCTGGAGAGACTCTCTATCTATACCTGGCGGTATCTGAACAAGCATTGAGTGTTGTCCTCATTCGATAAGAGAGTAAGGTTCAAAAACCAATTTATTATGTGAGCAAGGTGTTGCATGGGGCTGAGTTGAATTACTCTCCCATAGAGAAGTTTACATTGGCATTGATAACAGCCTCAAGGAAGTTACAACCGTACTTTCAGGCACACAAGATCGAAGTCCTGATGGACCAACAGTTAAGGAACATATTGCACAGCCCGAAGGCCAGTGGAAGGCTAATCAAATGGGCCGTAGAGCTTGGAGAATTTGACATCAAGTATAAGCCTCGAACAGCCATCAAGGCTCAGGCATTGGCTGACTTCGTGGTTGAATTTACCATTGACAACCAAGAAGTCGGGGGGCAAGAGATAGTGATTACCCCTGAGAAAGAAGAGGAATTTGTACCTGATTTGAAGGAGTATTGGGTGCTCTATTTTGATGGAGCATCAAAAATAAAATCTAGTGGTGCAGGTTTGGTTCTTCAAAGCCCTGATGGGTTCACAGTTGAGTATGCTTTGAAGTTGGACTTTCCTACTACCAATAATGAAGCTGAGTATGAGGCATTGATAGATGGGTTAGGCTTGGTCAGAGTAATGAGGGTCAAGAACCTTAAAGTTTATGGAGACTCAAGGCTTATAGTGTCACAAGTTAATGGTGAGTTTGAAGCCAAGGATGAAACTATGGCGAACGACCTGAGAGTTGTGAAAGCTGTTATGACTCAGTTTGATGAGTGCTATGTGGAGCATGTTCCGAGGGAAGAGAACATTAAGGCCGATGCCCTGTCCAAGTTCGTTTCTTCTGAGATAGAGAATTATGCAGGAAGTGTTTACTTCCAGGTCTTGAAGGCCCCGACCATTAACTCAAAGTTGGTGGCACCAATTGATGTAGGAAGCTGTTGGATGGATCCCATTAAAGCTCATCTTGAAAGCTGTCAATAAGAGCATTAAGGTACGCATTGATTGAAGGTATTCTTTACAAGAGGTCTTTTGTCGTCCCTTACTTGAAGTGTTTAAGGCCCCAAGAGGCAAGGGAAGCTTTGGAGGAAGTTCATGAAGGTATCTGTGGGCATCACTTGGGGGGCAGAGCCCTAGCTCACAAGATTACTCGTTTGGGATTTTACTGGCCAGAGATGTTGGCTGATGCACAGAATTATGTTAAGCGGTGCGATAGGTGCCAAAAGCATGCTCCGATTGTAAGGTAGCCTCCTGAGATGTTGACGTCAGTTAACTCTCCCATCCCATTCGCAATGTGGGGAATGGATATACTTGGTCCCTTTCCCATAGCTTCTGCACAGAGAAAGTTTTTTATAGTGGCCATCGACTACTTCACCAAGTGGATTGATGCTAAACCTCTAGCCAAGATAACCACCAAGCAAGTTGCCTAATTCTTTTGGGAGAACATCATCTGCAGATATGGAATCCCATGAATCCTTGTAACGAATAATGGGACACAGTTCAACAATGAAGAGTTCAAAAAGTATTGTGAGGAAAACGTTATTGAGCTTCGTTGTACTTCAGTAGCACACCCGCAAGCTAATGGACAGGCTGAGGTAGCTAACCGAATTATCCTTGATGGACTAAGGAAGAGGGTCGAGCGTTCTAGAAATACCTGGGTGGATGAGCTGCTGCCCACACTTTGGGTGTATCGCACTACTTGCAAAGTTACAACGGGAGCAACCCCGTTCTTGCTGGCTTATGGGGCCGAGGCAGTTGTGCCTTTGGAAATTATGCATGCATCACCTCGAGTTGAGGCATATGAACCAGAGACTAATGAAGAAGGTATGAGGCTTGCCCTTGATTTGATTGATGAGGTTAGGGATAAAGCAAATGCCAGAAATGCGGAGCATCAAAAGAGGGCATCTTTCCACTACAACCAAAGGGTTAAGGAGAGGTTCTTTCGACAAGGCGACTGGGGTCGGTTTTGAGAAAGATAGAGGCTTCTGGAGTTGGCTAGAGGGGAAATCTAGCCCCTAACTGGGAAGGGCCGTATCGAGTCAGGAAAACAGTAGGACGAGGATCATACAAATTGGAGACGTTGGATGGGGACGAAGTGCCACGGACTTGGCATGCTCTGAACCTGAAGATTTATTATGTGTAAGCCTTCCTAGTAAGGACTTGGCTTTTATCTATCTTTTAGGAGAAGTAGAAATAAGGTTCGATGAAACCATTCCAGGGCCCAGTGCCCCAAGTAGGACAATAGTAAATTATGTAAGGGTTGAACCCATTTCAAGTTATTAACGCAAGTTTGTTTTCCATTCTATGATTGTGTGATTTTATTTATGTGCCAAGCACCTGATGAGTGCAAGTCAAAGATGACCAAGTAACGAAAATAAAGAATACACAAATAGAAATAAAACAAGTGCATAAATAAACACCCCCAAGGGGCTAAAGTTGGAGTTAAGTTACATAACCAAATAAAAGTTAAGTCCCGAAAGACCTTGATTGAAAGCAGAAAAGATAAAGCCACAAGCGGCTAACAAGGCCGTGCAAGGCCACTTACTCCTCGGCGGATTCCTCCACCACCTCTTCGCCCTCTTCTTCTTCTTCTTCTCCATCTTCTTCCTCTTCTTCCTCTCCGGAGCTCTCCTCCTCCTCATCATCATCATCTTCTGCTTCTGTCTCCATTGGATGCGCCACCCCTTTCTTCGCCACGTCCCCTTCCTCTTCTGAAGTCTCGGTCGAGGAGTCGACTCTGGCACGAAGTTGCTTGCCGGGGAAAGCTCGCCTCGCAGCTGCTTCCCTCTCTGACATAGCCTTTTTCCCAGCAGAACGGGAAGAGGTTGAACCGGAGCTAACAACATTGGCCGCCTTCCTCATACCAGAAGGACGGCGATTGCCCCCAAAGCCTGATGCGTGATCCACATCATGACTTCCGCTATCAATAGCCCAGGTAGGGCAAGGGAAGTCTGCTGGATTCACCACCGAAGGGTACTTGTTGCTTACAACTCTAATTGCTTTGTTCCATCCAACAAACATGTTAAAAGGCCTCACCTCATCATCATGCTTATTCATAAACTGCATAAAATCCTCCGACTTATGATAAGAATCAATTATCTTGTGAGCATCAGATAGTTTCTTCTTGGCTAGCGAATGAAGTTTCTTTTGATAAGATAGGCTGTTGGCCTCAGATCGGATAACCCTGGAGTTTAAATCTTGAAGTTGCTCTTTGAACTTTGCTTGCTCGTTCTTCAGTTCCACGTTGCTATCCCTATAGGCTCGGCCTTGACGAGTGGCAGATTGAAGATAAGCATTGGCCTGTAATAAAGAAATTAGTAAGACATAAAAAAAAGGGTGCAAACAAGAAGATCGAATGTAAAAGTTGGTACCTGATATAGAGCTTGAGCTCCAAGGCGCTCGGATTCATCAATCTTATCTCTTGTAGTAACCGTTAAGAGATCAGGGGCAGTGATAGAGAGCCTGGACCAGGACAGAGCTAAATCAGAACTCCCCAAGATAGAGTCCTGCTCGCAAATACCCCAGTCTGGAGTGAAGGGGACTCTAACACCCTCAGCAGCATTCCGGGACCTCTTTCCCCCTTGGGAACATCCCTCCAAGAATGAAGGAACCTTTCGATCAATAGGGTTCAGTTGCTCTGCCGCCTTCATTATCATTCGTCTTGTAACGTGGGGCTGATTCACGAAGTGTGAACTATCCTCCACAAATCCAAATTTCTTAACAAAGAAGTGACCCCAGTCGCCACCTTCCCATTCCAAAACAACAAAGTCCCTCTCCCAGAAATGGTGGGAGCTAGGGAAGGAGAAAGAGTTTACTATATGTGAAAGCCCATTTCGAAGCTGAAAGCTAATCCACCCCGGCTTAGGCTCAGAGGAGTTCTTTACTGCGAAGATGCTTCTAAACATGGTTGTGCTCCAAGGTATCTCCAACTCATGACATCTTAACAAGAATATGATCAGGAACCTCCAGGAGTTGGGATATAACTGGCAAGGATGGACTTGAAGTTCTGCTAAGAGTTTGATGATGAATGTGTGGACTGGAAACCTCAACCCCGCCTCCAAGGCTCCCTTCAGGACACAGATCCTTTCAGGATGCCAATTGCAGGTTCTATCTCCTGGACTTGGAAGGCATACTTTGATTGCACTTGGAAAGTCATAGGTGCTCTTAATCTTCTCAACGTCCTTCTTTTTTAACTTGGAGGGACTACGAAAAGCATCTAAGCTTGAACTGTTGGGGAATGATTCTCCCATAGTGCTTAACAAGTCTAATGTAGACTCGAATCGACGCTCAATATATCTAGGAGGCATGAGTTTTAGCTTACCTTTCATGGTTCTCGCCATGCTCCTTTTTCTGAAGGCTTCCTCCATGGAGAGTTGGGGGGCAGCAGCGTGCTTGTCAGCCATCTTGAATCTTGAACTTGAAGCTTGAACTTGGAAGCTTGGAAACTAGAGAACTAAGGAGTTTTAGAACTTAGGAAAGTTTGAGAAATGAAGAAGTGAAGGAAAATGAAGGATGCTCCCCTCCTTTTATAAGAAAAGGGTGACCTGCTACCACAAGTTAAAATACAGCTTGGTTCGAATTTACAGGTCAAGTATCGATAATATACGAAAAAGAGCAAAAACTATCTGTTATAGATGGAAAGAGTCGTTGAAACTCATGAAATTTTGGGAAAGAAACGGATAATTTAAAGTGAATATCCGGCAAAATATTCTACCAGAGCAGTTGAGCTTAGAAAGCTAAGCACGCTTAAGAAAAGCTTCATTGGGAGATTAGTCCTAAACACTGGATTACTGATGTGAATCAAGGTACTAAGTAAAATCTTAAATAGAGCCATGAATGGCCAACATTGATGTTAAGATTCCATATTGATGATCGATGTCGATATTCGAAAATAAAAATCACTGATAGTGATCAAGCCAACCAGGGTATCATGAAAGCGGCCGAACACAGCGTGCAAGACGCCCTATCCAACCGAGGCCTACAAGACGCCCTGGCCGACCGACATCGGTCGTCGGTGCGGGTTTCAGAATGGCCGACTACCTCACCGGCCGACTGGCTCTCCTGGCGGGCTTCGGCCGACTGATATCGACCGCCGGTATGCGATTTTGAAATGGCCGACTGCCCTCCTGGCTGACTGCCCCTTTTGGAGAAGCCCCGACCTACTGACGTTGATTGTCGGTACGGGTTCGAAAAAAAAAATTGCGAAAAAATTTTGGCCGATCACTCTCCCGGCCGACTAGCCTCTTTTTGGAGCATCAGCCGACTAACGCCGACCGTCGGTGCGAGAACTCGAACCGGCTGACCCCCCTCCTAGCCGACTGGCTTCCCGTACACATGTCGGCCGAGCGCAACCGATCCACGAGTCGAGTTAGCCAAAAAAAAAAAAAAAAAAAATCAGCCGACCGGAGCACTAGCCGACTGGCTCTCCGAGGGTCTTTCGGCCGACCGACGTCGACTGTTGGTACGAGTTTTTGGCTCGGCCGACTGGTAGCGATGCTCGAGTCGGGATTGCAAAATTTCATTTTTATTTTTCCGATTCGGTAATTAAGGAAAGTGAAAAATGAGTTTGAAATTAGTGTTGTTTAAGCACAAATTAGTGTCGATTAGCACAGATTAGCACCGTTTAGCGCCGATTAGTGCCGTTAGTGCCGTTTTATGCCATTTAAACATCGTTTAATAATGTTTAAATGTTGTTTAAGGCTAAGTAGCGCTGTGTAGTGCTGTTTAACACCGTTTAGTGTCGTTCAACATCGTTGTAAATGCGTCGGTCGCTCCACGCTTTACGTTAAGATGATATTGTTGAAAATACTCACATAAGAGCAATGAACCCTGACCCAAGTCTCGAATAAGGCCATTATAACTTCAAGGAAAACCTGATCAGTTTTTCTAGAAGTTGGGGGGGAAATGATATGGGCTAAAAGTAAGTCCTAAAGACACATTTAATGTGGCATTAATTAGACCTAGAATGGTCCAAACGTGGGACCCACCAGATGGGCCCAAACCCTATTTATAATATTAATTTCGTAATTAATATTAGGGGTAATAAACAGCTCAGCAAATAAGAATCAGATAAGGATATTACTCCTACCAAGCTTAGCCTCCAAGGCACAGAATTCGATATGGGAACTGACTCCTACAAGGAAGGAGTCTAGAACCTTCCCCAAGGCGGTGACTTGCCCACCAAGTCACCTAATTCTACTACAATTCTAGGGCTTCTCAGCCTATATAAGGGTCTGACCCCTCATTCTCAGAACTACGTCTTGGCTTAATTCTCAATAACGAGATACGTAGGCACTCTGTGAGGACCGATCAGTCTCGATACACGGAAACAGCCATTAAAGCTCGAAGCTCAACCTCCCTTAGCATTAAATACACAAAAACCCTAACCGCAATTCGATAACCTAGTTTTTATTCCACAACAAAAGTAATATAGTATAAATATAGTAAATTCTATTGTATATAAAATTTTGTATTAAATTTTAACTATGACAAATCATTTAGCAATACAAATACCATTTCACTTGTTTTTTATAATATATTACTTTTATATTTAAATATCACCCTATTTATATATCATTTCACTTGTTTTTTAAAAGGGAAATGCTAACCATAGCCCTTAGGGTTATGGTTAAGCATTAAATGTTCTCATGTTTTCAACATTTGTTATTAGTTCTTTAATTGATTTTTGGTTTTTCAATACTTTTTTACATCATTATTTGATTTCCCAAGTAATAATAGTGGACCCCTGCATTCACATTAATTTTCATTAATAAAAACATCCCAAATTGTTACATAATTATATTGATATTCGTGCAAAATTGATGTATTAAGTGCAAAATTGATATATTAAATGCATTTATCCACTTACATTAATGTTTAACCATAGCCAGAACTATGTTTAGCATTACCCAAAATATTCATTACATAAATTTAAATGCTCTGATTAATTGAATCTCGACATTTTAAAAAGGTTATTTCGTAATACGTTCATGGGTGAAAGGTTATTTGGTATTAAAGGTACGTCCATGGGTGATGGGCTAGATCTAGGCAAGTGTACATGTATTAAGCTGATATCATGACTTGTTAATAAATTAAACATCAGCGAACTAATGAGATTGAGGAGTCCTTCATCATATAATATGATTGATACTGTAGATAATAGTGTATCAAGTAGTAGTTTTTGAGATTGTTTATGATATAAAGTGATCTCATTTAATTTCGGGTTTATGTTGATTATAGTGTAGTATGAAATGACAGAGAAGAATTGTATTGTAGTAAAATCATGGATGATGAACTAATATTTGAATGATTAACATCTGTATGACACGCAGATTATCAATTTTATTATCAAGTCTTTATCAGTAAATACATCACAATCAGGAATCTGGATTTTGGCTCAATGTTGTCTCTGAAAATTGCATAATGTTGAGTAATGATTTCTTAATCGCAGTTTGTCATACTAAAAACAAATGAATTACAATTGATTACAACTTTCCAAGATATTACATTGGGAATCTCTAACAAAGCCTCAACTTTTCTCTCTGCTTTCTCTCACATGAGAGTCTACCGCCGGTAAACAATCCATTCTCCATCTCCGTCAACCTTCATTCCATTCTCAATCTCCTTCTTCGATCCTTCCCCAATCTTCCTTCATTTTTCCAGTTTTCAATAAAAATCGAGGCAAAATCAAATTTCTTAGAATTTATTTCTCAGATCTATCTTGATTTTGAGTCCGATTCCGAAAATAAAAAATACCTCGAGATTCAATTTCTCCTCGTTAACATCATTCCAAAATTTGGTGTTATTCCGAGATCGTTAAATTTCGGTTTTCGTCTCGTCTTTTGACGTGTGTCTTCCCTTTTGGGTTGTTAATGTATGTTTTGTTGCTTGTATGGGTTTTGTTCCTGGCTCCTTTGAAAAGGATTTATGTGGTTTTGGGTGAGATCTATAATGCGTGCATTAGATTCGAGCTGGTGTCGGATATTGTAAGAGCTTACTTTTCACAATTAAAATTTATTCATTTTATGAGATTTTTCACTTTCGGCGTGTCTATAGCTGGTTTTCGGCAGGTAGATAGCTGGGGTACTTTCGGCATGTCTATAGCTGGTTTTCGGCATGTAGATAGCTGGGGTGTTTATGAATATTGGGCTACAGGTGGTGCGTATGTGAAGGTCATTTGTAATATTACTGGTTTCAAGACTGGTGCAGGTTGGATTGATCGAGAAGTCACTCTAATCTTTTTTATTTCGAAGAATTTTAAAATTCATGATGTAAAACAGTCTGCAAACATAAACGGCTATTTGATTAGCTTATTTATTTGTTTCTTTTCAGATTGTGGTATCAGTTCATGGACTTGTCCTGGCTGTAATTTGGTTGTTTGAAATTAATACAATTGCTTTCGTCAAAAAAAAAAAGAAAAAAAAAGCAGACTTTGTGCCTGCCTTGATGTGTATTCTTTTTGTTCCCGTTTGTTCAATTAATAGGCACCAAAATTTAAATTACTGTAAATTAGGCAATGCTATATACTTTTCATAATTGACATGTGAATTGATCTTGACTTGTTTGTCCGCCCTCTGATGCGAATATATATTCATGTATGGAGCTTTGCCCAGATAACAAATGAAATATACTAGTACACTATGCGTTCTACGGTAAAATATTGATAAATTAATATTCGATAAATTAATAATTTCTTTAAGTTAATAAATTATATTAATATTGACTTCCTTTAAGTTAATAAATTATATCAATCTTGACTTGGAGTAGTTTAGGAAATGATCAATTTTGATAAAATAATAAAATAATAATTTTTTTGAAAAATCTAATATAAATAAATGGTTCCAATAATTTTATAAACTAGCATAAAAACTCGTGCGAGGCACGGGTTGCTATTTTAAATTGTATTTTTAAATTAAATTATACATGATCAATGTCTTTCAAAGTACTACATGTGATTGATTTTAATGGAATTTTGCTTGTTAATGACACATATGTGATTATTGTGTACTTATTTAAATATGTTCAAGTTTGTAATCTGAAAATTAATATGAGTAATATTGATAGTAGTCATGTTAGTTTTTATTTTTATGAGTCATATAATAGAATTCGAGTGTTTTATGGGCATCGTCTAATTAAGAGGATTTTTCAGAACACTTACAATACTAAACTGTTCTTCCACTTCTTTGAAAATGATACATCCATTTAGTTCGATCTCCAATAATATTCAAGATACAAACTAAATAGGCTTCAAGATATTGCATTCTGCGAATATAGGTTTTACTCTTGATATTAATCAAAAACTTCGTAAATCTTCAATATTCTACTTAGGCCTTGCGCTTTCACTTCTTAAAACTATCTTTCCAACTCTTTCATCCACTTTCTTCTAATTTCTTCATTTTAAGCATCCTTTGCCCTTTACTATTCCTCAGTCCGCTAGACTTTTAAAACACCAGATAATTCTAATTGACTGAGTAAATATATCTTGTGTAACTACAAGCTTATCACACTCTAGAATATTTTTTCATACTTTAATCATCATAAGTTGAAGTTGCTCATATGCCTTATGTTCGTGCTTTAACAATGAATTAATCATTTCTTTTTTCAAATACAATTTCATCCAAAGATCCTAATTTGAGTGAACAGATAGACCAAAGACTTGAATGAGTTTGTTGTTTATCTTAGCGAATTACGAGCCTCTAGCTAGCTGTACTTATTTTTTTAAAATTTATTATAATTTTTTATTTGATATTTTAATTATTTAAAAAAATTCAAAAATTTTACCTTTAATCAATTGTGTCTTGGTAAATAAATATTTGATAAATCAATAAATTCGTCAAATAAATAATTTGTATAGTTCTATATATTTACATCGATAGAGAATAATATTAATAAATGATATAAGATAATATACTATAATCCAAATCAATAAATGTAAAAATAAAATATAGCCAAAAATTGTTACTCCCTCCGTTTCAAAATGTTAGTCCTATTTGCCATTTTCACACATATTAAGATATCTTAAATGTGTTTATTTTTCTTTTTATTTTCATGTGATTGTAAACCTTGAAAACCAGCTGCATTTAATAAGATTAATTACAGTGATACGTAATACTTTGAAAAGTGTATGTATATATATTTACAGTGATGTGGTTTTATATAGAACAGTGATGTGACATTAAATATTTACTACAGCTGGTCAATTTTGGAAAGACAATTTCAAAGTTAAGTTTTGAAAAGTTGTATTGGAAAAAGAGTAGGACACATATTATGGAATATTTTTTTTTGGCAAATAGGACTAACATTTTGAAACGGAAGGAGTAATATATTACAATAATAAAAATATCAAAATTTGTTTCACTCAAGTAATGCATGCACACACATCTATAATGTGTATGATTTAAAACACATGTGACTAAGACCCGTTTGGCAACGGCTTTAAGTCGGAGCTTAAAGTTATTATTTACTTTAAATCAAAAAATGTCTGCTTGTGTAATAAGTTAGAAATTGACTTAAAGTTCAAAAAATAGCTTAAAGTCAAAAGTTGATAGGAAGTACTTTTTTGAATGACTTATTTTGTTTTGAGAATTTTATTTGATTAAAATTAATATCATCATTCAAATAGATAATTTATCAAATTTATTTTTATGTTTACATTTTTAACTATTCATAAGTCACTCATAATATAAAATTAGTCAAATAGATATTGACTTATAATTTTTACTTTTCACTATGATTTAGTGATAGAAAGATGTGTGAATTAAATCGGTGACCCTATGAACATTATGTTTATTATTATTATTATTATTATTATTATTATTATTATTATTATTATTATTATTTACAAATGTATTACTGTTAAGACATTCACATATTACTTGTATGATTTATAAACACATGTGACATTGTGGCGTAGTGGCAAGAGCATGCATAAGTTACTTGATAGATTCCCATGAACAACACTTTTTTTAATAAAAATGTATTGGTATTTTACCTAAATTTAATTTAGCTCCATAGTTATTTACAAATCTATTACTCTTAAATGACATTCACTTATTATGTGTATGGTTTGAAAACACATGTGACATTGTAGCGTAATGGTAAGAACATGCATAAGTTATTTGATAGACTCAAGTTCGATTCCCATGAACAACACATTTTTTAATAAATATTAAACATTAGGTCAAATTGGTCTTTTCATGTGCATTAAAAAATCTCACATTTTCTTCTTATGTTGGCCTATTATATATACTAGCATTTTGCCCGTACTTCGTACACGGTATTCATTTAATTTAAAATGATAATACCAAAAATTTAACAAATTTGATTGATTTCTTAAAACATCTTATTTAATTTAAATCGACAATTCCAAAAATTTAACAAATTTGATTGATTTCTTAAAAAGATATTGTATGTAATTCTATAAATAATCAATTCTTAAAAAGATATTCTATATATTTATATAAGTATTTAATAAAATAATGATATGATAAAATTTATATAAAAAAGTAGCATACAATTGTATTTTAACAATGTTGAAAATTTATTTAATCCATCAAAATCTGCAATAAAAGAGTAATTAATATTTTTACAAATATTGTTCTCTAATGGAAAACAATAATAAATTGTTTTCATTATTCAAATGCGGAAATGATAATCACTTCACCCCAATGACTCCAAAACATTAAACCTCATATAACATCAAGAACATATTGTATTAACTATGAGACATCATAGTTAATATAATATGTAAATGTTGGAGAACAATGAGACCACATTTCAAGCAATTTTTTAATTTTTTTTGTTAATTTTTTTTATGAATGGATAGAGGGTAGAATTATAAAACTTTTTTGTGAAGATGCCCCTAGCGGGGCCCTTTAAAATAGCTTGAAATGTAGTGAATATGTGTGTTCTCACTGTTCTCATTCTCACTAAAGCGTGACCATTAAACTGTATTAGTAAATTCATGTATGAAAATACAGTGTATATATATTATCAATATAGATTCTTTTATTAAAAATAAGTAAATTATACAATTAATTAAGCAAGTCAAAATATCAGATAAATATTCTAGTAGACTTATAGTTTATATTCAAATTAAGGTCTTTCACCATGGCTCTCGCTTTCTGAAATTGTTAGAATTTTTATTTTATTGACTTTATTATATTAAAAGTATGTTCTTATTGAAACGAATATAATAATTTGAATTTGAATATATTTTTAAACTACTTATTTTGATGGGTTGTTAATTTTTTCTTGATCAACTTAGAGGGATGACCAAAAATAAAATTAATGTGAATACATAAACCCATTACCCACGTTATGATAAACAGTACCTATAAAATGGAAGTTGCTTCTGTGGTTCAGGCTTGTTAATTACTTCAATACTTTATTAGCTTGATCATCATGTAGACCATCTTTCTTTTTATCACTTATGTTGCTGCTATGTAGTCTATCTGTAACTAACATCTTTCTTTTTATCACTTATGTTGTGGCTATGTAGTCTATCTATAACTAAACATCTCTCTCTGCTTGTAATCTATATTTATAAATGTAAACTTCTTCTTGTATTGTATTTTGTTTTCAATATTTAAAATTATGTAGCTGGAGGAGAAGAAAAAGGCTGGAGGTACAATCGTAATACTACATCATTACTGAAAATAAGTACAATATCATAATAGAATTTTTTGTTTCAATGTAAATTGGGTCGTTCCAAATGTCGTGTAATGACAAAAAGGGGCATTAAAGAAATAAAGAAGATTAAAAAAATGAAGGATAATATTGTTTACCAAAAACACAGGTATCCACAAGAAGCTCACTTATTCACTTTTATCTTCAAATAATGTATGATTACAAATTATAACAATCACATTTTCCACTACATATTCTCTCTCAAAAAGCCAACTAAACTAAAAGAGGGAAAAGTTAGTGCTAAATATGAGATCATATATGAAGTGAAATTGAACGCGAGTAAAGAAGATATTTAGAGCATAAATAAGAGCAATGTTGCCTGACCCAGAGGGCGAGGCTTGTGCCGTGGGTCTGAGCTTTTAAGTATGCTATTCCATAGTCCCTTCGGAGACATCCGATAAAAAGTATGTTATTCCATAAGACCTTCTGGTACGTAGCATGTCTACCCCATGAACCTTAAGTTGAACAAATTCATAAATAACATAAACTTGCTTGAAAACAAAATAATGTCTATAATGCTAGATATATCAAATTGAGTCCCAAGATTATTTACAAATAACATGGTGCAAGTAACGTGACATCATGATTGGTTGTAACTGATTGTCCACATATTTTTATTTAAATTTAAATATAAAGTGAATATTTTAAAGGTACCCTTCTGGTGTCCTGTATATTATTATAACATCGGGTAATTGATTAAAACTTTAATTCTTAAATGCCAAATCAAAATCAAAACCAAACAAATATTATCCTGTCTAATTTTTGATATTGTGAAATCAATACAAACTTAACTTTTAAGGCCAAATTAAATACCGGAACCAAAAATATATGACCCGTCCCTACTTCAGGGGGTTGACATGTTAATTTGGTGAAAACCCCAGCTTTCAATCTGAAAAGTGCAAACATGATTCAAAATCCATCAGTGTGAAGATTTGAGCGGCTTGGACTTGAAGGTGAAAAATGACAGAGATAGATTTGGGTAATGACAAAAAGGAGCATCAAAGAAATAAAGAAAGATAAAAAAAAATAAAGGATAATAATAGAGATTTAGATTTTGGTCGATCCAATTGGGTTACTCCAAATGTTGTGTAATGACAACAAATAGTATATGTTTAGATTTGGGTCGATCCAATCTAAATTGGATCGCTCCAAATGCTGTGTAATGGTAAAAAGGGACATCAAAAAAATAAAGAAGATTAAGAAAATGAAGGATAATAGTATCGCTGACGGAATTCGAACCTTGAAATTTTAGTAAATAAATTTAATCATGTAATATATTTAATCATTAGATCTAACAGTTCTAATTTTTAACTAAAAATCTAACGGATATTATTCTTTGTATACGAATTTTATTATATTTTGTTATTGGTTAGAAGATATAATGTCATATTTTTGGGTATGTATTTAGTAAATAAATTTAATCATATAATATATTTAATCATTAGATCTAACGGTTCTAATTTTTAACTAAAAATTTAACGGATATTATTCGTTGTATAAGAATTTTTATTATATTTTGTTAGTGGTTAGAAGATATGATGTCATATTTTTGGGTATGTATTAATTAGTGCAATATTATGTTTTAAATTAAAACTCAAAGTGTTTTAATTAGAGAGAAAAAAATTACTGATTGAAATATATGATATTTTAGGTATTTATAAAAATTCGAACCTGGAAATTTTAGTAAATAAATTTAATCATGTAATATATTTAATCATTAGATCTAACTGTTCTAATTTTTAACTAAAAATCTAACAGATATTATTCGTTGTATACGAATTTTATTATATTTTGTTAGTGGTTAGAATATATGATGTCATATTTTTGGGTATGTATTAAGTAAATAAATTTAATCATATAATAAATTTAATCATTAGATCTAACGGTTCTAATTTTTAACTAAAAATTTAACGGATATTATTCGTTGTACACGAATTTTTATTATATTTTGTTAGTGGTTAGAAGATATATATGATGTCATATTTTTGGGTATGTATTAATTACTGCAATATTATGTTTTAAATTAAAAGTCAAAGTGTTTTAATTAGAGAGAAAAAATTACTGATTGAAATATATGATATTTTAGGTATTTATAAAAATTCGAACCTTGAAATTTTAGTAATAAATTTAATCATGTAATATATTAATCATTAGATCTAACAGTTCTAATTTTTAACTAAAAATCTAACGGATATTATTCGTTGTATACAAATTTTTATTATATTTTGTTAGTGGTTAGAATATATGATGTCATATTTTTGGGTATGTATTTTGTAAATAAATTTGTTAGTTACAGAGGCATGCCTGTACTCATCTAATAACAAGCCTAATTGTTTGTAATGCTTTGCATTACTTACATGACCTCTTAACTGAGGGAACCTCTAGTTGTAGAGTTTCTGTTTGTATTGTACTTGTAATAGGCATCAAATCCTAGTTGTGTAACTGTACAAATAGAGTCTAGAATAATGCTTGAAAGAAGTTCCATGGTTCATGCCTCAAGCAAGGAGTTAAAGACTGCCAAATAATCACAGTTGGGATTTGAAGAAATGAAGAATTTGCCTAAGTACCAATTCGAGAAGTATATTTGTCTATTCGAGAAGTCCAGCATTCGAGAAGTCAGAGATTCGATATCTCAAGACACTATTCGATATCTCTGAATACACTGTTCGATATCTCATTCGATATCTCAGGGATTCGATATGTCTACTACTCTATTCGAGAACTCAAGAAGTCAACAAGTCAAGATGGTATTCGAGTTCTCAAAGAGTCAACAAGTCAAAGTTCCATTCGATATCTCAAGGACTCAGAAAGCTATTCGACAACTCGAGGATTCGATAAGTCAAATGTTCTATTCGACAACTCAAGGAATCCTGATGGAAAAGAGCTATTCGAGAAGTGGTTCGATATGTCTTTATAACAGTATTCGAGAACTCAGAGTTATCGATCAAGTCAATTCTAGTTCTCGAATCACTTACTTAGTCACTTCTCGAATACATTCTTGGAGACAAAATACTGAAGAAATTGTACAAGTCAGAAACCTGCAACAAGCCAATGCACTTTATGGACCACAATCTGTAACGTGCTCTGGAAAGCCTACAAGGAAGCTTGGAGAGATATAGAAGAGACAAGGAGCTAAAGAAGTGGATCTAAACAGGCTTTGCAAAGTCAAATCTGTAACCGTTTGGATGCTTACTCAAAAAGGATAGACAGACTAGAAAGTAATTTGTTTAGCTACCTTATTTGTAGTAAGCAGGCTGTATCCATGTTCTATAAGGACACAGCCTCACTTCATAACTTAGTAACTTTGTGAGTCTAGTTTTTCATACATTGTAAGCTATATCTCTCTGAGAAAAACGAAGCTGAGAATACTACCATTTGTATTCACAGATTGTAGCAACCTTTATCTAATATACATTAGATTAAAGTGATATTGTGTCTTGTGTTGTTTATTTATCCGCACCTTAATTTCTGCACACACAGGCACTTATCTGCTACACAGACTCAACCCAAGAAAAGTTCAAGAATCCATTCACCCCCCCCCCCTCTGTATTCTTTTACCGTGTTTAATACTCAACAAGTGGTATCAGAGCGGGCTGTTTATTCAAAAACAGAGAAACGATCATGAGTTCGAATACACCAAAGACTACAGGAACAGTGAAGGTCCCTAAGTTTGATAAAGAAAACTTCAACCTCTGGAAGATAAAGATGATGTTGTTCATCAAAGCCTCTCATCCCTTGTATCCTGAGATTCTCAAGAATGGTCCTTTTGTTCCACAACAAGAGATACCAGAGAAGACTGTTGGAACCCTAACAATCCCTAGAACTTATGAGGCCAAGGATCCATCAAAGTGGACAGAGTCAGAAAGGGAGAAGGTTGCTCTTGACAGTCACCTCATGTTGCTCATCATTGATTCCATGGATATGTCAATGTTTGCAAACATTGCATCATGCACATCTGCTAAAGAGATGTGGGATCACATTGAGGTGTTGTGTGAAGGGACTGATGAGGTTAAAGAAAACAGGAAACAGATACTGGTCACACAGTATGAAGCTTTCATGGCACAGCCCAAGGAAAGCATTACTGAGATGTTTGAAAGGTTTCACAAGCTAGTTACTGAGTTGCAGATGAATGGAAAGGTTTACAGCACCAAGGAGTTAAATATGAAATTTCTGTTGTCTTCACCAAATCATCTGGAGCAAAGAGTCATTTCTCTAAGAGAGAGAGATTTGAACAAAGTCACCTATGATGTACTCTATGGAGTCCTAAAGACTCATGAACTTGAGTTGCTTCAGAAGAGGGCTATCCAAGCCAACCAAGGTAGGATGATAAACACATCATGTGCCTTGATTGTCAACAAATCCATTCTGGACCTAGAAGCATCTACAAGTCAACTGAGGATAGAGGAGGTGGCAGATGATGAAGAAACTGAAGCTGGGGTAAGTGAACCTGTTGAGGAAAAGGAGGAAGAAGAAGAGGAGTTTTACACTCTGGAAGAACTTGATGGGATGGAAAATACTTCATATGCTTTCATGGCCAGAAAATTTCCAAACATCAGATTTAAAAGAAATCAACCCTTCAAACCCAAAACCCAAAACCATTCAGCTTACAAGAACAAGGCACCTGTGAAACCAAACAGAAATAAATTCAAAACCGGTTATGTGGATAGGTCATCTGTAAGGTGTTATAGATGCAATGACCTAGGGCATTTTGCCAGTGAATGCAAGAAGCCTAAAAAGAAGGATAGAGATTTTCTTGAGCTAGAAGCTAAGTATGAGGCCCTTCTGAAAAAGCAGACACATGGTAAGGCCTACATAGCTGAAGGAAAGTGTTGGGATGATTCTGAGAGTGATGAAGAAGAACAAGAATTCTGCAATTATGCCTTGATGGCCAACTCCAAGGATGACTCATCTTCATCTGATTCTCAGGTACCATCTCTCACTACAATAGACATGTCTGTTTCTGAATACAAATCCATGATTGAACAATTATCTGTTGAAATGTTTAATATTCATACTAGTATGACTGCTGCTAATGAGGAGATTGCTAAATTGTCAACTAGAAATGAAGTATTAACCAAAAAGAATGAGGAACTTGAGCTAACTGCTATGCAAGTAGAAAACCTTAAGAAAGAAGTTGAATATTTAGAGAACAAGGTTTTGTGTGCTAGCCAAGTAGAGAAGGCTCTTAGGGATGAATTAGCTGAGAATGAATTCAAACTTAAAACTTTCAAGAAATCATCTGGTTTAGTGCAATCCTACTGTGAGAAAATTGAAGCTAAACCCAAAGCAGCTATTGGACTTGACTATGACTCTCTCAAGCAAAGGAAAGGCTATGCTGTCATTGAAGAGGACACAGCTGTTCATGAGAAAGTGCCTCACATTTTGAGAAAAACTGAAAATCCAATTTTTAAGGAATCAACATTTGAAATTGATGAGGATGCCTTACTCATCAAACAAATGTTGAATGATGAGGATGAGGCACAATCTAGTGAACAGCTAGCATCCTCTAAGGGTGAGAGTGTCAAGTCAAAGACCAAGAAACCAGTAGTTGATAGGCCAAGACCTAAGAAGTTTGTTAAGTTTGTACCAGCTGGGAAGAGTGAATCAGAAAAGGAAGTGACTAAAAAGAAACAGAACAGAAATGGCAAGTTAGGGATTAACAAGGATAACAACTATGCTTATATGCCTAATGCCCCTAGGAAAACTTGTCAGAACTGTTTCAGTACCAATCATCTAACTCATGCATGCAAGAAACCTGTTGGTAGTGTGTCTAAGCCTTTCTATGATTGTTCTGTGCCTCTAAGACATAGAGATGCACCTTTCTGTGATAAATTTGACTGTATGCCATGCAATATGAATGTCATGACTAGTTGTTTTAATTTGAGAAGGCAGTTCATTGATGGTTGTATCAGTCACAATTCACACACACACTACACAAGGTCAAAGTCTTCAAGTCCTCCTAAAGCTAGGAAGGTACCTTTGTCACCTAAGTCTGAGACCTCAGGTTCTAAGACTTCCAACAGTGACAAGAAGACTGACACTAAGAAAGTTAACAAGCATGTTGTTTATGATAAAACTGTCTCTAAGTCACATGGACCCAAACTAGTTTGGGTACCAAAGGAAAAGTAATACCTTTGTGTTTGCAGGGCAAAGAAAGTGAAAAGAAGGTCATGTGGATTTTGGACAGTGGATGCTCAAATCATATGACTGGTGATATGGCCCTGCTATCACAGTATGAGGAAAAGGCTGGCCCAATGGTTGCTTTTGGAGATGACAGCATGGGTAACACATTGGGATATGGCAAGCTGAAAGTTGGAAATGTCATCATTGAAGATGTAGCACTAGTCAAGGGGCTCAAGCATAATCTGTTAAGTGTTGGTCAGTTTACTGATAGAGGATTCAAGGTGAATTTTGACAAAGATGAATGTTTGATCACCCACAAGAAGACTGGTGATTTTGCTCTATCTGGAGTAAGGAAGGGAAGCCTGTTTGTAGCCAATATGGACTCTGCAAACAAGGACAAAATTTGTTGCTTTTACTCAAAAGCATCAAATGAAGATTGTTGGCTGTGGCACAAGAAACTATCACACCTGAACTTTAAGGCCATTAATTCTCTAGTCAAAAGAGAGTTAGTGAGAGGCATGCCCACACTTGAATTCTGCCAAGAAGGAGTGTGTGAGGCTTGTCAAAAAGGAAAAATGAAGAGATCAAGCCACAAGTCAAAGACAGTGACATCTGTAACCAAGCCACTACAACTTATCCATATGGATTTGTTTGGGCCTGTCAACATAATGTCACTTGGAAGAAAGAAGTATGCCCTGGTAATGGTTGATGATTTTTCAAGGTATACATGGGTAGAATTTCTGGCATCAAAAGATGAGGCTCCACAAGTAATCATTGAGCATATAAAGAAAGTTGACAAGGAAGCAAAGGCAAACAATGCAAGTGTGATTGCATTGAGGAGTGATAATGGAACAGAGTTCAGAAATGCCACACTTGAAGCATTCTGCAAAGAGAATGGCATTTCTCAGCAATTCTCAGCTCCAAGGACTCCACAACAAAATGGAGTTGTTGAGAGAAAGAATAGAACTCTAATTGAGGCTGCTAGAACAATGTTACTTGATGCAAGGATGCCCACATGTTTTTGGGCTGAGGCTGTGAGCACTGCATGCTATATTCAGAATAGAACCCTCATCAACAAAAACACTGGAAAGACTCCTTACAACTTGATGACTGGAAAGAAGCCTACACTGAAGTATATTCATACTTTTGGAAGCAAATGCTTTGTACTTAAGGATAATTCTGAATATGTTGGAAAGTTTGATGCAAAAGCATTTGAAGGAATTTTTCTTGGCTATTCTATGGAAAGAATTGCATACAAGGTTTATGTCATCAGTCAAAAGAAAGTTATGGAAAGCACAGATGTAACATTTGATGACAGCAAGCTACCTGGACTAGAAGAAGCCAATGATGAAGACAAAGATCCATTGAAGTTTGATAATTTAGATGATTCTGATGAAGAGACTGAAACTAGAGTTGAAACTCAAGTTCAACAAACTCAAGTGAATAATGATACAAGAGAAGAATTTGTGCCAATCAATAGTGAAGAAACAAGCATCCAAGACACACCTGTGAGTAATGGCAACTTCACAGGGGGAGGAAATGAGGATGATCATGATGAGGATGATGAAGCAACATCAAGGATGAGGAATCAGGCTGAACACTCAAGGAAATGGGATAGATCACACACTGCAGAGCAAATCATTGGAGATCCTAATGCAGGAGTAAGGACTAGGAGAGCAACTCAAAATGAGTGCCTCTATGGATGTTTTCTATCACAAGTTGAGCCTAAGAAACTTGATGATGCATTGTTGGATCCAGATTGGATTATTGCTATGCAAGAGGAGCTGAACCAATTTGAAAGGAACAAAGTATGGGAACTAGTGCCTGCACCAAAGAATAGAACCATTGTTGGAACAAAATGGGTTCTGAAGAATAAGATGGATGAAGATGGTGTAATAATAAGGAACAAAGCAAGGTTGGTTGCAAAAGGATACTCTCAACAGGAAGGCATTGATTATGATGAGACATTTGCCCCTGTTGCTAGATTGGAAGCCATTAGAATATTCTTGGCATTTGCTGCTCATTCAAACTTTAAAGTTTATCAAATGGATGTCAAGAGTGCATTTCTAAATGGAGAGTTGGAAGAAGAGGTTTATGTGCAACAACCACCTGGCTTTGAGGATCCACATTTCCCAGAATTTGTCTACAGATTGCTTAAGGCACTGTATGGACTTAAGCAAGCTCCAAGAGCATGGTATGACACTCTATCACAATTTCTTCTTGAAAATCAATTCACTCGAGGCACACTGGACAAGACACTGTTTTACAAGAAGCATGGTGATGATATGATTCTAGTTCAAATCTATGTGGATGATATCATTTTTGGTTCTACAAATGAGAAACTGTGTGAGAAATTCTCTAAACTCATGCAGAGCAGATATGAGATGAGTATGATGGGAGAGTTGACATTCTTTCTAGGGTTGCAAGTCAGTCAAAGGAAGGATGGTATCTTTATCAGTCAAACCAAGTACATCAAGGATTTATTGAAAAAGTTTGACTTGGAAGATTGTTCACCTGCCAAGACACCCATGGCCACTGCCACTAAGTTGGATGAAGATGCTAAAGGCAAGAGAGTAGATATCTCAGTCTACAGAGGCATGGTTGGTTCTCTACTCTACCTCACTGCAAGTAGGCCAGACATCATGTTTGCTACATGCTTGTGTGCAAGGTTTCAATCAAATCCAAAGGAATCACATTTGATTGCAATAAAAAGGATCTTTAGATATCTGAAGGGCACTCCTAACTTGGGATTATGGTACCCTAAGGACACAGGGTTCAATCTGGTTGGCTACTCTGATGCTGATTATGCTGGATGCAGAGTGGATAGGAAAAGCACCTCAGGAAGCTGCCAGTTTCTTGGACAAAGGTTAGTTTCTTGGTATAGCAAGAAGCAACAATCTGTGTCAACTTCTACAGCTGAGGCTGAATATATAGCTGCTGGAAGTTGCTGTGCTCAAGTGCTTTGGATTAGAAATCAACTTAGAGATTATGGACTTGTGTTGGAAAGAATTCCAATCATGTGTGACAACACAAGTGCAATCTCTATAGTTGCCAATCCTGTCAATCATTCTAGAACAAAGCACATTGACATCAGATATCATTTCATAAGAGAACATGCAACTAATGGAACCATTGAGTTGCATTATGTCTCTACAGATAAACAACTAGCTGATATATTCACTAAGCCATTAGATGAAGCCACCTTCACAAGGTTGGTAAGTGAAATTGGAATGCTGAATTCTTCAGATTCTGGCTAAGTGAATACATCAATCTAGATTGTTGCAGCAGTAAACACTTACTTTATCTAAATTCTCAATATTTTTGGAGTAAGTGTTGGCTGAAATATGATTTATAAATATTTCAAATCTGTTGCATATGTTGAAAATCATATTTTTATTAACTTAAAATTTCTATGAAATTTTGAGAAAATCACTATTTGATTTGCTAGAATATTTTTCAATGAATATGTCTGGTAGATTTTAAAAAGATAGTGAAAATCAAATTTTTATGAGTGATGGGTATAGTTCGATAAGTCAGACTTCTCGAATGATTCACTATTCGACATCTCTAATAAGTCTCATTAGAGTACTCTTGAGTTCTCGAATAGAGTCTTTCTGAGATATCGAATAGAGGAATGATTGACTTCTCGAATATAGTAACTGAGTTCTCGAATGACTGAGTTCTCGAACACTATATTTGAGTTCTCGAATCATTTGAAAAGGCTGAATTCTCGCTGAATTTTAATCGATTTTGGACTTTTTGTCTAAAAGTTTAATTCACTCATAAAAACACATATTATTTAATTTAGAATTATTTCTAAGTTAGATAACTGCCAGCTGTGAGTTTCTATCTGCTTGAGTTATCGATTAAGCCATTCTTGACTTCTCGAATAGTTGTTTTCTACTTCTCGAATGCCTGACTTGTCGATACAAAACTGCTAATCGACAATTCAAGCACTTCATACTTATACAATCTCACATCTATTCGATTCATTTCATTCGATTTCTCAAGCATCTACACTCTCTAAACCCCTGAAACCCTAGCTACGAAAAGCCAAATTTCTTCTTCAACCTTCAATTTCTTTTCTCTCTTCTACACAAATGGCAACAGTAAAGTTCAACACCAACTTCATCGCTCTCACTAGTGATGTTGAAGCACCCAATGCAAATTTCAAGTGCTTTGTGAAATGGATGGCTGAGTCATATATCAAGGATGCACTCTCAGCCAACCCAACTCTATATCTAGATATTCTGGAACAATTCTGGAGTACTGCTATTGTGGAGGTTGTAGCCCTGGAAAACGCAATCACTTCATATGTCATTTACTGCAAGGTTCAAGATAAGGAAATCACTATCACTACTGCAGACATGAACCAAGCACTAGGCCTACAACAAGAGTCATTTGACAGAATGGCCACTAACGCAGAGTTGGAGGAATTCTTTGAGTTCATAAACTACTCAGATGGGATTAACCTTGGAAAACTAAACAGAAAGAATCTGAGAAAGGAGTGGAGTTATGTGTTTGCAACTCTTCTCCAAGTCTTCACTGCCAGGAAATCAAGCTTTGACCAAATCAGTGCACCTGTGCAGCAAATTGGATATGCTTTGGCCTATGGAAAGAAGATAGATGTTGGCCAAATCATACTTCAAGAATTATATGGGAGACTTGGTAAGAACACAACCAAGAGAGGTACTGATATTTTCTTCCCTCGCTTTATTCAATCTGTACTTAATTATAAAAATGCTTCGTTGATTGAATTGCCTGGGATTGATAAAAATAAAATAGGCTATCCTAAGTCCATGACCAAACTCATTTTTGGTAACTTGGAAACTAGGAATGATGTGGATGTAAGACTGAACATAACTCCCCATATGGAGAGTTTGTTTAAGACTTACCCCCACAACATGCCAACATTTGATGCTAAATCTAAGTTAGCACAGCCCAAGCAAGTAGAACAAACTGCTAACCCAGGGCCTGCTAACCAACCCTCTCAACCAAACACTCTCCCACATACTGAACCAACTGCATCATCCTCTCAAAAGGGTGATGTTAGTAAAAAGAAGAGAAAGGAAGTAATGTCTGCACCATTAAATATCTTATCTGAAGCAGCATTAGCTGTTGAATTAGGGCTAGAAAGTGAGGAACCTGAGTCACCCTTACAAAGGCCAAAGAAGAGGAAAACTAAGACCACCTCTTCAGTCACACAAATGGCTGAAGTTGTAAAATCAGGGGCACACAGCTCACTAGGTGTATCCTCTCAACAGGGTGCACCTATAGAATCAAGCATTCTCCCCAATGCACTTTCTTGTATAGAGTCTGCACATGGGAGTGATAAGGCTGGCACAACACTGAGTGGAGAGCACATCACTTTTGAAACTCCCTCTATCTCTCAGGGGGAGTTGCCAAAATCTACTCTAGAACACACTTCTCTTCCAGAATCTAACTCTGAAATTTCTTTGGAACCTGCAACTCAGGCAACTGAGATGCAAGGTATTGATCATCAACAATTCTTTTCTCTTGATGAGCCAATAATTTCAAGTGACTCAGTGCATGACACTTTGTTCACCACTCAGAACCCACATTTAGATGGTGAGGGAATGCATGCTGAGGCATATCCTAATGACACCATCACAAACACAGAGGTTCCCCTAGTTTTTACTAGAGACTCTGTGCCTGTGTCAACTGCTGGTGTAATTCATCCCACTTCTGTGGAGACACCAGTAGTAGAGTCCATCCATCCGGCTACAGAAGTTGCATCTGTAACTGAGGAGACTAGCTTGCCTAGCTCTAGCTCTGACTTTATGTCAAAATGGCTGAAGCCTGTGCAACATGACAGTGCTTCAGGATCAGGGTCTGTTCCACAACAATTGACGGTTGAAGCACTTCAAAGCTTAATTGTGGATCAGATTCCTGAGTTCACAAAGATTGCTCAGCACCTTCTCACTGCAGACATGCCCAATCCAGACTATGAGGCTATTCTGTTATGCCATAGGGATGATGTGGAGGTGCAGAAATCAAAGATCATTGATGATGCTGAGAGAGATGGCAACATAGATGCCTGGTTGCAAGGAAAATATGATATTACTCTCGATGAAGCACTTCAGTATCTCAGGGAGGAATACATCACTTCACTGGGCTCCAATGCTAAATCCCTGTCACCTGGTGAAGTGTATGAAGCTGTCAATGACTCCTACAAGGGTTTCCTCAAGGCTGCACACTATCTTGGCAAAGGAGTAAAAACTGAAGTCAACAGGGTATGTGATAAGACAGCCACTTCAGTAGCAGAAGTCAAGAGGGCCTTTGATGCTAAATTTCCCCTCTTGGACAGTGTGCTCAAGGACATCAAACACTGCAACTCTACATGCATTAAGGTGGACAATGGGTTGGCTGTGCTAAAAGATGCTGTCTCAGGTCTGGGTCATCAATTTCAGAATCTATCTGGCCAGACTACAGATGCCAATGCCATGCTGAAAATAATGTTCAAGAATCTCTATGGAGATAGGCTGGTGACTGATGTTCCTGTGCATGAAATGTCTAAATATGAAGTGAAGAGACTGCAGGAACAATCTCTATCTGGTTTCAAGGCCAATGAACTCTTCACTAAGGTCAACACTCTTGAGCAAGAGGTAGCTACTCTCACCAAGACCAATGCTCATCTCACAGAAAAGGTTGCATTGCTAAATGATCAGTTGGACACTCAAGCATCCACCACAGCTGATGTCCTTCTGCATCAACAATCCATGTTAGCTGCAATGATGAAGCATATGGGGCTCCCTCTACCTGATGAATCTTCAATCCCAAAGGACATCTCTACAGCCTCTGTGCCTGACAACAAGCCTAAGGGGGAGAAGAAGGCTAGGAACTCAAATTCAAAGGGGGAGCCAAAGAGGGAGAAAGGCATAGTATTCAAAGAAGGTGGACAACAAAGGGCTACTAAGTCTCTAGAAAATGTGCCTGGCAAGGGAAAAGCCAAAGTAGATGAGCCTCCATCTATCTTGCCAGTTGTCACCTTACCAACTGTGCACATCACTACTCCTGGAGGACAAAAGCAATCAATAACTACCACAGTGGTTGCAGGGAGTATGCCATCTGACAAACCTCAAATTTCTATAGCTGAGAGTGCCAAGCCTGTAGAAGTCAAAGTTGTTACTGAGGCCAAGCTACAAGAAGTTGCTAACTCCAATGTCTATCATGATAAAGCCTTCTTGGAGTTTCTGAAAGCCATAAGGGAACAGGTTGGTGACACTCAGTTTTATCTGAGGGAGGTGAAGAAGCAGATAGACTACATCACTGTCATCCCCAAGCAAGTCAACAATTTATGGGTCAAGGAGATAGTGATGGTGTCCAAACTAAAGATATGGCATCTAACATACCAGATTCTACAAGACTTAAAGCACTCAGAGATAGATGCCATACTAGAGCTCATTGAGAAGAAAAATGACAACAGCAAGAGTCTGTTTGATGACTTGAGGAATGGTCAACCTACAAGGCTACCAGAAGTGATCAAGAAGCCATGGACAATTATCTATCAGTCTGGTACCAGAATTGAAGATATCAAGCAACTGGTCATTCCTCATGATCTCACCCCCAGAAATCACAGACTGATCATTGCTATTATTGATCAACTTCAGAAGAAGGTTGGAGCCAGAAATGCTGAAGAAATTGAGGCACTGCATATCCTCAGAACTTATATTGCAACTGGTGGAATTCCAGAGATGGCTCAACCTAGGAGAAATAAGGATGATGATTCTGAAGACAAAGGTGATGGGAGGAGAAGACATCAAAGGAGAGATAAGGGTGATGAAGATAAGAAGAAAAAGGGGGACAAGGATGAAAAAGATGATGACCAGGGTAAGACATATGTGAGAAAGAGTGGAAGACAGCAAGCCTTAGGCATTGCTAGCAGTAACCTCACCACAACACAAGACTCTAAGTCTAGGGTGAATACTGTTAGTAGTGACCTAACAAAATCTACATCTATGGCTTCTGCAACTGTCTTACCATCTCAAGAAAAGAAGAAGATTCAAGTCAAGGAACCATGTGTATGTTTCAGAAAGCAATCTGCTAATGGAATACTACTATGGTCTACCAACCAAGGTCAAAGATTTCTGCCCAGCAACCATGTCAAGAGGACAAAATTTAAACATGCTGCAAGGAGAGTGAAGCTATCCAAATCTAGAGCCCTAACAATCATTCCAGGATTAAAGCTCCAGCCACTTGATGAAGACTTTGATGAAGAGCAACTGCTATTTCTAAGAGCTCAAAAGATATGCTATGCTGCAATTGTGGATGATCACCTTGTAATCAAGTACACTGATGGGAAAGAAATGAAATTCAAACAAGGGGGTTGTCAACATTGGGGTAAATTGTATGAGATAGAAAGAATCATTGCATTGCTGGATTCTAAGGTCAAGGTGGAGAAAGTATGGAAGCTGGAATTGATTGACTTTGTAAAAATGAAGAAAGATTATGCTGAGAAGATAAGAAAGGGCTGCTATGAGAAATGGTTAGAAAGGGAGAAAGAAATTGATAGACTGGAGATTGAAGCAGAAAAGCTAAGGGCAAAGGGATTGTGTAGAGTTCAGTTTGATCCCTATGTGGTGAAGTATAGGAGGAGAAATGGAGATAATGTCAATATAAGAATGAACCTACTCAGTCACTATCCTGCCAACATTCTGAAGCCAGTGCTTGAAGATTTCAAAAACTCTATTATGATTGAAGAATTGGATGCTATGACAGAAATCATGAGAGCAGTAGATGAGATTGCAAGAAAGGAGAAAGAAAGGAAACAGAAAGCATATGATGATCTACAAGCCAAAGCAATGGAGATGCAATCAAAAGAAAATGGCTAGTACCTCATCATACTGTAAGAGTATTTATCTTGTAATTTCATTTATGTGTTCAATCAAAATACATACCTGTACTTTTAAAGTTTTATCTTTATGTATGTTAGGCTTGTTATCAGACATGAAATTGTGACTAAGGGTCTCACTCACAATTTGGGGGAGATTGTTAGTTACAGAGGCATGCCTGTACTCATCTAATAACAAGCCTAATTGTTTGTAATGCTTTGCATTACTTACATGACCTCTTAACTGAGGGAACCTCTAGTTGTAGAGTTTCTGTTTGTATTGTACTTGTAATAGGCATCAAATCCTAGTTGTGTAACTGTACAAATAGAGTCTAGAATAATGCTTGAAAGAAGTTCCATGGTTCATGCCTCAAGCAAGGAGTTAAAGACTGCCAAATAATCACAGTTGGGATTTGAAGAAATGAAGAATTTGCCTAAGTACCAATTCGAGAAGTATATTTGTCTATTCGAGAAGTCCAGCATTCGAGAAGTCAGAGATTCGATATCTCAAGACACTATTCGATATCTCTGAATACACTGTTCGATATCTCATTCGATATCTCAGGGATTCGATATGTCTACTACTCTATTCGAGAACTCAAGAAGTCAACAAGTCAAGATGGTATTCGAGTTCTCAAAGAGTCAACAAGTCAAAGTTCCATTCGATATCTCAAGGACTCAGAAAGCTATTCGACAACTCGAGGATTCGATAAGTCAAATGTTCTATTCGACAACTCAAGGAATCCTGATGGAAAAGAGCTATTCGAGAAGTGGTTCGATATGTCTTTATAACAGTATTCGAGAACTCAGAGTTATCGATCAAGTCAATTCTAGTTCTCGAATCACTTACTTAGTCACTTCTCGAATACATTCTTGGAGACAAAATACTGAAGAAATTGTACAAGTCAGAAACCTGCAACAAGCCAATGCACTTTATGGACCACAATCTGTAACGTGCTCTGGAAAGCCTACAAGGAAGCTTGGAGAGATATAGAAGAGACAAGGAGCTAAAGAAGTGGATCTAAACAGGCTTTGCAAAGTCAAATCTGTAACCGTTTGGATGCTTACTCAAAAAGGATAGACAGACTAGAAAGTAATTTGTTTAGCTACCTTATTTGTAGTAAGCAGGCTGTATCCATGTTCTATAAGGACACAGCCTCACTTCATAACTTAGTAACTTTGTGAGTCTAGTTTTTCATACATTGTAAGCTATATCTCTCTGAGAAAAACGAAGCTGAGAATACTACCATTTGTATTCACAGATTGTAGCAACCTTTATCTAATATACATTAGATTAAAGTGATATTGTGTCTTGTGTTGTTTATTTATCCGCACCTTAATTTCTGCACACACAGGCACTTATCTGCTACACAGACTCAACCCAAGAAAAGTTCAAGAATCCATTCACCCCCCCCCCCCTCTGTATTCTTTTACCGTGTTTAATACTCAACAAAATTTAATCATTAGATATAACAGTTCTAATTTTTAACTAAAAATCTAACGGATATTATTCGTTGTATAATAATTTTTATTATATTTTGTTAGTGGTTAGAAGATATGATGTCATATTTTTGTGTATGTATTAATCATTGCAATATTATGTTTTAAATTAAAATTCAACGTGTTTTAATTAGAGAGAAAAAAAATTATTGATTGGAAGATATGATATTTTAGGTATTTATAAAAATTTGAACCTTGAAATTTTAGTAAATAAATTTAATTATGTAATATATTTAATCTTTAGATCTAACAGTTCTAATTTTTAAATAAAAATCTAACGAATATTATTCGTTGTATACGAATTTTTATTATATTTTGTTAGTGATTAGAAGATATGAAGTCATATTTTTGGGTATGTATTTAGTAAATAAATTTAATCATGTAATATATTTAATCATTAGATCTAATAGTTCTAATTTTTAACTAAAAATCTAATGGATATTATCCGTTGTATACGAATTTTTATTATATTTTATTAGTGGTTAGAAGATATGATGTCATATTTTTGTGTATGTATTAATTATTGCAATATTATGTTTTAAATTAAAAGTCAACGTGTTTTAATTAGAGAGAAAAAAATTATTCATTGGAAGATATGATATTTTATGTATTTATAAAAGGTAATATCATCAATTATAAGTAAACATCTTTTAATTGAAAAAGACAATCAGCTAAATATCATTAATTATTATTAATAAAAAAATGAAGGATAATAGTAGAGGTTTAGATTGGGTTGATCCAATTGGGTCGCTCCAAATGCTGATTAGAGAGAAAAAATTTATTGATAAAAAAATGAAGGATAATAGTAGGGGTTTAGATTTGAGTCGCTCCAAATGCTGATTAGAGAGAAAAAAAAATTATTGATTGGAAAATATGATATTTTAGGTATTTATAATAGGTAATATCATATCAATTATAAGTAAACATCTTTTAGGGACATCAAAGAAATAAAGAAGATTAAAAAAATGAAGGATAATAGCAGATGTTTAGATTTGGGTCGATCCAATCTAAATTGAGTCGTTCCAAATGCTATGTAATGACAAAAAATAGTAGAGGTTTTGATTTGGGTCGATCCAATCTAAACTGGGTCGCTCCAAATGCTGTGTAATGACAAAAAAGGACATCAAAAATTCAAAGAAATAAATAAGTGTGTTAAATTTAAATAATTAATAATATTAAGTTATCTTTCATTATTATATCGATTAATTTTTTATTGTAACCAGACGGTGTTTTTGTCGACTAAATCCGAAATTTTCAAAACAATGATAATAGACAATGCCGTGTATATTGAAAATTATGAATAAAGATATTATTTAGTTATTTTGTTCATGTTTTGGCTCCATAATTAAAAAACTCTTTTTTATTTTTTAAAAATAAGATCAAAGAAATAAAGAAAAAATATTAAAAAAACAAAATTAACCACCTATGATACTTATACAAAAAATTATATATATTTGTTAAATATATATAATAAATTTACAAAACAAAAAATCATCAATATAGTTAATCGACGAAAGATTCAATTTAGATTTTATGAATACAAAAATTATTGATTACGCAAACATAAGTATATAATAATAATTACTTCAAATAATATAAAAATATAAAATATAATATATAATATAAATTATATAATATATAATTTATTTGAACAAAGAAATAAAGAAGATAAAAAAATGAAGGATAATAGTAGAGGTTTAGATTTGGGTCGATCCAATCTAATTTGGGTTGCTCCAAAGTAATGACAAATAGTAGAGGTTTTGATTTGGGCCGATCCAATCTAAATTGGGTCACTCCAAATGTTATGTAATGACAAAAAAGGACATTAAAGAAATAAAGGAGATTAAAAAAATGAAGGACAATAGTAGTAATTTTCCTGTGTAATGACAAAAAAGGACATCAAAGAAATAAAGAAGATTAAAAAAATGAAGGGCAATAGTAGTAATTTTCCGAAATGTAATACTAGCAGACATTAAGATTATATTGATAAATAGATAGATTAATAATTCCTTTATAATCATAAAAATATATTCCTTTATAATGATTTTTGCAATATCTTCTATATTCTGAACTCTCTAGACATGTTTCATTTTATCGTATAATCAGATACAGGCTATTAACACCCATTTTATTACGATAACTTATATCATTCATAATTACTTAAAGTTTGTATATGTTTTTTTTTTATGTATGTTCATTTAAATTGCATGAAAATTATTTGCTACGAAAAATTTTATATAAATTAATCATTATTAATTTATCGATTGATTAATATCCCTCTAAATTAATATAATTATTCGGCCAATTATATTAATTTATAGAGATTTTACTGTAGTTGATGCATTCGAGCGTGTGAACAATTTACAAAAATTAAAAAATTATAATTATTGATAACTTAAGATTAATCCGAATAAATGAATACAATCCATAAACCTATATTATCTGAAACAACTTTTGTTAAAATACGTACAGTATATAAATGCATTCAAACTCCTTCCTAAAAACTGCAAGATCTTCTGCTGTAAATCTGACGTTGTGAACAAAGTATACAATTAGGACTGAAACTCCAGGCCTCATATATTAGACCTTCTCAAGTGCTCAACCGAAAACCAAAACACCTGCTTTTACATTTCTGCTGTCTGGCATTAAATTATTTTACCTCTAGAATAGTTAAAAAGCTGATCAAAGCCCAACCGGTAACCATCCTACGATGGTCTTTGACCATGTGGACAAAAAGAAGAGTGTTTGAAATGGTTTTATCCCCCGACTGTCTTGAGCATATATTATAAACAATTTCCAAACTGCCTATATATATACCTACATTGTCTAGCTGCAAATACATCCTCAGCAATCTCACCAGTCTTGTAGATATTAGACATAATAATTATCTATACTTTGAGAAATGGCGAAATTTTCAAGAATTGTCTGCTTTATGGTGGTGTTCGGAATGGTGGTTAATTTGATGGTGGAACGAGGTGAGGCCCTGAGCTGCGGAGATTTGGGTGCATCCATTTCACAGTGTAGCTCATATGCGACGGGTGCAGTGGGTAAGCCGTCTGATGGATGTTGCAACGCGGTCAAAGGAGTGTATGCCTTGGCTAAAACCTCAACAGATAGGAAAGTATTGTGCAACTGCCTTAAGCAATCTTCTTCTGCAGTACCCGGTGTCCAGCTTTCCAATGTTGCTGCTATCCCTAAAAAATGTGGCGTTCCAGTCTCTGTCTCCCCTGATCCTAACTTTAACTGCAATTCGTAAGCTTATTCAATTTATACAGTAGATTTTAACATTCATGGCTACAAAGTCATTTAATAAATTTTTATTCAAACTAGCTGCATGTGTATGATATTATTCAACTTTTGTTTGATTTTGCAGCATTAACTGAAGGGATCGGAGCTTTATATATTTATGGACAAGCGGAAGGAGGGGATCAAGGCTATCTATGTACTTCAATTATACATGTACTTACTGAGTTCTTGGACTCTGTTAGTCATCTAAGTATGTAATAAATAAAAAGATTTATGTTACATATCCTTTGAAAGTTTCAGAGGTTCTTGAATGCGCAGAAACATTGTGTTTCTGCTATATCTAGTATATAAAGAATTAAATAAACTTATTTCCAGCACTGTTATGTTAACATAAATCGAAAAAAATAACAATCGTCCCGTCTAGAAACATTGACAGACCAAATACTGTCGGAGCAAATATGAAGAAACTATTATTTATAAAATCCAGAAATCTCACGAAATTAAATTAACGTAGTATGTTGAATCTTTCAGTTGAATCAAACAAATATAAATAGAATCTATCTTCATTCTTCCGCAACAATTAGAAACATTTTATGTCTTGGAAAGTGTTTGACGGCCTGATGTCCATGCATATATCTCCGGAGCCACCGAAGTACCATTATTTGGCAAATTCAGTGGCTTCCCATAAATTTCTGAAATATCAAAGTGGTGATGCTGCTGCTGTGCCTGGCGGACATTCTGGTAATGCGGGTGATGATTTTCTGCTACTTCATGCTCTTCCAGGGGCAACCTTTCATAAGTGGCATTCATGAAAGTAGCAGCCATAATCACCACCGGACCGGATGCAATAAGTGCACCAACTACGCCACCACCCACCACTTGCCCCTGAGCACCAGCCAAGTATATAGTGAGCCCCGGTGGTGCCGGTGGTGGCAAGATTGACCCTTGTAGTGATAGAATTTCAAACCGTCCGTGGAGGGTCAGAATAGCACCTGTTGAGCCTGGTTGGCGCAGTGAAACATCGGTTACAAAGCCTGTGGCACTGAGCACTGAAATGCCACGTTGTTTCCTCCTTGCGAAGGACGTTAAGCTTTCAGTCACATCACATCCAGGGCTCACCTCCATGGCATGTGCTCGGAGTGCATTTGCACTGTCTCTGGTGAGGATTATGGGCGGCTTTGGCTTGTTTTTTGAGCCTGTAGGCCTGCCACGGGGTCTCCTCAGGGTATCACCCTCATTTCCAGGCCTGTGGTCTGTGCCCTTGTCCGGTTCTTGGTTATTGTGGTTTATAGCACCTTTGCAAACTATGGTAAGATCTGCACTACCAGCCATTTCTGTGCAGCACCCGAATTTTCAGCAAGTCATTACTTTGTTAACTCTGTTTAAGTAGGGAGCCTGTAAATATAAATTTATCTAAGATTAGGAGATGGTTAAGTAACATCATTTTTTACTAGTATATTCTAATTAATTAAATTTTGTCTGCCTAACTCTCAACAAACATATATTTCATGACAATTGTCTTTCCCAACAAATAAGAGTTGTACCCAAAAGCAAACATATATATGTTGCCCATCCAAATAATATATGTCAAACCATGGAAATTAACCTACTTGCACAAAGTAGCTCCATTACATGATTATTAGTAAAAAAGAAGTTAGCTCCACTACATCAAATTTAGCTTCTGATTAGAAGTAGTTTATTTTTTCTAAATTCTGATATAATTCCTGAGCAGATATAACAAAGGGAGGATAGTAGCAAGAAATTCATGAATTTATTGGATAGCAAAAAATTCTGAATTACAAAACTCAGTTTCTTGTAATGTTAACCTCAGATTATCCAACAAAGTGTAGATCTCTGTCACTTGAGGATGTTGTCTTCCACCAGCAACAAACTCATGAACTTCTCCATTCACTTCAATCATACTACATCCTGGCTGCTTTTTTATCTTCTTATTTTTCATGAAAATTCTTTCCTGCATTGCTTTCTCGAATCGACCTGTAGCTGCATACACATTAGACATAAGTATATGACTACTGGCATCATCTACCTCAAATTCCTCGAGATGGTGTGCGGCCCATCGTGCCATTTCTATGTTTCCACACCTTATGCAAGCAGAGAGAAAAGACCCCCATATAATTGCATCTGGGCTCATAGGCATACTATCTATAAATTCTCCAGCTTCTCTAATTAATCCAGCTCGGGCTAGTATGTCGACCATGCAACCATAGTGTTTAATGGATGGCTCAATCTCATAACTTTTTGTCATTAATGAGAAATAATACTTTGCCTTATCAACCATACCTGAATGATTGCAGGCTGTAAGAACACCAATAAAACTAACATCATCTGGCTTTAGATCCGAAGACACAAGCCTAGAGAAAAGTTCAATAGCTTTCTCCTCGCGTCCATTGACAGCCAAGCCAAAAATAATGGAGTTCCAACATGACAAGCTTTTAACAGGGCTTGCCTTGAAAACTTCCATCGCCAAATCAATGCTTCCACACTTGCAATACATATCTACTATTGCTGTAACAACAATCACGTTCATTTCAATATCATTCCTTTTAATGTAATCATGAATCCACTCACCCTGTCTAAGACATCCTAAACAAGAACAAGCATTTAATAAGCTCACTAATGTAAATTCACTGGGCCTAATCTTCTCCTCCTGCATTTTGCTGAACAAATTCAAAGCTTCACTCCACATCCCATTCCGGACATACCCACTAATCATACTATTCCATGACACCGTATTTCTAAATTGCATTTCATCAAACAACCGCCTCGACTCATAAATCTCCCCACATTTTGCAAGACCCATAATCATGGAATTCCAAGCAACTATCTCCATATTCCCATCTTCTCCAAACAGTCTCCAAGCTTGTCCTGAAAACCCACAATTTACATACATATACAGCAAACTATTTCGAATAAACGCATCGAATTCCAACCCCAACTTAACAATTCTTGCATGAAGTTGAGCACCCTCATGAGCTAACCCAAGCTGCGCATAAGCCTTAAACAATGAAGGATAAGTAAGTCTATCAGGATCAACTGACGAAGTAACTAACATATCGATAAACAAAGAAATTGCAATTTGTGGTGTTGAGCTTTGAGAAAAGCCTCTAATAATAGTGTTCCAAGAAAAAATATTTGGGTGTGGCATTTGATCAAACATGAGATGCGCATAATTGATGTCACCAACAGGAGAGGTTGCGCAGAAGGACAGAACACGGCTAGCAGCAATGGTGTCCTTAACTAGGCCAGTTTTAATGAGTTGGGCGTGAATCTTTTCAAGGTCTTTCATGGAGTTGCATTTTGTTTCTAACAAATTGAGATAAGGGTTGTCAGATATAAACTTGTATATGTTGGAAGTTGATGGTACTGGATTGAATGAAGAACAAAAACAAGATGTCATCTTTACAGTTTGGACATAGACTGACGTTTGTGTTGTGTGTTGGCGTTTGTAAATTACTAGAATCATGGTCATGGATAAGGCATCTTCATCATATTTTATCTTGGGGGTGTTTGGAAGTTAGAGGTTTGAGATAAAATTAGAGGTTTGGGGGTAGATTAGAGGTTTGACCAAATGAAACCTCTAATGTGAGTGTTTGGTTGTTAGAGGTTTGAGTTAGAGGTTTGGGATCAAAAAGCTAATTTTGAAAAAGCTCATTTTAGGAGCTTTTTCAATTAGAGGTTTGTTATGTGTCACAAAAAGTTATTCAAAAAGCTATTTACCAAACACTTTTATTCAAAACAGCTAATTTCAATCCGCTAGTCAAAACAGCTAATTCAATCCGCTAGTCAAAACAGCTAATTCAATCCGCTATCAGCTAACAGCTATCAGCTAATTGCCAAACAGGGCCCTTATATATTGATTAGTTAAACTCAATATCAGAGTTCAAAAAAAAAAACTTAAATTCAAAAATATTCATTTTTATTATCAAAAATATTAATCGCAGACTTTTAGAACATTTTTCAAAAATAACGAAAATAAAGTTTTTCGCATTTAATATCTTGGTATTTCCGGATGATAACTATCTTAATTTTTCTAATAAAACTATGAAATGTAAAGCTAATAACAAAGTGTTACAGATACACATAGTGTCACATTCAAGCACGTGAACATTCAAGCACGTGAACTCTCCACCAATAACAGCAACAACACTGAATACTAGCCACACAAATACTTGCCAACTGTAATTCTGTTTTGACAGCTATGTGTGTTAGTTTGTTAGGATTAGAGATCAGTATATAACTATCTCTTCTCTGTTTTGTAAAGACTAAGAAGCATATTATTTCTGTTCAATACAATTAGCCTTGTTCTGTGTTTTGTAGCTTCTTCTTCATTTTACTATCTGCAAATTCATAAAGTGTCATGGTATCAGAGCTATGGAAATTTTTGTGTTAATATGACTCATTCGTATGCTTCCGCTCTACAAACTCGAGCTTCAGCTGCTACTGCAATGACGACTCCCGCCACAACTTCAACAACAACTACGATTGACATCAATCATCCTTTTTATCTGAGTTCTTCTGATCATCCTAGTTTATCTCTAGTAAATGAACATCTTACTGGATCAAATTATCATCATTGGAGTCTCTCAATCACGCTTGCACTTTCTGGAAAGCTCAAGCTTGGTTTCATTGATGGCAGCCTTGTCAAACCTGCAACAGATGCTACACAAGTCTCTCTCTGGAATCGCAGTAACGATCTGGTAATCTCCTGGATTCTCAACTCTATTAGCTCAGATATTCGTAAATCTGTTGTTTATATGCACACTGCGAAACAAATTTGGGATGATCTAGCTGCTAGGTTCTCTCAACAGAATGTGCCTCGATTGTTTCATCTACGAAAAGATCTTGCTTCTCTCACACAAGATTCTTTGTCAATCACTGAGTATTTCATAAAATTTCGTTGTCTAGTTGATGAATTAGATAATTTGTCACCTATTCCTAAGTGTATCTGCTCTACTCAATGTAATTGTCAAAATGATAAGAAATTAGCTGAGTATGAACAATTGACTAAACTAAGTCAATTTCTGATGGGACTGAATGATCGTTATACAAATGTTCGAGGTCAAATATTACTCATGAATCCTCTACCAGATCTTGCACATGCTTATTCACTTTTCTTACAAGAAGAGAGTCAAAGAGATTTTCATTCATCTTCAATTTTGACTGAGCACTCTGTCATGAATGCAAAGTTTACTCCTAATTTGCACAATGCTACATCCAATCAAAGTAAGAGGCCTACTGTTCGTAGGAGTGCTGATTCCTCCAGTGTGTGTGATCACTACAATATGACTGGACACACAAGAGAGAAATGTTTCTTTCTCCATGGTTATCCAGAGTGGCATCGCCTTCATGGACAACCAAAGCCTAAGCTCAGAACTGTTAATACTTCAAAACGTTCATCAAGTTCACCTGCTGCAAATTTAACAGTTGAGCAATCTACTGTCAGTGAGTCTCCAATTGATACAACACATCCTGCTTTGACTGCATCTCAATATTAGCAATTACTAAGTCTACTTCAAGCTAATGTCAAGCCTCAGGCCTCTTTTGCTCATGCTCCTTAGGTTACTGATCCTAATGTACCTACAGCAGCAGGTATTATCTATCTGTCTCACTCTGCAACTTTTGTCAATACTGTTCAACTTGTTAATTATGACACAACCTGGATCATAGATTCAGGTGCTACTCACCAATTACTCCTCAACTTTCTCTGTTGCATAATGTTCAAAATCTTGTCTCTGATATTCACATGCCAAATGGTCAAGTATCTCAAATCTGTCACATTGGTGACTTGACTCTTAGTACAGGCCTGTTACTTAAACAGGTGTTACATGTTCCTCAGTTTCACTGCAATCTTCTTTCTGTGGCCAAACTAACTGCAGATAATTCTTCTTGGTCTATTTTTCTTCTTCACACTGTTATTTACAAGACCTTGCTTTGAAGAAGGAGAAAGAGATTGGTAAATATACAGAGGGTCTTTACAAGCTTCAAACATCATCTGAATGTCTGTCTTCTTCTACTGTTCATTCTGTAGTTTGTCCATCTGATAAATGGCATACCAGACTTGGTCATCCATCCTCTCTGGTTCTATCACATATCTCTAGTATTTCAGTTCCTAAAACTTCTGATGTATCTAGTTTTTCTGATATCTGTCAATTAGCTAAACATTCTAGACTGTCTTTTCCAATTAGTAGTTCTCATAGTACTGAAATCTTTCAGCTTATTCATTGTGATGTATGGGGGCCTTATAGACATGTCACTCATGGCAAATGTAACAAATTTCTTACTATTGTTGATGATTTCTCAAGAACTACTTGGATTTTCTTACTTGTTGATAAATCTCAAGTATGCTCTATTCTTAAAAACTTCTTTGCCTATGTGTCAAATCAGTTTAAAACAACTGTTCAAGTGTTGAGGTCAGACAATGGAACAAAATTTGTTAATAAAGAACTTCAAAACTATCTTGATTACTTAGGAATTCTTCATCAAACTAGTTGTGCTCACACCCCTCTGCAGAATGGAGTTGCTGAGAAGAAACACCAACATTTATTAAATGTGGCCAGAGGCTTAAAATTTCAATCTAACCTACCTATTTCCTTCTAGGGGGATTGTTTGCTTACCGCCACACATCTTATAAATCTTCTTCCAGTCCAATCCTTAGGATACAAGAGTCCTTATGAGCTGTTGTTTAACAAATTACCAGACTATTCTACACTTAAAAATTTTGGGTGTTTATGTTATATTTCCAATTTTCATGATCATGCAGATAAGTTTGCTCCTAGAAGTTTGAAATGTGTTTTCTTAGGTTATCCTTTTAACAAAAAGGGATACAGAGTTATGTCTTTAGAAACAAAAAAATGTTACATTTCCAGAGACATAGTCTTCTTTGAAGACATTTTCCCATTCAAACAATCAAATTAAAACACTTCTCCATCTGTTTTTCCAACTCCTCCTCTGATTTCTGACTCAGATCATACTCCTATCACAACTGTTTCTACAGATCAGCCACAACATGTACCTTCATTGCAACCTTCAAAACAGATACATCCTACAACCACTTATTTATCTTCCTCACCATCTTCCGAGTCTTCAGATAATTCTATCACATTACCTGTTGTTGGGATTTATGGGTGATGGAATAGACAACTTAACTAGTTTTATTGGTATACTTAGTTTTACTAAGTAGAACATACTGTCATAGCCTGAAGTTTATTCCTGTAATCAAATAAGTACTGTTATGTAATAATTGTAATTCTTGAAAGAAGTTCGATCATGTTCAAGCCTCAAGAAATACAGAAGTTCGACAGCAGGAATAAAAGTTACTGTCAAGTATTGACAGTAAGATTACAAGGAAACAGCATGTTGCAAAGCTCGACAGCAAGTTTAATTGAGTCGACAGCAAGTTTCAACTTGACAGCAACATTGGCGGAGATTCTGTTGACAGCAACTTTCAAATATAGTTTGCGACAGCAAGTTTGGAATTCCTAGATAGTAATCTCTGCGGGAATTCATACTGTCAAACAAAGCACAATCCTTGACAGCAATCTCTGCGGGAAATACATGTTGTCAATCAAATCACAATCCTTGACAGTAATCTCTGCGGGAATTCATACTGTCAACCAAAGCACAATCCATTGACAGCAAACTCTGAAGCAAACATACTGTCATAAAGAATCAAATTGATTTAGGAATTTTCTAAGTCAATTTAAGCGACATAATACATGTTCAAAAGAAGCAGGCGTGTTGTAATATTCAACCTTTACAGCAAGCTTGGAAAGTCTATAACTGAAGCTCGAGAGATCACATGGAGCAACCTGTAAAGGCAGATAAAATTGAATACGGCTAGATCTGGGTGGCTCAAATGTGGAAAGTATCTTAAAGTTACTTTGTGATGATCACATGGGAATAAATCATGGAATGAGCTGCAAAAGGAATATAACAGCAACTCAACAACCCATGCTGATAGTGGTAGTACAGTCGACTATCACACTATAAATAGAGCACTCTATTTATACAATAAAAAATATATCTCTACCACAGTAATCTCTAGAGAAACCGAAGCTTGAGAAATATTATGTTCTCAAGGTTGTAGCAAAACTTTGCAAAATAAATAAAACATTTATTTTGTGAAAACATCGTGTTTGATTTTACTTGTGTTTGCATTTCTTCTACTAGTAAATTACAAACTCTATTTAAGTTGTTAAAATAGTTTTTGAAATTTATTAGTATTGCATTCAACCCCCCTTCTGCAATACTTTCCTAGGACCAACAACTGGTATCAGAGCCTTCAGATTAATACACATATCTGAGATCCAAATGGCAAGTATTCAAAGGTCAAGTAATATCAAGATTCCAGCTTTTGATAAAGAAAACTACAACATATGGAAAAAGAAGATTATGTTATTTATCAAAGCTCAGAATCCATTATTCCTAGGTATTCTGGAAAATGGCCCCTTCGTTCCTCAAAAGGAAATTCCATCTGCTACAGTTAATGATGTAGTAATCCCAGCTCATTGGGTTGCTAAGAAGCCTACTGAGTATAATGACTCAGAAAAAGAAAAGGTAGTACTGGATGATCATCTGCAACTCATTCTGCTAGATGCACTTACCCTGGACAAAGCTATGAGTGGAAATATAATAGCATGCAACTCTGCCAGGGATATGTGGAAAAAGATAGAACTGTTATGTGAAGGAAGTGAAGAGGTCAGAGAAAATCAAAAACAAATACTGGTGTCACAATATGAAGCATTTATGGGCAAGCATGGAGAAGAGTTAACTCACATGTTTTAAAGATTTAGCAAACTGATAGCTGAGCTCCAGATTCATAGAAAGTTTTATGAAAAGAAGGAAGTCAATATCAAGTTTCTGCTAACTCTTCCAGAACACCTCGAGCATAGAGTAACAGCCATAAGAGAAGGAAGAGATTTAAACTCTGTCTCTCTTGAAACATTGTATAGAGTTCTAAAATCTTATGAACTTGAATATTATCAAAAGAAAGCCATACAAAGTGGATCCAAAGGATTGATGGCAAACATGGCTGGTGCTCTAGTTGCTCAAGGACCATCATATTTTCAAGCAAGTGAGCAAATTCAAAATGATCAACAACCTCAATTTTCATCTGTGAAAATTGAAGAGGTGGTTGAAGATGAAGAAAAGGTTGTCCTTCAACTAGAAGATGTTGAAGATGAAGAATTCTTCACTCTAGAAGAAATGGAGAAAATGGATAATCCAACCATGGCTTTTATGGCAAGAAAATTCAAAAATATAAGGTTCAGGAGGAACAAGCCATATAAGCCTCAAGGTCAAATTCCAAAATATAACCAAGGAAGCTCATCAAAACCTGCTACTGGCACCAAGAGAGGATACAAAACAGGAATGGTAGATAGATCAAAGTTTAGATGCTACAACTGCAATGAACTTGGTCACTTTGCTACTGAATGTAAAAGACCAAAACAAATACAAAGAATGGAGAGAGGAAGTGGAAGTCAATTTAAGAAAGGACAAGGAAAAGCCTATGTGGCTGAAGGAAAATGCTGGGATGAATCTGATGATGAAGAAGAAGAGGAATTTGTGAATCTAGCCTTGATGGCTAGAGAGGATGAAGAAGCATCAACCTCGACAAGTCAGGTACCATCTTTAGTTTTACTAGATATGTCTTTAAATGACTATAAGCAAACCATTGAGGAAATGAGTACTGAAATGTTTAATATTCACACTAGTTTATCTGCTGCAAATGAAGAAATCACTAGATTAACTAAAGAAAATGAAGTACTCAGATCCAACAATGATGTGTTGTTGCTTAAGACCAGTTCTATTGATTCTTTAGCTCAGGAAAACGAAAGATTAAAAAATGATTTAATCTGTGCTAAAGAGATAGAGGAATATCTAAGAAAAGAAATTTCTAAAAATGAATTTAAGCTAAAGGCATTTAGAAATTCCTCTAAAATAGTTCAAGAGTATCATGAGAAACATACTGAAAGTAAGAAGATAGGCATAGGCTATGATTATAGTAGGAGACCTGGTAAAGAGGCTGTTATACAGAACAATGATGATAACAATACTGTAAGACCTCACATCCTCAAAAATGTGAGCAATCCAATTTTCAAAAGTACAGAGTTTGAGGTTAATGAAAATTCCCTAATTATTAATCAAGAACTCTGTGATGAAGATGAGAGGGCTGACAATGCATCTAAGAAAGAAAAAGATTATGTCAAAATGACTATGACAGAAACCGTATCAAACAGCCCAACCAAGTGTTCAAAAGAAACTGTCACAAAGGATGAGACAGTAACTTTCAAAGATACTGTCAAGAAGTCAACCAAGACAGTAACTTTCAAACCTACTATCAAGACAGCAAGTACAAAAGGTGCTATCAAAAATAGCTCGACAGTACCTTCTGAACAGATTGTCAAGACAGTTGTCTCCAAGTCCAAAAACAGAAATGGGAAGCTAGGCATTGATAAAAAGAATAATTATGCGTATGTTAAGCAGGCACCCAGAAAACTTTGCAATAATTGTGGCTCCTCACATCATTTAACTCATGTTTGTAAGAAATCAACTAGTAGCATATCTAATGCAACAGAGTTGAAAGGGAACTTACACAGAACTTCCATTATGCAAAGAAAATTGGTAGTTTGTAATAACATTGATTGTATGCCATGCAAAATTACTACCATGAGTACATGTTTTAATTTGAAAATTTCATCTAATGAATTATGTTCTTATATGCAAACTGCAAAGACTTCTGAATCTACTAAAGAAATTGAGAAGACTGCTCTCACTAAGAAAAAGTCTAAGTCAATGTCTAAAACTAAGTGGGTAATAAAAGAAGTCAAGGAACCATCTTCTGATGATATTGTTTCAAATATTGAGAAAGTTTCTGATGATACTGAGTGTGCAGGACCCAATAAGACTTGGGTACCAAATGCAAATTAAACTCTTTCTGTCTTGCAGGGAAAGAAAGGTAAACAGGTCATGTGGATAATCGACAGTGGATGTTCCAAACACATGACTGGTGATATATCCCTGCTATCACAATATGTTGAGAAGGCTGGCCCAACAATAACCTTTGGAGACAACAGCAAAGGTTACACTGTGGGATATGGCTGCTTAAAAGCTGGAAATGTTGTCATTGAAGAAATCTCTCTTGTGGAAGGTTTGAAGCATAATCTGCCAAAGGATTCAAAGTTAACTTTGGCATGATGGAATGCACAATATACCACAAGAAGGATAGAAGCCTATCTCTGAAAGGAGTCAGGAAAGGAAGCCTATTTGTTGCAGACTTAAACTCAACAAATGAGGAAAGAATATTTTGCTTCTACAGCAAAGCAAGTGTTGGAGATAGCATGCTTTGGCACAAGAAGCTTTCCCATCTCAACTTCAAAACTATGAACATGTTAATGAAGAAGGAATTGGTGAGAGGACTGCCTCAACAGGAATTCTGTCAAGAAGGACTGTGTGAAGATTGTCAAATGGGAAAACTAAGGAAAGCGATGCACAAATCAAAACAAGTCAACACCAACACTGAAGCACTCAAGTTAATTCATATGGATCTTTTTGGACCAGTGAATGTTCAATCACTATCCAGAAAAAGATATGCACTGGTCATGATAGATGACTATTCTAGGTACACTTGGGTGAAATTTTTAGAATCAAAAGATGAAGTTGCTCAAGAAATCATTGATCACATAAGGGTACTTGATAGGACCCCTGGAGCAAAAGTTCAATTTCTAAGAAGTGACAATGGAACTGAATTCAGAAATGCTACACTTGGAAACTTCTGCAAAGATCAAGGGATGGTTCAACAATTCTCTGCTGCAAGGACTCCACAGCAAAATGGAGTTGTAGAAAGAAAGAATAGGACACTCATTGAAGCTGCAGGAACTATGTTGAGCAATGCTAAATTACCAACATATTTCTGGGCAGAAGCCATCAACACTGCTTGTTACACACGGAACAGAACACTAATCAACAAGGCTCATGGTAATACTCCTTACTATCTTTTGACAGGAAAGAAACCAACAGTTAAATACTTTCATGTCTTTGGAAGCAAATGCTTTTTAATGAAAGACAACCATGAAAGAAGAGGAAAATTTGATACTAAAGCATATGAAGGCATTTTCATGGGATATGGGCTAGAAAGGACTGCCTACAGAGTCTATATCATGGAGCACAAGACAATTGAAGAAAGTGTAAATGTCACATTTGATGAAACCAAGTGTCCAGGATTTCATGAGGATGGTCAAATGCAATCCTTCAGATTTGAGAATCAAGGATACTTGGAAATAGAAGAATATGTTGATGAATAACCTAGTCTCACTCAATCAATGGGATATGAGAAAGAATCTGTCAATACTCATAATCTAAATCAAACCTCAGCCCAATCACAGACAATTTCAGGCATCAATCAACAAGACTGTGAGACTGGAGAAATTGAGCTAAATGAGCAGAACAATGAAAATGGTGGAGAATCAAATCCTCATATTGATGAAAGGAAATCTCATCAAACAAGAAGCTTGCCTCAATCAACAAAGTGGAACAGAGATCATACCAGTAATCTAATTATTGGAGATCCCACTACTGGTGTAAGGACAAGGAGGAATATCTCTGCTGACAGCATGTTTTCATGTTTCTTATCTCAAATGGAACCAAAAATAGTTGAAGAAGCATTGTTGGATTCTGATTGGGTGATGGCCATGCAGGAAGAGCTCAATCAATTTGAAAGAAACAATGTTTGGAAGCTGGTTCCAAGGCCAAAAGGAAAATCAGTCATTGAGACAAAATGGGTCTTCAGAAACAAGATAGATGAAAGTGGAAATGTGACAAGAAATAAAGCAAGGCTAGTGGCCAAAGGTTACTATCAACAGGAAGGGATAGATTATGATGAAACATTTGCACCTGTTGCTAGACTTGAAGCCATAAGAATTTTCTTAGCCTTTGCTACACACTGCAAATTCAAGGTATTTCAAATGGATGTCAAAAGTGCCTTTCTAAATGGAGAATTAGAAGAAGTGTATGTTGAACAGCCTCCTGGATTTGAGAATGACAAACTGCATAATTTTGTCTACAAGCTATTCAAGGCTCTATTGGCTTAAAGCAAGCACCAAGAGCCTGGTATGACACACTATCCACTTTTCTCCTGGAAAATCAATTTGTAAGAGGTATGGTGGATAAAACTTTATTCTATAAATACCATGGCAAAGACATCATCCTTGTGCAGATATATGTTGATGACATAATTTTTGGTTCAACAAACGAAAAATTGTGTGAAATGTTCTCATCTCTAATGAGAAACAAGTATGAAATGAGCATGATGGGATAATTAGCATTCTTTCTTGGTCTTCAAATCTATCAGAAGAAGGATGGAATCTTCATTTGTCAATCTAAGTATGTCAAAGAACTTCTCAAGAAGTTTAACTTAGAAGATTCATCACCTGCCAAGACACATATCTCAACAGCCACCAAATTAGAGTTAGATCCTAAAGGCAAGAAAGTGGATTCTAGTACCTACAGAGGCATGGTTGGATCATTGCTTTACTTAACAGCAAGCAGGCCAGACATAATGTTTGCTACATGTCTTTATGCAAGGTTTCAGGCTGATCCAAAAGAATCACACTTAGTTGCAATTAAAAGAATCTTTAGGTATCTCAAAGGCACCCCAAATCTAGGTCTTTGGTACCCTAGGGAAACTGGATTTGATCTAATTGGATATTCTGATTCAGACTATGCTGGCTGCAAGATTGACATAAAAAGTACTACAGGAAGCTGTCAATTTCTTTGGGGGAGATTGGTGTCATGGTTCAGTAAGAAGCAACACTCAGTTTCTACATCAACTGCAGAAGCTGAATATATTGCAGCTGGAAGTTGCTGTGCACAAATACTTTGGATGAAGAATCAATTAATGGATTATGGACTAGAGTTGTCAAATATTCCTATCTACTGTGACAACACTAGTGCCATAGCCATATCAGACAATCCAGTTCAACACTCCAGAACAAAACATATTGATATAAGGCATCATTTCATCAGGGAGCATGTTGAAAAGGGAGATGTAAAATTGGTTTATGTTCCAACAGATAAGCAACTTGCAGATATATTCACCAAGCCACTGGATGAAGCAACATTTACCAGGTTGGTGAGTGAATTGGGAATGCTAAATCAGGTATGACTATCTAACTGGTTTGTCAATTCTCAGTCGCAGCTCATGACAGAAACTTTCAAGGTACTGTAATAAATAAAAAAAAAAGGTACTGTCACTAGAAGGTACTGTCATGAGAAGTTAAGGTTCTAGGTTCTACTTGTTCAGACAGCATGTTTGCTATGACTATGCTAAAAGGATTTTTAGATATCATGTTTGCTATGACTATGCTAAAAGGATTTTTAGATATCATGATTGCTATGACTATGCTAAAATAGTTTTACATGTCTGTCTTAATACGGTTGTAAGAAATCAAGTGTCCTTAACTTAAGTTATGTGTGAACAGTGACAGCATGATTTTGCGCTTAGTTTACTGTCAGATAAACTTACTGTCACTCATTAAACTGATTGACAGAAATGTTGTTAGCGCACAGGTTGCTGTCAATGAAAGTTGCTGTCACGAGAAATTGATGTCAAAAATAGTAGAAAGAAAGAAAAGCGCACAGGTTACTGTCAATGAAAGTTGATGTCACGAGAAGTTGCTGTCAAAGATAGTGGGGAGATATAAATTTACTTACAGTAATTTATATATATATATATATATATATATAAACTTAATCCACCAATCCACGATCTAGTAGCAACTGCCACGTGATACATCAAGTGCGGTTAATGGGTAAAATCATTACTACACGTTCAATTAAGACAGGTTAAATCGATTCATCTTATAAACTGAATCTACCGTTTAATCTACTATCAATTTCATTTGCAAAACCTTTCAACTTTCTGCATCCAAAAACCGCATTTTCTCTCTCATTTTTCAAAGCATTCATCAATGGCACCTAAACAAAGTGTTGCTCAAACCAACTTTGCTGGTATCTTCTCTCCTAGTGATGCTGGTGAAAGCTTCAAAGGACTTATTTCCTTCATAAATAAATCCTACCTAGGTCATGCAATAATCTCAACCCCTAAAATCAATATTGATAGAATTGAAAAGTTCTGGAAATCAGCCAGTGTTCAAGGAACTGGAGAGGATGAAGCAATTAACTTCAAAATAGATGATGCAAGCCATACTCTCTCAGTCAAGGATATCAATAATGCCTTGGGTATTGTTTTGGCCAGTGGAGAAAGCTTTCAGGAACTAGCAAATGATGACACTCTGAAGAGGTTCTTTCTGAAGATTGGGTATTCAGGTTCTAAACTTGAAGAAACCTCTGATAAATGGTATCAAACGGGAGAAATGGACAGGAAGTATCTGAGAAAGGAGTGGAGCATGATCTTTGATGTTATGGTGAAGGTGTTCTCTACTAAGTCTACTGGCTGGAATGGAATACCATCATATATCAAGAAACTCATTCATTCTTTAGTCCATGGATACAAGGTGAACGTTGGAAAGCTGGTCATGGCACAGTTGAAAAGCGCCATAGGCAAAAAGGTATCCATATACCCTCACTTTTTAACTATGTGTATTAATCATATTTGTGGAAATGTTGAAGATGCACCTAATACTGAGGAATGCCCTGTTTTGAAGAAAAACACACACACATCTCTCAACACACAAAATTTGAATGCAACTATTCCACTATGTCTCACACAACACATGGTTAATCAAGTGCCCAACCTTGATTTTCCATTACCTACAGGGTACACTGTTTTCACACTTGAGAATGAGACTGAATTAGACCCAAATTCAGTTAACCCACATTCTACACCATACATTCCACCTAGGGACTCTAGACTGCCCAAAGCCCTTAAAATGGCCAAACAGGAATCCAAGAAAAGAACCCTAGAGAGTGCAACTGGTGAAAATGTTGTGAGTCAAGAGGGAGTTACTGCACCTAGTGCAGCAAATAAGGATGGTAGTGAAATAGAACCCACAGTAGCCCCTTCTGAGCCTAAGAAGAAGAGAGCTAGAAGGGCCAAGGTTACTGTCAGCCACTCTACAGTTTCCCAAAAGACTGTAGAGGATGATAGGGAAATAAACTCATCTCTAGGTGCCTCTTCTCAACAAGAGGCATCTATTGAAATTGGCCTGTCTCCCAAGGCACCTTGTAAAGAGTCTGCACAAACTCAAGAACTCACTCTTGAGGAACCTGTATTTGAAGATACACACATAGAGATAGAGCACAGTGAGGAATTCACTCATACTGTTGATGTTCCACAATCTTCTTCTGTAGAACAGCCAATTAATCAATCTGAACTTCAAACTTCTTCTTTCATTCCTACATCTATTGTTTCTTCTGAACAACCTAGAGAGGGGGACATTACCAACTCCTCAGGTTTTGATCATCCATCTCAAATCATGGATGAGCCCCCATCTAGTGGTCCACAAGAACCCATTTCTCAAAGTGAAATGGATACCACTCCATCAAACACTGGATTAGATCAAGATGCAAATTTGTCAGAAATTGAAACAGCCAGCATCTTGATCGATTCCCTCAAAGCATCTTACCCTAGGGAAGTTGCTGTCACAGCTAAAGATGCTGTCAATGACAAACCAGAAGGTGCTGTCAAACAATCAAGTAACAGTATCATTCTGACAAAAGATGCTGTCAAAGGTCTCTCTAAAGCGGCTGTCAACACACCTTCTGACAGTAACTTATTGGTGAAAGATGCTGTCAACCCTGCTCAACCTCAATATCAGGAAGGATTAATTGAGGACATCTCTGATGATGACATGCCAATCTCCAAGGCTTTTAAGGTAAAATCTAAATCACCTTTCTCTTCATTGCATGTTAGTACTACTCATACACATGCATCTAGGATGAGTGAGGGAGAGCAAAAGAAAAGAGAGATAAAAGAAAAGAGAAGTGAGCCTAAAAATGAGAGGCAGCCAAATGTGCTGGCAAAAGGAGAGGGACTTGAGCATGTCCAGAGTGAAATTGAGGGAGCCATTCAACAAAAGGCATTAGGCCTTGAGGGATTTATTGTGAGTGCTGATGAGATCACCAGAAAAGACACTGAGAGTGTGAGAACCCCAACAGCCTCCATGCCCCAGACTTATCCTCAACCTCCAAAGAGGCTTAGGTCTGGTGGTCCTTCTACATCCACAAATGACAGGCTCCTAGCTATTGAGAATCGATGTGCTACAATGGAGAGCCAGCTAGACACCCTATCATCTACTGTGAAGATTGGTTTTGCTGAAATTCAAGCCACCCTGCTGTCACTTTCTTCCTTGATTCAAGCTGCCAACTTAACTAAGGGGGAGAAAGTAATAGATCAGAAAAAGGCTGAGCAACTAGAAAGGAAAATGGAGTTACAAGGGGAAGCTGAAAGACAGGGGGAGCAAAGGAGTAAGGGGGAGCAAAAAGATACTGTTATAGCCTCTAGAACTGATGAACTGATTGAAACTGAAGTAGATGGGGAGAAAATGCTAGTATCTGAGGAAGTATTGAAACTGATACAAAGAAATAAAGCATCTTCCATCAAAATTAGTGAACCAGTTCCTGAAAAGAAAGAATCTACTTTGGAGAGGCTTTGGAGAGAAAAGGAGGAGTCTAACAGGATGGGTAAAGGCAAGGGTAAGCTGCCTGAATATGTGAATTCTTCAGAGTTGGTTACTTGGACTGATGGAAGCTCATATTCTCAAGAAGAAGCTGATTCTATAATGATAAGTCATATGGAGAGCACTTTTAATAATAAGGATGAGGAATTTAACACTCTGATGAATGAAGCAATCACAGAAACTGGTGGAAAACCTGCTAAGTTGGCAGAAGCTTTGAAAGAAAAGATTGTCAATCTTTCTGTGAAAATTAGCTCAAAGAAAAGGTGGGCAGTTGAAGTGTTTCTGAAGAGTGGACATTCAATATTCATAACAATGCAACTGCTAGAAACTTTCTCTGCCAGAGTGCAATACATCCTTGGGATTCTTGTCAAGAAAAAGTCTACCATTTTTGATGAAAGTCTCTATATGCAACTGAGTACAATGGTTAACAACAAACTTCCAGAAATATGTCTCCAGCCATATGGTGTAAGCTTTAAACAGACAACAGCCAAAGGAACTAAAGGACTTGGGCTCTTAACTCTTGAAGGCAAAACATCTCTACAAAGTAAAGTCATCATGGATGTACTCAAGTTATTGCTGAAAGCACCCATCACCAAGGAAAGGATTCAAGCAGTTAAAGATATCCACAAGATAATGGCAAAGAGAGATATGGAATACAGTGTCAAAATTAAGAAGCTCATTGCCAAAGCAAACGAAAGCAGAAATGCTCAAGGTGGAAAATGCTCCTTTGATGACACCTTGGATAAAGATGGTGATGATAATGAAGATGGAGGTAAAGCTGGAGGAGCTAAAGAGTCAGAAAAGGGAAACTCTTCAAAAGAGCAATCCCAAGCTAAAGAAGCTGAGCCAAATGAAACTTCAGAAGCTCCTGGAACAAGCAAGAAAAATGAAGAAAAGGAGAAAGAAGAGGAGATACTTGAAGCATTAGAAATTAACCAAGCAGAAATGGAAATTGACAGTATGTATTCTGAAAAAGATACTGTCAACAAAGATGCTGTCAAGAATGTTAACAAAGATGCTGTCGAGGATCCTATGAAAGATACTGTCAATGATCCTACTATCAAAACATCCAAGATAGTAAGAATCAAAAGAAAGTCAAACAGACCAAAAAGGGGAAAGACTGTCTATTCTGGTCAAAGAAAAGCTACAGGTCTAGGGCTTAAGAAACCAATCATGAGCAGAAGAATGAACAGCCTGGAACAACTTCAAGAGAAAGCCAAAGAATCAATCACTTCTGTATCTATAGAGTTGGATGAGTCAAAAGAAAAGGTCACAAGATACATTTTATGGGAAAACAAAGAAAGATTGATTATGGTAGAACCTGATTTTACTCAGATATCAAAATCAAAAGTAATATCCAATAGTCTAGTTCAAACTCAAGCATTTGTAAGAAGAAGAATTGATTATTTCAATTTGGAAAGAATGGTTGAACTTTTGGAAAGCTATGGTGATATCTCTGAAAAGATCATGGATCCTGTTCGAAAGTACTTTGCAATCAGAAATGCTGAATTCAATGAAAAGCATGGTGACTGGACACTTCAAAATGATGAAGATGTTTTTGAAGCTCTAGGTCTGGAAAATGAAGAAGATAATCCTATCCCTGAGTATGACTGGAATGAAATGGAGAAACCTTATTCAAAGCAAGAGATGGATAGGTATGAGGCAGAGTAGAAATTCAGAGAAGAATTAGCCTCAAGACAAAAATCTCGTCAACAGATAGAAGATGAGAATGAGATTGAAGCTCAAATGAAGGAAAGCTGGAGTAAACTCAACGAGGTCAACAGCAGTGGATTAAACTATCAGCCAATTGTACTGGACAATCCTCTGAGAATCAAATATGGCAAAGAAGAAATCTACATGGACAGCTTTTCTAAGTTGAAGACCAGTGTGCTAAAAGAACTGTACTGGCAAGTGATAGGATCATCTAACAAACTTGAAGCACTATGTTCTTGGGAGCTAGATATGATTTTTGATCAAAGGAAAGGAGAGAATCCCAGCTTGGACAGACAAAGAAGGGAAACTTTAAATCAGCTTCCTGGCAGAAGATTCAAGATGGAGGGAGATGTGTTGAAATTCAGATCAATAGTAAAGCAAAATGTTTATTGGATGGAACTCAGAGATGTATTAAACACTACTTCCTCAATGATCAGAAAATACATCGTGGAAAATGAAGATGATGCACAGTCCCCTGAAGAAAAGGAGTTAATTGAAAATCTCAGAAGAGTTCTGAGGGAAAAGGAGCAAGGCGAAAGTTCAAATCAAGCTAAGTAAAGATTTTTTCTTGATTTTTAATTATGAACTTTTATGATACATTGTTTGAAAACAATCCAGTTTAATCATTGTTCAGAAATGAAGAGTTTATTCTTTCTGATCTATGTTAGTTAAGTTGTCAGCATGATATTTGTAAATTTGTCCTTATTGTCCATAAAAACAAATTGGGGGAGATTGTTGGGATTTATGGGTGATGGAATAGACAACTTAACTAGTTTTATTAGTATACTTAGTTTTACTAAGTAGAACATACTGTCATAGCCTGAAGTTTATTCCTGTAATCAAATAAGTACTGTCATGTAATAATTGTAATTCTTGAAAGAAGTTCGATCATGTTCAAGCCTCAAGAAATACAGAAGTTCGACAGCAGGAATAAAAGTTACTGTCAAGTATTGACAGTAAGATTACAAGGAAACAGCATGTTGCAAAGCTCGACAGCAAGTTTAATTGAGTCGACAGCAAGTTTCAACTTGACAGCAACATTGGTGGAGATTCTGATGACAGCAGCTTTCAAATATAGTTTGCGACAGCAAGTTTGGAATTCCTAGACAGTAATCTCTGCGGGAATTCATACTGTCAAACAAAGCACAATCCTTGACAGCAATCTCTGCGGGAAATACATGCTGTCAATCAAATCACAATCCTTGACAGTAATCTCTGCGGGAATTCATACTGTCAACCAAAGCACAATCCATTGACAGCAAACTCTGAAGCAAACATACTGTCATAAAGAATCAAATTGATTTAGGAATTTTCTAAGTCAATTTAAGCGACATAATACATGTTCAAAAGAAGCAGGCGTGTTGTAATATTCAACCTTTACTGCAAGCTTGGAAAGTCTATAACTGAAGCTCGAGAGATCACATGGAGCAACCTGTAAAGGCAGATAAAATTGAATACGGCTAGATCTGGGTGGCTCAAATGTGGAAAGTATCTTAAAGTTACTTTGTGATGATCACATGGGAATAAATCATGGAATGAGCTGCAAAAGGAATATAACAGCAACTCAACAACCCATGCTGATAGTGGTAGTACAGTCGACTATCACACTATAAATAGAGCACTCTATTTATACAATAAAAAATATATCTCTACCACAGTAATCTCTAGAGAAACCGAAGCTTGAGAAATATTATGTTCTCAAGGTTGTAGCAAAACTTTGCAAAATAAATAAAACATTTATTTTGTGAAAACATCGTGTTTGATTTTACTTGTGTTTGCATTTCTTCTACTAGTAAATTACAAACTCTATTTAAGTTGTTAAAATAGTTTTTGAAATTTATTAGTATTGCATTCAACCCCCCTTCTGCAATACTTTCCTAGGACCAACACCTGTTGTTTTTTCTAGACCTGTCAGAAGAAAACAATTGCCTCCAAAATTTACTGATTTTGTAGGCTTACCTTCTACTGTTCAACCTTCTGCTCATAAAGTCGGTTTTGTCTATCCCATTGAAGCTTTCTTAAGCTACAATGCATTCACTGCTCCTAACTCTACTTATTTACCTGCTATGGCTAAAGATCCAATTCCTTATACCTACAAACAAGCCTCTACTAATTCTGAGTGGCTAAAAGCCTTGAAACTAGAACTTGATGCTCTTGAAAATAACAATACTTGGGAATTGGTTCCCAAGCCTCCCAACAAACATGTAGTTGATTGTAAATGGATTTTCAAGATAAAATACTTGCCTGATGGTTCAGTTGAGAGATATAAGGCAAGGTTAGTTGCTAAGGGCTTCACTCAAACTTTTGGCCTGGACTATTTTGAAACATTCTCACCAGTAGCAAAGATGACCACTATTAGGGTTTTAATTGCTATTGCTTCAACTCAGAATTGGTCCATTAATCAACTTGATGTAACTAATGCTTTTCTACATGGAGATTTTAATGAAGAAGTCTATATGAGAGTTCCTCCTGGCTATTTTGAATTGTCTACTCATGCCATCATATCTCCTGGTACAGATATTTCTAATTTGGTCTACAAACTTAGAAAATTAATCTATGGTCTTAAACAGGCTCCAAGGTGCTGGTTCACAAAATTCTCTATGGCTCTTAAGGCATATGGTTTTACTCAATGTCATTCAGATAATAGTCTGTTCACCTGGTCTCAGAAGAATATCTTTGTTGCTGTCCTTGTCTATGTTGATGACATTCTTATTACTGGAAACCACAAACCTGCTATACAACAGGTCATTGCCTTCTTAGCTACATAGTTTAAGATCAAGGACTTGGGTCCCTTGAAGTTTTTCCTAGGTATTGAGGTTGTTAGATCTTCATCTGGTATTTTTCTACATCAACACAAGCATACACTGGATATTCTAACTGATGTAGGTCTTCTTGACTGCAAACCTTCAAAGGTTCAAATGGAGCAAAATCATACTTTACAAAAGAGTGAAAGTGATTTTCTCTCTTCTGCTGACTCTTCTCTATACAGAAGAATTGTTGGTAGATTACTCTATCTTACTATAACCAGACCTGATCTTGCTTATGCAGTGCAAGTTTTGTCCCAATTTCTCACTACTCCTAGAACTGATCATTTGAATGCTGCATTTAAGGTTCTGAGATTTCTCAAAGGTTCTCCAGGTCAAGGTCTATTTTTCCCTGCTTCATCTTCTCTTACTCTTTCTGTATTCTCAGATTCTGATTGGGCTGGTGATCTTCAAACAAGGCACAGCTTAACTGGTTATTGTATACTATTTGGTAATTCTCTTATATCTTGGAAGTGGAAGAAACAACACACAATTTCCAAGTCCTCAGCTAAGGCTGAGTATCGAAGCTTGGCAGACACTTGCTGTGAAATAGTTTGGCTGCTTGCTATTTTCAAAGCTTTTGGTATCACTTGTCTTACTCCTGTTCTTCTGCATTGTGATAATAAATCAGCTCTCTACATTGCTTCTAACTCTGTTTTTCATGAACGAACCAAACACATAGAAGTTGATTGTCATCTAGTTCGTGAAAAGCTTCAGTTAGGCATCATATCCACTACTCACATTCCTTCAGCCAGTCAACCAGCAGACATGCTTACTAAAGCTCTATCTTCTCAACAGCTACAACTGTTATGTTCCAAGTTGAATGTCTGCAACTTGTTCCAGCCATCCAGCTTGAGGGGGGATGTGACAGATGCACACAGTGTCACATTCAAGCACGTGAACATTCAAGCACGTGTACTCTCCACCAATAACAACAACAACACTGAATACTAGCCACACAAATACTTGCCAGCTGTAATTCTGTTTTGACAGCTATGTGTGTTAGTTTGTTAGGATTAGAGATCAGTATATAACTATCTCTTCTCTGTTTTGTAAAGACTAAGAAGCATATTATTTCTGTTCAATACAATTAGCCTTGTTCTGTGTTTTGTAGCTTCTTCTTCATTTTACTATCTGCAAATTCATAAAGTGTCACAAAGCTTTCATTATCATCTTCTTGTTAATTTCATAGTTCGATTTAAAAAAAAGGAGTAGGAGGAAGTAGTATTAAAGAAGAAAGTTGGAGTTGAAAGGGTGAAGTTAGTTGATGAGCACCAAAAGCGTTGTCAAAAAGAGTGTGTTTAAATTCTTTCTTTTAGAATGAAGATGGAATGTGAGCATACTACAGCTCAGATTCTTGTGTTTTTCGCAAAAGAGAATCGGAACCCAAAGAAAACTATAAGTTTAACTGATGCACATCATCTTATTAAGTACTCAAGACATCCAATTCTTAATGAGCTACATGTATCTTCTACATGCTTGTCCCAACTTTATTTGAGATATACATTGATTGATTATATTACTGAAAATTAATCTTGTACTTGGGTTGCTTATTATTTCAGAAGATGCCCCAATGCTTCTGAACGTCTTGATCATTCTTATTCTCATCCAACGTAGAGAAGATGTAAGTCTTTATACGTTTCTGAGACCTTTTTGGTATCCCATTGGTACATACATGATTAAAACCCTAACTCCGAGCTTTTCTGGGCAGTTAGACGATTTCAAATTTATTAGCGCTATTCCAGCAACGATCTCCTAATTTGTTGTGTTAAAATTCTCCCACAATAATTGGCGCTGGAAGGAGAGACCTCAAAAATCGTCATTTGGAGGAGATATGACGAGTGACAATTCTGATAGTGATAAGACACCGTCTCAGGGCAGTAATGGACGAAACAAGGGTGACAGTGGTGATGTTAGTAACAAGGACATCTTGAACAATTTGGTCACCATGGCTGAAAGAATCAAACAATTGGAAAAGAGTTCCGATAAGCTGAAAAAATGGCGTATAAAGTATAAGTCGAAGTCAAAAAGAAAGAATGTGATTCCGACAAGGTTGGAGATTGAGTCTGAGGAAGATGATGAGGACAAAATTGACTATGTCCCATCTGAGGAAGAAGAGGCGAATGAGCCTGAAGAAGAGAAGTATGAAGGTGATAAATATGAGGATGTGGAAGCCCGGGACTTCGAGGGTTCACTCACTAGGAGCCTGAGCGTTTTTGACAAAATTGACAAAAGGCTGACCAACAAAGACCTTCGTCATAGGCTGAAAAATAGTGGAGACAGAGACCGGAGGGATGTACAGGGAGAGGTCCCACTTGATACCCCCAAGAAATGACTACAAGAGGTCCAGATCCGATAGCAGGTAGTGATGTAGAAGATACATCACTAGTACAAAACTTGCCTATTGCGTCGGTCAAATAGGCCTATTGCGTCGCCTTTTTGGCGTAGTATATGCAGGGGACGCTATAGGTTATGCCTATAGCGTCGGTTAAATTGGTGACACTATAAGTCTGCTATGGCGCTAAAAGTCTACTTTAGACGTCGGTCTTTTAAATGACCGACGCAAAAAGTCTACTTTTAGCGTCGGTCTTTTAAATGACCGAGGCTAAAAGTCTACTTTAAGCGTCGGTCATTTACACAACCGACGCTAAAAGTCATATTAAAGGCGTCAGTCATCCTAACAACCGACGCTAAAAGCCATATTAAAAGCTTTAATCAAATAACCGATTTAAAAAAAAAATAAAAATTGCAATTTTGGTCAAGATTTGTACACACCAATGAGAACTTATTATATTAATATAATATATATTACACAATTTGACAACATGTCAATTTACACGAAATAATTTAATGTCACAAACTGAAGTATCCAACAGAGTAATGCATTGGAGGCTGGTACAGATAACAAAATTGTTTAGAATAGGGATCCAATCAAGGACAGTAAAAAACATGGAGATGTCTGTCTTGTAAGCATAATGCAACTCAAACCCTAAAGCCTCTGCTGTTCCTTTTGCTTGTAGCCTTTTCAAATTTTCGTCCCTTTGATCGCACATAGGGCTTGTTGTGGCTGTGTGGCACACCAGGGGCCTTGCCAAAGTGCTTCACTGCTTCACGAGAATTCTTAGGACCTCTAAAGAAGAACCTAAAATAATCAAAGGAACAGTGAGAATCCATGTAAGCATTTCTTAATTTCCTCATTCATATTTTCAGAGAAACATATGATTCGCTATATTCATGCTTCTAATTTGTTTATGTATATTGTCTATACGAGGTACAAGTTACACCAGCCAACTAGGCAAGCAACACAGCTGACAGAAATTTTTAGGAAATTACAATTCAGCATATACATTAGATGCTTTGCACAGCACCAAATGCATTGAGATAGCAAACAACCGACGCCAAAGCTATAGGCGACACCTATAGCGTCGGTTGATGCAAACAACCGACGCCAAAGCTTCTGGCTGAAGTCATTAAGCGTCGGTTAATGAAAACAACCGACGCAATAAGTCAATAACCGACGCTATAGATTAATAACCGACGCTAAAAGTGGCGACGCTATAGGTTCAGTCTGCACTAGTGCAAAGTGGTAATTCCCTAGGCATAGGAGTAGGAAATCACGCTCTACCAGAGTTTGTTCCGACGGGGATACCACTCTGAAGCAAATATTCATCGTTCGACGATTAGGGCAGATTCGGGGAGTGGGTAGAGGTTCGGGGATCGCACTACTCGATCGGATCGCACTCCCCGACCCCACCCGACGCCCATCCCTATCTATAGTGTAGATATTAAAAATAATGTTGCGAGTAGGGCCGGATATTCGGTTAATCGGTAACCGAATCGAAACTTATTTCGGTTACCAAATACCGAATAAGAGGAAAAATCATTTTCGAATAATGAACAGAAATAATTTCAGTTATTTTATCGAATCGAATTTTTTATTTCGGTTTAAAACGATTACCGAATTAAATAATCGAATTAAGAAAAAAAATTATTTCATTCGATCACTTTTATTATTTTAATTATTTTTCCTTATTTTTTTCAAAGCTTTTTAAAATTAAAAGAAATGCAAAAATAATAACTACATCAACTATAAATGTCAACAAAATAGCACTATTAAACTATAATAATAACTTATTATAATGTTAACATTTTATAAAAACTATAAAACAAAATGCAATTATTGTACAAAGTTTTAACGCTAGTAAAATAATAAAGAGTTATAACAGTTTCGATTTTAATTTAAATAAAAGCATATTATTATTACAAATTTTAATTTAAATATAAGCATATTACCAGTAACAGCTGCCTAATTCAAAGACTTCAAATATTAATTAGTAAGTTACTTGACTTCAACCAAAAAAAAAAACTTTAACTAAAAAAAATTAGGATTAACTTATAATATATTGTTTAAAAAAACATATAATATATGATATATGCATATAGATATAATATAATATGAATATATATAGCATGAATATTATAAAAATAATATAAATATTATAAAAAAATTATATTTTATATATTTCAGTTAATTTGGTTATTCCGATTATTTCGATAAAAAAAAATCGAAATACTGAATAATTAAATGCCAAAAATTTTCATAACCGAATTATTTTGGTTCAGTTAATCAAACCAAATTATTTCGATTATTTCGATTCGGCATTCGGTTAATTAATCGAATCGAATGATCAACCCTAGTTGCGAGCTTGTGGTTGGAGTGAAGAGAAATACGAAGACTTGAAATCAGGATCGGTTCTATGATAAAGAAGTGATCAAGGAAAATGTATAAAACATTATCCGTTAAGGAATATTAAAAATTAATATATATGTAGTAGATATCATGAATTTAGGTATACTAGCTTTTGCACGGGTTATTTTTAATTTTTTTATAATTTATTTATAATATAATATAATATTATAAATATTAATTTAAATATGTTATTGATTCGAACCTTACATCTTTATATATAAATTTTTTTAGTATTAAATATAAATTAATATGTTATTGGCGGGAATCGAACCTTGAACCTCTACATATAACAACTTTTAGTATTGTTATATCTAACGGTCATGATCTATTTGAGTTGCTGATCTAACGGTGATAAATGAGGGATAACCAAAAATGGGGACAACCAAAAATGGGGATAACCAACTACAAATTATACCCCCTTTTGCTTATTATAATATAGTATAGATATACAGATGTCCATGCATTTGATTGTGTTTTTGAATATTGATTTTTTTTAATATTGTTATTATATTTAACAAGCATTGTTTTAAAAATAGATAAAATAAAATTACAATCTTGAAAAATGAGGATACCATTTTAAAAATTTGTTTAAAATACCTAAATTCCTAATAATACCGATCCAGCTTAAAAATAACAAACATTGAGATAAAGTAAGACTTTACTTAAGGCCCAACTAAAGTTCACAAGACTTTTACCCAGTATCCGTAGCCATTTATCTATTATTTAGGCAATTGGTCGGTGTGAGGTTGCGAAAAGTTAAGAAAACTAGGTAATTTATCCGCGCTTTGCGCGGTTATGCGCGCGGTTTATAAGTTTTTATTTTAAAATATTAAAATTAAGTAAATCATTTTTTATTATTTTTAAAATTGATTGGTCTCTTAAGAATTTTTTAAAAAATTGATTCAAAACAATTTACATAAATTATAAGTTTGAAGATGCTCTCTTTGTATATTTAAATTTTTCATAATCTCAAAAATATCATAAATACAAAAAGTAGCAATTATAATATAAACATAGCCTTAATGATCAAAAGTTATAAATATTATATGAGAAAAATGGACCTGAGGTTGTCCTCAGGGTCCTCTCCTAAGATTATAACAATTTCTACTTATAAAGTAAGGGCCCCGCAGGGGCATTTTTGTAATTACAAATTTTTTTTTCCAGTGATTTACATAAATACCCTCCTATTTGTATTGTAACTGTTTTAACCTCAGGTCCTCTCATGAGGTCATCCTCAGTCACTTGAAGCCCATATTATATATAATAACACTTTTTAAAGCCAACGCCCCTCTCATAACATACATGTTCAGTTGTAGTGCAAGAATTTATTTAGCTAGAATATTAATTTATTTTGATATAATATAATGAACAACGGGTGTACAACTTTTTTATCGATTTAATCTACCGATAAATCTGGGGTTTTTTAATTTAATCGGTTTGGTTATAACCCATTTAATTTTTTCATGTGTAAAAATAAAAAACTATTTGTATTATTTTTATTACATGTGTTTAGCGAAGATTTATATAATTCTCTAATTTATTTCGATTTCCATAATCACTAATTATTAAAATTGATTGAGAAGTTAAGGATCGTCTGCACTATAATTGTCCGAAAAGAAATCGGAGTAGTGTTCGATAGGGAATAAAAAAGGGCGCAATGTAAACAATTTTTAGTCGTCATTTTACCAAAAAATAAACTTAAATATATATGTAATTAATATTTTTATTGTAATAATAATTATAATGTTCAAATAAAGTTTTATAATTTTGTAAATGAATAAAATAAAATAAATTATATGCACATTTATTAGGTATAATTAATGACTAATTAATATGTCATTAAGAGGTATTTAATGCAAGAAAATAATTTTAATAAATAAATTGAAAAAACGAAAATTTAAGAAAAATACCTTGAACGCTTTTGGTAAATTTCCGATTTTCAGGTATTATAATATATATAGATTATTGGAGTTGAACTTAGGAGGCTTACTGAGATTTGTACGTAATTCAAAAAACTTGTACCACTAACATGTCTTAGAGCCTGTTTGATTACTCCTCCTCAAAGGAGAAACCTTTTTAAGGAGCTTTTGTTCTGTTTATGTAACTTGCTTAAAGTTTGACTTTAAGTTAAAAAATTTCATTAAGTTATAAGTTCTTTTTAAGTACTTTTGACTTATGACTTATGACTTATGACTTATTTATTTTTTTTCATTTTTTATTTGTTTCAGGACTCTTGTAAAGTTTAAATAATATGAATTTAAATTTTTTTTTAGTCAAATTTCACTTTAAATCAAAATTATTAAATCCTTATTTAACTTTAATTAAAATTACCCAAACACATTAATTCAACTTAAAGCAAACAACTTTACATTCTATATTAAATTAAAAATACCACCATTAAATCAAAAGTAACTTATTTTAAGCAATCATAAACGGCTTCTTAATATCATCTTTAGTGGCTGAAAAAGGTTAAACTCGCATTATTGACTCCTCACGTTTTGTATGAGAAACACATTTTAGAAAACCCACCAAATTTCTACAAAACGCTCGCATTTCTTAGTTGTACCTGTGGCTTGATTATTTGGTTATAACCGAATTGAAATATCGAATATCAAATATTGAAATAATCAAAATATTGAAAAAATTCAAAAATCATAATTGAATTAATAACTGAAATAATTTCGGTTATTTTATGAACCAAATTTAATATTTTGATTAAAACCAAATACCGAAATAAAAAACCGAATTGATATAATTATATATATTTAATATATAAATATATGATATAAATATTATATAATAATTTATTTATATTGTATATATTATAATTTATATATATATATTATAATTTTTATATATATTATGTATTATATGTATAATAATTTATAATTTATATATTATGTATATAAACCCAATTTAATATTTTTTAACATATATGATATAATTATATATATAATAATAATTTTTTTAATATATTTCGATTAATTCGGGTTTTTCGGTTAATTCGATATATAAATCGAAAAAATTGAAAACAAAAATACACAAAAAACCATAACAGATTAAAACCAAATTATTTAAAACCAATTAACTGAACCAAATTATTTCGATTATTCGATTTGAAATTCGATTAACGGAAGTGAATGCTCGATCCTAATTGTACCTAAATAAAATGGAATGGCAGCTGGTCCCTGACAATCGATTGTCAGGGACCGGTTAACTAATAATCGGTTTTTAAATCGTTGGATCAATGATCCAACGGTCTCCTGGATTACAAAAAAAAATTCCTGTCCACGGAAAATTTCCGAAAAACGTAAATTTTTTTTTCTTTTTTAATCTCAACTGTTGGATCCTTGATCCATCGACTATGAAATCGATTGTTAAATAACCGGCCCCTAACAAACGATTGGCAGGGACCGGGACCCAAATGGAATATGCATCTTGTGTTGTCTTATACTGGCATGCCGTGTCCAGCTACCTACCAAGTACCATCATTATTTTACTACAGTATTTCTTAAATTAATTCACTAGTACAATTAAATAACTGGATCGGAAATGTTCCAAATAACTTGGATTCGTACTTCAATTCTGAATCATTTAACTTATTGAAAAAAAAAATTAAAGAACGAATATTGTTTTGAAAAACAGTACTCCCTCCGTCTCAAAAAACTCTTTCCATTTCAAAAAACACGTTTGCCAACGCACACTTTTGATTGTTAATATCTTGAATTTCGTATTAGTACTAAATATAAAAACTTCACTGTATTAAAGTACTCATAAATACGAATCCAACAAAATCACTCATGACTATATTTGGTCTTATGGATTATGTGTAAATTAGTAATTTGTCTTATGTTATGAACAGTGCCGACATTGTAAAGGGGAAGATCATTTTGTGACGGAGAGAGTAGTAATTTTTTATCTAGGTCTGATTAAATTTTGGAGTTATGCGACTGTTATGCCCAAATCTGGCATAATAATTATCAAGATTTAATTGGCTGAATAAAAGGTTCATAACAGAAGACAATAATTGGGTCATTAAAGCCCACTATTAGAATCAGCCCAACATACCTTGGCTATAATATCTCTATTACAAGGCCACCTCGCTAAAGGCCACCTCGTTATAGGAGCACCTCGCTTGCAAGAGGTCGCTTCGCTTTTATCATCATATCTACAAGCTACGTTGGGATCGCTATCTCACTCTTTATTAGAAGGCTCATGGCCAGACCCAAGGTCGCATGAGTAGCTGGATGCAAGGGATCGCTTCGCATGGCCTGATCCCTCGAGGTCGCATGCAAGGCTCTTGTTACTTCTCTATTAGTCAATCCTATCCGTTCGAGATTATGGGTTTCCACATCTGGGCCATGGATCATGGATAGGATTGATGACTCACTGTCACGTCAGACCTAAACGAGTGGGCTTGGACTTTGGCTTATCACTTAAAACCCTAGCCCGCCTAGGTAACTTGTTCTCCAAGAATTACGTCAGGCTTGATCCCTATAAATAGGGTACGTAGGCACCTTGATACGGGATGAGAAACAGTTTACCTGAAATCACCTATCAAGCCCAGCCACATTCATACACACAAACCCTAATCCTTATTCTTCTTATAGCAAAATATCCGTATTTTGCTCCGTAAATCCAGCAAACCTCCAAAATATTGTTATACAATATTCTCCCTATAACGTTTGGCGCTAGAAGGAGGGGCCTAGTCATTTATTGGGAGAACGATGACTAAATCACACAAGAAGGAAAATGGGGAAGGAGAGACCCCGGGATCGCATAGGAGAAATAAGGATGAACCCCAGAACAGGAATCTACCAGAAAGCGAGGCGCGTAATGAGGGGATCGAGGATGAATATGAGAAGGAGAAAACACCCCCTGTTGTTCAACAGGTGGCCTTGCCTGGCGAAGTCATGTTATTTTTGAAGGGCCTCGGTGATCAAATGATCGAGGTAAAGGAAAAGGTGGCCAAGATGGAGAAGCGACATAGTTCTAGAGGCTTCAAGAGGAATACGAGGACAGGGGATCGAACTCATCAAGCAGAAAGTGGCAAGGGCCCCACCAAGAAGTTAATTGGGGACTTTGATGATGTGGTGACAGACCAAACGAACCCCGATTGGAACGAGGAGGAAGCTACTATGAACAAGGAGGGGTCGAAGGCGAAGCCCGTCTCATCTGAAGGAAGGTCCGTTAGTGTCTTTGACCGGGTTGGAAAGAAACTCAGCGAGCACGATCTCCATCTCAAGTTGGTGAAGCTCAAAACTAACAAGGATGGAGGATCTAAAAATAAAAGCAAAGGTTCTTCTCGACCTTTGTCTCCTCGTCGAGTTCGCGAGCGGTCACATCACCGCGATGACAGACCCCCCCTCTCCTCGTCGAGAGCGTGAGCGGTCCCATCATCGCGATGACAGACCCCCGTCTCATCGAGATCGCGAGCGATGAATAATGAAAAAGGGATCTTCAGCAATATGGGATCCTCCTCGCCCTTTACTCATGAAATTCGCACTGCCCCACTGCCTACAGTGTTTCGAGGTCATCACTCTGACATGACCTATAATGGGGAGACTGATCCAGCCGAGTTCGGTATTCGATTCAATAATGAGATGGATGTGTATCAAGTATCACAGTTGGCGAGGTGCAGGTTGTTTGCAGCATCGCTAAGGGGAAGTGCCCAGCAGTGGTTTTCAAAGCTAGGATCCCTAGTTGTCATAGATTCTTGGGAACAATTTGTGGACATCTTCATCAAACAGTTTCAATCTTCAATGCTCTATGCACCTCCCGTGTCCACATTGGCAAACATAAAGCAGAAGGAAGGAGAAACTCTGCATGACTACTTTAAGAGGTTTAATGCCGAAGTGCCTCGCGTGCGAGGTGCAAATGACGAGGATGTAAAAAATTTCCTCATTGCCGGAGTGAGAGAAGGGACTGAATTTTGGAAGAAGTTACAAGAACAAACCCCTAGCACGCTTTCTGAATTGTATAGGGTCGCTGAGCCCTTCAAGCGCGTTGAGAAGTCACTTGTTGATCTGAAGAAGAATAATGAAAGGAGTAGCAGTTGGAGTAGGAACAGGGGAGTAAAAAGAAAGGATCCTAGAAGTCCGAGGCGAAGAAGGGATCGAAGTCGAAGCCCCAGCCCAAAAAGGAGAGAACGCGATCCTTCAAGGCGATCTCCTCCTCGAGCTCGTCCTGCGAGGAGTGAAGACAAATTTATTCCTCTGGTCGCCCCAATTGATCATATCTACGCAGTCCATGCAAACAAGGGAGTATTTAAGAGGCCTCCACAGATGGGTCCGAAGGGAACTGCAGACACTAGCAGATATTGTACCTTTCATGAACAGACAAGGCATGATACAACAACTTGCCAGGAGCTCAAACAGCAAGTGGATCAGTTAATTCGTGATGGAAAGTTAACTGAGTGGGCAGTTCGCGAGGTGAAGAAACATAATCCCAAGTCTGGCCTTGGTTACAATCAAGCTCCACCACCTGAACAGAATCCAGTCATTCAAGAAAGGGAAACGCGAGGCGGAAGTATCCATGTGATAATTGGTGGACCCCACCTCGGAGGAGACAGTAACAAAGGTAGGGAGAGATACGCACGCGAGGCCAAGGAGCGATCCCTCACTAATGTTCATCACTTGCAGGAGCGACCCCCAAAGCTCTTCAAGGGGGAAGATACGAATATTATGTTCACCGAAGAAGATGCGAAGTGGGTCCACCACCCTCACTCGGATGCCCTCGTTGTCCGAATTCGCATTGGATCGCAGAATGTTCACAAGGTTCTTGTGGACAATGGAAGTGCAGTGAATGTCCTAACTTACGAGGTCTATCAGAAAATGGGGTTCGTGGATAGAGACCTTACCCCTACCGTGGGGCATCTTTACGGTTTTACTGGAGCTTCAGTCAATGTCAAGGGCCTCATAAGGCTCCCCGTCACTTTAGGAGACGAGCCCTATATCACTACCCATATCGCAGACTTTATGGTGGTTGATCAACCTTCAGCCTATAATGCTATTGTAGGAAGGCCAATACTTAAAGAAATGAGGGTGGTCACTTCTATTTACCATCTCTCTATGAAGTTCCCTACCCCAAATGGAGTCGGATACGTTAAGGGTGCACAACATGAATCTCGTGAGTGCTATAACAAGGCCCTCAAGTCAGCAGAAAGAGGGAGTAATTCTGTGAAGGATAAGATGGAATGCGAGGAGGAAAGCAGGCCTCGCAAGATGACCTTTGTACCTCCAGCAGATTGTAACATGATCTCAATTGAGGAGCTCCCAGCTGATTATTTTGATAATTTGAGAATTCAAGTAGAACCAGTACCAGGTGCTTTGATGATAGGAGCCTCACAGCCAGTAATGGTTCTTCAGGAGGGGATCGTTGAATAGGCTACGGATAGTGATAGCGAGGAGAGCCCAGAGCAGGCCGCTGTGCGAGCTCGAAAGGGAAAATGGGTTCGCAAGGAAACATCTACACTGACAGAACTGCCAAATGGAATTACACAGACAACAATTGTTGTTAAGGAGTATGGGCACGCGGGTAACAACCCCTGCGAGGTAGAATCAAGTCGGGCTTGCGAGTATGATCTAGACCTTGATCCTCGCATCCCAGAACATGTGGAGCGAGCCGGGGCAGCTGAAGACACAATTCCTGTCCTCGTTGATGTGCAGGATCCTTCAAAGGTATTGAAAATAGGGTCGCAACTCAGCCCTAATTTGAGGGAAAGGCTGGTCACTTTTCTAAAGGCCAACCTTGATGTGTTCGCCTGGTCGCATGAAGATATGGTTAGGATTAACCCTAAAGTGATGTGTCATAAGCTAAACTTGGATCCAAGCAAGAAGGGAGTTAGACAGAAAAGGCGACCTATAAGTGGAGAACGAGCTGAGGCACTCAAAGAAGAGGTGGACAGGCTCCTCAAAGTCGGGCTCATTAGGGAATCATTCTACCCTGATTGGCTCGCGAACCCTGTCCTCGTGAAGAAGCCAAATGGAAAGTGGAGGACATGTGTGGACTTTACCGACCTTAACAAGCATTGTCCCAAGGATAGTTTTCCACTACCAAGGATCGACCAGTTAGTGGATGCAACAGCAGGGCATGCGCTTCTTTCTTTCATGGATGCTTATTCTGGGTACAACCAAATACCCATGTATGGTCCTGATCAAGAGCACACCTCGTTCATCACGGATAGAGGTCTCTATTGTTACATAGGGATGCCCTTTGGTCTCCTTAACGCTGGGGCTACTTACCAAAGGCTCGTTAATATGATATTCGAGAAACAAATCGGCAAGACAATGGAAGTCTATGTAGATGACATGCTGGTCAAGTCTAAGGAAGCTGGGGATCACATCTCTCACCTCACAGAGATGTTTGATATACTAAGGAAATACATAATAAAGCTCAACCCCCAAAAGTGTGTCTTTGGAGTCGAATCCGAAAAGTTCTTGGGGTTCATTGTCAACCACAGGGATGTGATCACACAAGAAGAAAAATGGGGAAGGAGAGACCCCGGGATCGCATAGGAGAAATAAGGATGAACCCCAGAACAGGAATCTACCAGAAAGCGAGGCGCGTAATGAGGGGATCAAGGATGAATATGAGAAGGAGAAAACACCCCATGTTGTTCAACAGGTGGCCTTGCCTGGCGAAGTCATGTTATTTTTGAAGGGCCTCGGTGATCAAATGATCGAGGTAAAGGAAAAGGTGGCCAAGATGGAGAAGCGACATAGTTCTAGAGGCTTCAAGAGGAATACGAGGACAGGGGATCGAACTCATCAAGCAGAAAGTGGCAAGGGCCCCGCCAAGAAGTTAATTGGGGACTTTGATGATGTGGTGATAGACCAAACGAACCCCGATTAGAACGAGGAGGAAGCTACTATGAACAAGGAGGGGTCGAAGGCGAAGCCCGCCTCATCTGAAGGAAGGTCCGTTAGTGTCTTTGACCGGGTTGGAAAGAAACTCAGCGAGCACGATCTCCGTCTCAAGTTGGTGAAGCTCAAAACTAACAAGGTTGGAGGATCTAAAAATAAAAGCAAAGGTTCTTCTCGACCTTTGTCTCCTCGTCGTGATCGCGAGCGGTCACATCACCGCGATGACAGACCCCCCTCTCCTCGTCGAGAGCGTGAGCGGTCCCATCATCGCGATGACAGACCCCCATCTCATCGAGATCGCGAGCGATCCCAACACCGAAAGGAGGAACGTAAGAAGAAGGATCATAGAAATGATCAAGAAGAGTCTAGCATCCCAAAGAAGACTCAATCTCATCATGCGAGCACTAGAGAAAAGCAGGATGGAGATAAAGAGGTCAGGATTGGGGACTATAAGCTGGAGGAGTTGAAAAAGGCATTGGATGCGATGAATAATGAGAAAGGGATCTTCAGCAATATGGGCTCCTCCTCGCCCTTTACTCATTAAATTCGCACTGCCCCACTGCCTACAGTGTTTCGAGGTCATCACTCTGACATGACCTATAATGGGGAGACTGATCCAGCCGAGTTCGTTATTCGATTCAATAATGAGATGGATGTGTATCAAGTATCACAGTTGGCGAGGTGCAGGTTGTTTGCAGCATCGCTAAGGGGAAGTGCCCAGCAGTGGTTTTCAAAGCTAGGATCCCTAGTTGTCATAGATTCTTGGGAACAATTTGTGGACATCTTCATCAAACAGTTTCAATCTTCAATGCTTTATGCACCTCCTGTGTCCACATTGGCAAACATAAAGCAGAAGGAAGGAGAAACTCTGCATGACTACTTTAAGAGGTTTAATGCCGAAGTGCCTCGCGTGCGAGGTGCAAATGACGAGGCTGTAAAAAATTCCCTCATTGCTGGAGTGAGAGAAGGGACTGAATTTTGGAAGAAGTTACAAGAACAAACCCCTAGCACGCTTTATGAATTGCATAGGGTCGCTGAGCCCTTCAAGCGCGTTGAGAAGTCACTTGATGATCTGAAGAAGAATAATGAAAGGAGTAGCAGTTGGAGTTGGAACAGGGGAGTAAAAAGAAAGGATTCTAGAAGTCCGAGGCGAAGAAGGGATCGAAGTCGAAGCCCCAGCCCAAAAAGGAGTGAACGCGATCCTTCAAGGCGATCTCCTCCTCGAGCTCGTCCTGCGAGGAGTGAAGACAAATTTATTCCTCTGGTCGCCCCAATTGATCATATCTACGCAGTCCATGCAAACAAGGGAGTATTTAAGAGGCCTCCACAGATGGGTCCGAAGGGAACTGCAGACACTAGCAGATATTGTACCTTTCATGAACAGATAGGGCATGATACAACAACTTACCGGGAGCTCAAACAGCAAGTGGATCAGTTAATTCGTGATGGAAAGTTAACTGAGTGGGCAGTTCGCGAGGTGAAGAAACATAATCCCAAGTCTGGCCTTGGTTACAATCAAGCTCCACCACCTGAACAGAATCCAGTCATTCAAGAAAGGGAAACGCGAGGCGGAAGTATCCATGTGATAATTGGTGGACCCCACCTCGGAGGAGACAGTAACAAAGGTAGGGAGAGATACGCACGCGAGGCCAAGGAGCGATCCCTCACTAATGTTCATCACTTGCAGGAGCGACCCCCAAAGCTCTTCAAGGGGGAAGATACGAATATTATGTTCACCGAAGAAGATGCGAAGTGGGTCCACCACCCTCACTCGGATGCCCTCGTTGTCCGAATTCGCATTGGATCGCAGAATGTTCACAAGGTTCTTGTGGACAATGGAAGTGCAGTGAATGTCCTAACTTACGAGGTCTATCAGAAAATGGGGTTCGTGGATAGAGACCTTACCCCTACCGTGGGGCATCTTTACGGTTTTACTGGAGCTTCAGTCAATGTCAAGGGCCTCATAAGGCTCCCCGTCACTTTAGGAGACGAGCCCTATATCACTACCCATATCGCAGACTTTATGGTGGTTGATCAACCTTCAGCCTATAATGCTATTGTAGGAAGGCCAATACTTAAAGAAATGAGGGTGGTCACTTCTATTTACCATCTCTCTATGAAGTTCCCTACCCCAAATGGAGTCGGATACGTTAAGGGTGCACAACATGAATCTCGTGAGTGCTATAACAAGGCCCTCAAGTCAGCAGAAAGAGGGAGTAATTCTGTGAAGGATAAGATGGAATGCGAGGAGGAAAGCAGGCCTCGCAAGATGACCTTTGTACCTCCAGCAGATTGTAACATGATCTCAATTGAGGAGCTCCCAGCTGATTATTTTGATAATTTGAGAATTCAAGTAGAACCAGTACCAGGTGCTTTGATGATAGGAGCCTCACAGCCAGTAATGGTTCTTCAGGAGGGGATCGTTGAAGAGGCTACGGATAGTGACAGCGAGGAGAGCCCAGAGTAGGCCGCTGTGCGAGCTCGAAAGGGAAAATGGGTTCGCAAGGAAACATCTACACTGATAGAACTGCCAAATGGAATTACACAGACAACAACTGTTGTTAAGGAGTATGGGCACGCGGGTAACAACCCCTGCGAGGCAGGATCAAGTCGGGCTCGCGAGTATGATCTAGACCTTGATCCTCGCATCCCAGAACATGTGGAGCGAGCCGGGGCAGCTGAAGACACAATTCTTGTCCTCGTTGATGTGCAGGATCCTTCAAAGGTATTGAAAATAGGGTCGCAACTCAACCCTGATTTGAGGGAAAGGCTGGTCACTTTTCTAAAGGCCAACCTTGATGTGTTCGCCTGGTCGCATGAAGATATGGTTGGGATTAACCCTAAAGTGATGTGTCATAAGCTAAACTTGGATCCAAGCAAGAAGGGAGTTAGACAGAAAAGGCGACCTATAAGTGGAGAACGAGCTGAGGCACTCAAAGAAGAGGTGGACAGGCTCCTCAAAGTCGGGCTCATTAGGGAATCATTCTACCCTGATTGGCTCGCGAACCCTGTCCTCGTGAAGAAGCCAAATGGAAAGTGGAGGACATGTGTGGACTTTACCGACCTTAACAAGCATTGTCCCAAGGATAGTTTTCCACTACCAAGGATCGACCAGTTAGTGGATGCAACAGCAGGGCATGCGCTTCTTTCTTTCATGGATGCTTATTCTGGGTACAACCAAATACCCATGTATGGTCCTGATCAAGAGCACACCTCGTTCATCACGGATAGAGGTCTCTATTGTTACATAGGGATGCCCTTTGGTCTCCTTAACGCTGGGGCTACTTACCAAAGGCTCGTTAATATGATGTTCGAGAAACAAATCGGCAAGACAATGGAAGTCTATGTAGATGACATGCTGGTCAAGTCTAAGGAAGCTGGGGATCACATCTCTCACCTCGCAGAGATGTTTGATATACTAAGGAAATACAGAATAAAGCTCAACCCCCAAAAGTGTGTCTTTGGAGTCGAATCCGGAAAGTTCTTGGGGTTCATTGTCAACCACAGGGGAATCGAAGCGAACCCTGAAAAAATAAATGCTTTAATGGACATGCGATCCCCAAGAAGTGTGAAAGAAGTTCAGAGTTTAACAGGAAGGATCGCAGCTCTCAATCGGTTCGTTTCCAAATCATCAGACAAATGCCACGAGTTCTTCAAAGCAATTAAAAAGGTTGGAAAGAATTTTGAGTGGACCTCCCAGTTCGAGGATGCCTTCCAGAAGATAAAGGAACTGTTAGGTCCGGAATAACGTAGAAGGGGGGTTGAATACGTTATTTAAAAATATTTCGATTTTTGATGTGGATATGAGATCAAAAAATACAGAATCGAAATAACAGAACTGTGTGTTGAGGTGTGTTTTGAAATGAAATACTAGATGGACCGTCTAAGCCGGCTTTCCTACTAGATGGACTGTCTAGCAGCTTACACAGAGATGATATAAGAGAGAGAAGAGAAAGTTGTGTGTTGAGGTGTGTTTTGAAATGAAATACAAGCAGCCTATTTATAGATTTCTTAAAGTTACTATGCTGCATAGTAACCAAATATTTACGTAAGGGATGATGTCTATTTTTTTGTCTGCTCCCTCATTCTGCTGGCTGCTGCAATCCTCTTTTTCAAACATCTGCCGAACTTTGATTTTTCAAAGTTTCCAAAATCAAACAGGTGGGTCCCGCCTGGTTACTATTCATGAATAGTGATTTCGGTTACTATTCATATCATGAATATTGATTTCGGTTACTATTAATGTAAATAGTGATTTCGGTTACTATTCATGTGAATAGTGATTTTGGATACTATTCATTTTCCTCTTAATTTGACATCCTTAAATATGCAGCTTCCAAAATGGAGGATATCAATACTGCTCTAAACTCAATCATACCTCTTAACAGTTTTTCTGAGTTAGATACTTCGATTCCTTTGTGAAGTGTTGACGCCTAGTGCAACTGGTCTGGTTCACAGACGACTAACATTCACTCATGGTCTTCGTATCATATCTTCAAGACCACTGTAATCTTTTGGCCCTTCAACTGAATCATCTATACATTTTATTCTGTCACTGAGGCTTGATCATGTTAATGAACTTCTTTCAGTGACTTGATCCTTGTTGGAGCCTGTTCTTCAACTTTCACGATCCCTGTATAGAGTTAATATTATTTATCTTTTATCCTAGTTGAGTTATATATTTCCTCTATTACATATTACATTACATTATGCTTTACAATCTCCCCCTATTTGATTGTTAGGGTTTGACAAGCAAATACCTAGAGGATAACTCAACTGATACAAATAAAATACAAAGATAAATAATATTAAAGTACATTCTGGATCATATATACATTTTCCAGATTTCCAAGTGCAATACAATTGTTCCTCTAGACTGAACATATCTTCAAGTTTGCCTTTGCTTTCTTTCCACATAGCACGAATATTCCAATTAGCTTTTCCTTTCCCAAAATAAAGTTAATTCTGTGTCAACAACCTTTTCCTTGCCCTTATTACGCCTAGTAGTTTCTTGTCCATCCACCTTCTCCCCCTCAGTTGGGTTATCCTCCAGAATAGTAGGATGTGGATTTGGTAAATTGGACGAAGCTGTCTTCACCAAGGAATTAATTGCATGACTAAACTGGGCTGCCATGGAGCTTAATTGAACCTGGAATGCATCATGTTGAATAAGTTGTAAATTTTTGATTTCTGCAATGGACTTACAGATATTTGACAGCTCTTTCTCCATTGTTTGGACCCGTGTAAGGAGTCTGCTATATTCCTTTCTGGTTACAGGTGCATGTGGTTGAGTAGGTTGCTCACTTGTACGTTCTGCAGGTGTTTCACTCAACACTCTATATTCACTCGGTTTAGTGGTTTGGGTTACACTTACATGTTCTGTTGGTGTTTCCTTCAACTTTCCTCTAGAGCTTCCACCGATATGTGTACCTGCAAATGAAATCATCCTAGCCCCTTTTTCAGAGGTCACGGATGGTGCAATGAAAGTTCGTGAGCTTCCGTCCTCGCGTGAAGCGAGTTGCCATCCACTGGTAAAGAGTGGTAAATATCGAAAGAGATCCAGAGATTTTCCCTCTGGGAGGTTAAAATTGGATCGATTAAATGGCACAAAACCCAAGTTTCCCTCGTATGTCTGTGAAGACACTTGGTTCATAAAAGAACCTCCTACCGATAGATCTTTCCGTAAAATGGAAGATTCACCAGTTGCTCCCGTCAATTCAACCTTATTTATATTTTCACTCATTGGATAAGAAAGAATTGTTTCACTAACATTTGCCGTTACCTCAGGTTCATTGGGTTTACTCCGTTTAGAATGAGGTAGAGCGGCTGATGTAACTAACTCCTTATGTGGTGCTTCTGAGGCACTATCTCCCTCAATAATATGGATGACTGGTCGTTTAAGTGACAATTGAGGTGTAGGAGTTTGTTGTGTTTGTGTTTGCTTTTGTAGAATGGGCTCTTCGACCTGTGTTAGAGTCGGTGGGATTTCCTGCTCTTGGTCGGGTAAGATGGCCACTAGGGGCTGTAGAAACTGTATTTTCTGTGACACAATAGGGAATACAGAGGTTGGAATAGCAGGGATTGAAATATTACCTTGTCGTATACCTGCTCTCACTGGTCGTGGTAACAACGGAAGTGGGACAGTCTTTAGATATTCAGTTAGGACTGTAGGCACATCCGTATATTTCTTTTTGCTTATGTAATTAATTACATTCGTCTTCATGGAAGAACATTCCACCTTTTGACCATTTTCCAAGCGTACTCTGTCTTCATCGTTCAAAAAATCATTTAATATTAACTGTAGAAACCTTGGATATAGACATTTGACACTTTGAGTCCGAACATCTCTTGTTCCCAAGCGTTTCATTTTTAAAATGATTTGACCAAGCACTATTTTTCCAAAATTAATCCTCAAATTATTGGCGATCGCATACCCTATTATTTGAATAAATTCAGGTATTCGATCTTGATTTGTTCTATCTGAGAAAAAAACATGGTTAAGAGTGTGAAAGAAGAAATTCCAATACTGGGTTAGAAACGTTCTAGATAGATTACCAGTATTGAAATTGCCATCTTGGTACCTTATAAAACGAAAGAACATTTCAATCTGTTCAGGTGTAGGATCAGAAACGAGATTTTCCATAGGAAAATGAAGAATTCGATTAACATCTCGTTCAGTGACCCTAATCGACCTACCAAATAGTCGATATGTGACTACACACCCGTCCTGTCCAGAAGTGTTAACTGCACTACAATATAATTCACGCAACGCATCATGGTTAAGCTGCACTTGTGTAACTAAAGCATAGCGAATTAATGAATGTTCATTCAAAAATTGTGTCCAAGCCCGAAATTGCTCATCCTGAATGGTTTCGATTTGCTGAATGGAAACAGGATTAACTTTAGCAATTAAAAAGCTTCCCTGCAATGCCATTTTCAAAACTTTGAGGAAACTCAAAAACAAGGGTTAGTTTTTATAAAGGATGATGTATAAAGCAAGAATATGAAATCCGATCTAAAAACCACCAGCTAGATTGAGAGATATTTCCGATCAAAGCTTGGAATATTCAGCAATTGTGTGTATGTGCTCTGTATATCTGAAAAATGATGATGTTAAACACAAACAAAAACTCATCATTTATAAGGTTTCAAGTAATAGTGGATTAGGTGTAATAATGACAGGTTATGTTTGAAAAATAACACCGCTCAATAATTTCTCACCTAACTACCTAATTAGCCGAAAAAAAACATCTTATCACCGAAACCTGTCGGCCGAAAAAACATCTTATCGCCGAAACCTATCAGCCTATACACATACACATATAATACTTCTAATTATTATGGATTTAAAAATAATCACGCAGTGAATCAAGAAATAATCCACAATAATCAGATAAACTCACAATTAAATAGACATAAAATTAACAAAATTTCATTAATTGATATATGTCAATAAAATATTTATTTAATTATGCTACAATTAACTCAATTATTTACTAACTAATTACCATAAAATATAGCATTTATAAGCATGGCAATTAATATAGAGATAACTGTAAGATGAGGACTGGATGCAAAGTAAATTCACAAGTCCTAAAAATATGGACATTTAAAATACCTGTGAATTTATAACAAATTGCAGTTATTGATTATCCAAAATTAATTAGACAGATTTAACATCCCAAGTTCACCAACTAACCTGGAGAAAGTGGATTCATCCAGTGGTTTAGTAAAGATGTCTGCAATTTGTTGATCTGTGGGAACAAAATATAATACCACAGTTCCATTCATGACATGCTCTCGTAAGAAATGATACCTGATATCAATGTGCTTAGTCCTGGTGTGTTGAACTGGATTGTTGGCAATGGCAATGGCACTCGTGTTGTCGCATAGAATTGGAATTTTGTCCAACATGAGTCCATAGTCCTGAAGTTGATTCCTCATCCACAGGATCTGAGCACAACAGCTACCTGCCGCAATGTATTCTGCTTCGGCTGTTGAGGTAGATACTGAGTGTTGCTTCTTGCTGTACCAAGATACCAACCTTCTTCCTAGAAACTGACAGCTTCCAGAAGTACTTTTTCGATCAATCTTACAACCTGCGAAGTCAGAATCTGTATAGCCAACTAGTTCAAAACCTGTTCCTTTAGGGTACCAAATCCCAAGATTGGGGGTTCCCTTAAGGTATCTGAAAATACGTTTAACAGCTATAAGATGTGACTCTTTAGGGTTAGCCTGGAATCTAGCACATAGACAAGTTGCGAACATAATATCTTGTCTACTAGCAGTTAAGTACAAGAGATAGCCGATCATACCTCGATACTTCGTGATGTCAACTGACTTACCAGATTTGTCTTCATCAAGCTTGACTGCAGTTGGCATCGGGGTCTTGGCAGTAGCTGCTTCTTCCATCCCATACTTCTTCAGAAGATCCTTTATATATTTTGATTGGCAGATGAAAATACCATCAGGCTTCTGAACAACTTGAAGTCCAAGGAAGAAGGACAACTCACCCATCATGCTCATCTCGTACCTACTCTGCCTTAGCTTAGCAAATCTCTTGCATAGCAAATCATTAGTAGAGCCAAATATTATATCATCCACATATACTTGCACCAGAATTATATCATTTTTATGCTTTTTATGAAAGAGAGTTTTGTCGATGATACCTCTTGTAAAACCATTTTCAAGTAAGAACTTGGAGAGAGTATCATACCATGTTCGAGGGGCTTGCTTGAGACCATAGAGAGCTTTGAACAGAAAGTACACAAAACCTTCAAATTCCTTGTCTTCGAACCCAGGGGGTTGTTCAACATAGACTTCTTCTTCTAGATCTCCGTTCAAAAATGCACTCTTCACATCCATCTGAAAAACCTTAAAGTTGTAGTGTGCAGCAAATGCTAAGAACATCCTGATTGCTTCAAGCCTTGCAACTGGAGCATAGGTTTCATCATAATCAATTCCCTCTTCTTGAGAGTAACCCTTTGCTACCAATCGAGCCTTGTTCCTCGTAACAATACCATTTTCATCCAGTTTATTTCTAAACACCCATCCAGTGCCAATTACAGATTTATCTTTTGGTCTTGGCACCAGCTTCCAAACTTTCTGCCTTTCGAACTGATTGAGTTTTTCCTGCATTGCAGTTACCCAATCTGGATCATCAAGAGCTTCATCAACCTTTTTAGGTTCAATTTGAGATAAAAATCCTGCGAAATTGCATTCATTCTGTGTTGCTCTTCTAGTCTGTACACCCGTGTCCGGTTCACCAATGATCTATTCAAAGGGATGCGCTCTACTCCATACCCTTTGTCTTGGTAGATTTGATCTTGATGATTCTCCAAGTTCATGATTGTGTTGAGTGTGATGACTAGTAGATCCAAAATCATTGTTTGCTCCCCCTGAGCTGTTGCTTTCAGAGTTTGATGAATCAGAGTTTAATGAACCAGCAGATGCATTCTTTGATGTTTCTTCACTTGATTGGGGTTCATTTTCATTGTTCACTTGCTCCCCCTCAACATGTGCTGCTGTCTGATCTACTGGTATAGATTGAACAATAGAGTCTGAAAGAGTATCAGAATTTTGTTCATTCTCAAATCTCAGCTGGTCATGTTCATCAAAATCTTCAAGTCCTGTTATCTTTTTATCATCAAAAGACACATGGATAGATTCCATGACCACTTTTGTTCTCAGATTGTAGACTCTGAATGCTTTTGTGGATAGTGGGTATCCAACAAAGATTCTTCCATCAGCTTTTAAATCAAATTTGGAAAGCTGTTCTGGATGAGTCTTAAGAACAAAACATTTACATCCAAACACATGAAAGTGCTTCAGGTTCGGCTTCTTCTTTTTCACCATCTCATATGGTGTTTTACCATGCTTGTTTATGAGTGTAGCATTCTGTGTGAAACAAGCAGCTTGCACAGCTTCAGCCCAGAAGTAAGTTGGCAGCTTTGCTTCATCAAGCATGGTCCTTGCAGCTTCTATGAGAGTCCTGTTCTTTCTCTCTACTTCTCCATTTTGTTGTGGAGTTCCAGGTGCAGAGAATTCTTGCTTTATTCCATTTTCTTTACAAAACTCTTCCATGACTACATTCTTGAACTCAGTGCCATTATCACTCCTTATGATTTTCACTGTATGCTTAGATCCTTTGTCCAGTTGTCTGACATGCTCTGTTAAGATTGATGCAGTTTCTTCTTTCTTGTGCATGAAATATACCCATGTATATCTGGTGTATTCATCAACAATAACCAAAGCATATCTTTTCTTTCCAATAGACATTATATTTACTGGACCAAATAAATCAACATGCAATAAGTGATATGGCTCAAGAATTGAGGATTCAGTCTTACTTTTGAATGAAGTTTTCCTTTGTTTTGCCTTTTGACATGAGTCACATAGGCCATCTGGAGTAAAAACTGATTTGGGCAATCCTCTCACAAGATCTTTCTTCACTAGCTCATTAATGCTGTTGAAATTCAGATGAGAAAGTCTCTTGTGCCAATCCCAGCTTTCTTCAATTGATGCTCTACTCAGTAGACAGATTGCAGAGCCATCAGAGTTTGTTGAAAGCTTGGCTTCATAAATGTTACCATGCCTGTATCCCTTCAGAACAACTTTTCCTATAGATTTGCTTACAACTTCACCGTGTTCTTCAAGGAAATCCACATGACAACCTCTGTCACAGATTTGACTCACACTTAGTAGATTATGTTTGAGTCCTGAAACTAGAGCTACAGATTCAATGATGACATTCCCAAGTTTGATATTGCCATATCCCAGAGTCCTTCCTATGTTGCCATCTCCATAAGAAACACTTGGGCCAGCTTTCTCCACAAATTCTGATAGCAGGGCTTTATTTCCAGTCATGTGTCCTGAGCATCCACTGTCCAGAACAAAGGTATTTTTCCTGTTACCCTGCAATCACAAAAACCACTAATGATTAGTTTTAAGGACCCAGACTTGCTTGGATCCTTTGGTCTTATTAAGTTTGTTAGCTTTTGCAGCAGAAGTCTTATCAGAGTTTGTGCTAACACTCTTTTTATCAGAATTTATACATGTAGAATCAATCTTGAATTTATTCAAAGAGGGTTTAAGTTTATAATAATCATAATACAACTTATGATACTCTTTGCATGTATAAATAGAATGTCAAATACTGCCACAGTGAAAACAAGGATTCTGTGGCTTAAACCTAACTGAACCACTCTTAACTCCTGACTTAGGAGGTGTAGAGTTTATATTTTTATTCTTCCTGCAAAAAGCAGCAAGATGGTTAGGACTTCCACAGTTATAACATTTCTTCCTAGGAGCATTGGGAATAGGCATATAGTTATTGCTTTTACTGATGCCTACCTTTCCATTTCTGTTTTTCCTAGGTTCTTTTACCTTGTTTATTCTTTTTAACTCCTTCAGCTTGTGTTTAAGCTGTTTCTGAGACATTGAACTAATATCTACTGATTTGGCTTTATCCTGTTTTGGTTTGTCAGATTTTGGTACAAACCTCACATGATTAATTTTGGGTTTTGCAGCCTTTTCAGTAAATACAGGTTTAGAGGTCTCAGCTTCTAGGTTGACAGTTTTCTTTTTATCAGTGTAACCTAGACCTTCTTTCTAACAATCATTGTCTATGATATCCTGAGTTTTCTTACCAGAGTTAGTCCAAATTTTAAGAATGTTTCTTTCTTTAGCAAGTTCAGATTCAAGATAAGCATGCTTTTTCAATAATTCAGTTTTAATAAAAATAGCATCATCTCTCTCTTTCTGAATTTCTAACATCTGGACTAATTCTGATTCTAGATAATCATTTCTCTTTCTAAGGTCTAGACTTTCAGATTTTATTCTTTCATTTTCTAAAGTCTGATCTCTATAGCTAACATGCAAGTTTTTAAGAAAGAGTCTTAACTCAGATATATCAGTAGTATCAAAAGCTAGAATAGAGTGAGGTACCTTGGTCTCAGTAGCTTCAGAGATACTATCAACATTTGCCATCAAGGCATAGTTCACCTCATCTTCAGAGTCTGAAGTGTCAGCCCAGTCCTTCTTCTTTGTGATGTAAGCTTGACTTTTATCAGCTTTGGCTCTCTTGCACTCAGGTGCAAAATGTCCTTTATCACCACAATTATAGCATGTGATCTTGGACTTGTCGACTTTCCTAGACCTGCTTTCCTTTCCCTCAGCTTTTCTGAAATTCTTCTTGTCAAAATTTGAATCTCTTCGTGTGAACTTCTTTCCCTTCCTGAAGTTCTTGTAAGCCATCTTCTTGAAGCCTTTCACCATTAGGGCTGCAAGTTGTATCATCTCAGCATCACTACCATCATCATCAGAGTCTCTGAGATTGTCAGAGTTTGAGTCATCATCAGAATTTGATGACTCAGTATCAGACTTTGTAATAAGAGCCTTTCCTTTGGATTGACTCTTTTTCACAGCAATTTCTTTAGAAGCTTTCTCCTCAGCTTTAAGAGCAATTGACTTGGTCTTGCTTCCATGCCTCTTGCTTCTTTGTTCCATCTCAAGCTCATGAGTCTTAAGCATTCCATAGATTTCATCAAGGGACATGTCTTCTAGATCATGATTGTCTCTGATGGTAGTGGCCTTTAAGTCCCATTTCTCAGGAAGAGCCAACAAGAATTTCAGATTGGAGTCTTCAAGATTATACTCCTTATCTACCAGTGATAGATCATTCAACAATTTCAGGAATCTGTCATATATGTCTGTTAATGACTCATCAGCATTTGAGTCAAAGTGCTCGTACTCCTGTGTGAGTAGTGTTCTCCTGTTCTTTTTGATGGCTTTGGTTCCTTGACATCTGACTTCCAAAGCATCCCAAATCTCCTTAGCAGTTTTGCATCCAATGACCCTGTTAGACATAACATTGTCAAGGGTGTTATGTAATAAATGCCTTACTTTAGCATCTTTGCTAATAGAGGAGATATCTTCAGGAGTGTAGTCTTTCTTCTCTTTTGGAATCATTTTCTGTTCTTCTCCAGCAACTGCAACAGACAATTTTGTAGGCTTATGTGGACCATCATGGATTCTGTCTAAGTACTCTGGATCTGTAGCCTCCAGAAACATTTCCATCTTCACCTTCCATATGGGATATTATGATGCCCTGAGTATTGGAACTCTAATTGATTCATATCTGCTTGTTGTTGGAGTTTGTGTTTTCTCTATCATGATTGTATGGCTTTTTGTATAGTAACAGAGTGGCTCAAAATGAACAGTACGGTATTTATGAACAGTACCGTATCTATGAATAGTACCGTATATGTAAATAGTACCGTATCTGTGAACAGTACCGTATTTGTGAACAGTCCTGTATCTGTGAATAGTACCGTATTTGTGAATAGTGCCGTATTTGTGAATAGTACCGTATCTGTGAACAGTGACGTATGTTAGGTCCAAATGTGTTGTAGAGGGGGGGTGAATACAACTTTTCGAATATGAGAAGCAATAAATACGATGCAATAAATGAACACGCAGATTCAAGGAATATATTTCTTATATATAACTTGAAAAGGTTGCTACAACATTCATTACAAAGTATAACAGAAGTTCAGAGAGAAGTGAATGATTCTAAGCTCTGTGAATGTACTCTCTCTCTTTTTCTTGTGTTTTCTCAATATTGCTCACTTACTTAAAACATTACACAAGTGCTTCTATTTATACTACATGTAATCTATGTCCTGTAGTCTTCAAAGACTAAGATGTACGTGGCCCAATGATGTCCACATAAATCTTGCCTTATCTTGAAAGCTTGGAAATCTGCCAATCAGAAGATGCCATGTGTCATGTTGAAGCTGCACTCTAAGTAGAACTTCTACTTGAGAATTTCTACTTAGCCATCTCGAATTTCTAAGTAGAACTTCTACTTAGAAATATTCTACTTGGTCATCTAGAATATTTAGTACTTAGAAAATATTCTGGTCTTCAACTTGAAACTTCAATGAACATCTTGAGCTTGTGATATCTTCATGTCTTCTTTATTCTTCAGCAAGCTCTTGAACATGGATCTTTATTACTGACATAAACTTGCTATCAATGTCCTGACACTTGATGCACTGGTCTGGTTCATAAGTGACTAGTCATGATAGTGTTTCTGCTTCTTGAATAAATTACCATATTCACTTAGTAACTTGGCTTTCCAATATTCGCTTTCCTTCTTATTCACTTGAAATCAATTGGTCTTGTTGATACTGATAGTTATGATCTTGATTCTCGATTTCTCAAATCACTGAGGCATGAACAACTTTGACTTGAACTTCTTTCAATGATTTCTTCTTGGCTTGATCATAGTTAACATGTTCAATTGTATCAATTACCTTGTCTTCATTTAGTGTTGATTTCTTGTGACTTCTTGTTCTTGATTGTCTTCTGGTTAAGTATCTTTTCCTTTAATTGAGTTACATTAGTTATAGTGTTACAAGTTTACACACTCTGCCTTTCAATCTCCCCCTATTTGATTGTCTAACAATGACATTCAAATTAATGAAGGATAACTCAACTAAACAAGAGACGAGAAAAGATAATTAACATTACAGTTTTGAAAAATATACAATTGAAAAGTACTTGAAAACAATACAAAGAACTTAAACTAGAAACAGAATTCGAACCTCGAATTAAAGATCATTTGAATGATTCCTATCACCTGGATTATTTCATATCTTTTAGTCAAACTTATATCACCTTATTGGATTCACTCTAAGGTGAATTTTCCTCAAGTGAGCTAAAGCAACCGAAAGACATGAAGTTTTTCCAACTTCAAGTTCACACCACTCTGACCTTTAACCCTAATTCCGTTTCCTCTTCCTAGCTTCAGCAGCTTGGTCTTTCTCTTCTTTCTGCCTTCTGCGCTTCTCCTTCTGCTGCTGATCTTTCTTGTACACTGGATCGCGAAGCTGCGTCCACCTAGCATTCAACAAACTTACTGCTTCCATTTCTAGAGGATTCTTGGGCTCTGGGTAAGGATGTTTGAAAAGCCTTCTGAGTTTGTCCACCTCCTGAGTAGTCCTGATCTTTGGAATGTCCTCAAATTTCTTCATTATAAGCTGAGGTTTCCAATGAGCTTTATCAGCTTTAAACTGACAATAGATCATTTTGGGATAGCCCTTGACACGGTTAGTATTGTGGACACTAGCCGCATCTTGCTCCATTCGCTTCTTTTCCACTACTACATCAGACAGGTAACTCACGAGTCTCTGCTTTTCTTTCACATACTTAACTTCCACATCGTCCCATTTGAACACATATAACACTTTCTCCAGAAATGCAGCATCTTGAGTCTGCAGCAGCCAACTTTTACTCATATGCAAGATTGTTTTATTCTGGTCTGCATCTATGAATACTAAGGCATCAGCTGTATCATCAACATAAGAGTGTATCCAGTATACACTATCTCTTCCTGGAACACCAACTGACTCCCTTATCTCTCCTTGTTCCAGTTCTCCAGAAGGAAGATTCAGAGCTTCATCTACATTCTTCATAGCTTGAAGAATATTCCATTTCTTTTCTATCAGCTCCGGCTCAATCTTCACGTTATCAAGAGGGTTTGGAGCAATGATATCACACTTCCACACCTCATTGCTCTTCTTGAGTATGACACTTTCAATGATCTTCACTGATTTATCTTTAAGCTCAGAAGCGAATCCCTTACTCATCATTTGTCTACAGACGGCCTTAAGAGATTCCACTGAAAGTTCCATTAAGTCCTTTTCCTCCATGCTAACCCTCTTCATTTTCTTGTCAACTACCATCCGGACAACATTTGGATATGCTGAGAATTCTGGACCCTTGTCCTCTGCTAGCTGCATTAACTGATCCCTATACAGAATGCTTAGCTTCTCAGATTGAGAGTATTGAATTTTTGTTGCTAGCAAGAACAACTCTGATGCAGATCTTCTCGTTATGAATTGGTCATCCACATATAGGAAAGACATTGGGACTCCTTCTGTCAAAGACAATATAACCTGCCACTCCTTAAGCGTTGCATTGTATCCAACCCTGACTTTAGAAATTAATCTCTTCAATGCACTTATGTAGTCCGCAGCCATTGGATTCTGCAAATTCAGGTTGTAGAACAGATCATCTGCCTCCTTGTTATGAACTCCTTTCGCACAGGGTCCCATCATTATCTTCCTTGCTTCATCCCACTTCTGCCCTATCCTTCTATTGTCCAGATCAACTTGAGGATCAGCTAGCCTTGCAAGCTCATGATCGTACTGCTTCCCTTGTAGCTCCACTTTCTTTTCTAGAAACACAGCACGTTCTTGCATTGCCTTCATTTTAAAGAACTCAGCTTGTTCCAAGGCTAACCGTTGAGACTTAAGGGTTTCCTCATCAACAGAAACTTCTTCAGGCATTCCGAAAGACATCCCAGCACCTCCACCTTGATCCTTCAAAGATCTCTTTATAGCATGTTCCAAAGGTATGTCTTCCATATCAGAATCTGAGTCATGTGCCTTCTGTACTGTTTTCTGATGACTCAGGTCAACGAATAGCTCATCTTGCTCAATCGCTATTGCCTTACCCTTTCTCCTTCTCAGAGCCTCTTCATCAATAGACGACTCAATTTCTATTTCTTTTACAAGATCAGCTTGTTCTTGAATTTCTTCGATTTGAACTCCCTGCTGTCTCGTCTCCTTTCCACTCTCCCCCTTAGGTGAGTTATCCTGAACTCCACCTTGGTCTCCAGATCCACCAGCTGCATAAGAATCTTCAAAACCAGAACCATAGGCTCCTGCTCCACTAGCACCACCTGTACCAGCATCGGGGGGAGGTTGTTGCGGCTCGAAACACTCAGGGGGGACAAAATTTCTGATTGCGAACATCACTCTACTGATCTCCACAGCCAGTGTATCCATTGTAGTCTCCATTGCTCCCATCCTCTCATTCAGAGTGTTTCCCAAGACACCACCAGCATGGCCCAAGTCATTTACCTTGTTTGTTAAAACATTAAAAGCTGTAGCTTGAATTGCCATTCGTGCTGCGTAGTCATCAAGAGCCCTTTGATTGTTTCCAATGTTCATCCCTAACTGCCCCATTGTCTGCCCAAACTGCTTCATCTGATTTTCCATAGAAGTCATACGAGTATCAAGATTTTCAATATTAAGGGACGGTGTTTGGTTTAGGTGACCTCGCTCTAATACTCGTTCTGTTAGTATTTGGCGCTCGGTTTCGGGCCTTAAAAATGAAGGTCCCTCTCTCCCTAACCTCTCACACACACTCCCTGTCTCACGCTCGTGTATGTCTTCAATAATTGATCCAAAATATGAAGCAGTACCTGCAGAAACTGGATAAGCAATATAATTTGCAGTTATGGGATCAATTGCTGTTGGTTCCTGAGTTGGAATCTCAGGCTGAGAGGCTACAAAGTGTTCTTGTACAACATCAGAACCGATCCTCTTTGCAGCATCAGTACGTACCGGTGAAGGTACGGCTGAAGCTTTTAAAGCTTCATGTCCTTTTGAAGCAACAGTATCTTCAAGAGGTACATAATCATCATCAAAATCCCTATGTGCAGATTGTTCAAGGGGAGAACCACTCTCGTGAGGTGGAGTGGTTGCGTGTGACACACTAGGGTTTGACTGAGGTTTAGAAGTAGCAGCATGAGAAAATTTGGCTTTCTTTCGAGTAAGAGGCTGCTCTTCGGGGTCACTCTCCTCATCATATCCTACATTTTCATGTGCTGGCTGTTTGGATTCCGGTGACAGGGGTGGCAGAGAATTAGAAATATAGCTCTCACCCTGGGATAGATCCTGCGGGCTAGCAGTCTCTTGGGTCTGGGAATCAGAAACATAGGAAGAGGAATGAGTAGTATGCAGAGAGAGATTACCTGATTCATTACCTTGTTCGTCACCGCTTTGCTCATCAGGAATCTCTTCAAATGCCTCAGCATGAGCAGACCGATTCTGAGCATATGATGAAACTTGCGATGATTCCACCAAGGTGGTAACTCCTGCATCATATATAAGCCACTGTTGAATGTTTTCAGGAATTGACATTGGTTTACCTTGATGTTTGTCCTGATTATCAATTGTTGAAAGTGACTTAGTGCCCATCCCTAGTGGTGCAGATGTTGAGCTTCTGGCAAATCCCTGTCTAACAGGAAGAGCATCCTTCGGTATTAAAGCATTAATCAGCATCTGTAAGAACCGAGGAAACCAGCAGACAACATCTGTTGTGTTGAGGTCTCTGCTTGCAGGAGATCCCATTACACCCACTATCTCAGAGAGAACTATGCGTCCATAATTTATATCCAGTTCTCTTGCTAGGGCAATTCCAAAGGTTTGCATGGGAATGGAAATTTGATGGAAATCGCTTTCTCGTGCCCGAAAACATCTTGTGATAGCCTCGAAAAAGTAATTCCATTCCACATGAAAGAATTGTTTTTGGATGTTTCCAGTGATCCGGCCAGACGGAGGATAACATCCTATTTCTTCAAAGAAACTGAGGCGTTCTGCAGCTGTAGGTTCTGGATCATAAGCATCTTTTATCGGGAATCCCAGAACCCTGTTGACAATTTCTTCATTGACCTCATATTCCTGACCCGCTAAGGTAAACCTGAAACCATAGGGGGTTGATTTGCTCCCAAAAGAAACCGCACTAGTCCATAATTGCTGTAAAGCATCATGTACTAGTGTAGGTTTAGCAGTAAAAGCATCGCTAGCTTTGGAATACAAATTGAGAAATCGTATCCAAGACTTAAAGCACGGGAGTTGATCACCAATTTCCGTAGAAATATTATAAAAATTGTTTTTAGCAAGTGAAAATTGGTGAGCCATTTTAATTAAAATGTTTTTCCTTAACAAAATGTGAATTTTAATTTTAATTTTCGAAAAACAATTAATTAAAGAAGTATCAGTTATAGCCCTTTTAATTTCTTTTTGTGAATACCAAAAATCACTTCAAGAAATCAAACTACGGGATATAAACAAGTAATCAACAAATTCACAGTTTTATCCCTTTCAATTTATCGAGAATACCAAAAGCAATCTGAGAAATTAAACTATGGGGTAAATAGTGATACTATTACAGGCGAATACCAGTGAAATCGTGAGTGAGACAATCAATTACAAGCCAATTACTAAAGCTTGATATGAATATTCGTGTGTGTATGTGCGTGTGTATAGATGGATAAGAATAATGATGAACAGTTGAACAAATACACAAACACAGATATAATCACTCAGATAATGGCTGTCAAAAATCGGGCAGTAATTCGTGGTCTGTATGAGTTTAGTCACAAAAATCACGAATTCGTGGCCTGTAAGTCGAAATCGCCTGTATGTATATGGAGGCTGCTGTAAAACTTAATTAGGTAAAAGTGAATGAATTGATCGAGTTAGAGATGTATATATAGGCATGATTGTGAAATGACAAAAGTGTCCCTGTTAAAAAGAATGAAAATACTAAGTACATACAGGGAGAACCTAAGTCGAAGTCTATCTCGAAATTTTAAGTCGAAGTCTATCTCGAAATGTTATCAAGTCGAACTTCGAGATAAATTTCGAGATAAATTAACTCGAACACTTGAACCATTTAATCATTAAAGACCATTTAAACAGCAAAAACCACCAACAGTACTAGGGAAACCTATCTCGAAATTCAAGTAGAAATTCGAGATAAGTTTCGAGTTAGGAGTTAACTCGAAAAAATCCCCTTAACCAACTGAGAACTCTATCTCGAACATCAAGTCGAAATTCGAGTTGAGTTTCGAGATAGAGACTAACTCGAAGTTATTCTCTTGGACTTTCTTTTCAAAAATATCCCCTGTAAGATAGACTTTATCTTGAATATTTTGAATAAAAAATAGGCACACTGGTAACTCGAATTCGAACCCTAAGTCGAATTTCGAGATGAATTTCGAGATAGAGGCTAACTCGAAATTCTTCCCAGACTTAGAATTTTCAAAACTTCACTCTGGAAGCTCAAATCGAAATTCAACTAGAATTTCAAGATGAGTTTCGAGATAGTGACTAACTCGAAATTTTGAAGATACTTAGAATAATTTGACAATTTTTCTTTGAAAAACTCAACACTTAATATTGCCAAATTAATATAAATATCAATTCAAGGATTTTAATATATGACATAATTAAAACATTCCTTGATAATTCTAAGGCCTCTAATTACATGAAAAACACAGGTAAATTCATCTAAAAATCATGCAAAATTTAGAATATTATGAATTTAACTCCCCCTATGATCATGCAATCTAACAATCATAAATTCAAAGATTTGTGCTATAAAAGACACTTAAAACACAATGAATTCATGTAAAATGACACTATATGCAACCTATAATAATCATTAATTAGGCATTTTAAAGTCTAAGCACATAATGATTAAGTAGCTTGCATATACACACATAAACATGGATTTTACAGATGGAAGGCTTTACTAACTTGTGTTAAGCATTCCCAATTCACCAACCAACCTATTGAATGTTACTTCATCAAGAGGTTTGGTGAATATATCTGCAATTTGTTGCATTGTGGGCACGAAATGTAGCTCCACAGTCCCCTCCTCGACATGTTCTCTTATGAAGTGATACCTGATGTCGATGTGCTTGGTTCTTGAGTGATGTACAGGATTGTTGGTTATGGCAATAGCACTTGTGTTGTCACACATAATTGGAATTTTCTTGTGCTCCATGCCATAATCCTTCAATTGGTTCCTCATCCACAGTATTTGAGCTACACAGCTTCCAGCAGCAATGTACTCAGCTTCAGCAGTAGAAGTAGATACTGTATGTTGCTTTTTACTTTGCCAGGACACCAATCTTCTGCCAAGAAATTGACAAGCACCAGATGTGCTTTTCCTATCAATCCTGCAACCTGCATAGTCTGAATCCGTATAGCTAATTAGATTAAAACCTGTATCTCTTGGGTACCAAATCCCTAAATTTGGTGTGCCCTTGAGATACCTAAAAATTCTTTTGACGGCTATGAGATGTGATTCTCTAGGATCCGCTTGGAATCTTGCACATAAACAAGTCGCGAACATTATATCAGGTCTACTTGCAGTTAAATAGAGAAGTGAGCCAATCATACCTCGATAGCTTGTGATGTCAACTGGTTTACCTGATTTGTCTTCATCAAGCTTCGTGGCTGTTGCCATGGGAGTCTTAGCTGCTGATGCATCTTCTAGATTGTACTTCTTGAGTAAATCTCTGACGTACTTGGATTGACAGATAAAGATACCATCTTTTCTCTGACTGATCTGTAATCCAAGGAAGAAGGACAGCTCTCCCATCATGCTCATCTCGTATTTCTCTTGCATTAGCTTAGCAAATTTCTCGCACAAGCGCTCATTAGATGACCCGAAGATAATATCGTCCACATAGACTTGAACAAGTATTAAATCATTCTTCACATTCTTATAGAACAATGTTTTATCAATTACTCCCCTAGTAAAACCACTTTCAATTAAGAATACGGATAGGGTTTCATACCAACATCTTGGGGATTGCCTGAGGCCATAGACAGATTTGAAGAGAAGATACACAAAATCTACAAGTTCTGGATCAATGAAGCCAGGCGGCTGTTCCAGATACACCTCTTCTTCTAACTCTCCGTTCAGGAAGGCACTTTTCACATCCATCTGAAAAACCTTGAAGTTCTTATGTGCTGCAAATGCCAAGAACATCCTGACTGCCTCAAGTCTTGCAACCGGTGCATAGGTCTCATCATAATCAATTCCTTCTCTCTGAGAATAACCTTTTGCAACCAAACGAGCTTTGTTTCGAGTTACAAGTCCGTTTTCATCCATTTTATTTCTGAATACCCACCTTGCTCCAATTACTGATTTGTTCTTTGGTCGGGGTACCAGTTTACAAACTTTCTGCCTTTCAAACTGATTGAGTTCCTCTTGCATTGCAATCACCCAATCAGCATCACCAAGAGCTTCTTCTATTTCTTTAGGTTCAAGCTTGGATAAGAACCCAGAATATAAGCAAATATTAGCCAGGTCAGCTCTTGCGGATCTTCTAGTAGACACACCAGCATCTGGATCACCAATAATTAATTCAAACGGATGGTCTCTATTCCATACCCGTTCTCTTGGAAATTGTCTTGATGATTCAGCGTGACTTTCTGAGTTGTGGTGCTGACTACTTTGATTACTTTCACTAACTCCCCCTGAGTTAGTGCCAGCTCCTACAGAACTAGAGTCAACTCGACTCGAGCCTTGAACAGTAGTCCTTGAGCTGCTATTTACTCCCCCTGAGTTGTTGCCGGTTCGTACTGAATAGGTCTCTCCTGATCTTGTAGGATTAGCTTGTTCACTAGACTCAGGTTCTTCACGTACACTTGGAACATTTAATGGGACAACCAACTCAGGTTCATCTTCAAGTTCTTCTAAGTCCAGATTCTGAAATTTTAGGGACTCAGGTTCACTAGAATCTCTTGAAATTGATGAGAGTTTGGTATCGTCGAATCTGACGTTGTAGCTTTCAGTCACTTTTCGATCATTTACTAAGAACACCCTATAAGCTGCTACCACATCTGTGGAGTAACCAACAAAGATTCCTTCACGAGCTTTTGCTGCAAACTTTCCTAGATTTTCATCATCTATAAGTACATAGCATTTTGCTCCAAAGACATGAAAGTATTTGATTGTTGGTCTTCTGCCGTTCATTAGCTCACATGGTGTCTTTTCTTTATCTTTTATAATCAAGGATCGATTTTGAGTGTAACACACGGTACTCACTGCTTCTGCCCAGAAATACAGAGGAAGTTTCGAATCATACAACAAAGTTCTTGCTGCTTCAACCAAAGTTCTATTCTTCCTTTCAACTACTCCATTTTGTTGTGGAGTTCTCGGGGCTGAATACTGACGACGTATTCCCTTAGATACACAGAAGTCATTTAGCACTGCGTTTTTGAATTCAGTGCCATTGTCTGATCTAATCGTCTTCACAGTAAGTGTTGAAACATTCTCAATTTGAGTGATGTGATCAATGATTAGGAAAGGTACTTCGTCTTTCGTCATTGCAAACAATACCCATGTATACTTGGAGAAGTCATCCACGATTACCAATGCATATCTTTTCCTAGACAAAGATAGGACATTCACTGGGCCAAACAAATCCATATGAAGAAGTTGCAGAGGCTCAGTAATACTAGAAATTTCTTTGCTTTTATGCGATGCTCGTTTCGACTTTCCCATTTCACAAGCTTCACAGAGTCCTTTCGGAGCGAACTCCATTTGAGGTAGATCTCTCACCAATTCTCGCCTTGCGAGAGCATTCATCGTTTTGAAGTTTAAGTGAGATAGCTTTTTGTGCCATAACCAGCTTTCATCATCCGAGGCTTTGCTGTAGAAACAGGTGACCTCATTCTGATTTGCTGAATCCATGTCTGCAACAAAAAGATCTGCCTTTCGAACTCCTCTCAAAGCTAGTGAGCCTTCCTTGATGTGAGTGATTGATACACCTTTCTTGTTGAAGACAATTTCATAACCTTTGTCACAGAATTGACTGATACTCAACAAATTGTGCTTTAATCCCTCAACATAGGAAATATCTTCAATGATGACATTGCCAGTTTTCAGTTGCCATATCCCTTTGTCACACCTATGCTGTCATCTCCAAAGGTAACATAAGGGCCAGCTTTCATAACCAACTCTGTAAGCAGGGACTTGTTTCCAGTCATATGCCTCGATGCTCCACTGTCTAGCACCCATATAACTTTATTTCTATTTTGCTTAATGCCCTGTAATGACAGATTGATTAGTCTTTCTTCGGAACCCAACTTTGATTGGGCCCGGCTTTTCGATAAGATAGAAAATCAATAGATTTAACAACAGGAGATGCACTTTTCTTAACATTACTAGAGCTTTCGACTTTCTCCTTTCCTTTCTCAGACTTGACATGTTTGTCAGTCCTAGGAGAAGGTTTGTCACTCCTAACTTTAGGAGGACTGACAGTCTTGGCTCTCACATGCTTTTTCTTGATGTTTGAACTAGCAGCAGTATTTGAGCATGACTGGCTAGATGCATTCATTAAATTCACAAAAGTTTGCATGACATTAAAAGTGCATGGCATATAATTAGGTTGACCACACTGTGCATGATTCGGATGCAGATTATTCATTGTGTGTGTGACAGGCATGGTATGTGCAGCAGGAACATTTATGTTAGCTTTACATGCATAAGAAAGATGTTCAGTAGATTTGCAGTGATAACATGCTTTCTTTATTCGTTCAGCCTTAACCTCTTTTATGCCTTTCTTCCCTGGTTGTTTAACAGCCTTAGCTCCTATTCCTAGTCTAGATTCAGCACTAGGGAAATTGATTTTAACTTGTTTGATAGGAGTTATAGGTTGTGCTTTCTGGCGATCTTCCATCTCAATCTCATATCTAGCTATCAATTCAGTCTCTTCTTCTTCTATTCTAGGAACAAGGTGTTTGTAGATGGGTTTGACAGAAGATTTAAAAATGCTAGGAATTTCATTTTTAAGGTCACTGGAACTAGAGTCGATAGGTCTCTTCCCTTCTTTCTTAGAAAGGTTAGAATAATCAAGTCCTACACCTACTCCAGTTATCTTCTTAAATACGTCATTATCTACATACACTTTACTAGCAGCTAGTTTGTAAGCTTCACATTTAGTTTCTAACTCAGCTAGTTTGTTCCTAAGACATGCTTCTATTTCTTCCTTAAGGACGAGCTTGTGTTCCAAAGATTTAATAAAATCTCTTAGGGAAGTATCTACAGTGCAAGCAGCCTCTAACTCTTCCACTTTTGCCTCAAGCATTCTGCTTTTGGCGACAAGTGTTTTCTGTTCCTTTTGAGAAGTGTCTAGGCTTTTGCACAACATGTAGATCTCTTCTCTAAGAGCCCCGTTCTGTTCCTTATAATCATCAATAGACATTTCTACTTTAAGGGTTAGAACTGGTACCTCTGGTTCCTCTGATGTCTCAGCCATGAGCGCAAAGTTTGCTACATGAGTAACATCTTCCTCATCTGAATCATCCCAAGCTCTTCCTTCTGTTACTAATAAAGCTCTTTTTCCATGTCTTTCCTTCACCAGCGATTCATACTTGCTTTTGAGGGCTTCAAATGTCTCTTTTGGATAAGTCTGTTTAGGCTTTTTGCAGTTCGAGGCAAAATGTCCAGCTTCACCACAGTTATAGCATTTGAACTTCATTTTGAAATCCAAAGGAGATTTGTAGCTGGTATTCTTGCCTTTACCTTGGTAGCCTGACGAACTACCACCACCCTTAGCAGCCCGATAATAAGATGAAGAATTTCTCTGTGGTCGGTTGCTCTTTCTGAATCTCATGTTGCTGAACTTCCTTGCCATGTATGCCACGACACTATCGTCCATGTTGTCCAGCTCTTCTTGGGTGAAGTAGTCATCATCACTGTTAGATGCACACTCGTCATCATTATCAACTTGATGTGGTGCAAGTGATGATTTAGGCTTTGCTGCAACCATTGCCTTCTTAGACTCTTCCTCATCAGCAACTAATCCTGATGCAATTTCTTTTCCTTTTGAATCATTGTCCCATGCTTGATCTTGAAGTGTCTCCAGCTCATAGGTCTTTAAAATTCCATAATATTCTTCCAGAGAAGTTGTATGCAAATCTCTGGTTTCTCTGATTGCGTAGACCCTATGTTCAATGCTCTTTGGCTGGTTTCTCAGATATCTCGTATTGGTCTCAACCATGGGGAGAGTTACACCTCTCAGATTCAAATCCAATACCAACTGACTGAATCTTAGATAGACGTCTGTTATGCCTTCTCCTTTTCTTATTCTGAAGGTGTCATACTCCATCTTGAGTATAAGTGTCTTGTTGCTTCTAACCTCTGCAGATCCTTCCATGACAACTTCTATCTTGTCCCAAATCTTCTTTGCTGTATTCAAACCTTTGACTATGTTGAACATTTCATGATCAAGGGATTCCATCAAGGTTTGTCTTACAGAAGTATCATAAGCTATTTGCTCCTTGTCAGCATCCGTAAAGTCCGCTGCCTTTTTAGGCTCAGACCGAGCAGGTATAACCTCCTCTCCTTCCGTACGCTCAGGAATAGCTTTCATTGGAACAAATTTACCCTTTTCAAGGACTTCCAGATACTCAGGGTTAATTGTCTCTAAGTAGAGTCTCATTCTGAAAACCCATTCTTCATAGTGATCTCGGTTGAACATTGGGATCTTGAAAGAATTTTTAGGAGCCATTTCAAATCTTGTCACTAAAAAATTCTAAGTACCCAAGACTAGGCTCTGTAGAATATCTATGTAGAACTTTTGCCCAAGTCGAAATTTCTCTAAGTAGAAATTTTGCTCAAGTCGAACTTCACCAAGTAGAAATTGTCCAAGTCGAAATTCTATGTAGAAAATCTCAAGTAGAAATTCTATGTAGAACTTTTGTCCTTAGAATAATTTTCTGCAGATTACTTTAATATTGAATAAACAATATTATTTCTTTAACACCTTTTTGACTTTTGATACTTTACACACCGAAAGCAACTAACCCACTTGCTAGGCACTGAGTATGTCTTGTTACACTTTCGGCCAAGGAATAATTATCAAATCAAAAGTACAAAAACACCTTTTTGACTATCTTATCTGTTTGAAAAAGGAGATCAAAAAGTTGTTGGGTTATCTTCTTTGATAAGAACAGATGATGAACACTCAAGAACACCAAATATCAATGAACCCAGATTAATTCACAAAAATTAATTAAAATACACCCAAGCTAAATAATCACACCTGGAGTATTTAAATAATTTTTCGGATGAGTTTTCACTACCAACGAATTAAAGCACACTTTTCGAGAAAATGAAAAGTAGATCTAGAAAATGAAAACTCACGATTCTTCTACCAAACACAAGGATCTATGTTTTGTATGTTAAACATCCGCTCTGATACCAATTGTTAGGTCCAAATGTGTTGTAGAGGGGGGGTGAATACAACTTTTCGAATATGAGAAGCAATAAATACGATGCAATAAATGAACACGCAGATTCAAGGAATATATTTCTTATATATAACTTGAAAAGGTTGCTACAACATTCATTACAAAGTATAACAGAAGTTCAGAGAGAAGTGAATGATTCTAAGCTCTGTGAATGTACTCTCTCTCTTTTTCTTGTGTTTTCTCAATATTGCTCACTTACTTAAAACATTACACAAGTGCTTCTATTTATACTACATGTAATCTATGTCCTGTAGTCTTCAAAGACTAAGATGTACGTGGCCCAATGATGTCCACATAAATCTTGCCTTATCTTGAAAGCTTGGAAATCTGCCAATCAGAAGATGCCATGTGTCATGTTGAAGCTGCACTCTAAGTAGAACTTCTACTTGAGAATTTCTACTTAGCCATCTCGAATTTCTAAGTAGAACTTCTACTTAGAAATATTCTACTTGGTCATCTAGAATATTTAGTACTTAGAAAATATTCTGGTCTTCAACTTGAAACTTCAATGAACATCTTGAGCTTGTGATATCTTCATGTCTTCTTTATTCTTCAGCAAGCTCTTGAACATGGATCTTTATTACTGACATAAACTTGCTATCAATGTCCTGACACTTGATGCACTGGTCTGGTTCATAAGTGACTAGTCTTGATAGTGTTTCTGCTTCTTGAATAAATTACCATATTCACTTAGTAACTTGGCTTTCCAATATTCACTTTCCTTCTTATTCACTTGAAATCAATTGGTCTTGTTGATACTGATAGTTATGATCTTGATTCTCGATTTCTCAAATCACTGAGGCATGAACAACTTTGACTTGAACTTCTTTCAATGATTTCTTCTTGGCTTGATCATAGTTAACATGTTCAATTGTATCAATTACCTTGTCTTCATTTAGTGTTGATTTCTTGTGACTTCTTGTTCTTGATTGTCTTCTGGTTAAGTATCTTTTCCTTTAATTGAGTTACATTAGTTATAGTGTTACAAGTTTACACACTCTGCCTTTCAACGTACAACACCGGATCTGATCTGTATATCGATCAACCTGCTCTGATACCAATTGTTAGGTCCGGAATAACGTAGAAGGGGGGTTGAATACGTTATTTAAAAATATTTCGATTTTTGATGTGGATATGAGATCAAAAAATACTGAATCGAAATAACAGAACTGTGTGGGAAATATCTTTAAATAGATAAAACCCGGAGGTTTGTTACACAATCTAATCCTATGGATCAGCTACAAAAACTCGAACACTCCTAAGGATAGTTTAGGCACGAGGACCTTCTACCCGACACTTCCTGAAAGCGGGCTAAGCCGGGGCTTTCCTACTAGATGGACTGTCTAGCAGCTTACACAGAGATGATATAAGAGAGAGAAGAGAAAGTTGTGTGTTGAGGTGTGTTTTGAAATGAAATACAAGCAGCCTATTTATAGATTTCTTAAAGTTACTATGCTGCATAGTAACCAAATATTTACGTAAGGGATGATGTCTATTTTTTTGTCTGCTCCCTCATTCTGCTGGCTGCTGTAATCCTCTTTTTCAAACATCTGCCGAACTTTGTTTTTTCAAAGTTTCCAAAATCAAACAGGTGGGTCCCGCCTGGTTACTATTCATGAATAGTGATTTCGGTTACTATTCATATCATGAATATTGATTTCGGTTACTATTCATGTAAATAGTGATTTCGGTTACTATTCATGTGAATAGTGATTTTGGATACTATTCATTTTCCTCTTAATTTGACATCCTTAAATATGCAGCTTTCGAAATGGAGGATATCAATACTGCTCTAAACTCAATCATACCTCTTAACAGTTTTTTTGAGTTAGATACTTCGATTCCTTTGTGAAGTGTTGACGCCTAGTGCAACTGGTCTGGTTCACAGACGACTAACATTCACTCATGGTCTTCGTATCATATCTTTAAGACCACTATAATCTTTTGGCCCTTCAACTGAATCATCTATACATTTTATTCTGTCACTGAGGCTTGATCATGTCAATGAACTTCTTTCAGTGACTTGATCCTTGTTGGAGCCTGTTCTTTAACTTTCACGATCCCTGTATAGAGTTAATATTATTTATCTTTTATCCTAGTTGAGTTATATATTTCCTCTATTACATATTACATTACATTATGCTTTACAGGAACACCTGGGCTCACCACCACTTCTCTCGAAGCCCCTTAATGGCGAGGTCCTCATTATCTACCTCGCTGTGTCTGAGCACGCGATCAGTGCGGTGTTGGTTCGCGAGGAGGAGAAAATACAGTACCCAGTGTACTACATCAGTAAAAGGATGTTAGATGCAGAGAAGAGATATACCAACATGGAGAAGCTCACTTATTCTTTTATTTTGGCCTCGCGAAAGCTAAGGCCATACTTTCAAGCCCATAAAATTGAAGTTCGCACAGCCTACCCATTGAGGCAGGTAATGCATAAGCCTGAGTCCTCAGGGAGATTGCTGAAATGGACGGTGGAGCTCAGTCAGTTCGACATTGAGTTCAAACCTCGTGGCCCCATAAAAGGACAAGCACTTGCAGACTTCATTCTGGAGTTTCCTCCCCAATCTGAGGGAGATGACTGGGCGATCATAGCAGCTCCGGAGGCACCAGTTAGCAAGGCCAAAAAAGAAAATTCAGCCTCGTGGTGGGAACTATATGTAGATGGGGCATCTAACAAAGAAGGATCTGGGGCTGGCATCGAACTTGTAACTCCAGAGGGTCGCAAGATTTAAAGTGCAGTACACTTTGCCTTTGAGGCCACTAATAATGCAGCAGAATACGAGGCCCTCATCATTGGCCTCAAACTTGCCCTGGAAATGAAGGTGGAAAACCTCACAGCTTACAGCTATTCTATGCTAGTAACATATCAACTTTGGAGCGGATGGCAAGCAAGGGGTGAACAGATCGAGCTATATCTGCGATGTGCACAAAGGTTGATTAAAAAGTTCAACAATGTTAAGGTGGTTCACATCAGAAGAGAAAATAATCAAGGGGCAGATGTGTTGGCAAAATTGGGGTCGCGCCGCGAGGCCACCTTACTTGGAACTATCCCCCTGGAAATTCAGACGAAACCTAGTGTACCAGAAGAGTTTATCATGGAGATAGCGACCCCAGGGTCGAATTGGATGACCCCAATATGGGAGTATGTGAAAAATGGAGCTCTTCCTCAAGATAAGAAAGAAGCAAGGAAGATCAAGTATCAGGCTGCTCGTTATGTCATTTATGATGAAGTCCTGTATCGAAGAGGGTTCAACACCCCGCTACTGCGATGTGTAGATGGTGAAGAATGTACCTACATTCTGAGAGATGTGCATGAAGGAATATGTGGCAATCACTCGGGGGGTAGTTCATTGGCCCAAAAGATTCTTCGCCAAGGGTACTATTGGCCTACACTGAAGAGAGATGCATTTGAGTTTTCAAGAAAATGCAATGCCTGCCAGAGGATCGCCAACTTCAGCAGCACTCCTGTCTCTCAACTCACCTCGCTAGCGAGCCCATGGCCCTTTGCTATGTGGGGAATTGATCTAATTGGAGAACTACCCAAGGCTAAAGGGGGAGTTAAGTACGCGGTGGTGGCAGTGGATTATTTTACTAAGTGGGCCGAGGCTGAGCCACTTGCAACAATCACTGCCAAAAAGCTAAAGGACTTTGTATACAGAGCAATCGTATGTCGCTATGGGATCCCTTATCAACTCATATCAGATAATGGGAAACAATTTGACAGTAAGGACATGAAGGAATTCTGTGAGAATTTGGGGATCAAGAAAATTTTTTCAGCTATTAGCCACACTCAGACAAATGGCCAAACTGAGGCAATCAACAAAATAATCAAACATACTTTAAAGGCGAAGCTAGAGGAAAGCAAGGGTAATTGGCCTGAAGAATTACCAAGGGTTCTGTGGTCATACAACACGACCCCAAGGAGTACTACTGGAGAAACCCCATTTTCTCTTACCTATGGGTGCGAGGCCATGGTTCCAGTGGAGGTTGGTTCGGGATCGTTTAGAAGGGAACACTATGACCCTGAGTCTAATGAGGTCAATCATAGGCTCTATCTGGACATGATTGAAGAAACAAGAAGCGAGGCTCAGCTACGCCTCGCAGCTTATCAACAAAGGACCGCAAGGTACTACAATGGAAAGGTCAAGGTGCGACCCCTACGTACAGGCGACCTAGTGCTCAGAAGAGTCATGCTTAACACTAGGGTCGCAGGTCATGGTGTTTTCGGTGCCAATTGGGAAGGACCCTACAAGATCTATGCAACTCTGTCAGAGGGAACCTACTATCTCACTGATATGGAGGACAAAGTCATTCCGCGAGCATGGAACGCGGAACACTTGAGAAAATACTATCAGTAAAAGCTTTGTTACTGGTAGTCTCTATCTGTTTTTATTACTTAGCATGAATAAATTCATACAAAGTATTGGGGGGTAGTGATCATACAGACACCTCCCCTTTATGATGTAATGTCGCCCCTACTTATCAACATTAGGGCCTCGACCTTACCTATGTATTGTGTGAAGGTATTTCTATTCATCAACTTTAGGGTCGCGTCCCTACTATGGCAATAAATGAGTTCGTTTACATTCATTATTGTTTATTTAAATTCTTGCATTCAAATTCTACCTGTTTGTTTGTTAGAACTGTATATCCTAAAGGACTAGCTCAGCACAACGATGTGAGGCTACTCCCCTTCAGACAACAATCCACTGAAATGCATATTACTTACAACAGTGCGATCTCTAACGGTTCGCACCTAGTGATCTCACGAGAATAGATCTTATCTCCAACAATCAAAGGGATCTAATTGACGAAGACAAACTACATGAAGATTTATGGAAATGGAAAACACAACACTACTATGAAGACAGTTAACATGGAGGCACAGGCAATTATATTGGAAACATGGATGAAATTAAAGTTAATGCGGGTCGCCATGCGATCCCAGAGGACTTTCAGTTATCAAAGCTAATCACAAAATATAATTACACCTTGCGAGGTATTCAAAGGGTACCCGCATCCCTGGTTCAAGAACTTAAACAGCAATGGTTACAAATAAATCACGGAGCATTTTTGTCTTGATTGGATTTGGCGGCCTCCTCAGCTAGTCTGGCCTCCTCAGCGATCCTTGCCTCTTCGGCAATCCTGGCTTCCTCCGCGACCCGCTCCTCCTCGGCATCCTCAGCAGCAATCTCTTTCTTCAGAGTCTCAGCGAAGTCAGCATTGCCTGGGCCCAGTTGATCCCAATCAAAGTCAGGGATTGTTCTGATGAACCCCTTCATGAAGCTGACCTGCCCCTTTATCAAAAATTTGTCCTCAGCGGTTGACAGAGTGGCCTTGACAGCGTCCAGTTCATTGGAAAGCCTCGTGATCTCCTCGTCCTTCTTCTTGATGGCCTCCTCGCTGGAATTTTGTAGCTCCTTGAATGATTTTTCAAATTCATTTCTCTCTCGGCGAGCTGCTTTCAGATCTGTTCTGATTTGAGCGGTGTCTTGGGAAAGCTTCTTCTTGAATGTCTCCTCCAGGGATCGCTTATCCTCCGCCTTCTGGAACTCGAGGACCTTGTTTTTCTTGTCAAGCTGAGCAAAATTGTAACACCCCAGTCCCACATCGAGGAGATTTGGGGCTTCAGTTCAGTTTATAAGGCAAAGTACTACTACTAAGTGCACCAACAAATCATGATCTTTTGGGGGCCTGTGGTGGGCTTGTGGACTACCCAAGTTGGCTGCATTTGGGCCAGTTTACTTTGGCTTATTTCGGATTCGGAATCGGGACTTGACTCGATTTTCGAAAAAGGCTCGGGATTTGACCCGGGTTGTCACATATGGTATCAGAGCCGACTCTCGAAAGCTTGATTCGTCAAGTTGCCGGAGGTGGGGACACGAAGGTTGGTGGTATTATCCCACAATGGACAGAGGTCCGGAGGTGGGGACACGAAGCCAGCCGGTATTATCCCACAATGGCTAGGGAGGAACGATCTTGGACCTATGGGATTTCCGTTCAGGCCTGACGAGGACGTCAGGAGTTTAAGTGGGGGAGTTTGTAACACCCCAGTCCCACATCGAGGAGATTTGGGGCTTCAGTTCAGTTTATAAGGCAAAGTACTACTACTAAGTGCACCAACAAATCATGATCTTTTGGGGGCCTGTGGTGGGCTTGTGGACTACCCAAGTTGGCTGCATTTGGGCCAGTTTACTTTGGCTTATTTCGGATTCGGAATCGGGACTTGACTCGATTTTCGAAAAAGGCTCGGGATTTGACCCGGGTTGTCACATAAAAAGTGATTGGTTATGTGACAACCCGGGTCAAATCCCGAGCCTTTTTCGAAAATCGAGTCAAGTCCCGATTCCGAATCCGAAATAAGCCAAAGTAAACTGGCCCAAATGCAGCCAACTTGGGTAGTCCACAAGCCCACCACAGGCCCCCAAAAGATCATGATTTGTTGGTGCACTTAGTAGTAGTACTTTGCCTTATAAACTGAACTGAAGCCCCAAATCTCCTCGATGTGGGACTGGGGTGTTACAAACTCCCCCACTTAAACTCCTGACGTCCTCGTCAGGCCTGAACGGAAATCCCATAGGTCCAAGATCGTTCCTCCCTAGCCATTGTGGGATAATACCAGCTGGCTTCGTGTCCCCACCTCCGGACCTCTGTCCATTGTGGGATAATACCACCAGCCTTCGTGTCCCCACCTCCGGCAACTTGACGAATCAAGCTTTCGAGAGTCGGCTCTGATACCATATGTGACAACCCGGGTCAAATCCCGAGCCTTTTTCGAAAATCGAGTCAAGTCCCGATTCCGAATCCGAAATAAGCCAAAGTAAACTGGCCCAAATGCAGCCAACTTGGGTAGTCCACAAGCCCACCACAGGCCCCCAAAAGATCATGATTTGTTGGTGCACTTAGTAGTAGTACTTTGCCTTATAAACTGAACTGAAGCCCCAAATCTCCTCGATGTGGGACTGGGGTGTTACATCCACAAGCCCACCACAGGCCCCCAAAAGATCATGATTTGTTGGTGCACTTAGTAGTAGTACTTTGCCTTATAAACTGAACTGAAGCCCCAAATCTCCTCGATGTGGGACTGGGGTATTACAAAAATGCTTTGCATGAGCAGCCTGATGGATGAAGGCTTCAGCTAAGCATCTGGTTAAAGCTTTGGCATTCTCTTCTGGCGATGCCTTCCACCAGCCCGAGGTCTCAGCCTCGTCAGAGTACTGAGTTCCCAAAGCAGCAAACAGATGTTGAGAGGCTATAGCAGTCACGACCCCAGATGGTGGTCGAGAGGATCCATCCTTGAGGCCATCTATCCTGGGTCGTTTAGAAGGAGTCTGTTCAGGAGAAGTTAAAGGCTGTTCCCCGGCTATGTTTGATTTGGCTGGGGGTCGTTAGTGACCTTCTTGAGAGGAGCAGCTGGTTTTATGGGAGCCTTTAGAGCAGAGTGTGACTTAGAAGCCGCACCCTTCTTAGCATTGAGGAAAGGGGGAGCCATACCATCCGACATGCCTACAAAAAGAAATCAACAAGTTAAAGGACTCTTCAATAATATATATGCAAGGACAAATATGATGCAGATGTATAAATACTAAAATGATGCGGTCCCTAAGTTCTGTTGCTATTAGGGTATACCCTCTTCTGTTTTCTCTACATGGGAAGACGAGGCCTCCTCGGGTAATTTTCTCTTTCACGAAGACCGCTTCGCAGTGGACGGCCCCACTTCAGGGGTAGACCCTACTCCCTCCTTAAGGAATCCACATTCAATAATATTTTCTAGAGAGAGAAGGGTCCTGATATTCCTTTCTTCCTTGGTGGATTTAGTCAGCACCTCATCAGCTCGTTTCTTTTTTTCACCTTTCAAAACGGTGCGAACTGGGCCAACTGCGATGCCAAAAGGGTTGTTACATCTGAATAATTTGAAGAAATTAAAAAGGTGTCATTAGGATAAATAACTCACTGGGGAGGTAGTTGAAGATGGTCTTGACTCTGGGGACCTCGTGTACATACAGGAATGGCTCCTTCCACGAGCCGGCGTTACTTATCCCCCAGGAAGAAGGTCTTTCTTGTTGAATTCAGGCCATATGGAAAAATAAACATAGCCAAAATCTTTGGCCCCACATCGTTTTAATTGAAGGAAATAACCCATTGTCTTCGCATCCAGGCGTGGATATCCAAGTTTGTGATACAAGATGTACAAGGCGATCATGGACCTGTATCCATTTGTGCTAATCTGAATGGGAGCTAGAAAATAGGTCTCGCTGATAAGTGGAGTTTATATCCACTTGGAGCATTCTAAATCGGCTTAAATTGATTGTCTTGGACTCAAGTTTGTTGTAGTTTTGATGTGTTTGTGTTTAGTTGTGCAGGGTTGCGAAATATCGTTTAGGGTTGGTGTTTCTGTCAATTTTGGAGATGATTTGAGCAATGGAATGAAGGATGGCGTATTTCCCTAGGCTATCATGAGGATTTATAAGGTAAGAATTGAAGAACGGGAAGTGGCGAAAGAATCGGAAGAGAAAACGGATGAGAATTGAGCAAAATGTGGAAAATTCAGATTTCAGGGTATGTTGCGCAGTCTAAACTGTTTTGGACATATCTGGAGTTCTAGAAGTCCGTTTTCAGCGATCTTACTGCCCACGCGAAGCCTGGGAAATTTTCTATAATTTTGAGCAGATTTCCCCGACGCCTCAGGCGCCCAAACGGCGCTCCTGCGCTGGTGGTGCGCGTGTGAAAAATCAGCCAGAATTTCTGATTTTGTTTTGGCCATATCTTGAGTTCTAGAAGTCCGTTTGAGGCCCGTAAGCAGTCCACTCGAAGATAACGAGATTTTCTATCATTCTAAAGTGGTCCAGAGGCCCAATTACAGCTGGAACGTTCCAGAATTAATGAAGGAAAGACAGCTGCGAATTTCCCTTTAAATCAGAATCAATTTAGGAAACGTACTTCTATTATAATTCTGATTTGGTATTTTCTTGTTGGGCAAGATGTCTAGAGCCTATATAAACACATCCATCCCTTGTAAAATAAGATCATTAGGATCATCATTAGGACCAGAACCATTACATATCAATTATTTAGATTTATTTGTATTTTTTCATACTTTGTTTTTATCATGGTTTCATCAGATCCCATGATGACGAGAGGTTCAATTATGAACTAATCGTTGTCATGGGATTCTAACGGATTTATTTATGGAGTTTAGTATCTTGATGCTTTAAAGATCTATGTGTGATGTATATTTGATATCTCCGTATGGTTGTGCTTTATGAATTTAGATGCGTCATGAACATCTAATCTGTTAATCTCTTGTGAAGTGAAAGTGGATCTTGAGATTTAGAACTTGCCATGCTAGCATAGGTTCATGATTGTTTATCAACATGATTCGTAGTATGAGATGAGAATACTTATATTGCCCTATGTGATCAATGTGGATAACTTGTTCTTCAACCGTTATGTTTTCAAATTCTATAGAGATATAGGGTCTAAGCATAATTGGTGTCTATTCATCTTCTATCTCTTTTGTGGATGTATGTTTAGTTTGGTATTCGTATACTGAGAAGTAGCGTATACTTGTTTCGTGTTGTCCGATCAGATATCATAACCATTGCATATAGTGATTAAAGGTGTCAGATCTAAGCAAAGTATTTAATGAAGTTAGGATTCCATGGTTTCTCTTGCAGAAGTAATTAGATTTCAATTCTCGTTAGTTAGTCAATTCTTAGTTGTTAGTTTACTTCTTAGTTTATTTAGTTTATAAAACCCATTATTGTTAATTGTCTTAGCAGTGCATAATAACCATACATTGTTGCATATGTGCATCTACTGAATTGAAACCATAACCAGATCTCTGTGGGAACGAACTCAACTTATATCTATATTACTTGTGACCACGTACGCTTGCGTGATTTTGCATAACAAGTTTTTGGCACCGCTGTCGGGTATCATCGGTGTTTTATTTTTTGGTTTATGTGCTTGTCAATAGTGGTCGTTAGAGTTCACTGACTCAGATTTTTTCTTACCTATCTTGTTTAGTTTGTGGTGTTTTAGGTACTTGAGTGTTTATAGATGGCATGCGAGGAGTTGCCATGGTGGGCATATTCGAGGACGTCCATGCCTCAGCAATGTGAGCGGTGTTTGGGCGTTCATGATCCCTCACAATATTGTTACTACGGAGGAGTTGATCCATATGTCACTTATGAGGAGCAACCATATTTTCAATACCATCCTCAACAGTACCAGCAAGATGTTCCAGATATGTCATATTTCTGTGATAGTGAAGAGTTTCAACATCAGCAACCTACTCCTACTTTTCAGTCAGATGATGATTTGAAGGAGATTAGGAAGGAGATTAGGATGCTTGAAGAGAATAATGAGAAGCTTATCAAATTTATGGGGACATTAGCTGCTCAAGTTTTGAGAGTCTTGGAACAAGAGAATCAACAATTCATGCTAGAGGCAAATCCAGAGAATAACGGTGACTTGGAGCAAGGTACTGCATGCTTAATTGAGGAAGACAAATTCCAAGGTGAGGTGAGCGTTCATAAGCCGTGTGAAGAATTTGATCATGTTAGGATGGTGGATGATTTGGAAAGGGCACTATTTGGGACAGACACTGCTGAGCTGCAGAAATTTCAAGAATTGGTATGTGCGAACCAAGAGGCTGAAGAACATGGGAAAGATGCAGGTCTTCTACTTGGAGGTAGCGCATTAGAGCCAATGGAGGAAGTTTTCTTTGAGGAACCAAAGGCTTCAGCAATTTACATTTACCCTCCTCCATTATATTCAAGCGAAGCCCGCGATTGTGTGTTGTTCTACAAATTATCAAATTTTGGGTCAACAGATGAAGGCATTGGAATAGGACATAGTTGTTATACGAATAGGCTAAGCAAGGAGAAGGAGCAGAAAGTGTGTCGCCGTGATGACAATGAAGTTTCGCGAAGAGATGACCAGGCAAACTATTATCATCCTTAATGGAGGCTTGGAAGTAACGTCAAGCTATTGACATTAAAGAAGCGCTTCGTGGGAGGCAACCCACGTTTTTCGGCAATTTTATTTAGGTATGTTTTCTTCTATCCCTTGTATTACTTTCCATTCAATGAGGACATTGAATATTCTAAGTTTGGGGGTGGTTTGAGGGATAAGTAGTGTATATATATGTGATTGTGACATTGTGTTCATGTAGGATTTCATGCTTGCATATTAGTAGTAGTAAATTATGCATTTATGTTCGTGTTATCTACGTTTGTTTCATATAGGACATTCTGTTTTTATTTTCGTATATCATGTGAGTTCATAATAGTTTGCATTTGCACCCATGCTTGATAGGAATTTTGTGTTGTTGACGCTTTTGTTTGAGAAGTGATATGCTTTGTTCTTGTGCACACACATACACTAGTAAGTTGAAGCTAGTAGACTTATTTAATGTTGTAAGTGATTAGAAGGACATGAATATGTGCAAGATGATTTAGTTTGCATGCTTTGAATACAAGTCGGTGCATTAGAGAGATTTTTACTTGGGATTGAGTATGTTTTTCCACCTAGTGAGTTTTTGAGCCTTATTGCATATTTGCAATTTATTCGTTTGCTTGAGTGTCCACAGATTATTTGCATTGCTAGCAGTTGTTTGAGGTCTTTCTTGAAACGTATGACATTATTTGACGATTAAAATGATAAAGGCATTTAGGAATAACCGTATATTTTCCCATATTACCACACCATGTTTACATGATCAATTAGTTAACCCGTTGAGCTTAATCCTATTTTTCGGTTACATACCACATTACTTGCCTAGACCTTTTTCTTGTATTGGCCTTACATTAATTTGAACCCACATTGTCAAAGGCTAGTAGAGTGCTTAAGGGAGTAATAAGGTGTGCAAGGAGGGGTTTATTGTTGGTCATACTTTTGGGGGAAATAGTGAAAATTGGGTTTGTTTACTTGATAGTCGGCATATGTAATAAATTATGGGATCATTGTTATTGTTTATAGTATTGTTTGTGTTCTATTTAGCTCTCAAAAAAAAAGAGAAGAAAAAAAAAGGAAAAAAAAAGAAGAAAGAAAAAAGAAAAAAATTATTATGAGAGCATATTTGTGTTTATTGTGATCCTACTTTAGTCGACTATTCGAGTGTTTTTGTTGAGTAAAATTTTGTGGGGAGGGAAAATAGGTGGTTGTGTATGATTTATTATAAGTTCTTACTAGCTTTTGACACTTCACCTGTTTTGGCTTATTTGACATACCTTGTCCCTAGCCCCGTTACAACCCAAATAAAGACCTTTTGATTATCGTCATTGATGTATGTTGTGTTAAGAGTTAGATTGATACCAAATGTCAAGCATGCTTATGATTTTGTTGGAATTGAGTGATACACTTACCCTTGTTCTTGAGTGAATATTCTTTGTGAGTGGATTGTGAGTGTTTGCTTGTTCTTGCGTATGAGATCCCGAGTGTTGTCTCAAAGATGTGCTCTTGAAGGCTTAGCATGTTGACTAACTTATTCTTACACTTGACATGGGCTTGTGAGAACTTATGCATGTTCATTGAGTAGACTATGTGAATACTTGCACTTTCGACACCAAGACATTGCGTATTTACTTTGATTCTTAAGTTGATGTGGCATGCGAGGATTTGAAGGTATGGTAGATTAGATTAATTGCATTTTCATATTAGTTGCATTCATGCAGTGCATTGCATTAGGTTAAATGGATTTTGTGGGTACATTCGCTATAGGCCCTCACGAGACCTTACTCGTCCACTAGGGCTGCCTAGGGGTTTAAAGGGCTTGTTGCATATGCCAAATGCAACCGTGATCACCTACGGAAGTGGTACTAGTTAGTTAGTTAGTTGTAATTGTTTATGCTTGAGGACAAGCATCGGTTTAAGTTTGGGGGTGTGATAAGTGGAGTTTATATCCACTTGGAGCATTCTAAATCGGCTTAAATTGATTGTCTTGGACTCAAGTTTGTTGTAGTTTTGATGTGTTTGTGTTTAGTTGTGCAGGGTTGCGAAATATCGTTTAGGGTTGGTGTTTCTGTCAATTTTGGAGATGATTTGAGCAATGGAATGAAGGATGGCGTATTTCCCTAGGCTATCATGAGGATTTATAAGGTAAGAATTGAAGAACGGGAAGTGGCGAAAGAATCGAAAGAGAAAACGGATGAGAATTGAGCAAAATGTGGAAAATTCATATTTCAGGGTATGTTGCGCAGTCTACACTGTTTTGGTCATATCTGGAGTTCTAGAAGTCCGTTTTCAGCGATCTTACTGCCCACGCGAAGCCTGGGAAATTTTCTATAATTTTGAGCAGATTGCCCCGGCGCCTCATGTAACGCCCCAAATCCGGGGTCAGGGATTTGGTCATCACGCGGAAATCCTTAACATCAAATTACCTGTTTAACAACATTAAACCATCTGTAATCATTAAAACTGAAATATAACTCTGCGACCTCAACCACCAAGCATCTTTTAGGTCATAGGGCTAGAAACAAGAACTACATTCTTTACATCTATATTACATCCATTCTATTACATCGCACTATGTCTTAAAAATCTTATACTACTAGTATAGCTTCGTTGGGAAGTACACCAGCAACTAGTACTACTCAGCACAAAGTAATATATATTACACATCAATGTACTTACATATAACTTATTCCAGCTATAACTTTTCTGGATCATATCATCTTCATAAGGGCGTACTGCCTGCTTCTTCGGAGTCATGCAGATAAGCCTCAATCATCTACCTTCCTCTGAAAGGTTAATATTTAAAACAAGCAAGTATGAGCGAAAGAATTGCCCAGCAAGTATTAATAGAGCACAACAATATATATCAATATACACATGGAGTTTTCGAAATATAACGATACTTAATATCAATTTCGAAATATTTACAACAATGAAACCTCAGTAGGGGATATATGACATTTCGGGTAACATCAGATAAATAAAGTAAGTTCATGTCAACAATAGTAATCCTCATACCTTATCCACATACCATACCTCATAGTATTGATAACCCCTTAGGGAGCTTTTCAAAATATGCAGTTCAATATGTTGCTAAGATAGTTATTACCACCCTTCATAAACCAACCCATTACAAAGTTCCCTTTTTAATACTCCTCAAGTTTGTAAGTATATACACATGAGTATATCATTATCATCAAAACACCTTACAGTTCAAGATTCTGTACAGGATATAAGTTCGTTAACCACTTGATAAGTCTAAACTCAGAAATAACTGATAGGAAGAGGGTCAAAGCTCTTGAAGCAAAACATTTGGGACTTAACATCAATAACCGATGAACCATCTTTCATCTTTCGAATAATTGCAAAAGTGCACAAGCACGTGCCATTATTGTTAGAATAATCTTGCAGTTCTAGATACTGCATGAATTCATCATCTTTCAAAATTGAAAACAACACTATCGGCTACTTGGCACTTAGGCCTAAGAAGCAGTGTTTGAGTATTTTTCCAAAGTGGAGGATGGGACTTAAAGAAAACATAAAAATCTGACAAGGATTGACGATGATCAGTCGCCACATCCAAGTCCAATAATCCGCGGGTCTTCTCTACCGGTAGAAGGATAGAAACTACATCCGTAACTATCCCCGAGTGAAAACTACATCCGTAATCACCCTCGATGAAAACTACATCCGTAATCATCCTTCGGCAACACCTGGGCCGGAATAATAATTGATGGACCGCCTGGCTCACGGCCGCTTACACATCCCGGGAATCGTTCGTCAACGATTCCCACACCTGCCAGAGTCCCCTTTTTCTTTTCTTGTCAAAATCATTTTGATAGAAAACTTGAGTAGTTGAAGTTCGACTTCAGTCGACCGATAATTTATTGAAAACGAGCAAGAGAGTAAAACCTGACCGGGGGTTTTTGAAAATGTTTTGAGTTTAAAAGAGTTCAAGTATAGATATACACTTGTACCGATATCAATCTCGACACAGGGTTTTGTGATCACACATGGAAAATGGTACGCATAAAGCTTGTAACCACAACAGGGTAATTCCATATATATATAAGTTCTTGAAAAGTAACTTACCTAGATAGATCCAAAATATAATATTTTAAATGACTATGAAATTCCTTAGACAACCTTTAAATAGTGTTTTATAACCTCCAAAACACTTAGAGTATTTAATAAATATTTGACTACTATGTAACAAAAAATAAATATTCAATAATCCCTTTTTAAAAGAATACTCAAATTAATATTCATTTATTAAGTAATATCCAAATAATATTTACTATTAATACTGGAATATTTAATAACCTCAAAACACCCAAATACAACTCTTGGAATATTTCTAATCAAAATCAAGACACAATTTCTCCAGCAGTCTCCAAACTTTAGCCACTTTATCAATAACTACTACTGACTCTCGGTCAATAAGAAATAATTAATAAGCATGAAAATCCTTCTTTTTTTTTTTGTTCCTTAATGAATATTATAATTAATATTCATCGAATTAAATACGCATTCGAATAACATATATCAATATCAATCTAGCTGTTTTAAGCTGAAAGTAACCAATTTATAACCATTGGAATATCCTGAATCCGTATTGAAAATAAACTATCTCCGATAAATAATATACTAGATAGAATCACTCCATTAAATTGTTTTATTATTTCTCCGGGACAAAGTGATTTTAAGAAAGCGTTTTGAAAATGATATTCATCTAATTAAATAAATTTAATTAGGCGAATGAGGTTTATTTAATTAGTAAATGCTTTCAGGAGCATCTATTAATTAAATAAACACTGGTTTATTGGTGATGTTGCCTTTAGGTTAATTATTGCTAAATTCTTTTTAAAAGCTTTGCCCGGGTTTTCGAAAACATACAATACAAAATAGCCCCGACACGCGGGCTAAATTCAATAACTCAATACACGCTCTACCCTCGGAGCCTTTACCACGTAGTTCCATATATACGTATATGTATCTATATATATCTCATAACATATGGTCCTCTACCACATTACAAAGGTTTATAAATATACAACGTATATATCGAGATGTAGAACCATAAGAATGTCACCGCCCATCGACAGTATTATAAGTCATGGGTTTTGAATATTGCACAAGAAGAATTTAATATCGCTAGCAAAGTCAAGAATAAAATGATTTGGAAGGAGGAGCACAAGATTAAAAACTCGCAATTAGGGATTGAAAACCTTTTTCCGCACATTTTATATAATTCAAAATAGGTATACTCTGAACGATAGAGTATGTGTAAATAAACTTGCCTCTGGTCCTTAGCAGAAAATAGAAACCGCGAACAAATCCTTCGCACCTCGTCCAAGTAATTCCATGGACCTTACCTGACGTCTCGATCTTCCTTTTTGGATGCACGTCGCTCCGATTTGATTTCGCCCTAATGGTACTGAAATAGTTATGAGTGCGTGTCAGTCCTACCTAGTATATCGAGTAGACACAACTCGGAATTACCACTAAATAACATAAAGTCGAACTATAGGTGTCCTCCCTAAGTTGACTATTCTAATACCACTTATTGCACATAACATACTATAGTAAAGAAAAGAAATGGAAAAGTCCCCTTTTTAAAGTAGACATTTCCTGGTGCTAACACATCATAACACTACACAGTTATAACACTTAGTCAAAACTCCACTTAACACTTTTGACCATAATACTATTGACATACTCTTGTCACAAGTTAATTAACAAGTAATCCTCAAAACATACTTAGCCCTCGATAAAGACTCATAATACCAATTTAATCTTCAAGACACATTTAATCCTCGAGACACATAAATCCTCGAATTAAATCACTTAGCACATAAATCCTCGAGACAACAATTACCCTCGAATTAATTCACTTAACACATATACACATAAACAGTTAACACCCAAATCATACCTTTAAACCCTTGAAATCAAATAAGTTAAATAAATTAAAATGCAGGGGATTTTTAGAAAATTTCGGCATGTAGTATTCGTTTATCGGACTATGGGCTCAGCCCCTCCATGCCAAACAAAACAATTTATAACCCTGCTTTGATAAAATAAAAGCTACCTCAACTTGCAGCAACATAAAAGTAAACATATAAGAAAAGTACCCGCCCAGACATGCGGCAACTAGCACATAAGGAAAAGTACCCGCCCAGACATGCGGCAACTAGCACATAAGGAAAAGTACCCGCCCAGACATGCGGCACCTCAACATTTAAGAAAAGTAAACTAAGTTTATCCACATTTAAGCCAACACCACGTAGTTGGCACTTATACTATCAACATATACTATAACTCGATTTATAACATCTAGCACATAAACATTTACAAGTTATCCAACTCTTATGACTACATTATATGGCGATAACAATTAGCACTTAGCACTTAGCAATTAACAATTTCACTTGGAAACTAACAATTAGCAATTAGCACTTAACAATTACTTGACAACTAACCCGAATATATCATCCGACAATTAATAATTACTCACTAACAATTAACAATTAGCAATTTAGCAATTAACAATCACTAACCCGAACCTTTAATCGGACTCGTAATTAAACTCAACAATTATAATTATCTATGCTCTCCGAATTAAATCACGAAAACTAACAATTAAACTCGCAATTTAAATCTAATTAAATTACGACAACTATTTAATTAAATAATTAAATTACTACCATCAACAATATACTCACAATTAACTCGAATTAAAAATGACAACAATTACATAATTAAGATACGAAAATATACCATTCGAGTTCGAGTTCGATTCGCATACCACCCATCTCCATCTCTCTCCCAATCTCTTCCCATCTCTCTCTCTCTCTCTCTCTCTCAGCCACCCCCCGTGACTGCCCCCTACTGCTACTGTGCCTTGTACCACCACCCTCCCGCCGGCCCGTTTTCCGGCGAAACACTGCCCCACCGTCGACGAGCCACAGCCGCGGTGGCGGCCTCCTCCTGCTCCCCCGTTTCCCCTTTGCTGTACAGCCCCTTCACCCCCTTTTCTTCCTCACGACACACACACTCCAGTTTATACACACACACACGATTTATACATACATACATAATTTAAACCCCCAATTCTTTCTCCCCGCTGATTTTCTCTCCCCCTCCCCCGATGGTTTTTCTTGTGCGGCGTTGTGTGTGTTTTGTGTGTATATGTATCTGTTGTGTGTGTTTTAACCCTAATGGGCTCAAGCCCAATAACATATAAAGCAATACAATTAAATACTACACACCTTAAATAATATTTGGAGTAAATAAATCTAATTTGTAAAAATAAAATTTCTAGCATAATTAAATACTAGAATACTTTTAAAGACTTTTGGAGAAAGAAATGGAATTAAATCTCAATTTTCTAAATTGATATGCATTTTACAAATATTAATAATTTATAAAAACAAATCATAAAAATAATAATTGTGATTCATAATTCACAATTTACAGGGCTTTATAAAAATACTACAAACACTATTGTTTTAGTAAAATCTCAAATTCTTGATTTTATATATTAATCAAGTAATTTCTACAAATCCTCAAATAATTAAAATAAACATTTTCTAAGGATTTTAAAATCTCTAAATTATTCAATAATAAAATCTTTACTGAATAATTTCACATTCCAAAATTAAATCTTTATCCAAATAATTTATTGACTCGAGATATCTACTCAGTCAATAAAAATTTTAAAATGGGACCCGGTTCCACTTAACCGAAAATAATTAAATAATTAAATAAAATAAAAAAAAATGCCTCCTCATTTTAGGAAAACATTATCATTATTGAAATAATAATAAAATCATTTCTTGAAAAATCCGGGTTATTACACCTCAGGCGCCCAAACGGCGCTCCTGCGCTGGTGGTGCGCGGGTGAAAAATCAGCCAGAATTTCTGATTTTGTTTTGGCCATATCTTGAGTTCTAGAAGTCCGTTTGAGGTCCGTAAGCAGTCCACTCGAAGATAACGAGATTTTCTATCATTCTAAAGTGGTCCAGAGGCCCAATTACAGCTGGAACGTTCCAGAATTAATGAAGGAAAGACAGCTGCGAATTTCCCTTTAAATCAGAATCAGTTTAGGAAACGTACTTCTATTATAATTCTGATTTGGTATTTTCTTGTTGGGCAAGATGTCTAGAGCCTATATAAACACATCCAACCCTTGTAAAATAAGATCATTAGGATCATCATTAGGACCAGAACCATTACATATCAATTATTTAGATTTATTTGTATTTTTTCATACTTTGTTTTTATCATGGTTTCATCAGATCCCATGATGACGAGAGGTTCAATTATGAACTAATCGTTGTCATGGGATTCTAACGGATTTATTTATGGAGTTTAGTATCTTGATGCTTTAAAGATCTATGTGTGATGTATATCTGATATCCTCGTATGGTTGTGCTTTATGAATTTAGATGCGTCATGAACATCTAATCTGTTAATCTCTTATGAAGTGAAAGTGGATCTTGAGATTTAGAACTTGCCATGCTAGCATAGGTTCATGATTGTTTATCAACATGATTCGTAGTATGAGATGAGAATACTTATATTGCCCTATGTGATCAATGTGGATAACTTGTTCTTCAACCGTTATGTTTTCAAATTCTATAGAGATATAGGGTCTAAGCATAATTGGTGTCTATTCATCTTCTATCTCTTTTGTGGATGTATGTTTAGTTTGGTATTCGTATACTGAGAAGTAGCGTATACTTGTTTCGTGTTGTCCGATCAGATATCATAACCATTGCATATAGTGATTAAAGGCGTCAGATCTAAGCAAAGTATTTAATGAAGTTAGGATTCCATGGTTTCTCTTGCAGAAGTAATTAGATTTCAATTCTCGTTAGTTAGTCAATTCTTAGTTGTTAGTTTACTTCTTAGTTTATTTAGTTTATAAAACCCATTATTGTTAATTGTCTTAGCAATGCATAATAACCATACATTGTTGCATAGGTGCATCTACTGAATTGAAACCATAACCAGATCTCTGTGGGAACGAACTCAACTTATATCTATATTACTTGTGACCACGTACGCTTGCGTGATTTTGCATAACACTCGCAGACATCTCTAATAAATGGATGGAGGGGCGAGGAGACACCAATCTTCATTAAAGGCACCGTCAGCACCATTCTTGGAATCCTGCCACCATTTTCTTCATTATTGAAACGATAGCATCGCATTTTCTTCTTGGGGAGGATGATTTTTCCCTCAGGTCGAAATCTATCGACCCATTCTTTAAGGGTCTTCTCTGTCAAAGTTGAAGACATATCACGACACGCAAGGATGCGAGGCTTGCCCGGTTTAACTTTTGAGCCAAGCTCGATATCTTCAGGGCGAGGCCCATCAACATATATGACCCCCTCTAGTTCGGATTGAGGGGTTGGCACATAAGGCTCTGGCGATGCTTCAGGAATATAGTTATAATCTTTGAAATTTACAACTCTTGACACCTCGTCAAGACCACCGTCATCGAATGAAGGTTCTTCATAATCATCATCATCCGAGTTAGCCTCGTTGTCAGCACCTCCTTCGATGTCATAGTAAGCATCGCCCAGCGAATCTACTGGAGAGTCACTAGTAATATTGATGGGAGTTGTTGCGCGAGGAGGAATTTTGGGGAGTAGATGCTTTACTGGCTTCATCATTTCCTCACCTCGCTTTAAAAGGTCTTCTACCTCTTCTCTACTGTGGTAGGGAGTTGTAAGGAAGGTTGGTGAGAGGAAGGGGTCTCAAGGGGTTGACTCTGCGACCTTGAAGGTTGTTTAGATCGCCATGAATGTAGAGGCACTTCTCTGGTATAGTCTTCATTAGACCACAGAGGGTCGAAGTATAACTTAAAGGAGCTCTCACTGGTGCTCGCTGCTCTTGCAATATTAGCCGCTGCTGCCTTGCTAATATGCACGCTTGGAAGTGGAGATGGCGTTCTTGAGCTGTCGTCGTTCGACATCTGAAAAGAATGTGAAGAATTAAGTGTGTGCTCTTACAGAAAGTAGAAAGGGATAAAGGGAGAAAAGAATAAATAAGCAGAAAGGCTCTATGTGTTCTTACTTCACTCACGATTCGAAACAAAGGATCGTTATCCAACCTAGACTAAAGGGATCGCTATTTTGCTTAATTTAAAGGATTGATTGTTCTAAAGGATCGCTGTCTTGCCTAAACGAGGACGGGATCGCTGAATAAGATTGACATTATGGGATCGCAGTCAAAGGGGATCGCATCGCGTATGATCAAAGTTATCTAAACATGCAATATGATGAACATGAACAACTTAAATAACAAGGAAGAAATGAAGACTTACATTTTCTTAAGGAAGATTGAAGAAATCGGAAGAACTTAGGGATCGCTGGTGAAGAAGCTTAAAAATTCTCGTGTTTGATCCGGGAGCAAACTGACAGCACTTCAACAACGTGTTTGTAAGAATAAAAAATGAAATGATAGTGACAGGGGTATATATAGCCCATCAGGAGAGAGAAAGACGTGGACAGGTGTCGAGATCTCAGCCGTTGAATACACATCTCGAGACACAACAACTGTCAAACCTCTTCAAATTCTTGGGGTCGCGACTATTCCAACGGTCATATCTATGTCAACGGTGAGCCATGGCCTCGCATCACAGCATCAACTGATTAATACTTGAGTCCACATCGCATCTCTAATGGCAACATGGACTCGGGGGTAGTTGTTATGCCCAAATCTGGCATAATAATTATCATGATTTAATTGGCTGAATAAAAGGTTCATAATCTATTATGGGCCTAGAAGACAACAATTGGGTCATTAAAGCCCACTATTGGAATCAGCCCAACATACCTTGGCTATAATATCTCTATTACAAGGCCACCTCGCTAAAGGCCACCTCGCTATAGGAGCACCTCGCTTGCAAGAGGTCGCTTCGCTTTTATCATCATATCTACAAGCTACGTTGGGATCGCTATCTCACTCTTTATTAGAAGGCTCATGGCCAGACCCAAGGTCGCATGAGTAGCTGGATGCAAGGGATCGCTTCGCATGGCCTGATCCCTCGAGGTCGCATGCAAGGCTCTTGTTACTTCTCTATTAGCCAATCCTATCCGTTCGAGATTATGGGTTTCCACATCTGGGCCATGGATCATGGATAGGATTGATGACTCACTGCCACGTCAGCCCTAAACGAGTGGGCTTGGACTTTGGCTTATCACTTAAAACCCTAGCCCGCCTAGGTAACTTGTTCTCCAAGAACTACGTCAGGCTTGATCCCTAAAAATAGGGTACGTAGGCACCTTGATACGGGATGAGAAACAGTTTACCTGAAATCACCTATCAGGCCCAGCCACATTCATACACACAAACCCTAATCCTTATTCTTCTTATAGCAAAATATCCGTATTTTGCTCCATAAATCCAGCAAACCTCCAAAATATTGTTATACAATATTCTCCCTATATCAATTTTTTTATTGTTTCAGGACTCTTGTAAAGTTTAAATAATATGAATTAAAAATTTTTTTGGTCAAACTTCACTTTAAATCAAAATTATTAAATCCCTATTTAACTTTAAGTAAAATTACCCAAACACATTCATTCAACTTAAAGCAAACAACTTTATATTCTCTATTAAGTTAAAAATACCTCCATTAAACCAAAAATAACTTATTTTAAGCAATCGCAAACGGCCTCTTAATATCATCTTTAGTGGCTGAAAAAGCTTAAACTCGCATTATTGACTCCTCACGTTTTGTATGAGAAACACATTTTAGAAAACCCACCAAATTTCTACAAAACGCTCGCATTTCTTAGTTGTACCTGTGGCTTGATTATTCGGTTATAACCGAATTGAAATATTGAATATCAAATATCGAAATATTGAAAAAATTCAAAAATCATAATCGAATTAATAATTGAAATAATTTCGGTTATTTTATGAACCAAATTTAATATTTTGATTAAAACTAAATACCGAAATAAAAAACCGAATTGATATAATTATATATATTTAATATATAAATATATGATATAAATATTATATAATAATTTATTTATATTGTATATATTATAATATATATATATATATATTATAATTTATATATATATTATGTATTATATGTATAATAATTTATAATTTATATATTATGTATATAAACCAAATTTAATATTTTTTAACATATATGATATATATATATATATATATATATAATTTTTTTAATATATTTCGATTAATTCGGGTTTTTCGGTTAATTCGATATATAAACCGAAAAAATTGAAAACTAAAATACACAAAAAACCATAACCAGATTAAAACCAAATTATTTTAATTCGATTAACTGAACCAAATTATTTCGATTATTCGGTTTGAAATTCGATTAACGGAAGTGAATGCTCAATCCTAATTGTACCTAAATAAAATGGAATATGCATCTTGTGTTGTCTTATACTGGCATGCCGTGTCCAGCTACCTACCATCATTATTTTACTACAGTATTTCTTAAATTAATTCACTAGTACAATTAAATAACTGGATCGGAAATGTTCCAAATAACTTGGATTCGTACTTCAATTCTGAATCATTTAACTTATTGAAAAAAAAATTAAAGAACGAAGATTGTTTTGAAAAACAGTAGTAATTTTTTTTCTAGGTCTGATTAAATTTTGGAGTTATGCGACAATCATTTTTTTATCTCAAATTTCTTAATTATCCTGATTTTGTATGTCTCTTAATATTAAATGTCGCTTGATACAATTCACGAAATGGTCTTATGTTCAAGATTTTAGCGGAAAACATACATACAAATATTAATTTATAATAACTAATTATTTTATAATATGTAAAAGTCATGATTAAAAAATCAAATTCGAGAGAAGTATAATGATCTAACGAGATTTTTCTAGTTTTCTCTATAAAGTGTCCAGGACTCAATTTTTTCGGAGTTTCATAAAAAAAAAAAGAGAGCAAATATCAATATTATAAAAAACGGAATTTTGAACTAATCGATGAAATGGAAATATATTAAAAATATAAATGAAAAAGATGGTACTCCTGTTAGCTTAGAGCATCTCCAATTGGGTTATTATACTCCCTCCGTCTCGCTGGATTCTTTATATGGGGGCTGGACACGGAGATCAAGGATAGTGGATGTAGAATTGTTAAAATAAATGAAGTAGTGAGTGTAATAGTGATTTTATTGTTAAAATAAATGAAGTAGTAGGTGTAATAATATAGTAAAATATTGAAAAGGTGGAGTGAAGTAGTGAATGTAATAATGTATTTTATTGTTGAAAGTTACTCCTTCCGTCTCAAAAAACTATTCCCATTTCAAAAAACACGTTTGCCAACGCACACTTTTGATCGTTAATATGTTCAATTTCGTATTAGTATTAAATATAAAAACTTCACTGTATTAAAGCACTCATAAATACGAATCCAACAAGATCACTCATGACTATATTTGGTCTTATAGATTATGTGTAAATTATTAATTTGTCTCATATTATGAACAGGGCCGACATTGTAAAGGGGAAGAATATTTTGTGACGGAGGGAGTACTATTTTGGGTAATGTAAATAATCCAGTGGGACGTCCCAAATTAGTAACTGTAAAGAATCCATTGGGACGGAGGGAGTACTAATTATGTAAAATTTGCTGAACCTATAAGGCTTTATGCTTCGATGGTACTGGCTATATTGATTGGCTATATTTTAAAAATAGTATGTTATTTTTATGATAAGTTGATTATAAATAGAAAATATCATTTAAATATGGTAAATGATGACATGGAATTTCCTTACAGGTCTCTAGAGGTTCGACAAATATAGCCAACATCGGAAGGTTAGCTAAAATTATAGATAAACGGAAAGTCTCATTGGAATTGATTTTTTTTACATAATCTCTATAATTTTTATTTATAGTATGTATTAATTATTTTTTGCTAAAGGTTATGTATGGTTGGAGATGCTCTTAACCAGGCATTATGCAGTAGGTTGTCATGGTCACACAACCACCCAACAAAGATAGGAGCATGAAATAGAGAAAGGTGAAACTTAAATCAAAGTGTCATGATTACTAGCATATGTGTCATGTGAGTGTGGACACATTTCTTCCATTGAAATGTTAGTTGCACTTCATGAAGAATAATGAAGAATATTATTATAATATTTATATTTAATTTAATTTAAGAATTGTGTCTTGGCACACAATATAAAAAATTCTTATTTTTTTACCATTTATGTATTCAGCAAAAAAAATATCATTGTTCACGATGACATCAATGCAGTTCACTGTTTAATTTCTTGGTTAGATCCTTGCTAGCACTTGTTTAAAGCATGGAAACATTTTACGAATGATCGAGAAATAAATTTGGTAATTTGGAGGACCACAACTATGCTTAGGGTGTGTTTGGGATTGCTGTTGTAGACAATTACATCAGCTTATTTCTGAAAAGCAGTTGAAAAAGTGTTTGGTAAAATTTAAAAGCTGCTTTTCTAAAAAATGCTTTTAGCCTAAAAACAGCTTTTAGTGAAAGCAGGTCCCCCCATACTTTTGAAAAAAACTGCTTTTCAGCTTTTGCGGAAAGCAGTAGTTGGTTTCAACATCAAATCTCACCAAAAACATTATTTTTGTTATATTTTTACATCAAAATATGCACATATAAAAAATATTACCAAACAGTCTTCAGCTTTTTATAACAGCATTTTTTTCACCAGCACTTTTTCTAACAGCACAATAATTTTTAACAGCAATCCAAACAGAGCCTTAGTGTGTAATGATTAGGATTAGACATTTTAGTCGTCCCATCCGATTTCGATTTAGATTTAATTCTTGTCCCATTTGGATTAGGAATTTGAGAAATATTTCAGATTTAGGACATGGAACGGAAAATATTTTAGAAAGAATTCTAAAAATTAATGTGAAATATTTTTTAAAACAGGTAATTAAATTTAAAATATATATTATATATCATAATTTAGTAAATTAATTTTATTATAAAAAATTTATTATTTTGATAAAATAAAAATTTCCGATTTCCAAAGGGGATCCTCGGTTCCGTATGAGAATCGGTGAACAAAATATTTCTAATGGAGGGAAATTGCACTACCCGACCTCGAAGCCATCCTAATAATGACCATGGTCTTATGTAGTGAGCGTCAAGTGCTATTAGCAATTTACTACTCCCTCCATCTCTAAATAAGTTGCCTGTTTTGATCGGGCATACTTGCCAACGCACACTTTTGATTATTAATATCTTGAATTTCGTATTAGTATTAAATATAAAAACTTCACTGTATTAAAATACTCATAAATACGAATCCAACAAGATCACTCATGATTATATTTGGTCTTATAGATTAGACGTAAATTACTAATTTGTCTCTTGTTATGAACAATCCCGACATTTGAAACGAGCAACTTAAAAAGAAACGGAGGGAATAGCATATATTGAAATGATTATATCCTTATATTAAAAATCACATTTTTTTTAGATAATCGAAGTAACATTTCACAAATATATGATATACTCCCTCCGTCTCTCAAAACGTTTCTCGTTTGTAATGTCGGGACTGTTCATAATATGAGACAAATTACTAATTTATGTCTAATCTATAAGATCAAATATAATCATGAGTGATCTTGTTGTATTCGTATTTATGAGTAATTTAATACAGTGAAGTTTTTATATTTAAAACTAATACGAAATTAAAGATATTAATGATCAAAAGTGTGTGTTGGCAAACGTGATAAAGGTAAACAGGAAAAGTTTTAAGAGACAGAGGAAATACTATTTAACTGTTCGTTTGATTATTATTTTTTAAAATAATTAAATTTATATGTTTTATAAATAAATATTTATTTTAATAAATTTGAAAATGAACCAGAATCAAATTAAAATCTGAAACGATAAAAGATAAACCACCACTTAAATTATCTCATCTCCTTCGGTTTGATTGTTGTTTAAATAAGAAAAGAATGGTACTCCCTTCGTCATAGTCAATACTTTACATTGTGATTGGGCACGGAGACCAAGGATAGTGGGTGTAATATTGTTAAAATAAATGAAGTAGTGGGTGTAATAGTATAAAGTGTTGAAAAAGTGAAGTGAAGTAGTGGATGTAATAATGTATTTTATTGTTAAAAGTTACTATTTTTAATAATGTAAAGAATTGGTGGAACATCCCAAAAAGAAATTGTAAAGAAATGGATGAGATATAAACCAAACCAAACCAAACATACCCAGTATATCCCGCATGAAGCAGGGTCTGGGGAGGGTAAAATGTACGCAGACCATACCCCTACTTTACAGTAGAGAGGCTGTTTCCGTGAAGACCCCCGGCTTAGTGTACCGAATAACAAAGTGAATTTTAGACAAAGATGATAATGGAGGGTAAAGTAGTGGACCTAACCTGGGCCCATGGCCTGGGTCTCATGGGGCTTACCTACTCGGGCAAGGGGCACTCCTTTCCTGATCTAGGAAGACCTCCGGCCAAGCTCCCTGCGCCTGCAAAAACAGAAAATAGAAGACAATATGAAGATGAAAAGCCATACTCCTAAGCTAATGCTAACCGAGAGAGCCCAACTCTGAGGCTCTCAAGCACAGAACCACTCCCTAGGAGGGAATCAACAACTCTAATCTGGCGCCTCCAACAACTCCTATCTGCTATATGATGAGATATATGAACATCATTACAAGCACCAAAACGCGAAAAAATTACTCCCTCTGTCCCATCCATTTCTTTACAATTTCCTTTTTGGGTCGTCCCACCATTTCTTTACATTACCCAAAATAGTAAGTTTTAACACTATTACACCCACTACTTCACTTATTTTAACAATACTTTACACTATTTCACCCACTACTTAACTTATTTTAACAATAAAATCACTATTACACCCACTACTTCACTTATTTTAACAATAAAATCACTATTACACCCACTACTTCATTTATTTTAACACTATTACACTCACTTTACACCCACTATCCTTGACCTCCGTGCCCAGCCACCATGTAAAGAAATGGCTGGGACGGAGGGAGTATCTCTTTACTTTTAACAATTCTCTCACTTGTTCCTCATCTTCCACCTCCTAAACCGGTCCGGTCCATGACCTTTTTTGCAACCCTCCCCTACTCACTCACCACTCCAGTCACCACCCTTGATGTCTGCTCTCTCAAGTTTCCTTTTATTGTCTCCCTCACTTTACTCAAATATTACAGATAGTGAGATAGGAGATACATACATACTTGTATTACATGCTAACAGGTACATGATCAAGAAACTTAACTTGGGCTAGCAAGCTGTTAGAACATCCAAACAAGAGTCAAGTTACTAGAATGGGCTTAAAGATCTCTCTTTATCTTGTAATTATATTCTTCATCCTATTCAGATATGCTCTATCTTCAGGTCATCTCATTTCCTTCTTCCATTATATCTACACACACCATTCTATCATTTTTATTGCTTGACTGCTGAATTTAGCTTCGCTTATCTCTTTGCATACATGTGAACACACTCCTTTCATATTAATTTCCTTAATTTCTCAGGCCATGATGACTCAATTTTCGCAAGATCGATTTTGGCCTTTCAATTTTCTTTTCCAGTTCCTATGATAAGTAGTACATTATACTGATATTATTTCAAATTTTACTATAACTGAAAAACATTAAACTTTGAATTGGCAGTAGCAATTACTCCATGTTAATTTCTGGCACAGTTTTTTTTTTTTTTTTACCCAGACATAGGGAATATATTAAAGCATAAGTAATTGAGTATTGAACAAGCAGCAGCTAAAGCAGTAGTAATATAATAACAAGAATCTGCAATTTAAGAGGCAATATCAACCTTAATTCCTCACTATCTAAAGAATAAAGTTGCTTGGAATCTTTTAGCTCCTTTTTCTCTGTGTTTCTTTATGGTTCAGTCCTGCAGAACTACTTTTATTTTTCTGGAACACTTGTTGATTTCGAATATTGTAAATTATGCTTTGTATGTTAAGATTGAATGATATTTATTAAAAGGCAAAGAGGCCCTCTCCACTACCATGGGAGGCAAGGCCAGGGGTTCGAATTTCGGGTTTGGGGACTTGTGTGTTAGTCTCTGACTATATCTGAATAACAAAATCAAGAGTAAAAAAGTTACTTACCTTATTTTGGTTCTCACCTCAGGTTTAGAGAAACAAGTGAATAAACACAGAGGTGACAGACAACCTCTATTCTTTATTTCGATTATCAGAAGGCAAATGGATGTAACAACTCCTATAACAACTATTCCAACACTAAATCCCACCACAACAACTCCAGTTTTAAATCCAACAGTCTCGAACCCCAACTCACCCGCGGCTACCAATCAAACTTTGACTCCAGCAACCACCACCACAACATCTCCAAAATCTTCAGGTGGTAGTTGGTGTGTTGCTAGTCAATCAGCATCTCAAACTGCGCTGCAGGTTGCATTGGATTACGCTTGTGGCTATGGGGGTGCAGACTGCTCTGCCATTCAGTCTGGTGGTGGCTGTTACAATCCCAACACGCTTCGCGACCATGCTTCTTTTGCATTCAATAATTACTATCAAAAGAATCCGGTTCCTACAAGCTGCACTTTTGGTGGTGCTGCTATTACTACTAGTACTGATCCAAGTAAGCAATGTTTACATTCGTAAAAGCTTTCCTATCTATCTGGCCTTCACCTCTGTAAAAGCTTTCCTATTATCTGCCCTTCACATTTTTAAAATCTTTCCTATTTTTATGGCCATCCGGAGAAGCAGACTCAAACAATAATCTGAAACAAAATCAATAAAGATCTCCTGTTGCGGTATAAAACACCAGCCATTGCTCTGAAACCAACAGACCAAGTACAAAGCTTGTACTTGCATTTTAAACTCCAATGTAGACATGAAGCGTCTTTTCTAGTCAGAATCCAAAGTAATATGGGGCATCTCATTTAGATATTGCATGCTCAACAAAACATAATATAGAATTGGATGATTTTGTATTTTTGTTTAAAAGGGGCCACTAATGAAATTCCAAATTTATACTGTATGTTATTGCAGGTTCTGGTACTTGCCAATATCCAACCACAAGGTTAATTGAATTAACGTTTATGTATTCATTTTTCGATCAACATTTTTTGGAGCTAAAAATTAACAGAAGTAATATTGTTTGCAGCACCAGCTCTTCAGTTCTAAACACAACTAATTCAAACGGTGCAACAGTTTTTGGTGCTGGACCTGCCAACCCCACAAGCTCAGCAGCCACTATGCCTAGCAAAAGTCTGCTACTGATCAGATCAATAATTCTTATACAGATGCTGTCAAGAGATTATTTGTGAGTAATTTGCTTGCAGAATTCAATTTTTTCTCATGATCGACTAATGAGAGTATGGGACAGACAGGAACACGAGCGAGGTTAAATGTCTGTTTAAAACACATAAACACACAATATATGCTTGAGGAACAGAGGCCATGCCTTCGTAGTGGTCACTCGTAATGATTTACAGGAGTGTGAATTAGATTAATATGGATGGGAAGATGAGAAACTATGAAGTTTCGGAATGTGTGAATCAGTACACAAGTCTTTCAAAATTCTAGCTCACTTGTAAGCAGTTAAGATCAAATCTGTCACACTTTGGCTGATTTTTTGAGCGAATGAAATGAGAAATTTTTGTTTGGATAGGGTGCAAATGTTAGTTTGAAATGCAAATCTTAGTATAAGTGTTGGCTGTTTGTGACTGAACATGGAATTGCTTATATTTGGTGAAGTTTTCTCAGCTCTAAGTGGTAAAACATTTTGTAAGCTAGTTCAGGCAGCAGCATATATAGTGCGCAGACAAAAGATAACGAAAGAAGAGGACATGTTGTAAGATTTTGTCTTTTGATAAAGTTTAAGAAATTGTTTTGGACAAAACAAGCCCATCTAATATTTGTGTTCATATGTACAGTATGTATGTTGTACTACCTCCGATCAATTTATGTGAGTGATCTTTCTTGGTATTCATATCCAAGATCACTCACCATCTTAATTTTAGTGATCTTGGAATATTGCCATCTTTCATTCTCTCAAAAGTCTATTGTTAGATGTTGTAATTACATGTCCATGGGGATCCCTCTGGCCTCACTCATCCTTGTAATGTCATACATTCCAATTATTTGACATACATTCGTTTTCCACAACATTGCCAACATATATATCCTGGATTATTTCAAGATCAAAGAGGGAGTCTGTTTCCCTACCACGCACCACCTCACATCAACCTCAGTAGAGTCTGTTTCTTCTTCAACTTGGTATTGGCATAATAGTTTATGTTTTTCAAGACCTCTAACTGCATGCAGCATTACTCGATCTGGTGGTGCTCACAAAACAAAAAAACGATTAAGACTTATAGTAATAGAGACCTAATAACACAAAAACAAGACAAAAGTGAATAGTGTAATAAATCTGAAGTTTAGGTTAGAGAACAGTCAGTAGACTTGTTAAGTGGACGGATTGACCTAAACGCCCAAACGCCTAAACGCCCATTAGAGGAAGTAGTCGTCTCTAACCTAAGCGCCTGCTAATTGACCTAAACAAGTCAGTAGTCAACTGCCTATCAAACCACCACAGGCGTGGCCTGGCACCGTAAATTTTGAAAAACAGGAGTATAATTTTGTTATTTGGTTCAACTTGGTTCAACCATCTAAATAATAGTAACCGTTAGATACACTACAACAAAAACGGGCAAAACCTACCACATAAAACATATCAAAAAAAATTGGTAGGAAATGAGTAAGTATTTCCTACCAATGTTCGAGCCTACCAATGTTCGAGTTGGTAGGAAATGGTACCAGTGGGGCCCGAATTTTGTACACGCAAGCACCATTTCCTACCAAATTTTGGTAGGAAAACAAAATCTACCAACTTTGGTTGATTCTGGCCACATTTTGACTGAAAAATGGCCCCACATTCCACATCATCATCCCTCATATATTTTAAAATAATAAACAATTTTTGAAAATAAATAATAATATAATTTTGTCAGAGCCATTTCCTACCAATTTTTGGTAGGAAATCAAAACCTACCAAAACTGGTAGGTTTTGACTATGATGGTACCCCACCACCCACGTAAGTAGCCACGTAAATTTCCGCCAAAAATTTCGTGAAAAAGTTGAATTTCCCGCGCACATCAAAACCTACCAATATTGGTAGGTTTTGATTAGTAAGTTTCCGCCAAAAATTTGTGAAAAAATTGAATTTCCCCCTCACATCAAAACCTACAAATATTGGTAGGTTTTGGCATCATTTTGGATCGATTAGGACCCCACCTTCCACATCATCATCCTTCACATTTTTCAAATTAATAAACAATTTCCTTAAAATAAAAATAAATGTCACTTTACCAGGGTCATTTCCCACCAATAAGATGTTAGTACATTGTGGGAGTGGTCGAAAGTTCGAATCCTATCGAACAACTTTTTTTTCCTCTGGGGCTATTTCCTACCAATATTAGTGGGAAATAGCCTTATCCCGAAAATAATAATTTTCTTCATTTTCAAATTAATTTATTTATTTCTTGATTTAAAATGAAAATTTTCCAATTTTTTTCATATGTATAAAATACATACAGTTCATTGTTTTGTGTAAAATGACATTTTTTTAAATATATTTATAATTATTAGTATTAATTAGGTAAAACATAAAAGTCCATATGATATAAAATTTCGTAAAAAAATTGAATTTCCCACCCACATCAAAACCTACCAATATAGGTAGGAATTGATAAGTAAGTTTCCGCCAAAAATTTCGTGAATAAATTAAATTTCCCGCTCACATCAAAACCTACCAATATTGGTAGGAATTGATCTGTAAGTTTCCGCCAAAAAGTTTGTGAAAAAGTTGAATTTCCCGCTCACATCAAAACCTACCAGTATTAGTAGGATTTGATCAGTAAGTTTCCGCCAAAAAATTCGTGAAAAAATTGAATTTCCCGCACACATCAAAACCTACAAATATTGGTAGGTTTTGATCAGAAAATTAAAATAATAAAAAACTTTTAAATATTTCCTACCAATAATGGTAGGAAAACATGGGAAAAAATTAAAAATTTGTTTTGCTTTGATTTGCTTTTTGTTGATCAATTACTTCGTTTTTGGTTGAACAACCCTTTATGATGTTAATGCCAAAATTTCAAAAAATAAAAAAATTATTTGATTTGGTAATTTAACGGTCAACTAGTAGTTTGACTAGAACACCTGAAAAGGGTTTCGTCCGGGTTTCGTGTTTTGATTTTTTAGAAAATATTTCCCGACGAAACAACCGTATGGAGGTCAAGATCCATCCTTTCTAATGTTATTTCCAAAATTTCAAAAAATATAATAATTATTTGATTTGGTAATTTTACGGTCAACTAGTAGTTTGACTTGAACACCTAAACAGGGTTTCGTCCGTGTTTCGTGTTTCGATTTTTTACAAAATATTTTTTGACGAAACAACCATACGGAGGTCAAGATCCATCTTTTCTAGTGTTATTGCCAAAATTTCAAAAAATATAAAAATTATTTGATTTGGTAATTTTATGGTCAACTAGTAGTTTGACTTGAACACCTAAACAGGGTTTCGTCCGTGTTTCGTGTTTCAATTTTTTAAAAAATATTTTTCGACGAAAAAACCCTACGTATGTCAAGATCCATCCTCTCTAATGTTAATTGTTAGGAATATGTTGTAGTTGATGATAACTTAACATTCAAGCAAAATTGTATAAGTCAAGTTTTGTAACTGTCAACGGATAAGACCTTATAACTCTATTCGTTGACAGGTAGCTCATCAACGGATGAGGTTTAGTAGCATACTGCAATATCTCTATTTATCAGTTGATAGTGTTTTTATTCAGAGTCATGTTGACCATCAATGGATAGGCAGAATAGGGTAGCCAATTATAAATAAACTATGCTATGTAATTCTGTCTAAGTGAAAGTGTATCAACGGATAAGAACAGGGCTCTATCAACGGATACAACTCAAATCTACTCGATCAACGGATACAGCTCAAACTACCATCAACGGATAAGTGTGCACAACATCAACGGATAATCATTGTCACTTTATCCTATGCTAGCTGGGAATTAGCAATTGATAAGGACAGGTTTGACTGACAGATCACATGGGTTGATAGTAGGTATAAAAAGCAGTATGGCAGCCATACTTTGGAAACACAGAAGAAAGAAGCATTCCATTTACACAGTACATACAAGAAAGGTGCAGGGGACATATCTGTTCACAAGGACAACCTTTCGGCTACATGTGGATTTGGAGTGGAGTAGCAAGTCAACTTGAATTAGATTAATATTATCTTATTCCTGTAGTACTTGTAAACTTGGGATATATAACCAAGTGTAGCAACTCTTTAGAAAGTAAGAAAACATACATATTTGCTTAGGGTTTCTTGAATATCTTTAGAAGCAAAGAGTTGTAAACACAGAAGCTGTGTACATTTGTATCACAGGGTTTTCTTCAAATAAAAGTCTCAGGTGGTACATTTAACCACCTGATTTTTTATGTGGTTGTGAACTATTTCTATTCAGCAATTATTTCTTTATAGATTTCTGTGGTTTTTATCAGAAATTTATAACTATCAAAAATTGTATTCAACCCCCCCTTCTACAATTATACAAGTGTGTAATCTGGGAATAATAATTGGTATCAGAGCAAGCTTCTAATATATTTGAAGTTTAAAGATCAACACACTTCCAACATGTCTAAGAAGGATTATGGAGTGAAGATACCGGTTCTTGATAGGGAAAATTACTTTCACTGGAAAGTAAAAATGCGTCTACATCTCATGTCTATTGATGTAGGTTTTGTAGATTGCATTGAGAAGGGTCCTCATGTTCCAATGAAGGCTGCTTCAAGAGTTGGTCTTGCTGCAGATGCACCAGACACGTACATCCCAAAACCTGTTTCTGAGTGGAGCACTGAGGATGTTGCAGAAGTTCACAAAGATAAAAAGACCATGAATATTCTGTTTAATGGTTTAGAAACAGACATGGTTGACAATGTTATCAACTGTACTACCGCCAAGGAAGTATGGGACATTGTTCAAACCCTTTGTGAAGGTACAGAATAGGTAAGGGAAAACAAGATGCAGCTACTGATCCAACAGTATGAGCACTTCCATTTCAAGAATGGAGAGACATTGAATGACACATTTAGTAGATTTCAAAAGCTACTGAATGGCTTGAAACTGTATGGAAGAATCTACCAAGTGAAAGATTCTAATCTCAAATTTCTGAGATCACTGCCCAAAGAGTGGAAGCCTATGACTGTTTCTCTAAGAAACACTCAAGAGTACAAGTCATTTACTCTTGAAAGGCTCTATGGAACTTTAAAGACATATGAACTAGAAATGGAGCAGGATGAAGAAATTGAGAAGGCCCAAAAGAAAAGTGGGTCAGTTGCACTTGTTGCCAACTTGGAGCAGAAGGAGGAGAAGAGGACTAAAGCTGCTAATTCTACACCAAACAGGGAGGTTTGTGAAGGTAGAGCAGAATCAAGCAAAAGCAAGGAAAAGGTGTCTGAAGAAATGAGTGTCCTACAGCAGGATGAATTGGATGAGATAGATGAGCATTTAGCCTTTCTATCTAGGAGATTCTCTAAGCTAAAATTCAGAAGAAACTCTGGGGTGGCCAAGCCATTTAACAAGGATTTTTCTACAAGCAATTATGTGGATAAATCCAAAATTAAATGCTACAATTGTGGTATTGCTGGTCACATGATAAGTGAATGCAGGAAGCCTAGATCTGAGAACAAGGGAAAGCCAACTGAAACTGTTGACTACAAGAAGAAATATTTTGATCTTCTCAGACAGAAAGGAAAGGCATTCATGACCCAAGAGTATGACTGGGCTGCTGATGGAAATCATTCTGATGATGATGCTGAGTTTGTCAACCTTGCATTAATGGCTGATTCTGAGCAGGAAGCAAGTTCAGCTAGCAATCAGGTATATTCTACTAATCTCTCTGAGCTCACCAAAGAGGAATGCAATAGTGTTATAGATGAAATATCTACTGAACTATATCACTTGAGTGTTACTCTTAAATCACTTACTAAAGAGAACAATAGGATTAAAGAAACTAATCAGTTCTTAAGTGATAGAAATGCAGTTCTAGAAGTTCAATTTCTAGAATTTGAGAAAATGAGAGTTGATTGCAATGATGCTAAAAATGAACTTGAAGCTGTGTTAAAAAGAGAATTGATCTTAAGAAACCAGCTTGAAAAAGAACAAGGGATAATTGCTAAATTTCAAAGTTGTAGGAATGTTTCTCAAAACATAATAGAAGTCCAGGGAATAGAATCATTTGTGAGGGATACCTGGACTCAAAAGAAAAAGGAGCTAGAACCTTGCCTTGAGGATCTAGAGACTATTTGTGAATCAACGGATAGTGATCATCCGTTGACAGATGAACCATCAACGGATGAGAGGTATCCGTCGACTAACAAAAAGTCTGTTAGTAAGAAGGAACTCAAGAAACTGAATAATCAGTATGGTCCAGTAGCCAAGAACTTTGTTTCTGGTGAAAGTAGCCAAGCCAAATCAAGTGAGAAGGCTAAGGCAGGTGATTTACTTAACAAAAAGGCTGTTGGTAAGTCAGTTAATGAAAAGGTAGAGACTGAGGGTAAAAAGAAAAAGAACAGAAATGGTAAGATAGGCATTAACAAGAAAAACAATTATTCTCCTGACAAGTTTGCTCCTAGGAAAACTTGTGGTAATTGCAATAGTGTCAATCACCTATCTTCTAATTGCAAGTCTGTTAAAAGGACTCCTGTTCATGTACCTCAATCTATGCCAAGTATGCCTGCAATGCCTGTTATGCCTGGTTTGTATCAAAATGCTAGTTTTTCAAATCCATATGTGAACATGCCATATGTGCCTAATCCTTATTTTCAATCTGTGAATATGCCACAAATGTCATGGAGCATTCCTAGCATGGATAATATGTATGCCAATTTTTCACAAATGCATGCATCAAATATTTATGCAAATGAGCATCTGTCAAAACCTATCACTCAAGCATCTACACCCAAAGTGAAGATTGCTAAGAGTGTAAAACCAAAGGCTAACAAGAAAGGACCCAAGGAAACTTGGGTACCAAAATCAACTTGATTTGTATTTTGGATTGTGTGCAGGGAAATAAGAGGAATCTATGGTACCTAGACAGTGGATGTTCTAGGCATATGACAGGAGATTCAACCCTGCTCACAGAGTTCAAGGAGGAAGTTGGCCCTAGAATTACCTTTGGAGATGACAGCAAAGGATATACTAAGGGATATGGCTTGATTACAAAGGACAATGTCATCATTGAAGAAGTGGCTTTAGTTGAAGGTTTGAAGCACAATTTGCTGAGTGTCAGTCAGATTTGTGACAAAGACTATGAAGTAAAGTTCACTAAAGAAGCCTGTGTTGTTTCTACCAAGGAAAACAACAATGTGGTTCTGACAGGCTTTAGAAAAGGAAATGTTTACATAGCTGATTTCAACTCAGTATGCTCAGAATCCATTACTTGTCTCTTCAGCAAAGCAAGCAAGGATGAGAGTTGGCTATGGCATAAAAAGCTGTCTCATTTGAATTTTAAAGTAATGAATGATTTGGTAAGAAAGGATCTTGCTAGAGGAATCCCTCAATTGGAGTTCATCAAAGATGGACTGTGTGATGCCTGCCAATTAGGGAAGCAAAAGAAATCATCCTTCAAGAGCAAGACAGAGTCATCCATTGTTAAGCCTCTTCAATTGCTGCATATGGACTTATTTGGTCCAGTAAATGTCATGTCTATTTCAAAGAAGAAATACTGCCTGGTGATTGTGGATGATTTTTCTAAGTTTTCATGGACCTTCTTTTTGCACTCCAAAGATTGTGTAAGTGAAATCATCATCAATCATCTCAGACTAGTAAACAATGGTTCTGAAGTAAAAGTACAAAGAATCAGGAGTGACAATGGCACTGAATTCAAAAATTCCACAATGAAGATTTTCTCTGAAGAGAATGGAATTGTCCATGAGTTTTCTGCTGCTAGAACACCTCAACAAAATGGGGTTGTTGAAAGGAAAAACAGAACTCTCATTGAAGCAGCTAGAACAATGTTAAGTGAATCAAGATTGCCAACATATTTCTGGGCTGAAGCTGTCAGCACTGCCTGCTTTACTCAGAATATTTCCTTGATCAATCAAGCTAGAGGAATGACTCCTTATCAATTATTCACCAACAAGAAACCAACGTTAGCTTTTCTTCATGTCTTTGGATGTAAGTGTTTTGTGCTAAGAAATCATGGAGATAACTTGGGCAAATTTGAAGCAAAGGCAGATGAAGCTATCTTTGTTGGATATGCAGCAGGGAAAGCCTATAGAGTCTACAATCTAAGAACCAACATTGTTATGGAATCTGTACATGTTGTGTTTGATGATCAAAAGATTCTAGGTCTAAATGATGAAGGCTTCCATGAAAAGTTGAGATTTGAGAATGAGGTAGAAGGAAGAATGTACATTGATGATGATGAGGAAACTGAAGATCATGGCCTTGGAAATTCACCCAGAGTTGTTGGTCCAACTAGAAGTGATGCTAACACTGGAAATGAAGCATCCGTTGACAGTCATACTAGATCATCAGATGCATCCGTTGACAGGCATTCTCATGTATCCATCGACAAGCAAAATGGAGCATCCGTTGATAGACAAAATGATGCATCTGTTGACAGTCAACTTCATAACTCCTCAAGGACAACAAACTCAGGGGGAGTTTCTCAAAGTCAAAACTCAATGGTCAATCAACAAGATCATGCTCACATAGATGAAGCAACCTCATCTAGATCAAACCTTCCACCATCAAGAAAATGGACCAGAGATCATCCTTTTGAGTTAATCATTGGTGACTCAAACTCAAGAGTCCAAACTAGGAGGGCCACACAAGAAGAATGCCTATACAGTAGTTTCCTGTCTCAAGAGGAACCTAAGAAAGTGGAGGATGCCCTTCTAGATCCAGATTGGGTCTTAGCAATGCAAGAAGAGCTAAACCAATTTGAGAGAAATAAAGTATGGAAGCTTGTGCCCAAACCTGATGATAGAGGTATCATAGGTACCAAATGGGTTCTCAAGAATAAGACTGATGAAAATGGCATAATTGTGAGGAATAAAGCTAGATTAGTGGCAAAGGGCTATTCTCAAGAAGAAGGAATAGATTTTGATGAAATTTTTGCTCCAGTGGCAAGACTTGAGGCCATCAGAATTTTCCTAGCCTATGCAGCACATGCCAACTTCAAAGTCTATCAGATGGATGTTAAAAGTGCCTTTCTAAATGGGGAACTGGAAGAAGAGGTATATGTCCATCAACCTCCTGGCTTTGAAGATCCAGAATTTCCAGATTATGTATATCTTCTCTTGAAAGCACTTTATGGTTTGAAGCAAGCACCAAGAGCCTGGTATGACACTTTATCTCAATTTCTTTTGGAGAATCACTTCACTAGAGGTACAGTAGATAAAACCTTATTTCATAGAAATGTTAATGGTTCTTCAATACTTGTTCAAATCTATGTAGATGATATTATTTTTGGGTCTACAGATGAGAAGCTTTGCAAAAGGTTTGCCAAACTTATGCAAAGTAGGTATGAAATGAGCATGATGGGTGAATTAACTTACTTTCTTGGTTTACAAGTAAAGCAAGTTAATGAGGGAATTTTCATAAGTCAAACAAAATATATTTATGATCTCTTAAAGAAATTTGAGTTAATGGATTGTGCCTCTGCAAAAACACCTATGGCCACTGCAACTAAGCTTGAGCTGAATACTAAGGAAAAATCTGTGGACATCTCAAGCTATAGAGGCATGGTAGGCTCACTTCTATATCTAACAGCCAGTAGACCTGATATAATGTTTTCCACATGTCTTTGTGCTAGATTTCAAGTGTTAGTAGTATTTTTTGTGTGTTCGTTCTCAGGGAAGGACTGAATTGTAATATCAAGTTCAAGTTTTTATCTCTCACAATTTAGAAGTGTAGAAGAATGTTTGGTGTGTTTATAAACTAAATTAAACTAAACAAAATTAAACTAATTATCAATAGAGAATAAAATATATGAGGAAAACAATCCAAGAACTGGGGTTCTTCACTTGATTTCAATGCACATTCAATATCTATGTGATGTCAACGTTCTTACTCTGCTGAAAACAATTCTTCTAAGGTTATAATGTTCTCTTCCAAGATACAATATAATGTCTACAACTATACCCTAATTGTCACTTCCGTGATACAATCAAAGACAATCATAAACTATTAAGCTCCAAGAATTATAAGTTTCACAACTCTCCTATTAATCTTCCAATCAAATATTCGAGTTATGTCTGTTAAATCATGTACTAAAATTGCAACTCCTCTTCCAAGTTATTACAATCCCTAAAATCCAATCAAAGGTTCATGACTCCCCTAATTGTGTTAAGCCCTCAATAACAGATCAGCAAAGCAAGAAAATCACATAATCAAACATGCATGAATACCAAGGAATACTACCCAATCCTCAGATTAGAGAATTAGTTACACATAATTAAAGAAGAAAACAAAATAATAATGATAATGAATGAAAACATAATATTGAAGAATTGAAGATCGAAAGTACCTTGATATGATTACAAGCTATGAATTGTTATCTCTATTTACAATGGTAGGATGTGTTTATATAGACTCTACAAATCTTGCCCAGCAAGATATTGCCTTCTATTTCAATTAGGATTTAAAGAAGGTACCCAAAACTGCCCAGAATACAATTAGAATTAGAAAAAGGGCAAAACAGTAAATTCCGAGCCTTCTTTAATAAAGATTACGTGCGCGCCTTTAATAAATACGTTTCTTGCACTTGTTTCCTATCCCAGGTTGTAGAAAATCTCTCAAGCTTCGCGTGGGCAGTAAGATCGCTGAAAACGGACTTCTAGAACTCCAGATATGGCCAAAACAGTATAAGCTGCGCAGCCTTCCCGGAAAATCCGAATTTTAATCAATTAAATCTCCAAAAACGACAAAAGCTTAGATATTCTTGGAAACCTGCACAACTACACAAAACACATCAAAACTACACAAACTTGAGTCCAAAACAATCAATTTAAGCCGATATAGAATGTTCCAAGTGGATATAAAATCCACTTATCAAACACCCCCAAACTTAAACCGATGCTTGTCCTCAAGCATAAACAATTATAACTACCTAATTAGTACCACTTCCGTAGGTGATCACGGTTGCATTTGGCATATGCAACAAGCCCTTTAAACCCCTAGGCAGCCCTAGTGGACGAGTAAGGTCTCGTGAGGGCCTATAGCGAATGTACCCACAAAATCCATTTACCTAATGCAATGCAATGCATGAATGCAACTAATATGAAAAATGCAATTAATCTAACCTACCATACCTTCAAATCCTCTCATGCCATATCAACTTAAGAATCAAAGTAAATACGCAATGTCTTGGTGTCGAAAGTGCAAGTATTCACATAGTCTACTCAATGAACATGCATAAGTTCTCACAAGTCCATGTCAAGTGTAAGAATAAGTTAGTAAACATGCTAAGCCTACAAGAGCACATCTTTGAGACAAAACTCGGGATCTCATACGCAAAAACAAGCAAACACTCACAATCCACTCACAAAAAAATATTCACTCAAGAACAAGGGTAAGTGTATCACTCAATTCCAACAAAATCATAAACATGCTTGACATTTGGTATCAATCTAACTCTTAACACAACATACATCAATGACGATAATCAAAAGGTCTTTAATTGGGTTGTAACGTGGGCTAGGGACAAGGTATGTCAAATAAGCCAAAACAGGTGAAGTGTCAAAAGCTAGTAAGCACCATAATAAATCATACACAACACTCTATTTTCCCCCCACATAAATTTTACTAAGAACACTCGACTAGTCGACTAAAGTAGGATCACAACAAACACAAACATGCTCTCATAATATTTTTTTTTTCTTTTTTTTTTTTCTTTTTTTCTTTTTTTTTTCTTTTTTTTTCTTTTTTTTTTTCGAGAGCTAAATAAAACAATAATATAAATAACAACAATGATCCCCCAATTTATTACATATGCCGACTATCAAGTAAACAACCAAACCCAATCTCAATATTTTCCCCAAAAGTATGACCAACAATAAACCCTTCCTTGCACACCTTATTACTCCCTTAAGCACTATACTAGCCTTTGACAATGTGGGTTCAAATTAATGTACGGCCAATACAAGAAAAAGGTCTAGGCAAGTAATGTGGTATGTCACCGAAAAAATAGGATTAAGCTCAACGGGTTAACTAATTGATCATGTAAACATGGTGTGGTAATATGGGAAAATATGCGGTTATTCCTAAATGCCTTTATCATTTTAATCGTCAAATAATGTCATGCGTTTCAAGAAAGACCTCAAACAACTGCTAGCAATGCAAACAATCCGTGGACACTCAAGGAAACGAATAAATTGCAAAAAAAAAATATGCAATATGGCTCAAAATCTCACTTGGTGGAAAAACATACTCAATCCCAAGCAAAAACCTCTCTAACGCACCAACTTGTATTCAAAGCATGCAAACTAAATCATCTTGCACATATTCATGTCCTTCTAATTACTTACAACATTCAATAAGTCTACTAGCTTCAACTTACTAGTGTATGTGTGTGCACAAGAACAAAGCATATCACTTCTCAATCAAAAGCGTCAACAACACAAAATTCCTATCAAGCATGGGTGCAAATGCAAACTACTATGAACTCACATGATATACGAAAAAAAAAAAAAAATACAGAATGTCCTATATGAAACAAACGTATATGAAACAAACGTAGATAATACGAACATAAATGCATAATTTACTACTACTAATATGCAAAGCATGAAATCCTACATGAACAATTAATACAACAACACTTACATATCCCTCAAAAACAAACGTATATGAAACAAACGTAGATAATACGAACATAAATGCATAATTTACTACTACTAATATGCAAAGCATGAAATCCTACATGAACAATTAATACAACAACACTTACATATCCCTCAAACCACCCCCAAACTTAAAATATTCAATGTCCGCATTGAATGGAAGTAAATGCAAGGGATAGCAGAAAACATACCTACTCGTCCTCCTCCTCGGAGGAATCAGAATCTGGCGGAGGATATTGCGTCCGAGCTCCATAGACTGGCCATCTCGCCTGAATACCCACATCTTTCAAAGCTGTAGCCATATCTTGAGCATACTCCCTGTTACAAGCATGAATAGCATCCATCCGCCTATACAAACGCCTAAAGTGGGCATCCAAAAATCTCGGTACTCTTGAAACACGTGGCTGAGCGCCCGCTCCATGACCACTAGCACCAACATCATCAACAATATAACCAAGCCCCCTCGGATGTGGAACCCCACCTTGCCAGTCAGGCATTCGATCAATAGTCACATCAGTAATAGTAGCCAAAGGTGACTGCAACTCCTCCTCCGCACCCCATATAACACCACTATCCTTACACAAACCAGCTATAATAGAAGCATGGGGCATTGATGACATCGCATTAGACTTTAAAAACCGCAGAATATTCTGATGAACAATATAAGCTACATCAATGTACTTCCCCTTTAGAATGCCCCAAAGAAGAATCGCTCTATCAGCTGTCACCTCACCCGTATGAGAAGTAGGCATAATATTCGCACAGATAAATAAATACCATGCTCGCGCAAACTTATTCATCGCAGAAGACAGAAAATTAATCGGCTCAGTGGTTCCCAATTTATACTTCCAAACTGTACCAGGAACACATAATTCACGAACAATTGCCTCCAAATCCACCTCCTTACTAGTCTTCCTTGCCCAATCTTCATCCCCCACAAGCTTAGGTGGTTGCCCCAAAATTTCACGAATAGCATCAATACTATAATCCACCTGTTTACCTCTAACCATACACATCTCATCCGGCTCACCTTTAGCATTAGCATAAAACTCCCTAACAATATTCACCGGAACTGGAGCAGGTGCCTTACAAATATCTCCCCAACGTAACTCACTAATCACATCAACCAACCCATAATGACGAATTGGCAAAAATCCCTTTTCTTTCGCCACTGACCTTGACAACAACCGATTATACTCAACCTCCGCATCCGGAGAAGAAAATCTCTCCACCCTAATAGAACCACCCCTCATTCGCTTCGGCGCCATAATAATCAAAACCCCACTCAATAATAGCACCACTAACAACCACCAAGAAATATCCCACCAAAAACCACCAAGAAAAATCACACCACAAATACCCAAGTAACAAGAATAATACAAAACCCCCAATTTACAAGAACACAAATCCGTAATAAAATAGAGAAAAGAAATCCCACTACGAATCAAAGAGGTGAACTTGTATTAATTTTCCCCCAAACTTGAATTTTTAAGAGATGTAGAGGAGGAAGATAATGAATTGGGTGTGTATGGATGGGTATATATAGGCCATGGAGTGATAGGATGAATATAAGAATTTTAATGTGAAAAGGAAAAAATTTAGGTGGAATTTGGAATTTGATTAGGATAGAAAAAATATTTAATGAATAAAAGAAAAAGAATTAGAAAAGAAATAGGAATTTGAAATTTTTTAGGAGAGATGAGGGGTTTTGGATTTGAAATAGGAAAATATTTAGGGGGAATATGAGTGTATAAAAAGATTTGGGGTGATTGAAATTTTTTTTTTTATACACAGGCGCACACACAACAGGTGATTTTTTCTGAATTTTTCTGGTACAGGCGCAACCTGCGCGCGTGAAGGCAGACTGCTTATAATGCAGTAACGCAGCTGCAGGCTGCGCCACATTGAGGCAGACTGCGGTACTTGCAGAAACGCAGGTGCAGCCTGCGTTACAGGGCTGCAACCTGCTCAAAAATCGTTTTTTTTTTTTTTTTTGAAAAACACTCAAAAAAAAATTTTCTTCCTACACTAATGCGTGGGTTGCCTCCCACGAAGCGCTTCTTTAACGTCAATAGCTTGACGTTACTTCCTCAACTCATAGTAGGGTCTTGGAGGTGAAGAATGCTCATTCCTCGCTCCATTGTTTCTCCAAGCAGGTATGGCTTAAGTCTCTGCCCGTTTACCTTGAATACATCTGACCCTTCTCTAGTAATCTCACAAACCCCATTAGGATAGACCTTCACAATCTCAAAAGGTCCGGACCATCTTGATCTAAGCTTTCCAGGAAATAAACGGAGTCTTGAATTAAACAATAAAACATGTTGCCCAACCTCAAATTCCTTCTTCTGAATGTGCTTGTCATGCCACAATTTGGTCTTTTCCTTGTATATACTAGCATTTTCATAAGATTGAAGCCTAATCTCCTCAAGCTCTCCAAGTTGAAGTAAACGCTTCTCTCCTGCAGATTTTAGATTAAAATTCAACTCTCTTGTAGCCCAAAATGCCTTATGCTGAAGTTCCACCGGCAAATGACATGGCTTCCCAAATACCAACCTATATGGAGACATTCCAATAGGTGTTTTAAACGCCGTCCTATATGCCCAAAGTGCATCATCAAGCTTTGTTGACCAATCCTTTCTCGACGCTGCCACTGTCTTCTCCAAAATTGACTTCAGCTCACGATTCGAAATCTCAACTTGTCCACTTGTTTGCGGATGATAAGGAGTTGCCACCTTTTGTGTCACACCATACTTTTTCAAGAGATCAGCCACCTGTTTATTGCAAAAGTGTGCACCTCCATCATTGATAATAACCCTTGGCACTCCAAATCTAGTGAACACATGCTTCTTTAGGAACTTCTTCACCACTCTAGCATCGTTAGTAGGAGATGCAATAGCTTCAACCCATTTAGAGACATAATCAACTCCCACCAAAATATACTGGTTCCCATAAGAAGATGGAAATGGACCCATGAAGTCCATCCCCCACACATCGAATATCTCCACCTCAAGAATAGACTGTAAAGGCATCTCGTTCCTCCTCGAAATATTTCCAACTCGTTGACATCTATCACACTTTGCCACAAAGTCTCTAGCATCCTGATGCATGGTTGGCCAATAGAATCCTGACTGCAAAACCTTTGCCACTGTCTTCATACTACTGTTATGGCCTCCACACTCAAGAGAATAACAATGCCTGAAAATATGAGGAACTTCATCATGAGGCACACATCTACGAAACATTCCATCAGCACACTCCTTGTAAAGTAGCGGTTCCTCCCAATAGTAGTGCTTCACATCATAAAAGAATTTCTTCTTTTGGTTATAAGATAGATCATCCGGCACAACTCCTCCCACAATGTAGTTCACAAAATCTGCATACCATGGTGTAGACAAGGACACACCTAGAAGCTGCTCTTCCGGAAATTTATCATTGATAGGTTTTTCACCTCCTACCTCTCCATCTCCTTGATCCAACCTAGATAAATGATCAGCTACCAAATTCTCGGACCCCTTCTTATCTCGAATCTCAAGATCAAATTCCTGAAGTAAGAGAATCCAACGAACTAGACGAGGCTTGGCATCCTTCTTTGTCATCAAGAAACGAATCGCAGCATGATCTGAATAGACAATCACCTTAGACCCAACAAGATAGGATCTGAATTTATCAAGTGCAAACACCACTGCAAGTAGCTCTTTCTCCGTAGTTGAATAGTTGATTTGTGCATCATCAAGAGTCTTGCTTGCATAAGCTATCACATGCATACGCTTATCCTTCTTTTGCCCAAGAACAACACCCACAGCATAGTCACTAGCATCACACATAAGTTCAAATGGCAAGCTCCAATCAGGAGATGTAACTATAGGTGCAGAAGTAAGTTCCTTCTTCAGCGTGTTAAAAGCAACAAGGCAACTTTCATCAAAGTCAAAAACACGATCCTTTTCAAGAAGATTACAGAGAGGCCTAGCTAACTTGGAGAAATCCTTGATGAACCGTCGATAAAATCCAGCATGACCAAGAAAGCTTCGAATTCCTTTCACAGATGAAGGTGGTGGCAATTTTTCAATAACTTCAATTTTTGCTCTATCGACCTCAATGCCTTTATTAGAGATTTTATGCCCAAGCACAATGCCTTCCTTCACCATAAAGTGACACTTTTCCCAATTAAGAACAAGATTAGTTTCAGTACATCTCTGCAACACCTTCGACAAACTGGCTAAACATGATTCAAAGGAAGAACCATAAACTGTGAAGTCATCCATGAAGACCTCCATGTCTTTCCCTATAAAATCTGAGAATATGTGGTTCATGAGCCGTTGAAACGTCGAAGGACCATTACACAAACCAAAAGGAAGCCTCCGGTAAGCAAAAGTACCATAAGGACAAGTAAAGGTGGTCTTCTCCTGATCTTCGGGTGCAATAGGAATCTGAAAGTAGCCCGAGAAACCATCCAGAAAGTTGTAATACTCATTACCCGCCAACCTTTCGAGCATTTGATCAATGAATGGGAGGGGAAAGTGATCTTTGCGAGTAGCGTTATTCAACTTCCTGTAATCAATGCAAACTCTCCAACCTGTTACTGTTCTTGTGGGAATTAATTCATTCTTCTCATTGTGAACAACAGTCATCCCACCTTTCTTAGGCACAACATGAATAGGACTAACCCACTTACTGTGTGGAACCGAATATATGATACCAGCATCAAGCAACTTAGTGATTTCTTTCTTCACCACCTCTTGCAAATTCGGATTCAATCTTCTTTGTCCCTCAATCACAGGCTTATGATCATCTTCTAAGGCAATTCTATGCATGCAAAGAGCAGGGCTAATTCCCTTGATATCTTGAATTGTCCAACCAATAGCTGATTTATATTGCCGAAGAACATGTAATAATTTTTCCAGCTCATCATCACTAAGCAATGCAGAAACTACCACAGGATATGTATCATTAGGACCAAGAAAGGCATACCTCAAATTAGCAGGTAGAGGTTTAAGTTCCACCTGTGGTGCCTCTGAAAGCGTAAAAACCATCTCAACTTCTGTGTCTCGAACAACAAGTGCTTCTTCTTCTACTACATCATCTAATACCCTTTCTGCTCCCATGAAGTGTTCATTTTCTAGCTGCACAATATCATCCACTATATCAATGGTAAAACAAGTTGCTCCAAAAGGAGGTATCTTCATTGCTTTGTTCAGATCAAATTCCACTTTGTCCTCGCCAACATTTAATGTCAATTTTCCAGCTTTAACATCGATTGTAGTGCCAGCAGTAGCCAAGAATGGCCTTCCCAAGATAATGGGTATCTCGACATCTTCATCCATCTCTAACACCACAAAATCACAAGGTATGACAAATTTATCAACTTTGACAACCACATCTTCAACGACCCCCAAAGGATATTTAACAGAACGATCCGCTAACTGAAGTGAAATCCGTGTCTTTTTAAGCTCTCCAAGACCAAGTCGTTTGCAGATTGAATATGGCATCAAACTCACACTAGCCCCTAAATCACACAAGGCTTTCATGTTCTCCATCTTCCCAATAGTGCAAGGCAAAGAAAAGCTTCCCGGATCTTTCAATTTCTGAGGAATGGCCTTTTGGATGACTGCACTGCATTCAGCATTTAGAGTAATGGTTTCTGCATCCTCAAGTTTCCTCTTCTTTGTCAACATCTCCTTAAGAAATTTAGCATAAAGTGGCATTTGATTCAAAGCTTCAGCCAAAGGAATATTGACATGCAATTGCCGGAACATAGTCAAGAACTTCTCGTACTGCTTCTCTAACTGCCTGTTGTGAAGTCTCTGTGGAAAAGGAATTGGAGGAACATAAGGTGGTGGAGGAACATACGGCTTTTCTGGTTCTGCTTCCTTCTTCTCTTCATCTACTTTCTCTGACTTTTCTGCATCGATCTTTACTATCTCACTTTCTTTTTCAGCATCCTTCTCTTTAGGCTCAAGAACCTCAACCTCGGGCAACTCTTTCCCGCTCCTCAAAGTAATTGCTTTGCATTGCTCTTTACCAGTCTGATCGGGTTGACTAGGAAGTGATCCTTGCTCACGAACACCCATCTTTGAGGCAATCTGTCCAATCTGCGTTTCTAGCATCTTTTGAGATGATGCCATCTGCTCTATTCTTGATTCCATATTAGCCAATGCCCCAGAAGTTCCTTGCATAATCTTATTCAATGCAACCTCCCAATCAGCTAGTTCTTTCTTCGGAGGAGGTTGATACTGCTGCCGTGCTTGATATGGTGGTCGTGACTGAAAACCAGAAGGTTGATTCTGCCCTGGAAATGCATAAGAAGGATTAGCCGCATGATTATTACTGTAAGAAAGATTGTTGTTTGGCCTTTGATTTGGATTGTAATAAGAGTTATTCTGAACCGGCCACGGCTGTCTTCCCTGAATGAAAGATGCTTCTTCTGGAAATTGTTGCACATAAGAGTTTTGATTAGCACCATAATCATTATACCCCTCCATAGGTGAAGAAATAGCATTCACATTTGCTCTTTGTCCTCGCATCTCCTGAGTTAGAGTATCCAATTTTTGAGCCAGCATATTGATCATCTCAGAGTCTTGTGCTGCTTTTGCTGAGCTCGTCCCACTAGGTGCCCATGAATAGTTATTAGATGCCAATTCCTCAAGAAGTGCTTTAGACTGTGTAGTTGGTGCCTTCTTGAAATTTCCACCAGCAGCCACATCCAAACTCAAACGAATATCTGCATTCATGGCCCCATAAAAAGTACTGATGATCTGCCAATCTTCCAAGCCGTGATGTGGACACTTCCTCAATAGTGCCTTGAATCTCTCCCACGCCTGATATAGACCTTCACCCGGTTGTGCTTTGAAACTCATAATCATAGTCCTCAATTGTTGCGTCTTGTCAGAAGGATAATATTTGGACAAGAATGCCGTAGAAAGACTATCCCATGTAGCAACCGCAGTGTTTGGAAGTTGCTGAAACCATTCCAAAGCTCTTCCCTTAATAGAGTAAGGAAACATATGGAGACGAATCTGATCACTTGTAACACCATTGATTCTGAATGAGCCACACATCTGCACGAAACGCTCTAGATGTCTGTGTGGGTCTTCTAATTCAATATCTCCTTCAAAAGCTTGATTGCTGATCATCTGAATTAAACTCGGGTTAATGTTGAATTGGGTTGCACCAATCTCTGGAGTTTTGTACATGCAATTGGCAGGATTAGGTGTCTCATGGTCCCAAATAGAAGTCTGATCAACATTAACATTTGCATTAACATTTGCATTAACATTCGCGTTGACATTCTCAGCGTCCGTCATCTTAGCTTTCTCTTTTCTTATCTTTCTCAAGGTACGCTCGATTTCAGGGTCAAATTCCAACTTTCTAACGCAAGATGAACGTAGCATACACCTGAAAATCACCAACAAAACAACTTGTGGAACCAATTAAAATCTAAACAATAAGAAACAATTAACCTAAACTCAACTATACTGCCTTCCCCTGCAGCGGCGCCAATTTGTTAGTAGTATTTTTTGTGTGTTCGTTCTCAGGGAAGGACTGAATTGTAATATCAAGTTCAAGTTTTTATCTCTCACAATTTAGAAGTGTAGAAGAATGTTTGGTGTGTTTATAAACTAAATTAAACTAAACAAAATTAAACTAATTATCAATAGAGAATAAAATATATGAGGAAAACAATCCAAGAACTGGGGTTCTTCACTTGATTTCAATGCACATTCAATATCTATGTGATGTCAACGTTCTTACTCTGCTGAAAACAATTCTTTTAAGGTTATAATGTTCTCTTCCAAGATACAATATAATGTCTACAACTATACCCTAATTGTCACTTCCGTGATACAATCAAAGACAATCATAAACTATTAAGCTCCAAGAATTATAAGTTTCACAACTCTCCTATTAATCTTCCAATCAAATATTCGAGTTATGTCTGTTAAATCATGTACTAAAATTGCAACTCCTCTTCCAAGTTATTACAATCCCTAAAATCCAATCAAAGGTTCATGACTCCCCTAATTGTGTTAAGCCCTCAATAACAGATCAGCAAAGCAAGAAAATCACATAATCAAACATGCATGAATACCAAGGAATACTACCCAATCCTCAGATTAGAGAATTAGTTACACATAATTAAAGAAGAAAACAAAATAATAATGATAATGAATGAAAACATAATATTGAAGAATTGAAGATCGAAAGTACCTTGATATGATTACAAGCTATGAATTGTTATCTCTATTTACAATGGTAGGATGTGTTTATATAGACTCTACAAATCTTGCCCAGCAAGATATTGCCTTCTATTTCAATTAGGATTTAAAGAAGGTACCCAAAACTGCCCAGAATACAATTAGAATTAGAAAAAGGGCAAAACAGTAAATTCCGAGCCTTCTTTAATAAAGATTACGTGCGCGCCTTTAATAAATACGTTTCTTGCACTTGTTTCCTATCCCAGGTTGTAGAAAATCTCTCAAGCTTCGCGTGGGCAGTAAGATCGCTGAAAACGGACTTCTAGAACTCCAGATATGGCCAAAACAGTATAAGCTGCGCAGCCTTCCCGGAAAATCCGAATTTTAATCAATTAAATCTCCAAAAACGACAAAAGCTTAGATATTCTTGGAAACCTGCACAACTACACAAAACACATCAAAACTACACAAACTTGAGTCCAAAACAATCAATTTAAGCCGATATAGAATGTTCCAAGTGGATATAAAATCCACTTATCATCAAGCTGACCCTAGAGAGTCTCACTTGATTTCTATTAAGAGAATTTTCAGGTATCTCAAGGGAACACCAAACCTTGGCATTTGGTACCCAAGAGATTCTGGCTTTGATCTAATTGGCTATTCAGATGCAGACTATGCAGGTTGCAGAATTGATAGGAAAAGTACTACAGGCTCCTGTCAATTTCTAGGGAACAGGCTTGTGTCATGGTTCAGTAAGAAACAGAACTCAGTCTCCACTTCTACAGCCGAAGCTGAGTACATTGCAGCTGGAAGTTGTTGTGCACAGATTCTTTGGATGAAAAATCAACTTATTGACTATGGTCTAAAAGTTGAGAAGATTCCAATTTTCTGTGACAACACTAGTGCTATTGCCATCACAGAGAATCCAGTGCAACATTCGAGAACCAAGCATATTGACATCAAATACCACTTCATTAGAGAGCATGTGATGAATGGTACAGTAGAAATGCACTTTGTGCCAAGTGAAATGCAGCTTGCAGATATCTTCACCAAGCCTCTTGATGAATCTTCATTCACAAGGTTGGTAGGTGAACTAGGTATGCTTAATTTTTCATAATTCCTAGTGGTATCTAATCATACTGTATTGCAGCTAGAAATGTGTTTTGATTTACTTGAGAATTAAAAACTCTCAGAATAACTCTTAGTAGAAATTTTGTTTAAGGCAAAATTTGCTTATCAACGGATATCCTTTTATCCGTTGGTAGTATAAACACATTACTAGATTTTCGTATGTCAACGGATAACAGGTTGTCCACGTCATCGATGGATAAACTGTTTTCTCAACCGTCCAATCTTTATCCGTTGATATACATATTTCTCTTTATAGCCGTTGGTAAACGTGTATAATTAGTCACGGCTGTACTTCTTTTCTTTTCATTTATTATCTCACAGTTACTTTTGTCCAATGGGGTAATTACTTTTAATTATTTCATTTTTAATTCTTGGAAAATATAAAAGGCTGTTTTGTGCCCTCACATCTCACCTTTATTCATTTTCAAGAATCTCATTAGTTAACTGCATCTTCTTCACTAAATCTCTCTCTGCAACAAAAGTTCAAACACTTCAATGGCGCCTACTGTTAAGATGATGTCTTCCACCGGGTTTACCTATGAGAAGAACAATTTCGCGGCCTTTGTTGATACAGTGAACGCTCCAGAAGCATATCACACCATGATGAATTTCGTGAAGAAATGCAAACTGTCATATGCTATGACTGCCACCACTCCTCTAATCCATGAGGTAATTGAAGAGGTGTGGGCATCTGCTGAGTACAATGGCACAGACGGTACACTTGCTTTTTCTTTGAAGGGTAAAAATTATGTAGTTAATTCTGATGTGTTAACTGCTTGTTTAAAATTGCCTGAGAATAACTGTCTGAATGTACCCAGTAATGCTGAAATTGTTACCATGCTTAATTCCATAAATTATACCCTTAGTACTGAGAACTTAGGGAAAATTGTCAGGAAAGGTATGGTTAAAGAATGGAGTTATCTTTGTGATGCCTTCATTAAAACTTTTTCTGGAAAGATTAGTAACTTTGATGTTGTTACCAATTCCATGCTAGTTATGCTATGTATGCTTTTGACTGATAAATTCTATAATTTTGGCACACTAGTCATGTATGAGATAGCAGCTAAATTAGGTAAAAAGGAAACTAGGAGCAAGAATGTTTATTTTGCTAGATTTTTTATGCTCCTAGCACTGCATGTATCTGAGAATGAGCTATCCATTGCTAACCCGGATAGCAAGTTCAATTGTTTTGTTCAGGAGAAGAGAGTCTTAAGTGATTTGATTCGAATGAACCTAAATGCAGAAGTACAATTGGTATATCTACCAATTGTTCAGGTAAATGTTTCCAACCCTGAAACTCCTATCTCCAACCCCCAAATTTCTTTGCCTTCTAGTGTCACAATGGAGTCTGTGGCTGTGACCAAACAGGCTCCTACCAAAGTGACCAAATCTAGAGTTCCAAAACCACAATCTAAAAGACAAACCTCAGGTGTCTCTCAAAAGGCACCTGTTGCAAAAACTACCAAAACTCTTGAGGGGAGTGTGAAGGTGGTAGTGAGTGGTGAGGGACAGGGTGAACATCAAAGAAACCCTAAGGATAAGGAAGGTGAGGCTGGTGCAACCAACATTTCAGTCTCTCAAAAGACTGTTAATGAACCTACAAGCCAAATTCTAGTTACATCCTCTCAACAGGGTGTGACTACTAATTTAAGTTCCACTCCAGGAACACTGCACAAAAGGGGAAGAGACACAGATAACTCTCACTCAAAAACCTATGGTAGAAGAGTAAAATCCAAAACCATTGGGGAATCACAGGGTGCACACACTGTACAACAAACTGTACCTTCTCAAATTCAGTTAGATGTGACTTCAATAAATGTGGAGTCACAGCCCCTTGATCTTAACCTTCAAATCGATACACATTTTGATCCACCATCACCAACTCCATCTCTGGATGTGGATATGATATCTACATCAATTCCTGATTCTCCATCTTTAAAATTCTTGGAGAAGCCCCACTCAAAAATTGGTGGTCATCATCTTTTCGATGATTTGTTGGGCCATCAATATTCAATTCCTGAATTCACAACACTATCTGTGGCCTCTTCCTTAAAATCAATCACCACAGATTCAGTGTTGGTTTTCACTTCAACGGATACTCGTTTTCCTTCATCAACGGATATCCTTCATTCGTTGACAAGTGTTTCTCCATCAACGGATATGTCTACAACTAATTATCCATTGACAGCAATAACCACTACATCAACGGATACACTTTATCCGTTGACAACTCTCTCTACCACTGCAAAATGTGACATTCCCATGTCAACTGTGGAGGAGTTTGTAGTAGTTGAAACACTTTTAGGAATGAGGGAAGGGAGTGAGAGGCTGCCTTGTGAGCAGGCAAAAGGAGAGAAAAACAATGAGAGGCTGACCATTTCTTCCGGTCAGGCAAAAGGAGAGCTAGAGAGTTCCACCTTAGTAGGTGAAGGTGAGGGTGTGAGAGGTGTGAGCCAGGGGGAGCCCCTGATGCAAGAAAAGAGAGATGAGAGGAGAGAAGGGACTACATGAGAAATAAGGCAGGAAGAATCAGCCATTGCAAGTGAGTTGATGGAGGTTAATGAAGCTTCCAAAGAGATGGAATTTAGACAAGAATATCAGTCAATTATTGACTCCATCTCTTTGGATCCTGAAACCTTTACTCATCCTGTTTCTGCCTATCAAGTCATGGCACAACAGGGCAATGTGGAGGCAGAGAAGGCAATGCACCTAGTGCACACCTTAGAATCTCTTCAAAGAGTAAAAGAAGCTTTACAAATCCTGTCTCCAAGTGCTGGAAGTAAAGAGTTTGGCAGTGATGACAGTCAAAGTTCAGATGGTGAAGAAATGAATGAGGATGAAACTCCAGGATGGATGTTTTCCAATGCCACTGAACTTGGAAATCTCAATGTGGAAATCATGAAGCAATATCACTCTGCTAAGGCTGAGCACCAAACTGCAGAACCACAGAGAAAGACTGTTCTTGAGCAAGTTATGGCCTCCTTGAAATTACAAAAGATGCAATCTGTTATTCAAAGAACACAACAGGAGGAGGTCAAGTCTGCAATTAGAGATATGAAAATAGCACTAGATGCCAGGTTGAGGCACTAGCTCCTACTACCACTCAGAAGGTGCTTTCTAGCAAACTTCTCAAAGAAGATAGCCTGGCTAAGTCTGTTCAGCTTCTTTCCTCAAGAGTGGATAGTATGGAATCTCAAATGCACACTATCATTGCCAATCAATCAAAACAGACTCAACTACTGGAAATGCTACTTGCAGCTTCAACCCCAACCCTTGATGCTAACAAAAAAGGGGAGAAAATGGAGAAAATGGGAACAAGCACAGAAAAGGCTGCAACATCTACTGCCAATTTCAAGCTACCAGTAGTGAGATAGCACAGAGTGAGGGGGAGAAATAGCCAATTGTAGTGGTCAATCCAACAGAGTTTGAGATAAAGGCTTCCCCTGTGAAGAAACAAGTGGCTTTGCCTGAGATTCAAAACTTAGAAGAAATCTCAGATGGTGAAAGGCAAGCCAGAATAGAAGCTTTGGAAAAGATCAACGAGGAGACTAATGAAAGAATCCTAAAGGCAGAGAGGATGATCAATGAATCAATTGCATCATCTCTGTTCCTTAATGCTCAATCTTCTGCTCCAACAATATCAACCACAATCATGAAGGTGCTCACTCCAAGGGTTGTGGCTCCTACATTCTATGATGCTGAGCCATCATTTGTCAAAGAATTTGAACCTGCCATCAAAACCAGAGCCTACTCACCACCAAAGGAAAATGGGAAGAACAAGCTTCAATTGGACTACCCATTTCCCAAGAATGATGAAGAAAAGCTAATGGGAAAAACTATCATAGAGTTCAAAGAACAGACGAATAAGAGTGTAAGAGATTGGATGGCTGTAATCATGAGGAATGGAAAAGTATTAAATATATCCAACAGCCATCCTAGATTTGTGGAAGCTAAAAGAGAAGAAGTCTCCAGAATCCAAAGGGAAGCCCATCCAAGTACAGAAAATCAATATGAAAACTCAGATGAGAAGCAAGCCAGGCTGGCTCAAGAGTTAATGGATGAGGTAGAGGTTGAAATGAAGGAACCTGAGGAAGTTCCCAAATTCAAACCTAAAAGAAGGAAAGCTAAAACCAAGAGGGTTCTTTCTCCAGAACCCTCTCCAGAAAAAGAAACCATTGGCTCATCAGTACCTATGTCTGCAACAGTAATCGACCCAACTGTAAACTTTCATGGTGACCCCATAAGGCCTAAAGAGGAACCAATGAATTTTGATTCAATTGAAGTTCCTTCATTCTTGCTGAATCCAAAACAGAAGAAAAGGGCTCCAAAGAGCAACTTTCAAAGGGACCAGTTCAAGTTGCTAGGGTACCTACTATTGTCAAACAACCAATCTTGGAAAACAAAGAAGACTTTATCTATCAGGCAGAAATTGAAGAATACTCTGGCATGAATCTATATTTGGATGAATTGTCAGAAGTAAGAGGAATTGACAAGTACAAGAATCAGCCTGAGAGATTAGTGTTTGTCTACAAGGGAGGAAGTCAGAGGACATGGCCATTACAGAAGGTTCTTGGAGAGAATTATCATACACTGACCAAAGTGTTCTCAGCATTCAAGAGACACACAGGGTTCTCTGAGACAGCCAGAAGGGAGATAATCAGCAGAATAGAAGAAATAAGGAGAGAATGGAACTCACCCTCAAGTCTACCAAAGAAAATGAAGATCCCATATAATGGACAGAAAATCCACATTCAACCCTTTTGGATGATGGAGTTCAGGGATGAAGAGGGCACTAGGAGATTCTTCAGGTTAGAAGACCAACTGTCGAAGGCTAGTTCTGATTACCTAAGATGGTTACAACTAAAGCTAAATCCAAAAGTTGTTAAAGAAGATACCTTCTATAGGCAACTTCAAGTGCAAATTGAGTCCAACTCTGCCAAGGAAGGAAAGTCAAGGGTGCAGCCAACCAGAGAGAGGAAACATCATTAATCTGCTCAATCTAAAGGAGCACATCTCTGATAAGTTTCTTAAAGCTTTCTGTTTTTAATTTTTGCAGCTTAATACAATTTTTGCATACTGTAGTGTGTATATATCTTTAGGAATGTTTTGTTATCATCAAGGTTCTGAATTTATGCTTTATTGCCATCAAGTATAAATTGGGGGAGATTGTTAGGAATATGTTGTAGTTGATGATAACTTAACATTCAAGCAAAATTGTATAAGTCAAGTTTTGTAACTGTCAACGGATAAGACCTTATAACTCTATTCGTTGACAGGTAGCTCATCAACGGATGAGGTTTAGTAGCATACTGCAATATCTCTATTTATCAGTTGATAGTGTTTTTATTCAGAGTCATGTTGACCATCAATGGATAGGCAGAATAGGGTAGCCAATTGTAAATAAGCTATGCTACGTAATTCTGTCTAAGTGAAAGTGTATCAACGGATAAGAACAGGGCTCTATCAACGGATACAACTCAAATCTACTCGATCAACGAATACAGCTCAAACTACCATCAACGGATAAGTGTGCACAACATCAACGGATAATCATTGTCACTTTATCCTATGCTAGCTAGGAATTAGCAATTGATAAGGACAGGTTTGACTGACAGATCACATGGGTTGATAGTAGGTATAAAAAGCAGTATGGCAGCCATACTTTGGAAACACAGAAGAAAGAAGCATTTCATTTACACAATACATACAAGAAAGGTGCAGGGGACATATCTGTTCACAAGGACAACCTTTCGGCTACATGTGGATTTGGAGTGGAGTAGCAAGTCAACTTGAATTAGATTAATATTATTTTATTCCTGTAGTACTTGTAAACTTGGGATATATAACCAAGTGTAGCAACTCTTTAGAAAGTAAGAAAACATACATATTTGCTTAGGGTTTCTTGAATATCTTTAGAAGCAAAGAGTTGTAAACACAGAAGCTGTGTACATTTGTATCACAGGGTTTTCTTCAAATAAAAGTCTCAGGTGGTACATTTAACCACCTGATTTTTTATGTGGTTGTGAACTATTTCTATTCAGCAATTATTTCTTTATAGATTTCTGTGGTTTTTATCAGAAATTTATAACTATCAAGAATTGTATTCAACCCCCCCTTCTACAATTATACAAGTGTGTAATCTGGGAATAACATTAATGCCAAAATTTAAAAAAATAAAAAAATATTTTATTTGGTAATTTAACGGTCAACTAGTAGTTTGACTAGAACACCTAAACAGGGTTTCGTCCGGATTTTCTGTTTCGATTTTTAAAAAAATATTTCTCGACGAAACAACTGTACGGAGGTCAAGATCCATCTTTTCTAATGTTATTGCAGAAACTTCAAAATTTAAAAAATTATTTGATTTGATAATTTAACGGTCAACTAGTAGTTTGACTAGAACACCTGAACAGGGTTTCGTCCGGGTATCGTGTTTTGAATTTTTAGAAAATATTTCCCGACGAAACAACCGCATGGAGGTCAAGATCCATCCTTCTAATGTTATATCCAAAATTTCAAAAATATAAAATTATTTGATTTGGTAATTTTACGATCAACTAGTAGTTTGACTTGAACACTTAAAACAGATTTCGTCCGTGTTTCGTGTTTCGATTTTTTAAAAAATATTTTTCGACGAAACAACCATACGGAGGTCAAGATCCATCTTTTCTAGTGTTATTTCCAAAATTTCAAAAAATATAAAAATTATTTGATTTGGTAATTTTACGGTCAACTAGTAGTTTGACTCAAACACCTAAACAGGGTTTCGTCCGTGTTTCGTGTTTCGATTTTTTAAAAAATATTTTTCGACGAAACACCCAGACGGAGGTCAAGATCCATCTTTTCTAGTGTTATTGCCAAAATTTGAAAAAATAAAAAAATTATTTGATTGGATAATTTAACGGTCAACTAGTAGTTTGACTAGAACACCTAAACAGGGTTTCGTCCGGGTTTCGTGTTTTGATTTATTAGAAAATATTTCCCGACGAAACAACCAGATGGAGGTCAAGATCCATCCTATCTAAGGTTATTTCCAAAATTTCAAAAAATATAAAAATTATTTGATTTGGTAATTTTAAGGTCAACTAGTAATTTGACTTGAACACCTAAACAGGGTTTCGTCCGTGTTTCGTGTTTCGATTTTTTCAAAAATATTTTTCGACGAAACAACCATACAGATGTCAAGATCCATATTTTCTAGTGTTATTACCAAAATTTCAAAAAATTTAAAAATTATTTGATTTGGTAATTTTACGGTCAACTAGTAGTTCGACTTGAACATCTTAACAGGATTTCGTCCGTGTTTCATGTTTCAATTTTTTAAAAAATAATTTTCGACGAAACAACCATACGGAGGTCAAGATCCATCCTTTCTAATGTTATTGCCAAAATTTCAAAAAATTAAAAAATTATTTGATTTGGTAATTTAACGGTCAACTAGTAGTTTGACTTGAACACCTAAACAGGGTTTCGTCCGGATTTTGTGTTTCTATTTTTTAAAAAATATTTCTCGACGAAGCAACCGTACAGAAGTCAAGATCCATCCTTTTTAATGTTATTGCCAAAATTTAAAAATATAAAAAAAAAATTATTTGATTTGGTAATTTAATGGTCAACTAGTAGTTTGACTAGAACACCTGAACAGTTCCGGGTTTCGTGTTTTGATTTTTTAGAAAATATTTTCCGACGAAACAGCCGTATGGAGGTCAGGATCCGTCCTTTCTAATGTTATTTCCAAAATTTCAAAAAGTATAAACATTATTTGATTTGGTAATTTTTACTGTCAACTAGTAGTTTGACTTGAACACCTAAATAGGGTTTCGTCCGTGTTTCGTGTTTTGATTTTTTTTTAAAAAAAATTCGACGAAAAAACCATACGGAGGTCAAGATCCATCTTTTTTAGTGTTATTGCCAAAATTTCAAAAAAAATAAAAATTATTTGATTTGGTAATTTAACGGTCAAATAGTAGTTTGACTCAAACCCCTAAACATGGTTTCGTTCGGATTTCGTGTTTCAATTTTTTAAAAATTATTTCTCGATAACCCAACCGTACGAAGGTCAAGATCCATTTTTTCTAATGTCATTGCCAGAATTTAAAAAAAAAATCATCCGTGTAGTTTCGTGTTCGTGTACCGCAAAGATCAATCAAATCCCGTAATTTTTGTATCATATTTCGTATTGTGTACGAAATTACCGGCTCTAGGTACAAGGCATTGAATATACGCCATTGCGAATGTGTGGTGTACTGGCCGGTGTGGATATATAGCTCAATATATATTTATACTGCACATATATATTTGTTTAAAATTTCAATCATACACATCTCGATTTCATTTGCATTATTCATGTCAAATTATTAACAAATACTATTGTACTTGATTAAAAATATAATGATTCATTTATATATGTATGTATAAGGTGACAATTAACAAAATAATAAATAAAATAAATCTCATGCATTAACAATCTCTTTAATTAATCAACAATAACCCTAATAATAATAAGTACTGAACAAACAAGATTGAAATAAAAAATTAGAGATCGAAATGGATCATCGATCATCTCTTATTACTAGTATTATCCTTGACCACCCCTTCATTTCCGGCCAGCATCAAATACTTGTCCCGCCTGGTAAGACGAGTACACTCAAATCCCAATGCATCCGCCAACTGTCGCTGTATATTATTAGCCACCTCATGGCTCGTTTTCCCACCGCCACAAGTCATCTCCCTAGGCACTTTTCCAAGAACATGTATGTAATATGCTGGTCTGGGATTCATCAAGAAAAATATTGGATCCAAACATTTTAAACCACTTGCTGTTGTCCCGTAAAACATCCCCACTTTGGTATCTATAGCCACTGGTACAATCTCTTGTGTCAACTCCGCAAATAATGAGCTGAATCTCAACAAATATGCTTCTCTGCATGTGGTTCCTTCTGGACACACCACCAAATCTCCTTCAGTTAACAATCTCTCCATTGTATCTCCGTCCATCTTTCGATCTCGGGTTAATCGAACGGTCTTGATGGGTGCCATGATTTCAGATACTTTGCTTAGACTGTAAGTAACTGCAGTCAAGGATTTACCTAGTGCAGTGCTGAGAAAAACCGGGTCTAGTAGGGTCCGATGGGTACAGACATAAAGGACACCTTTACCCGTTTTTTGACCCGATGGGTCGCACCCTTTGGCTTGAATAGTAACACCACTTAAGCAACCAAAGAAAATGGCTAGTTTGTAGGGTAAGTAAATGCCTAGGAGAAGTCTGAATATTGCTAGGATAATTCCAGGTGGGAGCCACATGAACATTACAAGTGTGGCTGAAGGTGTTGGTAAGAAGGCTAATCTTCCGTCGTGAAAGATCAATGGCTTTGGGTACTTGTTCTTTGGCATGATAGTTGCACGGTTTTTTAAATCTTCCTTGGTCACCACATAAGCTTCCTGTAATGTAAGGATTAATTTAATCAACTTTGAAAATATTCACAACAAAAGGAACATGTGCAGTTGTACCTAGCAAAAGGAATAAGTGAATTTGGGTAGGAAAAAGAGGAGTTCGCATAATTAAATTAAATTAAATTAAATTAATGACGGTTATAATTCATTTATTTATAATACTGGAGTACTGTATATAGCAACAGTAAATTAGTTGGAGATTGTGTAGGTTATTTTTGTTGCTAATCTCATGGATTAGGACACCTAACTAGTGGATTAATAATAGTAACATCTGTAATCTAAGACTTAAACAAGGGGCCGGGCCGGGGTTATTATGTAATCTAAGACTTGAAGGGGCCGGGTTGAGCATGAGCTCATGTTTTAGCTAGGTAAAAGACAGGCTACAAGTCGATTAGTTTGGTAAGAATATATATTTCGTCTTTTTTTTTTTTTATATATAATTCGAATGAGTTACATACTTACATATATGAAGCGCACAAATTACAAAACCATGCAATACTTGCACGACAATAGATACATCTAAAGTAACGCAAGAAATCTGAAAAAAGAAACAGGAAGACATGGTACTTTTTCTCATGAGGAAAGTAGACAGAGACATATATGTTACATGTTACATGTAACTGTCACACATATACGTTCTGAATTCAAACTATAGCTTAATTCTAATCAAGGGGGAAAAAAATCATGAAATTAACAACAACTAATCATGTCTGCTTCAACAGCTCTTCACACAGGAAAATAGAAACCGACAACGTACATTTATTCATTTATGTAGATGCACAAATCTCCTGACTGCTAAATCTACACATTAATTTACTGCATGTTCTTACCATACTAGTACAAATTATAACTATAACAAGTTCTAGGAGGATATATCATTCACAATGACATGGAGATTTTTAAGGTTATTTATTTACTCCATTTAAATGGTAGTATTACAACTAGACTACTAATTTGGGACGGACAGAATAATTACCTTGCAAAGAGAAATGAAGTGGTGATGATGAAGACTACTAGAACTTGCAATCCCAATATCAGGCCTTTTTTCACCAAACAACTCCTTAACAGCTTTGTGCTTGACAAGCAACCCTGAGCTAGTTAACAAACCAGTAAAACGTTTACCCCAAGTGTGCAGCTCTGTTCCAAGAACATTGTCAACACTCATATACTCCTTAAGAAACCCTTCAACCATAACTCTAGGAACACTAGTACAAACCACCCTACAACCTGTTGCAGCCCAAACTTCATAAACTTGAAGATTGAGATTTTCAAGATAGAACTTGGGCAGCACAGCCCTGCCAACACTATCCATGTCCTTTAATCTAAGCCCACAAAATGTGATGAAGATCATGACCCTTAACTTCAACTTATAGTTCAGAAAACATAGGAATGGACATGATAACAGCAGTAAGAAGGCTCTGAGTAAGTTACCACCTTCAAAAGCGACTAACATGAAGTAAGGAAAAAAGGACTGTGACCTTAGCAGAGTACCATCTATGTCACAGACCAGAGTTTCAGATCCTCTGTTTTGTACTCCACATTTTGTTACACTAGGGTAAATATTTGGAGAAGCATGATGCTGTTGTGATCTAAGAGGTGGATTTCTTAAGAAATAGCCATAATTTTTTACCTTCATTGCAGCTCTATAACATGAATTTGCCAAAAGCTGGTACACTAGCCACTCTACTAGCTTTAGAAACACCATGGTAAAAACCATGTTTTGTAAAATGGAGAGATGTATATATGGTCAAGTTATTTCAGAAGGGTTGACAATGAGAAAGATTTGTGTGTGTGTGAGAGAGAGAGAGAGAGAGAGAGGAAGGAGAGGGTTGAAGTTGTATTGGAATGGGGTGAATTGAAGAGATGATGAGGAGATGTGCAGGGGAATTTATACAAGTGATTAAAAGGTGTGAAAGAGGAGGAATGGAGCTAGTTGACCAAGGGGAGCATTTGGTTAGCCACACCGGTGGCATTAACTGCTTGCTTCAAAATTAGTATTTCTCATTTCTACATGCATTTGATTGTTTTTGCGTGTATTTCAATTTTATAAAATAAAAATGGATCGCACTCTCTACGTGGAGGTTACATATTGTAGTAGTCGATGTTACACATATTTCTCTTCCTTGGTTATCAACATGCATGGTAGGTTAAAATGTTGGTGACCACCTTTTTTCTTCCAAACTTAACTTGGAGGTCTTGAAATTTCCCTCTCTTTTGAGTTACGTACGTATGTGCCATATACTCATTATCATCCATCACGTACTAGATTAATGAAATCTTAATTTTGTTATTTTCCTTTTAAACAATAAAATTTAATAATAAATATTCATCAACTAGACAATATTTCAGGTCTTTTAAGAACTCAAACAAGATTATATGTATGTATAACTAGTCAGGATTAATTTTGGGTCCTTTTATTTCCTAACCTCTTAAAATTGGGTAAACTATACTTTTTCAATCAAAACAAAATTATAAAAAAAATATTGAAAAAATGGTATTAGCCGGCCTAAGAAATTTATACTAGTGGAGCTATATATATATGGTTAATTTGTAATCATGGTGTTGGTTCACCATGTATAGATGTAGCCTTAACGATCAATGATTTTTTTTTTTTGAGTAAATGAGATAATTCAATAATAAAAAGCCATACGGCATCTACATAAACAGTCGCGTCCAACAAATAAAATACAGAAATAATCACTGATTAATCCATTCTTCTTGGAGTCATGTGATTTATTGAAGATTATATTTACACATACTTCACCACTGCCGCTTCCGTCATAACTAGTTTGAGCTATCAATGATTTTTAATTTCAAACAAAATACATTTGGTATGATGATATGGTCTAACATCGTTAATTTGAATACGATGGATGGAGTCCATTCAACTTAATCTGGATCCTATTGGGCGGTTGAAAAGAGCAAATTTCATGCCCCCATTGTTTATAATTAATTAGTTGTTGAGTTTCTTAATTAATACAGCACTCCAGGAGGGATGATAGATCACAATAAAAACCTCACCCTTTGCATATATGTACAATTATCGTGTTAGAATATGTAACATGACCAAGTAATGCATGAAGAATAATTTTGTATAAACTCCGCGTAGCTTTATGTTAGCAGCATAATACATGTGCATAGACTTAGTGGTAGTTTTAATTTGTATTGAAATGTGTGCACAGAGCTAAATGCAGCTTCTTGCTAGTACTACTACTACATGTTGGATGAACATTAAAAGCAACAGTCTGCAGATGGGCACAGAAAACATCGCATATGTTTGGGTGAACTTATTTTAAATACTTCAAAAAAAAATTTTGGGTAAAAATTTCATATTTCGATAAAAAAAATTTATTCAAGTATTTGATGTATTAAAAATCTCTAACTTTGTCTTAAAATAAGTTGACTTATTCCGGAAAAAATTTCCCCCAAACATCATCAATGTTCAGAATAAGCTTAACGTTGATTGATCATCGATCTACAGGCTCCATTTCATTTTGACTTATTTAAACATTACTCCCTCCTTCTCTTTATTCTTTTCCCGTTTGACTAAAAACACGGGTTTTAAGACAATTGGTAATGAATATTGTTTTTTTATGGAGTAGTGTGTATTGAATATTGTTTTTAATAAGTAGTGGGTATTGAATATTGTTTTTAAATAGTAGTGGGTGGAGTAGTGAGTATTGAATATAGTTTTTAAAGAGTAGTGGGTGGATAGTGGGTATTGAATATTATTTTTTAAGGAGTAGTGGGTGGAGTAGTGGATATTGAATATTGTTTTTAAGGAGTAGTGGGTGAAGTAGTGGGTATTGAATATTGTTTTTAAGGAGTAGTGGTTGGAGTAGTAGGTATTGAATATTATTGTTTATGACTTAAAATAGAAAGGGAAAGAGTATTTTGATAGTTCCCATTTAGTAAACAGGAAATATTTTAAGAGACAGAGGGAGTAAGTAGTAGTAGTAGCCCTGCTACTGCTACTGGTAATTTGGTTGGGAAAGCTACTAGTCAAAAGTCGCTGCTACTGTATATCACCATTTGCACCTGGTGTAATACTGTCATTTCCAAGATTGCAATTTTTTACAAGCTTCCATTAAAATGAACATGGAGCATCTAGTCAAAAAAACCAACCAATTTTATACTACTGTTTTGCCATTTAACCAATTAACTATTTTTTTTCACAAAAAATCCCAACAAACTTTGCTAAATTGAAAAAATTTCTCTTAAATTTAACCATGATTAATTATTACTCCCTAACATGTAATTTTTTGATATAAAATTAATATTTTTTACATACTTTGTGTAGACCATTTTAAAGTATAGTCAGACAATTAATTTGATAACAAAACTTCAATTTGCTATTTTCTTCACCCAAAATTGATTCTATTTGCTTTTTTTATCCTCCTAAAATTGATCAAGGGAGGTGAGTTGATCAGGTGGTATGCTATGCCAGTATGCTTTGAGCTCTTTTAGTTCTGTTCTTTTGCACTAGCATCTTACAGCATCTCCAATAGGGGTTGCCAAGAGGTTGCCAACGTTGACGTGGCATGGCATTCTTGGTTGCCTATCTATTGGAGTTGGTAAGTTGCTCAAAGATTGCCAATCAATGTTGCCAACTTTTGGCAACTTCCCTAAATGGTTAAAACACATACATAATGACAAAAAATATTTATTTTCAATATTTATTATAGTTTATGAGTTTTTTAGAATGTGAATATGGGACCACATAGGCAACATTTAGAGGTTGCTAACTATTGGAGTGTTTTCAAATAAATGTTGCCAAAGTTGACATGGAAGAATGATAAAATAAAAAATTAGTTGATGAAATGATGTGGCAAGGTTGGCAACTATCTTGGCAACCCCTTGTTGGAGATGCTCTTAGTGGTCAGGTCACAGGTGGTATATTTGCATTGTAAGAGCATCTCCAATGGTGTTGGCTAAATTGGTTGGCTAAAATGATATAAAATATTGATTATGTAAAATTTACTGAACCTGTAAGGCGTTGTGCTCCGACGGTATTGGGTATAATGATTGGTTATTTTTTAAAAATGGTATGTTATTATTATTTCAAGTTGTTATAAATAGAATGTATTATTTTATTATGGTAATAGATGATGTGGAATCTTCTTACAGGTATCTAGAGGTTCGACAAATATAGCCAACATCACGGGGTTGGCTAAATTTTTAGACAACAGTAATGTATGGTTGGAGTGGAGAATTTTTTACATATTCTCTATAAATTTTATTTGTGGTATCAATTATCCAATTTTACCTAAGGGTTTTGAAGGGTTGGAGATGCTCTAAGTGCAGTGCAGTTCCGCTTTTGTTTTATTGTTGTGTTGCTTATCAAAAAAACGCAGGTGAGTTGTTTCACTTCACTAAATTCGTATAAATATCATTTTTATATTAGTTATTAATAATATTATAATAAAATCAATTAAAAGATAAATTTTTAAAATACAAAAATACATAAAGTAACAATGCAACTGAAAAATTTTATAATTAAAACTAAAATTCTTATATTATATATTAATCTAGTTTAATGTTTCATATAATTATTTCTAGCTATAAAGATAATGGAGTAATAATTTAAGTGAATTTTTTGATTAATAATTTATTACTTATTTGATCAAGATGTGGTTCAATAATAGTTAATATACATCACAATGACTAATTTTAGCATTTATATTAAATTATTAGCAAATAATAAAAAAAAAACTTAATATTAGCATACTAAATTATAACATGTAAATTTAATATTTTAAGTAAAAATTATTTTAATATTTTAGCATTTGTTCATGTACTCTCCCCATTTTCGAATACTCATTTTTCAGGAATTAAATCGAATCAAATCCATTTCCAATTTTTACAAGGATAAGATCAACAACCATCTAATACAAACATCTCGTATAGGGATGTAAAAAAGAGTGTCAAAGTGTCATTTGGCATGATGTATCATGGCACTCTTGTTGGCTCTCTTAGAGTAACTCTAATGGTTCATACACTTTAAGGTATGTCAATTTCTCCGCATGATGAACAAATTTTTTTTATATTCTTTTTCTTTCTTATTATTAATTTTAACATCTGTTATAGGGAGAAATTGGTATAACAGTAATTGTAGAGGTTTCTAGAATCATGGAGCAAAATACAGATATTTTGCTATGAACATGGAATGAAGATTGGTAATTTTTGTGACTGATCTTGCTAGTTGATTCGTAGAATGTTAGAGAAAAACTATTAATTCACCTAGATGGGTTAAGGTTTTAGAGAACCGTTATGGCCCAAGTCCATTGGACGCATGTGGCCTAGTGTAAATTGCCCGTAACTGATCATGGCCCATGGCTTTGTAGAGACTATGCGAGGCTACCATGATACTGGAGTGGCGAGGCCTTGTCGTGAGAATCTTACGGGGACCTCGCATGCGATCCTATGGGTGCTAGGCATGCAAGATTATCCTAAGTATACCGTGCATAGAGATGCCTCCACTCATGCGACCACATGGGGCCTAGCTATGAGCCTTCATATGGCGATAGAAACTTGATAAGATTATTTAATGGTGATGCGACTCCTAGGTCAGGATCGCATATAGGTGAAAGTTAATTCTTCCTTTGATTGTATAGTAGAATGTGATCTCCGATGGCCTAACATGAGACTCCTAAAGGCCTAGCATGAGAACCTAGAAACCTGGTCATCCGTCTTCTTTCCTTGATGTCATGGGATGCTATGTAGAGATATGTATATGAGACCCCAAACATGAGATCCTTCCAATAACAATACAATCCCGTAGGGACCTTGAGAGGCTATCCCATAGGGCCTTGTAGTCATAAGTTGTTATAATTATATCTTCAGTCATAAGCCTCCTTAAAATATGATGAGAAAACTTTCCTCCGTTACTTGCTATTATGATGAGAGAACTCTTCATAAGTTGAGAGGTCTCCTCTTATGTTGAGAGGACTCCCTTTCTGTTGAGAGAACTTCTCATAGGTTGAGAGGACTTCTTTTATATTTAGGGGACTCCTCATAACCTCATATGTTGAGAGGTCTCCTCTTGTTGATATAGTGAGTGGACTCCTCAGCATAGCAGTACATGGACCTATTGTATATCTGTAATAACCCTAACTTCAGTAATGCTACAGTGGTCACATGAATAGTAAATTTTGAGGATTTAGAGAAATGGTATATAGGTACTCTATAAAGGAAATGGAAAATGAATAAACAGAAACCATATTAGTGTTGTACAATGAAAATAAGTGACTCAAAATGACGTTAGATTTTAGAAATTCATGAAACATGGATTTTGAGGATTTTGATTTCGAATAAGCTTCTATTGGACATTAAGGAGCATGGAAATATTATAAGAATTATATATTGAGGAATTAGTGAATTTAGATTTAACCTAGGGATTATTAAGTTAAGAGAATACCAAAGGAAATTGGATTGTTAAATGGTTTCAAAACCACTGAGATAATGAGGTACATTCGAAACGAACCACAATTAGACGAGTATGGATATTAAGCAACCAAGATTAGTAATATAACAAGGATACATACCACATTATCATTTATAAGAATTAGTAGCAAATTACTTGGTAAAAACAAGAAAAAGAAGATTATGAGGTCATGTAAATGATGTCACATTCCACTAATCCAAAGTTAAGGGGTAAATTAGTCTTTTAACCTTGTAAAAATCACCAAGCTTCCACAAGACACTAGATTAGCCAAGATTAAGATGAGATAGAACAAAAAGCAACAAAAAAATCTCTCCCCCACTTCCATTAAACCATTCGGCCAAACAAGAAAGAATAAGAAAAAAAAAAATTAAAAATCCTAGCAAACATCAACTAAAAATCAAGAGGAAAATCATGGATGCTCTTGGAGGATAGAAAGAGAGATTCACAAAGTTTCATAGCCATCCATCATCATCTTCATAGGTAATAAAATCATTCAAGTTACTTGATGAATAGTAGTGAATAGTAGAATCTTAGAACTAACTTGGTTTTTATGGATCCTTTAGTTGATCCAAGCTATACTAAGGTTGTTAAAGGTGTGCCCAAGGCTTGTTAAGTGTTGTAAAGCTTCAAGAAGGTATAAACACTCTTGCCCCTTTTTATATTATGATGAATATTGTTGGTTTAAGTGATTAAGTGGTGTAAAGATTAAGATTATGATGTTATAAGTGTTTGTAAGTGATTAAAGTTGATTTTGGAAGGAGTTTGGGATTGTAACCATGGCTGGTAATGAAGACCACATGGTGTAGGTGATGATTATGGTGTTTGATGATTGATTTGGAGGAGTTTGATTTTGGAAAGTATGAAATTACAGCAGTTATAATGTCCGATTTTCGTTAGAACGAAATCTGCCCTGTTTTTAGCAACTGTGCACACACGGTAGGTTACTGTCCAGCACACCAAGGGACCATGAGATGATAGAGCTTAGTTCATAGATCGTTTTGATATAAGGTGCGTTAAAATCGGATGAACGGTTTAGGAGAAAAGTCAGTTTTAGTGAAAGGTGTTCGAAAACCGAGAAACTGTAATTGTATCAACTTTGAGGCTAAAGTTACCATACTTAAACATTTTTATAAGTCACGAAATTTTGGGATAGTGTAGTAGGGTGGTCAGAGGACCCTTGACAGTTGACCTTACATTAAAATTCGAAATCCATATTTTCTGAGAATTTTTACAGTTAAGTGTGGTCGTTAGGGAAAATGGTGAAAACCCCTGAAACTTCGATTGAGCTTATAAATGGTTAAGTCCTTGAACCTTTGGGGTAATAATAATACGTTAAACATATGTTGAAGTGTAAAGGGTTTTGTATACAAGAGGGTAGTGAGTCAGAGATGTGGTATTCTAATGACGGTCCTTTTGTGTTTATAGAAATTCCGGAGGAGGAACCAGCCTTACTGTCAGGATACAGAAACCGAGGCAAGATCCTTCTATCCCTACTTTAAAACTTATGTATCTTCGGAATATTAATGATATCATGGAATATATTTATGTATATGTGATGCTTTTGTTGCTATATTGCAAAGATTATATTCCCTTGATTGTGGGAAGTTAAAGAGAGATGGATATGTTTTCTGAAATATGAATATAGAGATGATTACGAATTGAGCGAATATGCTCTAGGGTAAAAGAGATATGAAAGAGAATGGTATCAGTTGTTATCTAGGGTTATATGGTTTATAATGCTATATTATAAACATTCTTTTTAGTGTATGTTATATATATATATTTTATAGAAATAATGTGCGAGAATGAAAGTGATATACGGGAATGGAAATGTGAAATGGTGTTGATAAATTGAATGATGATCTTATAAAAAGGGGAATTTACAACAGTAAGCGTAAGAGGCCGTGTGGAAGTTGCACAGTCCAGCACTTAATAAGCGTAAGAGGCCGTGTGGAAGTTGCACAGTCCAGCACTTAATGTTTCATTTCGGCCCAAGAGTTGCCGAAGGAGGATGTAGTGGTAGACCTTCCTCCTGGGGGATGGTGGCAGACCTACCTCCGTCTACCGGTAGTAAAAAGGGACGGATACGGAGGGCGACTGATCATCGTGCCTCACGTATTCGGCAACAGTGAAAACCCCTACAATTTGTGAATAAAGAATAAATGATAAAGTCAGATTGGTATACTGGAAAGGGAAAATGATATGAAAGATGGAATTATTGTTATAGATGAAGAGAAACTGATTTTATATTAATTTATAAAATTGTTGTATAGGAAGGAAATGAGAAGATGATAGTGAGAGAATTATTCAAGTATTCATTTTATTTTAAAATATTACACTGAAAGGGTATATTGACTGTTACATTATTTAAGAAGAGAAACTGATACTGTATTATCTTAGATCTTTTTCTTATAATAGGAAGTGGATGATGTATTATTAAATAAGAGTTTTATTCTTCCTTAAAGTTTATACTTGGTTACATTTTAAATTCTAGTTACAATATTATCTTGCTGAGCTATTATAGCTCACTCTTGCTACTTATCTATATACAGCTAGGTATGCCAATACTGCGCAGAACGCCCCGCAAGAGGGTAAGGGAAAGGCGACCTTCTGAGAGCTCGTTAGCATCAATCCCCGAGGTAGTCGACCAGCGCAAGGGGTTTAGTGGTCTTATGTATATTAAGTGTGTAAGGTTGTAATAAATTTGGTTGTTGAAATGCTTCTTGTAGAAGCATCACTCAACAATGTACTTAAGTATGATTCTGGGTTTGTAATAACTTTCTAACTCTAAACTTTTATTATGGTGAATGTTGTTCTCTGAGCATATGACTGGTGTGTGTGTGTGTATTACTGTGGGGTCAATTGCATAAGTATTAATTATAAAAAAAAAAAACCCAAGAGATATTGATTTTGAATGGAAGTTGGTCCGTGATGGCCCAGATTCACGACCCCGGATTTGGGGCTGTCACAGTTTGGTATCAGAGCTAAGAGTCATAATGCTCAGGAACAAGAGTGATAATAATATTGTATCATTTATAATATTAAATTTTGAACTTCCATCAATTTCAGGGGTGGTATATCGCAGGTAGTATTTATTTTAAGTATTGTTTATAATTTTATAGACCGTTACTAATAGAATTTTATGTTTTATTATAGGGAGCAGAGATGGGTGAGCCGAGTCGAGACCCCCAGTGGCTAGGACTACCCGAGCAGGAGATTAGAGACTTGTTGCTGGTAGGTGTGGAGGTTCCAGAGTATGCTATTGATGACCTCAGGGAGAGACGACGGGCGAGTGCTAGAGAGAGATATGAGCAGAGACTGAGGGAGGAGGCTGAGGAGCGCAGGCAGAGGGATGCTGTGGCCATAGTGCCATATTCTGGTAGACCATATGTAGGACCTGATGGGGCCGGACCTTCCCGAGTGCGGACGGATATTCCTGAGGAGGAGATGCCCTTACGTAAGAGGCCTAGGCTATCTGTTATACCTGAGGAGCCGATTGAGTGGAGGGACATTCACGTGACTCCTACTCCTGTCCCACCTGTCCCAGTGCCATCACCAGTTCCATCTCCTCTACCTAGCCCCGACCCTTTTGAGGATCCAGTTGAGCAGTTCACTCCACCGGGACACTTTATCTTGTCAGAGGATGAGTTGGAGGATGACCCTTCCGAGAATGCGGACACAGAGCCTGTTCCTCCGTCTCCACAGGCAGTTCCATCCCCACCATTTGCACCACCACCACCTCCACCAGTGGATGCACCCCCACTTGTAGATGTACCTCCCCCAGATGCTATGCCACCTCAGGAGGCACCTATATTTCCAGCTGGTCAGTTGCCAGCTATTTTCTTGCCAGAGTACTTTGCTCTACAGGGACAGCTGGATGAGTCCCGTCGGACTATAGATACACTTGTGTAGAGGTTAGACAGGGCGAGAGGAGGAGGAGGTGTGATACCAGATGGGTTGACTTTGAGCATAGTTAGTATCGAGCTGCGGGCACTCGGTGATATTAGGACGATGTTGGGAGACAGAGGGGATCCAGTATGGAGGGCTCAGATAGTTGATACAGTCACCACTATGGTAGTGCAGATCAGAGACGTTATCAGGGCGTCGTTACCATGATTAGGAGTAGTAGTCTTGGATACTAATCAGACTAGTCATCTTGTAGATGTCATTTTGGGGATTAGGTTAGTTGTTTACTGTATTAATCCCAATCTGATTAGAGGACAGCTAGTAGTGCTTTTGTTATAGCGAGTTAGTATGTACAGTTATGCTTTTGGGGTTTCGAACCTTGTACTTTATGATGTATGATATTAGTAGTAAAAGACGTTGTACCCAAGTTGTAAAATATTTATGTAAATTAATGAAGTTTATGTACCTTGCCTAATTTTATCGTATTTTGATATTAAATGTTGAGATTCAGAAATATTGATATATATGAGGTGATTGACTTAAATGAAAAGGTTATTGTGCTAAAGGTACTAAGCTTATTTGTCAAAGTTGTATTATGATTAAATATTACTTGTGTGAATTTAAAATACTGGGATGCATAAATAAGATTAACTAATGATATAGTTGTGCATATATGGAAATGATGTATATTGTACCCTAAATTTGGGTGATTAATGAAGAATATTATTATATACAGAATCATGCCGCCTAAGCGTAATAATAGAATGAATGCAAGGGAAAACGAGAGAGAGGAAACAAGTCAGAATAGGCAGGATGAAAACGCTCATAATGAACAAGATCATGAGGAAGAAGAAGATGAATCAACTGGCCAATAGGGAAGTCAGGGTGGTAACCCTTTTAACCAATTTATGGAACTTTTGAGGCAGAATTTAGCTAATCCACAGAATCCGCCACAACCACCTGTTCTTCCCAACCAGGCAGCTAACTCTTTTCGTGCTTTTAAGTCACTAAAACCCCCAGAATTTGAGGGAACCACTAACCCAGTAGCAGCCAGGGCATGGCTGAAAGAGATGGAGAAGGCTTTTGAGATACTGAGGGTAGAGGAAGATCAGAAGACAGTCTTTGCAGCCTATCTCCTAAAGGGGGAGGCAAATTATTGGTAGGAAGCTAAGAAAAATCTCGAGGGAGCGGGAGTGATAACCTGGGAGCGTTTCACTAGGGTGTTTCTAGACAAATATTCCCCTAGGTACCTGGAGAATCAGATGGAAATAAAATTTTTGGAGCTAAAGCAGGAAAATCTAACAGTGGCTGAGTATGAAACGAAATTTACCGAACTGTCTAGGTTTGTTCCAGAATTCGTGCGTACTGAAGAGCAACGAGCGAAAAGGTTCCAACAAGGATTGAAACCATGGCTACGGACAAGAGTGGCACCATTTGAGTTAACCGAGTATGCTGCGGTGGTTCAGAAGGCATCTATTATTGAGGCCGAGAGTGAACAAAACCAATTAGGTCGAGAGAACAAGAAAAGAAAATTTGAGGGTCCAAAGGGAGGTTCAAGTGAGGGAAGCTACTTTAACAAATTTGGTAAAGGACAAAAACCCCAGTTTGGAGGAAAGTCAGGGAATAATAAGACTACCAGTGAGACGGTGAATCAGGGTGGTAGATCCACAGGAACCTTTCAGTCTAATCAATCGCGACCACCATTGCCAGATTGTAACACGTGTGGTAAGAAGCATTCAGGAGTGTGTAGAGTGTTAGGAATAACTTGCTTTAAGTATGGACAAAAGGGGCATTTTCTAGACAAGTGTCCATTAGTCGATAAGAGTGAAATGAAGTGTTACCAGTATGGAAAATTAGGACACTTTGCCAGAGATTGCCGTTCCGGTGAGTCGTCCGCACCAGGACAAAGTATGACTGCTTCGAATAGACCTACTGCCAGGGTGTACAATATGACTTTAGGAGAGGCATTGAGAAAGCCGGATACAGATACAGGTGAACATTTTTTCTAGTATTTAAATTTTAGTGTAAATGTTTGGTTAGGAATCAATGTGGTCAATGAATGGTATAGGTAGGTCGATAATCTAGATAAGGAAAATCAGTATCTGTTAGGGGTTAGAAATTCTATGAAAAGGAGAATAATAGTATTTTGGGGGTAAACCACAGATTTGTTTATATACGAACAGGAAATATATATTATAGGTGATATTTTCTTACAATTGTTTCAAAGAATCTTATTCTAGACGGATTTCTGGAAGATTTTACAGAGACAAGACATAATAAGAGCGAAGTATGTATATTTTATGTCATGATAGAGATCAACATAGGAATAAACCATAAGTGAGATACACTACCATTCAGGAGAGGCCAATGTGGTGGCTGATACCCATAATTAAAAGAGGAATGTTGATGAATGACAAGCAAGTTTATGTTGGTGTAATTTTGCGCAAACAAGATAGAGATATTATGAAGGAAAAAGGATGGAGAAAGTGGTATAGAAGTTATAAGGTGTAGATAAAAAGATATCTATGGACATTTCTGACGTGATTCCGGGACGGAATCCTTTTAAGGGGGAAGGATGTAATAACCCTAACTTCAGTAATGCTACAGTGGTCACATGAATAGTAAATTTCGAGGATTTAGAGAAATGGTATATAGGTACTCTATAAAGGAAATGGAAAATGAATAAACAGAAACCATATTAGTGTTGTACAATGAAAATAAGTGACTCAAAATGACGTTAGATTTTAGAAATTCCTGAAACATGGATTTTGAGGATTTTGATTTCGAATAAGCTTCTATTGGACATTAAGGAGCATGGAAACATTATAAGAATTATATATTGAGGAATTAGTGAATTTAGATTTAACCTAGGGATTATTAAGTTAAGAGAATACCAAAGGAAATTGGATTGTTAAATGGTTTCAAAACCACTGAGATAATGAGGTACATTCGAAACGAACCACAATTAGACGAGTATGGATATTAAGCAACCAAGATTAGTAATATAACAAGGATACATACCACATTATCATTTATAAGAATTAGTAGCAAATTACTTGGTAAAAACAAGAAAAAGAAGATTATGAGGTCATGTAAATGATGTCACATTCCACTAATCCAAAGTTAAGGGGTAAATTAGTCTTTTAACCTTGTAAAAATCACCAAGCTTCCACAAGACACTAGATTAGCCAAGATTAAGATGAGATAGAACAAAAAGCAACAAAAAAAATCTCTCCCCCACTTCCATTAAACCATTCGGCCAAACAAGAAAGAATAAGAAAAAAAAAATTAAAAATCCTAGCAAACATCAACTAAAAATCAAGAGGAAAATCATGGATGCTCTTGGAGGATAGAAAGAGAGATTCACAAAGTTTCATAGCCATCCATCATCATCTTCATAGGTAATAAAATCATTCAAGTTACTTGATGAATAGTAGTGAATAGTAGAATCGTAGAACTAACTTGGTTTTTATGGATCCTTTAGTTGATCCAAGCTATACTAAGGTTGTTAAAGGTGTGCCCAAGGCTTGTTAAGTGTTGTAAAGCTTCAAGAAGGTATAAACACTCTTGCCCCTTTTTATATTATGATGAATATTGTTGGTTTAAGTGATTAAGTGGTGTAAAGATTAAGATTATGATGTTATAAGTGTTTGTAAGTGATTAAAGTTGATTTTGGAAGGAGTTTGGGATTGTAACCATGGCTGGTAATGAAGACCACATGGTGTAGGTGATGATTATGGTGTTTGATGATTGATTTGGAGGAGTTTGATTTTGGAAAGTATGAAATTACAGCAGTTATAATGTCCGATTTTCGTTAGAACGAAATCTGCCCTGTTTTTAGCAACTGTGCACACACGGTAGGTTACTGTCCAGCACACCAAGGGACCATGAGATGATAGAGCTTAGTTCATAGATCGTTTTGATATAAGGTGCGTTAAAATCGGATGAACGGTTTAGGAAAAAAGTCAGTTTTAGTGAAAGGTGTTCGAAAACCGAGAAACTGTAATTGTATCAACTTTGAGGCTAAAGTTACCATACTTAAACATTTTTATAAGTCACGAAATTTTGGGATAGTGTAGTAGGGTGGTCAGAGGACCCTTGACAGTTGACCTTACATTAAAATTCGAAATCCATATTTTCTGAGAATTTTTACAGTTAAGTGTGGTCGTTAGGGAAAATGGTGAAAACCCCTGAAACTTCGATTGAGCTTATAAATGGTTAAGTCCTTGAACCTTTGGGGTAATAATAATACGTTAAACATATGTTCAAGTGTAAAGGGTTTTGTATACAAGAGGGTAGCGAGTCAGAGATGTGGTATTCTAATGACGGTCCTTTTGTGTTTATAGAAATTCCGGAGGAGGAACCAGCCTTACTGTCAGGATACAGAAACCGAGGCAAGATCCTTCTATCCCTACTTTAAAACTTATGTATCTTCGGAATATTAATGATATCATGGAATATATTTATGTATATGTGATGCTTTTGTTGCTATATTGCAAAGATTATATTCCCTTGATTGTGGGAAGTTAAAGAGAGATGGATATGTTTTCTGAAATATGAATATAGAGATGATTACGAATTGAGCGAATATGCTCTAGGGTAAAAGAGATATGAAAGAGAATGGTATCAGTTGTTATCTAGGGTTATATGGTTTATAATGCTATATTATAAACATTCTTTTTAGTGTATGTTATATATATATATTTTATAGAAATAATGTGCGAGAATGAAAGTGATATACGGGAATGGAAATGTGAAATGGTGTTGATAAATTGAATGATGATCTTATAAAAAGGGGAATTTACAACAGTAAGCGTAAGAGGCCGTGTGGAAGTTGCACAGTCCAGCACTTAATAAGCGTAAGAGGCCGTGTGGAAGTTGCACAGTCCAGCACTTAATGTTTCATTTCGGCCCAAGAGTTGCCGAAGGAGGATGTAGTGGTAGACCTTCCTCCTGGGGGATGGTGGCAGACCTACCTCCGTCTACCGGTAGTAAAAAGGGACGGATACGGAGGGCGACTGATCATCGTGCCTCACGTATTCGGCAACAGTGAAAACCCCTACAATTTGTGAATAAAGAATAAATGATAAAGTCAGATTGGTATACTGGAAAGGGAAAATGATATGAAAGATGGAATTATTGTTATAGATGAAGAGAAACTGATTTTATATTAATTTATAAAATTGTTGTATAGGAAGGAAATGAGAAGATGATAGTGAGAGAATTATTCAAGTATTCATTTTATTTTAAAATATTACACTGAAAGGGTATATTGACTGTTACATTATTTAAGAAGAGAAACTGATACTGTATTATCTTAGATCTTTTTCTTATAATAGGAAGTGGATGATGTATTATTAAATAAGAGTTTTATTCTTCCTTAAAGTTTATACTTGGTTACATTTTAAATTCTAGTTACAATATTATCTTGCTGAGCTATTATAGCTCACTCTTGCTACTTATCTATATACAGCTAGGTATGCCAATACTGCGCAGAACGCCCCGCAAGAGGGTAAGGGAAAGGCGACCTTCTGAGAGCTCGTTAGCATCAATCCCCGAGGTAGTCGACCAGCGCAAGGGGTTTAGTGGTCTTATGTATATTAAGTGTGTAAGGTTGTAATAAATTTGGTTGTTGAAATGCTTCTTGTAGAAGCATCACTCAACAATGTACTTAAGTATGATTCTGGGTTTGTAATAACTTTCTAACTCTAAACTTTTATTATGGTGAATGTTGTTCTCTGAGCATATGACTGGTGTGTGTGTGTGTATTACTGTGGGGTCAATTGCATAAGTATTAATTATAAAAAAAAACCCAAGAGATATTGATTTTGAATGGAAGTTGGTCCGTGATGGCCCAGATTCACGACCCCGGATTTGGGGCTGTCACAATATCGGTACGAGATGTGTACTATACTTCCGGAGCCGTTAGCCCAATATCATCATCAATTCTTGTAATGTGTCTGTTTAGAGCCCATATCAATTTTTTAGCATAATAATTAGCCCCCATTTCTTCGGTGCAGGCAGCTGTAGCGGGGAACTATTATTTTTCTGGTCTTCAAAATTTTTTCAAAATTATTTTGAACTCCTCCAAAAATTAAAATCAAAATATATTATATGATTATTTGGGAGAGTCTCATCACTTGGTAGCTTTCATTTTTTTTAAAATGAGACCTCCTAGATGTAAATACAGCAGTGAGCCCGTAGATCCATTCTGGACTAGTCACCAGACTAAAGACTAAATTGGCACATGCCCATATTTCTGAAACTAATATGTATGCGTGGTTCTAGTAATCTTTAGAGGAGTCCAATGCTTCCATGACTAGGATTGTAACTACGCTTTTTCAAACTTGTCACCCTCAGGTGATACAAGCCTTGACTTTTTTCTAATAGTAAGATGAGCAAAGAGATAACTACTCTCAAATCCACACCTGCACAGGCTCGGGACGATGCCGAGGGAACAAAGGATAGTTGGAAGAAAAAACTTGAAGATGCAACAGAGATGCTTAAGAGAGAACTTCAGGAGGAGAAGTCAGCTAAAAAGAAGCTTAAGCTGGATCATGTTGCTGAGAAGGAGAAGTTAGACTCCTAGATCAAGAACCTTATAGATCGATCGCAAAGCTAGAGAAGGAAGCTAAAGATGCTGCTAATGCTCTCCCCACTATCATTGATGAGGCTGAAACCAAGGAATCTGTTGACTTCATGACAAAGTTCCTTGAAACTTGGATTGGCTCACTCTGTTAATGCACATTTATATAAGGTTTGTAATTTTGCAAATTACTTCAGGATCACTTTGTTGTCCATGTGAGGAGATGATGAATGTGGCAATATGATCCATCGGGGGTTGTAGAATGCTTCTAAATGACCTCGACTTGTGTTGTTGTCCACTAGCCTGGAGGTTCATGATGCTAGCCTATAGGCCTCGCAACGCGTCTGTTATCCCTAGCCTCATGCCGCATGACGTTGGCATAATGGCCTCGCACCATACGTGTTGACCTAAAGAGACTCACGTCGCCTCATGATGGTCTTCATATATGTTCTCCATATCACTTCTTCATAAGAATCTTGAATTTTTTTGAGTGATTTAGAATAGTTGATTGAGTCTTCATATGCTCCCATTTGCTTATAGACTGACTTTAACACATGCATAGAGATAGCTCCACATTGTGTAGATTTACAGACTAACCCATCATCGCCAATGGGGCCAAGAGGCATCGCATCGCAAGATATCCGGCTTACAGCCTCGCAACGCTAGGTGTCGGCCTTGTCCTGCAATTTTTTAAATGTCCTGCTAGAAGAGGTATTTTTAAAATGTCATTACCCCCCCGATTCATTTTTATCATTGTAGATGTGATGAGGAATAAAATGTTGCATCAATGTTCTTATGTTATTTGGAGTTGACACCATTTGTAATATAATGAGTTTGATAAGATCCTACTCGGCCTCTTTAATGCTAAGCGAGGGTACTAGTACTCTTCATTTCTATCGAAGAACACTTTGATATTTCAATGCTAAACGAGAGTACTTAACTCCTTCAACATTACCACAAGCATTCCTGTGTTGCACATGTAGTACGATTATAGAGGAGGAGGTCTACAAAAATGCAGACGTTGATGTTGGTGCCACTTGAGCGGTTTTTTTAATGTATTTTGGCTTCTCTTCTTTTGAACGGTAGGAGGTGAGCACACTTAATATTTGGGATCATTGACAACCCACTATCTTCTCCTCACATGATGCTGATCCATAATAATTGAAGTTACTTGCACATATTAGCATTCATAAAGCATCCTAGATTCTTCCAAGTAGTTTAGACACCAAGTAATTGGGGTCCTTGATAACTGCATCCACATTAAAGACTTGTGGACATACCCTTAGTCGCCATTGGGGCCGTTTAGGCCTCACATCACATTGACCTAGGGGGTTCAGCCTCGCAACAATGTGTTGGCCTAGTCCTACAAAATTTTAAATGCAGAGCCAATGTCTCCACTACTAGTAGTACTTCCTATTATGCTTCGCATTCCAAGCTTGCAATATAAACTTGTCATTCATGTCTATAAGATGATAGATTCCCTCCTAAAGCACATATTTCACTTTGTAGGTCCTTCCAAGTTCATTCCAAAGATTCCATTATTTGGGACCCAAGAGTTGGGTCAATCCAGATAGAGCTTATGATTGACCTCAAGTAGAGCTCGGGTTGGAGGGGCCCTGACCTGCCAGCCACAACCAATATAATGAGTAACCATCATAAAGTCATTGTAGACATTAAGATTCTCCACCTTCATCTTTAGAGCAAGCTTGAGGCCAATGATAAGAGCCTCGTACTCTGCTTCATTATTGATGGCTTGAAATGTAAAGTGGACTGCGCTTCTCAACTTGTGACCCTTAAGAGTAACCAGCTCTATCCTAGCTCCAGCTCCTTCATTGTTTGATGCCCTATCAACAAAGAGATTCCCATCAAAGGGCCACATTTTCCTTCCTCTTAATGGGTTCCATTGTCACTGGGATCGCTATGAGAGCCCAGACATCTCCCTTAGATTGGGGAAGGAACTTCAAGATGAAGTCAGCCAAGGCCTGACCCTTTAAGGCACCTTGAGGCTTGTAATCAACATTAAATTTTCCCAATTCCATTGTCCATTATCGAGAAGCCTTTCTGAGGTCTCAGGTTTGCGCATTATATGCCTTAGAGGATAAGTTGTCCAAATTTCAATTTTATGAGCCTAAAAATGAGGCCTCAACTTTTGTTCTTGAGAAAATAGATATTATGCTCTGTATTTTTTTGTTTGTCTGCTGTGTCATTGCCTTAGTAGAAATTTTGTAGAATAAGTCTTCATCAGCTTCTGTCAATTCTTCCAACAAGACAATCCCTTTCAACAAGACAATTCATTTGGCTTGCCAAGATAATCGACAAGACATGACTTAAACCAACAATGTCGGTAAGACAATTGCCTTCCAGATATTTACTTGATTTCGTGTCTTGTCAAGACAATTTCCAACAAGACTTTCCATTCTTTTTCAGCAAGACAATCATTTCCATTTTGCCAAGATAATCCTTGATTGTCTTGCTAGTTCACTTTTTCAGATTTAAATTAATTTGATTAAATAAATTATCATCTTAATTTAAACTTACTTAAATAATTATTTAGATTTAATTAATTCAATAATTATTTTAATAAATAAATTAATTCTTAAATGAATTAATTTATTAATTAAATTAATTACCTATTTAATTAATTAAAGGAGAATAATTATAACTTCTTAGATTGTCTTAATTCTTTTTTTGAATCATTGAAATTAACAAAGAAGTACCGTTGTAATTTTTGTTGACGCTCCATGCACGGTCTGATTCATGAATGACTAACTTCAATGATAATTCTTTATCTTTTGACCTTAAGTGTGATTCTATTTCTTTTCTCATCTCTCTTCAAATACTTTGTACTCTGTCTGGACCTGTCATTGTAGGAATCTCTATCACTCTAACTGAATCCACTTCTTATCAGATACTTCACTAATGCTTGGACAAATATCTGAACTTCTTCCAATGTAATAAATCTTCAAGTCTATAGATTGACTTTAATCTTCTTTCTTCTGACATATAATACTTATCTAAGATTCCTGTGTCAGTTAATATTATTTACTTATTACAATCTAATTTAAGTTGAGTTGGATCCTCGAATTACAAATAGGCTGTGTCATATGCCTTTCAATGTTTATTCTTCGTCGAGGTCTCCAAGTCTTGGTTTCCATGTACTTTGAGATTCTATCAACCCATGTGATTTGTCAAAATTTTCAAATCACTTTCAACTATTGAGTTTTGCTAGAGATACTATTCGTTAATGTAGTATCCTCGACATCCATTAAGAGTTGATAGTCTTGATATCTGTTGAGAGCTTTATACCTTCATCCGTTGGTATTGTTTGATCATCATTTGTTGAAATACTATTTCAATTATACAAAATTACAAAGCACAGAGTATTTACAATTAGCTAACATATTTTGTATATCCATTGTTAGTCAACATGACTTATTCAAACCTACCAACTATATCCTCAACTAATAATTTGAACATGTTTCAAAAAAAATTATCCGTTGATAAGTTTCCTCTTCAAATGATACTGTAAAACATGCCATCCGTCGAATAGTTACAAACAATTAACTTTTACAAAATATGTTAAGTGTTAAGTTATCATCAAAAACAACATAATTTCTAGCAAAAATTAAATGATTATTTGATAATATTTTTAATATCATATTTTGAAATATAATATATTAAAGTACTTATCCAGTTCCACAAAAATTAAAAATAGATTTAAAAATTACTCAAACACTGGAAAAATATTTTTAGAAAATAAACAGAACCTAAGTCGCGTGAAAAACAAGAAATAATAAGCGGAGTAATAAAGAAGTAAAGGAATTGATGAATAAAGCTCTCGAATATTTTGAAGTCCTTTAGAATAATAATGTTATTCGTCTTAAATGGAAATTAAGAGTAATATTGTTTTCCAAAAGAAAATATAGATAAATAAGATTAAAAATTGAGTGACTTGGATTGGATCATGTCCATGGGGCTCACCAACAAGACACTATTATTTGGCTATATTATACTTTAACCATTCATGTGACACCCCCAAATCCGGGGTCAGGAGATTTGGTCGTCACGCGAAAATCCTCAAAATAAAACATATGTTTAATAATAATCATTCACTTGTGATTGTCCAATACTGGAAATATAACATCTGTGACCCCAAACATACCAAGATCTTTTAAGGTTATAGGACTAGAAACAAGAATCCAAATTCCAGTAAATAAAAAGTTTTCCTTCTTTACCACATTCTCTTTGATCAAATCTTAAATCACTGGTGTAACTTCGATAAGAAGTACGTCAGGCCAACTAGATTATTACATAATAATAATAATAATAATAATAATAATAATAATAATAATAATAATAAATAGAGAAAAATGTCCCTGAGGTTGACCTCAGGGGAGTTACCTGAGGTTAAAAGATTTGTAGTGTAATAGATGGTGGGCATTTTTGTAAATATTAAAAAATTTCTAAACAAATCTTTTAATTACAATTATACCCTCGTGCATTAATATGGAAAATTTACTTAACCTCAGGTAATTACCTGAGGATGACCTCAGGAACATAAAACCCATAATAAATATTAGAACTCAATTATATAAAATAGATCTTACTCTAAAGCTAGACATCCTGAGCCAAGTCATCTTCGAAATAGCATCACGCTTCTTCTCTTTCTGAACTGTGCGGATACGTCTCGCCAAACTACCTTACTGAAATGTTTGAATTCACAACAGCAAGTATGAGCGAAAGAAATGCTTAGCAAGTGTATAAAAATTTTGATATAAAATCAGGATTAGTGGGGCATAAAAATCAACTGAAATGTACAACAGTTTATAGAGAAACTGAATCAACAACTGTGATATAATTCAAACCATAACTGAAATCATTTTGAAGGTCATAAAAAAATGAATCATCTGCCAACTCATAATATATAATAGCCATTCGGGCGATATGGATTGGATATATATAACTGAAACACCATTGCCCCCTGATCAGGTTCTAAGGCAATGGGACCCTTTATACTACACCGGTATTCTCTTTTTTTCCGTGTGGGTATAATCCGGATTTCTGGGGTACCCAAAATAGGCAAGTAATGTTAGCCTATAGGAAGATGGAATGGTTACCATATCCTCCTTAAATATTGCTGGACCATGAAATCATCATGGCCTCCTACGCTTTACCATTTTGCTGGACCATGAAATCATCATGGCCTCCTACGCTTTAATAATTTCCAATCCAGTATAGCAATTTCCGAATTCAACAGGAAATGCTTAGTTTCACATACAATTCACATTATTATTATATACTACGATCATAAGGATATGAAGAGTTTATCTTAAACAATTCCCCACATCAAGGATACCAATATCAAGCAACTGTGTTCGCACAAAAATATTTAAGAACCACAAATAGCTCTGAACAATAACTATTTGTCATGATATGAATAAATGAAACAGAAAATAAAAAGTGTATAGGATGATCAAGAAAATACTTGCCTTTAGTCCTTAGCTATTGCATAACGTCGAAGTAATACTACTTTCTTCTTCAATCTTACGGCATCACAATCATCTATTTCAATCATTCGTCGGTTTGACGCTCTTGCGATTGCCACGAGTCTGATCCGTTGACATCGAGCCCGCGCGTCTACTTCTATAGTCACACACCTATCTCTGTCCAAAGAAAATAATTGGAAATGTCCCCTTTGAACATAGACGTTTTTCCGGTGTAAAGACACCTCACAATAAATCCAACAACCACAAACAATCCTGCATCCATCTCCAACCTTCTTCGTCTTATACCAACTTAACTCCGCTGACATTCCTAAGTCAATATTCACCAATTAATCCTCGAATTTAACAAATAAATCCTCGAGACCAATACTTAATCTTCGAATTAAATACATATATACTTGTCACGTAACCAATCAACACATAGCACGGATATGACTCACAAATAAAAGAGTACTCAAATTATTCCTAGAATATTTACAAATCACTAACAGATAATCAACGAATAATAACGCACAATTCAAAAAAATTTCTGATAGCATATGACACGAAATTTTCACAAAATCGGTCTAACAACTCAATTCGGGACTCAACTGGACTAAAGAAATATTTTTAAAACAATTTTGGATCACAATTTTGGAATAAAATCCAACTCAGGATTTTTAAAACATTTTCTGAAATTTTTGAATAATTAAAAACTATTTTTAAACATTTTTAAACATAAAATTGGTTAATTAAAAATTAAATAATCCTAATTAAATTAATTAAAAGCAACTAATAATTAATTAATAAAATTATTTAATAAATGATTACATTTATCAAATAATTAAATTAATTAAATCATTATTTGAAATTAATTAGTATAATTAAAAATATTTAATTCTTAATTATTTTTTAATTAAAAGTAAATAAAAAAATAATTTTTTTTAAAATTAAAAACAGAATTCATAAATAATTATGAATTTCTAAAATATTTTCAAAAAATAATTTTCTGAATTTTATAATTAAATTCAGAATTTTTAAAAGATTTAAAAGTAATTAAAAGTAAATAAAACTAAAATAATTTTTTTTTTAAGAAACCATCGTCTTCCTCAGACTTCAACCCCCTGCCCAATTTCCGGCACCGGCGGAAAAATCCGGCGATCCCCAAAAGTCGATCATTCGACTTTGTTTTTGATGGTAACACAATCCAATTTAACCCAACACTCTAACCATGACAACAAACACGAAAATCATTCAACGATTCGACGATTCCGGCGAAAAACCGAAGCTCTCCGGCGAGCTTCTTCAATTTTCCGGCGAACCCAAAATCCGACACCAAACTACGAGCTCTATACATCAAATCAAAGCTTATAACTCCTAAAATCTATATCAACCATCAAGAACATCAAATATTTATTAACTCATATCTGCATAAACAATATTTTTAAATAAAATAATCAATATTTATTAACTCATATCTGCATAAACAATATTTTTAAATAAAATAATCACAACTAAATCTTGAAATGAATATTCAAAATAATAGTCATCAATTAAATAGCCCTTAATAATAAAGATAAAGTATTTAAATGAATATCCAAAATTATTCATTAACTTTAAATGAATATTCGAAATAATGTTCGTCAAATATACAACCCTTACTAATAATAAGGAAAACTTTAAATGAATATTTAGAATAATATTCATTAAGTAAATAGTCATCTAAAGATAAATAGAAACCTTTAAATGAAAATCCAAATAAAGATTCATTTAAATAAATAACTCACGTATGATTATGAAATCATACTTTAAATAAATATTTGAAACGATATTTTCTATGTAATTATAATCCTCGAATATTATTTAATAAATAAATAATACTCAGAAAATAATTGTAATACGTATACGATATACCGCCTCGCGGTTCGTAACAAATTATTCGAAACATATGCCCTATACTAAGGGCTATCATAAACCCAGCTTATAGCTACTAGATCACCTCTAGTCTATAAGTTGTCTAATTAAAAATCACACTTCAAGTATGACATATATTAAGTCAAAACAACTATGCATATACCTTTGCATCGTATATCGTAAAATATTCAATAATACTCTTAATGAAATAATATTTGATTAATATTCCTCAAGTGAGATAATACTCAAATAACAATCCTCGAATCTTTACCAAGTAATAAATACTTTTTGAAATTATAATAATGATACTAATAACATTCCTCAGAATACATAGCACTATGTCGCTGCGATCCCTCCGGGTTTCCACGACTATTCGTATATATCAAAATACCGACTCCCAATTTAGAGTCGAACACAATAAGTATGCTCTTATACTTAGAGCTACAAGATACACTGGTTCATAATAACTCATCTCAAACTTATATGTGAATCAGAAGGCCAACTTTATATATATGGCATTATAAGCAATTACCGCAAAACTGTATAACTCTATACATGGCAAAACAGGAATATAGAACCAATACTACAAAGTATGGTTTAGAACACTTGCCTGGTACTCGGGATATGATAGGGCTCGCGACGATGTCGGTCCATCTAGACAGAGTCAAATAAAAACATACCATTAATCCCCTGGATAACCATTCTTAACTCAAAGTGTAAACATACAACAAACACAACTAAAGCATTATTTGCTCGCTCTAGCATCATACTAAGTCCATGTTGGTCGTCAAATACTTACGTCATAAGTTTGGTTCAAAATCCATCCGCAATTCCAAGTTATACTTAACCATTTGAAATCTTGGTTTCTAAGTCTCGTTATTCGTGGTTTTCAATTGCGCGACCTTGGCTTAAACTTTTCTATAAAATCCACAGTTTACTCTTTTGAGGTGTTCCTTCGGATACATACCCCTTATGATATCTAGTATTTAATAAACTCAATTCTCTACCAAGATCATACCATTAAGGGGTTCAATTGAAGTCATGAACTTAGCACTTACGCGATCGAACTACTTTTACGAATTATGCGATTTCTCCTAAACCGTAAGTCGAAATGCTACGATTCTTTCGCCAAAATGATCTATGAAACAATATCTACAAGTTCTAGGCAGTGGTTCAACATTTTAAGAGGTTATATGGTTCGGGTGACTACTGCCTTAATGGTTAACAACAATTCGTCATTACGACGGCTATAAATCGAATAATCCAAAAATCCAAATATTCCAAATATCATACCATCCACTCCAAACAACTCATACATGTTATTTAACATCCAAATAAGGTTTACCACTGCCAAGACCCCCATGGAAACCATTTTAACAATAATCAAAGCCCAATAATAGATCTAAGGACCTAAACATGCATCGAATCACTATATCTCATCTAAATCATCAAAACTCAAATCAAGAGCTAGGGTTTCAAAGGATGATTACCTTCCTTGATGTGTATATGAACTAATCAAGCCTTGTACGGTCCTTATATATCCTTATCATAGCTTGGATCATCAAAAGAAATCAAGAAATCGAAAGTTAGTTCTTGAAATCACTATTCATCATCACTTTTGTAAAAATCATATAAAATCGAAAATTAAGAGTTTGGCTCTCAAATTTTTACCACATCTTGGGCTCCTCCTAATATTTGTTTTGAGTCCTATATCATCAAATTTGAAGCTTCCTATCTAGGGTTTTGAGCCCCATCTTACCGCTGGATAGAAACTGGACAGGTTTGGTTCTTCAACTTTGAGCATGGATTTGACTAGGCTATACTACTTGTATTGCCATGAAATTTTGTACGAATCTTGCCCATGGAGTGGAGAAGCTATGGTTAAAATTTGGTGATTTATCAATGGGTAGAAGTGGAGATATGAATTTTTCTTTCATTGTTGGTCCTGCTGGGCAGTAACTTGCTCTCTTCTTGCTCACTTGTTTTCTTTTCTTCCTTTTTGCTAAATGACCAAGTCCACTCACTTTTGATCTTTTATTTGGATGAGTTCAGCTGGTGGGTTGCATTGGGTTAAGAGCCTTGATGCTTGGATGAGTACAAAGCAAGCTTGGTTGATATTTGTTTGGTTTTTTGTTTGATTTACCACCTTATCCTTGCCCTTTCATAATTCTTTCCACCAATGTCCTTGCCCCTTCCTTTTATTCACTTACATCAATTTGTTACAAATTATATGTTGCATTCTAAGGTGTTAGTGTGGCACAATCCCTCAAATAATTATTGAGTCCAATATCCTTTGCATTTTCTCTTTATCTCAGAAAACGTTTTCCCGATTTCTCAAGCATTCTCAATTTCTCAATTCTAGGATTTTATTCTTAATCCTCTTTCCCCCTCATAATATATCCTTCCTTGGATTCTTATTATACCATATCCTTAATCTATGATTCGTTCGCTTAATCGCTTAATCTCGTTATAAAGTCTCAGCGGTTTCTAGAACGTTTGGTTCAATGTCTCAAAGGTTTTCGTTCTAAATTCTCAAACCAAATATAATAAACTTCCAAAATATTAACTCCTAAATTCCTCAAATGTAATATCTCGATTCTTGAATATAATAATATATAATTCACGGCCCGGTCAAATATTACACCAAAATGCAAACTGGAATTCCTGAATTCCGATTGTCTTTACATACACTTATTCGCTCTATAGATCACTAATATAACTTCGAAATATCCATACCCTATCTCGTACATAGAGTGGCATGAAAAGTTTCTTAGTGCTCAAAATCACTATTCATCCATAAATTACTATTCACGCATGACAAACACTATTCACGTATATACTTATTCTTAATAAGAAAAGTTTTAATTCTACCAAAAATCTGGGTTCTTACAATTAAGTCTAAACCACCCAGTGGATACACCCTCAAGTCTGTACAGAAATCATGCCCCAGGATGGAATACTTAAGAGCCATACAAGCCGTATCAACAACTGTTGTGCTTCCATTGGCTACTATCACTGATAAGGGAGGAATAATTTCTGCAATCAGTTTCAATTGTTTCACTAGCAGGTGGTCTATGAAGCTGTGGGTAGACCCACTATCGATAAGTATGTTCACCAGTTTGTTTTTCACCCTGCCTTGCATTCGTATGGTGCTTATTGACTGGTGCCCTGCTAGAGCGTTTAAAGAGATCTCTCCTGGGGTACACTCTTCTCCCAATAACGCCTCCATTTCTGTGAGCACCTGGTCTACTTCAATAGTATCTTCCCCATTTACGTCTTCTGTTTCTCCCATCATCATATACAACTTTGTTTTGCGGTCCTTGCCAAGATGGTACAAATCATCGCAGTGAAAACACTGGCCCTTGGCCCGCCTATCCAACAACTCCTTACTACTAAGAGTAGATTTGCCCTTCTTAGTGTCTGCTTGGTAAGAAGGTTTAACTGCTAGTAAGTTGGTTGGTTTGGTAGTTTGGGGGATTAGTAGTTGTTGTATTATTTGTTCATGTAGGATTTCATGCTTTGCATATTAGTAGTAGTAAATTATGCATTTATGTTTGTGTTATCTACGTTTGTTTCATACTGGACATTCTGTTTTTATGTTCGTATATCATGTGAGTTCATAATAGTTTGCATTTGCACCCATGCTTGATAGGAATTTTGTGTTGTTGATGCTTTTGATTGAGAAGTGATATGCTTTGTTCTTGTGCACACACATACACTTGTAAGTTGAAGCTAGTAGACTTATTGAATGTTCTAAGTGATTAGAAGGACATGAATATGTGCAAGATGATTTAGTTTGCATGCTTTGAATACAAGTCGGTGCATTAGAGAGATTTTTTGCTTGGGATTGAGTATGTTTTCCACCAAGTGAGCTGTTGAGCCATATTGCATATTTTTTGCAATTTATTCGTTTGCTTGAGTGTCCACGGATTGTTTGCATTGCTAGCAGTTGTTTGAGGTCTTTCTTGAAATGCATGACATTATTTGACGATTAAAATGATAAAGGCATTTAGGAATAACCACATATTTTCCCATATTACCACACCATATTTACATGATCAATTAGTTAACCCGTTGAGCTTAATCCTATTTTTCGGTGACATACCACATTACTTGCCTAGACCTTTTCTTGTATTGGCCTTACATTAATTTGAACCCACATTGTCAAAGGCTAGTAGAGTGCTTACGGGAGTAATAAGGTGTGCAAGGAGGGGTTTATTGTTGGTCTTACTTTTGGGGGAAATATTGAAAATTGGGTTTGTTTACTTGATAGTCGGCATGTGTAATAAAATTGTGGGATCATTGTTATTGTGTATATTATTGTTTGTGTTGTATTGAGCTCTTGAAAAAGAAAAAAGAATAAAAAAGAAAAAAAAAGAAAAAAAAAGAAAAAAAAGAGAAAAAAGAAAAAAAAAATATTATGAGAGCATATTTGTGTTTGTGGTGATCCTACTTAAGTCGACTAGTCGAGCGTTTTTGTTGGAAGAAAAATAGTAAAATTACGTGTGGGGGGGGGGCAAGTAGGGTGTTGTTCATGATTTATTATAGTTCCTACTAGCTTTTGACACTTCACCTATTTTGGCTTATTTGACATACCTTGTCCCTAGCCCCATTACAACCCAAATAAAGACCTTTTGATTATCGTCATTGATGTATGTTGTGTTAAGAGTTAGATTGATACCAAATGTCAAGTGTGCTTATGATTTTGTTGGAATTGAGTGATACATTTACCCTTGTTCTTGAGTGAATATTCTTTTGTGAGTGGATTGTGAGTGTTTTCTTGTTTTTGCGTATGAGATCCCGAGTTTTGTCTCAAAGATGTACTCTTGTAGGCTTAGCATGATTACTAACTTATTCTTACATTTGACATGGACTTGTGAGAACTTATGCATGTTCGTTGAGTAGACTATGTGAATACTTGCACTTTCAACACCAAGACATTGCGTTATTACTTTGATTCTTAAGTTGATATGGCATGAGAGGATTTGACGGTATGGTAGGATATTAGCACTAGATTAATTTCATCTTCATTTAGTTGCATTCATGCATTGCATTGTTTTTGCATTAGGTTACATGGATTTTGTGGGTACATTCGCTATAGGCCCTCACGAGACCTTACTCGTCCACTAGGGCTGCCTAGGGGTTTAAAGGGCTTGTTGCCTATGCCAAATGCAACCGTGATCACCTACGGAAGTGGTACTAGTTAGTTAGTTAATTGTTTGTGCTTGAGGACAAGCATCGGTTTAAGTTTGGGGGTGTGATAAGTGGATTTTATATCCACTTGGAGCGTTCCATATCGACTTAAATTGATTGTCTTGGACTCAAGTTTGTTGTAGTTTTGATGTGTTTTGTGTAGTTGTGCAAGTTAGCAAGAATGTCGATTATGGTGGATGCTTCTGTCGTTGTTGGAGGTTAAATTTATTAAAATTCGGATTTTCCGGGAAGGTTGCGCAGTCTACACTGTTTTGGGCATATCTGGAGTTTTAGAAGTCCGTTTTCAGCGATCTTACTGTCCACGCGAAGCTTAGGAGATTTTCTACAACATTAAGCAGGTCTTACACGTACAGGATGCGCGTGGTGGGCGCAGGCAGCGTGGCAAGCAGACTGATGGGAGCAGAAAAATTACTGTTTTGCCCTTTTTAAGTTCTAATTGTATTTTGGGCAGTTTTTAGTACCTTAATCGAATTCTAATTATAATAGAATGTAATTTATTGCTGGGCAAGAAATCTAGAGCCTATTTAAACACACCTTAACCTTGTAAATCATATCAGTTTTTAATTATTGTAGCATAGCTTAGATCTGCAAGGGAGAAAAGGAGTTAAGGATTCAACGCTCGTGACAAGCAACAGATCTAGATCTACTTCATCTTTTGTGTTATTCTGGATTCTAGATTTATTTTCTCAACTCTTTGTTTTATTATTATAATTACTTCTTTTATTCATATCCTGTTTTATTATCATGGTTTCACTTGATCCCATGATGACGAGAGGTTCAATTTTGAACTAATCGTTGTCATGGGATTCTAACGGATTTATTTATGGAGCTTAGTATCTTGATGCTTTGAAGATCTGTGTGTGATATATATCTGATATCCTCGTATGGTTATGCTTAATTATTAGATGCGTAGCTAACATCTAATTTGTTAATCTCTTGCGAAACGAGAGTGGATCTTGAGATTTAGAACTTGCCATGCTAGCATAGGATATGTTGATGTTTTAACATCATGATTTGTAGCGTAAACAGAGATATTATGCTGCCCTATGTGATCTTTCAAAAAAAACTTGTTTGCACTAAATCACGCAAGCGTACGTGGTCACAAGTAATATAATAAGTCAAGTTCATTCCCACATAGATCTGGTTATGGTTTTAATTCAGTAGATGTACCTATGCAACAATGTATGATTATTATTCACTGCTAAGACAATTAACAAATTTGGGTTTTAATTAACTAAAATTAACTAAATAAAACAAATAAACAATCTAAGAATTAATTATCTAATGAGAATTAGAATCGAATTACTTCTACAAGAGTAAACATGGGATCCTAACTTCATTAAATACTTCGCTTAGAGTTGATGCCTTTAATCAATGCATGTGATGGTTATGATATCTGATCAGACAACACGAAACAAGTAAACGCTACCTCTCAGTATACGAATACCAAACTAAACATACATCCATAAAAGAGATAGAAGATGAATAGACACCAATTATGCTTAGACCCTATATCTCTATAAGATTTGAAAACATAACGGTTGAAGAACAAGTTGGCTATTAAGATCACATAGGGCAGCATAATATCTCTATTTATGCTATAAATCATGATGTTAAAACATCAATCTATCCTATGCTAGCATGGCAAGTTCTAAATCTCAAGATCCACTCTCGTTTCATAAGAGATTAACAAATTAGATGTTCGCGACGCATCAAAACACATGAAGCATAATCATACGAGGATATCAAGAATTCACCACACATAAATCTTTAAAGCAATCAAACTACTAAGCTACATAGATAACTCCGTTAGAATCCTATGACAACGATTAGTTCATAATCGAACCGCTCGTCATCATGGGATCTGATGAAACCTTGAATAAAATAAAGTATGAAAAAAAATACAAATAAACCTAAGTAATTGATATGTAATGATGATACAAATTACAATGGTAGGATGTGTTTAAATAGGCTCTAGAAGTCTTGCCCAGCAAGGAAACTACCAAATCAGAATTAAAATAGAATACGTTTCCTAAACTGATTCTGTTTTAAAGGAAAATTCGTAACTAACTTTTCTTTATTATTTCTGGGCCGTTCCAGTTGTGTTTGGACATCTGGACCACTTTAGAATGATAGAGAATCTAGTTAGCTTCGCATGGACAGTAAGATCGTCCAAAACGGACTTGTAGAACTCAAGATATGACCCAAACAATAAATCATAAATTTTTCCAGCAATTCCGCCAGGCCATGGCCTAGACTCTGCGCCATGTCCCGCTGAAAATTCTGCCCAGGCACCCCATGTCCTAGACTAGACTGTGCGCCATGTCCTGGCTCAGCAACTGCCCGACATGGTTTTCTTCACTATTTCTTCATTTTTTCCACCGCTTTCTCTTGCTCTTTCTTCGAATAATGACATCCTCATTCCTAGAACTCCAAACTTCCCCAAAATTTGTATGATTCTTAGTCTCCAACTCTCCCAAAACTTGTGGAAAACTTCATTAACTCTTGGAATCCACCCAATCAACATAAAAATCGCCAAACCTAACCGACGATTAGTAACCCTGCACAACTCAACTAAACACATCAAAAACACAATAAAACTTGAGACCAAGACACCAATTTAAGCCGAATTGAAGCGATCCAAGTGGATATAAAATCCACTTATCAGTATCTAAAACCCCAGTAGAATAGTTCTTGGAATACCCTGATTTCAAACTGTTACTCCCTATCATCTTGGTAGATTTGCCTTCTTCTTGTTTAGCCAAAACCATTGCATCATGAAGGTTCTGTGGTTTAAACATCTTAACTGACCCCTTTATGTGGTCCTTTAAGCCACTTATGAAACTTGAAACAAAATATTCTTCGTTAAATCCCCTTTTCTTTGACAATACTAACGCTCGCAATTCCTCAAACCTGTCTTCATAATCAACCACTGTGCCGAATTGCTTCAGTTTATTAAACTGATCATGTACATCCATGGTCTCTAAATCCTCAAATTTAGCTATCAAATCTCCTTGAAAATTCTTCCAATTATTCACAATCCTTCCCACCTGATAAAAACGGAACCATATACTCGTTTTCCCTTCAAAGTACCGCCAGTTTAATCTTTCTACTATTATCCATCGGGATAAACTCAAAGTATTGTTCAGCCCTCATTACCCAACTCTTAGGATCTGTTCCACTGAACTTGGGAAATTCAATCTTTGGGATGGGATTAAAATTTGGTGACTCAAATCTGGCTCCCTGAGTTGGACTTAAGGGTGGGACATGACTCGGGTGCGTAAAAGGAGGTGTGTGGGTAGAATATGTGTATTGAGTTGTGGGTGGAACATACAGTTGGTAGTTATGGGCTCCTGTATTGTTAGATGTAGCGGTGTTGAGTATAAAAACTGGGAATGAGGCACGGTGTTGTTGGAATATGGGTTAAAAGGAGGATTAATGGGCTGGTAACCTTGTGGATTGGTCAAAAAAGGGAGGGTATATGTGGTGAAGTTATGTGTAGTAGGAATTTGTGGACTTGGTGAATTGAGTGACAATTGAGGTGTTGGGATATTAGGCATATTGACTGAAGGATTCGAATTAGAGTTTGATAGGTTACCTGATCCCTTGCTCGGCGAATTCACCATTTGTACTACATGATTGTCCATAGTGACCCCCATTCCCTCTTCGATCTGTATCACCACCTCCTCTTCACGTTTTTTCGAGGTCTGTAGACCCACCAACAACTGCTTCAACTCTGCGAGGCTACCTTCGATCCCCTCAAACCTATTAGTGAATTCCTCCCTGGTCTTTTTCAACCCCCCGCTAATCTCTTCCAATTTTGTGTCATGTACCCCCAACCTGTCATCCATCGTCTTAAATCGAGTACCCTCAGCCATATTACCGTTACAGCGGCGACGATTCCGAGGACAACAGCTCTGATACCACTTGTAACTTTTTACCCAACCCTCAACGATATTTGAAACGAGAATTAAAGAGACTAAACAAAATTAAGTAACAGGAACGTAAATTACTGGAATTAATTTAGCAGATAAGATAAATCTCCATTACAAAAGGATAAAGGAAGAAGATACGAAAATACATCATTCATCTCATAATCATTTCCCTCTCTCCTCTAACCCTAAGTAATCAGATGCCCTTGGTCCCAGTTGGGCTAATAGGCCCAATACTAAATTAACCCCAGTTGGGCTCAGCCCATAAACAGAAAGTCCAATAACAATATGGATAGTCTAGTTCACTGATTTATTACATAAATAAATAATTAACTTGTAACAGAGTTAGCCAGTCAATGCATGTACTCTGTTACAAAACAATTAACAACCAAGCCGGAAAAATCAAAATTATATCTCTCCCCCACTAAATTTGATTTGCTAAATCGGACATGAAAAATCAAATAAAAATCATAATTAAACCCCTGAGATCATAAGCAATCTATAAACACTAACCACATGAACAACAAATCATCGAACAAGCAACACCAAATTCAAGAAATTTGAAATTTAAAAAAAAAATACAAAATTACGATTGAGGCATACACACATATACACAACCACATAATCATGTAGTACAGATCATGAGATTCAGTTTGGTCCCTCATATGAGAGATTTGGATCCCGGAATCACCTTCAAAAGACTATTTGATTCTCAAGAACACCAAGGTTAGTTTTTCCAGAAAATTCCTTGAAAATTAATCAGAAAATCTGATTTTCTGATTCTTTTAATAAATAAAAATAATTCAGCTGCTTTTATATTAATCGAAAATTAATACCCCAAAAATATTTTTAACCCCTTATTAAAATCATTAAGCCTTAAAAATAATTTTTATGGGATAAAAATGTACAATTTTTTATTTTTAAACAAATATAATATAAATGTTAAAATTCATAAAAAATTACGAATATTACAAAAATTACAAAATAATTCATTTTTAAATATCATATCATTATATAAAAATAATTTTATAAAAAACAAGGCTTCGGATTCAGTATAGGGGCTGAGTCCGGAAATTAAAATGCGAAATAACTGTATTCTAAAAATATAAAAATTATAGAAAAATAGAATAAAATATTCTATGCTACATAGAAGTCACAAAACACGTATGGAATAATTTTACTATTTAGTAAAAATCATAACGCGTTTAAATGAATTAAAAATAAACTAACACACAGTAAAATGAACTAAAAATTTATTTTGATATAATAAATTACACGTAATTTTCCTGGTCATTACATTCTTCCCCCTTATAAGGATTCCGTCCTCGGAATCAACTAAGGCAACCAGTGGGATTCCTTAACTCCATCATCAACACTTGCTTTACAAAACTGGGGATAGTATTCCTTCGTAAACAACTTCTCCAAAATCTCAATTTAACTATAGGGTCTCTATTTGACACAGTTATCACCAGAGTCTTACAACCCATCGTTATTCATTTCAAATATGGCTCGACCAACTTTCCATTAACATTATCCTTGATAGAGAGAGCGAACTGATTCCAATGATATGTCACTGATATTCTAATCATTTTAGAACTCGCTCTTACTCTTGGCGATTCCGTTGCGAATCTAATTTCTATTAGCGAATTTCGCTTATTCTGACCTGATTGGCATACCCTTGAAATTTAGTAGAGATAACAAGAATCATGAAATTTTAAAGAGAACAGATTCCATACCATAGCAAATGTCCCACAATTGTGGTTATGAATTTTTACGAATTTTTAAAGCAACTTGATTTGAAATGAAAGAATAACTGAGAGATCAATATGATCACATTAACTCGACGTTGTGTGTCTTAGCTCTCTGACATTTACAAATAAAGGTGATCAGCCTTCTTGTAATACACAACACACCAGTGATGGCGTCCCATCCAACTTCTATCACACAGACAAATATACCTGGTGTCCCCTATAAATAGGGTTATTCATCTCAATTGGAGTAAAGAAGTATGAAAGGAATTCCAAAGGTGTTATTTTCCGAAAAGAAGAACTAGAAAGAAAGTACCGAACGAGTGGTACTATATTGCAAATAAAGTTATTAACCACTGGAGAAAACAAAAAGTTGAAAGTCTCAGAAATTTGAAAGTAGGTTTCATAATAACCTCTAAGATAATTGAATCCAAAATCGAGGTTGAACACAAGTGTCAAAATGTCACTGTTTAAAAGAGGAGATATATCTTTTAACGAATACCACTTTAGGAGGAGTATCAAAATAATTCATAGAAAGGAAAGGTATTTCCAAGATCTCTACTTGTGCCTTCTTTGTCAGCTCCTTCGATCGCTCATCATTCGATTTTAAGCTTCTTCCTTTCCACGTTTTAAGGATATCGATATCGTTTGTCATCGTCAACTCGTAATAAATCTCTGAAGATTCCACAGTAGACAACTCCATTCGCAAGGCGGTCTATCCAGTTCAGCACACCTATCTCAAACGAGTACTCCAATCTTAACTTACTAATTTGTACTACATCCAATAGTCCAACACGAACTCTATATGAGCTCTGACGTTCCTTACTTATCTATACACACTCCTACACACTCTCGTTTCTAGTTTACTATAACTATGCTCTGATACCAACTGTGACACCCCCCAAATCCGGGGTCAGGAGATTTGGTCGTCACGCGAAAATCCTCAAAATAAAACATCTGTTTAATAATAATCATTCACTTGTGATTGTCCAACACTGGAAATATAATATCTGTGACCCCAAACATACCAAGATCTTTTAAGGTTATAGGGCTAGAAACAAGAATCCAAATTCCATTAAATAAAAAGTTTTCCTTCTTTACCACATTCTCTTTGATCAAATCTTAAATCACTGGTGTAACTTCGATAAGAAGTACGCCATGCCAAATAGACTATTACATAATAATAATAATAATAATAATAATAATAATAATAATAATAATAATAATAATAATAATAATAAATATTAGAACTCAATTATATAAAATAGATCTTACTCTAAAGCCAAACATCCTGAGCCAAGTCATCTTCGAAATAGCATCACGCTTCTTCTCTTTCTGAATTGTGCGGATACGTCTCGCCAAACTACCTTACTGAAATGTTAGAATCTACAACAGCAAGTATGAGCGAAAGAAATGCTCAGCAAGCGTATAAAAATTTTGATATAAAATCAGGATAAGTGGGGCATAAAAATCAACTGAAATGTACAACAGTTTATAGAGAAACTGAATCAACAACTGTGATATAATTCAAACCATAACTGAAATCATTTGGCAGGTCATAAAAAAATGAATCATCTGCCAACTCACAATATATAATAGCCATTCGGGCGATATGGATTGGATATATATAACTGAAACACCATTGCCCCCTGATCAGGTTCTAAGGCAATGGGACCCTTTATACTCCACCGGTATTCTCTTTTTTCCGTGTGGGTATAATCCGGATTTCTGGGGTACCCAAAATAGGCAAGTAATGTTAGCCTATAGGAAGATGGAATGGTTACCATATCCTCCTTAAATATTGTTGGACCATGAATTCATCATGGCCTCCTACGCTTTACCATTTTGCTGGACCATGAAATCATCATGGCCTCCTACGCTTTAATAACTTCCAATCCAATAGAGCAATTTCCGAATTCAACAGGAAATGCTTAGTTTTACATATAGTTCATATCCTTAGTATTTACTACGATCATAAGGATATGAAGAGTTTATCTTAAACAATTTCTTTCATCAAGGATACCAATATCAAGCAACTGTGTTTGCATAAAAATATTTAAGAACCACAAATAGCTCTGAACAATAACTATTTGTCATGATATGAAGAAATGAAACAGAAAATAAAAAGTGTATAGGATGATCAAGAAAATACTTGCCTCTGGTCCTTAGCTATTGCATAACGTCGAAGTAATACTACTTTCTTCTTCTATCTTACGGCATCACAATCTTCTATTTCAATCATTCGTCGGTTTGACGCTCTTGCGATTGCCACGAGTCTGATCTGTTGACATCGAGCCCGCGCGTCTACTTCTATAGTCACACACCAATATACCTGTCCAAAGAAAATAATTGGAAATGTCCCCTTTGAACATATACGTTTTCCCGGTGTAAAGACACATCACAATAAATCCAACAACCACAAACAATCCTGCATCCATCTCTAACCTTCTTCATCTTATACCAACTTAACTCCGCTGACATTCCTAAGTCAATATTCACCAATTAATCCTCGAAGTTAACAAATAAATCCTCGAGACCAATACTTAATCTTCGAATTAAATACATATACACTTGTCACGTAACCAATCAACACATAGCACGCATACGACTCACAAATAAAAGAGTACTCAAATTATTACTAGAATATTTACAAATCACTAACAGATAATCGACGAATAATAACACGCAATTCACAAAATTTTCTGATAGCATATGACACGAAATTTTCACAAAATCGGTCTAACAACTCAATTCGGGACTCAACTGGACTAAAGAAATATTTTTAAAACAATTTTAGCTCACAATTTTGGAATAAAATCCAACTCAGGATTTTAAAACATTTTCTGAAATTTTTGAATAATTAAAAACTATTTTTAAACATAAAATTGGTTAATTAAAAATTAAATAATCCTAATTAAATTAATTAAAAGCAACTAATAATTAATTAATAAAATTATTTAATAAATGATTACATTTATCAAATAATTAAATTAATTAAATCATTATTTGAAATTAATTAGTATAATTATAAATATTTAATTCTTAATTATTTTTGAATTAAAAGTAAATAATAAAATAATTTTTTTTAAAAATTAAAAATAGAATTCATAAATAAATTCTGAATTTCTAAAATAGTTTCAGAAAATAATTTTCTGAATTTTATAATTAAATTCAGAATTTTTAAAAGATTTAAAAGTAATTAAAAGTAAATAAAAGTAAAATAATTTTATTTTATTTAAGAAACCATCGTCTTTCTCAGACTCGGCACCGGCGAAAAAATCCGGCGATCCCCAAAAGTCGATCATTCGACTTTGTTTTTTATGGTAACACAATCCAATTCAACCCAACACTCTAACCATGACAACAAACACGAAAATCATTCAACGATTCGACGATTCCGGCGAAAAACCAAAGCTCTCCGACGAGCTTCTTCAATTTTCCGGCGAACCCAAAATCCGACACCAAACTACGAGCTCTATACATCAAATCAAAGCTTATAACTCCTAAAATCTATATCAACCATCAAGAACATCAAACAATTAACAACCAAGCCGGAAAAATCAAAATTATATGTCACCCCCACTAAACTCGATTTGCTAAATCGGACATGAAAAATCAAATAAAAATCATAATTAAACCCCTGAGATCATAAGCAATCTATAGACACTAACCACATAAACAACAAATCATCGAACAAGCAACACCAAATTCAAGAAATTCGAAATTTAAATAAAAAATACAAAATTACGATGGAGGCATACACACATATACAAAACCACATAATCATGTAGTACAGATCATGAGATTCAGTTTAGTTACTCATATGAAAGATTTGGATCCCGGAATCACCTTCAAAAGACTGTTTGATTCTCAAGAACACCAAGAACAGTTTTTCCAGAAAATTCCCTAAAAATTAATCAGAAAATCTGATTTTCTGATTCTTTGAATAAATAAAAATAATTCAGCTGCTTTTATATTAATCGAAAATTAATACCCCAAAAATATTTTTAACCCCTAATTAAAATCATTAAGCCTTAAAAATAATTTTTATGGGATAAAAATGTACAATTTTTATTTTTAAACAAATATAATATAAATGTCAAAATTCCCCAAAAATTACGAATATTACAAAAATTACAAAATAATTCATTTTTAAATATCCTATCATTATATAAAAATAATTTAATCAAAAACAAGGCCTCGGATTCAGTATAGGGGCTGAGTCCGGAAATTAAAATGCGAAATAACTGTATTCTAAAAATTTAAAAATTATAGAAAAATAGAATAAAATATTCTATGCTACACAGAAGTCACATAACACGTATGAGATAATTTTCCTATTTAATAAAAATCATAACGCGTTTAAATGCATTAAAAATAAACTAACACACAGTAAAATGAACTAAAAATATATTTTGATATAATAAATTACACGTAATTTTCCCGTTCGTTACAATTCAAGTTCACACCGTTATATACATAAATCAAACCAAGCCAAACATAACAATATATTTCACTTAATGCATGATCTAGAAAAGGTAAAATGTATGCAGACCATGTCCTTATTCTAAAAGAGTCGAAAGATTATTTATGTGAAGACTTTCAACTTAATGCATGTGTATGACAAAATAGTGAGTGACAAATATTTACAAGCAAATAGGTCAAGATCAACAAACATATATAAATAATAACTGTAATAAAATTCAAAAGTCTAAATCTAAGAATATGTATGTTTGACTAGATAAAATTTAGTAAAGAAAATCAAATTAACAAATGAAATTGTAGTAATTCTAACACATCAATGCATTATATACACGCGTACAACTTCCTAAAGTCACATGGAACACTGGATTGATATAAAATACGTGGAAATTTTTTATTTATTTTTGGGATAGGAAATGAATGGTTTCTGATTATATATTGTATTGTTAATATTTTCAGTATTTTGATACAAGCATATGAAATGAAATTTGCAAATAAATGGTGGAACTATAGTTAAGATCAAGACTTATATTAGAATCCTCTAATGTACAAATCGGTCGTTGATGTTTATAAGATATAAAAATACCAAATTTAATGAAAGTCGTTAAATGGTGAAAGGATAATTGTGTATCTGTACGATGTATGTATATGTATATATATTGAAATAAATATGTCATGAATACACGTGATCACCCTAGTTATCCGAGAAAGCGATTATGTGTAGAATAAAGCGGTTATAAGCAAGTAGTTGCTTATACCCTCCTTGATCAAAATAGATGATTATATAATCATCACCGAAATAAATCAACGAAAAATATTGACTTTTTCAACCAAAATTCTGAAGATAATGCAGAGAGCTTCAAATCTGTGTGACTGGTTCTAAAGAGATTGAGAATAATCTATGAATTTAATCAAATCAATCCACTTAGTCATTTGCTCTTTTTCTTCAGGCACCGATCTTCAATTTATCATCATGGTCGTGTGTTGGTCAAAATCCTTTACATCTTAACCCAAATAGAAGTGAAAGGAACACACGATTGCAAACTGAAAATGAAGGGGTAAGGAATTCTGGACATGGAGATAGAGATTCAAAATTTAAATACGTTCGAGTCAACCAATAAAGTTGACGAAAGCGGACGCATGAACCATAACTGATAAAAAAATCAAGATTGTAATACACTTTCCCTTTATTAGCAAGTAGAACAGTACTCTCCCTCAATTTTCTCTGTCCCGACCTATCATCTATCTATATCTCTCTCTCTCTCTCTCTCTTTCTCTCTCTCTCTCTTTCCCCCTCTTCTCTCTCAACTCATATGCTCTAAAATACTTACATGTACACAAAAGTATCTTTAAAAACAAAGAGTTGCAATACCCAATAGATCAATTTTAAATCACAAAACCATCTCTATATCAGTCATAAATGTATCAATCTTGAACACCCATGTGCTTCAATGTCAAACACCGAGGTTTAAAAATTTTGAAGTTGTTGCGTACATGTTTGTTGAATTGCTTGAAGGAAATGAAGCTTCTTGGAGTATAATGACATTAGTTTGTGTGATAATGAATGAGAGATATGAATCAATTTTTTTATTTTCATTTATTTGTTAGACTAGGGATTTGATTCATATGCAAAACAAAAAAAATTGATACGATCAGATTTTTGCTCATATGGTTAATGATACTTTGGAAGGTTATAATTATAAGATGGTACGAAAACCGACCTATTTGCAAGATGCTGTGTTGGCTACTCTATATGTTTGTGAAGAAAGTCATAAACGAGGATCCTAGAAAAAATAAAGAATTATGGTAGCTATACATTGAATGTCAAATCTACTTGTGAAAATACTCATATGCTGGTGGATATATAAATTGTGCCTGTAAACTCATTGAAAAAAATATCCAAAAATTACATATGAATCGAGCAATTAATAATAGTTGCAGGTCTTATTGAATGTATTGATAGTAAAAAAATTTATTAATTTTGATAGAGATTATTTTGGTTTTGGTTCAGAAGTAATGGATGTCATCAATGTTGGCTTACGACTTGACACAACCACAAATTTAGATTTTAAATTTTTATGTTGGATTATATTTATAATTATGAATATGTGTGCTTTGGGGATACTTACTTTTGAGTTTACTTTTAATCTATTATAAAAGTTTAACAATTATTTTTAATGGTACATCAACATAAATAAGATGAAAGGGTGTAATAAGTCTTTTCAAACCCTTCAACACCCTCAAATCTAGAGAATGTAAACCACTCATTATATAAAATAATCAATAAGTCTGTTTAGCAATTCCGAATGGTTGAACCAATCGTTTTAAAAATTGATGATTCATATATAAAGTGTAAGCTTCAATGATTAAAGGATAACATAGCCCAATTTTTACTTTTGTTAGGTAGTGAAGGTCCGAAGGATATGTAACTCCCAACTTAATTTTTTTTTTTTGACTTAATTTCATATTACATCCCCTTAATTTTGGCTTATTACACTTTGGTTTAAGTTCTTTGACAAAAATCAGTTTGCATCCCCATACTTTAAATTTCACTACAATTTGCATCCATTTAACGCTTTTCAAATAAATTTGACGGTTATAGTTAGTTAAATTGTGGGTAATTTGGTCATTATAATCAATAACAATTTTTAAAAAATTAACAACCTGAATTATTATTATTATTATTTTAAGATTTTTATATTTATCAAAATTATGTTATTTACAAATTTTACAAAATATAATTTATAATTTATAGATTTTTTTGACAAATTAAAATATGTATTACTAAAAGTTTCGTAAATTATTACTTGAAATATAAACTGTTAGGAATAATTCATGAGTTGTAATGTTAAGAATAGAATTTTACTTATACTTCTTGTATATCCTGATCTTATAAAGGATTTAGTACTTTGTATAGGTTATATGTGTTAGACAGTAATCTGTAGAATTAAGTCAGGAAAAGTGCATCAAGTACTACATGTCAGGAACTGAGATTGGATCCTGATATGACAAGTCAAATACTGATCAAGTACTGATGGGATGGTCAGATCCTGATGCAAGATGGAATCCTGATATCAGTCGTGTTACTGACGATGTCATTATGGATGCTACAGAAACTGGCAAGTGCTATAAAACAGGATTGTTTGTTTGAAGAACAAGCAAGAAGATATCATGAAGGAAAGAATTATCTATTGATGGAAACTATCAACTGGACGGCAGAACATTGTATTGTATAGATTAGCTTTCTGTTATTAGTTGATAGGTAGCATTATAAATACTCTCCCTATATCATTATAAAAAAGAGTCGAACGATTGTGAGTCGAGAGTATAAGGTTTGTATTCGAGAGTTCGAAACAAACAGAGAGAGATGTGTATTGTCAGCAGCTGCTAAAGGTATTTGTACACCTTTGGTAAAGTTTGTGTTTGATCTTATTAATACAAACAGTTTGGTTTATTCGTTTGTTCTTGTTTATTTATTCGAGCAAAAATCAGACACGATTATATAACTTGTATTCAACCCCCCTTCTACAAGTTATTCGAGTTAACAATTGGTATCAGAGCAGGTTGATTTCGAATAATCATAAAGATCTGCAATCATGTCTGGTTACAAGGATGGTAATACTAAGATTCCTATGCTCAAGAGAAACGAGTATACTCTGTGGGAAGTAAAGATGTTGCATCACTTGGAAGCAACAGACCCTGATTATCTTGACAGGATCAGAGATGGACCTTTTGTTCCAACAAAGGTTGTTGTTCAAACAACTGTTGATGGTAAAATTCAACCAGAACACACAGAAGAGAAGCCAAAATCTGAATGGTCAGATAAGGACAAGGATAACGTTCTTAAAGATGCTAAAGTGAGAAACATATTGTTCAACAGTCTTGATTCTGTTCTCACTAACTATGTTCTCTCTTGTAATACTACTAAGGAGATATGGGACAATTTGAAGGTTCATTGTGAAGGTACAAAGCCTGTCAGGAAGAATATGAGGACACTACTTATACAACAGTATGAGTATTTTGAATCCAAGTCCGGTGAGTCACTTACTGATACCTTTGATAGGTTTACAAAACTCATCAATGAGATGGCCATGCATGGTAAATATTATGACTTGGAGGATATGAATACTAAGTTCATGAAAGCCTTGCCTGATTTCTACAATGAGAAGATATCTGCAATTGAGGAAGCAAATGATCTGGATGAGATATCATTAGAGGCAGTGTATGGAAAACTTAGGGCTTATGAACTTGACAAGCAGCAGAAGAAGAGCAGGAGTGAAGGAAAGATGAAAATTGTTGCACTCACTGCTCAATCTGAATCAAAGAAGCTTCCAGAGGAACAGCATGTTGAGCCTGCTGTAAAGAGCTCAAGGAAGAAGAAAAGCAAAGAAAGTTTTGAGTCAGAAACTACAGATATAGACTCTGACAACAGTAATTCTGAATCAGAGATGCAGGAACTCTTTGCTATGTTTGCTAAAGCTTTCAAGAAAGGAAGATTCAACAGGAGAAGATTTAGCAAAGGACCTTTTCAAAAGAAAGATGAGAAGAAGAGTGACAAAGGCAAAAGTACAATTGTCAAGCTTGATAAGGCCAAGATCAAGTGCTTCAACTGCAGCGAGCTTGGACACTTTGCTAGTGAGTGTAAGAAACCTAGGAATTCAGGAAAGGGTAATGCACTCATGGTCACACATAAGGATTGGGCTGATTCCAGTGATTCTGAAGATGAATTGGATTATGACAACATTGCATTGATGGCAAATGTTTCAGACAAACCTGGATCTCTAAAGAAAACTTCTCCTTCTTCTGTTAAGGTATCACTTTACTCTCTTGACTCATTTGATAGCTTAGATTCTGATGATATTAGATCTATCCATGCTGAGTTTAAGAATCTTATGACTAATTTTAGAATTCTTACTAGTGAAAGAGATGATCTTAAGGTTAAGAATGATAAGTTAATTGATAGAAATAATTTTCTTGAATCTGAGTTAATTCAAATGGAAGAATATAAGTTAAGTTCTGATAAAGCTAAGCATGATTATAGTGTTACTCTTGAGGCTTATGACTATGTCAGGAAAGAACTAGAAGAAGAGAGAGATGTGATTAAGACCATTAATAATTCTGGTAAAAAGACTCAAGAAATCTTTGAAAGTGGAATTCGTGGTAAAGTTAATGGTTTAGGTTTTGATAAGGCTAGACAAGAAGAAAAAGTAGCTATTGTCAATGATGATAGTAAATTAGAAGCTAGCACATCTAAATCTGAAGGTAAGAAGATAGTTTCTGAACCTAAACATGTTAAATTTGTTGATTCAAAAGGTACCCCTGTTGTACACAAAAGAATTAACAATAGTAATTCAAATGAGAAAGTGTTAGAGAAACCTAAGAATTTCAACATAGGTTTTCTATCTAAGTCTCAATTGAAACAGAAACTAGATGGTCTTTCAGAGTCTAGCAAGATCAAAAGAAATAGGAATGGAAAAGAAGGTATTAACAAAGAGAATAATTACAAGAATGTACTTGATGCACCTAGAAAAAAATGCTATAAGTGTGGAAATCATAATCATTTGGCCCTAGTCTGCAATCAAAAACCTTTTTGGAAAACTGAGTCAAGATTTCCCAAGACTTAGAAAATTCAATATCAACCACAAAAAGCTTGTTATCATTGTGGTAGTTTACTTCATTCCATTTACATGTGTAGAGAATATCATGAACTGTATTATGACTATTATTCTCTAAAATCTGAAACTCCTAGTCACAAACAATTTTTGAAATCAGAGTCTAAGGTTGACTCTGCAACAGGTAAAGTAAAAGCAAAATCTTCAAAGCCTGTTGTTTCTAAATCTAGAAAGAAAGGATCCAATCAAAGTTGGGTCCTAAAAAATCCAAACTAGTTATTTTTTTTTTTGCAGGGCACAGGAAAGAAGCATTCAATTATCTTGGATAATGGATGCTCTGGACATATGACTGGAAAGAAGTCCCTGCTTACAAAGTTTGAGAGGAAAGCTGGCCCACTAATATCTTTTGGAGATGGCAACAAAGGAGAAACTCTGGGATATGGCTCAATTGTTTTTGGGAATGTCATCATAGAAAATGTAGCACTAGTTGAAGGCTTGAAACATACACTTTTAAGCATAAGTCAACTGGGTGATAAAGGTAACCAATCAATCTTTGACAGAGAAGGATGCAAAATCTTGAATATGCAGAATGGAGACATTGTTCTAACTGGTCAAAGACATGGTAACATATATGAAGCCAACTTGAGTGATACATCTAAAGGAATTGTTAGATGTCTCTACAGCAAAGCAGCAAATAATGAAAGCTGGAATTGGCACAAGAAGCTCTCACATCTTAACTTCAAGAAGCTTAATCAACTTGTTAAGCACAATCTGGTGAGAGGCCTACCTCAGGCAAATTATGTGCAAGATGGACTTTGTGATGCTTGTCAGCTTGGAAAACAAAGAAGAACCACTTTCAAGAGCAAGACTGAAAATGCGATTACTGAACCATTTCACATGCTACATCTTGATTTGTTTGGTCCAGTAAGCATCATGTCTATCAACAAGAAAAGATATGCTCTGGTGATAGTGGATGATTTCACAAGGTTCACTTGGGTGTTCTTTCTATACAAAAAGGATGAAGCTCCTCAGCAAATCATTGAACTTGTCAAGAATATTCAGAATAGCTCGGAGTACAAAGTTAAAGTACTTAGGAGTGACAATGGTATAGAATTTAAGAATTCTTCAATGGAGGAGTATTGTGCATACAATGGAATCACTCAACAGTTTTCTGCACCTGGAACACCTTAGCAGAATGGTGTAGTGGAAAGAAAGAACAGGACTCTCATAGAGGCAGCAAGAACCATGCTTGCAGATGCAAAGCTTCCAACCTATTTCTGGGCAGAAGCTATTAACACTGCATGTTTCACTCAAAATTGTACCTTGGTAAATGGTCATGGAAAGACTCCCTATGAGATGATCAAAGGAAAGAAGCCAAGTGTGAAATACTTTCACATCTTTGGATGCAAATGCTATGTCCTAAAAGTTCATCCAGAATAACTTGGAAAATTTGAAGCCAAATCAGATGAAGCAATCTTTCTAGGATATTCAGCATCAAAGGCCTTCAAAGTTTATAATCTCAGAACTCACATTGTTATGGAATCAATTCATGTTGCATTTGATGATAAGAAGTTTGGAATTTTACAAACTGATGAAAGCCATGACAAATTTGAATTTGAAAATCTTAAGGTTTCTGAGATACTCTCCAGTGATGATGAAAGTTCTCCAGAAGGAATTTCTATTGCTTCTCAAAGGAATGCTACTGTTAAAGGGGAGCAAGTTGATCAAGGAGAACACAGTGATCATCAGGAGCGGACTAGTCATTCAGAGTCTACTCCATCAGAAACTGATCCTTCAGAGTCTAGTGAAGGAAGATCAGAAACTAGCAACAATATGGAATCTACTGATTCTACTGATCAAGGGGAAGCTTTTGAAGGCAGAGAAGATTATTCAATAAGAGATACCACTAACTTAGGGGGAGAGTCTAGCAAAGGCAATCTACCACCTGTTAGAAAATGGACAAAGGATCATACTGAAGATTTGATAATTGGTGATCCAAATAGTGGTGTTCGAACTAGAAGATCAATTCAAAATGAATGCTTGTACAGTTACTTTCTCTCAAAGAATGAACCTAAGAAGGTTGAAGAAGCCTTACAGGATCCTGATTGGGTAATTGCAATGCAGGAAGAGTTAAATTAGTTTGAGAGAAACAAAGTCTGGAAACTGGTACCAAGACCTAAAGACAGATATATTGTTGGTGCAAAATGGGTTTTCAGAAACAAGCTAGATGAATCTGGTATGATTGTAAGAAATAAAGCAAGACTGGTGGCCAAGGGTTACTCTCAGGAAGAAGGCATTGACTATGATGAACCTTTGCCCCTGTAGCAAGATTGGAAGCAATCAGGATGTTTCTTGCATTTGCAGCTTATTCAAAGTTCAAGGTATACCAGATGGATGTAAAGAGTGCTTTTCTAAATGGCAAGCTTGATGAGGAAAAGTATGTGGAGCAACCACCTGGTTTTGTTGATCCAAAGTTTCCAAATCATGTCTACAAACTTGACAAGGCACGCTATGGACTAAAGCAGGCACCAAGAGCATGGTATGAGACTTTGTCTAAATTTCTTCTTGAAAATGGCTTCACGAGAGGTACAATTGACAAAACTCTATTCTTTAGAAAGATAAAAGGTGAATTGCTTTTAGTTCAAGTTTATGTTGATGATATCATATTTGGTTCTACTAATGAAAAGTTGTGTGCTAAGTTTAGCAAGCTTATGCAGTCTAAATATCAGATGAGCATGATGGGTGAACTAAATTATTTCTTAGGCTTGTAGGTCAAACAGACTGAGACTGGTATTTTCATTAATCAGTCAAAATATATCAAAGATCTTTTAAGAAGGTTTGACTTTCAAGACTGTGCAGTTGCAAAAACACCCATGGCAACAACCACTAAATTAGACTCTAATCCTAAAGGAAAGAGTATGGATAATACTAGTTATAAAGGCTTGATAGGCTCATTGTTATATCTAACTACAAGTAGACCAGATATAATGTTTTCTACCTGTTAATGTGCTAGATTCCAAAGCGATCCTAAGGAATCTCATTTAATTGTTGTGAAGAGAATTTTTAGATATCTCAAAGGAACTCCAAATCTTGGTTTGTGGTATCCTAGAGAATCTGACTTCTCCCTAATTGGCTATTCAGACTCTGACTATGCAGGGTGTAAAATAGACAGAAAGAGCACTACAGGTACATGTCAATTCTTGGGAAACAGATTGATTTCTTGGGCAAGCAAGAAGCAACAATCTGTCTCAACCTCAACTGCAGAAGCTGAGTACATTGCAGCAGGCAGTTGTTGTGCACTGCTCCTTTGGATAAGAAATCAGTTGATGGATTATGGTATGACACTTAGTAATATTCATATGTTTTGTGATAATACTAGTGCTATCAAAATTGCAGAAAATCCAGTTCAACATTCAAGGACTAAGCACATTGATGTCAGGTATCATTTTATTAGAGAACATATTGAGAATGGTACTGTTGAACTTCATTTTGTTCCTACTGACAAACAACTTGCAGACATTCTAACTAAACCACTTGATGAGGCTACATTCATTAGGTTGGTAAGTGAGTTAGGAATGTTAAATTTTTAAATCTTTAACATCTGCAAAAGTAGCAAGGTATGATGTTAAGCTTATAGACCTGATAACTTTGTCAGGATCTATATTTGATTGTTAAATGCTTAAGCTGTAACATTGTACTTTGATAAATTACAGTATGATAGACTTGTTAATAAACATCAGGATCAGGATTGCTATCAGTATGCTGACGTCATCAGGATTTTATCGTTAGTATCAGGATTGTGAAATTTGTGTGTCTTATTGTTTCAAATCCTGAAGTACATTTTATGTAGTGATCTAATTCTGAGTTCTGTTAAGTCTATGCTAGCAAGCTTTAATACATTCATACTGATAGTTTATATTGTTTTTTCAGATCAGTCAATAAACAACAATAGGCAAGTAGATAATAAGAAAACTTGTATTTTCATTAATCAAAAGCATTACATACATAGAAATGAAGTAGAAACATCTTTTTGTCTAACTTCTACTAATAACCCTATTCTTGTCTAAAGTTGTTGCTGCTTTAATCTTCAAAGATCGACTTCAGGACAAGGAGCATCTCAAGAGTCACTTGGATGATCTACTCCTGGATTCCTTGTCTGGGCGACATGAATGAGAGCAGCAGACTCAACTCCATGCTTATTGAGGAGAATGAATAGCATCTCCATCAAGATCAACCTCAGACTCTCGGCCAAATTCTTCATCCTCAAGTTTTGAGGACGTTAGAGGAAGATTGTATCCAACAGATGGATGTTATAAGAGAAGGTTCTGGACATTATTTGGATCTATTCCAACCATGTCTAATGCGATGAGAAAAGTCATCTTTTCAAAAAGATAAACTATGAACTTTTGGTCGTCATGAACAAGCTGTTCATCGTCTGTGAGGAATTGAAAGATTGGGTTCATATGATTGTTTGATTTGAAAGATCTATGTTTACAGAAAGGATTTGTGTATTTTTGGAGTAAAGAAAGGCAAAAGACATCAGGTGTTTATAAAGGAAAAAGTGATAAGCTGAACAATCATTTGAAGTGTTCAATGCATCGGCGTAAATATCCATGCATGTGACTGGCCCTCTCATATTTCAAAGATATTTTGACAATCTACAAAAATATTTTTGCTTGGATTATTGATGTTCTTTTCAGGATAATTTTTTAAATTGCCACGTGGAACTCCATTTAATCTCTGAAATCTGGATGATAGTGATCAGGAAGACAAGAGAAATTTCATCAGGATTGATGATAATTTTTATTTTTAAATCACATTGATATTTGTGATTATCTTGGTGAAAAAGGTCACGTTAGGAAACAAAGCTGATCAGTATTGATTTTATCTTGATTATACCCTGATTTATTTTATTGAAATCAATTTTGGATTTTATTTTCCAAAAATCATGGTGTTGTGCCCAAATTCATCATGGGCTGGATTTAGGCCCATTAGGCCTTAGGATTCGGTCCATATGAGCTAAAAGGTGAATCCAGTACGAGTTATGAAGATCAGATAGAAGAAATGATTAAGGAAGTATGAGTATCAGGAGGTTCCCAATGGTCAAGAAGCTGAGCTGAGCATTAGAAGACCAGGTTCCTCCCAACGGAAGAGTTCGAGTTCGCATAACAACAGCCATAGATATGACGAGAGCATGTGAAGAGCTATCCAGTCTAACCAGTTTGTTATTTGTGCAGGTACTGATGCCTAAAGGGAGGTCCCTAAGTGATATGTCCCGAAATAAGGAGGTTCCTGAGAAACAGGCTCCTGAGATATAGGTTCCTGAGTACCAGGTTCCTACGAGTTGCCAACAGAAGTTTCTAGAAGCCATCTAGAACAGATAAACGAATTGATATTGGAGTATAATTCTAGGGCGCAGATGATCCCAGAATTATCTCTGATCAATGAGAGAATTATAGTAGGGTACGAACTCGAGTTCTATTCTACTTAGCCAACTAGTTCGTGGAAGGCTCTAAAGGAACCTGAGTCCTACATGAACTAGGTGACCGAATACAGCTATTCCAGTAAGAGACAGAATCACGTTAGAACTACGTGAGCTTGATCCCTATATATACAAGGGTACGTAGGCACCTCGGGGGTAAGACGCATTCAGTTCTCTAATTCTCTCTAAAGGCACTTGAGATTATTGGAGACACCCTCGAGCACAGCTCAACCCCCACAAACACAACCCAAACCTTTCACAAAACAGTTGATCGCTAGTCTATACAACTACCCGTAAACCTCTCAAAAGTTGTTACAAAATCCACTCATCAACATTGGCGCTAGAAGGAGGGGATAGTTAACATCTTAAGAGTGGAAAAGATGTCAGGCAACTCTGATAGCGAATTAGAGAACTGAAAGCAGCTATGGGAACAAATCTCCTCCCAAAGCACCGAAGGTTACCAAAGCAGCTATGATGGAAGTCTTAAAGACTGTGGGATAACGATTGTCGACTTTGGAGCAGGCTTCAAGCAAAAAGAAGAAAAAGAAGGCAAAGAAAGGCAAGAAGTCGAAGGTTACTCCGAAACAGTTGAACTTTGAGGAAGAAGAATCTGAGGATGGAGAGGAGGTTCCAGAAGATGGTGAAGAACCAAAGCAGAATAATGGTGATGAAGAACTAGAGAATCCTGAGAAGAGTAAAACTTTTAGCAAGGGCCGTACAGGGTCCAAGAGAAAGAAAAAGACCAAGACCGGAGGTTCCTCACAGAAAAAGAAGAAAGATAAAGACCCATCTGTTGAGATAATTGAAGAAGAAAACACAGATTCAGGCGAGGTTACTGAAGAATCAAGCACTGCAGAGTCGAAAGAGGAGGAAGGAGCGAGCAAAAAGACAAAGGCGGAAGCTGCTGGGGAGGTGACAACAGAAGATATCAAGAAAATTTTGGCTCAGCTCAAGGACGAAAAGAATCTTGCTGTGAATCCTATAACTGCTTCTCCTTTCACCAAGAAGGTTCGAAAGTCGGCTCTGCCTAGGTCTTACAGGCCTTCGAATGAGTTGAAGTTCGATGGAACTACTGACCCCATTGAATACCTCAGTCATTTCGACACAGAGATGGATGTCTATCAAGTGAAGGAAGCCACCAGATGCAGGTTACTGGCTGCAACTCTACAGGGTGGAGCCCATCAATGGTTCAAGAGGTTACCTGCCGATTCGATTGGTTCTTGGGCGAGTATGGGGAAGCTCTTCGTCACTCAATTCAGAGCATCCGTTGCATTCGCACCACCTACCAATACCTTAGCCAACATCAAGCAAAGACCTAGTGAGACATTGACGGAATACTTCAAGAGGTTCAATGCGGAGGTTCCGAAGGTTAGGAAAGCATCTGAGGAAACCATAAAGAATTTCTTAATTGCTGGGGTCAAAGGAGGCTCAGACTTTTGGAAAGCACTTCAAGGAAAAGAACCAGAGATGTTGGAAGATTTTTATGCCCAGGCAGAACCTTTTCGTCTTGTGGAGGAATCTCTGGCCGAGTTAAAGAAGGATCCAGATTTCGTAAGGCAAAGTGGAAGCAAGAGGTCGAGACCAAGAAGCCCCAATGGTCGTGACAGTAAGAAGGTGGTTAGTCGTACATCCCAGGTAAAGCCTGAAGCTGAAGCTGTGAATCCTACTAGACCTGTCATGAGTCAGGTCCCGCCACCAGCTTCATATAACCACGACAAACGTGAGAGACCTGTCTATGAAACTTTCACCCCTTTGGTAGCTCCAATCGATCACATTTACGCGGTGAATGAGAAGTCCTCGTGGTTTAAGAAGCCTTTCAGAACTGGTCCTCCAGGGAATAAGAATGAGTGTCCATACTGTGACTTCCATGATAACAATGGGCATAATACTGCAGACTGCCGTCACCTCAAGGACCTAATTGAGACTCTAATCAGACAAGGGCAGTTAAGTGAATGGGTGGCTCAAGAAGGCAAAAAGTATAGAGATGAGAAGACTCAGAGGACACAGACACAGGAACCTGTTGTGATGGAAGGACCACCTAAGGCTGGGTGCATACGCACAATTATAGGAGGTCCCCACATTGGAGGAAGTAGCAGGAGCGCCATGGAGAGATACACCCGTGAAGCTAAAGAACGTCCTTTGACCAGTGTTTATAATCTGTCACGGAGGTCTCCAAAGCTGTTTGAAGGAGAGGATGTAGATATTACCTTCACTGAAGAAGATGCCTCTTGGGTACATCATCCCCATACTGATGCCTTAGTGGTCGAGGCAGGAATCGGGTCTTATGAGGTTCATCGGGTGTTAGTTGATAATGGAAGTTCTGTAAACCTGTTATCTTACTCAGCTTTCAAGAAGATGCATTTTCTGGATAAAGATTTAACTCCAACAAAGGATACCTTGTATGGATTCACTAACAATCAGGTTCATATCAAAGGTAAGATTCGTTTACCAGTAACTCTAGGTAACAAGCCATGTTGCATTACACAACTGGCAGAATTCATCGTTATAGAGGAGAATATGAACTACAATGCTATTCTGGGAAGACCCGTCTTGAAAGAGATGAGGGTGGTAACCTCCATTTACCACCTAACTATGAAGTTCCCAACACCGAGTGGAATTGGTGTAGTTCGAGGACGCCAGTATGAGTCTAGAGAGTGCTACACCAAAGCTTTGCAACATGCTGCTAAGGCTGCAAAATTGCCTGCGCCCATGGACGAGGTTCCTGATGATTTTCCGGGAAGGAACCCAGACAAAATAACGCATGACCTGCGTAGTCCGCCCTTGGAAAGTTTTGTGCCAGCATCCTGTAGAGTTGTAAGAATTGAAGAGATCATAGAAGAGGAACCTCACACTGAGATTCCAATTTTTCGGGGACTGGATACCCTCTACTTGCTGATAGAAAATTCACCCCCTATGGACAAGGATGGTGATGTGTGTATGACAGAAGGTTTGGATGAAGAGAAATCTAGAAAACTGAAACATGACGAAGTTGGTGAAGATAGTCAGCCAGCATCAAAAAGAAGGAATGTCATGCCTTAAGTTCAAGAACCGTCTACATACCAGGAACCTCTAGGGGACTCAACCACAGAGATGGAGGTAGACTTAGATCCTCGAATGCCAGAAACCATGGTCAAGGCTGGACCAGCTGGTGAAACGTTGGATGTGAAGATAAGTGACAAAGATAGTACAAAAGTGTTAAATATTGGAGCTCAACTTGACCCAGCCTTGAAGGAATCACTTATTATCTTTTTGGGCAAGAACTTGGATGTGTTTGCATGGTGTCACGCAGATATGGAAGGAATAGATCCAAGGGTCATGTGTCATAAGTTGAATATTGATCCAGAAAAGAAAGGGGTGAGACAGAAGCGAAGACCAGTTAGTGGAGAAAGAGCTCAAGCATTGAAAGAAGAGGTCGACAGGTTATTGGATGCAGGATTGGTTAAAGAATCTTTCTACCCAGTATGGTTGGCAAACCCTGTTTTGGTAAAGAAACCTAATGGGAAATGGAGAACCTGTGTGGACTTCACAGATCTCAACAAAGCATGCCCGAAAGATAGTTTCCCACTGCCACGGATTGATCAGCTAGTGGATGCAACAGCTGGACATGCCCTCCTCAGCTTCATGGATGCATATTCAGGTTACAATCAAATCCCTATGTATGAACCTGATCAAGAGCATACTTCTTTTATTACAGATAGAGGTCTTTATTGCTATGTATGCATGCCATTTGGATTGATTAATGGTGGAGCCACATACCAACGGTTAGTGAATATGATGTTTAAAGACCAAATTGGCCATACTATGGAAGTATATGTGGATGATATGCTAGTCAAATCCAAGGAAGCTGTTGACCATGTAAAGCACTTAGAAGAAATGTTTGGAATCTTGCGGAAGTACATAATGAAGCTGAACCCTCAAAAATGTGTGTTCGGGGTAGAATCAGGAAAGTTTCTGGGTTTTATGATGAATCACAGAGGTATCGAAGCCAACCCAGCCAAGATTAAAGCATTGATTGATATGAGGTCACCAAGGACTGTGAGAGAGGTTCAGTCCCTTGCAGGGAGAGTTGCAGCCTTGAACAGATTCATCTCGAAGTCCACTGATAAGTGTCAGGAGTTCTTTAAAGCTATAAAGAAAGGAAGCAAATTCGAGTGGACAGCAGAATGTGAGATAGCGTTTGGAAAGTTAAAGGAGCATTTGGGGAGCCCCCCCACTGTTAGCCAAACACGTGGATGGAGAAACAGTGATACTTTACTTGGCCGTATCAGAGTATTCCATTAGTGCAGTTCTGGTTCGAGAAGAGAATGGACAGCAGAGCCCAGTCTACTATGTTAGTAAAAGGTTACTTGATGCAGAAACGAGGTATACAGGAATGGAGAAGTTGGTTTTCACATTAATTCTACCTTCCAGGAAGCTGCGACCTTACTTCCAAGCTCACAAGATTGAGGTAAGAACCTCATATCCACTTAAGCAAGTGATGCATCAGCCAGAAACTTCTGGGAGAATGTTAAAGTGGGCTGTGGAGTTAGGACAGTTCGACATAGAATACAAGCCAAAGACAGCAATCAAAGCTCAAGCTCTAGCAGATTTCTTAATCGAGTTTCCACCTCATGTGGAGGTTACTGGCCAGGAGGGGCCAAAAGAGGTGGTGGAAGAACAGACAGAGAATGACAACTGTGCACCCTGGTGGACACTGTATGTAGATGGAGCTGCTAACAGTGGTGGAGCAGGTGCAGGCATAGAGCTAGTTAGTCCAGAAAGACACCAACTTTATAGCTCGATTCATTTTGCTTTTAGAGCCACAAACAATGATGCAGAGTATGAGGCATTGATTGCAGGTCTCAAGTTAGCCTTGGAGAGGAAAGTTGAGAATATCAGAGTGTTCAGTGATTCAATGTTAGTAGTTTGGCAGATTCGTGGTGGTTTTCAGGCAAGAGGTCCACGAACAGACTTGTATTTGAGGTACTCCCAAGAGTTGATCGCGAGGTTCAAAGAGGTGAAGCTAGATCAAATACCTCGAGGAAAGAATACCAAGGCAGATGCATTAGCCAAGCTAGGATCTCAGAGAGAATCCACATTATTGGGGGTAATCCCACTTCAGATTCAAGAGCAACCTAGTGTTTTCAAAGAAGAAGTGATGGACATCGAGTTTCCAGTTGAAGATTCCTGGATGACCCCAATACATCGTTACCTGGATAAGGGTGAGCTACCTCCCGGTCAAGATGATGCCAGGAAGTTGAGGTATCATGCAGCCAAGTATGTAATCTATGATGGAGTTCTGTATAGACGAGGATTCAATCAACCTTTGCTCAAGTGTGTAGCTGGAGAACAATGCAAGTACATCCTCGAGGAGATTCATGAAGGAGTATGTGGAAATCACTCGGGGGGTAATTCTTTAGCCATGAAGATCCTTCGACAAGGATATTATTGGCCAACCATCAAAGCAGATGCTACCAAATTCGCACAGGCATGCGGTAATTGTCAGAGGTTTGCAAATTTTGATAGTCGTCCTGTAGCACCTATCAAACAGATTGTTAGTCCTTGGCCATTCGCCGTGTGGGGGATAGACCTCATTGGAGAACTCCCGAAAGGAAAAGGAGGAGTGAAATATGCAGTGGTCGTAGTTGATTACTTCACAAAATGGGCAGAAGCAGAACCACTTGCTAAGATTACAGCATCAAAATTGACTGAGTTCGTGTTTCGAGCCATTGTATGCAGGTTTGTCATTCCGCAGAAGCTGATTTCTGACAACGGGAAGCAGTTTGATAGTAGAGAGCTTAGAGGTTTGTGTGAGCAGTTTGGAATTCAGAAGGCATTTTTAGCAGTGTACTATCCACAGAGTAATGGACAGACTGAAGCGGTGAACAAGATTATCAAGCATACTTTGAAGACAAGGCTTGAAGATAAGAAAGGAAGCTGGCCAGAGGAGCTTCCTGGAGTCTTGTGGTCGTATAACACCACGCTTAGAACTACAACTGGTGAGTCTCCCTTTACTCTCGCTAATGGTTGTGAAGCTATGGTACCTGTGGAAGTTGGAACAGGTTCCCTGAGAAGAAAGTATTTTGACCCCGAGAACAATGAGGTCAATCATAGACTGTATTTGGACATGGTCGAAGAGTTGAGAGCAGATTCGCAAGTGAAGTTAGCAGCATATCAACAGAGAGTTCGAAGATATTACAACAAAAAGGTGAAGGCAAGACCTTTTAAAGTTGGAGACCTAGTTCTGAGAAAAGTCATGCCAAATACCAGGGTTCTGGCACATGGGGCTTTTGGAGCGAATTGGGAGGGACCTTACCAGATAAAGTCAGCAATTTGGGAAGGAACCTACCACTTGATGGATATGGATGGGAACCTCATTCCGAGAGCTTGGAATGCAGAACATCTCAAGAAGTATTATCAGTAACTCTTTTATGTGTTTTTCTTAGGAAAAGTAAGGCTCTTTCAGCCCAAGAATAAAGGCAGCTTATTAGTTATAGCTGACCAGCATTTTGATTTCAGTATTTGATTATGCATGTACTTGGGGGGTACTTGATGTGAACCTCCCTACTTGCAAGACGATTTCTTTTTAAAGTATTGAGCGATAGATAACTCTACGTTGGATATTTTGAGTGCATTCTTTGCAGCTATAGCTCCTTGATAGTTCTTTTACGTAACAATAATTACCCAAAAGAACTGGGGGGTAGTATTCCTACTTAGACAGTATTGTGCATGATATGATTTGATATTTCATATGCCAATTTGAAACTTTTTAAGTGCTTGCTTTAGTACTTGTATTGTATTTGCAGGTTACCTAGGCTAACAGGTTCCTGTAGCATTGTATTGTATTTGCAGGTCACCTTGACTTACAGGTTCCTGTAGCATTGAAAGTATGAGCAAAGTATGAATGTGTTTCGACAAAGTATGCAAATTGAGAATGACTGACTTGAACCAAAGCCTCAGGTAGCTTCCTGAGCATGAATTAAGCCTTGGGTAGCTTCCCGAGCATGCATTGAGAGAAGCCTCGGGTAGCTTCCTGAGCACATTTGATCAAAAAGCCTCAGCTGACTGAGCAAAGTATTTTAGCCGAAAGCCTCAGGTAGCTTCCTGAGCATGAATTGAAAAGCCTCAAGTTCCTTGAGCATGTGATCCTAAAGTCCTGACAAAAGGCACCTAAAGTCCTGACAAAAGGCACCTAAAGGAACCTGTGTGGAGCCTAGACCGGCACACTTGTTCTTAAAGAGAAACCTAATAAGCTCTCCCTCATGTGGAACCGCCTTTGGCACATGGGAAGAAGGGATAAAATCTTTAGCATTTACCTTCATAAGATGTCTAGCCTGACACATGAAGAAGAGGAATCTGTGTGGACTCCCAGAACGGCGCACAGGTTCCTAGAATCGCCTCGAGGCACAAAAAGGAACCAACATGCCTCGAGGCATGTTGGGACCTAGAGAATAGGATTGGGAACCAAGCAGGTTACCTTTCCAAGAGGAAAAAGGAACACACATGCCTCGAGGCATGTTGGGACCTAGAGAATAGGATTGGGAGCCAAGCAGGCAACCTTTCCAAGAGTTGACCCGAATTGAACGAAAGAAATTATGCTAACGTTAACTATTTTCTGTTTTATGTTTTTATTTGCAGGGAAAATCAATTATTTGTAGGGAACCTGGTTTAGATAAAGGAGAGACTGTTAAGGGAAGCTGCAGTACAGGTTATAGTAGTGAAGATGTGTTTTGAAGTATAAATGAAAGAAGTTCCATGTCAACAAGTAAGCCGTATTTGGTTATGTCTATGCATAGAAAGTTACAAGTGAAACTATGAGTGCATCCTGTTTCTTACAACGGGTTAGCCCACGTAGGCTTGGGTGCATAAGTACACACACTAATTGATTCTTAAGATGCATGAGTATTCTACGAGGTTTTGAGAAAAATTGTGTAGTATTAGTTTCAGATACGAATAAGGAGTTAAACATGCATGATTAAATAAGTAAATAGGAGGATATAGCAAAAGCAGACGGTGATCATTGAAAGCTTAAAGAGCTATAGGGTACAAGGACCCTAGAAAACCAGAGTTGTAAGGCACGAAGGCCATAAGAAACCAAATTTAAAGTTTACATCTGGCGAGGCACTACAAGGGGCCCGCAACCTCACTTAAAGTTGTCAAAAGTTTAAACAGCAAATAGACAAGTTTAAGAAGGAGGTACTTTGTCGGATTCTTCAACGATTGGAGGAGTTGGCAAGGTGGTTGGAGTGACCTCAAGGGCAGGGACCTCTGCAGTCTCAAGGATAGTACCTGGAGACCTCTCAACCGTAGCCACGGGAGGTACAGGGTCCTGTGGAATTGCAGCTTCATCTTCAAAATCATGGATCATTCCTACCACGTCTTCACCAAGGAGAGACCAGTCTAACTCAGGCATCTTCTCCCACATGGACCTCATGTAGTCTCGGATACCCTCGTTGTAACCTTCATCATACCTGGCTTTCTCCTGTATGAGCATAGAGGATTTGACAGCATCAGCAGCAGCATTCAAGGCATCCACTTGAGTCTCCAACTCATTAATCTTTTCCAGCGTTGATAGCTTTTCATCACCCAGATTTTTGACTTGAGCTTGAAGCTTCTCCTTATCATTCTTCAAAGAGGTCTCAATAGCTTTGGCTCTCCTCACAGCAGCAGTAGCTAGGTTCACCCTCTCTTCCTTAGCAGTTAGCTCCTCCTTCAATTTTGAAACTTCTCCTTGCAATCGGAGGTCATACTGTGTCTTCTCAGCAAAATCATCACAATACCTGAGGGCAAAGAATGCATTCTGTGCAGCAGAGAACCTCATGGCATGCATAGCTTCAGTGGAATCCATCTTGGCCCAACTAGCAATTGCTTCCGGAAGTACATGAGTATCGATCAATTCTTTAAATGAATTCTGGGCCACAGCTGATTCAACCTTCATAGCCTTACCTTTCTTCATGGACCAAGTCTGAGAACTTCCAGAAAGATCAAGAGTAGTCTGAGCAAGCTTGCGTTTGGAGGAGTTTGATGGCTGGTTCTGAGTAGATGCTGGGGTAGGAACTTGACTTATAGGAGTTGCAACAAGCGAAACCTCCTTATTCTCAATTTTAAAAACTTCTTCTACGTTCTTGGATCTTTTTACGAAAGAAGGAACCTTGGGAGCCATACCTGTAAATACAGAGTCAGAAAATAAATCAGGATAGATAAACAGCATGAGATAAACGGACATAGTTACAGGAATGCAGTAAAGACAAGTAAAATAAAGCATTACCAGGGGAAGCAGGAATAAAACCTAAGGTAATGAGGTTGTCAGGTGTCAACAAAATCATGCAATCTCTTATAGAGGAAGAATGTTTTAAGGCCTCTTCAGCTCTTTGTAAACAAACCCCAGAAAGAATAGTTTGTTTGGGGATCAACGGACGGCGATTGAACTCAAATCGAACGGATGGACAATCGAAACAGTACAGGAACTGCTCTTGCCATTGGTCAAAGTTTTGCTTAATACCTTTTATGCATTGGCCTTGCTTAATACCAGAACCCTTTCCAGTATCTTTTAATCTAAAGAAGTAACCTAGCTCGGGTGCAGATAATGGAGTGGTGAACAGGCTGGTGTATAGAATGTATGTGCTAATAGCTAGCCTATATGAATTAGGGGTCAGTTGAAGAGGTGCTAAATCATAGAAATCAAGGACTTCTTGCAAGAAAGGATGAAGGGGAAAGTACACACCGACCTTAAAAAAGGCGGCTGAGGTCACAGCATTAGGAATCCCACGATCAGGAGTTCTGACATCAAATCTGTGAGCTTTTTCGCCAGAGTCTGGGATCACAATGGAACAGGTTGGACGGGGGCATTCTTCATAAAGTTTTTCTAGCCTTGCTGAGGTCATAATAGAATCCATTTTCTCACAGAAAGGGACAATTTCTTGTTTGTACAACTCTTTCTCAACAGTTATCTCAATGTTAAAATTAGGTTCAGGAAACATTTTCTGATCAGGTTTAGACACTTCCTCGTTGTCAGACTAATCATCTCCTAAGTTGATTAGACTAAAAGGTTCTTTTGGACCACTGATACTTAAGGGTTTCATGAGGATGTCTTGAGGTTCACTGGTGTCAGGAATTAGAACTCTAGACCTAGTCTTATGGCTGATCGACGTAGTACGAACATGTTTTATTGAAGAATTGTGGTTAGATTGTGTTGAATCAGAAGACATCTGCAAGAGACAGATGAAAAGAAAGAAAAAGGGTCAGGTTTAAAGACTGTTCAGGGAAAGATTGTAGTACTATGGCATTTAGACTATCATCATTATACAGTGTGGATTGTGCCAGAAGTCACGACGGAGGATACATCCCAATAAAGGCGTACGCAAACCATGATACAACCATGAATCGACAATTAAGGTAATGATAAACCAGAGATCATGAACGCTCGTGTGTGCGAAATATGGAGTATGAAGAACAGATGCAGACATATACCTATACTATCAGATAAAAGACAGCATGCAAGATCGAAGTAAGCAGATAGTTAAAAATACAATCGAGATTATGAGAAAGCAGAAAGAAATGGGTCGAAATCGTACCTTGAATTGAAGAAAACAACGACGAAGAGACAGGATTTAGTAGCTGACCGTCGGGCTTCAGTTCTTCTCTCTCTATCTGAGGGTTTTAGAAAATTTTTGGTAAAGGTAAAAATGGAGATGAAATCGTCCATATGGTAATATACTCGAGGTAAATAAGAGACAGCTGTGTACACGTGGCAGTGAACTAGTGGAGTAGTAATTAAAGAGATACACGCACAAGAGGCGTGTAAACCTTGGGAAAAGGTTACATTAATTGCAAAGTGGGTAAGTGATAAGTTTTCCTTCAAATTTTGAATTATCCCTTCCAGATATTTTTAGCTGAAGATTATCTCATGTGAATTTTTTTAAAAAAAATTCGAGAAGATGAGATAACAAGAGTCAAATTAGTTTCCCTAGGAAGCTAAACCCAAATACTGAGTTGATTTCGAGAAGCTATGATGCTAGAACAGATTCCTTGAAAAGAAGGAAGCTTATTAAAGATTATATTCGCTTAAAATATTTTATGTCCTGTTTCCTACACCGAGTTAGCTCATGTAGGCTTGGATATACAATATTGGAGTAAGTAAGTATGAAAAGAAAGTTTCAACATCGAATTCATGATCAGAAAACAAGATAGGTTCCTTTCATATTACATGATCTCAAGGAACCGGGGGTACTTGTTGTGCCCAAATTCATCATGGGCTGGATTTAGGCCCATTAGGCCTTAAGATTCGGTCCATATGAGCTAAAAGGTGAATCCAGTACGAGTTATGAAGATCAGATAGAAGAAATGACTAAGGAAGTATGAGTATCAGGAGGTTCCCAATGGTCAAGAAGCTGAGCTGAGCATTAGAAGACCAGGTTCCTCCCAGCGGAAGAGTTCGAGTTTGCATAACAACAGCCATAGAGATGACGAGAGCATGTGAAGAGCTATCCAGTCTAACCAGTTTGTTATTTGTGCAGGTACTGATGCCTAAAGGGAGGTCCCTAAGTGATATGTCCCTAAATAAGGAGGTTCCTGAGAAACAGGCTCCTGAGATATAGGTTCCTGAGTACCAGGTTCCTACGAGTTGCCAACAGAAGGTTCTAGAAGCCATCTAGAACAGATAAACGAATTGATATTGGAGTATAATTCTAGGGCGCAGATGATCCTAGAATTATCTCTGATCAATGAGAGAATTATAGTAGGGTACGAACTCGAGTTCTATTCTACTTAGCCAACTAGTTCGTGGAAGGCTCTAAAGGAACCTGAGTCCTACACGAACTAGGTGACCGAATACAGCTATTCCAGCAAGAGACAGAATCACGTTAGAACTACGTGAGCTTGATCCCTATATATACAAGGGTACGTAGGCACCTCGGGGGTAAGACGCATTTAGTTCTCTAATTCTCTCTAAAGGCACTTGAGATTATTGGAGACACCCTCGAGCACAACTCAACCCCCACAAACACAACCCAAACCTTTCACAGAACAGTTGATCGCTAGTCTATACAACTACCCGTAAACCTCTCAAAAGTTGTTACAAAATCCACTCATCAACACATGGGTAACTGCATTTTTTAGGGATTGACACCTGTCAACCTATGTGTCAACGTGGGTAAGTGGGTCTGAAGAATTTTTGAATATATCTTTATTTTGAGACTGTGATTGTTTATTGATTCGAATTTCCAAAGGCAAAAACATCCTTTTGAGTTCTCAAAATCTCTAATCAAATTCAAGATTTCTCAAGTTCTTTTCAGATCAAAAATGGCAGCTCAAATAAGACTACCCAAATCAGTAGCTTTCAAGTTTGGTGACTTCGATTTTATGACAAACAATTATGTTACAGCAATCACCAGCAAGAAAGGAGTATCAGCTGATTTTTATCCTGTGATGGATTTTATGGCTATTGGACCTTTGCGTTATGCATTGGCAGCATCTCCAGAAATAAATCAAGCTGTTGTTTCACAAGCTTGGGAGAATGCTGAAGTAATTGATTCTACTCAGAGTCAATCAGGTAAGATTGTTCTACATTTAGGACAAGATACTTATGACATTACTGAATCTGTTGTTAATTCAGTACTTCATTTACCTGTTAATGTGAATTATGCTAGTGAACCATCTGATGATGATGTAAGAACTATGTTGTCTGCACTAAGTTATAGTGGACCTCTAGACAACATGAGCCAGTTAAATAGATCTTTTCTTAGAAAAGAATGGTCTTTCTTCTTTGATCAAATTGCTAAATGCTTTACTGGTAAATGTAGTTCTTTTCAGCAAATTACTTCTGTTACCTCACACATTGCTTATAGTTTGCTTTATGACAAAGTAATTAACATTGGTCACATTATCTTAAGTCAGATGTGTATTAAGCTTGGGTCAAGAGATCAAGACAGGAAAATGGTTTATTATCATAGATTTATGCAAATGTTTATTAACCATTTTATTCCTGATGTTGAAGCTAGATTTGGTAGAGAACATTGTGTTTCTTCTTATGTACAGCAGAAGAGAATTTTCTCTGACATTACAAAGAAGGACAGTGAAAAGAATCTAGATGAAATACCTGCAATACACTATCCACATCATGTTCAGGTAATTATAAAAACTCATCTTCCTACTCTATACAATTCTTCTTTCTTTTGTGGTGAAATGACTCAGGAATCTCATTTGGAGGAGAACCCCCTATGTCTACCCAAGTAGACCAGAACATTATAGTCTCTGAAACAATTCAAGTATCAAGTTTTGATCCACAGCCTATTGTTTCAAAGAAACCAACCTCTGGTGTTTCTCAAAAGACATCAGTTGTAAGAAAGAGAAGATTTGTTGTGTCAAGTAGTAGTAGTAGTTCTAATGAAGATGATGATAATATATCTCTTGATGAGAGAGCAGAATTGAAGGCTGCAATTCAAGTTTCTAAGCTAGGACAAAGAGATGAAGCACCTAGTCACAACCAGGCTGCAGTCTCTCAAAAGACTGTAGTACTTAAAAAGGGAAAATAGTTACTGGATACTGTCTCTCAAAAGACTGTGTCTATTGAAAAACGATCTCATCCCAAAATCACTTCTGTGTCTACACCTCTTGAGTCTTCTCAAGATAAATCTTTTGATCACTATACTAGGAGAACAAGGAGAAAGATTCAATTGTCATCTACACACACAGAGTCTAGTCCAACTAACATCATGCAGGTCTCTACAAATGAAGCTACAATCAAGTCAGCAATTGACAATAGAGATCTTGATATTGATTCTTCATGGGAAACTACATTGTCATACAGACTGGCTATGGGAGTTATTTCTATCAAAGTGAAACTATCCAGGCCTGTTCTAGATTTTCTAGTTGAAAGAGTACCAAAACTTTTATTTCCTGAAGAATATGGACTTCTACATCAACGACTTGACTTAATGAAGATGTATTTCTATGTATCTGTCAGAAGACAATTAGTCAAGAAATTTGGACTCTCGAAGCATGTTGTACTTCAATCACTTCATGCATATTTATTTGACAAGGATGTCATTATTGAAGATGCTTCAGCTCAAGGTGAACAACAGGAGGGAGTAGATAGAGGAATGCAGTCAACAGGAGATACTATTGCACCAGTGGTGGATAGTAGGACAGATCAGATCACAATCACTGCAACACAAGAACCATCTAGTCAGAGGTTGGATGACTCAGGAACTGTGATAGCTGATGCTGAAAGGTCTTCTGTGATGACTGGAATTGCATGTGAGAAACCCTATGATATGGGAGGAATAACTTTGACTGATTTTCCTGAAGATCAAACAAACATTGTTCAGTCAGAGTCTATCCACCTTGAGGGTGAGTCTCAACAAACAACACTTAAAGACGGTGACATACTAACTATGGTGTCTAATGAAGTATTACTGAAGACATCAGAGTCTAGTAGAGAACCTGAAAGTGGTATACTGGAGCCTATAGTCTCTGGAAAGAAAGAAGATGCTTGTGAGGGTTCAGAGACTGTAGCAGCTCACTCCATGGAGAAAACCTCAAGCCCCTTGCCATATGAGGAACCCTCTCTCCATGTGAGTTCAGGTATAAAAATTTCTTCTAAACTCTATTTTTCTGTAGGTCATGAGAGCACTTATCCAAATTTGAGTGATACATTTGAAAAGATGGACATAAATCCATAAATAGAGAGGCTGACTCCTGACCAGGCAAAAGGAGAGATAGAAATAGTGTTGACTTTAGAAATACAAAGTGAGAATGAGGGTATGAATGATCAACTCCATAGTGAGGGAGAGAAAATTAGGAAACCACCATCGTTTGATTTCTAGGATCAGGTTTTTCTTGAATCTTGGTCTGACAATCTTGGTATGGATGCTGGTACTTATTCTTTTATCAAGATGTATGAGAAGAATGACTTAGCAAAGCACAATGCAAAGCCAGAAGTTAAAGCTCAGAAGCAAAAAGAAAGGCTTGCAGGAATTATCAACAGAAGAGGTGAAAGGCTAAGACAAACTTCTACTCCACTTGTACCAGAAGAAATTCCTAATGATCCTAGTATTACTTTGTATGTACTTCCAATATCAGCTAGAATTGGGACATCAACAGTATCTGATCACTCTAAGAAAGAGTCAGGATTTGTAGATGTTAGTACACAGAATACTGGTGATGGACAGAATGATCAAATTTCAGCTTCAGATCAGAAAGATGAAGATGTTTGTAACTCTACTCGAGTATTATTACTTGAATATCATTCTACACAGACAACTTCTTCTACAAGGCTTGAATCTGAAGATATTCCAAACACTTCCAATATTGAAGTCAATTCTGAAGTTCTACAAGACATTCAGAAATCTCAAGTTGAAATTCAATCAAGACTTCAAACACTTGAAAATAACCAAGTCACTATTATGGAAAATCAAGCAGTTCTGATGAATCTCATTTGTTCTGTTACTGAATCTCTTGGAATCAATGTACTGATGTCAAAAAGGGGGAAACAAAACAATTCAAAGGCAACAGACTGGGGGAGATAAACAGACTGGGAGAGATAAAAGAACTAAGGATGATAGAGGTGAATCTTATCAGGGAAGTGGTAAAGGAAAAGAAGCATCAAATAGTTGAATTCTTTCTTCTAAGTACTAGATACTATGTCTACATCTGAAGAGGGAGGTACTTAACTTCATGATCTTAAATTCATAAATTCTATTCTGGTTGTATTGTTATATGTTTTGACATCAACAACTCAGATTTATGCTTCAGATCTTAAAGCATAAATAGGGGAGATTGTTAGGAATAATTCATGAGTTGTAATGTTAAGAATAGAATTTTACTTATACTTCTTGTATATCCTGATCTTATAAAGGATTTAGTACTTTGTATAGGTTATATGTGTTAGATAGTAATCTGTAGAATTAAGTCAGGAACAGTGCATCAAGTACTACATGTCAGGAAGTGAGATTTGATCTGATATGACAAGTCAAATACTGATCAAGTACTGATGGGATGGTTAGATCCTGATGCAAGATGGAATCCTGATATCAGTCGTGTTACTGACGATGTCATTATGGATGCTACAGAAACTGACAAGTGCTATAAAACATGATCGTTTGTTTGAAGAACAAGCAAGAAGATATCATGAAGGAAAGAATTATCTATTGATGGAAACTATCAACTGGACGGCAGAACATTGTAATGTAAAAATTAACTTTCTGTTATTAGTTGATAGGTAGCATTATAAATACTCTCTCTATATCATTGTAAAAAAGAGTCGAACGATTGTGAGTCGAGAGTATAAGGTTTGTATTCGAGAGTTCGAAACAAACAGAGAGAGATTTGTATTGTCAGCAGCTGCTAAAGGTATTTGTACACCTTTGGTAGAGTTTGTATTTGATCTTATTAATACAAACAGTTTGGTTTATTCGTTTGTTCTTGTTTATTTATTCGAGCAAAAATCAAACACGATTATATAACTTGTATTCAACCCCCCCTTCTATAAGTTATTCGAGTTAACATAAACTAACATTATTATAATTTTAATGTATTCATTATAAATTATATTACAAATGTAAGATTTTTCTAATTTTGTTTTGTATATTTTTTTTCATTTTTTCCAATTCTTAAAATTAAATCTTTTTTTTTTAAAATTTTTTTGTTCAATATAATAATAAATTACTAAAATGCCTTCATTTTAACTAAGGATCATGGTCAAATCTCTTTCTATATATAATAGAGCAACAAGGGGATAATTTTGAGCCAATAAATCCCTTGTGAAATTACAGTTATACCCTTACAATTTATAAAATTACATGAAATGCCACTCTTTTATTTAAATGGGAAAAAATGAGTTTTTGTGGTGAATCGAACCTAGAACATCCTCTTCACAAGTTATCATACCAACCAATGTGCTACATTGACTTTTTTGTTTTGATTTAAAAAATCTTTTACATAAACCCGACCTCTCCATTATCTTATTTTTACTATTACTTTAAAAATATTATATTTTAGGTTTCACAATATGGTACACATCCATCCATTCTTTCTATATATAATAAGAGAATAAGGGGTTTTTTAGGGGCTTTTTGAGCCAATAATCATCTATGAAATTACAGTTATACCCTTACAAGTTATAAAATTGTATGAAATGTCACTCTCTTATTTAAATAGAAAAAATGAGTAAATTTTATTTTTATGGTGAATCGTACCTAGAACATCCTCTACACAATTTATCCTACTAACCTTTGTGCTGCATGAACTTTATTATTTTGAGTTAATAAACCTTTTACACAAACCCGACCTCTCCATTATCTTATTTTTACTATTATTTTGATTTTTTAGTAAAAATAATGGTGACTCGTATTATTTAAAAATATTATATTTTAGCTTTCACAATATGGTACACAATCTATATATTACTATATATTAAACCACAACACAAGTGCAAAATGGGTCATTTTAATGGTTGTGTACGATAATATCTTTATATGTTTAAAAATTACAAAAGCACTCCCTTTAATATTTATGCAAACAATATATGAAATTATGTTAGTGTTGGGAATCAACCCTCTCGTAATTTCGGATTATAATTCTATGCGACTTATATATCTTGATAAGATATTTAAAGAAATAAATATTAAGGAGCGTACTAATTTTATTTGGAAAGTATTATATGATGAGTATTATTCACATCGATGATATGTCTTTTTATCATTGTTCTAAAAGAAATTGTGTTATAACCTATACAATATATTTATATGCTACAAAACATCCTTTTCTTAGTACTCATATGATCTATACATAATTATGGGTATTCCCTCTGTCTTAAAATACTTTTCTTGTTTACTTTGGACATGTCACATGTTTACCAATACACGGTTTTAATTGTTGATATTTTTAATTTCGTATTACTATTAAATATAAAAATTTCATTGTATTAAAGTACTCACAAATACGAATATGACAAAATCACTCATGATTATATTTGTTCTTATAAATTAGGTATAAATTAATAATTTAGTACCGACATTCAGAATGAGAGAAGCATTATGAGACATGGGAGAAACAAAATGCATTTTAGTTTTTTTTTTTCCCCCTTTTTATTAAGGGGTCTGTTCTATGGCAAACATTTGCCATAGAACTGTTTCATAACATATGGTTCCAGGACCGTTAACGATCCAACGGTCCTGATTTAAAAAAAAAATTACACCGTACCGCAGAAACTTTCCGCGGTACGGAGCAATTACAAAAATACCCCCACTGTTCACGTACCGCAGAAACTTTCCGCGGTACGGTGAACAGTAGATTTTTTATGTGAAAACAGGGGGCATTTTTGTAATTACTCCGTACCGCGGAAAGTTTCTGCGGTACGGTGTAAACTTTTTTTTAAATCAGGAGATCCAACGGTCCACAAACCATATGTTGTGTAACAGGTCACTGGCAAATGTTTGCGAGTGACCGGTAGCCTTTTATTAAAAGGCTTTTAACAAGAATCCGAGCCTAACTCAACTATGGTTGCAAATCCACCCAACTCACACATATATATGACTTGGCGGTAAAACCCTTTACAACCGCCGCCGTATTAGCAAGCGAGACGAGAGAGAGAGAGGGAGGGAGAGAGGGAGAGATGAGCACCCAGGTGAAGAAGAAGCAAGTTCTGCTTTTCTACTGCTTGGAATCTGAAGATTTAGCTCGTAAAATAGCTTCTCAGTCTGAACTCATTCACCTCCAATCCATTAACTGGAGGTTCAGTTAAATTATATCTTTCTTTCTGTACAATTTATACATACATGTTTCATTTGTAAACTTGGTTTATTTTTCTTCGTGTTATTTTTTTCTTTGATTAAATTATACCTTTTTTTTTTAATTTACTTTTCTTGCTACATTTTTAGTTATGTCGGTAGAACCAGGATTTAGATAAACCCCAGGCTAAACCATTCATAGTTAGTTTTGGAGGTTAGCTGCGAATTTTTTATTTTTTTTTATATATATAACGATCTTGAAATACAATTTGATTGAAGATTTCTTTGTTAATTTTTGTAGTTTAGCTCTGCAGACAGTGAAAATGTAAGATTCGTTAAAATCTTGATGCTGCCTTATATGTAAAGAAGTTGTGGTCTTTTTGTTTTTGGAGGATTGAATTTGTAATAATAATAATAAAAAAGTGCATTGGAATCATGAATAGTGTAAAATTAGGGGTTGAGGGTTCCAGCCCCCAATCGAGGCATGTGGGCGTGTAAGAGCATCTCCAATAGAGGTTGCCAATAGGGATGTCAAAAAAATTCGAAAAATCTGATATCTGACCGAAAAATTCGATACCGAATCCGAAAAAAATGGATAATATCCGTATTCGAAAAAAAACGGATATTATTCGTATCCGAATTCGTATCCGAAAATAGCGGATACGGATATAGGCACATTCGTATTCGAAATATCCGATATCCTAAATTATATATATATACCCTATATTATATATATATATATATACTTTTTAGAATATATAATATATAATATATAATTTAATATTTATAATATATTATTTATGTATTAAAATTTAATTATTTATGTATTAATTATTATTTATTTAATATTATTTATTGAAATTTATAATATATTATTTAATAATATTTATTAAAATTATAATATATTATTTAATTATTTATGCTTAACCCAAGTGTTTGCACTAAGTCTTGTTTATGCATAATTCTATTCTTCTATATGTCAAGTTATTTGCAGCTGGTAATTGGGTTAAATATCAAATTGGTCACTGAAGTGGTGGCCATATATCACTTTACTCACTGATTCAATAGGATCTCATTTGAATCACCTAACTCAGAGTAAATATCAAACAGATACCTACAAATATGTGATCAAGAATTAAAATAATTTTTTGTTAACTTCTATACATTTTTCTTCAATACCACCATAACCAAATGAAAAGTCATAGATTCTAATATTTTAGATAATATATTTAAAATTATAAAAATTTATTTACTATTTATATTTGATTCTCTAGTTATTTTCTTTGATTTAATTAAAATAAACAAAAAATTTAAATATATTATCTAAAATATTAGAACCCATGACTTTTCATTTGGTTATGGTGGTATCGAAGGAAAATATATAGAATATAACAAAAAATTATTTTAATTCTCGATCACATATTTATAGGTATCTGTTTGATATTTATTCTGACTTAAGTGATTCAAATGAGATCCCGTTGAAATCAGTGAGTAAAGTGATATATGACCACCACTTCAGTGACCAATTTGATATTTAACCTGCTGGTAATTTGAATCCTGGAACACCTATTATTCTCTAGTGGTTTTGGTTTATTTTGTTTATTTTGATTGTTGCATGATGTCTGTAATGTAAAAATTCTGTTTATTTTATTTTACTATGTTTGAATGGAAAAAAATTGTTATTATTTACTTTTTTTAAATGATTCGGATATTCGGATTTTCGAAGATATTTGGATTTTTTGAAAAATCTCAAAATTCGGATATTCGAATTCGAATATTATCCGTAGCCGATAATATCCGTCGGATTCGAATTCGGATATAATGTTCTGATATCCGTCGGATTCGGATAGTGATTTCGGATTTCGAATTCGGATTCGGATATAGGCAGATCCGTATCCGAAATATCCGTTTGACAGCCCTAGTTGCCAACATAGTTGCCAACTTTTACCACATCATCACATATATTACTTTTTTATTTCTTCTCTCCATCTCATTGTTGGCAACTTTTGTTACAAATCTACTCCAATAGTTGGCAATTTTAAAGTTGCCAATGTGACCCCATACATAAATTTTATATTATCTTATAAATATATTTAAAATATGAAAGATATAAAAAAGGATAAAGTTAAATACATTTTTGGGTAGTTGTATGCTTTTTAACTAAATGGGGAAGTTGCCAACTTTTGGCAACTTTGGTTGGCAACATTGATACTCCAATAGGTTGGCAACCAAGGGTGCCATGCCACGTAGGACTTGGCAACCTCTTGGCAACCCCTGTTGGAGATGCTCTAAGGGTCCTACCAAAATCCTACTTGCCTTTCAGGCTTGAGCAATGAGATTGTAATGGTATATCTAGACTTGGCAATTCGTTTGTTTCGTATACTTTCGTGTCGTGTAATTTCGTGTTTCGTGTACGTAATGCTAAATCCAAAACCGACCCGTTAAGGTTTCGTTTCGTGTTCGTGTACCTTCATTTCGTGTACGTTTCGTGTCGTGTTTCGTGTAATTTTTGAATAAAAATATTTAAATATTAATTTTGTACTAGTCGAGTCTTAAGTCAATATGTCATAAGGAATGAAGTGTGCTCAAGTCTTGTGAAACTAAAATTTGAAACTATTTTATATTTATCTTATGTAAAAATTATATATAAAATAACATTTTAAAATATGTATTCATATAATTTTAATAAAATTATTTAAATATTCATTTGAATATGCTAATTGTTTGCCTAATGCAAGGCTATTTTTGTTGAACTCCATTTAAAATATTACTAGTATTTCATTAGCTGTCCTTTTGCATCTTCTGTTCGGATTCTTTATCGTTTATTATGATATATTATTCAGTTATCTATATTAATTATCAGCCTATCAGTGTTATCTTTTGTTTTTGAGTAAACATAGTTGTAATCTTTGCATAAACTTTTGTGCATGTATCAGGAGTTTCGATGATGGATTCCCTAACCTATTCATAAACAATGCTCATGAAATCCGTGGGGAGCACGTTGCCTTCCTAGCATCCTTCAGTTCCCCGGGTGTCATATTTGAACAGCTCTCTGTCATATTTGCACTTCCCAGGCTATTTGTTGCGTCTTTCACACTGGTATTACCATTTTTCCCCACTGGTTCCTTTGAGAGGATGGAAGAAGAGGGAGACGTAGCAACTGCATTTACTATGGCAAGAATATTATCAAATATTCCAATATCAAGAGGAGGCCCAACTAGTTTGGTTATATATGACATACATGCTTTGCAGGTTCGTTTCTTTGCATTTCTGTCCAAATGTATATAATATGCACGGCACATGTTGTAACTAGGATGGTTTTCCATGTTATGAGTATTTTGATTTTCTCAAGTGGTAAGGAATGACACAAGTTTATTGTGACCATGATGTACGAGAAGAGCCACATTATGAGGTTTTATCTCCACAAGTAACTCGCAGACGTTTACTCACGTAACTGAATTATTGATTATTTTTTATTTAGTTTGTGCTATATTTACTCTTTTTATTATTGTTAAACAGAGGTTATAAAAGAAAACTTGTAGTTTCCATTAGCCATCCTAGTTTTACAAGCTCGAAGCATCTCCTTTTTCTAAATTTTACGCTCTTTCCCATTTCTGATAGTGATTAGTGTTTACCAGGATAATCACTTTTTTTTTCAACTAAAACTTTGTAGGAAAGGTTTTACTTTGGTGACCATGTTTTGCCTTGTTTTGAAACTGGCATTCCTTTGTTAAAGCAACGGCTTCACCAGCTCTCAGATTCGGATAATGTGAGTATTAAGCTTAAACTCACTGTACTGGCTTGCCTATCATTGATTCTTCAGTAATTCCTGTGCATTTTACTGCAAATGTACAACGAGTATGGGTCTAGTTTCATTCACCATCAATGACAATCTATTTAATTTTTTTCCCAGATAGTTGTTGCCTTTCCAGATGATGGAGCATGGAAGCGATTTCACAAACAGTTAGATCACTTTCCGATGGTTGGTGAATACCTCTGAGACTAGGCATGTTAACTCGTGTTATCCATTTCATCTGTTTAAAGTGTTAGATGTTGTTTGATGGCAGGTAGTTTGTGCAAAGGTGCGTGAAGGTGATAAGCGAATTGTTCGGTTAAAAGAGGGTAATCCTGCTGGTTGTCATGTAGTCATTGTTGATGATCTGGTGCAGTCAGGAGGTACACTGATTGAGTGTCAGGTAATTCTTCTTATTTCTTAATGATCCTTCGTAACATGCAGTTATTTCCAATTGAATGTTTCTCTCATTAAGATACAATTAAGGTCGCATTTGTATACATATTTATGTTTAGTCTGCTCCATAAGAATTGTCCTAACCAAAATACACTCATGCGTATACATATTTATGTTTAGTCTGCTCCATAAGAATTGTCCTAACTAAAATACACTCATGTGATCCTAATTAATATTTTATGTTATGTCTGTTACTCCGCCAGAAAGTTTTGGCTGCTCATGGTGCAACCAAGGTGAGTGCTTATGTCACCCATGCCGTGTTTCCGAATCGCTCGTGGGGAAGATTTATTCACAAGAATTGTGGTAACCACCTAGCTAATGTTTTTAAACCCTCTCATTTAATATACTTGTTTATGTCTAATTCTGATTTTCCATCCACTGCAATGTTAGAAAACTCTGAGAAAGCCTTTGCCTACTTCTGGATCACTGATTCATGCCCTCGCACCGTGAAGGCTATAGCTAACGAAGCTCCGTTTGAAGTTTTGAGTCTCGCAGGCTCTATTGCAGATGCTCTTCAAATCTAAATTACCCAAAGGATTTATATATGTGATTTGCTGAAAATGGGATATCCTAATAACCTTTGTATTATCTTTCTTTCTAGAAGACAGCTAAAGAAACAGGGTTCTGCTCATGGGGGCATCAGTATCTGAACTAAACCCCTCTCGACAAGTATGTGTCATGTCACGATGTGCACATTTGTCTAAACGATGAAGAGAATCGAATCCTTTACTTTGGATTTATGGAGATTTTGTAGTTGTATTTACTGTATATTATCATCTATCTAAACACTCGTATTTGCTAGTGTCTCCAGAACAATAATGGAGAGGTAAAGACTTATAAAAGCAGTGTGGGAACAAATTTGATAATTAGTTATATCAGTTACAATTGAACGCTGCTATGCGAGCAAATCTGGTAAGATTCAGTAACATATATGTCCGAGGGGAAAGTTTGACGACTCTATTAATCTTTGATGTGATTATGTTGCTTGAATGTGATTGGCTAAAGCTGTGTAAATTTTTGTGCATCTCTTACTGTTTGAGATAACCTATTTATGGATCATTAAATATTCCGTAAAATTTCCAGTGAGTGTCAAAATTCTGTGAAAATTGTAGAATTTCTTTGGGTTCTATTTTGAATGGTAATATTGAAGATATATATAAAAAATTAAATTGTAGTAATTTTTGTTGTTGCTTCAGTGATCTCATGCTTACAGCTTAAAAAATATACGATTGAATAGGCGTTTATGTGTTCCACTTGTATATTCCTTGCATTGAATAGGCGTTTATCTTTCTTCTGAAAGCTGTAACCTCTCAACATTTTGCTTGAGCAAGTCGTTGGTATGATGAATTGATAGAAAGAGTTTGTTAATCATTTTGCTTTAAGAAATTGATCTGAGGTATTTTACATTTGCTGGGATGACGATGCAGGTTTATTAGCCTTTTGCCGGTGGATTCCATTTTGTTTTTGTTACTGAGTGTTTTACTTTCTGATGCCAATCAGAGCTCCTGTATGTCTTTTATCACAGTTTGTTGTATGTGTCTTTTATGCTTGCAAGGATTCACTATTCACTTGAGTTGCACATATTTACAAATGGTAGTCTTTTTGTTAAATCATTTAGTGTAATACTTCCGATGTCGGACACCTCAAGTATATGCACAAGGTCGAACCAGTAGCAGGTAGTTCAACTCGTGCTCGATCTTTCCATATCAAGAGGACGAGGGCCATTGGTAGACCTCACCCGTGTAGAAGAGCTGGGGTGCTGTGTTGGTCAATAATGAAATCAAGACGGATAAAACAATAGCCTGTTGGAAAGCATAAGAATAAGAATACGAGTCAATATAAATTCTTGTTGATAAGATTTGCCAATAAGATAAGTCCAGTATTGGAAATGAAAATACATGCTTATATTGAGTTGTGATTCTGATTTGTATGCATGGAGAATGGTTTAAAATTATAATTATTGGATGCTCATAATACAATTCACATTTCCATCGTCTTTTGTCCTCTCCAACCAAATTCACTCCTTTTAACCAAGTTCTTACCTAGTACTACTAGTTATGCTATCAAATATATATTATATTAAACTAGCAATATTGCCCGTGCTTCGCACACGGAATGATATTTATTTTGTTGATTTTATAATGTATTTACAATTTCTTAATGTCATACATTACATTTATGACGTTATTCATCTCGAAATAATTTTTTTGTAAAATCATATTACGATCATGTTATTGTTCTCTGTTCTATTTTAACCAAAAATATCACATGTACGTGCGATAGTAATGTTGAGCTAGTACTTCCATACGATCTAAATAACGTTGAGCACGTATTTCACTTATAAACAAACCAAACTTAAGATTTTTAAAATTTAAACCAAACATCCTTGGTACTTGAACCAAAAATTCATAACAAAGCAATAATGAAAATTCCATGATAATCAAAACACAGCAACAATATAAACAATCCAAATGAAGTATCAATAACCAACTCCAAATAACAAATATATCGATAATGCTTTCAAGGCTTAAGATCATCAAAGTAGCTCCAGAGATTCATGTAATTCATTTCTCTTGTCAACAATAACACTTCATAAGTTTGTAGATTTACTTGGTTCAATAGCTAAGAACTAAAAATAAAATGGCAGAATTTGTAGAGATAATGTTAAAACCATTGTAATATTCTTGCTAGTAGTTTTGCTGAACTTGGAGTAGTTCCACTATCGGACAATTCAACGACATTGTTCAGAAACATATGAAATTAAGTAAAACATTAACAATTTTGAATGGTTGCAGTTAGTGTACCATTAACAAAATTGATTCATGTTCTAAAACCATATTGAAATACTAATTTCTGTAAATGTTGAAAGTCTTGGATAAGTCATTGTTCCTTGAGACATTTCAGAAGTTGAGGTGGAAGAATCATAAGCATTAGTTACATAATAGAGACGACTGCCTGAATTGATTTTGTCCTTTTCAAGTTGTATCTTCAGCTTAATGTCTTTTCCATTAATTTCCTTAATCTTTGGATGGAAAGATATGGTTGACTGTTCATGTAAATTTAGAATAGTTATATAAAGGCTGGTATTACATTATCAATTTGTAGGCAATGGAACAATAAACGTAACTATGTAATAAGGCTAGTAGCAAACCTTAATCATGTCAGATTGCAATTTTGTTGCAGTCATACCAATCAATCTTCTAGCAGCGCGATCATTAATATGAATATACTTATTTATATAAGGGCTTAATGATCCTATAGTTACCTGTAGGTAATTACCTAAACTTAAGACACATATTATAATACAATCCGAAGGCTATTTTTATAATGCATGGATTTCATTATTACAAAGATGCCATCCACCTTTTATACTAAAAATACTGATAACTTTAGATAATTACAGTTAACTATAGAAACATTTTTCTAATTTACAGTTAGGTAATACATTTTGCTAATTTAAACAATTAAATTTGTATAAAGGTACCCAATTTTTATTAGAATAATAAATATCATGACATACGTAATATCATATGTAATAAATTTTGTTTATAAAAACAGGATTGTTAAATTATATATTGATAAAAGTTGCTCGGCGTCGCCTCACGTCGGCACCTCAGCGCGTTTATATTAACGAAAAAAACACATATACTTGATTTATCTTCCTGTTATAATTTTAAAAAAATTTAATATTTTAATATGACATCAGATTGCGTTTGGATACATGAATTTCATTTCAAATGATGGATTTCAATTCTAGAATTTGAAATCTAGAATTTCAATTCCAAATCCAATGTTTGGTAAAGACTGGAATTTAATTCTGTTATTTCAAATTCCATCACTTTACAAACACATAAAATTTAAGAATTTAATATTTCATCATTATATTTTAGCTCAATTTTTAAAAATATATAAAAAGATATATATGAATTAATTTATAATCTAAAACAAAATTAAAATGTATTGTTGATTCGCTGAAATACAAGTAGCAACTGAATTGCTAATCTTATAGTTGTGTTTTTAAAAAGAAAAAAGAATTTAGTTGGGGCAATTCGACAAACACCTTGTAGACGATGATACATTCGTTTAAAAAACACAAATCTAGTCGATGATACATTCGTTTAAAAAACATAGGTACCTACAGAAAGACTCATCATCGTCTATACTTTCTTTACTCATGATTATGTTTGCATTTCGCCGGAGAGATAAACTTATGTGTGACCGGAAGTGAAGCAAATTGGTGGTAGAACAAACGACGATGGCATTCACCGTTGATGAGTGGCTGCGTTGAAGGAGTGTATGTGAGTGACCAGTCGAGGTAGGGAGGTGAGTGTGGTTTTATTTGTTGGAGCAGAGGTGAAAGGGAGGCAGGGCGTGAGAGAATTTGAAATGACTGGGTCTGAATTAGAATTTCAAATTCTGGGAATGTAACTTAAAATTAGATTGGCAGAGAATTCAGTAAATTCCAAATACAAATTCCTTAATTTCCCAAACAGGTGATTTGATACAATTCCAGCATTTCAAATGAAATGCTAGTTTCCAAACAGGCCATCAATAAAATTGAAATGACACAAAGAAGTAAATTAAAAATTTCTCCTCACAGTAAAGCAAAAACTTAAAACTTTTATATCATGAATCGTTATATCTAATATTTTAAAAATTAGAAGATCAAAATTATATCATATTTCGTTTGATAATATAATTTATATAATTATAAGTATTAATAAACAGTCGTGAAATGCATGGTTTATAATCTATTAGTTTAAAAGTTTTTTTTTTTGACATCGTAGAGACAAAATTTCTAAACTATTACATTACATACAATTGCAAAATATTTAAATCGTCAATCTTCGTATTTCAAAAAACATATATTTTTTAATTGATTATACTTATTTATATAATACATTTTGCTAATATAAGTAATTAAATTTGTATAAATGTACCAAACTTTTATTAGAATAATAAATATCACGACATACGTAATATCATATGTAATAAATTTTGTTTTAAAAAACAGGATTGTAAAATTATATATTGGTAAAAATTGCTCGGTGTCTGCTTCACGGCGACCTCTCGGCGCGTTTATATTAACGAAAAAAAGCACATATACTTGATTTATCATCCTGATATAATTTCAAAAAAATAATATTTTAATAAGCAATCAATAAAATTGAAATGACATAAATCAATAAATAAATTAAAAATTTCTCCTCGCAGCAAAGCAAAAACTTATAACTTTTATATTATGAATCGTTATATCTAATATTTTAAAAATTAGAAGATCAAAATTATATCATATTTTGTTTGATAATATAATTTATATAATTGTAAGTATTAAAAAACAGTCGTGAATTGCATAATTTATAATCTATTAGTTTAAAAGTTTTTTTTCACACCGTTGAGACAAAATTTCAAAACTATTACATTACATACAATTACAAAATATTTAAATCGTCACTCTTCGTAATTTTAAAAAAGTTATTTTATTTAATTGATTATAATTATTTATGTAATACATTTTGCTAATATAAATAATTAAATTTGTATAAATGTACCCAAATTTTATTAGATTAATAAATCGTTATATCATATTTTGTTTGATAATATAATTTATATAATTATAATATTAAAAAACAGTCGTGAATTACATTGTTTATAATTTATTAGTTTAAAAGTTTTTTTTCACACCGTAGAGACAAAATCTCTAAACTATTACTCCCTCCGTCCCTCCTAATTCTTTACATTTTCTATTTTGGGATGTCCCTTCAAATTCTTTACATTTCCAAACTTTCCTAAAATAGTAAGGTTTTAAATATTAAACAAATCAAAAGGGCCCGCCACTATCCACTACTTTCCTCTATCTTTCTAATCTATTAGTTAAATATTGATGGGTCCCATAATTTTACTCACTTTTCACTCACTTTCTTTCTCTCCCCACTTACTTTTTTCTCTTTTCTTAATCTCCATGTCCAACCCAAATGTTAAGAATTGGGAGGGACGGAGGGAGTACATTACATACAATTACAAAATTTTTAAATCGTCACTCTTCGTAATTTAAAAATAGTTATTTTACTTAATTGATTATAATTATTTATGTAATACGTTTTGCTAATATAAATAATTAAATTTGTATAAATGTACCCAACTTTTATAAGCATAATAAATATCACGACATACGTAATATCATCTTGTTGTGGAATAAAAACTAGGTTATGAATATTGCGGCTAGGGTTTAAGTATATTCAATGCAAAGGGTGGTTGAGCTTCGAGCTTTAATGGCTGCTTCTGCGTTCGAGACTTAATCGGTCCTCACAGAATGCCTACGTATCTCTGTATTAAGAGAATAGCCAATAAAACGTAGTTCTGAGGTGAGGGGTCTGACCCTTTATATAGGCTGAGAAGCCTTAGAGTTATGGTAGGGTTAGGTGACTTGGTGGGTAAGTCAACCTCGAGGAAAGTTCTAGACCCCTTCCTTGTAGGAGTCTGTTTCCTTGTATGAGTGTATGCCTTGGAGGCTACTCCTTGTAGAGATAATGTTCTTATCTGACACTTATTGCTGAGCTGTTTATTATCCCTAATATTAATTACGAAATTAATATTGTAAATAGGGTTTGGGCCCACCTGGTGGGCCCCACGTTTGGACCATTCCGGGTCTAATTAATGCCACATTAAATGTGTCTTTAGGGCTTATTTTTAGCCCATATCATTTGCCCCCCAACTTCTAGGGAAACTGATCAGGTTTTCCTTGAAGTTTTAACGGCCTTATTCGAGACTTGGGTCAGGGTTTATTGCTCTTACATGAGTATTTTCAACTTATCATCTTAATGTAAAGCGTGGAGCGACCGACGCATTTACGACGATGTTGAATGACACTAAGCGGTGTTAAATGGCACTAGACAGCGCTAATCAGCCTTAAACAATGTTTAAACAGTGTTAAACAATGTCGAATGGCATAAAACGGCACTAACGACACTAATCGGCGCTAAACGGTGCTATACCGGCACTAAACGGTGCTAATCGGCACTAATCGGTGCTAACAGGCACTAATATGTGCTAATCGGCACTAAACGGTGCTTAATCGGCGCTAAACGGTGCTAGCGGGGGTCCGGGGGCGGCAGCCCCCGGGCGGGGTCCAAGGGGCGGCAGCCCCTGGCTGGGGTCGAGCTGAAGACTAGTACTATTCAGAAATTATCGTTTCGGCTCGAAATTTTGCAAACCCGAGCTCAAATTCGAGCTCAATCTGCCTCAAGGTCGCAGCCATTTTTCTTACTTTCTAAGTCATTTTCGACCTGGAAATTTCGAGCAGAAATTAGTTCATTTTCGAGCTCAAAAACGAACTCAAACGGGGGCCAAGTCGTGGCTTCTTTTCAGGATTTTCAGTGTTTTTCCGACCTCGAATGGACGAGCTCAGATGGTGTTGAAACGACCTCAAATTGGGAGTGAGGTCGCGAGAAATTTCTATTCTCTCTAGTTCATTTTCGAGCTCAGGTTCGCGATCTCAATTATAGGAGATACCGACCTCAAATTGGCTTCAAGTCGCATGACTTTTTCGCGAGTTTCCGCTCTTTTTCGATCTCAAATTTACAATCTAGCCGTAGTATATTTTCGACCTCAACCCAACTTAATTAAGAACTCAAATAAGGTTCAAGTCGTTAGGGTTTTCATTGTTTTCCAGTTCATTTACGACCTGGGCTTTGCGATCTCGAGTCACGCCTTGGCGACTTCAGATGGGGATCCAAGGTCGTCCCATACGAGCTCATCATAATGTATTTTCGACTTCAAAAATCACCGACCTCGAGCATAATTTTTGTTTGCCATTGGCTTCTTGGGCCTTCTACGGGCTTTTAATGGTGGACCTTGTTTGGGTTTCCTTCTTTTGGGCCTAGGTCACAATGGGCCTTTACTTCCTAGATTTTCATGCTTAACAGACCTAGTATCCAACTGAAAGTTTATTGGGCCTCAAACCAAATTTGGGTCAATTCAGACCTTGGGTTTATAGTTGTTTCGGATGGATTTGAGATTAATGACGACCTCCTCAAGTTTGGCCTTCATAGCTAATCTTGGCCTTCATGGCTAATCTTGGCCTTCATGGCTAACTTTGGCCCAAAAGGCTAATCTTGGCCTTCATGGCTAATCTTGGCCTTCATGTCGATGTTCTGGATCAGAGACTCGGGATCCCAAGTACATTTTTCAATTTCCAAATTGAGGTACCAACCTTTCTTGTTAGCTTTTCTGATAAGCGTTCTTAATCAACTACCAAAACATTTATCAAGTTGGGGGTGTTCTGGACCACCAATCACGTGGTTTCAGGTCAATAGGAGGTGTTTGCCATGCCTTGAAAGGTTTCGTGAACCTTGAATTCAAATTACTTGTTTCTTAGTTCTTGCCCCCCTTGCTTCATATGGTGGAGGTCTTGCTTCTCGGTTGATCGTTCAAGAAGTTCCTTTGCCACTCAGCACTTGACTTCAAGTCTGGTGTGCCTTGGCTAGTTGTCACTACTCTATCTTGACTCTAGGTTTCAACTTGACTAACGACTCTTGATTCGAGCCATTAAACTCAGACGACAAGCTCGATTGGAGGCAGACAGCATTGTTGGCCATCAAGGCATTATCAAGGAGCCAACCAGCCTCAAGATGAGCTTTGATAGGGTCTATCCTTCAGCTTCCTTCATCAATTGATGCTACCAACTACGAGTTAATGGTCGGGGCCTTCAAGATCTGGAAGTAAACACACCCTGCATGATTCTCTATCTCAGAAGAAGCGCACTTGGACAGGGCATCGGCCTTAACGTTCTCTTCCCTCGGAATATGCTCCACAAAGTACTCATCAAACTGAGTCATAACAGCTTTTACAACTCTCAAATACTTTGCCATAGTTTCATCCTTGGCTTCAAAATCACCATTAACTTGCGATACTACAAGCCTTGAGTCTCCACAAACTTTGAGGTTCTTAACCCTCATGATTCTTGCCAAGCCCAACCCGGCTATCAAGGCTTCATACTCAGCTTCGTTATTGGTTGTCGGAAAATCCAACTTCAAAGCATACTCAACTGTGAACCCATCGGGGCTTCGCAAGACTAAACCTGCACCGCTAGATTTTGTTTTTGATGCTCCATCAAAATAGAGCACCCAATATTCCTTTTGACCAGGTACAAGTTCTTTATCTTTATCTCCATTCTCAGGGGTAGTTACTATCTCCTGCCCCCCGACTTCTTGGTTGCCAATGGTACATTCAACCACGAAGTCAGCCAATGCCTGAGCCTTGATGGCTATTCGAGGCTTATACGTGATGTCAAATTCTCCAAGTTCAATTGCCCACTTGATCAATCTTCCACTTGCTTTTGGACTGTGCAATATGTTCCTCAATTGCTGGTCCGTCAGGACTTCGATTTTGTGTGACTGAAAGTAAGGACTTCCTTGAAGCTGTTACTAATGCCAAGGCAAACTTCTCGATGGACGAGTAATTTAACTCAGCTCCGTGGAGCACCTTGCTCACATAGTAGATAGGTCTCTGAACCTTGCTCCTTTCTTTGATGAGGACGGCACTCAATGCTTGTTTAGACACCACCAGAAACAGATAAAGTGTCTCCCCGGGACTTGGCTTGGCCAACAACGGGGCTTCGGCCATGTACTTCTTGAGCTGTTCAAAGGCCTCTTGGCTTTTAATTGTTCGTCTTTTAACCCGGGTCCTTCACGAACTTAAACTCTTATTTGGTCGTGTTGTAACCTAACTCTTGACCCTTTGGGATCTTCACTTATGCATTTGTTTGTTTTCCATTCGTGTATTCTTTTATTTTCGGTACTTGGTCATCCTTGACTTGCACTCATCGGGTGCTCGGCACATAAATAAAATCACACAATCAATGAATGGAAATCAAACTTGCATTAATAACTTGAAATTAGTTCAACCCTTACATAGAGTACTACTGTCCTACTCGGAGCAACATGCTCTTCAATGGTTTCAATGAACCTTATTTCTATTTCTACTAGATAAATATGAAGCTAAGTTCTACTAGGATAACTTGAGCCCATCGGGGCTTCGCAAGACTAGGCATGCACCAGATTTTGTTTTCAATGCTCCATCAAAATAGAGCACCCACCACTCCTTCTGGTCTTCTTCTTATTATTCTGAGGTTCACTTCCAGCTTGGGGTATTACCTCCTGCCCCCCGAGTCCGTCAGGCCTTAACGCGACTACATAACAGCTTCGTGCCATCTTTTGATCGCCTTTATGTTCTCCAACACCATTCCTGGTTGGGAACTTGATCTTCATATGATAGGTTGAGACAACAACCTTGAATGCATGAAGTCCAGTCCTTCCGAGGATAGCGTTGTACGTTGAAACCGCCTTGATTACCAGGAAGTTCAACATCTGAGTGGCCTTCTTGGGCTCTTGTCCAATAGTCACAGGCAATTGAATAGCCCCTTCAACTTTGGATTCTACTCCATTAAATCCATATATAGGCATGTCATTGGGGGTCAACTGAGAATCACTGTACCCCATCTTCAAAAATGCATCATGAAATAGAATGTCAACGGAAGCTCCATTGTCTATCAAGACTCGCTTCACCTCTGAGTTTCCAATCACAGAAGTTATGACCAACGGGTCGTCATAGGGGAACTTCACCCCTTCCAAGTCTGAGTCATCAAAACTAACCACTACTTCAGTTTTTGCACGCTTCGGGGCCTCTCCCACGATGTGCATCACTTCTCTAGTATAAGCATTCCGAGAATTCCTTGTTGTACCGGCCGCAGTCGGGCCTCCTGAGATCATGTTAACTACTGGCCCTCGGGGTTGTGGGTTGCGATCTTGATCGTCGTCCCTCCTATCGTACTCTCTTCTCTGATTACCACGGTCGTCACCCTTAGTGAAGTGGCTCAGTTTCCCTCTACGAATCAAAAACTCGATCTCATATTTGAGTTGCTTGCAATCATCAGTGTCATGCCCCACATCTCTGTGGAATCTGCAATACTGATTCTTGTTTCTCTTTGCGGGATCACCCCTGAGTGGCTTCGGCCATCGAAAATCCTTATCCTTCTCAATGTCCAACAAGATTCGACTTCTAGGAGTATTCAACCTTGCATACTCAGTGAACCTCGGTCCTTGGTTCTTCTTAGGGGCATAGTCGGAGTCCTCGCTAGTTCGGGGATACTTGTCCCTAGCATTATACTCTTGGTCGTCATACTCATGGTCTTGCTTTCGCTTCTTGGAGTCATCGTTAACTCCTCCTCCACTTACTGTGGCTTCTTTCTTCATGCTATCCTCTGCCTTGATATACTTGTCCGCCCTTCGTTGGAGCTCGGCCATGTTCTCAGGAGGATGCTTTGCCAAAGACCTCTTGAAGAAAGGATCAGTGGTTCCGTGTTCCAAGGCTACCATGGCCACTTTATTTTCCAGATCAGTGATGTTCAGAGTCTCCTTGGTGAACCTCTTAAGATAGTCTCTCAGACTTTCGTTCTTCCCTTGTACCACATACATAAGAGATGCAGAGCTTTTCTCATGCGTTCTTCCGCTGATAAACTGACTAATGAAAGCAGCACTCAACTCCTTAAAGGAACCAATCGAGTTTGCAGGAAGTCGACTATACCATCTTTGAGCCATGCCTGATAAAGTTTGAGGGAATGCCCTACACTTCAAAGCGTCGCTTGCAGGCTGCAACAGCAGTGCGTTTGAGAATGTTCTAACGTGGTTTGCAGGATCACCCATTCCATCGTAAGCTTTAATTGTTGGCATCTTAAACTTCTTTGAGATACGAGCATTCATCACGTCCTCAGTAAACGGAGGTGTGGGATCATCAGGGTCCCCAAGTGGCATCAGATCCTTGGGGTTGCTCTTAGGGGTTTCCACCCTTGTAGTTCTTCCAGTTGGGGCGGTAGCCCTTCTTTGCCTTCTTGAAGGCCTCTCCAGATCTATAAAGGGAATTGGTCCTGATGTTGGAGGTGGTAAAGTCTGATTTGATCTGGCTTGCTCCCTGGCCATATCTTCCTTTAATCTTAAGATCTCGGCTTCATAAGCCTTAATCCTCTCAGTAGCTGTTGAAGGGAGTCCATCATGAGTAGTTTGAGTTCTTCCCAAAGGTTCTTTACTTGCATGTCGCCTCCTTGGAGCTTCATCACGCTCATCATCTTCAGACGACGAATCGTCAGTATATAGGGGCCAGAGTAGTCAAGATACTCTCAATCTCGGATCTGCAAGGCATGACCACTGGGTCCAGGAAGGTAGTTAGGCAGGCCATACATCGGGTTAGTACTCACGGGGAGATCCGTAGTATGGATCTGTACCCCTGGTGGTGGGCGACTGGGATCAACTAGAGGAGAAACCAGCGTCTGGAGGGCGCTGGTTCCTTGACCAGGATGGATGACCAAAGGCAACGTCCCCTCAGCATGGGAATTCGTCCCTAGAGGTTGAGAAACCTGAGTTTGAGTAATCACCCCTGTGGCTGGGGGTATTTGTTCAGTAACAGGCGGAGCAGAGCTTAGAGGTAGAGCCTCGGTAACGATCGGCTCGGTAGTGCTTGGTGCTGTTCTTCGTGTTTGAACCATGGTTGATGTCTTTTTCCCACAGACAGCGCCAAATGTTGTGGAATAAAAACTAGGTTATGAATATTGCGGCTAGGGTTTAAGTATATTCAATGCAAAGGGTGGTTGAGCTTCGAGCTTTAATGGCTGCTTCTGCGTTCGAGACTTAATCGGTCCTCACAGAATGCCTACGTATCTCTGTATTAAGAGAATCAAGCCAATAAAACGTAGTTCTGAGGTGAGGGGTCTAACCCTTTATATAGGCTGAGAAGCCTTAGAGTTATGGTAGGGTTAGGTGACTTGGTGGGTAAGTCAACCTCGAGGAAAGTTCTAGACCCCTTCCTTGTAGGAGTCTGTTTCCTTGTATGAGTGTATGCCTTGGAGGCTACTACTTGTAGAGATAATGTTCTTATCTGACACTTATTGCTGAGCTGTTTATTATCCCTAATATTAATTACGAAATTAATATTGTAAATAGGGTTTGGGCCCACCTGGTGGGCCCCACGTTTGGACCATTCCGGGTCTAATTAATGCCACATTAAATGTGTCTTTAGGGCTTATTTTTAGCCCATATCACATCTGTAATAAATTTAATTTTAAAAAACAGGATTGTTAAATTATATATTGGTAAAAGTTGATCGGCGTCGCCTCACGGCAACACCTCGGCGCGTTTATATTAACGAAAAAAACACAATTAATACAACTGAAATGACACAAAGAAACAAATTAAAATTTCTCCACACAATAAAGCAAAAACTTATAACTTCTATATTATGAATCGTTATATCTAATATTTGAAAAATAAGAATATCAAAAATATATCATATCTTGTTTGATAATATAATTTATATAATTATAAGTATTTTTTTTAAATACTTATAATTATATAAATTAATATTTTAATAGGACATTAATACAATTGAAATGACACAAAGAAACAAATTAAAATTTCTCCACACAATAAAGCAAAAACTTATAACTTCTATATTATGAATCGTTATATCTAATATTTGAAAAATAAGAATATCAAAAATATATCATATCTTGTTTGATAATATAATTTATATAATTATAAATATTTTTTTTTGCCAGAATATAATTTTAAGTATTAAAAAACAGTGGTGAATTACATTGTTTATAATCAATTAGTTTAAAAGTTTTTTTTCACACCGTAGAGACAAAATCTCTAAACTATTACATTACATACAATTACAAAATATTTAAATCGTCACTCTTCATAATTTAAGGAAAGTTATTTTATTTAATTGATTATAATTATTTATGTAATACATTTTGCTAATATAAATAATTAAATTTGTATAAATGTACCCACCTTTTATTAGAATAATAGATATCACAACATACGTAATATCATATGTATTAAATTTAATTTAAAAAAAACAAGATTGCTGGAGAATTTCGATGGAAGGTTTTTGCTCTGAGTTCGAATCAGTATGATGAAAGTAGAAAATGAAAATGAAAAGATTTGGGGGGGGGTGTTTAAGTACAAAAGATGTGACCTTTGGACAAGGAGACGCTTCAATTTCAATGGCTGTGATGGAGGCGCGTATCTCGAGAGTAGACAGTTGTCAATCATTAAGGGACGCGACTTTCTAAGAAGCGTCTCGTCCTTGTCCATTGCCATCCTTATCCGAAGAGGACGTCTGGAGAGTGGATTCCGAAGATGGGCCCAGGCTTTGGCCTCTGTCCTGAGGATAACTCCGAACGAAGCCCAGGGACATGTTGGAGGCCCATCCCATTAATGGGCTGAACCGAAGGCCCCACCTTTTCAACCTCTGCAATATCAGGTTGGTGCAGAATGCTGGCGAATTTTTTGTTACTTTTGCAGGGGCTTATCACTCAGGATTTAGTCATGGTATGACTTCTATTCACTTGAATTTGACTTTTCATGATATAAAAATCTATGACACGCTTATGCTACACATGGTTCAATTGTTGAGAGGCTGCAAATATTGCTACTGCCTACTCCTGAATGGGTGAGACTTGCAAGAGATGCTGTAATTCGTCGGGCTTCAATCAATTTGCCTCCCATGGTATAAAGAGAGCATAAGCAACTTTAATAAATATTTTGTTAAAATTTTACTTCAACTTTTACTTTAACTTTTACTTCATCAGCAAACTCTATCACAGGAAATTCATCAGACATGCCCAAAGCATTGACATCCCAATTTTCTCCATCTTTAGTATTCGATATACCCCCTACATCTGCAACAAAATCAGAAGCATCTTCATCAATCTGCTCAGCCAGCTCATTAGTATCCCCTTTATCCACTTCAGGAGTATCCTCTTTATCCTCGCCAACACGAGTCCCTGGTTATCATCATTTGATTTAACTTGCACTGGACCAGGAGATGCAGCATATGCTGATGCAATGAGAGTTACAACTTCCCATTCATTCCCTTGTGCAGGAACTGCCCGCCCTTCCTCATTATCTGCCATCACCAAAGTCTAAAGATTCTGGAAGTTGCCTGATCCATAAATGTAAAAAAAATTAACATAAAATCCTTATGACCACAACTTGAACAGAATCTCTGGCAAATGCAGGTAATCGATAATAAAATTCACTGGCAACATACACACTCTATATAAAAGCTCACAATTATCATGATAAACTAATACTCAGAAACTTCACAAATTACACCATTACCAAAATCTAGAGTAAGTAGTGTATCTACATCATACCAGACAAATTAACGGAATCAAGCTTTCTCTGTGATGGCGTGAGTCTGTTATTTCCACATTCACAAAAAAAAATTAGACAAATATTAATGTCAATCAAGACTTGAAAAGCATAACCAATGTTCCAATACTTATTAGTAATTACGCTTTCTACCATATAATAACTTCGTATCCATGTATTAATAAAAAAAATAGAATATCATTTTATTCTCCTTAACTTATATTACTTCCAAGTTATCACAACCTAATAAAAGTCATCCCCATGAAATTACATAAATAGTGAGAGATGGCTTACATTAAATTACATGAGATATAGAAATATCAGAAGCAGAAGGCGTAAAGGACAAACTCAAGTCAAGATTAACCTTAGGCCGCATAATAGGTGCATTATGATTGGAGATGGCACAGTTCTTTGGATTAGCCACCTTCTCATTACCAAGATGGAGAGAAAAGTCCAATTCAAGATCCATAGATGACCCCTCATCAGTTTCTTTAGCAGAAGAGACTGTGGTACATGTTGTAGCTGAACTTCCTTTACTATCTGAGGAACTTGAAGAATGACCTAACCCAAGACAAAGTGGCAACTCAATATGTTTCTACAAAGAACCACCAGACAGGCTCCATATTCTCTTAATTCCTCTTGACGCCGACAGGCCTGCAGAGACTGAAGAACCGGAAAAATCAAGTCGCAATGTGGTATCTGCAATATCAGCTACAGATCCAGCTCCTCCAACATGGATGGTGATGCACAGATTCTTCAATGAATTTAAAGCAGGTTTGACAACAAAACCTTGACCACGGAACCTCGCATCCATCAACCAGCTCCTTATATGAAACACTTATGTCTCAAGCAAATTATATACAAAATAAACTAAGCTCTAGAATTAGAATCAGAATTAGATTTGTTTACAGCACATCCCTACCCCGCTAACAAATCCTGATGTGTCCTTGCGGTCCATTTTGATGAATTATTATGACCTTTAGTTAATTAGAGAAGATTTCGCAAACTTCCAATTCTTCATCTCGGGCACATGACTGTCCAGCATCCTGCACTCCTGCTCCGCAAAAGTAAGGCAATGTTGCGGCCATGATCAACAGCCCAAAAGCAAGGCATTAAAATATATGGAAACACAATCAACGATAATCAACATTAAGATAATACACGGATGAGTTCTGTCCAATTATACAATATATATGATAATATACGTTACAATCTATAATCAGGTTGTCTCCAACGGAAAATGAGTCACCCAACTTTGATATAAATTACTAATGCCAAGATGATTTGGATTAAAATTTATCATGAATATAATGAGGTACATAAAAAAACATGACAGACACAGCTTGAAAACTATATTGGTTATTACCATTTTTTGATGAAGGAAAATGAGAACCAAGTTGCTTCCAACCTGTAAATTTTACAATAGACCATAAGGGTGAGAAGACAAATTAGCAGAAAAATTGTTAAATAACAATTAACACCTAGTAATATTAAATAATCTAAATTCCCACTTAATTTATAATAAATTGTTAGAAGTGAAGAAATTGGAATAGATTTAAAAAGAGTGAACAACAATATTTGTATTAAATAAAAAAATAGAAATGTAGTCGGTACCTTGTCATTCTCCAGGATTTGTTAATTCACTTCTGCAGACTCCTTTTCATTGATAGAACCTACAAAATATACATGCCTCACTTGCATATAACTATGGCTGGGTTCAGATGATATGTATTTACCTGGATAATTTTTGGCCTCTTTGCAGCCGGTATCGAACAAAAGCTGCAGCTGCTTCAATCATCCGGAACACCTACAAAACATTCATACCTACAAATCTAACAAATGTGAATAACCTCCATCAATACCTACAAATCCTTCGTCCATTCAACCAAAAAAAATTAAAATCAGCCAATTATAATTATAAATACAACATTTAACCAAAAAAAATTAAAATTAGCCAATTATAATTATAAACACAACCCACTTGTATTCAAACAATCGAAGCGATGAGGTCAAGCACGGGAAAATAACAGAAAATTCTCTCATAACTTATATCAAACAGTAGGAATACAAAATCAAAACGATAATTATCAATCAATCAAACAATTATAGAAGAATCACCCATACATTAGTAATGATATAAAATGAAGAACGGGATAGAGGACCCAAAGGCACGCGCTTACAACCCGTGTGTGAATAAAACGAAGCTTAAGTATATGATATTTTACAAAGAAAATCTTCCGATAACTGAAACACTTACCATAGATACCTTTCCTGTCCCCAGATTATTGGATATGAATACAGATCAAAGAGGAGTTAGAAGAATACATAGTGTAGATCACAACTTTTGTCCGAACAATATTCTTTGGCAGATTGTTGGATCAAGAATGAAGAGTGAGAAGAATGGAGAGTCCGGTGATGGAGAAAGCAACGAAGAATGTGTATGAAAAGGATAATGTGTAAGTTTGAATTTGAAATGACGATCAAAACTGATTGCACGATAACAGATTTTTACGTGTCAAGCCTAAAATCAAGGCTTAAAGATTTGCAGTTTTTTTAACGTATGTATGGTTACAACTGTTTTGTTTTACGTGATTGATAGGTAATATTTTAATTTGGATCTGGGTTGGTGGAGTAGTTGAAAATACATGTAAAATAGGCTTAAAACAACCCGTGGGTAGTATCCGGATAGATGATGGGTCACTAATGGGTTAAAAAGAAATGGAGCGGGTCAAAAAAACAAAGGAAAATGATGGATTAACCCGTGGATATATCCAAGATGGTAAATGGATAATTGATGCTTTAAGATTATATGGATTATATATTATAATATTTTATTATCATTTACAATTTATTTTCTTACTAATTAAAAACCAATTATTAAAATTATGAATAATAAAATAAAATATTAAATATTAGAATAAAAATATGTAAAATCATTTGTGAATCGTCAGCTAGTATTATATTAAAGGTTATTTATCCAAAATACTATATTTTCTAGTTTGTTTTGCAAATATACTATCATTTCAAATTAATTGCAAATATACTATCTTATACTATCTTAATTGCAAATATATCCTCATCTTCTCCAACCCACCTTCTTCTTCTTTTTCACACCACCACCATCCACACCCACTACTAGGGCTGTAAACGAACCGAACTATTCTTTAAGCTTGCTCGAGTTCGATAAGTTCGGTTCGATCGCCTACCGAACTCGAGTTTAGACCTCATTTTGTGTCCGTTAATATTAACGAACCGAACCGAACTTTGCTCGTGTTCGACTGGTGTTCGACTCGAGTTCGATCGAGTTCGACTAGAGTTCGTTAAGCCCGAGTTCGTTTGAAAATAGCCAGATGTGTTCATCAGAAAAACCATCATACTCATACATTAACAATATAAATGCTAAAGCCTGGAATCAGATACATAATTAAAATATATCCATCCATCATCACTTCATAGTCTCAGATCAGACTCTGTCATTACAAAATAAATAACTATAGCCTAGAAGTTGAAGCCATGTTCCATGATTCATGAACATCCCGCATCCGAAAGCAAAAAAAGCAGCATGCAGCCACATTACAAAGACATCCACAAAAGTTTGGAAAATCTGCACAAGTTAAAGCAATTTGTTCGATAAAATGTCAATCTCATTCTCATTAACCAGGTTAGAATCTAATGGTTCAAACGGTCACTAGAAAACTAACCAGAAAGAAATTAAGCTAGTTAGCAGCTTGTAATCCATCTATAGGAAGTGTGTGTGAATAAGTATCTAGGTGAAAGAAAATTCGATTTGTTAGGAGTTGTCCCACATCGATTTTGGGAGGGGTAGAAAGCTAGTTTATAAGCAGCCAGATAACTCCATTAGTATGAGGCCTTTTGGGAGTGACCCAAAATCAAATCCGTGCGGACTTGGCCCAAAGCGGACAATATCATACTATTGTGGAGTTATGACCATCTTTTCAAGCCCAACAAATTGTATCAGAGCTATGATTGTAACGATCCGTAACAATCTCGATGGGCTCCAGAATGGATCCAAGGAAAAGACAGATGGGCTGTCCGAGGTTGGGCTTAAGGGGGAGCAGGTGGACTTTCCAATATGAGCCTAGGGGAAGCCAGATAGCCAGAATTTCCAGTATGGGTCAAGGGGGAGCCAGATCACACAAAAATAGGTAGATTCGACAGGCGTTGGGCCCGATGTGTGAAGGGGGAGATTGTTAGGAGTTGTCCCACATCGGTTGTGGGAGAGGCAGAAAGCTTGTTTATAAGCAGCCAGATAACTCCATTAGTATGAGGCCTTTTGGGAGTGACCCAAAAACAAATCCGTACGGGATTGGTCCAAAGCAGACAATATCATACTATTGTGGAGTTATGGCCATCTTTGCAAGCCCAACACGATTATGGAGAATGAAAAGAAAGGTCAAATTAGACATGTAAATGTTACCAGATCATGCTGGCAGCTTTAATCTTAAATGAAATAGTTAATAAGTATATGAAAGACAAGTCAGTAGTTCAACTTATACACATGGCATGAAGAAATAACTAAACCATGGGTTTCATGAAAAGATGAAACAACAGATCAGCATACATATTAGAGAATTCTAACGAAAAACTAAATTTAGCTTAATGATCAATTCCTTCCAGTTCATAAAAATTTCAAACTTTTTCTAAACAATGTCATTATGTAATTCCTTTTGAAACTAGAACCATACAATTATATCAATCACAACTTCTGTCACATACGCAATTTCACCAAACCAAATGTCTAGAATAGACAGCCATTACAAATCAAACAGCAATAACCATGTCGTTCTAAATTTAAGCCACCTCATTGCAAATAAAACAAACCTAACATTTAGTCATTCTAGTCAAAACCAAGTCCAGGCACAACAATACCACAATCTAAATTTTATGCAAAAGCAGCAAACAATTAAACCATAAAGCTTTCCAAAAACCTAACCCTTTAAGTTTGCACACAACAAAACTACCACAACTGACAGTGACAACTGAGTAAAAACCAAGAAAAACCCAGCACTATCCTTGATTGCAATATGAGTATTCCATTTGTTAACTGTACTTAGATATTGGACAGAGGTTACAAATATAATTTATATCCTATACATAATAAGCATATGGTGGATATTTAGTTGTCAGTACTACCGCGAAATAAATATTGATCGTTAGATCTAAACTTTAATTAACGGCCTAGATTATATCCTATTTATTTTAATATTTAAATACTAATATAGTAATATTCTAAACAGACTCTGCCACACCCGCGCAGAAGCCTATTCTAATTGATATATATAAGAGAAAATGCACTAACCAATCTAGGTGAAATATAATTCCACATGTATTAATAATCTAAATTTTGTAAAACAGTTTATATACTTGAACTAATTGAAATATAAATTTATTCGCAAATTTTATAAATATTAGAGACATATTATACAAATAAAATAATTTTCAAAAATTTTGATACTCACATGAGAGGAATAGTTTTTAAATAATATAATCTTCATAAATCTTAATATTTATGTGATTAATGATTCTTAAATAATCTAAATTGGATTCTTATTAATATCATATAAAAGAATAAATTTAATAAATATTAGAGGAATATAATTCAAATATATAAGTTGGTCGACAAAATATAGAACTAAAACTAAAACTGATTTAACATAATAATTTCAAAAAAACCATTCAACAGATATGAAATTAAATCCAAATTTTAAATTTATCGAACAAATGCATAATATTATATTATGATCATGTGACATGTAAAAAAATATTGTATTAAGATCTTGATATAAAATTTCATATTTTTTTTATTTCATCCAAGTCTAAAATATTAACTTGCCTATATTATTACGATACTATCTTAAATTCTGTGTTAATACATGAATTTTATTAAACGAATTTGTATGAAATACTAAATTATACATAATATCATTATTATTTTTAAAAATTTGGCCCACATCAACCAAAGAATTTGATATATTTATTTTAATAAATAATTATATGAATATGAATCGGGGATTATGTATATTGTGAATATGTACATACATGGGATTAATTAATTAGAATCATGCTCTTATGTAATATAATCCTAACGGTTTATTTTTTATTCAATTTACCATCCATTTAATTAAACCAATTTTTATTTTATAACACTCATTAATCAAACCATATCCATATCTTCATCGTACAATCACCACGTTCAACACAGTAATCACTATAATCAAATCAAGTCATTACAATAAAGCAATAATCGCGCAAATCAACACAATAATCACATAATAACCACATTCGGTCACGATCTCCCTGTCACCACTCTGACATCACCAATATCATACCTGTAACGACCGGGAAAATTACGTGTAATTTATTATATCAAAATATATTTTTAGTTGATTTTACGGTGTTTTAGTTTATTTTTAATGCATTTAAACGCGTTATGATTTTTATTAAATAAGAAAATTCTCCCATACGTGTTATGTGACTTCTGTGTATCATAGAATATTTTATTCTATTTAAATTTTCGGACTCAACCCCTGCATTGAATTCGAGGCCCTACTTCTGATAAAATTATTTTTGTATAATAATAGGATATTTAAAAATGTATTATTTTGTAATTTATGTAATATACATACTTTTTGGAGAATTTTGGCATATATATTATATTTGTTTAAAATTAAAAATTTTACATTTTTACCCCATAAAAATTATTTTTAAGGCTTAATGATTTTAATTAGGGGTTAAAAATATTTTTGGGTATTAATTTTCGATTAATATAAATAGTAATCAGATTTTTTTTATTTATTAATAATTCATAAAAATCAGATTTTTTATATATAAATAAATATGAAAATATATTTTTTCTCTCCTGTTCTTGAGGATCAAAGCTGAATTTGAAGGTGTTATTGATATCGGATTTTGTTGTTCTTATACTCGAATCGAAGCTATCAATATCCTCTTTCATTATCCATCATCAGTTTTCGTGTTGGGTAAATTTCTGATTTTATATGAATTTTCTTTTGAATCTGCGTTTTTACGGTTCTTCATCAAATTTGGGGATTTTTGATTCGTTGTTTGTTCAGTCAAATTGATTGTTTGTATAGACTCTAGAGGTCATGTCGAACATGTGTATGTGTTTAATTTCATTGTTGGTTTTCAAGTTTGTAGAAAACGATTATGTAAGTTTATGTCAGTTTTTCAAATCATTCGTGCATCACTTACGATGATTGTTTGTATGTAAGGTGTGTGTTGGGTAAATTTCTAATTTTATATGAATTTTCTTTTGAATTAAGGTTCTTCATCAAATTTGGGGATTTTTTATTCGTTGTTTGTTCAGTCAAATTGATTGTTTGTATAGACTCTAGAGGTCATGTTGAACGTGTGTATGTGTTTAATTTCATTGTTGGTTTTCAAGTTTGTAGAAAACGATTATGTAAGTTTATGTCAGTTTTTCAAATCATTCGTGCATCACTTACGATGATTGTTTGTATGTAAGGTGTTGGGGGTTAGATTGTATGAGTTATGAGCTTTGTTTTCGTATATAGAACGTGTGATTTGGTTCAGGAATTTGTGAGTTCGTGTTTTGGCCGGACATGGCCACCGGATTGTTCTTGGTACGCTGGAATCATTCGTATTTTGTGCAGTACTGAGTATTTGTTGTGTTGCTGGTCTTGTAGTGGAGTTGCAATGATAACAGAGCTTAAAGACTGTCCAAAACCAGTCGTTATTGTGTGTTGCCGTGAGGAACGGCGAATTCCGGTGGCCGGACGCCGGCCGGATTCTGGAAAACCCAGTTTCCGGTGGGTTGTTCTTGGCGACCCGGATTCGTTCTTCGTGACCCGTTTCCTTGACCCGTTTTTGATCCATTTTCAGTTAGTGTGGTGAAAAGAAAATTGATTTTAACTTTTTACCAATTATTTTTACTTTTATTTACTTTTAATTACTTTTTAATCTTTTTAATAATTCTGAATTTAATTAATTAATTAATTATTATTTATTTTTAATTCAAAAATAATTAAGAATTAAATACTTTTAATTATATTTATTAATTTCAAATAATGATTTAATTAATTTAATTATTTAATAAATGTAACTATTTATTAAATAATTTTATTAATTATTTATTAATTGATTATAATTAATTTAATTAGGATTATTTAATTTTAATTAACCAATTTTCTGTTTAAAAATGTTTAAAAATAGTTTTAATTGCTCGAAAATTTCAGAAAATGTTTTAAAAATCCCGAGTTGGATTTTATTCCAAAATTGTGATTTAAATTTTTTTAAAAAATATTTCTTTAGTCCAGTTGAGTCCCGAATTGAGTTGTTAGACCGATTTTGTGAAAATTTCGTGTTATATGCTATCAGAAAATTATGTGAATTGCATGTTATTATTCTTTGATTATCTGTTAGTGATTTGTAAATATTAAATGAATAATTTGAGTGCTCTTTTATTTGTGAGTCGTATATGCTATGTGTTGATTGGTTACGTGACAAGTATATATGTATTTAATTCGAGAATTAATGACTTATCTCTAGGGGTAATTATTGTCTTGAGGATTAATGATTTATTTCAAGGATTAGTTGTTGTCTCGAGGATTAATTGGTGAATATTGACTTAGGAATGTTAGCAGAGTTAAGTTGGTATGAGGCGGAGAAGGTTGGAGATGGATGCATGATTGTTTGTGGTTGTTGGATTTATTGTGAGGTATCTTTACACCGGGAAAACGTCTATGTTCAAAGGGGACATTTCCAATTATTTTCTTCCGACAGAGATATTGAAGTAGACGCGCGGGATTAAAACAGAGGACATGATGACGTGAGATAGAAGAAAAAGATAGTTGTATTACTTCGGCGTTGCGCAATAGCTAAGGACCAGAGGCAAGTATTTTCTTGATCATCCCAAATACTTTTTATTTTATGTTTCATTGATTCATATCATGACGAATAACTATTGTTCAGAGCTATTTGTGATTCTTAAATATTTTTGTGCGAACACAGTTACTTGATATTGGTACCCTTGATGTGGGGAATTGTTTACGATAAACTCTTCATATCCTTATTATCGTAGTAAATAATAGGGATGTGAACTGTATGTGAAACTAAGCATTTCCTGTTGAATTCAGAAATTGCTCTATTGGATTGGAAAATGGTAAAGCGTAGGAGGCCACATCGAGTAGTTGGTCTAGCTATATTTAATGAGGATATGGTAACCATTCCATCTTCCTATAAGCTAACATTACTTGCCTATTTTGGGTACCCCAGAAATCCTCGTTATACCCACGTGGATAGAAAGGTATTCAGTGGTTGTATAAAGTGGTCCCATTGCGTTTGAACCTGATCAAGGGGCAATGGTGTTTCAGTTATATATATATCCAATCCATATCGCCAAAATGGCTATTATATATTGTGAGTTGGCAGATGATTCATTTTTATGACATGCCAAATGATTTCAGTTATGATTTGAATTATATCACAGTTGTTGATTCAGTTTATCAATAAACTATTTTACATTTCAGTTGAATTTTCTGCCCCACTTATCCTGGTTTTATATCAAAATTTTTATACGCTTGATGAGCATTTCTTTCGCTCATACTTGATATTTTAAATTCTAACATTTCAGTAAGGTAGTTTGGCGAGACTTATCCACACAGTTCAGAAAGAGAAGAAGCGTGATGCTATTTTGAAGATGACTTGGCTCAGGATGTCTGGATTTAGTGTAAGATCTATTTTATATAATTGAGTTCTAATATTTATTATTATTATTATTATTATTATTATTATTATTATTATTATTATTATTATTATTATGTAATGGTCTAGTTAGCCTGGTGTACTTCTTATCGAAGTTACACCAGTGGTTTAAGATTTGATCAAAGAGTATGTTGTAAAGAAGGAAAACTTTTTATATAATGGGATTTGGATTATTGTTTCTAGCCCTATAACCTTAAAAGATCTTGCTATGTTTGGGGGTCAAAGATGTTATATTTCCAGTGTTGGACAATCACAAGTGAATGATTATTATTAAACAGATGTTTTATTTTGAGGATTTTTGCGTGACGACCAAATCTCCTGACCCCGGATTTGGGGGGTGTCACAATACCAAAATCACTTGATTTAAATAATAATTTTAAAAAAATTGAATCAAAATTACCGCTAAATTCATGTTAGAGTTGACCGGATCTGTTATTGTACAAAAATCACTTGCTTTAAATAATAATTATCAAAATATTGAATGAAAATCATTGCTAAATTCATGTTAGAGTTGGCCTGATTTGAATTTGTTCCTCGTTAAAGTTAATAGCATCATCATCACAATCGAATTTAGATTTCCAGTAAATATTTACAGTTATATGTACATCAACCCATATGTGTATGTACCAAGAAAGAAAAAGATAAAAAATTTATAAAGAAGATTAGAGAGTGTAATTATAGGAAAATGAAATGGGTGATCGGAAATTGATGGTGATAGCAGCCGGAATTTGACAATGGTGGTCAAAGTTTGGTCCGATATGGAGGAAGAAAGACGTGGACTAGAAAGGAAAGGAAGAAGAGACAGGTGAGGGATGAAGGAGATAGGTGGAAAAGTGGGTAAAATACTCATTAAAATGAACAATTAAGATTAAAGGTAATTTATTGGCTAATTATATATGGACATGATTATGTATATGGGATTATGTATATGAGGTTTGTATAGATTATATATGCGATTATCACTATTTTTTATGGGATTTAGGTCAAATTTATTATATACATTATTATAGAAGAGAAAATATGTTTAAATATGCTATGTTTATATATAATAGTGTATATAGTTATGTTGCACTTGACTACAAAATTAAGGTAACAAAGAAATGTACTCCCTCTGTCCCTGCTAGATCTTAACATTTGTAAAATGGCATAGATTTTAAGAAAACAATAAACAAATACATCATATTACTGATACTTCCACTAAACAAGAGTTTACCGCCTAAAATGGGCACATGCACAGCTTTTAAGGAGTAGGTGAGAGTAGTATATTTTAAAAAACTTACTATTTAAGGAAATGTTAAGAATTGGTTGGGACGTCCCAAAATAGAAAGTGTTAAGAATTGATAGGGACGGAGGGAGCAAAGATTTTTAGTGAGATTAAAAAACGAGTTAGAGAAGTCAGTAAATTTGATTCGTTCGAAAAGAAATTTTAGAGTAAGGATAAATTATATTAATGTAAAAACGTTGAATAAAAGACTAATAATTTGGTAATATATTATATCAATTTAATATGAGTCAGTAACATAGAATATAATTAACTAAAAATGTTCAATCAAAATATATTTAATCATTTGGATTATCTTAAAAAAACATATAATTAATTAACAGAATATTAAAATAAAATAAAGTTTTATTAAAAAAACAATAAATATAAAACATATAAAACATAAAATATTAACAATAACCGTGCATGGCACGGGTCATAGGCTAGTACATATTAATACCTGTTAATGTGATAGCCCCAAATCTGGGGTCATAAATCCGGGTCGTCACGCTCCAATTTCCACTTATTAACCTTATCACTTTTGATCTTTTAAATATTTTAATATCATTTTAAAACTCACATAAGTGACCCCACACTAATAGTTATTGCACCTTGAAATCCTTCATTAATTATCCCCACTTCCTTTGTTTATCCTTATTCTGACTCTATCCTCAAAATACACCTTACTCTCAATAGTAAATCTCAATTATGCCTTAAAATTCCTCATATTCTTTTTTTCTTACTAATCATCAAATATACCTATTTCTTCTTACGAATTTCCTTCCTCTCTTATATTGAAACGCTTCTAGCTCTAATTATCTCTTATCGAAATTTCCCTTGGAATCTCCAGTTCCCTTGTATAACCACGTATACTCTAAACCTTGCTTCCATTATCCCATCCATTAATGAAAACTTCTATATTCGAAAAAATTATAGAATTTAAGAAACTTTGAATTGAAACGAACCCAGAAACAAGCAAGGGTCCCACAACAATTTATAAAATTAAGAGTTTTAAATAACTTTTATTTGAAACAAAAGGAGATCTGAGAAATCAATAAAATGGAAGAACCCGTATGTCACACAAAGGAGGGCGTCCCCTCCGACTTTCAATCACACAGACAGATCGTCCTTGTGTATACATATAGGGTTGTTCCTCTTAGTTGTAGTAAGAAATATAAAGGAAAATTTAAATCATGATGATATATACCACCTTTCGAAAATAATCTTAGAGAAATATTTTGACTAAGATAGATCGAATAAAATTTTGAAGTGCATTCCAAAGGTACCAGAAAGTTTTGAAAAGATATAGGCCCTTTTTGAATAAGAGGTGATAGATCACCCTGGAATTACTCACTAGCGGAGGAAAATTTGAAACTCAATAATATAATTTGGCAGGGCTTTAGGAAATTTTGAAAATAGGTACCGTTAATAGCCTCTGCCCAATTGCAAATCCCAATAATGGAAGGTTTTCCTCAAATATCATTTATTTCTCTTATCAATCCCGTATGCTACATAAGCTTAACACTTTTGGCATAAGAGCCTTTTCATTTAAGTCAATCTCAAAATTTCTCAGTCTTTCTTGGTCCTTAAGGTATATCTTGGCTTTACCGACAAATCTCAGTTTCACCATTTCATCTCCATAATCAATTGAAACAATCAGTGTCTGTTCACCAATCCACTTACAATATTTCTTCAAACTCCCTTAACACAAGAAGACTCTAAATACCCTTAACTTTGGCTCACCAATCTCCACTCCCTATACTAAAACATAAACTTTTATTAGTAATAATCTTTAAAATTATAATCACTACTTAGAATAAACGCTTCGTTCGATGAACCACCCTTGAACTTGATGTGAGTTCACAATTTATATTATTACTGATATATTTATTATTATCACTATTGTTCCTGAGCATTATGACTCTAAGCTCTGATACCAAACTTTGACAGCCCCAAATCTGGGGTCAGGAATCCGGGCCGTCACGCTCCAATTTCCACTTATTAACCTTATCACTTTTGATCTTTTAAATATTTTAATATCATTTTAAAACTCACATAAGTGACCCCACACTAATATACACACACCAGTCATATGCTCAGAGAACAACATCCATTAATGATAGCAGTAAAAGATAAACTTTTGCTACAATCCTAGAATACCATCTATTATACCCATAAATAAGTATATACTACCTTGAGAACAAATGTCGATACTTTCTCATAAGGTAGACTTCCCCTTTACCCTCTTCCGGGTTGTACTGCGACGTTTCGACACCTGATCTAGCTGTTATATAAATAAATAGCAAGAGTGAGCTATAATAGCTCAGCAAGATAAATTTTGTAAACCAGAAATCAAAGTCAAAACATATATACATATATATATATATAAACTGAAAGTCCACTATAAGAATTAAGAAAATAATTAATCAATAATTATTCAACACACCATCCATTTTTCCTTTATAAGAAAATATATATATAAAACAATATAATATCAGTTTCTCTTCTAATATAATATAATATCAGTACATCATCTCAGTATAATATCTCAAGGTAATATCACATTTGAGTAAAAACTTTCAATATAATCCTTTCATTTCCTTTTTTTTCAACAATTATATAAAAATAATATAAAATCAGTTTCTCTTCAATCCATAAAACATTTCCAAAATTTTCATACCATTTTTCCTTTTTTAGTATATAAACGGTAACCATTTTCAATTCTTTCTTTAAATACTTTGGGGATATCTTCTAGCGCCAGATACGTAGGACGATGATCAGTCGCCTGACCGTACCTGCTCTCTGTTTTCTACTAGTAGAAGGGATGATCCCACCTGGTAATCAACCCTGGAGGAAGGCTACCTGCTACATCCTCTTTCGGCAACTCTTGGGCCGTAATAAATATTGAGTGCTGGACTGTGCCGCACATAGCCTCTTACGCTTATTGTTGAAATCCCATATTGGGTGCCGGACTGTGCCACTCCCACACAGCCTCTTACGCTTTCTTTTGCAATCCCCTTTTTGTCAAATCATTATTTCATTTATAAACACACCATTCCACATTTTCCATTTTTTCCGTTTCCATTTCCATTCATATTTCCATTCACATATATCACTTCCATTTCCATTTATCATCACCTTTAAAAATATATATGTCATAATACTTTGATTATGACTCAGACATCTCCTCTGTATTCAATGAAATCAAATACGCTTTTATATATATAAAATATTCCGTCTATTTTAAAAGTATTAAATAATAATCAAATAATATTTATTAAATCACAACTATTTAAAAATATTTTTTTAACATAATATTATAAACATATAACTCTAGATAACAACTGATACCATTCTTTCATATCCCTTTAAAATATAAAGTATATTCGCTCTCTCCATATTCGTATCCATATCCATAATCCATATTAAAAAATCTCAGTAAACAGGGAATATATCCCTAATCATCTCACCATATAAGATTCATATATTATCCACCAAAACCATTTCCTTTGAACATAAACAGTTTATCAAAATAAGGATAAAAGAAATCTTGCTCCCTTTAATCCATATCCATACTCATATTCATATACATCTCCCTTTAATTTCCAAAATCAGGAAAACAAATCCTTAACAATATAATAATAATAGAATCACATATATATATTCCATGAAATCATTTTTCCTTTAAAGATAAATAATTTTTCAAAGTAAAGATAGAAGAAATCTTGCCTCGATCTCTAATCCCAAAAAGTATGATCCGGTGCTCGTCTCGAGTATCTATAGAAACGAAAAGGATCACCATCAGAATATATTCCACTTAACCACTTAACCCCTAGATATATATATATATATATATATATATATATATACTAATACCCTTGACACATATCTATGTTTAACATATCATTATTGATCCAAAAGTTCCAAGAACTTATCCACTTTTAAACTCCATCAAAGTTTCAGTATTTTTCACCATTTCCTTAACAATCACTCTCGACTGTAAAATTTCTCATAAATTATCAATTTCGAATTTTGACAAAAGGTCAGTGGAGTTTGCCTCTCTATTCACCCTACTATATTGTCCCAAAATTTCATAACTTTTAAAGATGTTTAAGTAGGGTAATTATAGCCTCAAAGTTGACACAATTGCATTTTCTCGGTTTCCGAACGACTTTCATTAAAACTCACTTTTCTCCTAAACCGTTCATCAAATTTTAACGTACTATATATCAAAACGATCTATGAACCAAGATATACCCTATCATGACCCTTGGCTGTGATCTACTGATCTTGATAGATTCGGGATGCTCTGTTTTTAACAAGTAATTTATGTTTAAACGAGAATCGGGCATTATAACGGCTATACTTTCATACTTTCCAAATTTTTCACACATCCAAACTCATCATCCAACACATATATTCATCCATACACCATGTGGTCATCATACCAGCCATGGATTTCAACACATAACACTTCCATAATCCATCAAAACACTTATAAACACTAATATTAATATAACCATGATTTCATACTTTACACTAACTTAATCCAAAAATCAACCATAAACTCAAGATTCAAGCTAGGGTTTTGTAAGAACCCTGATTTTTGTAATATTTTTAAGGATATAATATCATATGACATTGGGAATTTGGGACCTTTTGAGTCACCCATGTTGTTTAATGGAATTGATTATCTGAGAAATTTATGTTGTTACATTCACTGTGTAAGAAAAAGGGAAGATTGTTAAGGCAAGAGGCCTGCTGCTATTAAGATTTATAAAAACTTGGGATTTGAGAATTTTTAAAGTATTGAAATATTTTAAGAGACTATGACAAGGAGTTATGGAGATTTAGGGAATTTACACAATTAAGTACTTAAGGAATTACAAGGGAAGTCTCTACGCGACAAAATATTATTACGAGGAATTAATTATGATACGATATGAATTAAAGATTAAGTGACAAGCATTGGTGGAAGAATAATGATTCAAGGAGTGGTATTGAATGCAAGTCCCATGCAACTAAGTAGTTAGGAAAGCAAACTAGTAGTACCAAGTGGACAAGAGGAATAGTAACTAGTTATTACATCTTCCAAGGAGACAAGAGGGCATGGTGGCCTATACCCTAGACTTGCAACATGTGATGCATATACATATACATAACATATATCACCCAATCACTTTATACAAATTATTCAACCAACCAAAAAGCAAAACACAAAAAAAAAACTCTTCTCCCCCCAAGCCATAAAGCTCTCGGCCAAGACAAGAACAAGGAAGAAAATTTTTTCTTTCTTCCACTTCTCCTCATTCACAATTCAAGGCAAAATTCCTAGGCACTCTACATCATATAAGGAAGGTATAATAAGAATTCCAACCCTTTTCATCCATTAATTTTCAAGATATTAATTGTTAAAGTTTTGGTGAATAGTAACAATGTTAAGTTTTCTTTTAGATCTTGGATTATAAGGAGTGTAGGAGCTCATTCAAGGTGTTCTTGAGATTTGTAAGGCATACCCAAGGCTCCTAGATACTCAAGAAGGTATAAAAACCCTAACCCCTCTTGGCCATGTAGTGTTTGAGATGTTTAATGATAGATCCATGTGTATTTGTGTTAATCTTGGATATATAAGTGATGGATGATATGGATCTTGAGTTTAAGTGTTGTGATTGTGATTTTTATGATTGTGGTTAGTATATGTATCTCCTTGAATGTTATAAAGCATGAACTAGGTGACTTAGATGTTGGTTGTGTTGTGGAAGTAAGAATCTTGGTTGATTTAAGTGAAACAAGCATGCTGAGTTTTTCCAGGAACATTGACCTGTCTTGTAACATGGTTTTGAACCCTCAAATCTTGTCCCCTGAGGTCCTACCATATATTGTGGGAAAGGTATTTGAATGTAGTTTCTGTAAATGTAAGGTTCATGACTAGGTGATGTATAGATTTTAAGTTATGGCCGGAGAAGTAAATTGTGTTTCTGGATTCCGGACTGCACTAAATGACCCCCTTGTGAACCTTGTTTAAACCCCTAAAAATTTATGTGGGATCATGGAAAAATTAGAGAAGCTAGTAAATGCAGTGGGGAAGGCTACCCAAAAAGAATTGGATTAAAATATGAATTTTTCAATTTTATAAAAATGCTAGAGTAAAATTCGCGCAAGGGAAAAAGTCGTTAAGTGGAGTATAATTCTAGGGGTAATGGACGTGACTCGGATATGGTAACTAAATTAAGTCGAATAAGTGACGAGCGTAATCGAGTGATGACATGAACCTATAGTGGGGCTAGAGTGTCATAAGACAAAGTCCTTAAGTTAATTTTGTACCCCTAAAACCCCGTAATTAAAGAGGTATTGTTAAGGTATTAACGAACGGTTATTGCTTATGTATAGATCGTTCCACTCCGCACGCTCGACCACCCCAACCAAACCAAGGCAAGTTTACTTTTCAAAAACTTACATATACAAGGATTTTCACTGTTGTGTTTGTAGTTTTCAATCGTATCAAATGTTTATGTTTATCGAAGTATCGATGTAATTGAGATGTATAAGTACATATATGTTTGCACCCCTTGAACTTAGAATGAAATGTTTTCTTCGGACAACGACTCTAGCAATAGAGGTCGTAGCGGTCCGCATATACTATTGACCGGGGAGAGGTATATTATTATATCGTAATTAAATTGCGAAAACCCGAAAGGTCATTCGGGGAGTATCGTATACTCAAGTAATTATTTTTATATCTTCGTAAATACTCAAAATACCCATCTTGGATTAAAAGCTAATTTAATTAAATAATTATTTTATTAATTATTAATATTAAATCTTAAAATATCAATTTTTAATTATTATTTTGAAGTCAAAGCTAATCCAAGATACCTTTAATACTTTCAAACTCGAACTCTTTCGAACTCAAAACATTTTCGAAAACCCCCGGTCAGGTTCCGCTTCTTGTACGATTTCAAGAATCATCGGTCGACTGCGGTCGGACCTCAATTACTCAGTTTTCAATCAAAATCAAGTTTTTAAAAGAAAAAGAAAAAGGGACTCTGGCAGGTGTCGGAACCGTTGACGAACGATTCCCGGGATGTGTAAGCGGCCGTGAGCCAGGCGGTCCATCAATTATTATTCCGGCCCAGGTGTTGCCGAAGGATGATTACGGATGTAGTTTTCATCGAGGGTGATTACGGATGTAGTTTTCACCTGGGGATAGTTACGGATGTAGTTTCTATCCTTCTACCGGTAGAGAAGACCCGCGGATTATTGGACTTGGATGTGGCGACTGATCATCGTCAATCCTCGTCAGGTTTTTATGTTTTCTTCCAGTCCCATCCTCCACTTTGGAAAAATACTCAAACACTGCTTCTTGGGCCTAAGTGCCAAGTTGCCGATAGTGTGGTTTTTGATGAGAAAATATTGACATCGTGCAGTATCTAGAACTGCAAGATTTTCTATAAAGATTGGCACGTGTTAGTGCACTCTTGCAATTGTTTCAAAGAATGAAATGTTTTTGTATGAGAAACCTTCTAAGCTAATGGAAGGAAAGAGGTTTGCAATGATGTATTCCCTGTACAGTATGTTAATCGTAGAGTGTTTTGCCGAAAATGATATACTCATATGTATATATTTTCAAACTTGAGATATATTGAAATGGGAACCTTATAAGGGGTTCATATGTTATCCTAAAGCTCCTTAGTGAGTATAGATGTTTTATTCAAACACGGGCACATATATTGTCCAATTATGTTTTGAAATCTGAGATATATACCCATATAGTTGGGAATGTTTTCGAAATAAATCACATTATTATTTTACAAAATAGTGAACTTGTTGAGCATTATGTAGCTCATTCTTGCTTTATAAAAACTTTTCAGAAAGGGAAGAATTTGGCCGATTAACTCCGCACCAGCAGAAGAGGAGTAGAAGAATTACCCGGAGATGATTTAGTCCCTGATAAATACTATAGAGTAGCCTGATAGGTTTTCAACTGTAATAGTAAGACTTGTCTTCAAGTGTAGTTGTATAAGTGGAATTGCGTAAGACTCTGGATTGTACAGATGAATTGTAATATTTAGTGTTACTTTTGGTTATCGTTTCTGAGGCCCTAACTTGATTGTGTGTAAAATTGAGGTATGGATGGATGTATTGTTGAGTTGTAAAGTTAATACAGGTATGATATGGTTGGACGATGATGTGACAACCTGAATCTTTGACCTCAAATTTGGGGGCGTCACAGGTTTCAAGTGGTATACCTTCCTTGTAATGAGTAAAAGCTTTAATACACCTTGTATAACCTTTATACCACCTTAGTATAGCTTAGATCCTCCAAAGAAATCAAGAAAACAAAGTTAGTTTCTAAGGGTTACTATTCATCATCACTTTTGTAAAAATCATAGAAAATTGAAATATAAGAGTTTGGCTCTCAAATTTTTATCAAATCTTGCCCTCTTCATAAGCTTTGATTTGAGCTATAGATCACCAAAAAAAAAGCTTCCTAGCTATGGTTTTGATCCCGTTTTTCCCACTGGACAGAAACTGGACAGATTTGTTTCCCCAACTTTGAGCATGGATTTGACTAGTCTATACTACTTTGTTGGCCATGAAATTTTGAACGAACCTTACAAATGGAGTGGAGAAGTTATGGTTAAAATTTGGTGATTTTATCATGGATAGAATTGGAGATATGAATTTTTCTTTGTGCTTGGTTCTTGCTTGGCAGATTGGAGAGCCTTGTGTTTATCTTCCTTTATCTCTTGAATAATGACTTGAAAGGCTTGTTTCTATTCTTTACATCAGCCCCCTTATCTCTTAATTAAGTGGGTTTGAAGTCCACCAATGAGAAAGAGCCAATTGTTGGCTCCTTGTCAATGCTTATCCTTGAATTTTGCAAGAAAGTCCTTAACTTTATGTAAATTGCATCCAACATCCTTTAAGTCTTATAATTCTTCTACTTGGCTGTTCAACTTATATGCAGGACGCCTAAAACAAGCAAAAAAAAAAGGAAACTTTAATCTCCTGCAGAGTTTTTGTCTAATACATTCTTAGATTTAAGGATTCACTACGGAAGAGGAGTACTGCTTCACTCACAGGGGCATCATCGAGAAGAAGAAGCCAAGATTACTCTCGAATAAAGAACGAAAGAGGGTTGTGACTCAAATGGCTCGTTGAAAGACTGAGTCTAGGACTTGGTTGGTTGAAGACTTGCGGGGGATAAAAAGAAGTATGCGGGAGTAGTGCCCTTCTTAATCCACTTAAAATCAGCCCTTGAATGTGATTGGGCCAATGGTAAGGCCCATATCTTGTTATTGGTTTTATACTTGGGCCTTGTCCAAGAGTTTCTAGTTGTCAGATTCATCGAAGGATTTCTGTGATCGTCTCAGTGGTTTCTCCTTTGTAAATTCCTTGGATATATAATATCCTCTCCCACATCATATATTAGTGTGTTAGGGTGATTCTAATCCTCAAGTAGGTATTAAATCCAATATTCTTGGTATATTCTCTTTATCTCAGAATTCTCTTTATCCTCAAGTGTTCTCAGCGGTTTTCGTTCTAAATTCTCAAATCAAATATAATAAAATTCCAAAATATTAAATCCTCAATTCCTCAAATTTAATATCTCCTTTCCAAGTGGTTCTAAATTGTTTAACAATCTAAATTCCTTTGACATTCCCTTGACTTAATAATCCCCTTGTTTAACCTAATTTCATATCATTTCTCAATATAATTAATCCTTGTTAAATCTCCATACTCCTTAATATCCAATACAGTAATGCTCAACTGAAATCAAATATTTTAAAAATCTATACTCAAGAATTTCTGAAATCCATCATCGTTTCGAGTCACTCATTTTCATAGTACAACGCTAATATGGTTTCTGATTATTCATTTTCTGTTTCACTTATAGAATACTTACATACCATTTCCCTAAATCCTTAAAATCACTAATCATTTAAGCACTGTAGCATTTCTAAAGTTAGAGTTATTATAGTGAATCCGTTCTGTGAAATTGTTACGAAGTAACACTTGAAGGATACATATCAATCTCGACGTCCTTCAAAGCATCCTGGAAAAAAATTAATTAGTAATAGGCAGTGAAAACAGAGTAGAAATCAGTAATATCGATCATTAAACAAACCTGATTTGGTTGGTTTATCTTTTTTAGACCATAAAGCTCACGCGCCCAATCGGCTCCACACAACAACATTTCCACAGTTTGAGGTTTCAAACAAGAACGGTGGGGCTCTATAACTCTTCCACCAGCACTAAATGTGGATTCGGAGGCCACCATACTCATTGGAATACTCAAAATATCACGTGCTATGTTAGATAAAATAGGATATTTCACACTATTTCCCTTCAACCATGACAACACATCAAAATACTTAGAACTGGAAAACACAATTTTTTCACCTAAATAATCATCTAACTCAGACTTCAAAGGCTCCTGAATGGCACCACTATCACGAATAAAAGTTTCATAATCATTTAAACCTTGTGGAGTTTCATTCGGATCTTTAATAAAAGTAAATTAAGAAGAATTAAACTGATTTGATTTACTAACTTCTTTCTTCTTGTTAGCCTTATCTGCATTAACATACTCTTGGTAGAGCTCTTTCAAAATATTCGATAAATAGTTCAAATTTATATCAGATTCACCCTCAACAGGATAAAGAGTCGGAAAATAGAAAGTCGGGAGTTTAATCTTAAACCTAGGATCCAGCACAGCACCAAGCGACATAATCAAATTACTCTCTCCCCAATATTTATCAAATTTCTCCTTCATTGCTTCAGTCATCATCCTAATATGCAAGTTAGGATCAACTGCCCGTTTATCTAAGATGTGCTTAACCATTTTCAATTCTGACAGGAACATATTTGAAGTTGGATATTGAGTCCCTGAAACAATTTTAGTAACCTCATTAAATGCCCCCAAAATATAACAAACCCACTCAACTTTTTCCCAATCCTCTTCTTCTGAACATAACTTAAGAAACCCAAATCAGATGCACCATAACGAGGAAAGACCTTCTTAAACTCAACGGCACATTGTAACATATTATATGTAAAAGTCCAACGAGTTGAAACATCTAATATTAATTTTTTTTACATTTTAGTTTCAATTGTGTAGAAATTTCAGCAAATTTATTTCTACGACCTTTGGAAGCAGCCACGTACTTTAACCCATCTCGAATTCTATCAATAATTGCCTCAATTGGTCTTAATCCATCTTGTACGCATAAATTTAAAATATGTACATAACATCGCGCGTGAAACAGTTTTCCCTAAACAGGAAATGGGTTTCTAATACTAAAATTATCTTTTAAATTTCGCAAAGCAACATCATTTGCTTTGGCATTATCAACAACAATTGTTTTAATTTTATCATCGATCCCCCACTCACTAAAACACCTACTTAAAGCTTCAGCAATTATATAACCAGAATGAGGAGGGGGGACATTACAAAAATTAAGAACCCTCATATTTAATTTCCACTTCAAATCAATCCAATGTGATGTGACAACCATATAACCTATTTTTTGATTCGAGGACGTCCACAACATATCAGTTGTTACATTAATTTTTTTAATAGTTTTGAATTTTCTTCTCAATTTCATTGGTAGCCACACAATCAGCTTTAACGGTTGCCCTACTTATTTTCTGCCATAAAGGAGTAGCTTTCCTCATAACCTCATTAAACATAAAACTCTCTGCGTGCATAAAAGGTAGTTCATTTATCATTATGTAATGAGCTATTGTCTTTATCATCTTAGAACGATCGTATTTGAAAGTTTCAAGTGTTACCTCAGAAGTACTCCCGCTCGTTTGAAACTGAAGTTGAGGTTGTTTCGTAAGTCCATGGGCTAGCTTACACTTGTTCACATGTCTATTCAGTGTGTAGTTTATGAAGTCTTGTCTCTCTTGATTTCTGTTCGACAAAGTTTACACCTTGCCCATTTTTCATTGTTCACTTCATACTCATCCAAGTATTGCCGGGATGCAGATTTCTTCTTTCTTGGTTTTTTTGCATATGGATTGACAGTAGCTTCAGTTTTCTCAGACTTACCCTTAGACGATGCATATGGAATTGGGGTTTTTCTTTTCCGGATGAATATTTCTTCTTGTTTGTTCACCAGTGTCATCCGAAGGAGTTTCATCTCCAAGACTTCGTAACTGCTCTTCATATTCAGCATTTTTTGGAATGATTTTTACACGACTCATTTTCTTTCCTTTATTCCGTACTGGACCAAACAACATTTTTAAGCACCACTGCACCACTATCCACTGCACTACAAACAAAATAACAAAATTAACTAATTAAGCAACTAAATAATAATGCCACAACCCACAGATTAGATAACTAAATGGATAGTAGTCAGTAGAAATGGATACATAGATCATAATCATCATATCATCATAGATTTGAGATTTCAATTGAAAACACAGTTAATGGAAGTCTGGTCCTTGGCTTATCAAGACTATCAAAGAAAGTATAGACTGAAAGGCACAGACATGTATAAGGTATCCAATAATTTGACAAACTATATCATTGTCATGGAAAAACAAAGAAACTACATTACCAATAGATAGCTAAGCTCATTAACAGTAATTTATGGGACCAACCATAAAGACCAATTCCATGCATGTTTACAAGAAACACGTAAAAATAAAAAGAAGTAATGCTTAATGTCCTTTCTCTTACCAATCAACAAGCTAGTTTATCTAAAAACACTATACCTATCAAGAAGGTTCATCATTATGGCTGGCCTCTGACCAATCAACAAGCTAGTTTATCTAAAAACACTATACCTATCAAGAAGGTTCATCATTATGGCTGGTACAAAACCATACAAACATATACACCTGTTGTAGGAGAGCAAGTTGATATGAAGTTGGGCCTCCTTGATAGAAATGTAAACCATGAAATTGTTTTCTTTGGTTTCCTTGAGGACACCACATAGCCACAAGCCCACCACAGTCCACACATGTCAATTCATATTCATCTAAAGATAAAATCAGACCCCTAGACACTGCTGTGTTTCATGTTCCTCAACAATTCAAATAGAACACCTAGTGTTTGATGGCAACCAAAATAATTATTAACAAGAAAAAAAATATCTTCCTTCACTTGGACACAGAGTACACAAAGATAAAAATGTCAACTAATGAATCAAATCAAAGCAACCAAGAGTTAACAAAGTGTGTTTTTTGTATAAAACATAAACCCTAAATTCAATTTAAAGCTAAGAACAAAAATTAGATTGAACTCTCTGCATATAATATGACATAAACCCTAAATTCAAACACAAACACGTATATATTAATCAAAATTCAAAAAGAACTCAAACACATTACAATTTAGTAATTTGCACATATGGAAATAATGCAAACAATTATAAAAAGAATATGAAATTCAGAAATTAAAAACCCTAAATTGATGAGAAAATAAAGAAAAATGGAAAAGATGACACTAATTAAAAACCCTAAATGAGGAAGGGCATGAAGATTCATACCTAATTAAGATTTTCGTATGTAATTGAAGAATGGCTTGAGTGCTTCAACTCTCTCGATTTCTTTTTCTCACCCTCTCGAATCGATATTCGTATGTATCTCACTTCTCAGTCTGCAATTTGTATCACTGAATGTACTCAACTCAATTATTCGAACCTAATTTTACGATAATATTTAGTTAGTAACTTAGTATACTTTAGTTGGGACTTGGGCTAGCTCCAGCAATTAGTTTATGTTTATAATGGCCTAATGGGCTTACTAAGCAAAAGCCCAAAACCTTATATACTGATGAGTGATCTCATTTTTCGAACAAACTGTTCGACCGAGTTCGAATTCGTTTCGTTCGTCTAGTTCACGAACAAACTCATGTTCGGTTCGAGAATTTTCAAACTCGAGCTCGGACAGCAAAAAATGTTTGATTTCCTTAACGAACAATGTCCGGTTCGTTAACTTTTTGTCCGTGTTCAGTAATTGTTCGTTCGAGTTCATCCGAGTTCGGTTCGTTTACAGGCCTACCCACCACCTACCACCTCCACCCACGCCCACCTCCGCCTTCAGCACATCCGCCTCCTCCTCCCTCACCCACCACCTCCCCCACGCCCACCTCCGCCTCCGCCCTCCACCTCCCTAAATTTGTTCTCCATCGTAGCCTCCATCTCCAATTTCATCATCCAATTTCAGATTTTGGTTCAATTTAAGAAGATTTTGGTTGCTTTAAGATTTAGGTTGTATAGATATAGATGTATGTATGTGTCAGTTTTGAATTCAATTCCAATCTATCAAATGTTGGTGGATTTGGGTAGTTGCAAGGCCACGCAAGGGCACTTACAACTCTTTATTTCTTATAGTTGCAACTGAATGCAACCACATGCAACTGAACACAACCACATATGCAACTGAATGCAACTGAAAACTAGAAGTTAAATTTTCAATTTTTGCCAACTTCTAGTTATATATAAGGGTTGCGCAGCAGAAAAAAAATGAAAATTCAACTTTAAGTTTTCAGTTGCATATGCAACCTATGCAACTAAATGCAACTAAAAACTAAAAGTTAAATTTCCGTTTTTTGCTGCTGCGCATCCCCTTTAAAGAACTGGAAGTTGGTAAAAAAATGAAAATTCAAATTACAATTTTTAGTTGCATTCAATTTCATATGCAACTAAATGCAACCTGTTGTGCAGCTATTACAAATAAGATACTCCCTCCGTCTCATATTATTCTTCTCGTTTGATATGTCGGCAATGTTCATAACAAGAGACAAATTACTAATTTACGTCTAATCTATAAAACCAAATATAGTCATGAGTGATCTTGTTGGATTCGTATTTATGAGTACTTTAATACAGTGAAGTTTTTATATTGAATACTAATACGAAATTAAAGATATTAACGATTAAAAGTGTGCGTTGGCAAACGTGTCCAAGGGAAATGGGAAAAGTTTTTTGGGACGGAGGGAGTAATATTTTTGCAAATAAAATGGTATTTTTACAAATAAGATAGTATTTTTGCAAATTATTCTTTTTAAACAAAATGCAAAAACATTCATAGATAAAGGTATTTATGAAAAAAGGGCTTAATGATCCTATAGTTAACTATAGGTAATTACCTATAGTTAACACATATTATAATACAATTGGAAGGCTATTTTTGTAAATACATGGGGGTGGATTTCATTATTACAAAAATGTCATCAACCTTTAATACTAAAAATGCATATAACTATAGGTAATTACCTATAGTTAACCATAGGAACATTTTTCTCATGAAAAAATACCATTATTAAATTCACAATAAATATGTTTTGACATGAATGGGATCTTTTCAACAAGTTGTTCACGTAAGCATTTCTCATAGGATGTAGAGTATATGCGTCTACATAATTTATATCCACGGTATTTTTAGCTACATGTCCCATCGTTAACGCTTCATTTGGGAGCAAACAAATTTATGTAACAAGCTTGATAACTTTAAGCACTACTGTGTGATATTAGGCCCGTTTGACTTACCCTTAAATAATTAATTTATAGCTTAAAGTGAATACTGTCATATAAGTGATAAATAGATCAGAACTTATAAATCAGTAGAGTGTTTGGTAAATCAGAACTTATAAATCAATAGAGTGTTTGGTAAATCAGAACTTATAAGTTAACTTTTTTTATTATTTTCAAAATATTTATTTTTTAACATATATCAACTGATGTCAATGGATAGATCTCGATAAGTAGATAAATTTGATATATACATATTAATTTTCTAATGAACGGGTCAAAAGATATACTCTCTCTGTCCCCCGTGAATTTTTACATTTCAGTTTTGCACGAAGACCAATGAATAAGAATAAATAATCAAAGTGCCCAAGTAAAACATTATTTAAAGATAGTACATATATACAGGAGATTAACTGTACAAGAGCTTTACAGTATGGAGGGAAGGTCTAAAAATCCAGCCTAAATTAAACTACAGGAGTTGCCTAATTACAAAAGGTTTGCATTTCCCACCACAAATTTACCTCCACACTTACACCCACTTACTATAAATAAACAACTTTATACCTCCTAATCTACTTTACACATTACAGTACATTTACAAAAATGGCAACTGGTTCCATATTTCCAGATTTAGGAGGAGATGGTGATGGTGAGCACTTCAACACTTCTGCAAATAACCCAATATCATCAGCTGTTGGGGGCACTGCAAAGAAGAGAAGATTGAGAAATTCAGAAAAAGTGAAATTGCTCAAAGGCTAACATTAAACTACAACAATAACAAGTTCAATAGGGGATTCATGAATACACTTAGCACTGATTATGGAGTTAGCAGGATGACCATTAGCACCATATGGAAAGTTGTTAAACAAGCAATCAAAGATGGTGAGCAGCCTAATGTGGACAGAAAGTGTAAAGGTGGCATCCACAAATATGTCTTTGATTTGGAATAGTCCGGAACTAAAACCAAGAGGTGTTATGGAACTAAAACATATAGAAAGTATCACAAAAGTTGTGGTTAAAGAATGTTTACTCGAAAAAATTATCCCGGCAATTAAAGCCAAATGGCCACTAGACAACAAACATATCATCATACAACAAGATAATGCTAGACCTCATATCAATGATATCGATGAAGAGTTCATCAAAGCGGCACAATCTGATGGATTTAACATAACATTGGCTAATCAACCGACTAATAGTCCGGATCTCAATATCAATGATTTGGGTTTCTTTAGAATCATTCAAGGAATACAACATGAAAAATACCCTAAAACAGTTCGTGAGCTAGTTAATGCAGTGATTGAAGCATATGACGAAGTCAGTCCTTCTAATTTAAATTACGTTTGGTTATCGCTTAAGAATTGTATGACCGATATACTAAAGCATGGTGGCAATAACACTTACAAGCTCCCTCATATTGGGAAGAAAAGGCTCGAGCGACTTGGACAATTATCAACTCAAATGACAGCTCCACTAGACGTTGTGGAAAAGGCATTAAACGGGATGACCTAAATCTTCTTTATGTTATGCAGTAAACTTTTGTATGTTATGCAGTAAACTTTTGTATGTAGGCAGTAAATCTTTTGTATGTTTTGCAGCTGATGTTTTGATGCTATGTATGTATACTAACCTAGCTAGTTGTCTGGTTAGTCTATGAATGTATCCTCAAAGCTAATGTAAGCTACCTAAAGCTCAGTTTTTTTAAATCTTGCAACACAACTACTCGCAAATTTTACCGAAATCACAAAAAAAATCTTAGTATCCTCGAAGTTAATGTAAGCTACACAAAGCTCTGTTTTTTTTAATCTTGCAACACAACTACTCGCAAATTTTACAGAAATAAAAAAAAAACTTAAACAAATTTGCAGCAAATCGTAAAGAAATTTTACTTGAATTTGGGGAGATAAATTTGCAGCAATCCAGATGGGTCTTCTTCGAAATGTAATTTTAGCGGTCTTAAATTGGTCTTCTTTGGCTTCACGATCGACTTGCTTTTTTACTCTATCAGGCGTATCTTCAAAGATTTCATCGAGATAATCTTCCACAATCGGAGGGAGTGGTGAAGAAGAGGGAGGAGATGGTGAAGAAGAGGGAGGAGGAGGAGATGGTGAAGGAGAGGGAGAAGAAATTGGGGCTGAATCGTTGAGCAATTGTGACTTCATTAACAAATTAGGGGAGATTGAATTTTGACTAGGGTTTTTTAGATGAACTCGTGAGCGACAGAGGAGATAAAGAAAGGTCAAAGTGAATTTTTGAGTTGAGGGGGCAAGTGGGTGGGTGGGTGGGTGCGTGGCTCAGGGGTGGTTAATGATACGTGTACTTACTTTGAGCAGTAGTAGTATAATCAGATAGATATAATATACATACGACCAATAGAATACTAATATGTTCCTTTTTATAATATATAATAGTTACTATTTATAGTAATGTAAAGAAATGGCGGGACGTCCCAAAAAGGAAAGTGTAAAGAATCAAGAGGGACAGAGGGATTATGATTTTGAAAATTTGAAGGATATTATATATTGCGTGTATCGAGAAATGAAAATAAGTTGAAAGTTAAATGTTAAGGATACTCGGCCCGTTTGGCTTACCTTAAAATAAGTAACTTATATCTTAAAGTGATAAGTGTAACATTTGACTTTCAACTTATTCTTATTTCTCGATACATGCAATATATAATATTCTTTAAATCTTCAAAATCATATATCTTTTGATCCGTTCATTAAAAAATTGATATGCATATATCAAAATTCTCTACTCATCGATATCTATCCATTAACATCCATTGATATATATTAAAAAACAATTATTTTGAAAATAATGAAAAAAGATAATTTATAAGTTCTGATTTACCAAACACTCTACTGATTTATAAGTTCTGATTTACCAAACACTCTACTGACTTATATTTTTTGATCTACTTATCACTTATATGACACTTATGCTTATAAGCCAAATGGCTTATAAGCCCATAAGAGCTTAGGGGGAGTGTTTGCCTATTTAAGTTTTAGCTCAACTTATAACTTATATGTTGATAAGTTGAATGTTAAGTATTCTTAACATACTTAACATTCAACTTTCAGCTTATTCTTATTTCTCGATATACGCAATATATAATATCCTTCAAATCTTCAAAATCATATATCATTTGATCCGTTCATTAGAAAATTGATATGTATATATCAAATTTCTCTACTCATCGAGATCTATCCATTGATATATATTAAAAAAATATATTTTGAAAATAATAAATAAATTTAACTTATAAGTTTTGATTTACCAAACACTCTACTGATTTATAAGTTCTGATTTATCAAACACTCTACTAACTTATAATTTTTGATCTACTTATCTCTTATATGACACTTCTATACTATACTATTATAATCGAAACAGGGTATAATTGGTTGCTTGGTTAGTTGGTTAACACCTTCCCAAAAAGTTTGTTAACACCTTCCAAAAATGAAAAAATAAATTAAAATGCATATAAAATTTAATTTTACTTAATAACAAATTCTTTTAATTACACTCCAATTAATATTCAATTACATACTCTTTTAGTTATATTTAAATTAAAATTCTTCACCTACACCCAACTTTTTTAGACTTTCAATTACTTGGAAATCAAATATTTTCAAAATCAATTTAAATAATTTTAATATCACATATTTATTAACAAATTTACAACAAATCTGTACTATATATACTTTTATACTATACTATTATAAGCGAAACATGGTATAATTGATTATACTATACTATTATAACCGAAACATGGTATAATTGATTGGTTGGTTAACACCTTCCCAAAAAGTCTGTTAACACTTTCCAAAAATGAAAAAATAAATTAAAATGCATATAAAATTTAATTTTACTTAATAACAAATTCTTTTAATTACACTCCAATTAATATTCAATTACATACTCTTTTAGTTATATTTAAATTAAAATTATTCACCTACACCCAACTTTTTTAGACTTTTAATTACTTGGGAATCAAATATTTTCAAAATCAATTTAAATAATTTTAATATCACATATTTATTAAAAAAATTACAACAAATTATAAATCAACAAAATGAAAAAAAAACTAAAACTATATAATAAACAATAAAAATTTCATAAAATTACAAATTAATATTAAATTATAATTTAGAAAAATATTACATTAGGGATTATTACGGGATCACAATTTCAATATGATAATATCAACAAAAATTTGAATGTAAGTATATACGATGCTTCCATTTATATTTATATTATTATGATAAAATATAGTCATAATTCGAAAAATATATCATGTAATTAAATGATTATTATTTAAATTTAAGAAAATCGTGCATCGCATATTATAAAGAAAACAAGGTATATTTGGTTAGTTGGTTGGTTAAGACCTAACACCTTCCTAAAAATAATAAGTTAAAAAATTGTATTAAAAATATTAATTTATTTATTATTAACAACAAAATTTAACAATAAGACATACAATTATATTTTTAAAAAATTAAAAAATGTGATAAAAATTTCAAATTTAGTTAAATTATATACAATTTAACAAAAATAAAAAATCACATGTTTTATAAAATTATAAAGGTTTTCATTTATATCCCTATTAGAATAATCGCCCTCACACACTTCTTAGTACCCTCTACGATTTTAGGTTATACTAAATAATTTTTAAAAAATATTTATTGAATTCTTAAGATATTATTTACTAATGAGGCACAAAAATATATTTAAAAAAAATTAAAAAATGTGTTAAAATTCCAAACTTAGTTAAATAATATATAATTCGTTAAAAATAAAAAATCACATGTTTTATAGAATTAACCTTAAATTAATGATATCTAAAATAAATTAAAATTTTACATTAAATCAAATAATTAAAATATTTATTCACAATAATAATATATGGTAGCCCGTGCTTTTGCACGAGTTATAGGCTAGTATACTTATAATTCATAAATTACTTATTTTAAGTAAGTCAAACGGCCCATGATAAGCCAAGCAACACCTAAAGTTGATCTCCTCGCGCCACTCGTTTACGTAAATTCTAACAATCCCCCATTTGACGAGCCATTTTTAAATCAAAAAATAAATCATTAAATTCATCTTTAAGGTATTAATTTCGTGCCATAACAATTATAAAAAATTGAGGGTCGAACCTAAAAATTTTGCGTGCGTGAGTTTTAATTTTATGTTAAGTTACAGTTATTCGAACCATATTCAATTTTCAATACTAGATGGGGATCTCGTCCGTTATAACTTATTTATAACACACAATTTTAATATTTTAATAAATAAGAATATTGGGGATAGAACTCCTGAAATCTCGCACATCCAAAACTTTAATACGACTAGCATTTTGCCCGTACTTCGTACACGGCATTTTATTTAATTTAAAATGAAAATACCAAAATTTTAACAAATTTTTAGAAAGATATTCTATGTAGTCATATAAGTTATTAATTTTAGAAGGATATTCTATACATTATCATCTCTTTTCTCTTTCTCTTCTTCATCTTGATTTGATGACATTTAAAATTGAAACAAAATTCGTTAATAATTTATTTTATTACTACTACTTACAAAAATTGATTTTAGAAAGTTTATAATAAAAAACACCTAGTTAGTGGATAATGTATCCAATTAACTAAAAGAAATATAAGATAAATTAAAAATAATAACTTATTATTTTGTAGTTAATACTTAACAATTGATATCTTAAAATCTCTGTAAAAAAATAGATATCTTAAAAAACTTTAATTTTCAAAAATTACAATATTTATGCATATTATATAATATAAAGTTTTTGGCAGATAAGAAGCCATAGTTATTAACCTTAGGTATGTAGTAGAAAAAAAAATTAAAACACATATCACACAATGACATCAATGCAAAGATCATTGGCATGTCAAAAATCCAATGACATGTGCATGTAATGTATATACAATTTTCTATCACTTCCTAGGTCTATTGTAAACTTGAGCCACAATTTTACCAAGGGATTGATGCTTGTTCTTTAAAAAAGGCATGGGACCTCGAGGGCTACTGATGCAAGTTATGTAGGACGTATAGTTAGTGTTGCAATCTAGAGACCGTTCCTCATCCTGATGATGTCGACCTTGCCAGCACTGGCAGAATCTACACTATCACTTTAAATAAGCTTAAGAGTTCACTGGTGCTGGGGTACGACAATGTCGTGATGTGAACCTGAAAAATTTAGGATTGATAGGATCGATGATAATGGCATTCATTAATGAAGAGCAACATAAAAGCTTTGTTGCACGTTTACTTCGCAAATCAAACTGCAAAATACATGTTTCTATAACCTTTATATTGAAAAAAACCATCCTCTAGGCAGATAAAAGATGTGTGAGGACTTGACACCAATGCAAGTTGTCCACATAGCCTCAATGCTTACCTATTCTTTTTATTTATCACAGCCATTCTGCAACACATCACCAAGTCTAAGTCTGACCATCAAGGATGAAAGAACATGTTGAAAAGGAGATACCGAGGAAGGGGGTGTAGATATTTAAATTTATGAGAAAGGTGAAAATCATGCCAGGCTTTTAATCTTGATTAATTATTTGCCTTATTTTTGTGTACTTTAACGTCACACCAACTACAGGGTAATTATTTTGTACAAATTCCATCATAAGAGTAAAAGTCAACTAATTAAGAAAGAACATAACTAAATGAAATCAAGTGAACATAGCTTATAGCACAAAGATATAAACCTTAATAAGTTTTATAAACTCCGCGCAATGGGTGTTGACCAGAAGCTTCATACAAGCACTTGAGTTGGCTAATTCAACCATTACTCTGTTCTTATCTTCATGGCAGACCTAAAAAAATCAAGTTCGGGAGCATTTTATAAATCGGTACAAGGTGAGGAAGACATCTCTGCATATCGAGAGTACTTGCAGGTTAGTAATTTTTGGTTCAGCAAGCTGGTATTCCAACAACAGAACTGAAAACATAGTTTAATCAACTCCATTAGAAGGCTGCTAATGAGAAGGAAAAATAGTACACGTGTACAATAAAATTCATCTGAAGCTTCCGAAAAAGAAATGGTATGCAATTCAAGCAGGATCACCCATAAATTAATGATAACAGGCTTGTGATACTGAGTATGATATGTCATATCCATTATGACTTTAAGGTATTATTTATGTAATTCACTATTTAAAAAGAGAAAGTTGGTTTAAATATGAATTTGTCTATTATGTCATCGATATTAGAAATAAATGGAGTGCAAATTTCTCAAGCTCCTAAAGTTGATTGGAAATCTAGTAAGTACTTTTTTTTTGCATGCCACTACATGATTAAGATTGTACCTTCTATTCTATGCATTTATAAATATTCAGCAAGAAAATTAAAATATTATAAGGAGCCAAATTTTTAATTTCTCACACCAAGTAAACCTAGCAGTAGTTCAAACTTTTCTTTGTTTTTAAACTCCAATACAGCTAAATTAGGTTCTATATAAGCTGCAATTTCTGCACCACTCCAATACCCTATTAAGCTTTATTTATTGCAAAAACATAAGCTATTTAGGCATGGATATTGCTAGAAATGATGCTCTTAATTATGTCCCGTATATTCTTACTTGGTATCTTGAACTACCACCCATTCTAAAAAAACAATATAAGGTCTAACACTCTAATTTATATTTTTGACATCCGCAGGAGAACATTTTGAATGGATTAGATGGTGTTTTTGATTAGGTACCAACTTAGTTTCGATAAACTTTGCATCCACGTAATATTGTACTGCACATATATACCATGCCATAAGATTAAAGTTATATTACTCACAAACTAATGATAAAAATACAGAATTAAGCATACATAAGCGTTTTTGTTTTCTTTTAGTTACTCTAACAATTTCTAAATATAACGAAAAAATTAACTGTTCGCGACTAACGCAAACATGTATGTGCAAAAGAGGGCTACATAAAATCTTGATTTGCCGAAGTAGGTGATAATGGTCCAAATGGGGTTCGTTTTTTACCTAATCAGTATTTATTCCACAATGGAGAGGTTGTTCTCATGCTGTCCTACTCCCTCATTATGCTGAACACTGATCAACATAACCCTCAGGTGAAGAAAAAGATGACAGAAGATGAGTTTATAAAAAATAATAGAGCAATCAATGGTGGAAAAGATCTTCCAAGAGAGTACTTATCTGAGCTTTTCCATTCCATTGCTTCAAAAGAAATCACAATTTTTGGACAAAATGGTGCGATAGTCGAAATGAATCCAAACATTTGTATCCAACTTATAAACCGGTAAAAAAAATGAAATCTTTCTTAGCATGCCATACAGATCTTAGTCTGGGAAGAGATATGTTTGCTGTTATAGCTGGCCCTTCAGTCCCAACACTTTCAGCAATATTTGAACATTCCGAAGAAGAAGAAATGCTACAGGAATGTACTGAAGGCCTGTTTTCGATAGCCAGAATTGCTCAATATGGACTTGAAGATACTCTTGATGAACTATTGCATCTGCTGATGAAACCTTATATGGCTTCACCATGATATGAAACATAGAATGGCAACTCTGGATGTTTTTGATGTATCCAACAGTTTCAAGGAATCGATCAGGGGGGCTGGAGGAACATTGTTGATTGTCTTTTAAAACTTAAAAGGCTTAAACTACTTCCCCCAAATGTTGTTGAACCTGATAATCTCATCGAGCCTTCTGATTCTGCGGATGAAGATTCTGAATCACCTGATGCTAAGCAACGGCAATGTGCTGGCTTGATAGGCAGGTTCTCATATTTTCTTTCGATGGAAAGTGTTGAAGAATCGTTGAACCTTAGCCTAAGTGAATTTGAACAGAATCAGAAAGTCATCCAACAATGTCGAATTGGATGCATCTTTAATAGTAGTTCAACTTTATCTGCTGAAGCAATGCAGGATCTTGGGTGCTCCCTCATTTTTGCTGTTGCGGGCAAAGACCAAAAGTTTAGTACACCTGTGGAGGAAGAAGAAACTGTTGCATTGTATAAAGACCTGTCTAATTCTACTATTAGACAATAACATAAAATCATGCTATCAAAGCTTTTCACTAAAAAAAAAACATGTAATCAAACATACAAATAGTGACAGAAGCAAGCAACAAATAACAAAACCATAAATCAATTAGGCACAGAAAAATGGAGTGATAATACAAATTGCAGTCATTAGTGTTTAGCAATCGTGAATTACATAGACTGTCACCTAAGAGATGCAAACACAGGTAAGAAATGCGTATACTAATATTCATTGCCCAAAAGTATACCACTTGTCTTGATCTAATACCTTGTCCAATTCACTAGTGAAAATTCCTCTCACGGGCCAATTCACCAGTGAATTAGAAAATTATAGATTCTAACAATTAGTAGAAAGATAGCCTATATTAAAGATACAAAGAAAGGAGATATCAAGCATTACTGGTAAAAAAAAAAACTTTTTTAGTTCTGGAAAGTAAATCCAATTTTTCAGTATAGTATATTTGAATGTTTAAAATTTGGAAGATTAGCTGGAATGATGAAGAGGAAGATGGTGAAAATGGGTGAATAACACGTCAACATTTTCTTACAGATGACCAATGTAAAAATTACAAAGAACCCTACCAATAATTATCAATTACCAAATCACTTGGTCATCAAATATAAAAACAAATTTATATAACCAGCAATTTCCCTCCTAGAGATTTAAGATTAGCATAAAAAACTTCATAACAAAGACTTTAATCAAGTACAATAATTTTTTTTATTTCATGTAATTCATCTACATTACTCAATTCTAATTAGTTGTCCATGTTTGTAACTAAATGTCACAGAGAAATGGGAAGGGAATATTGGATACAAAGATCAGGTTTTTTGATAATTTATGTCAGTCTTGTAGCATTTTTACCTACTGGTTCTAACCTAATGTGTCATCTGTTTTTCCTTTATATATTTCTTTATTTGTGAACTCTACTTTATTTTTTTTAATTTTTCAATCTCAGTATCTTTCGGACTTGCATCTTATACTTAATTAAAGTATGTATTTGTATTGCAAGACATATCTTGATAGGCTTTTTAATGTAAATAAACACTTAAATAAATCAACCGAGTTCTTATGTTCTTTATTAGAGTGTTAAATCATGGCAAAAGATTTCATTGGATGTTAAAGCATTGCAAGTTTGGTGGTGAAAGAAGTAGGGGGTCAAAATTCTGGAAAACTAAACTTTTTTCAGTTCTAATTAAGTAAAATTCTGGGCCCTATTATAGGTTCCATGTTCTAGGTTCAATGCTCCAATCGAATGAACTACTGTTCTATGCAGTTCTATAATGTAAACATTGAACCTGCTAATATAAAGATCCTGTTCTATGCTGTTGAATTTCAATGTTTATAAAGAACTCTACTTTATTACAATTAGCTATGTAGTTGTATTAGAAGGAGGACAATCTGCTGTTAGAATATGACCATTTCATTATAGAATTACTTTTCTGTACAATTTAATATACAGTTACATGACAATAGGTTCTGCACTCATCGTGCTTGTAGGTGATGTGGTTGATTCCCTGCTTGATGAATTTCTTGCCTGCAGTTTAGTCAAACATAATGTATAAATGTGGGTTATAAAATGGATAATGCATGGGTCAAGTGCAAAATAATAGGATTGTAGTATAATGTGGGTTATAAAAAAATTATCTTGAAACCTTTTATGGCTTTAGTATGGTCTCTGGAAATTATTGATCAATATGAAAGACCAACACAAGTTCTTCACACATATTGATCGACAGGCAAGAACATTTACAATATAAACCAATTTATAATTTTTGCCTTTTATCTATAATAATTTAAATAAATATATTGTGAAGTTAAAAATGCATTTTTTTTAAGTCAATCTAGGTAACTGTACTTTTACAGGAGCAGTTCAGTGACACAAAGAGATCCATAAGAAAAAATCACCATCCTCTACATAGGGTAAAACTCACTTCTAAAATGCAATGATTTAGTGATCCCTTATATATAATCAATTTCTTAAAATCATGATCATGAGGACCATAATTATGAGAGAATGAGGATCTAGATTTCATTAGTGATGAATTAGTACCAACGAAAATAAACGGGTTAAGAAAGATATGCCAATTTATTAGACAGAAAAAGGTATAAACATTCTACATTTCAGAATTTCCCACCAAGTCTAAATCTAAATTTATGTAATTTATGTGTATTGTAGAAATACATGCAAACATAAATTACATACATTATTATTTATCTAATTTAAATGGGAATTTCTTATGTGCAAAATTGATCAGATGCCGTAAATATAAGTTCAAGCTTATTGAATTAATAAGATGTATTAAAGAAAATTAGCTACCCCTTCATATTATTTGGACTTCTTGCAGTGCATAATAAAACCCAGTGAGACACTGGCATAGAATAATTTTAAAACAAAAAATAGATTAAGGAAGAGAATCGGAAATTAGACAAACCTTGTAACAAATGATGCAAAACAATCCTGGCTATCCAGGTAGAAGTTGACTGCATATAAACACACAGTGTACCATACTGTCACAGACTTCACATAAGTGGAAAATAGTGTTTCCAGAAGAAAATTATGAAAAATCGGTAATAAGCATTAAAAATTCACAAAGTAATCCCTGATTTTTTGAATTTTACAATAGGTAATAATCTATAAATTGAATTAGATACCTTCTGCAAATACCTACTCATGTATTTACCTCTGGAAGATTATAAAAAACTTCATCAAACATAACATTAGCAGTGTAGTTGTTATAAATTCCACACTCGTTTATAATTAGAACGTGAAGTCCTTGTGGCGAAGTGACTTGAGAGACAACAACATAAAATTGACCTTGTGAAAAGAGGAACAAAATTGATCAGATACCGTAAACATAAGTTCAAGGTTATTAAATTAATAAGATGTATTAAAGAAAATTAGCAATCCCTTCATATTATTTGGACTTCTTGCAGTGCATAATAGAACCCAGTGAGACACTAACATAGAATAGTTTTAAAACAAAAAATAGATTAAGGAAGAGAATCGGAAATTGGAAAGACTTGTAACAAATGATGCAAAACAATCCTGGCTATCCATGTAGAAGTTCATGCATATAAACACACAGTGTACCATGTTGTCACAGACTTAACATAAGTGGAAAATAGTGTTTCCAGAAGAAAATTATGAAAAACCGGTAATAAGCAATAAAAATTCACAAAGTAATCCCTGATTTTTTGAATGTTACAATAGGCAATAATTTATAAATTGAATTAGATACCTTCAGCAAATACCTGCTCATGTATGTACCTCTGGAAGATTATAAAAAACTTCATCAAACATAACATTAGCAGTGTAGTTGTTATTCCAGACTCGTTTATAATTAGAACGTGAAGTCCTTGTGGCGAAGTGACTTGAGAGACAGTAACATATAATTGGCCGTGCGAAAAGAGGAACAAATGAGATGCACATTTCGGATTAACTTGTAGTTGGAATAATGTGATTGAGATTAAGAGCATGATTAAAAGAAAAATTACAAATCATAGAAAATTAGACCAGGACACCAAATTAAAACAAAGTAGGGCACTAAACACCTTAATACGACTTGAGCAGTCAACTTCAAAATTTCTATATAGATACAATATAGCCTGTTATCGAAGAAAGTACAAAGCTATAGAGTTAAGCTAATATTACCAAAAATAATGTGTTAAGTTACCGAAAGGAGCACGGGATACACCAGAGTAATCCAAAAAGAAAAAGTTAAATTTGAACTGGAAGTAATTTACTACAAATAGACCTGATACGTAACCAATTTTCGATTTACCAAGAAAAAACCCGAAAGTGACACGAAAAGGACCTGATCAACCCGAAATTTATACTTTAAACATGGAATTGTAGAATACCGAATACGTAATTTGATTAAGAAAATGAAAAGCACTTGATCTTTAGACTGTCTTATCCTGCATCTTGGATAACCAATCTCCTCGTATCTGGTGAGCCAATTTCATTTCCCAAACTTGATGGAAATCCAGAACAACAGAAAGAAAGTCACATAAGTTAATTTGAGTAATACTTAAGAACCTATAATTAAGAAGTTGGAAATAGCATAGTTAGTTGACTATATATCAAATTTAATAAATTAGAGGTTGATCAGGGCTACAATTTTTATAGCAAAAATAGGTAACTTTTCCTCATAAGCAAATTAAGATGTATAAAATTTTTATCTTCTTCTAACAAAATAAAGAAAAAGAAAATTGAGCTATTAAAAAACCTGAGTAAAAAGAAAATGCACTCAAAAAACAAAATACCAGACAAACTTAAAAACTCATGTTCTCACAATGTATATATAATAAAAATTTGAAGAATATTGAGCTCAAACGAATCTAAAAATCTTATTTATAGACCTCTCCCTTTTTCTCTCTCTTCTTCCTACTTTGCTATATAAATATTCTGCATCGGAATTTTATTAGTACACATAATTTGCACATGTCAATTGTCAAACAACTCTTAGAATCGGTACATATTAAGAAAGCTAATAAGATATTTAACAATTTTGGAATTTTTGTAGAGACTAATAAGATGATAGCTCTTAATTTTATCAATTATGGGAAGGATAAATACCTTACATTAAATAGTTGTTTAGACAACAAACAATCGACAAAATTATACAAAATCAGTGTATGAAGATAAAATAACCAAGATATATATTTAAGTAACTCAAGAATAGCAAAAGTTGAAACTTTTAAAATCTAACTTATTATAAATTTTTATAAATTTTATCTTTAGATGGAAGATACATAAACAATTTATAAAACTACATCAACCAAAACACAGCTAATGAAATAAAATGGAATTGAGTGGCACAAAATACATACCTGGGATGTAGAGCAAGGAGCACAGGTGATGAAACGGAAGATATAATCTCAAACCCATTGAGTAGACCTCCAGACTGCAGTAGATACTCCCTCTGTCTCACAATTCTTTTCCCCTTTAATATGTCGGGACTGTTCATAACATGAGATAAATTACTAATTTACGTTTAATCTATAAATCCAAATATAGTCATGAGTGATCTTGTTGGATTCGTATTTATGAGTACTTTAATACAGTGAAGTTTTTATATTTAAAACTAATACGAAATTAAAAATATTAATGATCAAAAGTGTGCGTTGGCAAACGTGATAAAGGTAAACAGGAAAAGTTTTAAGAGACGGAGGGAGTACTATATAATTAAAATGATGAATCAAATGAATACATAATTAACCCAAAAGTTATTGATTAAAATTTTCAACTTCGATTTCAAAATAAGAAACCTGTAAAAAAAATCAAAATTACTGATTGAGACAATAAAAAGATAACATGAGATCAAAGAGATGCAGTAAATTCGAAACAAATATAGTCACATTCAATTCTGAAAATTGAGATCGAGGATAAAAAAGATAATCGCTATAACGAATTCTCAATATATTTACATTCAATATATTTACGTATTTACAATTCTGAATATTGTATTTATAACATTACATCATCATCTTCATCTTTAAACTGCTTGATTCTGAATCAAATACAGATACACGATATTATACAGGTGTGTGTGTGTGTTTATGTATCATATTCACATAGCTTCTATAAGCTTAAAATTCAATCTCTCTCCTACGATTTTTTGTAGTTCTCACTTCCATTTGCTCCGGTGGTTGTCTTGCACAGCCCCTGCGGGGCCAGACCAGTGAGAGAGATACAGAACACACGTTAATTGATTGTATTATTCTACTCTCCTGTACTCTCTTTTTGGTGTGGTTTAACGAATGAAACCGATGGGGTTCCTTTTGGTGAAATCCTTCCCAGTTTGATTATCTAATTTAGCGTTGTGATTATAAAAAAGGACTAAAAAGTCTATGTAAAAAAATTGGATAATGTTGATTTCAAGGGTAATTGGTGTAATTTAAAAGTAAAAGGACTAAAAAGCCTATGTAAAAAAATTGAATAATATTGATTTCAAAGGGTAATTGGTGTAATTTGATTAAATCCTTCACTAAGCATCATTAATAATATATTGAATTGATATTGATATTGATATTGATATTGATAATGTTAAGTTACCAAATTTTCAAAATATCCGTGTTTGACTTGACGGGGATCTCATCCTTTTTGAATCTACCATAATTTCAATAAATAAAAATATCTCACGTCCAGAAATCTAATACCTTGGTAATAGAGGAAGATCTTATATTAAGTATATTCTTAGGATATAGCATGATGTTTACTCTATGTTCATTGTGTGGTTAAGTTCCTTTCGAAGTAGATATAGCATTTAGTACTTTGAGAAGTCGGGGGAGTAGGAGAGAATATAGTTAATTGTATAATTTTTTACAACAAATTATGAGAGCGGAGCTAATATTTATCCCCTCTCCCGGGTTTGGTCATCTGCTATCTACGGTTGAGGTCGCAAAGCTCCTTGTTAGTCGGGATGACCGGATTTCTGTCAGCATATTGATAATAAGGCTGCCTTTTGAATCTGGAATAGATGCATTTATTGAAAACCTTAAGAAAGACGCTCCTGAACATATAGCCTTTTTAGACGTACCTGCTCTGGACGACATCGCCATGGCAGAGGTCTTGTCCCTGCCACGGATGTCTTTCCTCAATGTGTTTATTGAGAAGCATCGAACTCAGGTGAGGGATGTAGTTACAGCAATTCTGAATCAATCCAAGTCCTCAAAGCTGCTATGTGGATTTGTCATTGATATGTTTTGCACCTCGATGATAGACGTGGCAAATGAATTCAACGTCCCAGCATATGCATTCTTCACTTCAGGTGCTGCTTTTCTTTCCCTAATGTTCTATATCCAAAATCTTAAAGATGTCGAAAGCCAGGATATATACAAGTACAAGGATTCGGATGTTGAGCTCACTGTCTCAGGTTTTCTTAACCAAGTTCCTGCTAAGGTTTTGCCTTCAATGATGCTAACTAAAGATGGATCTGCCGTGGTCATAGGTACAGCCCGAAGATTGCGAGAGACCAAGGCTATTTTGGTCAACACGGCTTGGGAACTGGAATCCCATGCTATTAAATCCTTTGCTAATGATGAAACATCCCCTCTTATATACCCTGTAGGCCCTATAATCAATTTTAAGAGTGGTGAGGAAACAATCAGTAGTAAAACATCAGAAGAGGCCATTATGACCTGGTTGGACAGCCAACCACCTTCCTCTGTAGTGTATTTGTGCTTTGGAAGCACTGGAAGCTTTGACGTAGAACAGGTAAGAGAGATAGCACATGCTTTGGAGCTCAGCGGACAGCGTTTCTTGTGGTCTCTACGACACCCATCTGAAGAAAAGAAGCAAGTGGAATTGCTAAAAGATTATGAGGATTACAATGACCTACTTCCGGACGGATTCTTGGAGAGGACATTAGGAAATGGAAAAATTATTGGATGGGCGCCACAGGTAAGTATCCTTTCCCATCCATGTGTAGGAGGATTCTTGTCTCACTGTGGATGGAACTCTGTCCTAGAGAGTATATGGTGTTGTGTGCCAATAGCCACTTGGCCTATGTATGCTGAGCAGCAAATCAACGCGTTCCAGCTGGTGGTGGAGTTGGGGATCGCAGCAGAGATCAAAATGGATTACAGAAAAGATGGCGTTGCTAACATTGAATCAACAGCAATAGTCACTGCAGAAGAGATAGAAAGGGGTATAAGATGTCTGATGGATGGAGGAAGTGAAATGAGAAAGAAAATCAAAGTATTGAAAGACAAATGCAGAAAAGCCACTGAATTAGCTGGCTCATCCTACACTTCACTTGGACAGTTTATCCAGGATGTCAAGGATAACATTCGGGAAGGAGCTTCTAACTGAATTAATAAAACTTACAGAGCTCTGAACTGAAGTGTTAATCAAATTCCACATACAACTTCAGTTCCGGGTAAAATGTAGCACTCTGTGCATCATTTACAATGTATTCACTAGCTGGTTCTTTCCTGCAGGGGAGACTTTCAAAGGGATCTTTAAAATCACTTCTTTTATGTTAACTCTTGTAATCGATGAAAGAAGCCTTTCATTACTAACTAATAACTATTGAACTCTTGATATATTCATAAATTAGTGAAGTCCCTGACTTTCAAACTCCATCACGGAGTGAAGTACACCAATAAAATATGCACACTTAATTACTTAAACAAGTCCATTAGTTTCATCTGGTACATAACAAAAGATCATGCATCCGGGGTCTGTTTCCGTTTCTTCTATACACTTCAAAAAACATCCCCATTGTTATATTACAATAATGTACATAAACAAGTTTTATATATTTACAGAAAATCCCATCAGCAACTAGAGAAAACAGTGTTACTTGAAAAACTGAGGAAATTACGGGAAGATCATCCACAAGCTGTGGCTAACGTATTTAACCCTTCAGCTGGATGCGCCAAAATATTCTTCACCTTTGTTGATTGTCAAATTATTGCCTTCAATTAAAATGCTTCCTTTGCCAGTTCTCTTTGCTGCCTCCCGTTAACTGTGTAGTACCCCTAAAAAAATGGATACTGCGTAGTACATGAACATAGATGCGCTTCTTCATTTCTTTTTTTTTCTTTCCTTTTTTTTTTTTTTTTTGGTCTTGATTTGTACAATGCAATAGTTAGCACTCATTACCATCACCTATGAATGCCATCTACATTCGTTACATGTTCAGCTCAGATAAGAGTTTTTGTCCTCAGGACTACTGGTAGGGCTTTCCAAGGAATCCCCCGAATAAGATCCATCTGGTTGACGAATGCATATGTTCAAGTTGTTGTAGGGAAATGGTTCCTGAATGATTCAAAATATACTCATAAAAAGACCAAGCAAAAAAAAAATCTGTATTTGTTGTTTTAAATTAACATAAATTCACAGGGTGTAGAAAAGACTTTAAACCTGCACATAGTGTTCATCAAACCTGCACATATAGTGTTCATCTTCTAAAATTACAAGTACCAAGTCTATTAACAGTCATAGGATGATGGGGAAGGAAGATTACTGTTAGTCTGTTAGCAGTAGTCTTGCTGCATCCAGAATCATATGAGTACAAATCTACAAACATTGCATAGTAATAAAGCAGATAGTACAGACCCTTTTGCACTAGGATACCTAAACATATATACGACATACAACTTGCTCAAAAAGTTAAGGATCTAAGATTAAGTATCGTTATGCAGGTGGAAGATGCAGCCAATACAAATGTCCATGTGGATGATATAAACTGGAGTATATGGTTCCCGATGTACAAAGTTGACAAATTAGAGAAGATCAGGCATTCAACTCAATTTTGTTACCTTATCACCAAAACTTTGGCCCTCGGATTGGAAAAGGATAGGCCTGCATCGCTTGTCTTCATTCATTAGATTTGAATTTTGGAAATGAGTAACAAGGGCAACCTTTCCTTGGATGCGTGCATATGCTAATGAAGCAACTTTTTCACTATTAAACTTTTCCCATTTCTTTCCATTGAATGCCTGCAGAAGTTTCAAGTAAGAAGCTTTCCATTAAATACAAAAAACCAAGTTTTTAGCTTGCTAGTTTAGTATGTATTACACTAAATTTTCTGAAAAGTATAAGCATATATTGCAGGAAACAAATGTTGTGCAAGTAAATGATAACATATAAAACTAGCTTGAAATCTCTTTTTAGCAAGTAAAAATGTGTTGACAATAAACAACCATGCTAAAACAAAGCAAAGAATAGAAAACTCAACCTGATAGAAGGATATTATATGTGAAGGTGAAATCATGTTAATAAAGGCATAACCAACATTACATTTATTCTGCAGCCAAAGAAAACGCCTATTAGTCATGAGTCATGTCCAGGTATGAAAATGATTAATTGCATAGAAATTGCAAGTTACCTTGAAATCAATTGGCAAGTATAGAAAATCGTAAGTGCCACTGTGATTTTCATCAATAGCTAACAGCAACATTTTAGAAGTGTACCTTGAAGAAACAGAGTGACAGAGTGACAGACAAGTATAAAGTTTAAAGATATCAGGAATATTCATAAAAAAATAAAGGATTTATACTAGTACAACATTGATACTGATAACTGTCTTACTTGTTGGGGATGTTTTTTATCATTAAGGTAGTCCTACGGTCTTCCCCACTCATGATCTTATCCAATTCAAGCTGATACTGTTTCTTGTTTTCTACCTGGTTCCCAGCATACTCGATCTGCCTTGCCCTTGCCCTTTCAGCCAATCCATCATGTATTAATCCGGCTCCTTGATATGAATCATTCCCGAAATATATAGGACCGTTCCTTGGAATTGACATCATCCTGGAACTAGGAGAACCATTTTCAAACATGTTTCCAACTGGAGCAATGCCAACACCCATACCTGTAAGGGGAAATGTGTTTGTCCCATAGCTTCTGTTAATGCGATTAACACCTCCACCTCCATATGCCACTGGGCTCAGAAAGGATGTCTCTGGCGAGTCAGGTAAGTAGCTAAAGTGTCTCTCATATGGAATGCCAGTTGGAGCAGAACCTACGTGATGGTAATGATGTGAACCAATACCAGTGCCTGGACGGTTGGGAAAGAGATGGCCTTTCCCCTGCCCACTTGATGTAAACGAGAGCCCTGTGGATGAAGTTGGCCAGGCAGAAGTATTGCTGCTCCCAGAGTTGGTAGTGGGACTTCCCCAGAGAAACTGAGGACCGGAAAGAGTTCCAATGCCAGATGGATTCGAACTGGAGTCACCGAAAGAGGACACAGGTCCTGGATTTGCACTTAACTTTTGTTCAGGAAAAGAATGGGAATGCTGATAAGCCACACCTTGCAGGGACCTTCCTTGTTCTTTAGATTCTTTACCAATTGGAGCAATTTTTACAGGGTTTGAGAAACGAGCCGGAAGAATGGAGGCCAATCCGTGAATTTTCACCTGATTGCTATTTACAGGACCGAGCGTTTCCCAACCTGGTGACAGATTAAATCCTTGAACCGAAACTGGACTGCCAAAGTGTGTCCAGTTACCTGTCATGATTACACCATTTTTCATATCACCATCGGACGATCGTTTAGCTGTCAAAAACTATAACAGAACATTATGTCTTATTTAATGACGATTATGGAGAGAGATTTACCTGGAGGAGAGCTCAATGGTGAACCAACTTGATTTCGAAATGTCCAGGTTTCATCTTGATCCAGCTCTTGGCTTAACTGTTGCAATAAGCTAGAGGTAGAGGCAAATAAATCACAAAAGAATTTAACTCATCAAACTAAAGGGACTCTAAAAGAAATACTAATATTTGCTCCAGCCTTGTAGATTCAACATAATACTTCTAGAGGATAATACAATGCTATGATGATACATACTTCCGACGGGCCCCACCAGGCCGGCTTGGTTCAAGCTTTATGCGTTTCCCGGCTATATCAATCCTATTCAATGCTTTAAGGGCTTCCTCTGCAGCTCTAACATCATAATACTCTATGAACTTATGGTGTCTCTTGTGAGGCGTTTCCCTGATCTGCAGTTCACACACAAAAAGGTTACAAATTAAGAAAAATAGTACATGAAAAGGAGCATCTGTCTATTTTCAGTCGAACAAAAAAATTATAAAAAATAACAAGATTTATTAACAAGTTTAACCTCTTTTACTTCCCCGTAGGCCCCAAATATATTGCGCAGGTCATCATTAGAAACAGATGCATCTAAGTTGAAAACTACAAGAGTGCCCTGATTAATATCCTTTTCGGATGGGTTATCCTGTATGCAGCGAGTATGATATAGATGTCAGTTTTATCAACAGTATCAAGGTAATGGCAAGAGATTAGCCCATGGTTCAAACCTTAGGAATCGAAAAATGAATGTCAAGTTTTCTGCGTCTCAAGGGCTTATTTTGAAGTGCACGCATAGCAGTTCTAGCAGCTCGGATGTCATAGTAAGATATCATCACAAAGCCCCTGTGCTTGCATGCAGTGTATAGGGTTCTGATATCTCCGTATTGCTGCAAAGAAAAATAATTTGTATAATAATTATACAAAATGATGGATCTTTTCCGTACTTAAACAAAGAAAAACTCCTACAATTTGCACTTAAAATATAAAGTCCCGACAATATTATGAGTACGAGAGGTTAATCTAAGTGGATTATTAGGAATACCTCAAAGAGGGATTTTAACTCAGAATCCTCAACGTTGCTATTAATATTACGAACGAATAGTGTCCTTGAAGGATGTTCACCGTATGGATGTTCACCGGCAACTGTCCCTCCACCATTTGTAAGATTGTGGTTACTAATGCCATTGGCAACACCATCAGACATGCTCAAACTCGAAACACCTGTCAGTAGGCTCTCTTGGAAGTCAAAATCCATTTCCATACCCCCTCCACTGTCAAAAAGTTCATCTTCCAAATCCTCCAGTTGTGTAGGCAAATCACTGAGATCAAAATCGTCCATTACCCCAGCTAAAAGCTCATCTTCATTTCCAGGAAGTAAGCTGCCAATTGCATTTGAGTCAATAACTGAACTTTTACCTTCAGCTCCGGGACAAATCTTGCTCAAGGGAGGAAAGTCATCGTCAACAGATAGACCAGAATGTCCAATGTGATTTACTACAAGTAAAGACAAGTTCCGATCATATTTATTGTAATACTAAGCCGAAAACATTAAACAAAAGCTCAAACATACACTTCTTATGTGAGAAGATGGGCAAGGAGCTAGAAAACAAGCTAGCATCAGTTGATGCATAATGCACATCAGTACTGTGTGGAATATTCCATGCATTTCCTGCTTTTCTTGAAACGTCTACTGTGGGTATCATTGACGAGCCTAATGATAAAAACAATTCAACTTCAATATAAGCAAGGTGGAAAGTGGAAACATTCCCTACATCTGTCAAAACTGAGAAAACATCATCTTGATAATTACCTGTACCGGAATCACTTGAGAATTTCGACATTAAATTATTTAAAGCAATCCTCGTAGCATTACCTGAAACAATTCAAAGATACGGTATCACTTTATCATATATAGAGGAGAGCCTTGGCCTGGTCGAACAAAATTAAACACCAATATAATGTGATAAGGTATATCGAGATAATTAGATCTCAGAACTGGGTGGATGACATATTTGCTGAAAGGCCACATCAAAGCTTTAATTCAAGGAAGTAAATTAAGAAAAAGTCACAATATAGCGTTGATAGACCAGTATAAGTAGACCTGGCATATCGTGTCGTTCGTGTACTATCGTGTCGTGTACTTTCGTGTTTCGTGTTTGAAAAGGCTAAAACGAAAAACGACACGATAAGCATTCGTGTACTGATATTCCAAACGAAGAACGAAACGAAATAATTCGTGTATACACGAAACGGAACGATAAGTACACGAACTATTTCGTGTACTTATCGTTTACACGAAACGAAACGAGAACGAAACGCAAACGAAACGAAATAATACACGATATGGTACACGAAACAGAATAGTACACGAAAATATCAGATTTATCTATATATATTCTATTAAATTTAAATTATTTTCTATTTTTTTATAGAACTTATATATATATAATTTTTATTTATAATATATATATATATATATATATATATATATATATTTTTATTTATTTATTTCGTGTACTTTCGTTTCGTGTCGTGTACCCAAATCTAAAAACAATACCGACACTATAAGAACTCGTGTAATATCGTGTTCGTGTACTTTCGTGTTCGTGTACTGAAAATGAAAAACGAAACACATTAATTTCGTGTCGTTTCGTGTCGTGCTATCGTATCGTGTACGAAATTGCCGGCTCTAAGTATAAGATTTGAGTTTGGAATATGCTTTATAATACTATAGCAATAATAATAATACTGATTAATTCAGGTAGAAGAGAAGGTTGCATTGCGGTAGCTCATCAAAACAAGTCTTAACTTACAAATTAACAATCATTGGTCTTGCTAATGTACAATTTGTCTATGATCAAGTACAAATTAACAATTTCCAAATCATCCTGGTAAGTAAATGATCATTTATCTCAAAGTATAACACACTACAAAACCTTTCCAATTAACATAGTAACAGAAACAAACAGATGCAGCTTTAATCTGAAACAGTCAAAGCACATATTATATGGACTTGAGAACATGTAAGTATATGTAAAGGGTAAAGTGAAGTCATTAAAGCTAAAACATGCAACATGGCTTTACCTATTTAAACCAACATCACCAGTTACTAAATGTATAAATCAATGGCAAGAAACAAACAATTCTCTCCTGCCTTTTCAAGCGAAAAGATGAGTGCAAGTTGCAAATACAGTTAATACCAATATTAGCCCCCAACAACCTTCATAAAACACACAAGATTCTATTCTTAGACCCTCATTCAACACAAAACTTAGTTCTGTTTGATTCACCTAAATTAACACAAGCCCATTTCTGAGATTACATACTCTTAACATTCTTAAAAGAAAAAAGGTCAACACTGATCAAAACAAGAAAAAAATACACAAAATTGAACATAAAAAGTAAACCAAAAAAGCAAAACACACACACACACACAACATTTAAACTCAATTTCAGCAAGAAAAACATAAAATTAAGCTGATAACCAAAGAACCCAAAAGCCCTCTTACCATTATGCTCACACAAGAACAGAAACACACAGCAATCCAAGATAAAGATCGCAACTTTATAAAGCCAAGAAGATAAAAACTAAAAAAGCACGGAAATCGAGGACCCACCAAGTTTTTTAGTAGTGTTATACTTTGAGAGAGAGAGAGAGAGAAAAGTATAGTGGAGATTAAGTAGGATGATGTTAATAAGAAGAGGCAATAATTAGAGTGGATGAGAAGAGCAGTTCCGTAGAAGCTTGGAAAATGATTTCTTCTACTCTTCTACTTCCTTCTCTCCCGCCGGGGGACTAGTGAGAGAGATTATAGATTAAAGAAATGGAGAGAGAGAGAGAGAGAGAGAGGTGAGATTAATGAAAAGAGAGAAAATGAAAACCCACAAACACCGTGGTCCATGATTGGAGGGAAAGTAAGTGATATCTTAAATAATTAGTGTGTATTATGTGTTTATGTTTATGTGTGTATAAATGACTAGTTTAAGTACAATGGAAAAAATATTCAACAAGATGCTTATTATAAAATACTACTACTCCTTCCATTCGTCCCAACAATTTGTTATCGTTACTTTTTTAACACTCAGACCAAAAATTAAGATTAAAATAAGTGAAGTAGTGGGTATAATAATGATTTTATTGTTAAAATAAATGAAGTAGTGGATGTAATAGTGATTTAATTGTTAAATAAGTGAAATAGTGGGTATAATAGTGTAAAGTATTGTTAAAATAAGTGAAATACTGGGTGTAATAGTGTTAAAACTTACTCCCTCTGTCCCTCCCATTTCTTTACATTTCTTTTTCATTGCTCGACACGCATTTTAAGGCTCCTAAAAAGTATAGTTCCATAACTTATTTTTTAAATTTTCTTTTTTTTGTATAAAAATAGAACAATTCTATTTTTATACAAAAAAAGAAAATTTAAAAAATAAGTTATGGAACTAACCGCAAATTGCACCTTAAAATCCGTGCCAGAATTACGTCCCCAAGGTAAAGAACCAAGGGGGACAGAGGGAGTACTATTTTAGCAAACGTAAATAATTGGTTGGGACATCTAAAAAAATAAAGTTTAAACAATTAATTGGGACAAATTAGTACTACTTATTTGATTCTCTCTCTAGAATTATTTGCGTGGGGGAGAGGGATATATAAATTTGATTTGGCGTCCGTTGACGCAACTTGTCCCACATAAATAACACATCAATTACTCTTAAGAGTATCTGGAATGGCCTGACAAAAAAAAAAGAAAAAAGTATCTGGAATGGAAAAAATTCCTTGAAATAAAATCTACAGTAGTAAGAGGCTAAGAGCAATTCTAACTGGATGTAATCGAGTTGAGTTGAGTTAAAAATTGTTAGATTCGACTTGGATTAAAAAGTTTGAGTTCAGTTCGGGTTGGAGCTTAACCGAATCTTTTAATTCAAGTAGAACCGGCAATTTCGTACATGATACAAAAACGACACGAAAATTATGGGTTTGGGTTGATCTTTGCGATACATGAATACGAGAGTACACGAACACGAAATTACACGGATAAATTTAGTATTGGTTTTGGTTTTACCCTTGGGTATACGACACGAAACAAAAATACATGAAATAAATAAATATTTAAATAATTTTATTAAAATTATATGAATACATATTTTAAAATGATATTTTATATATAATTTTTACATAAGATAAATACAAAATAGTTTCGAATTTTAGTTTCACAAGACTTAAGCACACTATATTCTTTATGACATATTGACTTAAGACTGAACTAGTAAAAAAATAATATTTAAATATTTTTATTTTTATTCAAAAATTACACGAAATACGACACGAAACGTACACGAAATGAAGGTAGTAGCTACACGAACACGAAACGAAACGAATCCTTAACGGGTCAGTTTTGGATTTATTATTACGTACACGAAACACGAAAGTACACGACATGAAAGTATACGAAACGAACGAATTTACAGGTCTAATTACAAGCTTGAAACTTGATTCGTAGAAAGTTTAATATGTTCGAGTTCGGCTCGCTTGAATCGTTTTCATCAAATATTGATAAAAAAAATCGGATATGATCTGTACGGCTCAAGTTTGACTCGAGTTCGATTCGATTAAATATATAAATTATTTATAAATATTAAATACATAAATTATGTATAAATATTATATATATATATATATATATATATATATATATATATATATATATAAGTCCCTAATGTTCAACCCTCTTTGGCAAATATGAGGGATTATTTCCATCATAAATATCCCACAGAATCAGAACAACAAATAATGGCTCGGGTTCTAGATTTTATGAAAGAACAGTTTTTTAGTTCTTTTCCTTCTCAATCATCGAAAGGAGATGATCATTCAATGAAGACGTCTTCATCGCAAGGATCAATGGATTCTAATGCTTTTAATTGTCTAGCAGGCGAATATCAAGCCGAAGAATTTATTCAAGAAGATCCGTCCCTAGAAGATTTCTGGAATGCCTTAGTTCAATCTACAGTTCAACAGCCAAATAATTCTGGCAAAGGAAAAGGTCCAGCTAATTGATGTCTCCATTACTTCAAAAATTTAGGATAATGAAGAAAAGAGAAAAAGAGATAATTTCTCTTAACCATCTTATTGATAGCTTTGCCCTTAAGTATGAGCAAGCTACTCTAATGGAGAGAAAAAATCGATCTACATTGCAAATTGTTGTAGATTTTGCAGAATTTAAAAGGCTTTTTAACAGAAGAAGCGATACTAGATTAAAATATAAATCCTGCAGAATAATACTTCTAGAAGAGGCCAACTTGACAGGTTAAAGCAAATTCGGTGGAGGTGCATTCCTAGCAATAATGTTTGCTTTTGAAGAATAATGCAGCTAATGGAATTTACTTTATTCAGTGGAGAAAGCATTATTGAATGCTTTAATAAAGTTTGTAGCATGTTTTGTTAAAGTTGTTTGTAAGTTAGCATTATTATTGTGGCGATGGGGCCCAATGTGTACCCGGCAAGAATAATGTCTACTTTACTTTGTAAAAGTTAGTTGTCGTTTGTAGAAATTTGAATTATTGGTGTGCTCAGGCCTGAATGTATAGTGCCTCTAAATCTCTATATAAAGAGATATTTATATCAGTTGTAGGTGTGCTTGACTTGGTGAAATATATAAGTTCTTTCTTTTCTCTCTAGTTCATGTGTTGAGCCCCTTTCTTACTTTGAATACTGTTTAATATTGTTTTCCTGCTTCCGCCCCTTGTTGGTATCAGAGCCATTACATTTCTTTTTTACTTGGGAGTGTTGATAAAGGTAATCCTCTATTATCTCTTTGTTTTATAAAATGAATCTCAGTAGCTAAATACTTGTTGTGGACGGTTGGATGTTTAAGGTTACTTAAGTATGAAAAAAAAGGAAAAAATCGAAATATTTTTAGTGTTTTCTTAAAATATCATCTTTTATCCCGAGTGAAAAAATGGGAGGTTTTATGATGATTTCGTAAAAGAAATTTTTGCTAAAAATATTTCATATCTTTGTTTTCGTGGATTTAATCCGTCTATCCCTCTGGTTGATAGTTAAACGAGTTAGTCGTTTGCAAAGATAACCAAAAATATTGTACTTTTATGCAAATTTTACATTTTTGTAAAAAATAAACATACTTAAAACCACTTTGAAGATCCAACCAACCACAACAGTCTTAGCTCCATTACTCCATGAGTATGTAGGATATAAATGATAATGATCATCAAAATGATTTGATGAAAAATTCTGAATTAGTAGAATATCCTAAGAATTTGGATAGATTAAATAGATGGGTTATACCTTCTGTTCCCCAAAGCCAAATTTATAATATTGGTTTATTCGATATTAAATCTCGGTATGCCATCAAAACGATGGAACAGACTATTAGAGTTTCAGACACTAATCAAAAAATTAGGTTATTAAATAAGAAAGATTTAATTCCTTTTAAAGGATATAACTTTATCCATATTGGATTAGTTCAAATAGCCTTTAAGTCCTTAACTCTTTTAGGCTTAAATTCCAGTATAATGGCCCATGTTAGAGATGGTAGATGTCGAGATTTTAAACAATTAATCTCTAGCTACTTTAATAGAAACCAGTTTATGTCATGGACCAGTCTACTTCGATGTAGCTCCAAATTTGACAATATCCTTATCTGATAGCCATTTATTAGATGCTATGCAACTAACATTGCATACTAATGGTTATAATTTTAAACCAGGAAGTGAAGTTATAGCAATATGCTATAGAATTTATTATAAGGTTTTGAACACCTTAAATCCTAAAGCCAAACAAATTTCCTTTCAAGGAACTACTACTGTAGTTCAAACTAACTTGTTAACCTCAAATGTAGCAACAAATAGGTTGATTAAGTGGAATGAGATTAAGTTCCCATAAACCTGGTCTCTTCCTCAAGAATTAGAGCCAGAGCCTCTGGTCAATAAAGAAATTGATCAGATTATTCAGACAACTGAAGGGGATGTAGAAATTAGATTTACTCTTCAAAGATCTATTAGATTACCAAGGACCATGTCTGCTAGGTATTCTACTACTAGTGATTATATCACAGCCCCTAGTGTTTTAGATCCATCTAGAGCATCTACTTCTCAATTAAGAGAAGAGATAGAATCTGTAAACTCAATAAGAATTAGTCAAAATCAAATTCTAGAAGGAATTTATGAAAAGAGTAGAGAATCCCCTACACCATCAGACATGAGCTTCCATTTAAATGATCGATTTATCCCCATGAAGTAGGATGAGAGAAATCATTAATAAGGAATTTCAACAAGAGAAGCATGCCCAATTTAGGCAATGGTATTTTAAGAAATATTCTTCGAAAGACCTAAAAGGGTTCAAAGATGAATATTATAATTATATAGCTAAAACAGAAGATTATACACCTTTTGTGAATTGGTTTATAAAAACCTATCTTAGTAATACTAATAAGGAGATTTTAGTGTTACAGAGACCTTGGAAAACCCCAAAGGGAGAAACTATTAGTTCTCCATTTCCTCCAGAGCAAACAATTTGCTTAAATAATACCACAGAAGCTGCAGCTTATACTAGTATTCAAAAGCTTGAAAGTACTCAAGCTACTGTAAAAGATCTTAATGCGATAATTAGGTCGCAAAATTATACAAACACTTTTCTAGCTTGTTTAGGTGATCAATGTATAACCTTAGAAAAAGAGATAACTTCTCTTAAACAAGTTATAAAAGATGAATTAGTTGAAATTCAAGAAAGCTTAGACAGACTGGAGTCAGTACAGTTGGTCCATCAGAAGAGTTTAGAAAAAGATTTTCTCTTATATTTTATGTCTGATGGAACAGTATACAAGATTGGTGAGTTTGATCTTGATTTGAAGTACTGGGAAGAATTAGAACATGTTCTATATCTTTTCAAAGTGAGAAATCGAAGAACTGAGTCAGTTGAAAATGTGCTTAGAAAGAAGATGCTTCATAACTTGGCAACTAGAAGCATGAAATACAACAGCAGATATGTTCCTAAGTACAGAGATTGGAATGGAAATCTTATTGAAATGAAGAAAGGTACTACAAAGCTGAAAACTGATTTGGGTGTTACAGTTCTTGATTTTAACTCAAAATCAGAGGAAGTGAAATTTATCAGACTGGGAAATGATATGAGGAGAAACAAAATTTATGATTTGAGATCCGATATCTATCAGACTGATGAAAGTGATCCTGAATTAAGGGAAATCAAGGAGATAATGCAGAGAGAACTTGAGAATGCTGAGAGAAGATTGCTGATAGATTACTCAGAACGATGCCAGATCTTGAGGCAATTTGATAAAAGATGCTCTGTAAGAATTTCTTGTTTTTATGTATATTTTGTTTAAGTAAGTAGTTTAAACTCTGATTACTTGTTAAACACTGCATTTGTCTATTTTGTTTTGACATCATCGATTATCATTAACTTGTGTATTTTTGCTAATGAACAAGTTGGGGGAGATTGTTAAATATAATTGATGTAATTACTAATCAGTGTTTAAGTGATACAGTGTTAAATCAGAGTTTAAGCTGGAAGCAGTCAGAGTTTGTTTAAACGCTGACAGATGGAAGCGCAAACACTGACGAATGGAAGCAACAGAGTTTGTTAAACTCTGTTTGACAGAAGCATCTACAAGTCAACAGTGATTGAAGATAAATATTAAAGCAATATCTTTGGAGATTGATTAGCTATCAAAGAGATTGAGTTGACTTAGAAGATGTGTAGCAATCGTGATTGATATCAATTGTATAGCTTAATTATAGGAATATCAATTCATGATTGTACAGTAGATGTATATTTTATAAATACAGTTAGGTTAACCCTAGAGGGGTATCGAACATTGAAATATTCATTCATTGTAACCTAAGCAGCTCTCTGTGATATTTTACATCACTGAGAGAGAAATTATTAATTCCAAATAGTTTTTAATTACAAAAACGAGTGTTCTTGTTAATCTCTCATATACTACTTGATTATATTTTGTGTATTCGACCTAACATGAATCGCCTGCCATCTTTCCACTCTTAAGATGTTAACTCCCCTCCTTCTAGCGCCAATGTTGATGAGTGGATTTCGTAACAACTTTTTGTGAGGTTCTCGGTGAGTTGTAAGGCTAATGATCAACTGTTCAATGGAAGATTTGGGTTGTGTTTATGGGGTTGAGCTGAGCTCGAGGGTGTCTCCAATAATCTCAGATGCCTTTAGAGAAAATTAGAGAGCTGAATTCGTCTTACCATCAAGGTGTCTACGTATCCTTTATATAGGAATCAAGCTCATGTAGTTCTAATCCAACTCTGTCTCTGCTGGAGTAGCTATATTCGATTACCTAGTTTGTGTTGGACTCAGGTTCCTTTAGAGCCTTTCACGAACTAGTTGATGAAATAGATTAGAACTCGAGTTCGTACCCCATTATAATTCTCTCGTATATCAGAGATATTCTAGGATCATCTGCGCCCTAGAATTATACTCCAATAATAATGCGTTTATCTGTTCTAAATAGCTTTTAGAATGTTCTGTCGGTCATTCTTAGGAACCTGGTGCTCAGGAACCTATATCTTAGGAGCCTGTTTCTCAAGAACCTCCTTATTTCGGGACATACTGCTCAGGAACCTCTTTCTAGGTACCTGTACCTGCACAAATAACAAACATGTTAGACTGGTTAACTCATCTAATATTTTTTCATGTTCTTACCTCTTTTCGTGACTGTAGATATACTAATTCGAACTCTTCTGTTTAGATTGATTAGCTAACTACAAAGTACAAGCAATGGTGAGGACAAGAAAGTAAGATTATGAATTTTAAGAGAGGTAGAAGTAGTGTTGTGAGATCGAAAGCAGACGAAGAAGTCTTAACGATCATGCAGACCAAGAAATATTATACCAAAATTATGAAGTTGTTTTGCACAAAATGGGGATGTCAGAAAGAAAACAGTTAAGCCAAAACATATTTCAGTGCTTAGTAGTTTTAATGTGTATTTTGATAGATGACTAGGATTGTCATCAGACAAATATGTAGAATTGGTTTGTTATTTATTTTCCACAAATAGGATCAGTTTCAAGGAAGTTCAATATCGGACGATTTAAATGGACATGTTGGAGCTAACAATTTAATTAAAGGATTTTCGCAAGAGAAGGTGTATGTTTTGCCTAAAGTTGATTTATGAATGGCCTAGGATCATTTGAAGATAGAAACCTTAAGATATTCGTGAGGCACATTATGAATCGATATGGACACGATGAGTGATTAGTGAAGATGTCTGGTTGGATGAGAGCACTTACTATTGGATGGATACAATGAATAAGATGTCTAGCAGCATTCGGATGAAGAATTTAAATATGTTCATAGATGGCATTTCAAGATATTCGAAGATTTGTGAAGATTATGCAGATCAATTGAGCATAACCTTAAGAAGTTTCAAGGGGAAGAAGGTTTTGTACAAGAATCTTGAATGTGAATTTTGGGTGAGAATGAACCTAATTTTAAGAAATGTGGTTAGAAATAAAGAAAAGGAAAGAGAATTTTGTGAAGATGAAGCAGTAATGAAGTGGTAAGGACCCAAATTGCCAGCAGAGGTCGGAAGTTCTATGAAATTAACCAGGGACTACTGAAGGTTGTCAAAGGTTTTATCCAGATAGCTATAGTAGTAAACAAATTTTACCAGAGAGAACAAAAAGGTTTGAATGGACAGAAAAGTATGAAGAGAGTTCCAAAGAGTGAAGAAGGGTTAATAACCGCTCCAATGATAGTGAAGTTTAAATAATTTTGAAGATCATGAGTTAATTGTTGAAGACGTATGACTGATGTGACGTATGTCAAGTAAAATTTCTTGCTAAGGAAAGTCAGAGGTAGTTGAAAAGTGTTGAATTGAAAAGTATTTTGTGGTCGGTATTATAAACCGAGTATATCAATATTTTGTTTTGTGGTAAAAGATGTTGAAGCCAAGGTTTTGGAGTTTATTAGTTTTCGAGAATTACAAATTTCAAGGATAAAATGTTTTGGAGAGATTTTGTTTCAAAAAGCTCTTTATTCAAAAGGATTTTCAGTGGATAAAAATGATTTTTGATTTGTTTTAAACCAAATTGCTTTTGAAGGAGTGAGAATTGAGTGGTAAACCGAATTGTGGTTGATGTGTGTGCTAGGAAGTGAGAGATTGATCGTGCTATTCGATTTCAAAGATGCAATCGAGAATAAATGATCTGAGGTTAAGTTTTCAAATTTATTACTCAGTAAAACAATGAGATTAAGGATAAATATAAGTTTTCCAGTTATTCCCTTCTCGATCAACATTGTACGTTGAAAGTGGAGTAAGAATGATTGGGGGATTTCTTGTTATTCTTTTTCAGAGTTTTATCCGAGGCAGTATGGTTATGAGATAGTAGGAGCGTGAAAGTTGTAGCAATTTTATGTTGTTACACGTCAAGGCAGATTGCGCATTTACATTATTATGAATGTTTGGCTTGGTGTTGATAGGGTTTACGCAGGGTATAGTTCGTTATACGGAAGGGACATGCTGATTTTTCGGAAAGAAGATATTCGCCTACGTGTGGAAGCGTCTAGAGTTAACGAGACTTGTAAATCAAAGTTTTATGTTTATGTTGAAGTTGAGGGCTTACGGGATAAGCCTATTGAGGTATGAGTTGATATAGAGGAGTCCTAGAGTTCAGAATACAACCTAGGAAATTGGAAGCGAATGTTTGTGGAGTACCGTTACTTGCTTAGGATTGATTCTGAGGACAGAATCCTTTTAAGGGCGGAAGGATATAACGACCTAGAAAATCGCGTATTTATTAATATTAATATTTATTTAATATTAAGTATTGATTGTATGATGTGGATATGTTGAGGAGGTCAAGTATATGTGATATTATGTTTACGTGTTTAGATGACGATTCACGGGTACCGTGTAAGCCCGTGTAATTTTTTTAAGTATATTTTTTATGATTTAAATTTATTTAAATCATGCATTATTGATCTTCTAAGAATTTTATAAAATCATGGAGTTGTTAAAAATCCCGAAATCTTTTGTGTTATTATCTTTATGATATTAATTAGTTTTTAAAATTATCGGTAGAATTATTTTGGGTGTTTCAGTATTTTAAAATGATTTTTAAGAGTTTCATATCATTTAAAGGATCAAAACTTGTAAAATTCATATTTAATTCATTCTTGATCCTAAAAATATTTTAAAAATATGTGGGTGTTCGTAATTTTATACTCTTTATTTTTAAAAATGAAAAGTTTAGTTTTCACTATTTTCTATTTAATTTCAATTTGTAAAAGCTATTTATTAGTTTTCTTAAAGCGATAAGTAGTGTTTTAATTGGGCCCGGGATGAATGATTACTAGTAATATAATTGTACTGGGCAGAAAGAAAAAGACGGGGAGAGAGAAAGGAGAAAGGGGGAAGAAATTAGGGTTTATGGGATTGAATTCGGGGTTTTGGATTGTTGAATCAATTGGGTTATATACATGTATATATATACGTGTGTATGTGTTGTGTATGTGAGGTGTGTATACATATAATCGTGTGTGTGTATGTAAATTGCGTGGGTGTTGTGATGGAAGAAGAGGAAGGAGAAGGCAGAGGCGGCGACGGGGCTGTATTGTGGAGGTCGCGCGCGGGGGATGGGGAAAGGCCGGCAGTCACTGTGGTGGTCCGGTGGTGGCGCGTGTGCAGCAGCAAGGGAAGAGAGAGGCTGCCGTATGGGGGTGCAGAGAGAGAGAGGGGGGGGGGGAGATGGTGGAGATGTTCGGTGGTGGTCATCGGAAAAGTTTTAATTGAGATGGCCCGTATCCGCGTGTATGTATGGTATTCATATTTTAATTATTTAATTGTAGTAATTTAATTAGAGTTAAATTGCAGGTTTATTGTTTTAATTTCCGTTATTTAATTCGGAGAGCCTATGGTGATTAATTATAATTGTTGGTGGTTAATTATAATTTAGGTATTAATTGTGGGTCGATAGTATGTTGGGATTAAGTGCGATTCCGATTAAATGTTCGGGTTTAGTGATTGTTAATTGTGATTATTAATTGTGATTGTTAATTGCTAATTGTTAGTGTCATAATGTGTAGCTATATGAGTTGGCTAATTTGTAAGTGTCTATGTGCTAAATGCTATAAGTCGAGTCGTAGAAATTGTTGAATGTAATACTTGTCAAGTACTTGGTGGTGAATTATATGTGGTTAAATGGTTATTGGTCATGCGTATGGATTTGAGTTAGGTGAGTCATATTATAAATATTGGTGGATGTCGAAGTTGTTAGAGTAATGTATAATTGCTTAAACAGTATATTTTGGTATAAATGTTGAGTGGTGGCCTTACCACTGGCCTTAGAGGCCTTTGATGATAGAGTTAAACAATGTTGATGATGTATGAGTTATTTACAAAAAGGCTATTTCGAAAAGTTTTCTTATAATAGGAATTTAATTCCTAGTTATATGGTTTTCAAATGTTATATAGCAGGGATAAAATGTTAGTTTATTTTCCTTACATGTTGAGGTGCCGCATGTGGACGGATCATTTTCTTAATTGTTTAGTTGCTACATATCTGGGCGGGTACTTTCCTTAATTGTTTAGGTGCCGCAAGTCTGGGCAGGTACTTTTCTTACTTTTTTACTTTTATGTTGCTGCAAGTTGAGCCAGCTTTATTTTAGTATGGTATATAAGGTTGAATTGAAAAACAGGTGGATAGTCCTATTTACGAATACTTCATGCCGAAATTTTCTAAAAATCCCCTACATTTAAATTTATTTAACTTAATTGATTTCAATGGTTTAAAGGTATGCTTTGGGTGTTATCTATTTATGTGTATATGTGACTTAGCTGGTTATGCTAAAACTATTTTACGAGTATAACCGGATATGTGTATATGTGACTTAGCTGGTTATGCTAAAACTATTTTACGAGTATAACCGGATATGTTCTGTATGCGTCATATGTATGAAGCGTTATAGGACGCGTATGGGTAAATTAGAGCAAGTAGTATGGTTTTGGTTGGTTTGGTACTGAATTAGTACTTTACCTTATATAGGTACGAGTAGGAGACCCGACCAAGAGCAGTGGACGGGCAAATGGAATTTCGACCAGGAAGATAATTATCGAGCCGACGAGTGTATTGACATGAAGATTGACGAGTCTTAGGGAAAGATAGAAGTAGAGCCGAGTAAGAGGTTAACTTGCAAAGAAGTAGAAATTGTGATAAAGTGAGTGACAGATCAAGATATTGAAAGTGGAAGCTTCGTATATTGAGGCAAGTGCTTCCTCACTTATCGTTCAAGTGATGCAATCTTATTCTTTTTATGTATAAAGTGTGTCGGTCAAATTGTGTTTGCAAAGTAACGTCCTTTTTCAGATGACGTGCAAATGTTTATATTTTCCACCTATAGCTCAAGTGCAAATTTTCAAGTGATCTTGCAAATCCCATTTTCTTCAATAATATTTTAAATCATGGTATATTATTGGATTCCTCACGAGAGTACCATTTATTTTTATTTTGACGGGGTTAGTGCTTTCGCTCTTTAGGTTTTGGAATTTGTCAAAATAAAAGTGAAATTTAATTAGATTTAGGATTACACTTAGAATCCTCCCCCGGAGACGACATTTTCCGGTATCAAGTAACGGTAAAATCTAAACCAAAAATGTTTTCCGACACCTTCTTGACATCTACTTAGGATGTAAATATCAATTTAATGGTATTTTATATTCTAGGTTATTTATGTCAAAAGATTTAGGCACCGGCTAAAGACACGAATATCAAGAATTTTCAAACACGGCTTTTACGAACCCAAAATTGCCCAAATTATTTAAAAGCGTGTTGTTCTTAAATGTTTTACTCTCAAATATTCTTGATATATTTGTTTAATATTTATAATCAATTTGCCTTGCCAAAAACCATGCCAAAAGACCAAAAACAGATTTTATTCCGAAATACCTGTAATTCCTTATTTTTAAATCCAAACTTAAATACTCCTTGGATCTCATAGTCATTATTTCATAAGGAATATTTTGTTTGAATATTTTTCAAGTCAAAACTTTTGTCTTAGTTGTTGGTAAAGACAAATTAATTTTTCGATCGCTCCTGAAGGCCATTTTAACATTCGAAAAATTCACAAAAATACCTCCACGTATCTTTTTGACTTGAAACCTTGGATATGTCCTTAGTTTCTCCATAGGACATTTTAGAATAAGTTTCGGAAATTTTGGATGATTTTTTCCGGGACCCCCTTAAATCGATACGTAATTGATTTAATGGTCGCTTAAAGGTCATAGAAGGTCAACTCATTTCAAGGTGAAATTTTGACCATAATCCTCTGCGCATATTTCTAGGGAATCCCAAAATTTCATATTTTCAATTATTTTTCGATTTATTGCGAATATTCCATTTTATCTCGTCGGTATGCGCATTTTTCGATTTTCGTACATTCTATAAATGGTAAAAACGTGTGGGCACTCTTTCCCATGCATTTTTGAATTGTTGCACAGCTGGGAAGCAAAAGGAATATTCCATGCCACTTGCCTTTACAACATGTGCCTTTTGCCATTTAAATAAAGCTAAAATGCTTATTTTTTTGCTACAAAAAGCCCTTTACCCCCCACTTCTTTTCCAAGCTTTGAGAGCCAACAAAGTGCTGAAAAAAACACTTCCCAAACACTCTCTCTACTGCCCCCTTTGTGCCAAAAACGTAGCTTTGGGTTTAACCATTTTTACACCTTGATATTTCATCATTTTGGTTGTTTTTCTTCATGAATCTTGCTCTCCTTCACACACCTTTGGTCACCTTTGTTTTCCCACCTTCCAAGATTTGTTTAGGCAGCTTGTAAGTGACCTTTTGAGCCCAAGAAAAGTTCCCCTTGAACCTCAAATTCCGGCCATTTTTCGGCGACTTTTCCAGCGAGCAATTTTGTGTGTAAAATCTTCGTAACTAGCTTTTCCTCTTGATTTCTCTCTAGATCTCAAGGGTTATAAGTTGGTTTCATATTATTATATATATTTATATATATATAATCGAATATAGCTAATATATTATGCTTGGTTGGTCATTTTCTTTATATATTAGCTGTATTCACTTAATCTTGCATTTTGCTCTTATATACACTTGTTCTTGAAGTTGATTCGTTTAGTGTATATTTTTGCAACTTGTAAGTTCTTGGAAGCACTTAAAAGATTATACTAAGCTTCCCCCAAGTCCTTTGTTAAAAGGCCATACTAAATTATCTTTTGATTTTTGGTTAAAAAGTGCTAAACTTGTTTTAACCTTAAGTGGTTTAAAACTTGTTACATTCAAATCAAAAGTAGTTTACTTTTAGTTCTTGCTCAACCAAGTCCTTACTCTTTATCTTGAGCTCAAAAATATTTAAAAGGACTAAAAGGAGCAAGACCACTTGAATTTGTTTTTACAATAAATTCGAATTTATTCGGCCATTCCGGTTAAATATTCGGCCGAATATATCTAGTATATATTTATGTTATTTTCTTGCTTGTTTCTTGCTTACTTGTTTGTTTGTTTGTGTGCTCTTTACGTGTTTACTTTTCTCGCACTAATTTAACGCATAATAGCGGCCCTCATTTTATCCTATAGATAAGCGAGTTACATTTCCGTACGTGTGAGTTTGTGTTGTGTGTAGATTAATTTGCATTCACGATTATATATTGTTGCACATTTAATTTATATTCTTGCATATTTTTCTTTGGTCCTCGCACTTGCGAGTTGAACATTTTATTTCCGTCCTCGCACTTGCGAGTTGAATATTTTCTTTGGTCCTCACACTTGCGAGTTGAATATATTTATATATATAAATTAAGCACCACTTGCACACACCACTAAAGTACGAAGTTTTTCCATTTGGCGACGTGAAGAGCTCGACTTTAACTAATAACAAATCAACTATTTTAACGCGTAATAGCGTCCCCGTGGCTAGTACCGTAACATACTAGTTTTGCACGGACTTAATATATTTCTTATATTGTTGTTTGTTTGTTAGACTTGTATTCTAATCTTTGCAGTGAGGTGAAGTGAAGTGAGGTGACTCTTGTTCTAAGACCCAAGTCTTAGGCGTACTAACGGGGAGTTAGTAGCCTTCGCATCGTGAAGAAAAGGGAAGACCCAAGACCTAAGATCCAAGACCGGCAAAGTTGTAGAATTACAAATTCTTGTAAAAGGGTTACTACAAGTCTTTGAGGAGGTAACGGGGAGTTACACTCCAAGATAATTCTTGTAGTGGGTATTTGCTATTTATTGTGAGGAGGATACGCGTGTGTATTTCTCCAAGATAAATAAATAGTGGTCTAGGAGTTGTAAAGGCTTCTTCACCTACTATAAAGGAGTTTCTTTATAGTGGAAGAAATCTCGAGTCCGAGGAGGAGCTCGGGGACTGGAGTAGGGGCGTTCGAATCCATCAGGGGTTGCGGGCATCGCGAACTAGGATAAAATCGACCGTGTGCTACTCTATTTTCTTTCGCTCTTTATTTTCCGCACTTTATTTACTTGCTTATGAGTAACGAAGATTAAAAAGAGGAAAGAAACTTCAAAAATCCAAGCTCTAAATTTTTAAAAGGTGATAAGCTATTCAACCCCCCCTTCTAGCTTATCTAACCCATATACGAGACCTATCAATTGGTATTAGAGCGGTGCTTTTAACCGTATTTTACGATTGTTGTGATAATCGAAAATACAACAAAAAGTAGATCCTTATCAGGCTTATCGACTATTGTGAAAGTCATTGTATAAAACCGTAAAAAGGACATCTTTTTGATGGCTTATTTGAATACTATTGGTTGCGGAGAAGGACTTCTTTGTTCTCGACCACCACTTTTTGATGGCACTAATTTTGCTACTTGGAAAACAAGATTTAGAATTTATGCTAGATCCCAAGGAGTCAAAGTTTGGATGGCCATAGAAGATGGTGTTGCCCTCCCTACGAAAGAAGTAGACGGTGAGGATGTCGAAAAGAAAGTTAGTGAATATACTCCCGACGAAGAAATTCGAATGAATATTGCCGCGAAAGCGGAAATGGTTCTTACTAGTGCACTTATAGAAAAAGAGTATAAACGCATTAATAATTGCAAGTCCGCACAAGAAATGTGGAACAAGTTGGTTATTACTTACGAGGGTACAAAAGATATTAAAGAATCCCGGATGGATACTTTAATACAAGAGTATGAAAATTTTAAACTCCTCGAAGGTGAAACCAACATCGATATGGAAACGAGGTTTACTCGTATAATCGATGAGCTTTCACAACTCGGAAAGGCCTATACTACAAACGAGAAAAATCGTAGGATTTTAAAAGCCTTGCCTCCGAGTTGGAAAGTTAAAGTTACCACAATAAAAGAAATGCATAACTTGAATTCATACTCCATCGATAGCTTATTCGGAATTTTTCGTGCTTACGAGGAAGATAATGTTCCAAAAAAGGCACTTCCGAAAATGGAAGATAAGAAGAAAAATATGGCCTTAAAAGCAATACTTATCGATGAAGATGAAAACGATGATGAGTTAAACGAAGGGTTACAAAATCTCGTTGAATAAGAGATTGCACTTATTTCGAGACAACTACGTCGAGTGTTACAAAGTAAATCTCAAAGGTACGGAAAAGGATTCCTTAAGTCGAGTAATCAACAACGTGTATTAAACTCGAAAGGAAGGCCTAATTATAAAAATAACAACAATTTTCCGACCACGAGTTTTAACAAAGGCAAAGGTGTTCAACAAGGGAATAATGCTTATAACAATAATTCAAATTATTCGAATAATTATTCTCCACCTAAGTCGAAGGAATCGCCAAGTGAAGAAGCACATGATGTGTGTTTCGAATGTAAACAACCCGGTCACTTTAAACGGGAATGTCCAAAGTTGGCTAAAGGTAGAAGTCTTGTAGTCGAAAATGGATGGGATTGAAGCGAGGATGAAGAAGCTCCCGAACAAAGTGAAGAAGTTGTTAACTTGTGCTTGATGGCGATCGGTGATGAAGCTACACCAACGGAATTTCCACTACAAATCAAGAGGTAACCCTAAACTCTACTAATAATGTGGCATCTTGTAGTAGTGATAATTTTAGTATAGATTTGTTTAAAGTAGATCATGCAAATTTGGGTGTCTCGGAGCTTATTAATCTTGTAAAAATGTTGAAAACGAGTCATGATGAAATTAGCCAAAAATACATCGCGGTTAGTTCCGAAAGGAATAATATACGGGATGTTAATGTTGAGCTACAAAAAGAGGTCACTCGTTTGACCGATATCCATGTCAAGGATGTGGAATATTACGAATTTATTTCATCTCAAAATGAACGCTTGAAATCGGAAAATAATAATAAGGATGAAAATATTCAAAATCTTGAGATTGAGAATGTATCCTTAATACTTCAAGCCGAAGAGATGGAAAATGAAAAAGTTCAATTATCTACTAACTCTAGTGATCTCCATGTTGAGATGTTGAATTTAAAGATTCGAAATGAATCTTTGATTCGTGAAAATGAGACACTAAGTGAAAAGATAAATGAACTCGAACAAGCTTTAACGGGAGATATTGAGGAAGAGCTAAATGAAGCCCTAAAAGAAAAACAATTAGATTTTCAAGTTACGTTATCCGTTAAAGATTTCGAACTTGCAAATCTCAATGGTTTACTCGAAACCGAATCAAAAGAACGAGAACATGTTGTCTCGGAACTAAAATCGGTTCTCGTGGAAAATCAAAGGCTTCAAAATGATAATAGCAAGCTCTTGTCTCAAATCTTGGATCAAGCAAATTTCTTTAATAACAAGATTAGTTTCCTGTTAGTCGAAAAGGAAAATCTTGAGAAAACCGTTAAGCAATTCACCAAGAGTAATACTATATTGGATAGTATGGTATTTAACTCAAAGGTTCCATTTAACCGAGAAGGATTAGGATTTAATGCGAACTCTCCCCCTAAAAGAGAAGTTCCACCTCCTAATACTTCAAGGAACATTCCTCCTAAATCATCTTCACCTAAATGTTCATATTGTAATGTTAGTGGACATATAAGTCTTTATTGCAAAGCCAAAGAAGGTGAAAGAAAGGGGAAGTATAAATGGATTCCTAAAGGTGAAAGTTCGAAAAATGATAAGAAAACTAAAGTTGCTAAAAAGAAGGAAAATGTGGTTAAAAATGATAAAAGGCAACCTAAGTTTACATATCAACAAAGGCCGATTAGTTTTCAACAAAGGAACTTGAACAATCAAGCTAGTACTAGTACTAATACTACTAGACCTTTGAAAGTTCCTAATCAAGGTTATAAAGCTAGAAATCCAAATGGTTATGGTCATGCTCGTAATGTAAATGCTTATTCTATGCCTAGGAATGCAAGTCATTTTAATGCTAGATCGAGTCATCATGATAATGTGAGTCATCATGCTTATCCTAGAAATTATAATGCTCATTTTAGGAATAATCGTGGTAATGCCTATGATCATTCTAGAGATTCCGTTGTCACTGTATTTCCCCGTAGTGATAATATGAATGCTTCTCGTGGTAATTCTAGATATGCTCCTAGAAGAAATCCGTATTATATTTCAAATATGTGAATGATTATCCTATGCCTCGATTTACATATGAAAGTACTCGTTTGCCTTATGATGTGCTAACACCCGGACCCTCAAGTAAAAAAGGGTACCAAAAGGTTTAATTGATTTGTTGTGTAGGTGTGCCTTGCTACTAAGAAATATGTGTGGTACCTTGATAGTGATTGTTCACGGCATATGACCGGTAATAAGTCTTTATTGAACAACATTAAAAAGGTATCCGCCGGAGTTGTAACTTTTGGAGATAGTAGCAAAGGTGACATTATAGGCATTGGTGATATTGGCAACAAAAATTTTAAAATATGTGATGTACAATTAGTCACTGGACTAAAGTACAATTTGCTTTCGATAAGTCAATTATGTGATAATGGTTACGAAGTTACATTCTATCAGACTCATTGTTCCATCTTTGATAATGATGGAAAATTAGTCATCACGTGTCCACGTGATAAGAATGTTTATGCTTGTAACATTAACAATTATGCAAATGTGCTCGATTTCAAGCAGCACCTAAAGAATCTCATTTATCCGCAGTTAAAAGGATATTTAGATATCTTAAAGGAACCACGAAATTTGGTCTTTGGTATCCGAAAGGTTTGCCATTTGACTTAGTCCGACTCGGATTATGCGGGACACTTAATCGATAGAAAAAGCACAAGTGGTACGTGTCAATTCCTCGGTGGATGTTTAGTTTCTTGGTTTTCGAAGAAACAAAACTCCGTGTCTTTATCTACCGTGGAAGCCGAATATATAGCGGCGGCAAAATGTTGTGCTCAAATTCTATGGATGAAGCAAACATTAGCCGACTATATGGTTAAATTTGATGCGATATCTATATTTTGTGATAATACGAGTGCGATTGATCTAAGTAAAAATCCGGTATCTCACTCTCGTACTAAACATATAGATATTCGACATCACTTCCTACGTGATCATGTCACCAAAGGCGATATTTTGATGGATCATATTGATACCGAAAATAATGTTACCAATATATTCACGAAGGCTTTGCATTCCGAAAGATTCACTAAATTACGTTTGCTTTTAGGAATGTTGGAATGCCCACATTAATTAAATATAGTTGATCTATATATTTAATTCGAAATTTTATTTGAAATGCATATCACTTGATTTTCTAGTCAAGTCAACCAAGCGTATTTTGTGAGCGGATTTTCTAGAGAACTTCGGTACTCGAAAATTCAGATTTCTCTGCAATAAATTTGGTTAAAGATAGACATTATAATTTTAATGTTTATGTCTTGACTAAAAACCATGATGAAAAATTTCAAATAAATAAATAAAATAAATTTTAATTAGTTTCAGTTTTGCATGGCCTTGAAATACGTAATGTTTCAAAACTCGGGCAAAAAGATGGAAACTAATTAAAATGTGTCTAAAATTGAGATTTAAATTTTAAAATTTTGATCTCATTTTTCTGAGCTCTCCAGAATTTTTGTGGATTTTTTATGAATTTCTATCTATTTTTACGAATTTATTTTGTAAACTGAGGTGTAAATTCAATTCTATAAAAATCAGTTTTATTCTCACAAATTATGATTTTCGCAGGTTATTTCAGGATCGTTGGATCAATTAGAGATTGTATCTCAGCCGTTCAAGCCAAAAATATATATATTTATTATTCTAATTCTTAACCCTACTGTTCCAACCTCTATCTCTCTCGCCTCTCTAACCGGCGATTTCATTTTCCCGACTTCATCTTTGATTGTTCATTAAAAATGAGTCCATATTTGAACTCTCCGGCCTTGATTACACTCATCTTCATGTTCATTTCAAACTTTTTATTCCCCGATTAGAAAAACCACAAACCCTAGAATCGCCTCTTTCAATTTGTGTTGAATCCATCGATTTTTCAATCGATTCTCATCAGATTCTTGTTGATTATGATGTCTCAATCATCATATATCATAAGCCCCTTGGTTGGAGATCAATTTCTCTAAACCCTAATGTTAGGTCCCGTAAGAGGGCTATATTAAGCTAGAAGGGGGGGGGGTTGAATAGCTTAATTACCAATTAAAAATTATTATGGCGTTTTAAAAAAAATTCCCTTTTAAAATATTTTACCGAGACATTAGTAGTTTATAAGTGCGGAAAATAAACGACAATTAAAGAAAATACCACCCAGGAGATTTTATCCTGGTTCGTGTTAACACAAAATCACGCAAGCATACGTGGTCACAAGTAATATAGAATAAAGTTGAGTTCGTTCCCACAGGGATCTGGTTTAGGTTTTAATTCAACTAACGCACCTATGCAACAATGTACAATTATTATTCACTGCTAAGACAAATAACAAATTTGGGTTTAATTAACTAAATTAACTAAGAAGTAAATTAACAACTAAGAATTAACTAACTAACGAGAATTGGAATCGAATTACTTATGCAAGAGAAAACATGGGATCCTAACTTCATTAAATACTTCGCTTAGATCTGACGCCTTTAATCACTATATGTAATGGTTATGATATCTGATTGGATAACACGAAACAAGTACACGCTACCTGTCAGCATACGTATACCAAACTAAACATACATCCACAAAAGAGATAGAAGATGAATAGACACCAATTACGCATAGACCCTATATGTCTATAGAATTTGAAAACATAACGGTTGAAGAACAAGTTATCCATTAAGATCACACAGGGCAGTATAAGTATTTTCATCTCACACCACGAATCATATTGATAAACAATTATGAACCTATGCTAGCATGTCAAGTTCTAAATCTCAAGATCCACTTTCACTTCACAAGAGATTAACAAATTAGATGTTAGCTACGCATCTAAATTCATAAAGCACAACCATACGAGGATATAAGATATACATCACACACACAGATCTTTAAAGCATCAAGATACTAAAGCTCCATAAATAAATCCGTTAGAATCCCATGACAACGATTAGCTCATAATTGAACCGTTCATCGTCATGGGATTTGATGAAAACATGATAATAAACAAGATATGAAAGAAAGAAGCAATAATATTAATAAAACAAAGAGTTGAGAAAACAAATCTAGAATCCAGAATAACACAAAAGATGAAGTAGATCTAGATCTGTTGCTTGTCACGAGCGTTGAATCCTTCTCTTCTTTTCTCGCTTGCAGATCTATGTTACAATAATAAAAACTATGATCTGAATTACAATGCTAAGATGTGTTTAAATAGGCTCTAGATTTCTTTCCGAGCAAGAAATTACCTTCTATTACAATTAGAATTCAATTAAGGTACCAAAAACTGCCCAAAATACAATTAGAACTTGAAAAGGGCAAAACAGTAATTTCCCTGCTCCCATCAGTCTCCTTGCCACGCTTCCTGTGCCCACACCACGCGCGGCCTGCACATGTAAGACCTGTTCCATACTGTAGAAAATCTCACTAGCTTCGCGTGGACAGTAAGATCGCTGAAAACGGATTTCTAGAACTCCAGATATGGCCAAAACAGTGTAGACTGCCCAAACTTCCCGGAAAATCCAAATTTTAATCAATTTAACCTCCAAAAACGACAGAAGCATCAACCATAATCGACATTCTTGCAAACCTGCACAATTAAACAAAACACATCAAAACTACAACAAACTTGAGTCCAAGACAATCAATTTAAGCCGATATGGAACGCTCTAAGTGGATATAAAATCCACTTATTAGTTCGCAATGTCGCAACCCCTATTGGATTCGATCACGCCTACTCCAGTCCCCGAGCTCCTCTCCGGACTCGAGATTTTACCTTAAAAATAAACTCGCTCCTTTAGTAGGCGGAGAAGCCTTTTCAACCCTACAAGTATTTGTCTTGGTGCGTAACTACCCGATACCACCTCAAAATAAATGTAAACAAATACAAGACTCGTCTTGGTGCGTAACTACCCGTCACCACCTCAAAGTCGTTGTAAAAACCTACACAACTTATCTTAGACAATAACTCCCCGCTATTTCTTCAAAGTTGATGTAGAACCTTTGGTGTAGACTATTGACTCTTGGCTTTCGTTGGTCTTGGGTCTTAGATGAAAGGTCTCGAGTCTTTCCTCTTCTTCACGGTGCGAAGACTACTAACTCCCCATTAGTACGTCTAGGACTTGGGTCTTAGAACGAGAATCACCTCACTTCAACTTCACCTCACTACAAAAGTTAGACAAATAATATCTACGAAACAAATATGGGTTAAGCAAGATATATATTAAAATCGTGCAAAACTAGTAGGTTACGGTACTAGCCACGATGGACGCTATTATGTGCTAAAATATTATTCAACTCACAAGTGTGAGGATGAGAAAGAAAATTCAACTTGCAAGTGCAAGGACGATAAAGAAAATTCAACTCGCAAGTGCGAGGACCGTGAAAGAACGCTATTACACGTTAGCTATATGCGTAGTACGGAAAATAGTAAATAACGGCAAGGGTTAAGTCACACGAGTGACTTTACACACAAGCGGTATTAGAACGTTAATATTCAATTAAGAATATTAAGTTATATCTTGATTTTAACTTCTTCACGAAGTTTATGTGATACGAAGTATTCCTTTAAAGAATGTCCCACGGAGCACTGTAGATGCTAGTTGGGAATCCGTAAGAATACTTAATCGTAGCACTTTGACGTGTGTCAAATATGCAAGTCTTTTTAAGCTCTAGGCTTATGACTTTTAAGATGTATACTTGCTTTTGACTAAAGTCAATGTCAAAGTATAATCTTCTTTGTAACTTCTTGCACTAAAAAAGTTTATGGCCACGTAAAATAAAACGTAAATAAAACAAGTGGCTAAACTTGTGCTTAAAGAAGCTTATGTTGAACGAAGTATTCCTTTAAAGAATATCCCACGGAGCACTTTAGATGCTAGTTGGGAACCCTTAAGAATACTCACTCGTTACAACCTCGACGCTTGTCGGATAATCGTTCTCTTTTAAAAAGAGACTTTTGGGATCTTTAAAATAGATCCAAGAATAGAGATTAAGATGAAGTATAGAAGTTAAGCACAAATCTCAAATATAAACACAAATACGAAGCTAAAAATTACCACTTTTAAAAGTCGCCGGAAAAATTCGCCGGAGGTTCGGCCGGATTTTGGCAACGGTGGTCGAACTTTGGGCAGCCCTTCGGGAGGCCGGAAAGTGGTGGTAGATGAGCTAGCTTGGGTGAACAAAGCTTGGTTGGATGGAACTAAGCTTGTTGTACAAAAACCTTGAATATATGGATATATATTTGGGAGAGAGAAGGTTTTTGAGATGAAGTAGATGAAGAGAGAAAATATGAACTTGAAAGTGTGTTCTACTTCTAAAATCCCAGCATGTATTTGGCTCTTAGCTTGTATTTGAAAAGGGTGGATGAGAGGGTTTATTTATAGAAGGAGTTGAGTGGAAGGAATGGTGGAGATTTAGATGTAAGGGAGTGGTTGAGATTGAAAAGGGTGTGGATTGGTGACATGGTTTTCACTTGGATTGCCAACATGTAAAGTTTGTGTTTCTTTGCAACTGGATGAGTAAAAATATCCCAGCACTCTTTTATTATATAATAAGCCATTCGTTATTAACGATTAAATACGAACCAAGTATCGTTAATTAAATACCCGATAACTCCGAAATACCCAATAAATAAATCTAAAATTATGAAGCACTTAGGAATATTATAAAATAATATTCTGGAAAGTTTAGTCAATTTTGGTCAAGGTTGAATTGGTCAAAGGTGGTCAACTGTTCACTTACTATCTCGATTTTCGTGCCCGGACGAAAATTCCTGAAAAAATTACGAAACTTTAACCATGCATATAAAATAGTATTTAAATGTTCAATCTCAAGTTTTAAGTAATTCTAGAAAGTAGAAGTATTTTATTTGGATTTAAAACGGTTAAATCAGCTTTCGGTTCCGAATAAAATACGATTGGTCTTTCCTTGAAATAGATAAAAAAATTTGACCAATGTTTTTACTAGAATAAATACTTAGAATATATTTCTTAATATATAAAACATTTTGGGAGTGTAGGAAATATTTTTGAGTGAATAAAGTAATTTTCTCCGAAATATAATATATTTGAGAAGCGGGAGAAAATTTAATTTAAATATTTTTGGCATGAGAGGAAAATACTCCTAAGAATAAAAAGTCTTTTCTAGGATGAGAAAAATATTTTGAGTGCTAAGACAGAATATTTTTCGAATAAAAACTGATCGTTTTTAAATTTAGCACGAGTTCTCTAAAGAATATTAAATCTCGAATATTCTTTGTTCGAGCTTGTTGCCTTATTAATATTGCAACGGAGATCTAAAAAATATCAAACCTCGATATTTCTTCTTCGATCTTATTGCCTTGGTGTAGAGATATATTCCGTAAAATATATTTTGATTTTTCAGCAAATTGGAATATCTTTTATATTAAAAATAAGGATGATAAATTTTGCTAGAGTTGACTATTTGACTTTTGACCGAATCAATTAAATATATGACCTAGTGGAGAGGATTCTACGTGGATTTAAATTTTATGTTAAATCGTACAAATACCAAAATAAATATTATATCGAAGATATCATTTCAATCTTCCCCTTTTTGGTATTTGCCAAACAAACATAAAATTTAAATTTTAAAAGTGTGTGCTTCCCCTTAGTGTATGCATGATATTTGAAAAATATTTTCGCACATAATAAGCAAGGAGAATACTACTTATTGATTCCTCTTTTAAAGACATTAATTGATTCCTGCAAAATAAAACGATAGTTAGATGGTGTAAAGAGATATAATATAGCAAAATTTTAAATTTTCGAATAGTATATACTATTCTCTCTTCCCCTTTTGTTTGGTATAGTAGCAAAAATTTCTTTCCCCTTTTGTTTAACTGAGCTTCTCTTCCCCTTTGAATAATTAATATCAAGAAAAAAATTCTCTCTTCTTCCCTTTTGTAAACGAGAACATATAATCTTGCATACATGCTTCAAAAATACATAAGTTGTCAAAGATAATTCAGAAGATTACATGCACTTTTCGTGTATTCCAGTTTAACAATGTGAAGCATAATGCAGTGATCAACTAATTCTTCGAACATATATATTTATGAATAAGCAAGCATGGATACGTTGTATGGTTCTCCCTTCCCTTTTACACTATATAACGCTTTTTATCGCTTAATAAAATAGACAATTATATCTTAGAGCATTTTATTAGCACGCTTATGTTATCAACTAATATTGGTATATTGACATTTAAACAATTATTCTTTTCTGAATACGAGTTAGATTATACCATATCATTTTCCGAACAAAACATGGCATGCCATACTGTAACAGCCCGACTTTTCGGACTATTATTTCTAATTACGAAACTTAAATAAATGTATACTCCCTCCGTCCCAGTGAATTATATACGTTTGTTCTGGGCACGGAGACCAAGAAAATGTATAGAAAATGAGTAAAGTTAGATGAAAAGTGGGTAAAGTGGTGGGACCTATCAATATTTAATAATAGATTTGAGATAGTGGAGGAAAGTAGTGGGTGTAATAGTGTTTTATATTATAAATTTGAGATAGTGGAGGAAAGTTAGTGGGTGTAATAGTATTTTTTATTATTAAAACTTTACTATTTTTGGAATGTATAGAAATGATGGGACACCCCAAAATAGTAAGTGTATAGAAATGAGTGGGACGGAGGGAGTATTCTTTATTCAATAATACCAAATATTCCACAAAGTCAAAGCAGCGGTCAAATTTGATAATTCAAAATCATAAAAACGGAGACGCAGCTCCATAAATCCAATATTCAATAACAATCTTTATTCTAATAATGTAAAGAGTCTAATCCAATAAAGGCATCTAACAGCTAGCACGAAAGTTCACAAAATTCACTTCCTTATTCTCATTAAGCTTCCAAGATTGAAACCTGAAATATCATAAAAGAGTGAGCTACACAGCTCAACAAGTACAAATTGACTAACAAATACTTTCAGAAATCAATGGGCGTTTTATTAAAACAATTTTCAGAATCAAATATAAGTTTGCAAAACATTTACGAAAACAATTCCAACCCAAAGTTTTACATTTTCAAAATACAGAATTTTAAAACAGAAACAGAAGCAGAAACCAAAATAAAACGAAAATCGAAAATCAAAAATACCACAGTCTTGCTCTACGGCCACACTTTGCCAGTGACCGGCATCTTATTCTTATTCTTATTCTTTCGCCACACTTTGCCAGTGACCGGCTTCTAAAGTTCAATAATTACGCGCCCTTAATAGGTATCTAAAGTTGCACACTTGTGCGCCTACTAAGGGTATCTAAGGCTAGTTCCGGAACTATAGCGTAAATTACGAACGGGTTCGAAACGTAGAGACTGAGGATCTAAAATCAAATACTTATATCTTATAAAGTTCGAAACAGAATTCTTATATCTTATACGAAAATCAAAAATCATAATATCAATATCTTTTCGAAGAATAAAAGTAAGTCAAAAGGTACTTACCTCAAAGTCGACACTTAAATCCGAAACAACGCGAACTGATCCTATAATTAATTAAACCAAACCAAAATAAAGCTTCACACAATCGACATGCAAATACAGATACAAATTATTTATAATTTATCAGATCATGTAAAACACCAATTAATTCATATATACAATAAATATTTAACAAGATAACCAGTAACAATAAGACACTGATCATAGCCACACCAAAACAATCGCTTGGTAAATTATTAAATAATAAATAAGGCTCTTATTTATCGACTGATTGCACAAAATCATTTACTTATTTACATTTAAACAAATATCAAAATGCATGTGATATTAAGAAAGGAAATCGGGCCTTAGAACCCATAATAATAATAATACATGGCCTGGTCCAGATTAATGATACAATTGTGAAAACCTTCTTGACCTTTTCAAACTTTAACATAAAATTGAGCACTTAATTTAAATCTATACTATGTACATGGCACATGCAATCACTAAACAAGTAGGCAAGAAAGCATGTAATTAACATAAAAGGAGTAGACAGATATATTGGCACACGTATTAAATTAATATATGACAAAAACATTAAGCCTGGACATTTATTACAGATCATATATATTCATACATTAAAACATGACAACTAATGATGAGGTCGACTGTCTCTTAAAGCATATCAGGTTCATATTTTAAATTAAAATTAATTAACGAAGCAACACATCCATGTAAACTTATGTTCGAGGTTGTATAAACATAATCTGTATTGATCATACATAACAGTGGATAAAATAAATGATGTGCACGGTTGAAATTTGCATATTATCAAATAAATAAATAAGCAATTATATTCAACTAATTAGCATGCGATTCCATGACATGATAAACATATAATACATAACTTAGCTGATTCAATCAGAACATGAAAGCACGCAAAACAAGAACAAACGAAAAAGAGAAAGAAAACATACCTGCTAAGACGATATGAATGAGAGAGCTGTACGAGTCTAAAACTATTCTAAGGGGTTTATTATATAGCCACAAAAACCCTAAATTAATTAAGGTAACTTTAAAACTTACGTACAATCTTTTCAACTAATACGTAAATTAAGAATATCCTAATTCACACAAATCTTTTAAATTAAATGATTCTGATTTTCTAATATCTTTTCACACTTCTTTCCTCTAATAAAAATATCATCCTTATTCAAAATATCTTGCACAAAAAAAGAATTCTAAAAATTAATAATTAAAATAATTATCTAAATAAAAATGACTTAAAAATCTAATATCTAATAATAAAATAAAATTAATATTTATGGGGTTTTACATTCTTCCCTTCTTAAAAGAATTTGGTCCCCAAATTCACAATAATAAAATAAAATAAATCACGAAGAAAATAAATCGTACCTTAATAGTTGGTGCGACTTCCAGTAAGCTGAAACACACGTCCAATGCCAACCTTCTTATCAGCTTCCTTCCTTGGTGCAACTTCATTCCTTGGTGCCGCTTCATTCCTTGGTGGTGGGTTGTGTGGGCACTCAGAAATCTTGTGTCCTATTTCCCCGCAATGAAAACATGCACCTGTATTCCATCGACAGTCCTTGTCCGGATGATTTTTCCCGCACCTTGAACACTTCTCTCGATCACCCTGTCCTCCAATATTATCGTACACGTGTGGCTTCTTGAAGGGTCCCCTTTGAGAAGAAAATCCACCAGTTGGAGCGAATCGCTTCTTGTTCCAGTTGCTTGTCGCCTTTTCAGATTCAGCTAGGCCTCTCTCGATTACCAAAGCCTTGTTGAGCACAGCTTCGTACGTCTGAAGTTCAAAAGACGCCACCGAATTCCTAATGTCGGTTCGAAGTCCCTCTTCCAATCTTCTTGCCCTGCTGCTTTCATCTGCTACTAAGGTCGGCGCGTACTTCGAGAGCTTTGCAAATTCCGCTTCATATTCAGTAACAGTCTTTCCACCTTGCTCAAGCCGAATGAAATCCCTCTCTTTTTGCAGACGAATGGTTCTCATAAAGTACTTGTCTTCCAGAGCCTTCTTGAACTTTGACCAGGTGTATGGTTCCGGTTCCCCTTCAGCGATTGCGGTCTCGTTCTTCCTTTTCTCCATGAGCCACCAGTCATAAGCACTGCCTTGCAATTGATACACAGCTAAGGTGACCTTCTGCTCCTCGTTGCTGCTGAGAAGTCCAAAAGCTTTTTCCATCTCCTGTATCCACATCTCGACTATGGCCGGATCAGTTGCCCCATCGAAAGTTGGCGGGTTCAAACGCTTGAACTGAGAGACGATATTCTGTTTCCTGGGTTGCTGATTCACGAGTGTAGCCAGAGTCTCAGCTAGCTGGTCGAATACGTTCCCACCATCACCATTGTTGTTACCATTCTGATTGTCATTGTTGTTGTCTTCTCCGTTCATCTTTCCTAAGATAATAAAACAATTTTCTCTTACACACAAGTAACAAACTTACAACAATATATAAGGAGACAAAACACAATATTAAATCACATCAATACTTAATTTATTCCCACAAAATCTGAGTATCAAAACAAAAATCAAATCATAGGGTTTCTCTTAATTAAACACTTATAATAGCTAAGGTCTAATTTCAAACTATCTCTCACACTCTCGTAAATCTTAACATTACAATCAAATCAATCGTAATCGCGTGCTAATGCCTCCTCTACGTCATTTCGAGTCTTTTTGATCCATCTTCGGGTCACCATGAATATGCTCTTCATTGCCTTCTCTTGTCCCGGACGACACCACTTCCGCAATCGCATTCCACAGACTTTGGTGATGACCCTTTCCACCTTTTCGGTTCGAATCCTCAACGTCTCGATCGCATTCTCTCTCTTTTCATCTTCAAGCGCATTCCTTTCCTTATAGACCTCGAGCTCCTCCTTCAAAAGTCTGATCTCCCTATCTTTTGGATCCTCTTCCATAGAGTCATCAATGGCTTCTTCCGGATGAGGTCGGTTGACGGAGTCGTCACTATTGTAACCAGGTGCCTCGTCCATCGAAAAATGCTCGCTAGGGTCGCTAAAGGACACCTTCTTGCTAAACGAATCGTTTCCTGACATCTACAAAATTTCGAGATAATCAAATAACATAAATAACACCAAAATCCTAAGGCCCAAATTCACAAGTTAAACCTAAAAGGTAGTCTACGAGATCGCATCCTAGGGAATGTACTAGTCCCTTTTTCGATTTTCGTTTTATTTTGGTTTCTGCTTCTGTTTCTGTTTTAAAATTCTGTATTTTGAAAATGTAAAACTTTGGGTTGGAATTGTTTTCGTAAATGTTTTGCAAACTTATATTTGATTCTGAAAATTGTTTTAATAAAACGCCCATTGATTTCTGAAAGTATTTGTTAGTCAATTTGTACTTGCTGAGCTGTGTAGCTCACTCTTTTATGATATTTCAGGTTTCAATCTTGGAAGCTTAATGAGAATAAGGAAGTGAATTTTGTGAACTTTCGTGCTAGCTGTTAGATGCCTTTATTGGATTAGACTCTTTACATTATTAGAATAAAGATTGTTATTGAATATTGGATTTATGGAGCTGCGTCTCCGTTTTTATGATTTTGAATTATCAAATTTGACCGCTGCTTTGACTTTGTGGAATATTTGGTATTATTGAATAAAGAATATACATTTATTTAAGTTTCGTAATTAGAAATAATAGTCCGAAAAGTCGGGCTGTCACATATGGTATCAGAGCCGACTCTCGAAAGCTTGATTCGTCAAGTTGCCGGAGGTGGGGACACGAAGGTTGGTGGTATTATCCCACAATGGACAGAGATCCGGAGGTGGGGACACGAAGCCAACCGGTAATATCCCACAATGGCTAGAGAGGAACGATCTTGGACCTATGGGATATCCGTTCAGCCCTGACGAGGACGTCAGGAGTTTAAGTGGGGGAGTTTGTAACACCCCAGTCCCACATCGAGGAGATTTGGGGCTTTAGTTCAGTTTATAAGGCAAAGTACTACTACTAAGTGCACCAACAAATCATGATCTTTTGGGGGCCTGTGGTGGGCTTGTGGACTACCCAAGTTGGCTGCATTTGGGCCAGTATGCTTTGGCTTATTTCGGATTTGGAATCGGGACTCGACCCGATTTTCGAAAAAGGCTCGGGATTTGACCCGGGTTATCACACATACTAAGTCTTATGAAGGAGAGATCAACCTGTGCGTTTTGCATTTGTATTAAAGCTGAGAATACAAGATGTTTTTTAGTGCAGATTTTACCAGCTTTCAATTTATACCAACACATTTTCATGATTGTAATAATTATTGCAGTTCAGTACATGAGCTACTGCTAATACAATCCAAGCACAGTTTATAAACTTCTTTACATACAATGTTTGTAATACACAGCAGGAATACAATACATGGACTATTACAGAAACGCCAGAAATGAATACATGGTCTATGGCTAATACATTCTAGGTAGTTTACAAGCTAAACCATACTATCCTTTACCTAGTTCTAACCATATTACAGAAAACCGTAACCAACATGCAACTATTACAAAAGAAACTATAGAGGCTGTTTTACATTAAAATTACTAATACAATCTATCCAGTCTATATATATATGAACTTACTCTCTTCTAGCCAGTTCCAACCTTGTAGCACCAACTTTGAAACTATTCCTTATAGAATTTTACAACACAAGTTACATTCTTGAGAAACGAAAAAAAATAATAATTACCTTGTGAGCACAGTTCCATCATTGCAGAGCTTACCAGATTGCAGAAGAATAGAGACTGTACCAAGGACACAGTTTGTAGTACAGAATACAACAGATCATAATATATGGATTGTAGTAACATGATAATAAAGATAATGACATCAACAAATAAGACAACTGCAGAGTTTACATTATAATTCAAAAGTGTTCTTTATCAATCAATGAACCACACTGATTAACTAGAACAAGGTTCTACAGCCATCTCAACTTACATAACAACTATTACAATAGCAACAACTAAAGAACAAGATTACAAACCAGCAACCACAGTACATAAAAGTCTTAACAGACTTTCCAAAGCAAACTACAACAATATAAGCCGAAATTACAACCAAGAACAACAAAAGTTATTAAAACCCACCATATTACAGATTACAATCATAGTATCAAAAGTAGATCAGTAACCAACTTTAATCAAAACCAGCAAAGATCACAAACAGCAGCAGTCAAGAACAACAAACAATTCAGTCAAGCAATAGCATCCTCCATAGCAGCCACATACCCAAATTCACCTACCATGTTAGGGAGACCATTAGAATCAAGTAATTCTACACCAGCACCTACTGTTTCTAATTCATTTATTAACTCAACATCATTAACAGTTTGCACTTGAAAGGTACTTAAAATTTCTATGTCCCTAACTCTATTATTTTCTATGGTTATAGCAGCTAGACTCTCAATGAAACTTAACCTCCTTTTTATATCTTCATTTTCAGTTCTAAGCCTCCTAATCTCTAAGTTTGTTCTTCAAACATAACCCTAGCAGATTCAGTTTTATTCAAATAAATGTCCTCTTCCCTAATATGCCTAGGGAGATCAGTAGCAAAGACTTCCTGGGGTTGACAAAAGACTAAAGGTACTTGAGGCCTAATATGCACAGGAGTTATTTGAGAATCAGTAACAAAAGAGTGATCAAGGTGTGTATGAATGTGATAGATGTTAAAGATGGAAGAGATCATGAGCCCATAGGGCATGTAACCAACAAAGTTTGCATTTATCAGATTTAAGAGAACCACATAAGAGATATTGAAATCAATCTTGTTCAGAGAAAGCAAAAACAAAATTTTCATATCAAAGAAATCAAAGTACTTACTCTGATTTGGTTTGGGCAAAACATTAGCTCGAACAAACAAAGCCAAATGTTGAAAAAATAGGAGTAAAATGTTTGTAATGGACACCATAGTGTTTATCACAAAGACCAAGTGGTACATCAGAATCACACAAGACAGACAACATGAGTTTAAATTCATCTTTATTGAACATGAAGTGTGAATAAATATCAATGCAAGGATGTTCAGAATCAATCAAACAAGCAGGTAGATGAAGTGCAATGTTGATGGTTTTGTGGTATACTAGGATGGTTTTCTTATTGACACAAGTAGTGAAATGCATGACTCCATCTAGACCCTCACTACTACAAAATAGGCTTTTAGCGTCGGTCAAAATAGGCTTTAGACGTCGGTTATTGGGCGTAGTATATGAAGGCGACGCTATAGGTATAGGTCTTTAGCGTCGGTTAATTGGGCGACGCATATAATGTAATATTAGCGTCAGTTATTTAAACAACCGACGCTTAAAGTCTGTTATATGCGTCGGTCATTAAAACAACTGATGCTTAAAGTCTGTTATAGGCGTCGATCGTTTAAACAACCGATGCTTAAAATCTAGTTATAGGCGTCGGTCATTTAAACAACCGACGCTAAAAGTCTGTTAAAGGCATCGGTCATTTAAACAACCGACGCTTAAAGTATATTATAGGCATCAGTCATTTAAACAACCGACGCTTAAAGTCTGCTTTTAGGCATCGGTCATTTAAACAACCGACGCTTAAAGTCAATTTTTTTAAAAAAAATAAAAAATGCAATTCTGTTATGAAACAATACAATTTCAGAAACAATTTAGCCCATGTCAGAACACCAAATTATATATAAAATCAATTTATACATGATACATAATCAAGAATGAGATCTAATTCATAAATTCTACAATTCAATACTAATAACAAAGTAGATAAACTGATCTAATTTCTCTAATTTTATGGAGAACAATTTCCTCACACAGATGATGAGCAAATGTATTGAAGGAAGTAACCAGATTGATAATGTGCATCAACGATGTTGCGACCATAAGCCTTGTTTAGTTACAAGTGATTCACTGCTAAACCTCTTTTCATATGTGCACGTACTGCTGCTATCAATGGTGTCACCACTATCTATCGCGTGTTTGGACGTCTGTGTTATTATAACGGGTGCGATCGTTGTATCTTGGACACTGGCTGCACTCTGCGTTCTCTCTCTGAGAAGACCTTTTGACAATCTCACCATTTACTAGAAGCTCAGCTGGTAAATCATGACAAAAAGATAAATACAGTTTAATTGAGCAGGAATTTTTAAAAAGACAAAGACAGTTCTATAAGTCAAAATGAACTCAATCTTGATTAAATAAAGGAAACTGATAACAAACAATCTGTTGTATAAATAAGATGTCTACTATATGACAAGAACTGGAAAAAGCTTCTTGTAACATTTATCAAGGAACACAGCTAACATACAGGCAAAAAAAAGTGCACCAAGTATACTTATTCCCATCCAACGCCAACAACTATAATAGTGATTATTATTAAAGAATAATAATAGCAATGCACATCCATTTTCGAGAGTTCTTCTGCAGTTTCTTTGCTTTCTGAAGTGCAGTTGTCCCTGATTGGACATGGTCGACTGCATTCGAGACCTGAACAATATTCCCATTAACACAAAACCCAGAGAAAGGTATGCTGCCCTGCTAAATTAGATTTATATGCAGAAACAATTTGAGAGAAGCAAACCTGGCTTTCGATGTTATCTAATAGATCTCCTTGCGCCTCAACCAGGACAACCATATCAAGGTAAATTTGGCACATTTCATTATAGAAGATTGATAAAGTGAAGACGTATTTCTTTATTTTTGCAGTAGAATAGCTTACCAGAAGTATGTTATATAACTAGATGCACAAGTACCTGATGTAGGTCAAGAAGCTTTTTCCCAATTTCCCTCACAGCGTCGTGTCTTGTCTCTTCCTGAAATTAATATGATAAAAAGTGAATCAAAAAACTTGATAGATAACTGTAAAGATAACACAACTAACTTGATATATTCACAAGTAAAAAATTCTTGAGTATATTTTGAACTTGCCGCCTGTGAAAGCATATCAGAATTTTCGGATACAATTGATCAATGTGAATCAGTTTTACTGCTAATTTACAAAGATACCTCAATGGATTTCTGCTAGCTCCACATCTGTACTACCCTCATGAGTTCTAAACACACGAAATGAACTGCAGAGAACATATGTATAGATATTATATGCAAGTGAAAAAATTGTAAAAAGAATAACTTTAGTACACATATGTACAGGCAACCAACCGGTAAGAACCAGTTGCCCAGTTGCAACCCGCTGACCATCACCACTTAAGCAACAGTCAAATTTTTCCTCAACACAATCCTTTTCATAAAAATCATTGAGCTGCAGGGTGATAATTCAGTAATTCTTTAACAATTTAAGCGTATATCAGAAATAAGATGGTTAGTATTCTGTAAAGATTAACTCACCTCTGACCTTAAATACTCATGAACCTGGAAGGTTGAATTGGTATAGAATCTATATCAATATCCCATAAACTATAAAACAAAAATATCTGGTTACAATGTGCACACAGAAGAAATAAAAATGGAGACATTATATTTAAGCAACAAATAGTAAACTTAAAGACAGGCGGATAAGAAGGTGAATGCATATATATGGAAGTATCAGCTATGTTGCTTTAGAATCAACTATTTGTAGCTGTCTAACCAGATATATCTTGGAAAGGCTACAAAGTTGCATTATTAAAAATATATTTACCCTATTAACATCCAATTAACTTCACAATTCAACCAAAAACACTGATGTAACACATTTATACTTACCAGATCTACAACGCTTATTTTTGAGAAAATAAAGAAGAAAACAATAGCCCCGAGTCATAGTATATATATGTCAATATTATATTGGGCCAACATAGTGACACAAGTGCAAAGAAACTTTTGCCAATATGAAAAGTACGCAGGTTTTTTTTTCTGTAAACCCTGATCATGTTTTGAATCAGATAGCAAACATCCAAAGTGAATCCAAAAGCTTCAAGACCGTGTCATTGATCCATATATTGTAGGCATAGCTTAATTGGTAAACATAACCAAATCAGATCACTACTGAACATGCTTGCCAAAGTTTAATTTAACAGTTCTTCACGGTTATCTGATTCAAATTGATGGACAGGAACCTAAGATGCAATATATAAGAACATAGAGAAGACTGAGAGGGTAGTAGGCTTTAGGTCTTTGATACAGAGAGTTATATTGATCAGAGAACAGAATCATATATGGGTTGCAATTAGCAACTCTGGCTCAGTATTCGAATCCTTTTACCAACAATTTTCCTCTACATGATCAATTAAAGAGGAAGATGGGTTTATCGTCCAGCACTTCATCTGGAGATTATTATGGCTCGGAAATGGTTTGATATAGGTTGTCATATTTGATAGAATTGGAGGTAAAAGAAGGTGCAAGGTGGTTGGTAGTATATTTTATGTGCCAAGCCTGACAGGGTTACCACTGCTCAGCAAAAAAAATTAAAAACTAGAGTTAGGGGATAATGATATTGGTGCTGCATTCCTTTTGGTTTCCAAACAAGCAGACATTAGCTAATATTTGTATTCCTTTTCGTTAGTATAAATATGGCTCACCATGCTTATCAGCCAGAATTTTAAGCTTTTGCGAACCAGTTTTTGCCTGCAAATTGTAATTCATTATATAATTAAGTTAATTTATATACAGATGCGTGTATACCATGTTGGTGAAATACAAAACTGAAGGGAACTGCACTTATAAAGCAATATTATATCAGTAGCTCAAAACCAGCTAAAAGCCATCTGGATAATAAGATAGGAATGAGATTGCAGTACAAAAATGTATTAAAAAAAACATTCCCATTCCCATTAACCGGGTTACAAACCCATGATCCAAACATCCTCTAAGTTGTTCCTGGAGAAAAATTACCTCAGAATGGATGTGAATTTCCTTGAACAAGCTGGAGTTCTTGGTAGCATCATTTTGGTCCATTTTCCGAAATGGCATTGTGCAAACATGATGCCAAAACTGTCAAACAAAAAAGAAGACAATACTTAATCTTTCCAGTTCCACAAGCTCCCCAAAGTCGACCATCACTCGAAGTCAAGAATCCTAAAATTTGTATTACATAGATAACTATATATAGATCATAAAGAACACACTCAAACTAAAAACTCGAACTTTTCCACGGGAGGAAAATTGTGTTCGCGACCTGCCACTGACTACAAGATTTCATCTAACTATTTAAAAAGTATAGGAGCATTACCATAACAACTTAAAATAGTTGTTAATATAATAGTAATTAATAAGAATACAATTGAACATGTACCATAACAGCAACTCAAACACAGATCACAAAATTAAAATAGTCAAATTAATACATTACCTCAACTTGTAAAAGTATTCTGCCATATTTAACTTCAGAGATCAGAAACCTAATTCCAAATCTACAGACCCAAATTTAGCCAAATTTGGATACTAAACACCGAAACACGAACAAGGCATCGCTAAAAAGTCACAATTCAAGCAAAATTTGACTCAATTGACAAATCTCAACATATGAGTCAAATTCAGAAATCCTCAAAAATAACAAAACAAGCAAAATTATGCAAGCTTAAGCCAATTTATAACCGATCAGGCAAACTCAACAGCAAAGAGGCTGAAATCAAGTCAAATTTACGCAATTATCTCAAAATTAAACTTGCTAGTACCAGATTTTAAACTAATAAACACACCGAATCTATAATAAAAACACTAAATTCAACCAAATTACAATAGATTTACATACAAACATGACAACAATCACATATTTTTAACATACCTTACAAATTTGCTAACAGAATTGCTTGCTTAAACTGAAATCAAACTAAAACACACACACAAACACACAGTAGAGAATTGCGTTAGTGAAGAGAATTATGAAGGAAGTGAGAAATCATGGCTTACGAGTTGAATTGTAGGAGAGATTGAGAATTGAGAAAAATCACCGGAGCTCCGTTTTGTTTTAAGGAGAGAGAGGAAGAGAGAGAGAGAGAGAGCTTAGTTGTGCTTTGAATGAGAGAGATAGAGGAAAAAACAAGAGAAAAGTGAAAAGAAATGTGCGGGTTTCGTGTGTTAGAGAGATACAGAGAGAAAACGGATACAGTTAAAGTGTAAAAAATTGTGTTTGTGTGTCAGAGAGAGAACTGAGAGAGAGTGAGAGAGAGAGACTTACAGGCAGCACCGATGACAAGCAGAGAAATTCACGAGTTTGGAGACACGATTACAACAGAGCTGAGATTAATTAGCAGGTAGTGAAATTCACGAGCCCAATCAATTAAGATATACAGGATTTCACGAGGTAGTGAAATTAGGTTTTTAGTTGAGAGCGCAGTTGTGCGATTTGGGAGAACAGAGTAATACTCCTAATTGACCAATTATATATAATTTAGTTTTTTTTAAAAAAAATATAATTCTTTTAGCGTCGGTCAAATGTAAGGCGACACATAAAGTACAAAAGAGTCAGTTTAGGCGTCGGTTGAGTAAAGACCAACGCTAAAGGGTCAGTTTAAAGCGTCGGTTGTTTATAACCGACGCTAAAGGGTTGGTTTTAGGCGTCGGTTGAGTAAAGACCGACGCTAAAGGTTCAATTTTAGGCGTCGGTTGTTTATGACCGACGCTGAAGGTCAATTTTAAGCGTCGGTTGAGTAAAAACCGACGCTAAAGGGTTAGTTTTAGGCGTCGGTTGTTTCATGACCGACGCAAAAGGTCCAACATAAATGACATTAAGCGTCGGTTAGGCTAGGAACCGACGCCTAAAGTATGTTTAGGCCACGGTTCTCTATATAACCGACGCTTAAAGTGCGACGCTAAAAGCCTATTCTGTAGTAGTGCCTTAACAATCCTCATGTTACAATAAAACTCTCCCATAAGTCTTATGAAATACCTCTTTCCTAGATGTGACCCTAAGCCTTCCCATCTAGCCCTTTTAATGACATTCTCTACCTCACCCTTAAACTCTATGTTTATCCCAGGTTGGACATTTTTTATCATGTCCTTGTACTTCTTAGTGTGTGAAAGGTTAATCAGCTTGGGAGGGGGTAGTGGTTTTGGAATGTTGTTAGGGTTAGGGTTTGGAGATTGTTTTCTTGTGTAGACTTTTGGCCAGTAGGGTTTCCTAGGTCTAGGGCTGTTAATGTTTGGCACTTGGAACTTGGAGCTTTTATAGAAGGGGATTGATGGACTCTTGAAGTGAGTTTTCTGTTTCTTGAGGTTTCTGAGTTTTTGTATCTTAGGGGGTATGACCCTAAAATGTGAAGTTTTTGAGTGTATAAACTGATGTTGTTCCATATCTTCAAGAAGAAATGAACTAGAAGTGTTTGATTTAGGGTTAGGGTTTGAAGGGAGTTTGTGAAACTCCATGTTCTTGGCTAAGTGTTTGGGTTATGAGTGTGCAGGTGAGTAGGAGATGTGTGTGAGTGAATGGACTTATGCAATGACATGCATTTATAGATAAACACATAAATTTAAATTCATAAATGGTTACTGTTAATGCACAAATCTAGATGACAGAATAGTATGAGATTTAAATCAAATGCAGGTTACTGTTTTTGAAATCCGGATATCTTTTTCAAGATGCAAGTTTTGAAACCCAATGCACCATGTATAGGTATAACTGGACAGACAGTGTAATGCATGCATAATGGTATTATATGAGAATATAAGAATGTATTTAAGAAGGAATAGAAGAATAAAGTCCACTACCAACAGTACATAGGACACTGCATGAACAGTTTGAAGTGCACACAGCAGACAAAAACTACACAAAGGACAGTCAAAGAATAGAGAACCCCACAGTGATGTCATGCAATTTTTTGAAAAATAATGCAGGTTTTATGTTGTATGTGTATCATGCATTTAATGTTTGTACAAATGATTGATGTGAGTTTGACAGTTTTGGAAAGGTGTGGGATGCTTTGAAAGTCAAAGTATCATATTTTAATCTAGATTCCAAGCATTTGTTATCAGCACAAATTACACATAGACATGTATCATATTACACATAAAATAGTGAAGTGCACCTTATCAAGTCCAAAATAAATGTAACATACATTCTAAAAAAATTAAGACAGTAACTTAAGAAAGAATTACAAAAAAATGTTCCTAGTTTCTATGTGGCCGTATACATCAGTGATCCAGATACTGGGATTCTCTAAGGGATTCCCAGCCAGGTCTTAGTGCAAGGGCATTGTGTGTGCAGTAACATGCATGAATTAATTCTAAGAAATGTAACAAATTATGTCTTCAATATATCAAGTCATTTCTCATTGTACAAGTTCTCAGAAAGAAACTCTGTAAATCCAATGTCACAATGCTACAATATTCATTCCATATGGCAATTAATCACACATTCATATAGTACAATCTATATATTAAAAATATCACTCAGTCAACAAGGGATACCAATTCACAAAATTTATCCAGAGTATATCTAATTTCAAAAAGTAACAATTTCACCAATCAAGAATGGACAGTTATCTAGGCATGTATACAGGAAAAAAAAGACCAGCAATCAAGGATTGTAAAGCAGCATATATTTTCAATTAGATGGAACACAAAATGTTCAGGTCAAAGCTTAATCCATTTAAAATCTCACTTAATCCTTGAATAATGATTAACTCAAACCAATGTTTTATACAACTTCGAACCACATGTAATACAGTAAGATAAATTCAAAGATTTTTCAAGCACATCACATTTCATATTTCGAATATCATAAGAAGTGCCAATACAGTTAGATCTAGATATTCAAATCAAGACATGAGATATGATTTAATCCATCAGTAATCAATATGAACATGCAAGGCTTGACAACTCAATTTTTTATACCTCACATCTCCACATATCTCGAATACCAGATAAAATACAGTTTGTTAAAGACTCTATATATCAAAGATGTATATGACTTTAATATCATATCATAATTACCACTGAGAGCACATAAAACTTGAATACTCAGAACTTTCACAATACTCAGTCGACCATGTATCACAAAATTCGCACCATGTTTATACTTTAATAAGAATAGATCGAATACCTGAGCCTAAGGACTAATTGATTTAACTCAATCGCGGATTGAGTTAACCTCCGAGTCAACTCACTGAGTTGTAGCCGAGTTGCCCGAGTCGACTCACTGAGTTGTAATAGATCGACCGAGAATCAACCGAGTTTGTGACGATTCCATCACTAACTTCTTGTTTCTTTACTTGAAATCACATCTCTTGAATGAATCGATCACCTGTAATCAATTTCTCATGGAAACTCGTTAGGGTATTGAAAATATTCAACAAAAACAAACGGTGAGTGTGTGTTCGTGTGCATATATCATATATACATGTCGAATCTGAGTTGAATCCATCGATTTATGAAGAAAATTGAAGACGCATATCTCAAATCCTTTCATTTTAACCAATCTCAGCTTGATAGTATCGATTAATTTGATTAAAGGATACATAGATAAATATATATAACATATAGAGTGTTTAATCGCCAGATAGAGTAAGAAAACTAGGGTTCTAAGGTGAGAATCGAAGAAAAATGAGAGAGAGACGCGAGGAGAGACAACAGAGAGATTTAGGGTTAGAGAGACGAGAGAGGCTGTGTAAACAGTACACAAATAAAATGAGAGACTCGTATAAAATGTATATATATATTTTACTAATTGAACGGCTGATATTGATCCATCGTTATAGCGAATGGTGGAGATCTTAGGGTTTTTAGCAATTGGGCCGGGTTATAAGCTTGATTGGGCTTGATTTAAACGGACTGGGTCGATTTTGACCACAAAATACTCAGAAAATTATATATATTTTTATGAAAATACTTTTTGTAAAATCAAATATATATAATAGAATATATAAATAATAATATATATATATATATATTTGAAAATATTCTAATATTTTGATTCTTTGTATGTTTTAAATATCATAATTAATATCTCAAAAATATTTTCGAAATTAATTCAAAAATATTTATTCGAATAGTTTTATCTAATTGATAAAATAATAAGAATCTCAATATGATAGAGTATATTTTTATATATATTTTAGATGATTTTATTCTCATATTTATTGTGTTTTGCATTGATTTGGATTTTTATTTAATAGATTTTATTGTTTTATTGTAGGAAATAAAGAATTCATGACTTGGAAGGATTTGGAGCAAAAAGAGCTATTTTGGAGATAAAATAGGAGAAAATTCGTAATATTGGGCTACACGGGCTGTCCTGCACTGTTTGGGCCATATCTTGAGTTCCAGAAGTCAGAATTTGACGATCTTACTGTCCACGCGAAGCTTAGGGAATTATCTTTAATTAAGAGGTGGTCCAGTAAGCAAAATACAACTGGAAGAGCCCAGAAACAGAGGAGAAAAAGAAGTGACGAATTTTACAAGAAAATCCTATTCAATTATGGATATCTTTTTGTAAATTGATTAGGATATTAAAAATACTTTTATTAGGAGATAGATATCAGATTTTATTAAGGAGTTTTATTATAAATAGAAGGAGAAAACGTGAGATAGATAGATAGACATATACAGACGTTTTTACACAAGCTAGGGTTTTGGTTTTTCTCTCTTCATCTCTTCTTTTGTAAGCACTTAGTTTAATTTGGATCTTCATTGTTCTTCGTTATTCAAAGGTTTAAGGTACTCTTTATCTCATCTTGTTTATTATTACATGTTTATTATGGCTTCTTTCATTATTATTATTATTATTAGTTTTTATTCTACCATGAGTGAGTAGTTTAATTCTAGGGTACTAAGGGGAGCCATGTTTGCACCATGATTTGGGCTTAATTTGATTAGTAGATTGATGGGTAAAGAGTAATTCTGATTGATATGTTATAATTCTTAATTTGTGTAATTGCGCAATATCACGGATTAATTGATTGCAATAGGAGTAATAGATCGAGAGATTTTACTACTAGAGGCTTACATACAATTAGCAGAATTGAAGGTGAGTGTGAGAACATCATTAGATATTCTGAGAGCGTTAATGCTTGAGAAAGATTAACCGTTAATGCTTGAGAAAGATTAACCATTGCTTTAATTACTTAATCCCATTGAAAAGCTATACTTTTGTGATTTGTTTGGTGTAAGCATGGTGAACCTGAATTGCCCTAGATCCTTTAATTAATTGATTTAAAACCTTTGTTAAATTTGTTTTAGTAGTTAATAAAATTCTCAAACAATCGTTGTGACTAGAAACAATTGATAGCAATTGAATTGAAATTGAAACTGTCTCCTTGAGGATTCGACCCGTATTTGCTAATATCTACTACAATAGATACCGTGCGCTTGCGGTTAGGTATAATTTAACACATCAAGTTTTTGGCGCCGCTGCCGGGGAGACGCCTAGTTTCTCTAATTTTAGTTTGATTGTTTTAGATTGTTTCTCTTGTCTCTTTGGAACTCTTGTTCCAATTGAGACCGATCTTACTGCTTTTCCTTGTTTAGTTGTTGATGCCCAAGACCAGGTCTCAAACGAAAGAAGATCAAGCGAAAAAGGATACAACTCCTCTTAGTCAACAAAGGAAAGAGAAGCAGCAAAGGATACCTGAACCAAAGATTGAGATGGCGGACCTTCCTCCCAAATCTTTGAAGAACTACTCACAGCCCTCTCCGAGTGGGGTACCTACTGGCCTTGCTATGCCAGCAATTCAAGCAGCAAATTTCGAGATCAAGCCTGCTTTGCTCACTATGATCCAACAGAATCAATTTGCTGGGCTTGCCTCTGAAGACCCTACACTTCATCTGCAACGGTTTCAACAGCTCTGTTCTACAATTAAACATCAGGGAGTCACTCCAGACCAGTTGAAAGTCATGTTGTTCGGTTTCTCTCTTCGTGATAAAGCTCAAAAGTGGTTGAACGATATTGAATTGACTAAGTGGGATGAGATTGCTCAAGCCTTCTTAACTGAGTTCTTCCCTCCTAACAGAACCGACGATTTGATCGACAAGATGATGGGTTTTAAGCAAGATTATGGTGAATCTCTACGGGATGCTTGGGACAGATTCAAGGATTATCAACGTGCATGCCCTCACCATGGTCTTGAGAAGTGGTTTCTGCTTAAACGCTTCTACAATGGTCTTGATCCTGAGACAAAAGGTATGGTTGATAACGCTGCAGGTGGTGTATTTCTGGATAAAGGAGTTGATGATGCACATGCTTTTCTTTCGAATTTGGCTGCCAATCACTTCAGTAATCCGAGAGCAACCAAGAAAGGGGGTAAACTTGAAGTGGATGCTTATTCTTTATTATCATCTCAACTAGCTGCATTAACTCAGGAGATCCACTCATTGAAGACATCTCAGCCCTCTACTCAACCTATGAGTATCAATGCATTGTCATCCATGGCTCCTATGAATAATCCTGTTTGTGAAGTCTGTGGTATCCAAGGCCACTATGGTAATGATTGCCAATACAATGCTCAAAATTCACATAATTTTCAGATGGAGCAAGCAAATGTTTTCCAACAGAGGCAGCAGTACAATCCATACTCCAACACTTACAATCCTGGTTGGAAAGATCATCCGAATTTCTCATATAGGAACAATAATGCTCAGAATTCAAATGTTCCTAATCAGCAGCAATATCAGCAGTCGTACCAGCCTCCTCCACAGCAGCAGTATAGGCCTCCTCAAGGACCTATGACTCCCCCTGGATTCCAAAGGCCTACTCAGAATTATGCTCCTCAAGCCAATCAAGCTGCACAGGCTGATAATCAAGGTGATATGATGAAGATATTGTTACAAATGCAAAAGAGTATGGATGATACCAACAGAAAGATGAACCAGATGGAGATTCATAACAAGATGTTGGAAACTCAGATTGCTCAAATGGCTAGTTCTTCATCTACAAGGCAACAAGGCTCTCTACCAGCACAATCAACTCAGCCAAAGGAGAATGTGAATGCCATTGCTCTTAGGAGTGGTCGTACATATGATGCTCCTCCAATGCCTACTGACGATGTTCCTGTTGAGAAAGAAGAAGAGGATTCTAAGAAAGACAAGGTAGAGAAAGTTGTGGAAGATACAAACAAAGATGAAACTGAGGAAAGCAAGAAAAAGGACAAAGAGAAGACTGCAGTTACTCCTCCACCATTTGTGCCAAAGCTCCCATTCCCTAGCAGGATGAACAGAACTAAGGTGGACCAGCAGTTTGGTAAGTTCATGACACTTGTCAAGAATCTTGAGGTAACAGTTCCTTTCACTGATTTAATTTCTCAAGTTCCATCATATGCAAAGTTTCTTAAGGATATTCTCACTAAGAAAAGGTCTTTTGGTGAGGTAGAGACAGTAGCTTTTACTGAAGAGTGTAGTGCTGTTTTACAGAATAAGTCTCCACCTAAGCTTAAAGATCCTGGTAGTTTTTCGATCCCGTGTCATTTAGGTGCATTGTTCATTGATAAAGCTTTATGTGATTTAGGCGCTAGTGTCTCAGTCATGCCTCTCTCGGTTTTTCAAAAACTAAATATGGGAGAATTAAAATGTACACAGATGACTTTGCAAATGGCAGACCGTTCGATAAAATATCCCCTTGGAATTTTAGAGGATGTGCCTGTTAGGGTTGGAAAATTCTATATTCCTGTAGACTTTGTAGTTCTAGATATGGAAGAGGACAGCCAGATACCTATTATTTTAGGTAGACCATTTCTTTGTACTGCAGGTGCTATTATTGATGTTAAAAGTGGGACTCTCACATTGAGCGTTGGTGATGATAAAATTGCTTTTACTCTAACCTCTGCTCTTAAATCCCCTTTGCTTGAAAATACTTGTTGCAGTATTGATGTTGTAGATGAAATTGTCCAAGATTATACTCCTCAGATTCTATTGAATGATACATTGGAAGCAGTGCTCATGCTTGAAGCTTCAGAAGGAGAAGGACATGCTGAAGTCGATTCATTGATTCTTGAGTTGAATGATCACAACATTGATTCCATTGACAGTTCTTCAGTTCGAGATCTCTCGAGTATTAAGCTTGGGAAACTTCCACCACATTTGAGGTATGTCCTTTTCAATAATGAGCTAGTGATTTTTGAAAAGGGGCATGATAACGTGTTGCGAAGGTGGAAAACCAATGATAAGGAAGAAGAAAGTTTTGTTCAGCCGGTTGAGTCGAAGAAGCATTCTAGGGGTGTGAAGAAGAAAAAGAAGAAGATTTGGTCGTTGGGTAGTAAAATCAAGTTGAAGTCTGATGGAAGAGCTTTGTGGAAAGCAAGCAGCCAAGATGTCAACGTTCGTAGGAATGGTTTTTCAGTTGAGGATGTTTCAGTAATTCTTTTGAAACCGCCTTGAGTTGAGGAAGTAACGTCAAGCTATTGACGTTAAAGAAGCGCTTCGTGGGAGGCAACCCATGTATTAGTATAGGAAAAAAAAATTTGTTCAAAAAAAAAAAAAAAAAAAAATCTGTGCAAAAAAAAAAAAAAAAAAAAAATGAACAGTGTTTTTTTCGCAGGCAGCGACCCTGTAACGCAGGTTGCGCCTGCGTTACTGCCTTCAGCGCCGTTTGCCCCCCTGTAACGCAGGCTGCGCCTACGCGCGCAACCTGCGCGTATCCGCCTGTTCCCGAGCTTGGCTCCACACCTGCAAGACTGCTGTGCTGTTACAAAAATTTAATTGTTGCTACTGGGGTTTGAACCCCTGACCATGTGAATGCAAGACAATGCCCTCATCCACTACACCAAGTTGCCACAGCTGCTAGAAGTCGTTTACTTTAAATTATAAAGAGATGCTGCATGTGCTGGTTACATATTAAAAAGAAACGATGCTGTGGGGATTTGAACCCTTGACCACCTGCTACATGATTCTATTTGCCACCTCCAACCAGTTGTGCTACTGTGTTGTTGTGTAACAAAGTGCACCTGCTTTTATTCATACTTCATTGTTGGGCCCAAAAGCAATTACATGGAGCTAGCATTTCTTCACATAATTTTGGAGGGGAGTATTTCTAACTTTCTTTGTATATTATTATTATTATTATTATTATTATTATTATTATTATTATTATTATTATTATTATTATTTATTATTATTATTTATTATTATTAGTATTACTATTTATTTTATTTTTATTTTTTTTATTTTATTTTTCTTTTTAATCCCTATTACCTTCTCAAAAATTTTTCTTTTTCACATTAAAATTCTTAAATCCATCCTATCATTCCATTATCTATATATACCCATACATACACATCCAATTTATTATTTTCATCCTTTGCATCTCTAAAAATTCAAGTTTGGGAGAAAATTAGTACAAGTTCACATCTTCGATTCGTATTGGGTAAATCTTTTTCTCTAATCTTATTTTTATTACGAATTTGTGTTCTTGTAAATTGGGATTTTGTATTATTCTAGGAATTTGTGCTATTTTTGGTGTGATATTGTTTGGAAATTATTGGTGGAGCTTCTTGTGAGTTGGGTATTGATTCTTATGGCTCCTAAGTGTGGGAGAGGTGGTGCTAGTGTTGGGAAATTGCTACAGAAAGGGGATTTTAGCTGAACAAGCATGTTGGAAAAGATGGGGAAGGATATGAAAGACGTCTTGCAGGAAGGGGATTCCAGGGGAGTTTTCTTTCTTTTCTTTTTAGTGTATTTTATTTTGTTTTTAGTTGTAGTTTTGTATCTTGTTCATTAGTTCATTGGGAACAATGAACCACTTAAGTATGGGGATGAGTTCTCGATGATTAAAAAATTCAAAAAAAAAAATTAAAAATTAAAAATACCAAAAATAATTCTAGCCATGCAATTTGATTAGTTGTTGTATTTTGCTTGATACACCCATGCATGCGTAGAATTCTTGTGTTTATTGACGATTTTGTATGAGAAGTGACGTGCTTTGTTCTTGTGCACACACTTTCACTAGCAAGTTGAAGCTGGTAGACTTAATTGGATGTTGTAAGTGATTAGAATGACATGAATATGTGCAAGATGACTTGGTTTTCATGCTTTGAGTACAAGTAGGTGCGTTAGAGAGTCTTGTTACCTGGGATTGATTATGTTTTGTCACACCAAGTGAGTTTTGAGCATATATGCATATCTTTTGCATGATTTTTCATTTGCTTGAGTGTCCACATGTTGTTTACATTGCTAGCACTTACTTGAGATCTTTCTTGAAATGCATGACATTACTTGATGATGAGATGATAAAGGCACTTAGGTTTAACCTCGTGTTTCCCATATTTTCACACCTTTTATACATGATCAATTAGTTAACCCTTTGAGCCTAATCCTATTCTTTCGGTGACACACCACATTACTTGCCATTATCTTTTTTATTCTATTGGCCTTACATTGAATTTGAACCTAAATTGTCAAAGGCTAGTATCGTGTTTGAGGGAGTAATAAGGTGTTCATAAAAGGGGGGTTATTGATGATCATACTTTTGGGGAATATTGATTTTGGGTTGATGCTTGCTAGTCGAAATTCATAAAAATATCTATGGATCATTGTGTTTATTCTTTAGCTCTCTAAAAAAAACAGAAAAAAAAACAGAAAAAAATAAATATGAGAGCATTCTTATCTTTTGTGATCCTACTTTGATTCGACTAGACAAGGTGTTTATTGGAAAATAATAAAAGTTCAAGTGTGGGGAAGTATTCATTGGTTTTAATAAGTATGGGAGTTGTTTGAATTTCATTGTCTGGTACTAGCTTTTGATTTAACCTGATTTAGCTTTACTTGACATACCTGGTCCCTAGCCCACGCTACAACCCGAATAAAGACCTTTTGATTGTCATCAGTGATGTATGTTGTGTTGAGAGTGAGATTGATTGCGAGTGTCAAGTTGTGTTTATGATTTTGTTGGAATCGAGTGATACACTTAACCTTGTTCTTGAGTGAATATTCGTTTTTGAGTGAAAGGTGAGTTATTACTTGTTTTGGCATAGGAGATCCCAGGTTTAGACTTAAAGATGTGTTTCTTGTGGGCTTAGCATGATTACCAACAATTTTTACACTTGACATGAATTTTTATGACCTTCTGCATGCTGGTTGAGTAGACTACGTGAATACTTGCACTTTCGACACCAAGACATCGTATGTTTGCTTTGATTCTTAAGTTGATGTGGCATGAGAGGACTTGTGTGTGTGGTGTTGTGTTGGCATTGATCTTTTGCATGGTTAGATGAATTTTGTGGGTACATTCACTATAAACCCTCACGAGACAACACTCGTCCTATTAGGGCTGCCTAGGGGTTTAACGGCTTGTTGCATATGCTCAATGCAATCGTGTCATCTACGAAAGTGATGTTTGTTAGGACTTAGTTTTTATTTCACTTATTTGCCCGAGGACGTGCAAATGCTAAGTGTGGGGATGTTTGATAGAGTATATTTTTATATATATTTTAGATGATTTTATTCTCATATTTATTGTGTTTTGCATTGATTTGGATTTTTATTTAATAGATTTTATTGTTTTATTGTAGGAAATAAAGAATTCATGACTTGGAAGGATTTGGAGCAAAAAGAGCTATTTTGGAGATAAAATAGGAGAAAATTCGTAATATTGGGCTACACGGGCTGTCCTGCACTGTTTGGGCCATATCTTGAGTTCCAGAAGTCAGAATTTGACGATCTTACTGTCCACGCGAAGCTTAGGGAATTATCTTTAATTAAGAGGTGGTCCAGTAAGCAAAATACAACTGGAAGAGCCCAGAAACAGAGGAGAAAAAGAAGTGACGAATTTTACAAGAAAATCCTATTCAATTATGGATATCTTTTTGTAAATTGATTAGGATATTAAAAATACTTTTATTAGGAGATAGATATCAGATTTTATTAAGGAGTTTTATTATAAATAGAAGGAGAAAACGTGAGATAGATAGATAGACATATACAGACGTTTTTACACAAGCTAGGGTTTTGGTTTTTCTCTCTTCATCTCTTCTTTTGTAAGCACTTAGTTTAATTTGGATCTTCATTGTTCTTCGTTATTCAAAGGTTTAAGGTACTCTTTATCTCATCTTGTTTATTATTACATGTTTATTATGGCTTCTTTCATTATTATTATTATTAGTTTTTATTCTACCATGAGTGAGTAGTTTAATTCTAGGGTACTAAGGGGAGCCATGTTTGCACCATGATTTGGGCTTAATTTGATTAGTAGATTGATGGGTAAAGAGTAATTCTGATTGATATGTTATAATTCTTAATTTGTGTAATTGCGCAATATCACGGATTAATTGATTGCAATAGGAGTAATAGATCGAGAGATTTTACTACTAGAGGCTTACATACAATTAGCAGAATTGAAGGTGAGTGTGAGAACATCATTAGATATTCTGAGAGCGTTAATGCTTGAGAAAGATTAACCGTTAATGCTTGAGAAAGATTAACCATTGCTTTAATTACTTAATCCCATTGAAAAGCTATACTTTTGTGATTTGTTTGGTGTAAGCATGGTGAACCTGAATTGCCCTAGATCCTTTAATTAATTGATTTAAAACCTTTGTTAAATTTGTTTTAGTAGTTAATAAAATTCTCAAACAATCGTTGTGACTAGAAACAATTGATAGCAATTGAATTGAAATTGAAACTGTCTCCTTGAGGATTCGACCCGTATTTGCTAATATCTACTACAATAGATACCGTGCGCTTGCGGTTAGGTATAATTTAACACATCACAATAAAACCCGATCGATAAAGTTTCATATGTTATCATTATCGATGAATCTGAGTTTTAGAGTCCCTTAAAATTCGATCAAGAAGATCTCTTTTTCTTAAGATAATTATGATAAATATTTTCACAAAATATATAAATATAAATAATATTTATATAAATGTATAAACCATTTATTTTGGTAATTCCAACATTCCTAAATCCAAACGAAGTTTAGCGAATCTTTCAGAATTTAATGGTTTTGTGAAAATATCGGCGAGATTGTACTTAGTTTCGATATGAGTCATTTTTATATCGCCTTTATTGACATGATCACGTAAAAAGTGATGTCTTACATCTATATGCTTGGATCTTGAATGTAACACGGGATTTTTGCTAAGATCAATAGCACTGGTGTTATCGCATAAGATGGATATTACATAAATTTAATATTATAGTCGGCTAGTGTTTGCTTCATCCACAATATTTGAGCACAACACTTTGCGGCCGCTATATATTCAGCTTATGTTGTGGAGACAGATACCGAATTTCATGGAAAACCAAGAGACCAAACATCCTCCCAGAAACTGACATGTACCACTTGTACTTTTTCTGTCGACTAAATGCCCGGCATAGTCCGAATCAGAAAAACATACTAATTCAAATGGTACTCCTTTTGGATACCAAAGACCTACGTCAATGGTTCCTTTAAGATATCTCAAAATCCTTTTTACTGCGGATAAATGAGATTCTTTAGGCGCTACTTCAAATCTAGCACACTTACAAACACTATATTGTATATCGGGACGACTTACAGTTATATAAAGCAGGCTACCGATCATACCACGATATTTCTTAGTGTCTACGGGAATCCCGTTGGGATCTTCTATTAATTTCTCAGAAGTAAACATAGGAGTAGATATGGGTTTGGCATTATCCATTTCGAATTTCTTTAACATCTCCTTACAATACTTGGATTGAGAGATATGGATGCCTTCGTCAGATTGCCTGATTTGCAATCCCAGAAAGAAATTTAATTCTCCCATCATACTCATTTTGAATTCTTTGCTCATATTATCAGAGAATTCTTTACATATTGCATCATTGGTTGAACCAAAAATGATGTCATCCACGTATATTTGTATGAGTAACATATCATCTTTTTCTTGTCTCGTAAATAAGGTTTTATCGGTAGTTCCCATTTTAAAATTATTCTCTAGTAGGAACTTGCTTAACCTTTCATACCAAGCTCTTGGAGCTTGTTTCAAACTATATAGAGCTTTGTATAATTTATATACATACTCCGGATGTGTGGCATCTTCGAAACCGGGAGGTTCTTTAACATAAACTTCTTCTTCTAATATCCCGTTTAAGAAGGCCGATTTAACATCCATTTGGTATACTTTGAAATCTTTATGACACGCGTAAGCTAACAACATTCGAATCGATTCAATTCGAGCTACGGGTGCATAAGTTTCATCGAAGTCTATACCTTCCATTTGGGTATAGCCTTGAGCGACTAATCTTGCTTTATTTCGAACAACAGTTCCATTTTCATCTAACTTGTTTCTAAAAACCCAATTCGTTCCAATTATGGAAGTATCTTCGGGTTTTGGAACAAGTTCCCAAACTTTGCTACGAGTGAATTGTAATAATTCATCTTGCATAGCCGAGATCCAATCCTCGTCTAGCAAAGCTTCTTTTGTAGTCTTAGGTTCTATTTGAGATAGAAAGCTAAGATGGTTCACAATGTTTTGTACTTGTGACCTTGTTTGAACTCCTTTATGTAAGTCTCCAAGAACATTGTCCAAGGGATGACTTCTAATTATAGGAATTTCTTTTGGGAGTTCAACTTCCGTTTCGACTAATTCTAATGGGTTTCTTGGAACAGGGGTCCCGAGATCCATATTTTCAAATTGTCGAATCATATTTTCTACATCATCTTGTTCGACATCGTCTTTTTCAACAAGATCTTTGTACTTTGGTGGAGGTTTACTTTCATCAAAAGCTACATTCATTGATTCTTCCACCACAAGTGTTTTGAGATTGAATACTCGATAGGCTTTGCTATTTGTAGAGTATCCAAGAAATATACCTTCACTTGACTTAGGGTCAAATTTAGTAAGGTAATCTTTCAAGTTTAATATGAAGCACTTACTTCCAAATACTCGAAAATAACTTAGTTTCGGCATTTTGCCACAGTAAAGCTCGTAAGGAGTCTTTTGCTTTATAGGCCTTAACAAAACCCGATTAAGAATATGGCAAGCGGTAGACATAGCTTCGTCCCAAAAATATTTAGGTCGACGATATTCATTAAGAATTGTGCTAGCCATTTTTTGTAAAGTTCTATTTTTCCATCCAACAACTCCGTTTGATTGTTGAGTGTACGGAGCGGAAAAATTATGTGTAATACCATTTTCATCATAAAAATTGGTAAAACTGGAATTCTCAAACTCTTTACCATGATCAGTCCTTATATAGACTATGGTACTATTTTGTTGATTTTGAATCTTTTTATAAGGGAAGAGAAAGATTCAAAAGCATCACTCTTATTTTTGAGAAATTCCGTCCACGTGTACCGTGAATAATCATCAACGATTACTAACGTGTATGAGCAACCTCCGAGGCTTTGAATAGGAACCAGACCAATTAGATCCATATGTAAAAGCTCGAAAGGTCTAGAGGTAGATATCATAAACTTTGCTTTGTGAGAGGCTCGAATCTGTTTTCCAATTTCGCAAGCCTCGCAAGTATTATCTTTTTGATAATTCAACTTCGGTATACCTCGTACATGATCTTTTGTTGATATATTCTTAATCAACTTCATATTAGCATGTCCTAATGTGACAGCCCCAAATTCGGGGTCATGAATCTGGGCCATCACGGACCAACTTCCATTCAAAATCAATATCTCTTGGGTTTTTTTTTATTTAATACTTATGCAATTGACCCCACAGTAATACACACACACACACCAGTCATATGCTCAGAGAACAACATTCACCATAATAAAAGTTTAGAGTTAAACAGTTATTACAAACCCAAAATCATACTTAAGTACATTGTTGAGTGATGCTTTTACAAGAAGCATTTCAACAACCAAATTTATTACAACCTTACACACTTACACACTTAATATACATAAGACCACTAAACCCCTTGCGCTGGTCATCTACCTCGGGGATTGATGCTAACGAGCTCTCAGAAGGTTGCCTTTCCCTTACCCTCTTGCGGGGCGTTCTGCGTAGTATTGGCATACCTAGCTGTATATAGATAAGTAGCAAGAGTGAGCTATAATAGCTCAGCAAGATAATATTGTAAACTAGAATTTAAAATGTAACCAAGTATACATGTATATACATATGTAAGCAGTAACCAAATTATAAACTTTAAGGAAGAATAAAACTCTTATTTAATAATACATCATCCACTTACTATTATAAGAAAGAAATCTAGAATAATACAGTATCAGTTTCTCTTCTTAAATAATATAACAATCAATATAATCTTTCAGTGTAAGATTTCAGGATAATATGAATATTTACTTAAATCTCTTACTATCATCTTCTCATTTCCTTCTTATGTAACAATTTTTATAAATTAATATAAAATCAGTTTCTCTTCATCTATAACAATAATTCCATCGTCTCATATCATTTTACCTTTTCAGTGTACCATCCTGACTTTATCGTTTATTCTTTATTCAATAATTGTGGGGGTTTCCACTGTTACCGAATACGTGAGGTACGATGATCAGTCGTCCTCCGTACCCGTCTATTTTTACTACCGGTAGAAGGAATGAAGGCCACCTGCTAACATCATCCCTGGAGGAAGGCCACCTGCTAACATCCTCCCTTGGCATCTTCGTGCCGAATCATGAATGCTAGACTATGTCGCACACAGCCCTGACACAGCCTCTTGTGCAAGTTTGTTGCTAATCCCCCTTTTTATAAGATCATTATTCAATTTATCAACACCATTTCATATTTCCATTCCCGTATATCACTTCCATTCTCGCACATTATTTCTATAAAATATATGTATATAACATACACTATAAAGAATGTTTATAATATAGCATTATAAACCATATAACCCTAGATAACAACTGATACCATTCTCTTTCATATCTCTTTTACCCTAGAGCATATTCGCTCCATTCGTAATCATCTCTATATTCATATTTCAGAAAACATATCCATCTCTCTTTAACTTCCCACAATCAAGAGAATATATTCTTTGCAATATAGCAACAAAAGCATCACATATACATAAATACATTCCATGATATCATTATTATTCTGAAGATAAATAATTTTTAAAGTAGGGATAGAAGGATCTTGCCTCGGTTTCTGTATCCTGACAGTATGGCTGGTTCCTCCTCCGGAATTTCTATAAACACAAAAGGACCGTCATTAGAATACCACATCTCTTACTCACTCCCCTCTCGTATAACAACACCCTTTACACTTCAATGTATGTTTAACGTGTCATTATTACCCCAAAGGTTCAAGAACTTAACCATTTATAAGTTCAATCGAAGTTTCAGTGTTTGTCACCATTTTACCTAACAACCACACTCAACTGTAAAATTTCTTATAAATTTTTGATTTCGAATTTTAATATGAGGTCAACTGCCAAGGGTCCTCTGACCACCCTACTATACTATCCCAAAATTTCGTGACTTATAAAAATGTCTAAGTATGGTAACTTTAGCCTCAAAGTTGATACAATTACGTTTTCTCGGTTATCAAACGTCTTTCACTAAAACTGACTTTTCTCCTAAACCGTTCATCAGATTTTAACGCACCTTATATCAAAATGATCTATGAACTAAGATCTATCATTTCATGGTCAATTGGTAACCTAGGCAGTGAGGTACCGTACGAATGCAGGGGTCACAAAACAGGGCAGATTTCGTTCTAACGAAAATCGGACATTATAACTGCTGTAATTTCATACTTTCCATATTTTAACCCTTCCAAAATCAACATCCCACACTCCTTCCAACCCCTACACCATGTGGGCTTCATCCCATCCATGGTTACAAGTACAACACATCTCCATAATCATTCAATCACATATAAACAACTATAACAATAAGATTAAATGATCTAGTACTACTTATCTTATAAACCAACTAAAAATCATCATAGCCCAAATGATTCAAGCTAGGGTTTCAAGCTAATCATCAACTTTAAAGAGTATACTAACATGAATAACCTCACAAAGCTCTTATACTACCTTGGTATAGTCTAGATCATGCAAAGAAATCAAGAAAGACAAAGTTTGCTCTAAAAGTTACTATTCATCATCTTGTTCATGAATTTCTATCTAAAGATTGACATGGTGGATCAAGCTCAAACTTATGGGATATCTTAATCATGAAATATAGGACTCACCAAATTAATCTTGTGAATTTAGAAGGCTTGGAAGTTGGATTTTCCCCTTGCTTTCCTAGTTGTGCCGAATGGAAGAAAAATAGGATAAGATGGAGAGTTTTTGTGTTTATCTTGGTTCATCTACTTTTCCTTGATATTTTACATGATTTAGGTTAATAATTAACTAAGTATTCTAGATTACTACTTGGTTTAAGTTAGTGGATGTTGAGGTCATTGATGATGTCACTTAGAAGAATGTTTTAGAAGCTTGTCTAATTACCTTAGTAAGTATCCTTAACCTTGGTAAATGCTAATGTGGTAATTATCCTTGTTATATTACTAATCTTGGTTGCTTAATCTCCATACTCGTCTAATTGTGATTCGTTTCGAGTAAACCTCATTATCTCAGTGGTTTTGAAACCATTTAACAATCCAAATTCCATTGGTATTTTCTTAACTTAATAATCCCTTGGTTAAATCTAAATTCACTAATTCCTCAATATATAATCCCTTCAATAGTTCCATGCTCTTTAATATCCAATAGAAGTTCTTTAGAAGTCAAAATCCTCAAAATCCATGTTTCAGGAATTTCTAAAATCTAACGTCATTTCGAGTCACTTATTTTCATTGTACAACACTAATATGGTTTCTGTTTATTCATTTTCCATTTCCATTATAGAGTACCTATATACCATTTCTCTAAATCCTCGAAATTTACTATTCATGTGACCACTGTAGCATTACTGAAGTTAGGGTTATTACACCTAATCTTCGATGCCAAAGCCATGGGTCATCGTTTGTAGTGATTAGGCATACATTCTCATGTTTGATCATGTCACATGTATAGACATTTTTGTTTAGGGGACAAGTAAGAACCAATTTCCAATCTTTATCTAAAATACAACAATGAGTAGTATAGAAAATTACCTTGTAATCATTGTCGTAAAGTTGACTAATCGAGAGTAGATTGTACCTTAGTCCCGAGACTAGTTGTACGTTTGAGATCTTGAATCGACTATTCCCGATGTCTCTTATTCCGATAATGATTCCTTTACTACTATCTCAGAATGTAACACTTCCCGCGGTTACCTTTTTAATGTTGCTCAAAAGTGACTTATTACCGGTCACGTGTCTTGAAGATTCACTATCAAGGTACCACATGTCTTGTTTCGCGGCAAGAAAAACCTACAAAATAAATCAATTAAATTTATAGGTACCCTTTCTTCTTGAGGGTCCTGGGGTTAGTACATCATAATCAACATTAGCATGATAAAATCTAGGCATAGAATAATCATTGTTAGGCATGTATAGATTTCTAGGTGCATAATGTCTAGCATGATGTGTAGGTCTAGCATGATGATTATATCTAGAGTTATCACGATGCACATTATATCTATCATTGGCAAAGTAGGGAGCATATTGAGGATAGACATTCCGATTAGGGGCATATTGATTTCTAGATACATACCTACTAGCATTGTTACGATATATTGTATTTCTATTTTGAAACACCCTAGGTTGTTGAAACCTTTGTTGCCTTTGAACATTATTAACAACTCTATTTAATGGTACTTGTCTTTCAACCGTATTATATGGGTTTGATCCTTTACGAACCCATACATGCTTCCCCTTAATCTCACCACTCTTGTATTTGCAATCAAAGACAGAATGTCCATCTTTGTTATAATAAGTGCATCTTAAAATTTGTGGTTGAGGAGGAGCAATATTAGGTTGCACTCTTGGCTGAACATCTCGCACGTGGGGAGTGTTCCTATCATATCCTAAACCTTCACGGTTACGGGATACGTGGGAGTGTACCATTTTATCTAACATCTCATTGCCTTTAGTAAATCTTTGAACAACCGTTTCAAGGTTTTCTTTTTCTCTTTCTAAGGCATTAATCTTGTTGTTAAGGAATCTTGCTTGATCCATAACCTGAGAAATGAGCTTGAAATTTTCTTCTTTCAATCTTTGAGTTTCTTCTTGTAATTTTTTTTTCTTTTAACTCAAAGGTTTGTGAGAGCTCTTTCTCTTTTACAAGATTGTTTTCATGAGATTGAGAGGTTACATTGTTTTGAATAATTGATTTGTTTTGAATCTTTAAGTTCAAAAGATCAACATTAAGTTTACTAATGTTGTCGTTGAGTTGTAACTTCTCATTTTCCAACTCTTCAACTTGAAGTACTAAAGCCACATTTTCTACTTCAAGTTTGAGAGCATTGTCCTTGAATTGATTGACTTCACCTTTCAAGAGATGGTTTTAGTCATTCAAGAACATGATTTCACTTTCAACTTGGATTTTTGAATCCATCATCCGAGTGAACTCTTTACTTTGCGTATGATGCATTTCTTCAAGTTTCATTTTCTCGGACCATAATAAATGAAGCCTTTTATCAACATCTTTATATTTATTGTTGATACTTACTACAAGCTCAATCAAATCATGCTTACTCATATCAACTAGATTAAAGTTAGATTCATCTAATTGCAACTTATTTGAAATATAGTTGAGATTAGCGTTTACCTCTTGATTTGAAGTGGAGGCTTGTGTTGATGTAGCTTCGTCTTCGATAGCCATTAAGCATAGATTGACAACTTCTTCACTAGCTTCCGGAGCTTCTTCATCTTCACTTAAATCCCAACCGTTTTTGGCCACGAGAATTCGACCTTTAGAAAGCTTAGGACATTCTCTTTTAAAATGACCCGGTTGTTTACACTCGAAACACACTTCTTGAGTTTCTTCCGGAGTATATTCCTTGTGCTTTGGAAGAGTGTAAGTAGGATTATTGTTAACATTGGCATTGTCATAGGCATTAGTATTTTGAGTGCCTTTGCCTTTGTTATAGCTCGTTGTCGGAAAATTACTCTTATACTTAGGAGTATAATTTTGAGAGTAGTTTGGCCTTCCGTTAGGGTTAAAAACTCTTTGTTGGTTATTGGATTTTAGGAAGCCTTTTTCGTATCTTTGAGCTTTGCTTTGAAGCACACGACGAAGTTGTCTCGTTAGTAAAGCAATTTCGCTTTCATCGAGATCTTGGAGTTCTTCGTTCAACTCCTCGTCGTTTTCATTTTCATCAATTAATATAGCTTTTAGTGCCATATTTTTCTTTTTGTCTTCCACTTTGGGAATGACCTTATCCGGTAAATTATCCTCTTCGTATGCACGAAGGTTTCCGAATAAACTATCAATGTCATAATCATTTAGATTATGCATTTCTTTAATAGTTGTAACTTTAACCTTCCAACTAGGAGGTAAAGATTTAAGAACTCGTCGGTTCTTTTCATTTTGAGAATACTTCTTCCCGAGTTGTGATAATTCGTCGATAATACGAGTAAATCTTGTTTCCATATCGATGATATTTTCTCCGTCTTGGAGTTTAAAGTTCTCGTATTCATGGATTAAAGTATCCATTCGAGAATCTTTTATATCAATGGTTCCTTCGTAGGTAACCACTAATTTGTTCCACATTTCTTGTGCCGACTTGCAATTGTTTACTTATTTATAATCTTTTTCAGCAAGTGCACTTGTGAGAACCATTTCCGCCCTTGCGGTAGTATGCATCATATTTTCTTCGACAAGAGTATATTCACTAACTTTCTTTTCAACAATGACACCGTCGATAGTTTCGGTAGGAATAACAACTCTGTCTTCTATGGCCATCCAAACTTTGACTCCTTGAGATCTAGCATAGATGCGAAACCTCGTTTTCCATGTTGCAAAGTTTGTGCCATCAAATAGAGGAGGGCGAGAGATAGATAGGCCTTCACCACAACCGATGGTATTTAGATACGCCATGTAGGATCACTTTTTGTTGTGCCTATAGATCTGCAAATCACTCAACAAACCCGTTAAAAAACACTGCTTTGATACCAATTGTTAGGTCCCGTAAGAGGGCTATATTAAGCTAGAAGGGGGGGTTGAATAGCTTAATTACCAATTAAAAATTATTATGGCATTTTTAAAAAAAAATTCCATTTAAAATATTTTACCGAGTCATTAGCAGTTTATAAGTGCGGAAAATAAACGACAATTAAAGAAAATACCACGCAGGAAATTTTATCCTGGTTCGCGATGGCGCAACCCCTATTGGATTCGCTCACCCCTACTCCAGTCCCCGAGCTCCTCTCCGGACTCGAGATTTTACCTTAAAAAGAAACTCGCTCCTTTAGTAAGCGTAGAAGCCTTTACAACCCTACAAGTATTTGTCTTGGTGCGTAACTATCCGATACCACCTCAAAATAAATGTAAACAAATACAAGACTCGTCTTGGTGCGTAACTACCCGTCATCACCTCAAAGTCGTTGTAAAAACCTACACAACTTATCTTAGACAATAACTCCCCGCTATTTCATCAAATTTGATGTAGAACCTTTGGTGTAGACTATTGACTCTTGGATTTCGTCGATCTTGGGTCTTAGATGAAAGGTCTCGGGTCTTTCCTCTTCTTCACGGTGCGAAGACTACTAACTCCCCATTAGTACGTCTAGGACTTGGGTCTTAGAACGAGAATCACCTCACCTCACTTCAACTTCACCTCACTACAAAGTTATATAAACAATATCTACGAAACAAATATGGGTTAAGCAAGATATATATTAAAATCGTGCAAAACTAGTAGGTTACGGTACTAGCCACGATGGACGCTATTATGCGTTAAAATATTATTCAACTCACAAGTGTGAGGATGAGAAAGAAAATTCAACTTGCAAGTGCAAGGACAATAAATAAAATTCAACTCGCAAGTGCGAGGACCGTGAAAGAATGCTATTACACGTTAGCTATATGCGTAGTACGGAAAATAGTAAATAACGGCAAGGGTTAAGTCACACGAGTGGACTTTATGCACAAGCGGTATTAGAACGTTAATATTCAATTAAGAATATTAAGTTATTTCTTGATTTTAACTTCTTCACGAAGTTGATGTGATACGAAGTATTCCTTTAAAGAATGTCCCACATAGCACTGTAGATGCTAGTTGGGAATCCGTAAGAATACTTAATCGTAGCACTTTGACGTGTGTCAAATATGCAAGTCTATTTAAGCTCTAGGCTTAAGACTTTTAAGATGTATACTTGCTTTTGACTAAAGTCAATGTCAAAGTATAATCTTCTTTGTAACTTCTTGCACTAAAAAAGTTTATGGCCACGTAAAATAAAACGTCAATAAAACAAGTGGCTAAACTAGTGTTTAAAGAAGATTATGTTGAACGAATTATTCCTTTAAAGAATATCCCATGGAGCACTGTAGATGCTAGTTGGGAACCCGTAAGAATACTTAATCGTTACAACCTCGACGTTTGTCGGATAATCGTTCTCTTTTAAAAAGAGACTTTTGGGATCTTTAAAATAGATCCAAGAATACAGATTAAGATGAAGTATAGAAGTTAAGCACAAATCTCAAATATAAACACAAAGACGAAGCTAAAAATTACCACTTTTAAAAGTCACCGGAAAAATTCGCCGGAGGTTCGACCGGATTTTGGCACGGTGGTTGAACTTTGGGCAGCCCTTCGGGAGGCCGGAAAGTGGTGGTAGATGACTAGCTTGGGTGAACAAAGCTTGGTTGGGTGGAACTAAGCTTGTTAAACAAAAACCTTGAATATATGGATATATATTTGAGAGAGAGAAGGTTTTTGAGATGAAGTAGATGAATAGAGAAAATATGAACTTGAAAGTGTGTTCTACTTCTAAAATCCTAGCATGTATTTGGCTCTTAGCTTGTGTTTGAAATGGGTGGATGAGAGGGTTTATTTATAGAAGGAGTTAGGTGGAATGAATGATGGAGATTTAGATGTAAGGGAGTGGTTGAGATTGAAAAGGGTGTGGATTGGTGACATGGCTTTCACTTGGATTGCCAACATGTAAAGTTTGTGTTTCTTTGCAAGTGGATGAGCAAAAATATCCCAGCACTCTTTTATTATATAATAAGCCATTCGTTATTAACGATTAAATACGAACCAAGTATCGTTAATTAAATATCCGATAACTCCGAAAACACCCAATAAATAAATCTAAAATTATGGAGCACTTAAGAATATTATAAAATAATATTCTGTAAAGTTTGGTCAATTTTGGTCAAGGTTGACTTGATCAAAGATGGTCAACTGTTGACTTACTATCTCGATTTTCGTGCCCGGACGAATATCCCCGAATAAATTACGAAACTTTAACCATGCATATAAAATAGTATTTAAATGATCAATCTCAAGTTTCAAGTCATTCTAGCAAGTAGAAGTATTTTATTTGGATTTAAAACGATTAAATCAGCTTTCGGTTCCGAATAAAATACGATTGGTCTTTCCTTGAAATAGATAAAATTTTTGACTAGAATAAATACTTAGAATATATTTCCTAATATATAAAACATTTTGGGAGTGTTGGAAATATTTTTGAGTGAATAAAGTAATTTTCTCCGAAACATAATATATTTGAGAAGCGGGAAAAAATTTACTTTAAATATTTTTGGCATGAGAGGAAAATACTCCTAAGAATAAAAAGTTTTTTCTAGGATGAGAAAAATATTTTGAGTGCTAAGACAGACTATTTTTCGAATAAAAACTGATATATCGTTTTTAAATTTAGCACGAGTTCTCTAAAGAATATTAAATCTCGAATATTATTTGTTCGAGCTTGTTGCCTTATTAATATTGCAACGGAGATCTAAAAAATATCAAACCTCGATATTTCTTCTTCGATCTTATTGCCTTGGTGTAGAGATATATTCCATAAAATATATTTTGATTTTTCAGCAAATTGGAATATCTCTTATATTGAAAATAAGGATGATAAATTTTGCTAGAGTTGACTATTTGACTTTTGACCGAATCAATTAAATATATGACCTAGTGGAGAGGATTCTACGTGGATTTAAATTTTATGTTAAATCGTACAAATACCAAAATAAATAGTATATCGAAGATATCCTTTCACCTAATTTGAGTTTTTGATTCGATTTGTGAATTTTATGAACTGTTTAACTTGATTAATGTGTTTTACAGGCAGAGTAAGTCATTTTTATGTTAATACTAACTGTTTTGATGCTTAACTCGGTGGTAACTCACCGGAACTCAGTGAGTCAGTCCGGTGAACTCTGTGCTTACTTGGTTTTAATGCTTTGTGGTTCATTATGCTCTTATTTTATGCGTATTTGGATATTAAACTGTGTGTATTTCCACCACAGTCAAGGTGCAATCATCTCGACCTTTGCAGTTTCATTACTTGTTTGGTTTGCATGCTTGAAAAACATGATTATGTGGATGATTTAGTGTTAGAGCTACTTGAGTTGATGAGTTGGTATGATCGATGTACTCTTGTTACTTGGTGACATTGTGGCTGTTTATTTTTATGATTTTACTTGTTTCCGTCTCCATAGCTGTTCTTTTGTCTCTAGTAATCTAAGTTTTTGAATGTCTGTATTGATTGGATGTGAGGTTCTCAGTCTAGTATAAATGTTTAGTTGTATCCTATAAGAGTTTAAGTCCTTCTGTGCTTATATTGTTGAGTTAGTTTGAGTATAGAGTTACTTAGTATCTCTTTACTTGAGGTAATTGTCTTTGAGAGTTGCAGAACTCTTTCATTGTTTTGTATTCCCATTTAGATGGAATACAGCTTGGTTGATTACTATATCTATGTGCCTGTATAGTTTGATTAGTCATGATATCTCTAAGTATGGTTACTTGCTTCTCTATGAGTGCTTACTTGTGCAGTCTATATAACAGTTAAATTGTAGTGTATTACTTGTAGTGTGTATCTAACTTAGTTGAATTGCAGTGTCTAAGTGCCATATCTGTGTTAGATATATGTGCATTGTGAGTCTTTACTCAATGTGTTTTAGTTAAATCCATGTAATCTTGAAATGTGTATTGTTCATATCTTTAGAAAGATTTGTGTGCATTGTTTATCTGAGATTAGCAGCTTGATATGACCTTCTTTGTTTAAATTATATTTGTTTGAACAAATATCTTACTTTATATGTTCAGCTCTCTTCCTTTGCATTAAATGTGGTTACTATTTTGGGATATGGGATTGAGCATGTGTATACCTTTTTGCAGAGATTTGTTAGCTAACTTTGTTAGTTAAATCCAAAATTCAGCTTTTTGCCTGTACCTGATTTGCTTTAGTACTTGTGTTCAGAACTTTACATTATCACTGCACTGTTTCTGCACTGTGCCTTGTCCTTTGTCAGTGTACTTGTGTATTGTTTAGTACTATTATCTCCTGTTCATTACTGATCATGTACTTGAAAATCTGTATGTTTATGGCTATTAAAGAGTGTGATTTCTATGATGTGCTCTGCATATTCCTTGCAATTATTTCTCTTCTTGTTTTTCTTGCTATAAGTACTTGCTTGCTTACACCATGTCTTCTACACTAGTTGACACCACACTTAACCTTTTTAGAACCTCTGATAGCTCTAAAAACAAGAAAAAGAAGCTCAAACACTCTCCACCCATGTTTATTTCCACCTCTGCACAGAATAGATTTGCTAAGTCCAAAATGCAACCTGGTTGTTTGATCCAATTGTCTAGAGAGTCTGACTTGCTTGCTAAGTTTCAACATGCTAAATGGGATACTTTGTTGTCTTTCTCTACTAGAAGAGTCTTGCCTAACTATGTTGCTGAGTTTTATTGTAATATGGGAGTTGGGAGTGGGGTGAATGGAGTTCTTTACATAACCTCTGTTGTCAATGGGAGTCCAATTCTTGTTGATCACATTGTGTTAGGTAGGGCACTCAAAATTCATCCTTCTGCTATGGCTATGAGACCTATAGACATTTCTAAGACTTTTGTCTTCAACTCTGAAGAGAAAAGGCTTTACTTGTATGTGTTTTGTGGCTATGATGTTCCTGCTTATGTGTTTGAATCTCCTAACGGCATTAACTATGAGCATTTTACCCCAATGTATCAAACTTTAGCTCAAATCATTCGAGCAAACTATTTTCCTTCTCAAAACTCTGGAAAACTTATGTATTTTGTTGAACTAAACCTCATGTACAAGATTGTGATTCAGAAGGTGGACTTTAATCTTGCTTACATGATCATTTCCAAAATAATTTTTGCAACAAAACGTGGGTATATGCCTTATGGTTTATTGCTAACCCAGGTCTTTGAACACTTTAAGTTTGACACCAATATGCCTCCTTTCTTCCATGTGTCCAATATTATCTCAGATAGGTCTACTAGAATCACTTTATTTTTTGTTGCTTTGAATGATGATGTGCCTGTGAATGTGAATGCTGATGTGCCTATTCCTGCTCCTGTCTTGCCTGGTGTTCCTGTTGCTTTACCTATTGAAAACAATGTTATTGTGCCTGCTGTGAATGCTCCTATGAATCCACCTGCCTCTGCTTCTGATAACTCTGCTCAATTGCTTGCTTCTTTCACTGCTTTTGTGAAACTCTCTGCTCAATGTAAGGAACTTGAAACCAAGTTCAAGGACTTGGAAAAAGAGTTTGTTGCTTTGAATGGAAGGTTCACTCAGTTACTTGAGAAAGTGGACATAGTGATGTCAGTTGTGAGCTCTATTATGCATAGGGTTTCTGTTGTGGAAAATAACCTGTCTCAGTTGGTTCAGTTCCAAATCAACATGAACACTCCTGCTAAACAGCCTCCTACTATTGTCATTGAGCCCATTGATACTGAACTTGTGGAAGTTGATGCAAAAGAGTGTGTTGTTGGAAATGGAGATACTGCTGATAACCCTACTGTGCCTTGTGATGCCATGTTTGAGGATGTTGTGAAATCTGATTCCATGGAAACTGTTGATTAATTTTATGTGTGTGTTGTATGCTTGATAGCTTTTGTCATGGTAGCACTATCTGTTTTGTGCCTATATTATCATGCTTATTATCTATGTAGTTTTCTTTTGTGTTGTCAAGGGCGCCATTACCAAAATGGATGTAGTTGTGATGCTAGGTCTATTGTACCTTGGTTGTTGAATGATGAATGTAGTACTTCTGTTTTTAGTTTAATATCATCTTGATAAGTACTAGTTGTTTATGTTAGATCAATCTCATTGCATTCTAGGACACTTGGACTTCACTACTGCTTATTCCATGGATTGCCTGGATTCCCTTTGAGAATCCTTGATCTGAACCCAGGATGAACCAGTCACATTTAGAATGCATGCATATTTATATCATGTCTAACTCCCTGCAGATTTAATGATATAGTTTATATCTCCTTGGTTAACTTGTGATATCCTAAGGTTGGGTGGGACTTGGTGCTAGATGATGCCAGTCTCATGACTCACATTGGTTGAGCAAGATGAGACTGCTGATGGCTTTCCATACTTGCAAAAGAACCATTACTAACTTGGTTTTCTTTGTCTATTTTACAGGTAGTCCCCTCCCTAGGGGTGGCTAAGTGATGTCAAATATCTTCCACAATCATTCTGACTGCTCTTTGATTAAATTCTTAGAATGATAGCCACTATAATCTCCTTACGATCAATACTGACTTTGTTTTTTTTGGTTATATATTTTGCAGGTCCCCCTCTTAAAACAGGGGTGGCTAAATGATATTATAAGACAGTCACTATTGTCATGATCTAGCTATGATTTAATATATCACTCAGCTGATAGCCTGATATTTGCTAAAACTTCTTAAATGAAGTCCTTTAGCTTATATGACCACTTTAATTCACTTATCTTTTGATAAGATCAAATCTGCACTTGACCTTAGTCTTTTGTGTCTTAGTGGTGTTTTGCAGTTTTGTTGCTTGGAAATGCCTTGGATTTGAGCATGCCTGGTCATGGCTCTCCACTGCACTAGAGCACTATTTGTACTTTCTAATTTTATGCACTTTAATTTCTATTATTCATTTATGGAAGTTACTAACAGTTTGCCTTGTAGTGAGCAGTGATGAGCTTGTTCTGAGCTCAGCCCTTCCCCTCCCCACACAAACTGCATATTTTGGTCACACACAATGATCTACCTTGGTGACTTAAATTGTTTGATTCTAATGCTAAGTTTGCCTTGCAGGATTACCAAGTGATCAGTCCTATTCAACTAGCTCGAAGTCCTCAACTTGTTGCAAAACCTTTAACTTAGCTAATTTTTCATTTCATAGTACTCAAATTTAATTTTGTGTAGTACTCTTTTATAGAATTACTTTAACACTTGATGTAGGTCTTGTATAGTTGTACACTATACATTCAGTTTTGATATTGCTTATGCATGTTTGTATAGCTTGTAAACTATACACTGGGTTTGGATCTTATGATTTTTTTTATATGTATATGTTTAAATTGCCATGATATAAATTGCTAAGATGATCAGACAGGAATTGCTTTTAAATCTATAGAATAAGGAAATTGGAGTTTTCGAATTGTGCCAAAATTCGAATATATCTTTCAAAATTTTGAAAATCACTTATGATCTTCACACTTAAATTGTTATGAACATTGTTGATAAAATCTTTCTAACATTTTAAGTAAGATTTGCAGAAAATTTGATCCTTTACGATCAAATTGGACTCACTCCCAAGGTTCATGCACACACACACTCACACAAATGGAAGTCATACGGATTGAAATCGGGACCTATCATTTGCACAAATGAAATTTCGAGATGAGTTTACCATCTTACAAGATGAGCTTAACGAGTTTGATCTATTTCTCTTGTAAAAACTGGGAGATTACTTATGTATTTATAGACTAGGTCTTAAAAATATGTAACTAATTTAATACCAGTCCCATATGTGAAGATTTGGGTAGTATTGACTGGTTTGGAGTAATAAGGAAGATTGGTGGGAATTACTTATAATAAGTAGGATCTAATCACCTAAATCCCCCTTCCCTTGTTCCCTCCCTCAATATTAAGTACACTTTTTGGCATTATGTCAAAAAGGGGAAGAGAATATTCTACGGGAATATAAAATGAAAATTACTATGTGCTCGTACTAACCTGGTTTTCGCTGAAAAGAGTAAAGGGAAGAGAATATTTTGTGATAAGTACCGACACTTATCACATGGGGTAAAATTCTAACTCAAACTCCTAAGTGCCTATGTATGTGATTCTATGTGCTTATACATGATTGTGTGCTTGAATGCTTGTATGTGATGGTGTGCATATACTTAGGGGAAGTAACCCCAAATTTTTATTTTGTATCATGCATACACTTAGGGGAAGTAGACTCGCACACACTTATTTAATTTTCATGATTAGTTTTGACAAATACCAAAAATGGGAAGATTGACGGGGTCAGTGCTTTCGCCCTTTAGGTTTTGGAATTTGTCAAAATAAAAGTGAAATTAAATTAGATTTAGGATTACACTTAGAATCCTCCCCCGGAGACGACATTTTCCGGTATCAAGTCAAAACGGTCAAATCTAAACAAAAAATGTTTTCCGACACCTTCTTGACATCTACTTAGGATGTAAATATCAAGTTAATGGTATTTTATATTCTAGGTTATTTATGTCAAAATATTTAGGCATCGGCTAAACACACGAATATCGAGAATTTTCAAACACGGCTTTTACGAACCAAAATTGCCCAAATTATTTAAAAGCGCGTTGTTCTTAAATGTTTTATTCTCAAATATTCTTGATATATTTGTTTAATATTTATAATCAAATTGCCTTTCCAAAAACATGCCAAAAGACCAAAAACAGATTTTATTCCAAAATACCCGTAATTCCTTATTTATCCGGATAAAATCTTTTTCAATCCAAACTTAAATACTCCTTGGATCTCATAGTCATTATTTCATAAGGAATATTATGTTTGAATATTTTTCAAGTCAAAACTTTTGTCTTAGTTGTCGGTAAAGAAAAATGAATTTTTCGATCGCTCTGGAAGGCCATTTTAACATTCGAAAAATTCGCAAAATACCTCCACATATCTTTTTAACTTGAAACCTTGGATATGTCCTTATTTTCTCCATAGGACATTTTAGAATAAGTTTCAGAAATTTTGGATGACTTTTTTCCGGGACCCCCTTAAATCGATACGTAATTGATTTAATGGTCGCTTAAAAGTCATAGAAAGTCAACTAATTTCAAGGTGAAATTTTGACCATAATCCTCTGGGCATATTTCTAGGGGATTCCCAAAATTTCATAATTTTTCAATGATTTTTCTATTTATTGCGAATATTCCATTTTATCACGTAGGTAAACGCATTTTTCGATTTTCGTACATTCTATAAATGGTAAAAACGTGTGGGCACTCTTTCCCATGCACTTTTTGAATTGATGCACATCTGGGAAGCAAAAGGAATATTCCATGCCACTTGCCTTTACAACATGTGCCTTTTGCCATTTAAAATAAAGCTAAAATGCTTATTTTTTTGGCTATAAAAAGCCCTTTACCCCCCCTTCTTTTCCAAGTTTTGAGATCCAACAAAGTGCTGAAGAAAACACTTCCCAAACACTCTCCCTACTGCCCCCTTTGTGCCAAAAACGTAGCTTTGGGTTTAGCTATTTTTACACCTTGATATTTCATCATTTTGGCTTGTTTTTCTTCATAAATCTTGCTTTCCTTCACACACCTTTGGTCACCTTTGTTTTCCCACCTTCCAAGCCTTGTTTAGGCAGCTTGTAAGTGACCTTTTGAGCCCAAGAAAAGTCCCCCTTGACCCTCAAATTCTGGCCATTTTCCGGCGAGCATTTTTGTGTGTTAAAGCTTCGTAACTAGCTTTTCCTCTTGATTTCTCTCTAGATCTCAAGGGTTATAAGTTGGTTTCATATTGTTATATATATTTATATATATAACCGAATATATAGCTAATATATTATGCTTGGTTGGTCATTTTCTTTATATATTAGCTTATATTCACTTAATCTTGCATTTTGCTCTTATATACACTTGTTCTTGAAGTTGATTCGTTTAGTGTATATTTTTGCAACTTGTAAGTTCTTGGAAGCACTTAAAAGATTATCCTAAGCTTCTCCCAAGTCCTTTGTTAAAAGGCCATACTAAACTATCTTTTGATTTTTGGTTAAAAAGTGCTAAACTTGTTTTAACCTTAAGAGGTTTAAAACTTGTTACATTCAAATCAAAAGTAGTTTACTTTTAGTTCTTGCTCAACCAAGTCCTTAATCTTTATCTTGAGCTCAAAAATATTTAAAAGGACTTAAAGGAGCAAGACCACTTGAATTTGGTTTTACAATAAATTCAAATTTATTCGGCCATTCCGGTTAAATATTCGGCCGAATATATCTGTATATATTTGTGTTATTTTCTTGCTTGTTTCTTGCTTACTTGTTTGTTTGTTTGTGTGCTCTTTACGTGTTTACTTTTCTCGCACTAATTTAACACATAATAGCGGCCCTCGTTTTATCCTATAGATAAGCGAGTTACATTTCTGTACGTGTGAGTTTGTGTTGTGTGTAGATTAATTTGCATTCACGATTATATATTGTTGCACGTTTAATTTATTGTCTTGCATATTTTTCTTTGGTCCTCGCACTTGCGAGTTGAACATTTTATTTCCGTCCTCGCACTTGCGAGTTGAATATTTTCTTTGGTCCTCGCATTTGCGAGTTGGATATATTTATATAAATTAAGCACCACTTGCACACACTACTAAAGTACAAAGTTTTTCCGTTTGGCGACGTGAAGAGCTCGACTTTAACTAATAACAAATCAACTATTTTAACGCGTAATAGCATCCCCGTGGCTAGTACCGTAACATACTAGTTTTGCACGGACTTAATATATCTCTTATATTGTTGTTTGTTTGTTAGACTTGTATTCTAATCTTTGCAGTGAGGTGATGTGAAGTGAGGTGACTCTTGTTCTAAGACCCAAGTCTTAGGCATACTAACGGGGTATTAGTAGCCTTCGCACCGTGAAGAAAAGGGAAGACCCAAGACCTAAGATCTAAGATCCAAGACCGGCAAAGTTGTAGAAGTACATAGTCTTGTAAAAGGGTTACTACAAGTCTTTGAGGAGGTAACGGGGAGTTACGCTCCAAGATAATTCTTGTAGTTGGTATTTGCTATTTATTGTGAGGAGGATACGCGTGTGTATTGCTCCAAGATAAATAAATAGTGGTCTAGGAGTTGTAAAGGCTTCTCCGCTTACTATAAAAGAGTTTCTTTATAGTGGCAGAAATCTCGAGTCCGGGGAGGAGCTCGGGGACTGGAGTAGGGGTGTTCGAATCCATAGGGGTTGCGGGCATTGCGAACCAGGATAAAATCGACCGTGTGCTACTCTCCTTTCTTTCGCTCTTTATTTTCCGCACTTTATTTACTTGTTTACAAGTAACGAAGTTTAAAAAGAGGAAAGCAACTTCAAAAAGCCAAGCTCTAAATTTTTAAAAGGTGATAAGCTATTCAACCCCCCCTTCTAGCTTATCTAACCCATATACGGGACCTATCATATTTTATTTTCTTCATAAATGTATAAGGAACGTTCTAAAATAGAGGAAATCCAAGATTTTTAAAATCTTATAAAAATCTTTTAACATGATTCCTGATTATAACATGATTTCACCCGATAGGCCCTCTTTAAGAGGTGTTTTCTTCAAACGGATATACAAATTAATTATCTTAAGATTATCTTACAAATGTTCATTTTAAAGCACTTATTTCACTGATGATGGTGCTAAATTAAAATGTGTTGGAAAATGTTATTAGATGTTTAGCACTTGACTATATCCTCGTTTTATCGTATATTCTCAGTTGTGGTTAATCATGTTGCCAGTAAATTCTTTCTTCGATTGATTTAATGATGTATGACCCCAATTATTCGTATCGAACTTGTCGATACCTCTTGACATTGTTGTTCTTCATTTATTACCCCTTTTATCGTGTCGAACTTGACGACATCTGTTTCTTTTGAATTCTTTATTGACTCTCGAATTATGAGTTGTTCTGGAACGTAAGTTTTCCAATCGGTTGGTTGGCAAAGGCTGTTGATTTTCCCGACACCTAAAGCATTTTATATAGAACTGGAATGTTTTTAAAATGTGGACCGTAAGGGGTCAGACCAGATTCGTGGTCGGAAGTTAATAAGGCCAATGTGTGTCGTGGATCCATTATAGGACATTGCTGTGTGCATTTGTCCGGGGTTAGTGCATGATTGATCAGCAGCCTAATCTTGTTATTTATATATATATATATATATAAATCCAATTCTAATCTATACATTGAGGTTGAGTTGCTGTTGAGTCTAATTCCTTTGAATCCTGTGAGGATTATATTTGATTATCAGAACTTTTACCAGTTCTTGTTGTTGATACAATTTATTCTAGTGGAGTAGTGTTGGCTCATATTTTTTTTACGTTACGATGTTTAATTTCTTCAGCTGCTTTCTTTCGCAGCATATGATGACTAATCTTGTTGATCAAAATCTATATTGTTCTTAATATTGCTATAGTTGTTTACACTTGTTGAGCATTGTTGGCTCACTCTTGCTTCTTATTTATTTTTCTTCAGTTAATAGAGGAGATTAGTGGACCTTGAGGTCAGTGAGTTTTCCTGCTCCAGCAGCGAAAGATGACGTTCGAGTTTTTGGTTTCGTCGGGTAGTGATTTGACTTTGATAAAGGTTGGTTTACTAGTTCAGCAGATGGGCTTAGTTTGTTATCAATTTGTATAACAATTTTATTCGGAGGCTGGATTGTAATAATGTAATTTAATAGTTTGTTTCATACCATAACCTGTACACGGTCTTGGATCAAGGGTGTTGTATTAGTTATGTATTGATTATATCCAGGCTTGTATTGTGTTAGTTGTGTTCCATAGCCCCGAATCTATACCCCGGATTATGGGATGCCATAATAACCTTCTTGGGTTGGTTTGCTTCGTGTTAGTCCAAACCTCTATATATAGAAAATGAAAGCAACTAGGTTGTAATCATTTCGATGTGGGACTTAGTACACCTATTTAGTAGTAAGTGAATATATCTCTGGGAACTTATGTTTTCTTGGTATTTGACACACTTTACATAAGTTTGTATTGTATTGCATTCAGGGAACCTTATTAATGTTTTCAATGTTTTCAAGTACCATAGATTATAATTTGGCACACACTTAATATCATTCAAAGCTTTAGACTATCATAACTTGGTTGGCTCAAATTGAAGTCCAAACGTTAATTACAAGGTTTTAGTTGATATTAATACTTAGACTAGGTGAACTTATATAGAACTTGGAGGAAGTTCTATACAAAAAAGTGTCGATGTGGGACAAATGTTATGAGCTTTTGGAGCCCAATCATTTTAAGATTGGAAGAAACCTAAGGTTGTTTTTAGTTGCACACAAACTTGTTCAGGTCTTTTAATTTTAAACTATGTTATGTTAGCTCAAATTAGAATCATGAAATTTCAAGACTAAATTGCACTGTGGTGGCCAAAATATTATTAATTTTGCACGGAAATGGCTAAATTTTATTTCATGCCAACGTAATGGCTAAATTTTATTTTTGAAAGCAAAAAAGGTGCTCCGCATCCCTTCCGTTAAATCAAAATTGATGACATTATCTAGATTTTTTTTTCTTTTTAAAGTTTTTATAGATTTTTCTTTTCTTTTTCTTTGAGTGTTTGATGTTGATGGAAGTGTTTGATGTTGATGGAAGAAAAGAGAGCAGGTGCGGCGAGTTGTAGGAGATGAGAGGAGCTGTTGATAGAGGCTGTTGGGGAAGAACTGGCGGTGGGATGAAGACTCTGGCAACGCGATGGAGAAGGAGGATGCGGGAATTGGGGATGGATTGGAAAGGAATTAAAAGGGGTAGCGCGGAGGAGAATGAAGAGGAATTGGGAGTTAGGGCTGATGATAAAACGTGGGAAGGAGAGGATAGAGATGGGTTGTAGAGCTGGTCGGAGGTGAAATGGGTGGCGAAGGGTGGTGGCGAGGGTGGTTGTAATTCAAGGGAAGAGGTGGGTTGTTGGACATTGCTGGCAGATTGTTGGTGATGAAAGGCGAAGGGCGGCGCTGTGGCGAGTTGTTGGCGGTGAACAGAGGCGGGAGGAAGGGGGAGGACTGGACGGTGGTATGTCGTGAGTGGTTGGACGGTGGTGAAAAGGTGGAGGGCTGTGGTCGAGTGAAAGAAAATGGGAGGTGTTGTGAAGCAACAGGGGAGGAGGAGATGGATTAAGGCTTGAAATTGGAGTGTTTGGTGTTAACTGGAAAGATGAATGCCGGCTAGAAAAATCATCGGAAAACCCAGATTTTCGGTGAAACTCCGGCGGACATTCATAAAATTCCGATCATGTTCTAGATAAGCTGTTGTTTGATTAATTATTTGACCCAACTACCCTCCTCCCGTTAGTCTTTAACGTTTGACCTAACGGATGAGAGGTAGAGCACCTTTTTTGCTTTAAAAATTAAAATTTAGCCATTACGCTGGCATGAAATAAAATTTAGCCATTTCTTTGCAAAATTAATAATATTTTGGCCACCGCAGTGTAATTTAGTCAAATTTCAATGGTTAACTAATTTATATGGATTACTTTGGGACAACGTTATTTCTAATTAAACGGGACAACACCCTCGTGTTTTGGCGGCATCCATATGTTGAACTCCAGGTGAAGCCACACTGAAAGCTTTAACTCTTTTAATTGAAACTCATAATCCTACTTAGTTTATATAAACCTAGAAGGAGAATAATTTGAATATCCCGTCGATGTGGGACAAACAGAAACCTTATTCAAAACCAAGGTATTTAGTTAACTCAATGTAGTCACTAAATCAACTTGATATATATATGCTTCAAAAGAAATTTCTTTATAAAACCCCTCAATGTGGGACGAAGTGAATATAGTTGAAATTTCTTTATGATTCATACTTCCATGCATAAGAAATTGGCAATTAACTTTCATTTAAGTTTTGAACCGTAAGTTATGTTGGCACAAAGGGAGGCATTATACTTTCATTTATTGGAAGGAAATCCATTCTTATTATGTGGAACCTTAAAAGTATGCTAACTTTAAGATTGGAAATGAGTTGAAGCACATGGATAACTTCTAAACAAGTCATACTTATATAGAGTTGAGAATGAGTTTACTCTAAAAACTTAGTAATGTGGGAGGGAATAAAACAAATGAGAAATGAGAAAATCATTATCCCACACCGATAACAGAGAGAGAGAGAGATAAGAGTGTATATATTATAGAACTTCACTTGTGGATAGTAAAACATATTGGTTGTGGGCATGTTTAATCGGTAGATTGTCATTTTTCCTTCGTACCAAAGGAAAGCGTACTAGTACAAATGAGAACTTAAAGAGTAAATAGAGGTAATATGCCAGAGGTAGTGCGATTGTGAACAAAGCTGAAGTACTTATTTATTTTCAAGCTTCCTTGTGGCACCACATCGAGAAGGAGAAGGAAATATCCCTCCCTTCCTGCCTACATAAATGTGTTACCAGTGAATTTAGAAATTAAGCGTGAGAGCTTACAAACTACCTTTAGTCGGTAAGTCTTCGAACTTTCCTTTTAATTATTTATTTTGGTTTAATTTAGTTTGATATTTAATTTAAAAATATTAGAGATTAGAGATAATTAAAGATTAAAGATAACGTGCAAAATAATGATAGTGTGAATTTTTGGATAGTATTTTTGGGAGGCGAACTTGATAACATTGAGATTTATTCGAAAAAGAAGAAGCTAAAAGTAGAAGTTGCATACGGTAAGTATATACCATACTGTACTATTTTATTAAATTGTTTTAAAATCTCGATGAACGTTTGATGATTTGTTGATGAAAATTGAGTATTCTTACATTGATATTGTGAATTGATGATGATGCTTTCAAATCGAAAATAAAGCTAAACCAATTGTTTAGCTGGCCGGGATCCCCACTAGTAGAACTTGTGAATCTATCGTGTTTGAATACTCATTTTAAACTTTTGTGAAAAAATTATTTGTTGTGATGAACTGTTGATCAAATTTTGAGGATTCCCTTATTGAAGCTACTCATTTTGCAAATCTCAGTTAAATAGTATGATATTTGCTTGTTGGGCTCTTTGAGCTCACCCTTTTATGTCACTAACTTCCACAGGGAGGATGGTCGAGAAGGATGTTCGGGGAAAGATAAAAATGTGATGAAGTAACCATCAAAGTTGGATGTGAAGTGTGTAGAACTCTAAGGAGATTACTTTTATAATAGAATTGTGTTTTGAACTTAGTAAAGAACTTATATAAGTTGTAATCTTTTGTCGTAAGACTTCACCGTGTTATAACTACTTCCGGTTATTAATTAAGTTAGAGTCGTGTAAGCATATATTATGACGATTGGTTTGTTTGGCGTTCCCCGGGTCAGGTTATGAGGTCACCCCGGGATCGGGAGCGTCAGTAACCCATATGCTGAATTCGTGGTTGCAGGAATCACGGTGGTAGAGAGGTAAAGAACGACCACCAAGAGGAGATATTATCATCTGAATAGGGTTCATCTCATGGTCGTGGGGGTTCATCACTAGGGGTAACGATCCTTGAGTCTAAGTTTCAGGCTCTTGGGGGTTCGTCCCTTGGGGTTGAGTGATTGAAGGTTGGGAGCCGGTTCCCGGGGGTACTGTCCCTCGCTCCGTAGTCGGGGTGTGGTAGTGCTGGTGGAGGTTTAAGTAGGTATTGGTGTTCTCCGTGTAGTAATCATGGTTGATGTATTCTTTCCATAGATGACGCCAAATGTTGTGAATAAAAACTAAGGTGTACTTATTGGGCATTGATTGCTAGGGTTTGAGAGTTTCGATTTTTAATGGTTGCTCTCGTGTTTTGTGACTTGATTCGAGTTCTCACAAATATGTCTACATATCTCAATGAGTGTTGAGAATCAAGCCAAAAAACGTAGTTCTGAGAATGAGGGGTCAGGTCCTGAGAATCAAGCCAAAAAATGTAGTTCTGAGAATGAGGGGTCAGGTCCTTTATATAGGAATTGGGTGCCTTGGACTTTGAGTATGTTTTGGAGACTTGGTGGGCAAGTCAACTATTTAGAATGGAATTCCGAATTCTTCCAGGAGAAGGCATATTCCTATTGGGTTTGAATGTCTTTGGGGCTACTCTTTGTAGGAATTGGCACCTCCTTGGACTCAATGACGGAGTCTAATTATCAATTGATATATTAATTACGAATTTATTATTTAATTAGGATTTTGGGCCTTATTAATGGGCTTTTCCCACATACCATACTAGGTTTAATTAATGTCACATTAAATGTGTATTTAGAATTTATTTTTTGCCCATATCAACTATCAAGTATCAAATTGTACAATCTATATATGCACGGTATAATAAGATAACGAGGGATAATGTGTAATTTGATTAACATCTCATTTTTTGTTATCTCCTTCAATCATAATCATTAAAAATTTCAAACCAAATTAATGAAAACCATTACATTTAGTACTAAAAGCTATTCAATAGAGAGGTCTGAAGTTTGAATCCGCTAATTAATAACATATAAAATAATGATTATAATATTAATTTTATAAAGAAAGAAAGAAAATATTAATTTTATAAATATATAAAGAAAGGGGAAATCTCGTGAATCACTTATTATTATATTCAATCTATATAATACATTTTATCCTATATATATTTAACGCCGGAAAACACATCTTATATATTTATATTTTTTTTTGAATATAGCTTGTAAGCTAATAAGTAGTATCCATTACTAAATAAATTTTGAATTGAGTGAAAATCAAAACTAAAATTCTGGAACAAGTGATATGCCCTTACCAAACACTATTATAAACACTATTATAAACACTATTATGGAGTAATATATATCAGGTAACATAACTACGTGGGGCTTAATATAAAGTATTAATTTTTTTTTAAAACGTCAAATTATATAATAAAAAATTAAGTGTCCAATTTTTTTATTAGTAATTTCAAATAAATGTCTTACAAGTTATTTTAATAAAGGTACAAATGAATGAGAAAAATGTAATAATAATTATTATAATATCTATACTATACTATCTATACTATAATATATAATAAACGAAAGGAAAATTACCCCATATGCTACCTTTTAAAAACTATTTTCAAAAATACTACCACTTTAAAAGTTATTTACAAAAATACTATCTTTTAAGTTTTATTTTCAAAAATACTACCTTTTTAAGTTTTATTTTCAAAAATACTATCTGCAACCTATGCAAACTTTTGTATATATTGACGGCGTCAGCCGCAACTTTTAATTTTTGGTTGCAAAGGTTGGAAAGGTTGCAATGCTTGGAACGGTTGCAAAGGTTGCATATGAATTTCCGATTTCAAGTTCCTATTTTCAGTTGTCATTTTCGACATCTTTTTTGAAATCTGTTATATATATATATATATATATATATATATATATATATATATATATATATATATATATATATATATATAGGGTCTTGTTCTAATAGAAACTAACTTAGAATAGAAACTAGAAACTAAAGCTAAATTAAATATTTCAAGCTAATCTAATGACCAAATTAGGGGTACCCCAATACAAAAAATGTTTAAAATTATTGGCTCTATTCAACAAAAAATAAAAAAAAATATTTTTTTTTAAAAAGTTACTGTTCACGTGATGACGTGGCACGTGAACAGTAACTTTTTATTTTTATTTTTTTTATATTTTTGTTGAATAGAGCGAATAATTTTATAAGTTTTTTGTGAAGGTGCCCCGAGCGGGGCCATTAAAATAAATGAAATATAATTTATTTAGTGTAGGTTTCTAGTTTCTATTCTAAGTTTGGTTTCTATTTGAACGTTAGCCTATATATATATATTAGATTTTAAAAAAGAGGTCGAAAATGACAACTGAAAACAGGAACTTAAACTTCCATTTTTCAGTTTTCAGTTTTCGGTTGCATATAAGGTTGCATATGAGGTTGCTATGCAACCTTATATGCTATATAGGGGAGTATGCAACCTTATATGCTATATAGGGGAGCAGACGAATTTTCGATTGCAAGTTCCAGTTTTCAGTTTTCAGTCTTCAGTTTTCGGTTGCATATAAGGTTGCATATGAGGTTGCTACGCAACCTCATATGCTAGCAACCTCATATGCAACCTTATATGCTATATAGGGGAGCAAACGAATTTCCAACCTTTGCAACTTTTGCAACCTCCAGTTTTCAGTTGCAACCTTTGCAACCTCATTTGCAACTCACACGGCTGTGCCGCCAGAAGTTATAAATAAGGTTGCAATGGTTGCACAGGTTGCAAACCGTATTTTTGAAAAAAGAATCTTAAAAAAAGGTATTTTTATAAATAGTTTCAAAAGTGGTAGTATTTTTTTAAAAATAATTTGAAGGTTGGATATTTTTGAAAAACCCCCTAAACGAAAAGGTTAAAATTTGTATTTTGTTAACTCCTATTTTATATTGTCATTTTTGGTTATCTCTCATTCACAACCGTTAGATCTTCTATTCAAATAGATTATGATCGTTAGATACAATACTAAAAATTGTTATATACAGATATATAAGGTTCGATTCCCGCCTACAACATATTAATTTATATTGAATACTAAAAATTATTATATACAAAGATTTAAGTTTCAAATTTTTCCAATAACATATTAAAATTAATATTTATAATATCATACGATACTATAAATAAATTATAAAAATTAAAGTAATCGTGATTTGCACGGATTATAATCTAGTAACTATAATTTTTAAGAATAATTTTTTTACAAATTACATTTAAAAGGCGCTTTCATTTACATATAATATTTATGTCATATCTATTATCTATTATATATCTAATACACCAACAAGGGGATGACCTTGCATAACTAATGCAACACCATAACCAATTGAGCTATGTGAACATTTGAGTTAATATTAAAAATCATTAGCAACATACATAAATATTTGTATAATGTATAATCTCAATAATTATACATATATATATACATACACACACACACACATACATACATACATACATACATACATACATACATACATATATACATACATACATAAATAATTATACATGCATACGTACATACACACATACATACATACATACTTACATTCATACACACATATATACATACATACATACATCCATACATACTTACATAATTATTAATTATACATGCATACGTACATACATACATACATACATTTATGTTATAAAATCTATTAATATTTTATTATTTGTAATCTATATATTAATTGTTGTATAATTAATATGCTGTATGCATATTTATACATACATAACATGTAAATACATAAATACATACATATATAAATTTCTATGGATATATAAAAATATACTATAATATTATATACATACATACATACATTCATACATACATACATACATTTATGTTGTATAATCTATTAATATTTCATTATTTGTAATCTATTAATTATTTTATAATTAATATGCATATTTATACATACATACACATGTACAAAAAAAAATACATATATATATAAATTTTTGTGAATATGTAATAATGTACTATAATATTCACTAACATATACCATATCTTATTAATCATTTTAGATCTACTGTAATTATTTACGAATTAAATATTATAAAAATATCACAATACAAAAAAAGAACCTTCATGCGTGTATAATTATATATAATACAAACTTGTATTAACATTAACTATCGTAAAACTCATCAATCACATCTTTAATACGTAAACGCACAAAACAATATAACAAACACACACACACACACACACACACACACACACACACACACACATATCTAATAGAGCAAATGGGGGGGGGGTTCCATGAGCAAATTTATTAATATAAAAAGTTATATTTACCTCTACTAAGTATATCTATGTTATATTTCCAGAGGTTATTTAGGTATTATAACAATAACATATTTATTACATAATAATAACTAATATGAATTAATATGCATTTATTATTATGTAATTAATACTTGTATGTATCTCTGTATCCATCCATGTTAACTCTATATATTTATATTTCGAAGTACGGTTTTGATCTTAACATTAAACAATTTATTACATATCGTTCAAGTTTGCTTTAACAAAACAAAATATAGCGTAAAATTTAAACAGATTGCATTTAATCAGAATTATCATTTGCATTTCACGATCGGATATTGCATAAATTCTATTTCCTCCCAACAATTGCTGCGAAGATATGAACAATCGAAAATATCAACAATCCAATCCTACGTGATCACGAATAATTCATAAATATTTGTAATCTAGAGAATGCCCGTGCCTTGCACGGGCTACAAAGCTAGTTATAACAAAACGTGCACAAAACACATACTAAATATTTTTCATATAAAAACAGATTGCTAAGTAACGTTACAGTCTTGTAATGTCGTATTCCAGTAATAACCAAGGTTATAAAAATTGGAAATCGTTAGTCGGGTCTAGATGGTGAGTCTAATTTTTAGTAATTAATCGGTTAAGTGGCGATTAATTGGAACGATTAATCAGAACATTAATCGGATGTATCAAAATATCTTCATTTAATTATTAAATATGATAAGTGAATTTACCCTTTCATGTGTAAAGTATATTTTTTATTTAAAAATACATATTTTTAAAGTTTTATTCTTAATTTGACTGTTTTTTTAAAATTTAACCGATTAATCGCCGCCTAATACCGCCTGGGGCCGATTAATCGCCGCCAAATTGATTATTGCCGCCTAACTAATTAAACCGCCTAATACCGCCTAATTCCGACTAGGCCCGCCTAGGCGCCGCCTAATCAAAAAAATGTCGAATGACCGATTTTTACAGAATTTAGACGTTTTCTGGCCGTGGACGATAATTAATCGATCGCCTAGATCGATTTTTAGAACACTGCTAATAACTTGATGAATAGAGTTTACTCACTTTGGTATGTAAACGTGACATATTAGCATGCTTAAAGTGAAAAATATTAGGTATTAGGTATTAGGCGAGTGTTTCAGGTATGTTAAAATGAGATTTTGATTTAAAAGCATAAATTGTTCAAATTTTAAGGGTATTTTGTGTTCCAATATTAATTGATGTAATTGATGATTCTGAATAAATACTGGGCTATAGATGGTGTTTATATAAAGGTCAATTACGATGCTACTAGTTTCATAACTGATGTAGGTTAGATTATTCAAGATGTCATTCTAACATTTTCTAGATTAAAATTTTTGGATATTTTATGTGTTAAGCGATCTGAAAATAAAACGATTATTTGTTTAGCTCGTTTTTTGTTTCACAATCAAGTTAGTTGCCAGTTCGGAGGTTTGTCTCGGCTGGATTTTAATGTTTAAATGAATTCTTCGCTTTACGTAAAAAAAAACATAAATTTCATATAATTGATAAGTGAATGGGTATATACTTATAAGTTATATAAGTGTTTGGATAAATTTATTTATAAGTTGTGAAATATTTTTAAAATTAAATCCAAAAATAATATTATCTAACATAATAATACCAGTACAAGTGTTTTAAATTAAAAATATATTTAAAGAGATCAATGAGCCTGAGATGTATCTCAGGTAAATTTCCTGAGATATATGAGATTTATATACAAATATGGAATGGATATTTTTGTAAAATCAGAATTTTTTAATTAGCCCTGCAGGCTCAATCAAATTTAAAGTATATTTTTTTGAGATCAATCTCAGGGTCCTTTTTCTCATATTTAAAAACACAAATATAAAAATATAAATTATTAAATAAGTAAAGAAATCAAGCAAATAAGAAATAAGTTGGCATGAAAGTACGTCGTTGTTAACATTTAACTTATCAACATATAGGTTATAAGTTGAGCTAATAAATTCAGTAGGCAAATACCTCTCGTAAGCTTTTATGAGCTTATAAGCCATTAGCTGGTACTTTAAGAGTAGCCAAACAAATTTAGATTATAGTGCGTGTTTGGAATATCTTAAATTGAGTAATTTTTTACTTAAAATGAATAAACGTCATATAAGTCATAGTAGAAGAATACTTATAAGTTAGTGAAATATTTTGTTAAATCAATTTTAAAAATAAACATTTAATAAAATAATTTTAATGTATGCTTAAATTAATAAGATATTTAAAATCATAAATTTGAAAGTATAAATTATTAAACAAGCAAAATCCCAAATAATAAGAAATGAATTGTGAAAAAAAAGGTTTTATATCAAACGGATCACCCATTCCACTCGAATCTATCAAGTAGACCACCCATTCAAAACGATATCATTTGAATCATTAAATTCATAATAAATATCCAAGTGGCCACCCATTACAGTACTCTGGAAGTGAAAGTAATTTTTCATCGAGTTCTACCCATTTGTTTTTGAATACTACTATAATCAAACGAAAGGTTATGAATTTTAGTATTTTTGATAATATATTTAGAATTTAAAAAGTTTATTTATTATTCATTTTTAATTAAAACAAGGAAAATGACAATTAAATAAAAAAATAAATAGTAAATGAATTTTTAAAAATCTAAATATATTATCAGAAATACTAGAATTATTAAGCTTTCGTTTGGTTATGGAAGCATTCAAGAAAAATGTGTAAAACTCGATGAAAAATTACTTTTACTTTCCGAGTACTATAATGATTGGCCACTTTGATATTTATTGTGATTTTAATGATTCAAATAATATCGTTTTTGAATGGGTGGTCTACTTGATAGATTCGAGTGGAATGAAAGGCCAATTTGATATAAAACCCATAACTTTTCTGTTTATTATTTTCAAGATTTAACATAGTGATATGTATATATATAATGATTATAGTGGCTAAAACGAGTTCCCGTAAAGATTGGATAGTCACTTGATAGTTTTTGGCGAGAATGGTGGACACTTTGATATAAAGCTCGTGAAAAAAGTAAGTCATTACTAATATTCAATTTATCAACATATAAACTATAATTTGAATTAATAAATTGAGTTGACAAACATACTCGATAAGTTATTATGGACTTATAAATTGTAAGCGATCTTATTTTTAGTCCGTCAAACAAGTCCTTAAATAAATAAAAAAGTAAGTGCTTAGGACTTTCACATACTCTTTCATGTGTTGATGCCGACATTTTGGAGTAACACCCCCCTTTAGAAGGAGAAGAGTTTTGTTGATACAAGTAACCTTACAAGCCTATGAGTGAGTCAAAAAATCACAAACTTGCAATTTTGTATTTTTCTAACTTTTACTCAGAAAATCAGTAAGTCTATGTTGCATACTTTTTAAATTTCGAGTGGTAGTTGTTGTGTTGATAAGAAACTCTGCAGAGATTATCTGATTCCATTTAATTACTCTTTTTATCGATAATGACCACTATCTCATTAGATATTACTACTATTACATAAAATGATGTAAGAAACTATTAAGGTTGGTGTTGATTTTGAGTGTTTGCTTAATTTTAATAGAGCTTACATCATCTAATCATATACATGGCTTAAATGAATCATATATAGCATGCAATCATTGCATAGACTATATATATATAAATAATGCTACATGCTTACAAAGAAAGAATGTTTAATTTTTTCTTGCTTTCAGTCTTTACCAATTATTTGATTCTCATCGTATTGAATTCAAAAAATATATAATGGAAAATGTTTTTGATAGTATAATGAAATAACTGTCATACACAAATTTTTTTTTAAAATTAAAGTGAAATATACGCATGCTATGCTGCAAGTCTGCAACACTCCAAAAAATAAAAACTTCTAAAATTTTGCTCATATGGAAAAATTATATCCAAAATCTTGTACTCACTCTATCTCTTAAAACATTTCTTGTTTATTATTTCGGGACATTCAAAATATTTTTCCCTTTCTATTTTAAGCCATATAAAACAATATTCAATACCCACTATTAACACACTATTACATCCCCTACTCCTTAAAAACAATATTTAATAACCAATACTTCACTCATTGCTCTTTAAAAACAATATTCAATACACATTACTCCACCCACTATTCTTTAAAAATTATATTCAATATCCACTACTCCACCCACTACTCCTTATAAACAATATTCAATACCCACTATTCCATTAAAAAATAATATTAATTACCCACTATCTTAAAACCCGTGTTTTTAGTCAAACGAGAAACGTTTAAAGAGACGGAAGGAGTAGCCGAGTAGCCAGTTTTTTCAACTGGATTTGTTACAGCCCAATCATTAGCTTTTTATGCTTCTGCTTATTTTAGTGGTCTGGGTTTGAACTGGGCCATCCTAACCGGATAAGAAGCAACATGCATACGCTTGTGGGATATTCTATCAGTCTATTCATGGTGATGAGTTGATCCCACTAGTTTAAACAGTAATCTCAGCATACATACGTATTCACTATGAAAGTTACTATTCTACTTTCAAAATCCGTTAGAAGTTGATCCGAATTAGAGGGTGTTTGGGATTGCTTAAAATAAGTTACTTATGACTTAATGGAGGTGTTTTTAACTTAAATGAGAAAGTAAAGTTGTTTACTTTAAGTTGAATGAATGTGTTTGGGTAATTTTACTTAAAAGTTAAATGGGAGTTTAATAATTTTGACTTAAAGTGAAATTTGACTTAAAAATAATTTAATTAAATATTTTTTAAACTTTACAAGAATCCTGGAAGCAAAAAAAAAAAAAACAAAAAAAAAAAACAAAATAAGTCATAAGCCATAATTCAAAAGTACCTTATAGGTACTTATGGCTTATGACCCTTTTTTTACTTAAAGCCGGCCGAAACGGAGTGTTGCCAAACAGGCCAATTTGACTTAATGCAAAAGCCATAAGCCATAAGCTTGTTCCCAAACAGGCTCTTAATCAGTATCTCAATTTATATTTGATCCGAAAATATGATATAAGATTTAAAGTCATTTTATAAATGATCCAAATTTAACAAAAAAATTGAACTCGAATAAAATATGATCCCGAATTTGAGCACTCTTACACCCGTTCACATAATAAAGTCATATTATTTTTATTAAAATGATCCTACTTGAATATGATTCGTGATCCATATTCGATTCAAATCCGAATATAAAATATATTTTTAGTTCATTACATTTTTAATTAAATAGTTTATTATAATTTTTTAATAACATTTATAACTTTTAATTTTCATAAAATACGAGTCATTCACTCAATTATTTATCATCAAATACTTAATAGATCATTTTGTTAGATTTTTAATTCGTGATTATTACATTTTTATAATATTATATTTATTTTATAATAAATGACTAATTATATAGTTCAAATAAAAATGATACCTAATATTAGTGGATCATATTTTACTCGTATTCGATGGATCACAAAATACTCGGTTAGCTGATTTATTGAAATACATTGAGGAAATATGAAGAGTCCTGGTTTTAAAATATCCTGTAGTCTGGATACGTCTTAGTTGGGGTCATAGGGTACTGTGAAGTTTTTCTCTTTGGGAAGGTAGTTAGGGTTTAAGTGCAATTATGAAGGGCTTACATATACCCCTCCTTAGTTACCACTGCAGTCACTCAGCAAATCTCAAAATATTTCCCTTAGATAATATCATGGTGGATGCTGGAACCTTATGGACTCTTCCTAAAGAAGAGTTCATTAAGATTAACGTTCATAGTTTCTATACTGATGCTCCGTTGCCAAATGGGAACAGTTCAGGGATCGGTTTAATTTTTCGAAATGATCGAGGAACCATTGTGCGTATGATTGCAGGATCTTTGATGATCCAAAGAAGAATACTGAACGAACTTTACTCAATGCTGTTCGCTCTCAGAAGAGCCTTCTTTGAGAACTACAACTTGTTGGAGCTAGAAACAGACCATGGTGGGGCTTATTGGGAATGGAAACGTTCGAATATTGATGGAGTTCGTTTGGAACATCAGTATGTGGTTAGGCAGATTAACACGAGGCAGAATGACAGGAACATAAGTTTGGAGATTAATCTAATCAATGAGGAGATTAATCAACTGGCTGCTTATCTTGCGAAGTATGGAGCTCATCATTGGACCTCTATGGTAGCACTCAATGCTCATCTCGGAAGAGTTCGAGAATTATGGTTTAATGATATGGGGTTGGGTCAAGTCGATCCTCAGTTCCATGTACTTCTTGAGGATGATCTTCTCGAAAATGAATTGGATGGTGACATAGAGGATGCAGTGAATGAAGTCGAGCATATGGAGTAGTAAGAGTTGCTATGTCGCTATGAGTTTGTTAGTTGGTTTGTATTTGTTTCAAGTACTAGTTTTACTAGTTTTATGTTTTCTTGTTGTGCTTGTGGTTGGCCAAGTCAATTTTGAAATCTAGGGTGTTGGGTTTTTCTGCCGTAGTAGTAGCTTTCTTGGCCTCCACTTGCCTGAACTATGTATCTGTTTCTTTTTCAATGTATACTGCCTTTCGAAAAAAAAAACAAAATACTCGGTTAGAAAAAAGAGAATATGGTACTGACTCATATTCGGTTCGGATCCTAACCTTAATATTCGAGACCGGTTTAAATCTGAACAAAATGATACCGGACCCAAATCTGAAGACAATAAAAGTAAAATAATTCGATACTTGAGCAAAGGGGTGTTCGGTTCTACCCGAATCATTTTACAACCCTACTCACGTATCTCTTTATTGATTCAATAAAATCTTAGCATACATCGACACGGGTATTTCAGTTGATTAGGACCATAACTTAGGGGTTTATCATACCAAGATCATAAATTTGAATCCACTAAAATGTACGGAAGTAAGTGGGTTGCAATGCTCAGTAGGTACGAGTGGGTATGAGTGTGTTAACAGTACTCTGGACTAGTCAAAGTGTGCGAAAACTGATCCGGATACCAGATTATCAAAAAAAAAAAAAATCTTGACATATATACGTATTCACTACAAAAGTCACTACCCCATTTTTAAGATCAGTTAGGCCCACTCTCACATATTTCTTTATTTTGTTTCTTTTATATTATTATTTGTTTCACTACCCCATTTCTAGGATTAGTCACTAATAAAGAAATGCTTTCTGTGTCGTACTTTAGGCGTCGGTTTGTTAGGAAACCATTGACTATGCCTATCATAGGCATCGATAGCAAACATAACCGACGTGTATTGACATTTGTTCTGGACCTTTTGCGTCGGTTTTCTACTTTAATAGACATTTATAAACTTTATATGCGTCGTTTGTGAATGCCAACGCCAAAAATAACTTTTAATGTAGGTCCTTATAGAATTGATGCTATAATGTATACTTTATAGTGTCGGGCTTTATACAACCGACGCCTAAAAGTACTTATAGTGTCGGGCTCTATAGAACCGACAATTTAGTGGGTGCTTTATAGTGTTGGGTTTTATACAATCGATGTTGTAGTATGTGCTTTATGTGTCGTTGTAACTTTAACCGACGCTAAAGACTATAATTTTTTTAAAACATTATAATTAAAAAAGCTAAATTATATAAAAATCATTAATCAAAATAAATGTAATATTTGATATTATATTATATTATATCATAATATTATACAAATAGCATTTTTTATAATAATAATTTAATTTTTTTAATAAAAATATTTTATGTATTAAATTATATAATTATATGTATTAATATTTTTTGATTATATACAATATATTTGAATAATATAAAATAAGATATTTTGTTTTTTATTTATATTAGTTTATATTTTTAATAAAATATTTGATATTATATTATAAAATATTTTCAACCAAATAATATAATATTCAAATATGATATCTTATTAAATAATATTTTAATATTTTTACTACAAAATAAATAATGTGTATTCATTTCTACCGCTTTTTATCCAATTTTCGCTTATTCGACACGGACGTATCCGTTCAATATAGTACTTGAATATTATACTAAACACCAAAAAGTGCAAATATAAAAATCGAACTCCCTTCTAGGCATAATACTTGCCAAATACATAAAATATAAACAGTTGGCTGATTAAGTAATAAATATGAAACCTTCAACAATCCTTTTAGTAAAAGTTGAATTTTTCAAATGTTACGGAAAATTTGTCACATATTCGCAGTGTTGCAAATTTCGAAAATCGGAACTATTCGGTTGAGGTACCAATTTATGATTTATCAGGTGATTCGGTTGAAAAATCGGCGATTCATTACACCATAAAAAGCCTACGGCAACACCAAAAAAATGTTGCCGTAGGCCCGAAATATGAGATTAATTTGATTGAAATTCGGATTTTCCGGGTAGTTTGCGCAGTGTGCACTGTTTGGGCCGTATTTGGGGTTCTACAAGTCCGATTCTAACGATTCAACAGCCCACGGAAAGCGTATGAGAAGGGCTTTAATTCAGAAGTAGTCTTGTGTTTAAAATCCAGCCGCATCAGCCCAGAATCAGAGCCCAACAGTCAGTTACGAATTTCCTCTTCTTGGAATTCAATTTTTATTGGGAAATCTCCTTGTAATTATAGTAATAAGTAAAAATAATTTTATTAGAGATATTATAAGATATACATCAGACCTAATTGGAGAGACACACATCGTACGAGAGAAAGAGTGAGAAAAAGAAGAAGCAGTAGACGGAGATTCAGCCAATGAAGACATTCACTTGGATTTGTTTTTCTCATCTTTTTGTTTAGAATTCTTTCCTTAACTCTTTTAATCATGTTTATGTGCTATCAATTCTTGGGTGATTTTGAGAGATTGATTATGAACTAATTTTATAAAGTTGGGATTTTTATGAAACCCTAACATGGGATTATTGGTGTTTTGTTTGAAGAGTATTGTATGCAGTTCTACTGTTTATTCATTCAAGTATCACTACAAGAAAAACGGCTAAATATGACTGAAAAAATTCGGTCATATTTAGCTAAATTCGACTGAATTTTGTCATATTTAGTTAAATATGACCGAATTTCTGTTGGTCATATTTACGCTGGTCAAATTTAGTAATTCGGTCGAATTTAGGATAAATTCGACCGAATAATTCGGTCATATTTAGGATAAATTTGATCGATTAGTACTGTCGAATTTAGGATAAATTCGACCAAATTTGGTCAAAATTAGTAGTATTAAATTCGACCAATTTTGGTCAAATTATAAATTCGACCAAAATTTTGAAAAATTCAAATTTTAAAATTTGGCGCCCGAAGTGTACTAAATTCGACCGAATTTGGTCAAATCTATTTATATGTTAAATTCGACCAAATTCAGTCGAATTTAATTTGCATCAATTTTTTTTTAAAAAGTAGCATAATCTGCTGTTCAAAAATTGATTGTTAAAAAACTAGCACTACAACATAATTTACATTTTGGTTCTCCTACAAATGGCATATATATCAAGAACACGATCGCCGAAACCAAAATTCGGTTACCTCAAAAAATTTCCGGCTAAATAAAAAGTGCCAAAAAAATCACGAAATTAATATATAAGCATAAACAAGCATCGAAATTCAACCTTGCAAGCTCAAAATTATCAAACAATCCATCAAACCTTTGAATTAAATTAAACTCCAAATATTACCCAAAAAAATATTTGTTCGAAATCAGAAAATATTTATATTAATGTATAGAGCTCGATTTGTGGAACTCATACATATATAAATCATTAATTTTGGATGAGTAGATTGATAGATATAAATTTTTGAAAATTAAATTTATGTGCGTGTAGAGTAGAGAGAGAGAGCAGCAGTGTGTTTTGGGGGGAGGGGAGAGCAGCAGTTGGTTTGCGGAGGGGGGGTGGGGGTGGGGGTGGGGTGGGGTGGGGGGAAGCTGGGTTGTTAATGGGGGGTGTTGTTTACTTGTTTAGTTAATTAGGTGTGTGTATATATATATATATGGGTTGGGCTCCATAACAAATACCTTATATAACAAACAATAAAGAACACCTTAGATCTAATAGATCCAATGCCCCTGGCGGGGCCACCCAATAAAAAAAGTTCTTATTTTTTTACCTTCTATCCATCCATCATCTCAAAAAAAAATTAAAAAAATTAAAAAAGTTACTGTTCATGATGATGACGTCATCATGAACAGTAAACTTTTAAATTTTTTTTTTTTGCTGGCTTGATAGAGGGTAAAAAAATAACAACTTTTTGTATTGGGTGCCCCTGGCGGGGCCAAAAGATCTAATAGATCTAAGGTGTTCTTTATTGTTTGTTATATAAGAGTGTTCTGTATGGAGCAAAGGCCTATATATATATATATATATATATATATATATATATATATATATATATATATATATATATATATATATATATATATATATATATATATATATATATATTATATAAGTGTAGTTTAAATGAAGGGCTAGGATTCGTTTTGGTTTTTTAAAATATTAAATGAACCAATGAGAGACAGCCATGTAGATTGAGAAATTCAAATATAATGAAAGCAAGGCTAAATTCGACCAAATATATGGTCGAAATTAGGAGCTCGGCTAAACTCGACCGAATTCGGTCAAATTTAATATTTGGCCAAAATTCAGTTGAATTTATTATTTTAAAAAATTAATAAAAATTGGAATAAAGGCAAAAAAATTAAATAAAATAGAAAAAAAAACCAAATTTTTATTCAGAATTTATAACCACCCATATAGTCATACCACCAAATTTTATGTTAAAAAATAGGCATTTTTCCTATTTTTATTTAATTTTTTAATTTATTTTGACAAACTAGTTAAAAATGGGGAAAAATTAAAAAATAATGGAAGATTAGTGAAAGTAGGGTAAGATTCATCTCACAAATAGTGAGTATGACTACTTTGGTTTGCATAAATTTTAAATTGAATTTTGGATTTTTTTATATTTTTATTTAAATTTTTAATTTATTTTCCAATTTAGTTGACCGTTAAATTACCAAACCAAATTAATTTATTTTTTTATGAAATTTTGACAATAACATTAAAAAGGATGGATTTTGACCACCATGTGGTTGGGTCATCGAGAAATATTTTTAAAAAATCGAAATACTAAACCCTGACGAATCCCTATTTAGGGTTCTAGTCAAACGTAGTAGTTGACCGTTAAATTAGCAAACCAAATAAATTTATTTTTTTATGAAATTTTGGAAATAACATTAAAAAGGATGGATCTTGACCACCGTAAGGTTGGGTCGTCAAGAAATATTTTTAAAAAAATCGAAACACTAAATCCAGATGAAACCTGTTTAGGGGTTCTAGTCAACGTACTAGTTGACCGTTAAATTACCAAACCAAATTAATTATTTTTTTTTATGAATTTGGGAAATAACATTAAAAATGATGGATCTTGACCACCGTATGGTTGGGTCATCGAGAAATATTTTTAAAAAAATCGAAACACTAAACCCTGACGAATCTCTGTTTAGGGGTTCTTGTCAACGTACTAGTTGACCGTTAAATTACTAAACCAAATTAATTAATTTTTTTATGACATTTTGGAAATAACATTAAAAAGAATGGATCTTGACCACCGTATGGTTGGGTCATTGAGAAATATTTTTAAAAAAATCGAAACACTAAACCCTGACGAAACCCTGTTTAGGGGTTCTAGTCAACGTACTAGTTGACCGTTAAATTACCAAACCAAATTAATTTATTTTTTTCTGAAATTTTGGAAATAACATTAAAAAGGATGGATCTTGACTTCCGTACGTTTGGGTCTTCGAGAAATATTTTTTAAAAAATTGAAACACCAAATCCTGACGAAACCCTGTTTAGGGGTTCTAGTCAATGTACTAGTTGACTTTTAAATTACCAAACCAAATTAAAATATCTTTTTATGAAATTTTGGAAATAACATTAAAAATTATGGATCTTGACCAACGTACGGTTGGATCGTCGAGAAATATTTAAGAAAAATAGTAACAACAATCTGGGACGAAGCACTACTCACTATTACTAGTCAATTCAGCAGTTGACTACTAAGATCTCCTACCCAATTAATTTTTTTATTTTTTGCAAATATGGGAATATCATTAAATTAGATATATCTTGACATCCGTACGGTTGGATTGTCGAGAATTGTTTTTAAAAAAATAGAAACAACAACGTGGGACGAAGCACTACTTACTAGTACTAGTCAATTCCGTAGTTGACTACTAAGACCTGCAACCAAATTAATTTTTTATTTTTTGAAAATGTGGGAATATCATTAAATTAGATATATCCTGACATCCGTACGGTTGGATCGTCGAGAAATATTAAAGAAAAATAGAAACAACAATCTGGGACGAAGCACTACTTACTATTACTAGTCTATTCAGCAGTTGACTACTAAGATCTCAAACCCAATTAATTTTTTATTTTTTGAAAATGTGGGAATATCATTAAATTAGATGTATCTTGACATCCATAAGGTTGGATCATCGAGAAATATTTTTAAAAAAATAGAAACAACAATCTGGGACGAAGCACTACTTACCAGTACTAGTCAATTCTGTAGTTGACTACTAAGATCTGCAACCAAATTAATTTTTTATTTTTTGAAAATGTGGGAATATCATTAAATTAGATATATCCTGACATCCGTACGGTTGGATCGTCGAGAAATATTTTTAAAAAAATAGAAACAACAATGTGGGACGAAGCACTACTTACTAGTACTAGTCAATTTAGTAGTTGACTACTAAGATCTCCAACCAAATTAATTTTTTATTTTTTGAAAATGTGGGAATATCATTAAATTAGATATATCCTGACATCCGTACGGTTGGATCGTCGAGAAATATTAAAGAAAAATAGAAACAACAATCTGGGACGAAGCACTACTTACTATTACTAGTCTATTCAGCAGTTGACTACTAAGACCTGCAACCAAATTAAATTTTTATTTTTTTAAAATGTGGGAATATCATTAAATTAGATATATCTTGACATCCGTACGGTTGGATTGTCGAGAAATATTTTTTAAAAAAATAGAAACAACAATCTGGGACGAAGCACTACTTACTAGTACTAGTCAATTCAGTAGGATACTCTCATATTTTTATTATTATTTTCCCCTCATTATTATTTTCTAAGTTTTTTTAATAGAATATAATATGTTTTCCGGATACTCTCATATTGTTTTTTTTTACAACTAATTAAATATTTTTGAAAAAAATTTAAAAGTATCTAATGAGTAAAAATTCAACATTCTGTTATTATATGAATATTTTCTTTGTACAAACTAAATTTGTACATGTGATTAATGTCATCCTACTATTTATAATTTTTTTTCATGATGTGTACAAACATTTAAATAATTAATAATATTTTTTCAAATTCTGAAAATAATAAATTCTGAAAATAATAATTTGGTCACATTTATTACATTCGACCAAATTTGGTCGAACTTGCTCTTTATTTTTTGTTAAAAAAATTAGGTTATATACCGTATGTATTTCCAATACCCTCATAATTTTTTTAATATTTTTTCAAACTAATTAGATACTTATTTAATTTATTTAGACAATCTACTAAATAAGAATTCAACTTACTCTTTTCATATGAATAATTTTTACACACAACTAAATTTATACATATGAATAATGTTATCATAGTATTTATAAATATTTTTTAATGATGTATACAAACATTTAAATATTTAATAATATATTTTAAATTTCTGAAAATAATAAATTCAACCGAATTTGGTCACATTTATTAAATTCGACCAAATTTGGTTGAATTTAATGCGGCTAAATTCGACCAAATTTGGTCGAATTTAATATTTAACCGAATTCGGTCATATTTATAAATTCGACCAAATTTCGGCAACATTTGGGAAAAAAATGGGTGGTAATTTTCCCACTCCCCTACTAAATATGACCGAATTCGGTCGAAAAAAATCGGTCAAATTTAGTAGCTACTAAATTCGATTGGGAAAAAAATCGGTCCAATTTAGTACCTACTAAATTCGACCGAAAAAAATCCACTACAACAATTTACAGTAAATTTGACGGACAAATTCAACGAAAAATTAAGGCGCTTAAATATGACGGACATCCATTGATTGTATGGACAAATTCACCTCCTCTCCTCCCAATATCCCTCCATTGTCACCAACAAAACGAAGACGTTTAGAGGCGGATATTGCCTCCCAAGCCTCGAAAGAGCTAGGCACGACAACACATTTGAAAAATAGAGTTTATATGGAGGGTCGTGAGAAGCTTATAGACATATATGGTACTGATGTGCCATCAATTGGCAGGATTATGGCTTCTCGTACCAGTTCTGCGCGCCTTTCTGATGACTTACTCCAGCAAGCCATTGGTCATGCTGCCGTCATAGCTCATTCCAAGGGTAATGTAAGTTCTGTGCCCCGCTCTGAGTTAGATACCGATGTTCAACACCTTGCGAAAGAAGTCATTCCTCCTGATCATACACATTTTGCTGAGTACGTTCGATTTACATCCATGGCTGCTAGTAAGATCTTGGACACTAACGGAAAGACAATCATAGAGGTATTAGAACCTTTTTTTGTATATGTGATTATGATATTGAGTATATGACAAGGTTAGCCTATATTGTTAGTAGGGTATTTGTAGCGATATCACTGGCCTTACAATATTCTAAAACTAAAGCATATGTCATATACAGAATCAAAAAATTAGTAGATTTAGCTGATTAACTGAATTTTCATGAGCTTATGTTTGTAGATAGTCGTATATAGTAAAGGTTATTTCTACTTAAAGATTTTGTAAAATCAGATTCAAGAAAAGATTGGTACATATATGTACCAAAGTATGACGTTAGAATAAGAGCATCATTTATGCTAATACATAAAATGTAGTATTTGGTTGTTTAATAGCTAGGTGAAGATGATTTTCCAATTTGTATTATGGTAGTATAATTAGTTAAATAACATTAACGCATCAACTATAATCATTTGACAAATTTCTTAGCTTTTAAAATTTTTCTCCTACAAAAAAAGTTGAAGCTATGACATGGTGTTGTTGCTCTAAGAACACAAATTATGAACACTGACTTGTTCTTTCAACATTTTAACATATATATCAGCTGGAGGTGGTTCTAGGATCATTAACCTTAGTGTACAAATTTACTAGTATATAATTATACTAATTAGAATAGCTGAATTAGTGATTTATTTAGTATCTCTTATTACACTACAAAGTATGTGAAGTTACTTTACATTTAGAAAGGATCCATTATAATTTTTGTTTTGTATTTTGCAGGATGATATACCTTCTGATCATGATGGCTCTGATCGTAATGAGATCCCTCACCTTTCTGATGATGAAATGTTGGGTTAGATTAATGTTTTAGCATGGGTTGTTTTAGGTACAGTAGGTTCTTTTATGCATTTTTCAAGAATGAATGAATTCTATGTAGGATATATTAAAAATTAAATTATGTTCCGGATATTGTTTAGTAGATGTATTGCAGAATCAGATTATTTGTTTAAAACTTTATTTTGGTAATGGATTATTTAATTCGTTAGTTGTGTTTATACATACAAGTTTTAGTTTATTTTCAATTTTATTCCTATACAGGTGGTAATTATAATTTGCATACAAATGATAATATTCATACAAATATGGTTATATTAATTTGACGGAAATATTTCATATATGAATGAAGTATTAATACGACGCACATCTGTCATATTTAACTATTTTTTAAAATAACGGATGTCCATCAAATTTAGTAGCTATTAAAAATGTCGGATGTCCGTCAAATTTAGTGTTTAAGCGGGAAAATCAAAATTTCAGTTTGCAGGAAACAAAATTCTAAATTTTTGTGAAAAATTTGGTGGGAGTATAAATGTGACGGAATAGTTCGTCAAATTTAATAATTGGGCGGGAATTCAAAATTTTTAAAATTTTAAGTGAAAAATTTTGGACAGTATAAATTCAACGGAAATGAGCGTCACATTTATAAATACATATATTTGACGGTTAAGATCCGTTGTATTTAACTTTTATATATGACGGAAGCATTATATGTGACGCCTTCTAATTTGACGGAAAATCGTCCGTCATATTTACCTTAAATTCAACGGAAAGGGGTATAAAAATGGCGGAAGTTCTTAAATTTGACAAAAATCTGTCCATCAAATTTAAGCGCAGATCTTGTAGTGATCGGTCAAATTTAGTAGCTACTAAATTCGACAGAAAAAAAATCGGTCACATTTGGTACTAAATTTGACCGAATAAATTCGACCACGGCTAAATTGGACCGAATTCGGTCATATTTAGCCGGGCCAAAAATGGTCGACCGAATTCGGTCATATTTAGCCGCGGTCGAATTTATTTGGTCACATTTAGCCTTGTTTTCTTGTAGTGTATTTTTCATGCTAATACTTGCTATTGTCTAATCAACTCTAGTAGGTTAACGAGTTAATTATAATACCGAGAGGGTTGTAATTAATTGACATAAGACTTGAGAGGTGCATGCTTATATATCTTTGATTATAATATTGTTGCGGTATAGACATATATTGTTGATAATTCTGAATCTTGATCGGGTACTTCCTCGCCAACTCTTGCCTCGGAAGTGTTGTAGCTGTAGTGAGGCGTCTGCAAAACAACACCGGAGGGGGGTGTGGCCCCGAGGTGCCTCCGACGTGAGAATAAGAGTTGGCTTTGGAAGATAATAATCAAGTAGAGTATCACAAGAGTAATAAATGTGTGTAGGTGTGTAATAATGTCCAACCCCTAAACCCTATTTTCTAGGGGTATTTATAGCCCTAGGCCTAGGGTTTAGGGGTGGGTTACCTTTACTCCTGGCCGTTGGATCCGGGGGACAAGGTGCTGAATTCCCGGGATGTAGGACACGTGTGCCTATTTGTGGGGACCATTGACTTAAGTGTGGTAGTGTTGTTGAGGACATGATTTGACACATGCTGTCCTTTGGACTTTAGTGCTGGTAAGCGCCACGTGTGGGGATGTCGGCTGAGCTGGGCTGCCACGTGTGCCAGGTGTCATCAATCTGGGGTCCACTAATCCGGGGCGGTGACTCCGGGATCGGGGCCCACTAGCTTGGGTTGGGCTGCTCTTATTCTCATAAGTTGGATTGTTTGTTATTTTTGGGCCTGAGGGTGGGCCTTGGGCCTGGGGTATTTCTAGCCTATCATTTGCCCCCCACTATCTCATGCGGATTCTCTGGATGGGGGAGTAGTACGTGTATCTGAACTCTCTTGGCTTGAGAAAGAAATTTTGTTTTTGTTTGCCCCCCAGGCCCGGGGTATGCGCCGAAAGGCGTATCCCCGGGGCTAGGAGTGAAATGTTATCTTTGCAAGTCCAAAGTTTCGTGACTTTTGGTGACTTAGAAGAAACTTTTGTTTTTTGGTTGCCCCCCCGGCCCGGGGTGTGCGCCGAGAGGCATATCCCCGGGGCTGGGAGTGAAATGTTATCTTCACAAGTCCAAAGTTTCGTGACTTTGGGTGACTTAGAAGAAATTTTTGTTTTTGGTTGCCCCCCAGGCCCGGGGTGTGCGCCGAGAGGCGTATCCCCGGGGCTAGGAATGAAATGTTATCTTCACAAGTCCAAAGTTTCGTGACTTTGGGTGACTTAGAAGTAATTTTTGTTTTTGGTTGCCCCCCCAGGCCCGGGGTGTGCGCCGAGAGGCGTATCCCCGGGGCTAGGAGTTAAATGTTATCTTCACAAGTCCAAAGTTTCGTGACTTTGGGTGACTTAGAAGAAATTTTTGTTTTTGGTTGCCCCCCAGGCCCGGGGTGTGCGCCGGAAGGCCTATCCACGGGGCTAGGAGTGAAATTTCTGGTTTGCGGGTTTATGTATATGCATATATATACATATGTATGTATATTTTGGGGTGTTCTCCAAACTCTTTTTTTTTTAGATGCTTCTGGGCCGGGTAGGTGACGCCAGCTGTTTTTCCCTTTCTTTTCTCTTTTTTCTTTTCTCCGAGTTATTGAACCGTTGGCCATTCGCTGGTTGACATGTGTCTCGACGGTTCAAGCCCACAGTTTCGCCTATAAATACTTGGCGTCCTCCTCTTTCTTGTCTTTTACGAGTTTTCATCTTGCTATCGTTATCACGCTTCTTTGAAGACACGAACTCCGGACTAGGTGCACCTCGGATTCTATAGCTTCTCTCTTCTTCAGCTTCTTCATTTCTCTGTAAGTTCCCTTACTCCGGCTCTTTTCTTTTTTATCCTTATTGCATCATTATCTCCGGGGTAGATTCCTTTCCGTAGTTTCTTATTTTTGCCTGCTTGCTTTGGTGGGTAGCCCGGGGTAGCGTATACTTATATGGTTAGGAAGTTTCGTGTAACTGCCCGCCGAGTATTTGTCCCCCTTTCCGATCCCAGTAGTTCGTCTAGTAGTGCTAGTTCTTCAGATAGCAGTCTTGATCTGATAGATTTAGAGTGGTGCATAATGGGTAAGAAAAGGAAGAGTAGTCTACCAGTTCTTACAAATATTGCGACGAAGGACATGGGCCCGGGGTTCAGCCTCAGCGAGCCGGATGACAGTTGGGGCCATTCCAAATACTATTCGTCCGGAGAGACCCGGGGATCCCACAGGCCTATTTTTTCAAGGACTTGAGTATGGAGTTTGCCGAGAATCCAGACGTCGCCGTTATGACCGAATACAACAAGGCCTATCTAGATTCGAAGTTCGGAGATAATCCAGGCTCCGGGATGGATGTGGGGCCATTCAGGGCGGAGTATTTGGAGGAGCCAGTGGTGTGGGATCCAATATTTCGGGCCACGTTCCATTTGGATGAAGATATTGAGTGGAGGTGGCCTGAGCCCGGGGAGAAGATTTATCATAGGCCCGAGGGAGGTTGGGTCGGAGTCTGGTTGGAGCACCTGAGGTCGGGGTATGTGCCTAGGTGTCATCAGTTTGTTAAGTCGCTGTGCTTGTTTGAGTACGGGATCCCTATCACCCAACTAACCCCGAATGCGGTGAAGTGGATTTCTTACTTCTTGGGATGCTGTGAGGCCGCCGGGGTGTTGCCTACTTTCAAACTTTTCCATCATCTTTTTCAGCTGGTACGCTCCAACAACGTACCCTTGTTTGAGTTTAGGTTCCGGGGTACTGCATGCGGGTATCCCAATTCAGCTTCTAAGCCTCTTGGCATGCTTCCATCTCTGAAGGGTTGGAATGGTTGTGACAGCCCAAATCCGGGGTCATGAATCTAGGCCATCACGGACCAATTTCCATTTATTAACAATATCTCTTGATCTTTTTTTATACTATTTAATACTCACACAAATGACCCCACACTAATATCATCACACACCAGTAATATGCTCAGAGAACAACATCCATTAATGATAGCAGTTAAAGATAAACTATTATTACAATCCCAGAATACCATTTATTACACCCATATATAAGTATATACTACCTTGAGAACAGGTGTCGATACTTTCTCATAAGGTAGACTTCCCCTTTACCCTCTTCCGGGTTGTACTGCGACGTTTTCAGCACCTGATCTAGCTGTTATATAAATAAATAGCAAGAGTGAGCTATAATAGCTCAGCAAGATAAATTTTATAAACTAGCATCAAAGGAAAATATATATATATATATATATATATATATATATATATATATATATAAAAATAAACTGAAAATTCACTATAATAATTCAAGGGAAAAAATTCATCCTTAAGTACTCCACATAACCTTTCATTTTCGTTTATAAGAAAAAGACATATAGAATAATATAATATCAGTTTCTCTTCTAAACAAAATAATAATATATACTTTATCTCAGTATAATATCCTAGATAATATAACATTTGAGTAAAATCTTTCAATATAATCTTTTCATTTCCTTTTTATACTACAATCATATATAAAAATAATATAAAATCAGTTTCTCTTTTGTTCATAAAGTAATTCCATACTTTCATACCATTTTCCCTTTTTCAGTATATCAATTTGAAGACCATTATCAATTCTTTCTTTTAAAGAAAACGTTGGGGATTTCCACTATTGCTGAATACGTAAGGACGATGATCAGTCGCCCTCCGTACCCATCCCTTTTACTACCGGTAGACGGAGGTAGGTTCTCCACCATCCCTCAGGAGGAAGGTTCACCACTACATCCTCCCTCGGCACTCTTGGGCCGGAATAAATATTGGATGCTGGACTGTGCCACTACCACACAGCCTCTTACGCTTACTGTTGCAATCCCCCTTTTTCAAATCATTTTTCCATTATCAAATACCATTTCACAATTCCCTTCACATATATCATTTCCATTTCCCTTTATCATCACCTTTAAAAATTATATAAATCATAATACTTTGATTATGATTCAGACATCTCCTCTGTATTTAATGAAATCAATTTTGCTCTTATATACATAAAGTATTCCATTTATTTTAGAAGTATTAAATAATACTCAATAATATCTATCACAACATTTAGAAAGAATATTTTTAACAGAATTTTATAAATCATATAACCCTGGATAATAACTGATACCATTCCTTTATATAACTCTAGATAACAACTGATACCATTCCTTAAATATAACTCTTAACCATAAGGCATGTCCACTTTATGCATCTCGTATTTATATCCATACTCATAATCCATAGATCATATCCATCTCTCTTTAATTCCCAAAAATCAGGAAATAAATTCTTAGTAATATGGAAACCATAGAAAACATATACATATTCCATGAAAGCATTTTACTTTGAAGATAAATAGTTTTTCCAAAGTAGGGATAGAAGAAATCCTGCCTCGGTTTCGGTATCCTGACGGTATGGCTCGTGGCTCTTCCGGAGTTTCTATAAACACAAAAGGACCGTCGTTAGAATACCACATCTCTTACTCACCTCACCCTTGTCTAACAATACCCTTGACACTTTAATATATGTTTAACGTATCACTATTACCCCAAAGGTTCAAGAATTTAACCATTTATAAACTCAATCGAAGTTTCAGGGGTTTTCACCATTTCTCTTAACAACCACACTTGACTATAAAAATTCTCAGAAAATAAAGATTTCGAATTTTACTACAAGGTCAACTGGTAATGACTCTTTGACTACCTTACTACAATATTCCAAAATTTTAAATTTTTTAAAAATGTCTAAGTATGGTAGTTATAGCCTCAAAGTTGGTACAACTACGGTTTCTCGACTTTCGAACGTCTTTCACTAAAACTAACTTTTCTCCTAAATCGTTCATCAGATTTTAACGCACTTTATATCAAAACGATCTATGAACCAAGCTCTATCTCATCATGGTCACTTGGGGGTCTGGACAGTAACCTACCGTACGGGTATAGTGTCAAAAACAGGGCATCTACTTGGTTAAACGAAAATCGGACATTATAACGACTATATTTTCATACTTTCCAAAATCCAACTCCTCCAAATCAATCATCCACCTTATACACCATCACCTACACCAAGTGGTCATCTTACCAACCATGGTTACAAGCACATACTCCTTCCATATTCAACTTTAATCACTTACAAACACATATATCATCATGAATAATCACTTATCATAACCTTAATCACTAAACTTTCTATAATCCATCATATATTCAAAGTAATACTAAAGGGTCTTGAGATTTATACCTTCTTGAAGCTTTAACAACCCTTATCAAGCCTTGGGATATGCTTAATCAACCTTATACTATTTTGGATCAACTAAAGAAACCATAAAAACAAAGTTAGTTTCTAAGGGTTACTATTCATCATCACTTTTGTAAAAATCATAACAAATCGAAAAATAAGAGTCTGGCTCTCAAATTTTTACCACATCTTGGACTCTGTATAATCTTTGATTTGAGATATAGATCAGAAAAAACAAAGCTTCCTAGCTACGGTTTTGAGCTCCATCTTTCCGCTGGACAGAAACTGGACAGGTTTGGTTCTCCCACTTTGAGCATGTATTTGACTAGGCTATACTACTTGGATTGCTATGAAATTTGGAAAGAATAATGCCCATGGAGTGGAGAGGTTGTGGTTAAAATTTGGTGATTTTATCATGGATAGAAATGGAGATATGAATTTTTCTTTGAGTTGTGTTCTTGTTTGGCAGATTGGAGAGCTTTGTGTTTATCTTGCTTCTTTCCCTTTACAAACGTTTTTCACCTTTTATCTATCATATATATCAGTTGTGTAGTCTTATAATAAAAGTCTTTGAAGTCCACCAATGACAAAGAGCCAATTGTTGATCATCTAAACACCTTACCATGAAAAAATGCTACTTAGTACTCAAGTTTGACAAGTTTACTCCTCTTCCACTTTGGTTTTAATGTTTGCACCAATGGGATTCCTTCCCTTACACTCTAATATCACTTAATATCAGCTCCATACTTGGATTGGGCCGAATGGAATGAAGATGGTGGGTGGAGAGATTTTTGTGCTTGGTTTTGATCTTATCCTAGCTAATCTACTTGTTAATTCTAGAGTGTCATGGAAGCTTAAAGATATTTTTGTGGTTAAACCATGTTAAAAGACTAATCTACCCCCTTAAACATGTGTTAGTAGATGGTGATGTCACTTGGATGATCTAATCTCCTAATTCCTTAATTTTCTAAGTAAAATGCCAATCACATTGGTAAATAATAATGTGATATGTATCCTTGTTATATTACTAATCTTGGTTGCTTGGTTTCCATACTCGTCTAATTGTGATTCGCTTCGAATATACATCATTATCTTAGTGGTTCTGAAATCATTTAAAAATCCAAATTCCTTCGGTATTTCCTTAACTTAATAATCCCTTAGTTTAACCTAATTCTTCTAATTCCTCAATATATAATTCCTTTAATATTTCCATGCTCCTTAATATCCAATAGAAGTTAATTCGAAAACAAAATCCTCAAAATCCATATTCAGGAATTTCTAAAATCCGTCATCATTTCAAGTCACTCATTTTCATTGTACAATACTAATATGGTTTCTGTTTACTCATTTTCTGTTTCACTCATAGGGTACCTACATACTATTTCCTTATATCCTTAAAATCACTATTCATTTAGGTACTGTAGCATTGCAAAAGTTAGGGTTATTACAATGGTGAGTTTGTTTTTCTCCGGGGCGTTGATATCCGGTTCATGCCCACCTTCAAGGAATCTCCTTTGGCTATACACTTTGAGGTTTTTGATCTTCAGGATGCGGCAATGGACCGGGTTCACGCCTTCTGCCGGGGTCTTAAGAGGCAAGTGACTAGGGATGACCTCATGAGTCACGAGTACCTTTTCGGGCTAGGATGTAAGTTCGGGTTGTATTTAGCTTACGTTTAGTTTTTATGTGGTATTTGTTTTGTCCCGGGCTAATGTGCTTTTGTTGCTTTTTCAGGTATCCCCGGCTATAAGCCCGAATTTGAGAAGTTTGTGGAAATGAGCAAGGCAAACAAATCCCTGGCCGCTGCTCTCCGGAACATTGGGCATGTCCGTGACAATACCAAGGCCCCCGGGGAGGCTAGTGGTTCATGGGCTAACCAGGATGGTGGTTCGGAGAACCGGGGCCCTGAGGTCCAGGAAGTGACTCCGGAGCTGGGGGTTACGGAAGCCGAGCTGGTTCTGAGGAAGAGGCCTAGGGTTTCTGCAATCCAGGCCGAGAAGTTTGGAACCATGCTCTCTGATAGCGAGATAGTGCAGGAGCCTGCGACTGATGGTAGCTCGAAGAGGGCCAACTTCGGGCCTCATGAGCCTGCGCTCGTTTCCCCGGAGGAGAGGAACTTTATTGGCTTCTTGGCTGACCTTCCCAGCAAACTGGAGTGGGAGGAGATGGGTAAGGCTTCGGCCATCTCTCAATTCCAGGATATGATGGCAGTCTATGGCCAGGTATAATCTTCTCCGGGCTCTTTTTGTGTTGCATGTATTACTTTTGTTTTCTCACACTTAATTTTTTTATTTGGCAGCTCGGGGTCCGGATGGCCGGAACTGCTGCGGCTGCATGCCGGGAGCTGGAAACCATCAAGGAGTGATAAGTGGATTTTATATCCACTTGGAACGCTTTGTATCGGCTTAAATTGATCGCTTGACCTCAAGTATGTTGTGTTTTTTTATGTGTTTTTAGTGAATTCGTGCAGGAATAAGAGTCGGATGTGGGGTGATGTTTTCCATGGTTAGATGGTGGATTTTGAGGTCAAGAATGAAAGTAAATGAAATTGCGAGAGAGCAGGAAGAAACGGAATGAAAATCGGAGTTAAAACGAAGAAAATAGAGCTAAATCAGCAAATGAACAGTAGGTCGGGCGCGGGCGCGCCTAATTTGTACTAATTTTGGGCGCGGGCGCGCGCGGGAATGAACAGTAGCGCGCGCGGGCGCGCGCGGTGCGGGAAAAATCAGCCAGAATTTTTGATTTTTGTTTTGGTCATATCTTGAGTTCTACAAGTCCGTTTTGGGCGATCTTACAGTCCACGCGAAGATAACGGAATTCTTTTTCATTCTAAAGTGGTCTTGAGCACCTGACACTGCAATAAAATTCTAGAACTTTTGGAAACCCATTCTGACAAGGAAATTGCATGTTTTCTAATTCTAATCATTGTGGAATTACCTTGGATGACCAGAAGCTTCTAGAATCAGACTTATACATAGAATTGCAATTCTATTTTCATTCAAGATCGGAAATTGCCGTAATTCTATTCAAATTCAAAGATCGTAATTATTTGGAGGAGAGGCAACTTGGGGCTATAAATACACACCTTGGGGGACATAAAAATCATCACCCATCCACCAGAGATCAGATCTACTTCATATCACCTACACACCATAATTCGTTCAGAGCACGAGATTGAGAAGCCAAGGCGAGGATTGTGACGACAAGAAGATCTAGACATAGTTTTCTTGGATTCCTTTGTTTAGGCGTATCTTTTGGATGCTTGTTTCATTCACGGATTTGTTCTCTAAACCTTGTTATATTATTGATTTATTCATCTTTGTTATCTTTTTCATTATCATGTTATCATCAAATCCCATGGTGACGAAAGGTTCAATTATGAACTAATCATTGTCGTGGGATCCTAGCGGATTTATCTATGTAGCTTAGTAGTTTGCATGCCTTAAAGATTTATGTGTGGTGGATTCTTGATATCCTCGTATGGTTGTTTTTCATGTATTTAGATGCGTAGCTAACATCTAATTTGTTAATATCTTGCTAAACGAGAGTGGATCTTGAGATTTAGAACTTTCCATGCTAGCATAGGATAGGTTGATGTTTTAACATCATGATTTGTGGCATTAGTAGAGATATTATGCTACCCTATGTGATCTAAGTGGATAACTTGTGCTTAAACCTTTATGTTTTCAAATTCTATAGAGATATAGGGTCTAAACATGATAGGTGTCTATTAATCTTCTATCTCTTTTGTGGATGTATGTGTAGTTTGGTACTAGTATACCGAGAGGTAGCTTTTACTCGTTTCGTGTTATTCGATCAGATATCAAAACCATCACATGTATTGATTAAAGGCTGCAACTCTAAGTGAAGTAGATAATGAAGTTAGGATTCCATGTTTATTCTCGTATAAGTAATTCAATTTAATTCTTGTCAATTAGTTAATTCTTAGTTTTATAATTTGCAACTTAGTTTAATTTAGATAATCAAACCCAAATTTGTTAATTGTCCTAGCAGTGAGTTAAAACCATACATTATTGCATAGGTACATCGACTGAATTAGAACCAAAACCAGATCTCTGTGGAACGAACTTGATTTCTATCTATATTACTTGTGACCACGTATGCTTGCATGATATTGTGTTAACAAGTTTTTGGCGCCGCTGTTGGGGATCAACGGTGTTTTATTTTTAGTTTATGTGCATGTCAATAGTGGTCGTTAGCGTTTACTGACTCGGATTTCTTACTTAGTTTGTTTGTTTCGTGGTGTTTCAGGTACTTAAGTTTGTATGCGAACACGTTTACAAGCTCGTAAGGAAGAACTGGCAGAAGATTATCTTTTAGAGAATAAGGAGAATAAGAAAGAGGAATCTGAAACTATAGTAGAGATGGCAGATGCAGCAGAAGCTAAAGCTTTGAAGGAGTATTCTCAGCAGAAGATTAATGACATCCAATCGAGTATCATCAGGCCGGCCATCACGGCTAATAACTTCGAGATCAAGCTGGGCATTATTCAGATGCTATAGAATTCGGTTCAGTTTGGGGGTGCTCCTACAGAGGATCCTAACATGCATATTCGGGACTTTATCGAGATCTGTGATACTTTCAAGTTCAATGGTGTTTCGGATAATGCTATCAAGTTGAGGCTTTTTCCATTCTCTTTGAAGGATAAGGCCAAGGGCTGGTTACACTCTCTGCCACCTGGTTCCATTGCTACATGGGAGGATCTTGCTCAAAAGTTTCTTACTAAATTCTTCCCTATGGCGAAAATTGCAGCAATAAGAAACCAGCAATTTCAGCAACAATCTGGAGAATCTTTGTGTGAGGCATGAGAGCGATACAAGGAGATGCTTCTTAGGTGTCCACATCATGGTATGCCTGATTGGATGGTTATCAATAGTTTTTACAATGGGTTGAGAGCACATTCTAGACCTATGCTAGATGCAGCATCAGGTGGAGCTCTATGGGCTAAGAGCTACGATGAAGCTTATGATCTTATTGAGACGATGGCTGCCAATGAATATCAGAATCCAACCCAGAGGCTTTCTCAAGGCAAGGTAGCAGGTATTTTTGAAGTAGATACGGCTTCAGCTATTATAGCTCAGTTGAAGGCGTTGACTATGAAGGTGGATTCTCTTGCAAATTATGGAGTTCAGCAGGTGGCTAGTGTTTGTGAGCTATGTGCGGGCGCACATGAGACGAATCAGTGTGCTATCTCTTCTGAATTAGCACAGTTTGTGAGTAATTTCCAGAGACCTGCGGCACCAGTTCTAGCTACTTATCATCCTAATAATCGGAATCATCCCAATTTCAGCTGGAGCAACAATCAAGGTGCACAACAACCTTATCAGCAAGCGAAGCCATTCAATCAAGTCTATCAACAGCCTTATGTTCCAAGGCCACCATATCAACCTCCAGGATTTCAGCAGCAACAACCCCAGGCTCATGCGGGGCAATCTTCTAATGAAAAATCAGAAATGGATGAGTTGAGGATGATGATGAAAAACCTGCAAGCTTCTCAAAAGACCTTGGAAAACCAGATGGGACAGATTGCAAGTGTTTTACTTAGCAGGCCACAAGGAACTCTTCCTAGCGATACGGAGGTTAATCCAGGCAGAAGAGAATAGGTGAAGGCTGTTACTTTGAGATCGGGAAAGGTTACAACAGATAAAAAATCAGCAGTTGAGGAAGATGAAGAAGGGCAGAATCAGCAACTTGGAAAATCAGCAGTGCCCGGAATTGAAAAATTTGACTTGGTAATTGAGCAGCTAGATGGTAAAGTAGAAAAGAGCAAGGAACCTGTTGAAAAATCTACTCCAAAGCAGTCTACAGAGAGCAATCAAATCTATCCGCCCCCTCCATTCCCGAAAAGACTTCAAAAGAAAAATTCTGCTGAGCACTCTCCTTCGGAGCAATCTTCAAAGAATAATCAGATTTATCCTCCTCCTCCATTTCCTGGACGCTTGCAGAAAAGTCAAGATAAACAGTTTCAAAAGTTTATGGATGTCTTCAAGAAACTATCCATTAACATTCCTTTTGTTGAGGCATTGGAGCAGATGCCAAGATATGCAAAGTTCATGAAGGATATTTTGTCACGGAAGAGAAGGTTGGAAGATTTTGAAACAGTGGCATTGACAGAGGAGTGCAGTGCGGTGTTGCAACAGAAATTGCCTCCTAAACTTAAGGATCCAGGAAGCTTTACAATTCCATGCACCATTGGGAAGTTGTCTTTTGACAAATGCTTATGTGATTTGGGAGCTAGTATTAATCTCATGCCCTTGTTCGTTTTCAAGCAACTTGGTCCACAGGAACCAAAGCCAACTAACATCTCTTTGCAGTTGGCTGATCGATCTATCACATATCCAAGGGGTTTAGTAGAGGATGTCTTGGTGAAGGTTGATAAGCTCATATTTCCTGCCGATTTTGCGATTCTAGATTTCAAAGAAGATAAGAAGATTCCCATAATCTTGGGAAGGCCTTTTCTAGCTACAGGTCGTACTTTGATCGATGTGCAAAAAGGAGAGCTTACAATGAGGGTGCAAGATCAGAATGTCACCTTTAATGTGTTCAAGGCCATGAAATTTCCGATAGAGGATGAAGAGTGTTGTAGTGTGGAGATGGTTGATATGGGTCAAAGAGAGAAGTTTGAACAGTTGTCGAGCGAAAAGACGGACACACACATGCTAAAGCATCCAATCAGTGATTCTATTGACAGTTTTTCAGTTCGAGATCTCTCGAATGTCAAGCTCGGAAAACTTCCACCGCATTTAAGGTATGCCCTTTTGAATGATGAGTTAGTGATTTTTGAAGAGGGTCACGATAATGTGTTAAGAAGGTTGATAGTTGATGATGCGGTAGAAGAGTGTGTGGTTCAGTCAACTGAAAGGGATAAACACCTTAGAGGTGTGAGAAATAAGAAGAAAATGAAAAAATCGATTGGAGGAAGAGTCAAAGAAAATTTTGGTTTAGAAAAGATGTGGGAAGATAGCAAGAAGGTTGTCAGACAATGGGTGAATGGTTCTTCTGCTAAGGACAAGTCTAATGCGATCTTCGAGCCACCATGAGTTGAATCATATTTGTCCGGCTAAATGACGTTAACGACAGCGCTTCGTGGGAGGCAACCCATGTGTTTCGGTATTTTTAGGCATGTTTCCTACTATCCCTTGTATTACTTCCATTCAATGGGGACATTGAATATTGTAAGTTTGGGGGTGGTTTGGGGGATAAGTAGTGTGTAGTATTTATTGTGTGTCATTGTGTTCATGTAAGATATCATGCTTTGCATATTAGTAGTAATTCATGCATGTATGTTCGTATTATCTACGTGTGTTTCATATAGGACATTCTGTTATTTTTGTTTGTTTTACCATGTGAGTTTTCATTTAGTTGCATTTTCATGGCATGCATATTTCATGATTCCTTAGGACGAGCTGATTCTGATTGGTAGGTAGGTGTCTAATTGAGTGTGGTGATGATGAGTAGAGTGTTGATTTATAGTTCTTATGAAATTGACTTGCATGTTACGGGAACAAAACTTTTACACAGTCTCATTGGGTGCTTTTGGGCTAGGTTGAGGTCATGCTTGTTTTGTTGTTTTGAGATTTAATCACTTGATAATATTTAGAATTTTCGTTATTCCCTTGATGCCGTAGGAACACTAAAATCTAAGTTTGGGGGAAAACAGGAATTTCATGCTAGTTGTTGGCTAGGCATCAAATGGCTAGTAGCCGGCTCATATTTATATGAGTAGTCTAGGGTTGGAAATGAGAAAGGCTCATTCCAGATTGCATTATTAAAAAAAAAAGTCAGTAGTGTAATTGTTAAATGCAAAATTAACCACGAGTGAGCTCTTTAATACTCGAGTAATTAAGTCTGAGGGGACTTAGTCCTAGTAACCTAAAGCCCTTCTGGTTTGGGATTGCTGACCTAACACTCGCTACATGGGTATTATTGTATAAGCCTTTTGGGGTCTCATTCATTGAACGGTTAAATAAGCATGCATATTGTATATAGTGTCGTAGTTTAGTAATAAAGCATGAGTTTCTGGCTAACTTGAATAAGGATGGAGGTGTTCCTAGGTTATGAAGTGTCTACAGTCTATTCTATTTATAAACCTGTGATTGTCTTGGCGAAGGATATGTATGATTTTTGACCTAGTTTTGGGAGTATTTCTGATGAGTACGCACACACGCACGTTTCTGTTCATGTATTTGTTAGTATACGGGGACTTAGTCGAGCTCTGCTTGGATTTATTTGCATTCTTTGAGATGTTTGCTTGTTAGTTGGTTTTGGTGAGTTGAAGGGGATCTTGCATTTTTCATATTAGTTGCATTCATGCACTGCATTGCATTAGGTTGCATTGAATTTTGTGGGTACATTCGCTATAGGCCCTCACGAGACTTTACTCGTCCACTAAGGTTGCCTAGGGGTTTAAAGGGCTTGTTGCATATGCCAAATGCAACCGTGATCACCTACGGAAGTGGTACTAGTTAGTTGTATATAGTTATAATTGTTATTCTTGAGGACAAGCATCGGTTTAAGTTTGGGGGTGTGATAAGTGGATTTTATATCCACTTGGAACGCCTTGTATCGGCTTAAATTGATCGCTTGACCTCAAGTATGTTGTGTTTTATGTGTTTTTAGTGAATTCGTGCATGAATATGAGTCGGATGTGGGGTGATGTTTTCTATGGTTAGATGGTGGATTTTGAGGTCAAGAATGAAATTTCATGAAATTGCGAGAGAGCCGGAAGAAACGGAATGAAAATCGGAGTTAAAAAGAAGAAAATAGAGCAAAATCAGCAAATGAACAGTAGGTCGGGCGCGGGTGCGCCTAATTTGTACTAATTTCGGGCGCGGGCGCGTGCGGGAATGAACATGAGCGCGGGCATGCGCAGGCGCGCGCGGTGCAGGAAAAATTAGCCAGAATTTCTGATTTTTGTTTTGGCCATATCTTGAGTTCTACAAGTACGTTTTGGGCGATCTTACAGTCCACGCGAAGATAACGGAATTCTCTTTCATTCTAAAGTGGTCTTGAGCACCTGACATTGCCAGAAAATTCCAGAACCTTTGGAAACCCATTCTGACAAGGAAATTACATTGTTTTCTAATTCTAATCATTTTGGAATTACCTTGGATGACCAGAAGCTTCTAGAATCAGACTTATACATGGAATTGTAATTCTATTTTCATTCAAGATCGGAAATTGCCGTAATTCTATTCTAATTCAAAGACGGTAATTATTTGGAGGAGAGACAACTTGGGGCTATAAATACACACCTTGGGGGACATAAAAATCATCACCCATCCACCAGAGATCAGATCTACTTCATATCACCTACACACCATAATTCGTTCAGAGCACGAGATTGAGAAGCCAAGGCGAGGATTGCGACGACAAGAAGATCTAGACATAGTTTTCTTGGATTCCTTTGTTTAAGCGTATCTTTTGGATGCTTGTTTCATTCACGGATTTGTTCTCTAAACCTTGTTATATTATTGATTTTTTCATCTTTTTCATCTTGTTCATTATCATGTTATCATCAAATCCCATGGTGACGAAAGGTTCAATTATGAACTAATCGTTGTCGTGGGATCCTAGCGGATTTATCTATGTAGCTTAGTAGTTTGCATGCCTTAAAGATTTATGTGTGGTGGATTCTTGATATCCTCGTATGGTTGTGTTTCATGTATTTAGATGCGTAGCTAACATCTAATTTGTTAATCTCTTGCTAAACGAGAGTGGATCTTGAGATTTAGAACTTGCCATGCTAGCATAGGATAGGTTGATGTTTTAACATCATGATTTGTGGCATTAGTAGAGATATTATGCTACCCTATGTGATCTAAGTGGATAACTTGTGCTTAAACCTTTATGTTTTCAAATTCTATAGAGATATAGGGTCTAAACATGATAGGTGTCTATTCATCTTCTATCTCTTTTATGGATGTATGTGTAGTTTGGTACTAGTATACCGAGAGGTAGCTTTTACTCGTTTCGTGTTATTCGATCAGATATCAAAACCATCACATGTATTTATTAAAGGCTGCAACTCTAAGTGAAGTAGATAATGAAGTTAGGATTCCATGTTTATTCTCGTATAAGTAATTCGATTTTAATTCTTGTCAATTAGTTAATTCTTAGTTTTATAATTTGCAACTTAGTTTAATTTAGATAATCAAATCCAAATTTGTTAATTGTCTTAGCAGTGAGTTAAAACCATACATTATTGCATAGGTACATCGACTGAATTAGAACCAAAACCAGATCTCTGTGGAACAAACTTGATTTCTATCTATATTACTTGTGACCATGTATACTTGCGTGATATTGTGTTAACAAGGAGGCCCGGGACGTCCTGAGCTCAATGACTGCAAAAAGGAAGGAGATGGAGAAGGAGGCAGAGGCTGCAAGGACCGAGCTTCTCGAGCTGCGGAAGACTATTGAAGTCGAGTCAAACAAGTTTAAGGAGGCGGCCAAAGCCCTTGCTGATGAGAGAGATTCTGCCAAGGCCAAAATGAAAGAGTATAGAGACGAGGTGAAGAAGCTCCGGGATGAGCTGAAGGCCAAGAAGCCCGGGGAGCAGGTGATTGCTGAGTTCCGGGATTCGGATGCCTATGTTGATGACTTGGCAACCGTAGCATCATAAAAGATTCACTGCTGCTGGGTGGTTTCTGAAAAAATGTTCAAGACCGATCCCGGGACTGCTACCCGGGATAACTTTATCACGGCGTACATTGATGCTGAGGATGCTTTGGCCCGGGGCGAAGGCGATCCTAAACCTTATGTTGCTCCCGACTCTTCTCCTCCTCCCGAAGCTTGATTCACAATACTGGCTGCGTTCCAGAGTTCGGGCTATGCCCATGTAATCCTTATTTCTTCTACCTTGAACTTTACTTGAATTGTTGTAGCCTTCTAACTATCAGGTGTTTTGGGCTGTTGGTCAGCCCGGCCTGTTCCTTTAATTTGCTCGTATTTTCTACCTTTATTTTTGCGTATCTTAGTTTGGCTTGTCTTGCCCCCCACTCCCTTATGCGGGTGAACCGGATAAGGGAGTTTGTGGTCAAAAATATTTCCAATTGTTCATGTTTAAGTATCTCCGGGCCAAGGTACTACCCTTATAGCCCAGGATTCAGCCGTACTTTCCAAGTATGCGAACTTGGAAACTACGTAAAATTTCCAAGTAGGAATTATGCTTTGGTTGCTTTGCTCCGGGCCAAGGTGATAACCTTTTACCCGGGATTCAGCCATACTTGGAAATTATGCAAAATTTCCAAGTAGGGGTTTGTTTTTGGTTCGTTGCTCTGGGCCTAGGTGATAGCCTTTGACCCGGGATTCAGCCATACTTGGAACTTTTGCAAAATTTCCAAGTAGGAGTCTATTTTTGGTTGGTTGCTCCGGGCCGAGGTGATAACCTTTGACCCGGGATTCAGCCATACTTGGAAATTATGCAAAATTTCCAAGTAGGAGTTTGTTGTATAAAGAAAACATTGGAAAAGTAATATTCAACTTTCATTGATAGCTTTGAGTGATTACAAGCGTCTTTACATTCCTACTACAAAATAGTTGTTGCTTTAGATGAAGTCCTTTGCTCTACGGATAATATTTTCTGAGTCTGAGGCCGTGCCAAGTGTTAGGGACCTCGGAGCCATCCATGTGATTGAGCTTGTAGGTCCCGGGCGGAGTACTTCTTTGACTTGGTAGGGGCCTTCCCACTTAGGCATGAGCTTGCCAGTGTTTGTGGGGTCCGATGCCTCCGTGTCCCGGAGTACTAGGTCACCGATTTGGAAATTCTTCACCCTTGATTTCTTTCTGAAGTGCTCTCTTGTTTTTTCTTTGTATTTCTCTATTCTTTCCACATCTTTATCCCTGACCTCGTCTACTAGTTCGAGGTTTGCCCGGAGCCCCTATTCATTTGCAATTTCATCAAAATTAATCACTCTGTAGGATGGGGAGCCCACTTCAATTGGTAACAAGGCTTCGGTCCCATAGGCTAGCTTGAACGGAGTTTCACCTGTCCCGGACCTCGGGCTTGTTCGGTATGACCATAGCACGTTGGGTAGCTCTTCGGGCCATTTGTTCTTTCTTTCTTGCAGCCTTTTCTCAATTCCCCTTAGTAGAATCCTATTTGTGACTTCAACTTGGTCGTTGTCCTGAGGATGTGCTACTAATGACTTCTTATGTTTGATTCCCCTTTCTTTGAGGTAGTTTTCAAAATCTGAACCAACGAACTGGGGTCCGTTATCTGAGACCAAAACTTTGGGCAGCCCGAACTGCATTAGGATATTATCCATGAACTTGATGCAATCTTGTTGATTTATGGTCCTCATTGCTTTGGCTTCCGCCCACTTGGTCATGTAGTCAATGGCTACTAGCAGGAACCTCAAGTCGCCTTTAGCTCGGGGAAAGGGTCCTGAAAATGCACACCTAGAGGGGGGTGAATAGGTGTAAATGGCTAACTATGTATAACTAAAACTGATTTTAAGAATTACCAGAAACAGCTTACTGATTACGTTTTAAGCAGAAACAGTATGCTGAATACACAGACAACAAGTACAGTAAAGTGCAGAAACAGTAAGCTAAATGCAAGCAGTAAGTAAATAATAGAAAATAAAGGACACAGAGACTTTTAGCCAGGTTCGACCCCTAACCCCTATGGTCTACGTCCTGGTCCCTTACCAACTTGGTAAGAGAATATATTATTGATCACTGAAATAAGCCAATTACAAGATACAACAATATATCTCCCTCAATACCCAGCTGTTGACAAATGGCGTGCTGAACTCCTGTTTCTGAACTTGCTCTCTAAGCTATACTTCCCAAGTATACTTCTCTAGCAGCGTTCACCAAACCCTAGTTCCCTAGCCAAACTGTCCAACAACTAATCCTTACAAATCGAACAATACAATCAATAAAGGATACAACTCAAACTATGAAATCTTCAAGATATAGCACGTATCAATATACTAAGAGCTCGAGAGAATTAAAAGATATAGCAATGAAAAACTGAGTTGTTTGAAATCTTGTGTGCTTGAATATTTTCTCTGAAGTGTTGTCAACGAATGAACACAAGACAAATTATAAATAGTCTCACAACCAACGTTCGGAAAATCAATCAACCATTATTCGAACGATTTAGAAATCAATTTCTAACGTTCAAATGATCACAGAGATTTTACCAACGTTCTTGTGAACGTTTGACAGAGAGTTTGAAAGAGATGAATCGATTGAAAAGTTTAACCCTTCTGTTCTGTATGTATAAAACGTGTATAGGAGGTTTTAGCAAGAATATCTTTTAAAAGCGGAAACTCCTATAAGATTTATCACGGTTTTAATAAAAGATATTTGAAAAGATTTGAGCTCTAAATATATTGTATACGTATTATATGATAAAGATATCTTACAATATATTTCCTGAAATAAAACCATGAGAAACAATCTCGATCTTTGTCTTCAGGATTTCTGCCAGTTGCGAATGGCTTGCTGTTTGAGTCTGCCAGTTGTGAAAGTCTGCTGTTTGAGTCTGTCAGTGTGAAATGGCTTGCTGGACTGTCCCTGTTATAGCACCAGATAGCTTGCTGTTTGTATATTCTCTGTAAACAATCAGTACACTTAATATACCCTGCAAAACCAAGTTAGTACAACCATAACACAATGTTTTATATCAAACTACAAGCAAATAGCTTGCTGAAAGTGATCATCAAAACCATAGGAGTATCAATCTCCCCCTTTTTGATGATTACACAATATTTAGGAGAAATAAGAACTCCCCCTAAATCCCTGCATATTAGTACATTTTGATATAAAACAGATTCAAGATAAACAAGCATAATAGTTATATCTAAATCGAATATCTTGACCAAACGGTTCTCCTAAATTTCTCCCCCTTAATCCATCAAAATTCAACAAAAAGAATATTAGTACAGGTCTGGAATAAGCATAGAGAAATAAATTTTAAAAATTAAATCATGGTAATGGCATATAAACAGTTCAGATACAAATGGTAAGCCAATGTTACCCATTTTGTGCTTGTCAGCTTGCTGACTACACAGTACACATGCCAAGTTCCATTCGAATAGCTGCAAATCTTTCTTCAGCCAATGGCTTTGTGAAGATATCTGCTAGTTGAACTTCAGTTGATACAAATACCAACTCAATCTTCCCCTTTGCTGCATTATCTCTTAAGAAATGGTGACGAACGTCAATATGCTTCGTTCTTGAGTGATTGACAGGATTCTTGGAGATATTGATAGCACTCGTGTTGTCACAATATATTGGAATTTTTCCACACTTGATATTGAAATCCCTTAGAGTCTGAATCATCCATAAAATTTGAGAGCAACAGCTACCAGCTGCTAGATACTCTCCTTCGGCCGTTGATAGAGCCACAGAAGCTTGCTTTTTGCTTTGCCATGAAACCAAGCTTTGTCCAAGGAATGTACAAACACCACTTGTACTCTTTCTATCAGTTTGAGACCCTGCATAATCTGCATCACTATACCCCACGAGATCAAAAGTATTTGTGATAGGATAGAACAAACCAAGATTGATAGTACCACTTAAATATTTAAAAATCCTTTTAACCGCATTTAAGTGAGACTCTTTAGGGTTGGATTGAAACCTTGCACAAACACAAACACTATACATGATATCAGGTCTTGAGGCAGTTAAATATAGTAGACTTCCAATCATACCTCTATACCTTTTGACATCCACATCCTTACCATTCTCATCTGCAAACAGCTTGCTGTTTTGAGTCATAGGAGTTGTTTTTGCTTTGACATCTTCAAAACCAAATCTTTTGAGCAGATTCTTTGTATACTTGGATTGATGCACATAAATACCATCATTGGTTTGCTTGATTTGGAGACCCAAGAAATAGTTGAGTTCCCCCATCATGCTCATGTCAAATTCATCGTACATGCACTTATAAAACCACTCACACATAGATTCATTAGTAGAACCAAATACAATATCATCCACATATATTTGAACAACAAGAATATCTTTACCATTTTGCTTTGTAAATAATGTGGGATCGATATTACCTCGAGTGAATCCATTTTTGAGAAGAAACTTACTGAGTCTCTCATACCACGCTCTAGGGGCCTGCCTTAAACCATATAATGCCTTCTTGAGCTTGTAAACATAATCATGAAACTTCTCATGTTCGAATCCAGGAGGCTGTTTGACATAGACTTCCTCATTCAGCACGCCATTTAGAAATGCGCTTTTTACGTCCATTTGATATAACTTGAATTTCTTGTAGCATGCATAAGCAATAAGCATTCTGATTGATTCTAAACGAGCAACAGGAGCATATGTTTCATCAAAATCAATTCCTTCTTGTTGATTATATCCTTGAGCCACGAGCCTTGCCTTATTTCGAGTGACGGTTCCAAACTCATCCACTTTGTTCTTGAGCACCCATTTGGTTCCTAGGATAGAAGCATCTTCTGGAGGCTTTACAAGTTCCCAAACATCACATCTCTCGAATTGGTTGAGTTCCTCTTGCATGGCCATGATCCAGTTTTCATCTTCTAATGCTTCCTTGAAATTTTTGGGTTCTTCTTGAGCTAAAAAGGCAGCATAAGCACAAAAGTTTGCTTTTCCTCTTCTTGTTGTGATTCCATCTGATATATTTCCAATGACAAGTTCTGGAGGATGATTCTTTACTGTCCTTGTAGCCTTTGGTAGAGAATATTGAGCAATTTCTTCATTTGAAGTTATTCTGACCACTTCAGCTTGCTGACTTGAAGTTCCAGCTTGCTGTTTTCCATTCTCAGTAGTGTTCTTGGCTTGCTGACTTCCAGTAACTTGAGGTTGTATATTATCAGTTTCACCTGCAAATTCTTCCTCATCTCTTGGCAGATCATTGTTAGGTTCTTGAAAAGTAACATCAATAGATTCTTCAACTATATGTTTATTTAAATTATAAACTCTATATGCTCTACTAGTTAAAGAATAGCCAAGAAAAATTGCTTCATAAGACTTAGCATCGAATTTACCATCATTATCAATTGTCTTGAGCACAAAACACTTTGAGCCAAAGATCTTGAAGTAACTAATGTTTGGCTTCTTTTTCCTCAACAATTCATACGGAGTTTTGTTCAAAATAGGCCTGATTATGACTCTGTTCAACAAATAGCATGCTGTATTCACTGCTTCTGCCCAAAAACTTCTAGGCAGCTTGCTTTCTTGCAAAAGAGTCCTTGCTGTTTCTTGTAGTGACCTGTTCTTCCTTTCTACCACTCCATTCTGTTGTGGAGTCCTTGGTGCAGAAAATTCATGTGTAATTCCTCTTTTTTCACAATAAGCAATGAAGTCTTTGTTGAGAAATTCACCTCCTCTATCACTTCTTATACCTACAAGCTTTGTATTCAACTTGTTCTCAAGTAATTTGATTAGCTTCTTAAACTCATCAAAAGCACAATCTTTAGTACGAAGAAATAATACCCATGTAAATCTAGAATAATCATCTACAATCACAAAACCATATTGTTTACCTCCAATACTCTTGTAAGCTTCTGGACCAAATAAGTCCAAATGCAGAAGCTCTAAGGGTTTAGAAGTAGATACCATTTTCTTTGATTTGTGAGTACTTCGAAGCTGTTTTCCCAATTGGCAAGCTGAACAGACTTCTATTTTGACATACTTTAGCTTGGGCAGCCCTCTCACTAGTTTCTTGCTTGATAACTTTCTGAGCAAATCCATGTGTGCATGTCCCAATCTTCTATGCCAAATATATGGGTCATTATCCACTGCAGCCAAACAGCATGCTGTTTCCTGCATATCAAAGTTTAATACATATATATTTCCTTCCCTTCTAGCAACTAGGGGGAATTTGTTAGTACCAATAGTAATAATAGCTTTATCAATGCCTAATTCAACATGATGTCCATCATCAAATAATTGAGTAACACTCAGCAAGTTATAAGAAAGACCTTTGACATATTGAACTTTATCAATTGAAATATTACTATTACCAATAGAACCGGTACCAAGGATTTGAAGAGTTTTGCTATTCCCAATTGTCACTCTTCCACCCTTTTTCATTTTGAGATTAATAAACTGAGATTTGTCTCCACACATATGTCTTGTGCATCCACTGTCCAAGATCCATTGCTTTGACTTGACCTTAGCAGCAAGGCACATCTAAAAAACAAACAAAAATACCTCAATGTTTTGGTACCCATATAGGTTTGGGTCCAGGTTGGTTAGTAGCAAGAATATATAAAGCATTTAAATCAGATTTCTTGATCCACATTTGGACCACTTTTGGGGACTGATCATTCTGTTGGTAAGCTGTTTGTCTCCTGCTATTTGTATTCTGGTATGCTGTTTGTCTCCTGTCTGGTCCATTCTGGTAAGCTATTTTCTGTTTGTCTGATCCATTCTGGTATGCTGTTTTCGTCTTATGATATATTTGAACCACACAATTCTTTTCCAGATGTCCTTTTCCACCACATTTGTTGCATGTCTTCCAAGGCATAGCATAATTGTAGGGAATGCCATTCCTTCCATCATATTTGAGCACCTTATCTTTCTTGTTGAAGTTTAGACCAACACCTTCTCTGACTAAGGGGACATTTGCCTTCTTCATCATTGTCTTTAAAGTGTCTTCACCTTGAACAAAAGTTTCCATGCCCTTCTTGAGATCTTTGACTTCTGTTTCTAGGAGAGTGATCACTTCAGCTTGCTGTTTGATGAGTTCAGCTTGCTGAACTCTCTTTTCAGCAGTTTTTGAGGATTCGGCTTGGCTAGATTCCTTCATTTTGTATGATTCCAATGCTTTAGCTTTAGTTTTGACATCAGACCTTAGCTCTTTGATTTCTTCAGTCAAGGTCTTGTTTCTCTTTTCAAGTAACTTGACATTAGCCTCTAAATGTCTGTTCTTAGTATTGAGTTCCTTGATCTCTGTAGCTTTACTGAATGAAGTTGAATCCCATTCTTCCATTTTTGGCAACAGATCTTTTACCATTTTGGATAAATAGGCATTCTTATCAGTCAGCTTGCTGATTTCAGCCTTTAGTGCCATGTGTTCTTCAATTGTAACACTATTTTGTTCCTGCATGGTTAGTGAATCTAACAAAGTATCATCTGAAGAAATATAATCATTAAAAGAGTTTACCTCACTAGAATCCTCTTCAGAATCAGTTTCAGCATACACTCCTTCTGAATTTCCTTGAGTAGATTCATCTTCAATTCCAACAAGTGCTAAGTTCACCATTTCTTCACTTGAGTCATCACTGGAATCTGAATCATCATCACTCCAAGTCAGTAGAGCCTTTGATTTCTTCTTATCCTTGAAAACAGTAGGCTGTTTTGACTCCAGTTTGTAGCAGTTCCTTTTATAGTGACCTGGCTTGCCACATTCGAAACAAGTTTCCACCTTAGAGTCTTTTGAGCCTTTCTTGTTGTTGTAGTAGCCACCTCTTTCCCTTTTCATCATGTTCTTCTTTTCTATCAGCCTCTTGATCTTCTTTGAAATAAGTGCAAGTTCCTCATCTGAATCAGATTCATCATTAGAGTCAATTGACTTGCTGTTTTTAGAATGGAGAGCCATATTCTTCATCTTTTCTGTTGGAGCTTTAACACTTGAACTTCCCACCTGATTTCCATTTATCTTGCTTTCAAATTGCTCTAGCTCAGCAAATACAGCCAAGTGATCCATAGTATCAATAAGTGGTGAGGATTCCAAGGCAGTAACTTTGGCTTTGTAGATAAATGGTACTGCACTTAAGAACTTCATATTGATTTCATCTTGTGGTATAGATTTTCCAAGCCTCTTCAATGAGTTAATAGTAACTTGAAACCGTGCTTGACTATCCTTGACAGTTTCACCTTCATTAAGCTTGAAGTTTCCAAAGTCATTCATTAGCTTGCTAAGTTTCACCTTCTTTAGAGATTTCGAACCTTCATGATAAGTCTCCAAAGCATCCCACATTTCTTTTGCTGATTTGAGTGAAGATACTTTATCATATTCAGCCTGGTTCAAACCATTCATAAGAGAACTCCTAGCCTTTCCATTGTAGCCAAGTTTGATTAATTCATCCGGAGTGAGATCATCAACATCCTTTGGCTTGCCATCCTTGTCAAGAAAGACATATGGGCCTTTTTGCACAACTCTCAGAACTAATGGATCTCTGGATAAGTGAGTTTCCATGCTGCTTTTCCACCAGTGGTAGTTGTGTGTGCCATGGAGAAGTGGAGGCCTAAAATCAGATTTTCCTTCGGGATAGTTTTCAGCCATTATGATCGAATACTTTCCTGTTACAGAATTGTTAGTATACCAAAGCTCTGATACCAAATGAAAATGCACACCTAGAGGGGGGTGAATAGGTGTAAATGGCTAACTATGTATAACTAAAACTGATTTTAAGAATTACCAGAAACAGCTTACTGATTACGTTTTAAGCAGAAACAGTATGCTGAATACACAGACAACAAGTATAGTAAAGTGCAGAAACAGTAAGCTAAATGCAAGCAGTAAGTAAATAACAGAAAATAAAGGACACAGAGACTTTTAGCCAGGTTCGACCCCTAACCCCTATGGTCTACGTCCTGGTCCCTTACCAACTTGGTAAGAGAATATATTATTGATCACTGAAATAAGCCAATTACAAGATACAACAATATATCTCCCTCAATACCCAGCTGTTGACAAATGGCGTGCTGAACTCCTGTTTCTGAACTTGCTCTCTAAGCTATACTTCCCAAGTATACTTCTCTAGCAGCGTTCACCAAACCCTAGTTCCCTAGCCAAACTGTCCAACAACTAATCCTTACAAATCGAACAATACAATCAATAAATGATACAACTCAAACTATGAACTCTTCAAGATATAGCACGTATCAATATACTAAGAGCTCGAGAGAATTAAAAGATATAGCAATGAAAAACTGAGTTGTTTGAAATCTTGTGTGCTTGAATATTTTCTCTGAAGTGTTGTCAACGAATGAACACAAGATAAATTATAAATAGTCTCACAACCAACGTTCGGAAAATCAATCAACCATTATTCGAACGATTTAGAAATCAATTTCTAACGTTCAAATGATCACAGAGATTTTACCAACGTTCTTGTGAACGTTTGACAGAGAGTTTGAAAGAGATGAATCGATTGAAAAGTTTAACCCTTCTGTTCTGTATGTATAAAACGTGTATAGGAGGTTTTAGCAAGAATATCTTTTAAAAGCGGAAACTCCTATAAGATTTATCACGGTTTTAATAAAAGATATTTGAAAAGATTTGAGCTCTAAATATATTGTATACGTATTATATGATAAAGATATCTTACAATATATTTCCTGAAATAAAACCATGAGAAACAATCTCGATCTTTGTCTTCAGGATTTCTGCCAGTTGCGAATGGCTTGCTGTTTGAGTCTGCCAGTTGTGAAAGTCTGCTGTTTGAGTCTGTCAGTGTGAAATGGCTTGCTGGACTGTCTCTGTTATAGCACCAGATAGCTTGCTGTTTGTATATTCTCTGTAAACAATCAGTACACTTAATATACCCTGCAAAACCAAGTTAGTACAACCATAACACAATGTTTTATATCAAACTACAAACAAATAGCTTGCTGAAAGTGATCATCAAAACCATAGGAGTATCAGGTCCCACTATGTCGATGCCCCATACAGCAAAGGGGATTGGCGAGAGGACCGAAGAGGGTAGGACCGGGCTTTGTCTTGGTACGTTGCTGAATAGCTGGCAATTTCTACATTTCTTGACAAACTCCATTGCATCAGAGTCGATTGTTGGCCAGTACTACCCTTGCCTTATGATTTTGTAGGCAAGGGCTTTCGCAGACATGTGGTCTTCACAAATTCCCTCGTGCACCTCTTGCAAACAGTAGTTGGCCTCCTCCGGGCCCACACACTTCAGAACTGGAGATGAGAACGTTCTGCGATAGAGTTGGTTATCTTCAATGAAGTACTTTGCTGCTTTGTTTTTCAGCCGCCTAGCTTCGTTCTTGTCCCCGAGCAACTCCCCCTTTTCCAGGTAGAGGATAAAAGGGGTCATCCAGTTCGGGCTGTCATCTATTTCCATTATTTCTTCTTGATCAATAGCCGGTTTTTCAAGTTCTTCAAAGTAGACGGAGCTATCTAGTTCGGCTGAGTTTTGAACTAGTCTGGAGAGCTCATCCGCTTCAGAGTTTTCTTCTCTATTAATCTGACTGATTTGGTATTTCGGGATGGTGGTTAAATAGCTTTTGATCAGGGCTTGATATTGAGCCAATTTGGGATCTTTGGCGATGTACTCCCCTTTTGTTTGACGTACCACAATTTGGGAATCGCTATAGATGCTCAGATTTCGGAGTTTCAGAGTTCGGGCTAGTCTTAGCCCAGCAAGGAGAGCCTCATATTCTGACTGATTATTGGTTGCTTGAAATTTGAAGGCTATTGCCTGTTTGATCTGAAGGCCGTCCGGGCTTTTCATGATGACCCCGGCCCCGGACCTGTCCGCTGTAGAGGAACCATCTACATGGAGGGTCCATGAGTCAAGGCCTTTGTCCGGGGTTACCTCATGTTGCGGCTCAGGAAAGGAGCATTCCACGATGAAGTCTGCCAGGGCTTGTGCCTTGATTGTTGTCCGGGGTATGAAGGTCAAGTGGTATTGGCTTAACTCTATTACCCAATTTATCAATCTTCCGGAGGCATCTGGCTTGTGGATTATCCGTCTTAGCGGCTGATCAGTTACCACTTTGATCTCTTTCCCTTGGAAGTAGTGTTTGAGTTTTCTCGAGGCTGTGATTAAGGCAAGGGCAAACTTCTCCAGATTGGGGTACCGGGTGATAAGTGGATTTTATATCCACTCGGAGCGTTCCATATCGGCTTAAATTGATTGCTTTGGCCTCAAGTTTGTTGTAGTTTTGAAGTGTTTTGCTTAATTGCGCAGGGTTGAAGAAATGTCGATTAATGGAGTAGTTTCGGTCGTTTTGGAGTTGATTTATGTTATGGAATGAAGAATGGAGGCTAATGTCAGCTACCAAGAAGTATACAAGTCAAGAAGAATTAAAGACGGAAGCTCATGCAAAAGGAACGGGAAGAAAAGGCTGAAAAACGAAGAAAAAAATGCAGAAAAAATCCATCAGATTTCAGCCGGGCAGTCTGCCCCAGATTTCGAGTAGTCTGCGCCAGAAATGGGGTGTTTGTGCAGATTGTGCCCGTGCAGACTGCTCCAAACTCGCGCAGGGTGCGCTAGAAGTCGCTGAAAAATTACAATTTTGCCTTTTTTACGATTTTGGCCATATCTTGAGTTCTACAAGTCCGTTTTTGACGATCTTACAGTCCACGCGAAGCTAACGAGATTCTCTTTCATTCTAAAGTGGTCCAGATGTCAAAACATGAATGGAACGGCCCAGAAATACTGAAGAAAAGTCAGCTACGAAATTTCCTTAAAAACAGAATCAGTTTAGGAAACGTATTTTGCAGAAATTCTATTTTAACTCTATTTTGGGGAATTTCTTGCTGGGCAAGACTTCTAGAGCCTATATAAACACATCCAGCCCTTGTAATTTGTAACATTACAGACAATTACATATCATAGCTTAGTTTTGCAAGGAAGAAAAGGAGAGAAGGATTCAACGCTCGTGACAAGCAACGGATCTAGATCTACTTCATCTTTTGTGTTACCTTGGATTATAGATTTGTTTTCTCAACTCTTTATTTTAATAATATTATTGCTTCTTTCTTCCATATCTTGTTTATTATCATGTTTTCATCAAATCCCATGATGATGAATGGTTCAATTATGAGCTAATCGTTGTCATGAGATTCTAACGGAGTTATTTATGTAGCTTAGTAGTTTGATTGCTTTAAAGATTATGTGTGGTGAATTCTTGATATCCTTGTATGGTTGTGTTTCATGTATTTAGATGCATCGCGAACATCTAATTTGTTAATCTCTCGCGAAACGAGAGTGGATCTTGAGATTAGAACTTGCCATGCTAGCATAGGATAGGTTGATGTTTTAACATCATGATTTGTGGCATGAATAGAGATATTATGCTGCCCTATGTGATCTATGTGGATAACTTGTGCTTAAACCTTTATGTTTTCAAATTCTATAGAGATATAGGGTCTAAACATAATTGGTGTCTACCCATCTTCTATCTCTTTTGTGGATGCATGCGTAGTTTGGTACTAGTATACCGAGAGGTAACTTTTACTTATTTCATGTTGTCCGATCAGATATCAAATCCCACATGTGTATTGATTAAAGGCATCGACTTTAAATGAAGTATTTAATGAAGTTAGGATCCCATGTTTATTCTCATATAAGTAATTCGATTTTAATTCTCGTCAATTAGTTAATTCTTAGATTTATAATTTGCATCTTAGTTTAATTTAGATAATCAAAACAAATTTGTTACTTTTCTTAGCAGTGAATTAAAACCATACATTGTTGCATAGGCATATTTACTGAATAGAACCATAACCAGATCTCTGTGGAACGAACTTGAATTATATTACTTGTGACCACGTATACTTGTGTGATTTTGTGTTAACAAGTTTTTGGCACCGCTGCCGGGGATCATCGGTGTTTTATTTTTAGTTTATGTGCTTGTCAATAGTGGTCATTAGCGTTCACTGACTCGGATTTCTTACTTGTTTTGTTTGTTTCGTGGTGTTTCAGGTACTTAGGTTTGTATGCGAACACGCTTACAAGCTTGTTTGGAAGAACTGGCAAAAGACGATCTTGTAGAGAATAGAGAGGATAAGAACGAGGAAGCTGAAACTATAGTAGCAATGGCAGATGCAGCAGCTAAGGCGTTGAAGGAGTATTCTCAGCCGAAGATCAATGATATCCAGTCGAGTATTATCAGGTCGGCCATCACGGCTAATAACTTCGAAATCAAGCCGGGCACTATTCAGATGCTACAGAATTCGGTTCAGTTTGGGGGTGCTCCTACGGAGGATCCTAACATGCATATTCGGGACTTTATCGAGATCTGTGATACTTTCAAGTTCAATGGTGTTTTGGATGATGCTATCAAGTTGAGGCTTTTCCCATTCTCTTTGAAGGATAAGGCCAAGGGCTGGTTACACTCTCTACCACCTAGTTCCATTACTACATGGGAGGATCTTGCTCAGAAGTTTCTTACTAAATTCTTCCATATGGCGAAAACTACAGCAATAAGGAACCAGCTAACTCAATTTCAGCAGCAATCTGGAGAGTCTATGGGCTAAGAGCTATGATGAAGCTTATGAACTTATTGAGACGATGACTGCTAATGAATATCAGAATCCAACCCAGAGACTATCTCAAGGCAAGGTAGCAGGTATTTTTGAAGTGGATGCAGCTTCAGCTATTGCAGCTCAGTTGAAGGCTTTAACTATGAAGGTGGATTCTCTTGCAAATTATGGAGTTCATTAGGTGGCTAGTGTTTGTGAGTTATGTGCGGGCGCACATGAGACGAATCAGTGTGCTATCTCTTCTGAATTAGCACAGTTCGTGAGTAATTTCCAAAGACCTGCTGCACCAGTTCCAGCTACTTATCATCCTAGCAACAGGAATCATCCCAATTTCAGCTGGAGCAATAATCAAAGTGCACAACAACCTTATCAGCAACAGTTTCAGGGACAGCAAGCGAAGCCATTCAATTAGGGCTATCTGCAGCCCTATGCTTCAAGGCAAACTTATCAACCTCCGGGATTTCAGCAGCAACAACCCCAGGCTCATGCGGGGCAATCATCTAATGAAAAATCGGAAATGGATGAGTTTAGGATGATGATGAAGAACCTGCAAGCTTCTCAAAAGATCTTGGAAAACCAGATGGGACAGATTACAAGTGCCTTACTAAATATGCAACAAGGAACTCTTCTAAGTAATACAGAGGTTAATCCAGGCAAGAGGGAGGTCCATGAGCAGGTGAAAGCAGTTACTTTGAGATCAGGAAGGGTTACAACAGATCCAAAATCAGCAACTAAGGAAGATGAAGATGTTCAGAATCAGCAGGTTGAAAAATCTACAGTGCCAGATGTGACACCCCCCAAATCCGGGGTCAGAAGATTTGGTTGTCACGCAAAAATCCTCAAAATAAAACATCTGCTTAATAATAATCATCCACTTGTGATTGTCCAACACTGGAAATATAACACTTGTGACCCCAAACATACCAAGATCTTTTAAGGTTATAGGGCTAGAAACAAGAATCCAAATTCCATTAGATAGAAAGCATTCATTCTTTACAACATTCTCTTTGATCAAATCTTAAACCACTGGTGTAACTTCGATAAAAAGTACGCCAGGCCAACTAGACTATACATAATAATAATAATAAATATTAGAACTCAATTATATAAAATAGATCTTACTCTAAATCCAAACATCCTGAGCCAAGTCATCTTCGAAATAGCATCACGCTTCTTCTCTTTCTGAACTGTGCGGATACGTCTTGCCAAACTACCTTACTGAAATGTTAGAATTTACAACAGCAAGTATGAGCGAAAGAAATGCTCAGCAAGTGTATAAAAATTTTGATATAAAACCAGGATAAGTGGGGCATAAAAATCAACTGAAATGTAAAACAGTTTATAGAGAAACTGAATCAACAACTGTGATATAATTCAAACCATAACCGAAATCATTTGGCATGTCATAAAAATGAATCATCTGCCAACTCACAATATATAATAGCCATTCGGGCGATATGGATTGGATACACTTATATAACTGGAACACAAAACACCATTGCCCCCTGATCAGGTTCATAAGCAATGGGACCCTTTATAGTCACCGGTACGTTACGATACCCGTGCTATAATTCGGATTTCTTGAGGGTACCAAAATAAATAAAGACATAACACCATTGCCCCCTGATCAGGTTCATAAGCAATGGGACCCTTTATAGTCACCGGTACGTTACGATACCCGTGCTATAATTCGGATTTCTTGAGGGTACCAAAATAAATAAAGACATAACACCATTGCCCCCTGATCAGGTTCATAAGCAATGGGACCCTTTATAGTCACCGGTACGTTACGATACCCGTGCTATAATTCGGATTTCTTGAGGGTACCAAAATAGGCAAGTAATGTTAGCCTATAGGAAGATGGAATGGTTACCATATCCTCCTTAAATATAACTGGACTAACTACTCAACGTGGCCTCCTACGCTTTACCATTTTCCAATCCAATAGAGCAATTTCCGAATTCAACAGGAAATGCTTAGTTTCACATACAGTTCACATCCTTATTATTTACTACGATAATAAGGATATGAAGAGTTTATCTTAAACAATTCCCCACATTAAGGATACCAATATCAAGCAACTGTGTTCGCACAAAAATATTTAAGAACCACAAATAGCTCTGAACAACAACTATTTGTCATGATATGAATAAATGAAACAGAAAATAAAAAGTGTATAGGATGATCAAGAAAATACTTGCCTCTGGTCCTTAGCTATTGCGCAAAGTCGAGGTAACACATCTACCTTCTTCTTCTATCTTACGTCATCACATCCTCTGTTGTAATCATTCGTTGGTTTGACGCTCTTGCGATTGCCACGAGTTTGACCCGTTGACATCGATCCTGCGCGTCTACTTCAATATCTCTATCCGAAGAAAATAATTGAAAATGTCCCCTTTGAACATAGGCGTTTTCCCGGTGTTAAAACACATCACAAGTAAACCAGCAATTCCACAAATAATACTTTCATCTTCAACCTTCTTTATCACAATCCACAAACAATACTGCATCCATCTCCAACCTCCTTTATTAGACATCTACTTATCTCCCCTGATAACCTAAATCAATACTCACCAATTAATCCTTGCGAAAATACAAGATATCCGACCATCGTTGCCAGTAAATCAAAGAAAACATCGTTTATTCTTAATGACATCTTATAATATAAACCACATAAACAATTAACACACATTAACTATATATATATCGATCACAACTCAATTTATAACCTAACCCCTGATACTTAATACTTGACAATTTACATCGCACGTATAAGGACTTGATAAGTAGATCACATAATCACATAGCACGTAATTCACATAGCAGATACGACTCACAATTTAAAAGAGCACTCAAAATAATTTTAGAATATTTAAAAAAATATATTAAATCACTTAAAAGAATTTTAAAAGATTTAAATACCCTTTTTGAATCAAAAAGGATCGCTAATAAACCCTCCGGGTAATTATTGGATTCCCAAAATATTTTAATAAATATTTAATCCGGGTTTATAAATAATTCTAGAATTTTAAAACTATTTTTTTCACTCCCGGATTATTTTTTTAGGATTTAAAACAATTTCTTTCTATTTTAAATTACTTTTAAACAGAAAATTGGTTAATAATCCTAAATAAATTAATTAGAATCAAGTAATAATTAATTAATAAAATTATCTAATAAATAATTACGTTTATTAGATAATCAAATTAATTAAATCATTATCTGATATTAATTAATATAATTAAAGGAATTTAATTCTTAATTATTTTCGAATTAAAAACAAATAAATAAAGAAATAAAGAAATAATAAAAATAAAATTCAGAAATAAATTCTAGATTTATAAAACATTTTCAGAAAATAAAATTTCTGAAATTTATAATTAAATTCAAGATTATAAAGTAATTAAAAGTAAATAAAAGTAAATAAAGTAAATAAAAGTAATAATATATTTTATTTTTTTTAACAATCAACATCGTCTTCCTCCTGGAAGATTTACAGACCCCCCCCCCAAATACTGTTCACTCCGGTCCGGCAAAAATCCGGCTATCTCCGGCGAGGCCCAAAATCACACCCTTTCTAAAATTTTTAGCTTGTAACACGTTCCAAATCAAACCCAAAATTTAACCACAACATCAAACGCGTAAATTGGCCAAGATTTAGTCAATTCCGGCAAAAATTCAAGCTCTCCGGTGAGCTTCAAACATTTTTCGATGAACCGAAAATCAACACCAAACTACGAGTAGGGATGGGCATCGGGGCACTTCGGGGCCGGGGAGTGCTATCCCCGCCCCCATCCCCGAATTCAAACCCGATCCCCGTCCCCGGCCCGATCCCCGTCGGGGATTATTTTTTATTCCCCGTCCCCGGCCCGAACGGGTAACAGGGATCCCCGCGGGGAATCGGGGAATTTCATTTTAAACAAAAAATAATATTTAAATAATATTAAACATTAACTATAGTTTGAAATAATTTTTTCTTGTGATATATAACGAAATTAGCAACTATAACTAGATTACATGTTAAGATAAAAAAATATTACTTAAATAAACAATTATAAATAACATGGAAATGAAGTTATTTAACTACTAGAAAGACAAACATATAAGATTAAAATATCATTTTGTTTCCAATATAAAGTATTGGAAATTCGTATATATTAATATATGATTAATAATATATATAGTTATATATATTTTAATGTGGTGAAATCGAGTCGGGGATGGAGAATCGGGGCGGGGTTCGGGGATCGGGCCGGGGAGACCTAGAATCCCGTCCCCGGCCCGCTCCCCGCTTTTTTTTGAAAATTGTCCCCGCTCCCCGGCCCGTCCCCGAAAAAATCCCCGATTCCCCGCCCCGTTCGATGCGGGGAACGGATCGGGATCGGGCGGGCCGGGGTGAATGCCCATCCCTAACTACGAGTTCTATACATCAACACGAAGCTTAGGAGTTCAATGACTCATATCAATCATCAAAAACACCAAACAATCATCAAGAAATCCGGAAAATTGAAATTTATAATCACCCCCACAAAATTCGATCTCAAGTTTTAGGCTACTAAAAATCAAACAAAAATTATCATGATGCTCCTGAGATTGTATACAATCTATAGACACTAACCACATCAACAACAAATCATCCTACAATCCAAAATAAATTCGAGAAAATTCGAATATTAAACTAAAATTATAAATTTTCGATTCAAGCAATTTAGGATGTTAAAACACACATAAACATGTAGTAGAGATCAAGATTTTCAGTTTGGTTACCCACATGAACGATTTGGATGCCGGAATCACTGTCAAAAGCCCGATTAATCCTCAAGAACACCAAGAACTATTTTCCCAGAATTTTACAGAAAATAAAATCAAAAAATCTGATTATTTTGATTATTTTGATTAATTAAATAAAATCAGCTGCTATTTATATTAAATCAAAATTAATACCCCAAAAATATTTTTAACCCCTAATTAAAATTATTAAGCCTTAAAAATAATTTTTATGGGATAAAAATGTAAAATTTTTATTTTTAAACAAATATAATATATATGCCAAAATTTCCCAAAAATTATGAATATTACAAAAATTACAACAAAATGCATTTTTATATATCCTATCATTACATAAAAATAATTTTATCGAAAACAAGGCCACAGATTCAGTATAGGGGCTGGGTCCTGAAATTAAAATGCGAAATAACTGTATTCTAAAAATATAAAAATTACAGAAAAATAGAATAAAATAATCTATGCTACACAGAAGTCACATAACACGTATGGGATAATTTCCCTATTTAATAAAAATCATAACGCGTTTAAATACATTAAAAATAAATTGAAACACAGTAAAATGAACTAAAAATATATTTTAATATAATAAATTACACGTAATTTTTCGGGTCGTTACACCAGAAATTGAGAAATCTGATTTAGTGGCTGATCAGCTTGATGGTGAGAAGAGCAAGAAACTTGTTGAAAAGTCTACTCCGGAGCAATCTTCAAAGAATAATCAGATTTATCCGCCTCCTCCATATCATGGACGCTTGCAGAAAAGTCAAGAGAAACAGTTTCAGAAGTTTATGGATGTCTTTAAGAAACTGTCCATTAACATTCCTTTTGTTGAAGCATTGGAGCAGATGCCAAGATATGCTAAGTTCATGAAGGATATTTTGTCACGGAAGAGAAGGTTGGAAGATTTTGAAGCAGTGGCTTTGACGGAGGAGTGTAGTGTTGTTCTACAACAGAAGTTGCCACCTAAATTGAAAGATCCGGGAAGTTTCACCATTCCATGCACTATTGGGAAGTTGTCTTTTGACAAATGTTTATGTGATTTGGGAGCTAGTATTAATCTCATGCCCTTGTCTGTTTTCAAGCAACTTGGTCTACCGGAGCCAAAGCCAACTAACATCTCTTTGCAGTTGGCTGATAGGTCGATCACTTATCCGAGGGGTATAGTAGAGGATGTCTTGGTTAAGGTTGATAAGCTCATATTTCCTGTCGATTTTGTGATTCTAGATTTCGAAGAAGACAAGAAGATTCCCATAATCTTGGGAAGGCCTTTTCTAGCTACGGGTCGTACTTTGATCGATGTGCAAAAATGAGAGCTTACAATGAGGGTGCAAGATCAGAATGTCACCTTTAATGTGTTCAAGGCCATGAAATTTCCAACAGAGGATGAAGAGTGTTGTAGTGTGGAAATGGTTGATACGGGTCAGAGAAAGAAGTTTGATCAGTTATTGAGCGAAAAGACGAACACACACGTGATAAAGCATCCCATTAGTGATTCCATTGACAGTTCTTCAGTTCAAGACCTTTCGAGTGTAAAGCTTGGAAAACTTCCACCACATTTGAGGTTTGTCCTTTTGAATAATGAGCTAGCTAGTGATTTTTGAAGAAGGGCATGATAACGTGTTGCGAAGGTGGAAAACCGATGATAAAGAAGAAGAAAGTTTTGTTCAGCCGTTAGAGTCGGAGAAGCACCTTAGAGAGGTAAGAAAGAAAAAGAAGACGAAGAAGTCGATTGGTGGAAGAGGCAAAGTGAAGTTTGATTTAGAAAAGATATGGGAAGATAGCAAGAAGGTTGTCAAACAATGGGTGAATGGTACTTCTGCTAAGGACAAGTCGAATGCGATCTTCGAGCCACCATGATTTGAATCATATTTGTCCGGCTAAATGACGTTAACGACAGCGCTTCGTGGGAGGCAACCCATGTGTTTCGGTATTTTTAGGTATGTTTCCTACTATCCCTTGTATTACTTTCCATTCAATGAGGACATTGAATCTTTCAAGTTTGGGGGATAAGTATTGTATATGTAGTATTTATGTGTTCATATAGGATATCATGCTTTGCATATTAGTGTAATTCATGCATGTTCGTTTGTATTTTTTATGTTGTTTCATATAGGACATTTTGTTTTTATTTTCGTATACTATGTGAGTTCATGTTAGTTGCATTTTCATGGCATGCATAATTCATGATCCCTTAGGACGAGCTGATTGTGATTGATAGGTAGATGTTTTAATTGAGTGTGGTGATGATGAGTAGAGGGCTGATTTATAGTTCCTACAAAATTGACTTGCATATTACGGGAACAAAATTTTTACACAGTCTCATTGTTTGCTTTTGGGCTAGGTTGAGGTTATGCTTGTTTGGATGCTTTGAGATTTAATCACCTGATTATATTTAGAATTTTCGTTATTCCCTTGATGGCGTAGGAGCATTAAAGTCTAAGTTTGGGGGAAACCAGGGATTTCATACTAGTTGTAATAATTGTCAATAATGGCTAGGTGTCAAATGGCTAGTAGCCGGCTCATATTTATATGAGTAGTCTAGGGTTGGAAATGAGAAAGGCTCATTCCAGATTGTTAAAAAAAAGAAAAAAAAAGAAAAAAAGAATTAAATATTTGTTTATATGCAAAATTAACCAGGGTGAGCTCTTTAATACTCGAGTAATTAAGTCTGAGGGGACTTAGTCCTAGTAACCTAAAGCCCTTGTGGTTTGAGATTGCTGACCTAACACTCGCTACATGGGTATTATTGTATAAGCCTTTTGGGGTCTCATTCATTGCACGGTTAAATAAGCATGCGTATTGTATATAGTGTCTTATTAGTAATAAAGCATGAATTTCTGTCTACCTTGGATGAGGATGGAGGTGTTCCTAGGTTATGAAGTGTCTACAGTCTATTCTTTATATAAACCTGTGATTGTCTTGGCGAAGGGCATGTATGATTTTTGGCCTAGTTTTGGGAGTATTTCTGATGAGCATGCACACACGCACGTTTCTGTTCATGTATTGTTAGTATACGGGGACTTAGTTGAGCTCTGCTTGGATTTATTCGCATTCTTTGAGATATTTGCTTGATAGTTGGTTTTGGTGAGTTTGAAGGGGATCTTGCATTTTTCATATTAGTTGCATTCATGCATTGCATTGCATTAGGTTAAATGGATTTTGTGGGTACATTCACTATAGGCCCTCACGAGACCTTACTCGTCCACTAGGGCTGCCTAGGGGTTTAAAGGGCTTGTTCCATATGCCAAATGCAACCGTGATCACCTGTGAAAGTGGTACTAATTAGTTAGATAGCTTGTAATTGTTTATGCTTGAGGACAAGCATCGGTTTAAGTTTGGGGGTGTGATAAGTGGATTTTATATCCACTTGGAGCGTTCCATATCGGCTTAAATTGATTGCTTTGGCCTTAAGTTTGTTGTAGTTTTGATGTGTTTTACTTAATTGCGCAGGGTTGAAGAAATGTCGATTAAGGGTGTAGTTTCCATCGTTTTGGAGTTGATTTATGTTATGGAATGAAGAATGGAGGCTAATGTCAGCTACCAAGAAGTATACAAGTCAAGAAAGATTAAAGATGGAAGCTCATGCAAAAGGAACGGGAAGAAAAGGCTGAAAAACGAAGAAAAAAATGCAGAAAAAATCCATTAGATTTCAGCCGGGCAGTCTGCCCCAGATTTCGAGCAGTCTGCGCCAGAAATGGGGTGTTTGTGCAGATTGCGCCCGTGCAGACTGCTCCAAACTCGCGCAGGGTGCGCTAGAAGTCACTGAAAAATTACAGTTTTGCCCTTTTTACGATTTTGGCCATATCTTGAGTTCTACAAGTCCGTTTTTGACGATCTTACATTCCACGCGAAGCTAACGAGATTCTCTTTCATTCTAAAGTGGTCCAGATGTCAAAACATGAATGGAACGGCCCAGAAATACTGAAGAAAAGTCAGCTACGAAATTTCCTTAAAAACAGAATCAGTTTAGGAAACGTATTTTGCAGAAATTCTATTTTAACTCTATTTTGGGGAATTTCTTACTGGGAAAGACTTATAGAGCCTATATAAACACATCCAGCCCTTGTAATTTGTAACATTACAGACAATTACATATCATAGCTTAGTTTTGCAAGGGAGAAAAGGAGAGAAGGATTCAACGCTCGTGACAAGCAACGGATCTAGATCTACTTCATCTTTTGTGTTACCTTGGATTATAGATTTTTTTTTTCAACTCTTTATTTTAATAATATTATTGCTTCTTTCTTCCATATCTTGTTTATTATCATGTTTTCATCAAATCCCATGACGATGAATGGTTCAATTATGAGCTAATCGTTGTCATGGGATTCTAACGGAGTTATTTATGTAGCTTAGTAGTTTGATTGCTTTAAAGATTATGTGTGGTGAATTCTTGATATCCTTGTATGGTTGTGTTTCATGTATTTAGATGCGTCGCGAACATCTAATTTGTTAATCTCTTGCGAAACGAGAGTGGATCTTGAGATTAGAACTTGCCATGCTAGCATAGGATAGGTTGATGTTTTAACATCATGATTTGTGGCATGAATAGAGATATTATGCTGCCCTATGTGATCTATGTGGATAACTTGTGCTTAAACCTTTATGTTTTCAAATTCTATAGAGATATAGAGTCTAAACATAATTGGTGTCTACCCATCTTCTATATCTTTTGTGGATGCATGCGTAGTTTGGTACTAGTATACCGAGAGGTAAATTTTACTTGTTTCGTGTTGTCCGTTCAGATATCAAATCCCACATGTGTATTGATTAAAGGCATCGACTCTAAGTGAAGTATTTAATGAAGTTAGGATCCCATATATGTTTATTCTCATATAAGTAATTCGATTTTAATTCTCGTCAATTAGTTAGTTCTTAGATTTATAATTTGCATCTTTGTTTAATTTAGATAATCAAAACCAATTTGTTACTTTTCTTAGCAGTGAATTAAAACCATACATTGTTGCATAGGCATATTTACTGAATAGAACCATAACCAGATCTCTGTGGAACGAACTTGAATTATATTACTTGTGACCACGTATACTTGCGTGATTTTTTGTTAACACTGGGTTTCTGCATCCTTTAGCACTTGGCTTACATAGCATACTGGGTTTTGGATCCCCCCATCTTCCCGGACCAAAGCTGCTGCTACAGCTAGGGGTCCGGCGAAGAGGTACAGGTGTAGCGGTTCTCCGGGCTCGGGCTTGGTCAACAAAGGTGGTGATGAGAGATATTCCTTGATTGTGTCTAGGGATGCTTGGCACTCCGGGCTCCATGCTATTTCCTTTTTGTTGCTTGCTCTCTTGAGCAAGCTGAAGAAAGGCAAACACTTTTCTGCCAACTTGGAGATAAATCTTCGCAAGGCCGCCAATGATCCGGCTAACTTTTGAATATCTTTCTGGGTCCGAGGTGATTGCATGTCTAGGATTGCCTTGATTTTTTCTGGGTTAGCCTCAATTCCCCTCTGGCTGATCATGAAACCTAAGAATTTCCCTGCCGCCACCCCGAAGGTGCACTATAAGAACCCAGATTTTTGGGTAGAATTAAAACTTTTTATTATGTATTGATGTAAGAGTGAGCAGTGGTTACAATTACAATGTAATACTAGTTTTAATGAATGAATAATGAAAGGATATAGATTCCACGATTATATGTCCTGAAGGATGGTATTGGGTGATAACTTAGATTAGAATAATCTATCTCCTAGAAAGTTAAGACAAGATTCCCTAGAGAGAAATAGATACCCTCATGTCATCCAGATCGATATCGGTTACAAGTACGGAGGTTCCATGAAAGAGTTAAGGAACGCTCGAGGAAGCACAAAGATATTTTCTAAGTACCAGGACTAAAAAGAGGAAAGTGATGAATAGTGTTATTGATGGAAATAAGAATATTATGAGACGACACAATATAGAAGTACCCGGAATGAATTTCTGAGTTCGTATTAGTGATCCGAGGGGAAAATAAGTGTATGTAAAGATTGTCAGATTCTGAAAAATAGCACTTTTATTTTCTCCGAGATTTCTCTGGGCACGGCCAGACATAAGGATTTATTAAAGGGATTTAAGGAATTTAAATTCGAGAAGTGTTAAGAAAGATGGAGAATAGTGTTATAAATATTAAGAAGGTTTTCGGTAAAACCCTAACTAGAAACGGATGAGTTATTCCCTCGAACGATCAACGAATTAAGCAATAACCGGACAAAAGAGCAAGCAGAGGGAGCAAGAGTCATGCATAAGCTACTAGAAAATATCTAGTAACCATATGGTTACATAAGTAACCAACATACTTAGGAATCAACCATGCACTTAGCAAGCAAACCATGTAGTTAGTTTTTAACCATCCAAAACACAACACTTGGCTTGCAAATGCATCATTCCATGCATCATCACTTTAATAAAGTGAACATAAGATGATATATTATTCAAGACACCACTTTATGCATTATTGTTCAAACAAATCAACCAAGCAAACTCATCCTCTCCCAAGAACAAAGCCATTCGGCTTTCTTTATAATTCAAGAATTAAAATCCATCTTCCCACCATTTTTTGATCTCCAAACTTTTACCATAAATCTTATATTTCATAAAAATGATACCCTAGAAATCTTAGCCTCAAAATCCATTGTTTCCATTTTCAATAAAATCATCAAAGTCTAGGGTGAATAGTAACTTCAAGAACAAATCTTGGTTTTCTTGATTTCTTGGATGATCCAAGCTTGGTTAAGGATAGACATGGACTATACAAGGCTAAGAAAGGGCTTTAACACTCTCCAAGGAAGGTATAAACCTCATGAACCCTAGATCTTACTTTGGGTATATGCTTGTTCTTGATGGATCAAAATAGTTATGGTGTTAGTATGTTAAAAGCATGATTATGATTGGATTTTGGTAGAGGTTAAAATAGTTAGATGAATAGAAAGGCATTTCTTGGCCTTATTTCATGGTTAAATAGTATGTATATGTTGTTTGGAGTGTATACCATGATTATTGGAAGGTTTGAAATTTAGAAAGATTCGATTTATAGCCGTCGTAATGCCCAATTTTCGTTAAACCTTAAGTAACCGTGCATCACAGTTGCTTTAACTCACTGTTAAGCTTCGATTTCTGCCATGATAAGCTAGATTATGTTATAAGCTTCGTTTTGATATAAAGATCGTATGAAATGGATTTACGGTTTAGGAGTTATGATTAAATTCGTAAAAGTGGTTCAAAACCGTAATCGAAAGTTCGTAACTGAAATTGGAATCCCTTAACATGACTAAGTCAGTGACGAATCATGGTAATTAAATATTAGAGGTCATAAAGAAGGCGTGAGAGAAAACTACAAGTAAAATGGATCGTTTTCCGATTTTATAAAAATGTTCGAATCGAGGTTAAGTGCGAAGAAACCATTTTTCGGAGGTAACACTATTCACTAAAAGCTCCTGCCCTGTTTTGGCAAAAATATGAAAATTTAATCTTCTGACCTAAGTCAAATTTTGAGTTAGCTACCTTCTAGACATTCTCTAGATCATGTACGCAAAAACGGTGCGTCATTTGAGTTAACGGTTACCGAGTTATGAACGTTTTAGTGAAAGAGGTGTGAATAGTAAAGATCCGTAGTTGACTGAACTTCGAAAATGCATTTCACCTATCTAGAACTGTGGCTTCGAATTGGAAATTTTATGATAAATATTACAAATACCAAAGATGATTTTAAAAGTGGTTTCGTAATTAAATATGTTTCCAGTGATTTATTAAAAGTGTTGAAGTACTAGTCACGGAATAGTAATTCTCAGAAAAGTCAACTCTAGGGGTACTACTTTGGCCACCCATTTTGGCTAGATTAAAAGAGGAATCTCGAGTCGACTAAAACATGAAACTTGTTAAGAATTATCAAGACAACATATTGCTACCAAGAACGAGGCTATAAATGATTAAGCGAGATGTACGAAAGATCCGACATTAAGGATGGATTCGAGTGTCGGATTATAGCGGTATTAATAAGAGTTATGTTAGGGTTTGCCTAACGAGATAATTTGAAAATGTGTTTTAACCTAAGTTAAATATATACTTATCATGTCGAAGTGTTAAAGTGATTAACCTCGAATATTGTGACTATTTATAGATCACCGGATTGAACCGAGGTACACTACACCCACAGGATTACCAGGCAAGTTTCCAATACCTTGGAACTGTTGTTGTGATAATATATATGATTGTTGTTATACATATGCCATAGCATGCATGCCTACTTTCAAAAGTCTATTGGAATACTTGTTCCCTGAATTCTTATTGGCTTATAGACTAGATAGGGATTATCAGATATAAGCCGGATTGTTTTGTAAAACCCTTAGTGAAGGGTATATTATATTCATTCTTTTAATATAGACCGGGAGTCGGTATTTTGAAATATAGATGTAGTCCTAGAAACCCGGAGAGATTCCAGCGACAGATTTTATTCCTTTTGAGGAATGTTACCTATAAACACTAATTATATTTCCATAAAGTATTAATTACTTGGAAATCTTTCGAGAAATGTTATTCGAGTATTATCTCAGTCGAGAAATATTAAATGAATATTATTTCGAATATTCATCTAGAGTTTGATTATTTAATGAATATTATTTTGATATTCACTTAAAATATTATTAAATGAATATTACTTTTGGATATTCATTTAAGGTTTTATTTACTTAATGAATATTATTTTGAAATATTCATTTGAAGCTCTATTTACTTAAGGAATATTAATTATTTCGGATATTCCTCTAAAAGTTGTGATTACTAAATGAATATTATTTGAATGTTCATTTAGAATATTAATTATTAAAGTGAATATTATCTTCGAATATTCATTTCAGGTTTGATGTATTTAGTAAATATTATTTTAAATATTTATTTGAGTTTACTATTTAATGAATATCACCTTGAATATTCATTGGAAGTCTTATTTATTTAATGAATATTATTTTGAATATTCATTTAAGAAGAGAGTTATTTAGTAAATAATTCTAAATATTCATTCGAGGATTACTTACGAGTAATATTATGATTTGTTCATGTTCCTTAATTATTATTGATTTAATAAATATTCTTGGAATATTTATTTAAATTCTTTTAAGTTCTTTTTGATAATGATTCATATTATTCAAAGATTATCTGTCACCTTCAGATATGGTGTAAAATATTTCGGAGTATTTTATGACTATTTTTATCAAGGGGAGGTTCCCAAACTCTATTTTCATTTAAATCTATCTTATAGGAAGATTTAAATAATCGCTCAAACCTCCAAAAACATATAAGGGGACCTCACTTGAGAGCTGTTATTTATTTGATTGCCCGGTCATATTCTTGCTAAACTATCTTGTCACTCACATCTTTATTCTTTCAAACATCGATATGAATCTTTTTGGTTACCTCCTCAATACTCGAGGGGTAAGATTGACGGAACAAGCTTATATCCATTAACAAGCATCGGCTTGGGAAATATTGGTGATATTTTCCTTTCCAATTAGATACGACTACTTTGTGGAGTCCTATCAACAAGTACTATACTTGGGGAAAGGGGAACGAACTTTATGTTTCAGAGTTATGGATGATAATTGAACTAGGAGACGCGTAAGTGGCCGAGTGGCGCCGGTCCAGCAATAGCCCAACCGTTGGCTGAGGAGTTCCAGAGGGCGGTAGACAAGCAAATCCGTCGGAGTTACCTTCTACATGTAGAGAACGACTGATGAGATGCATGACATACGACTGATCATCGTAAACGTCAGGGCATCTGGCGCGGCAATGCTCCCGTATTAGTTCATCCTCCAAATTGAGAAATTTTCTCCAACATTATCATTGTTGGCAGGTTTGAAAAGTGTTTGAACTGGAATTTCAATATTCTTCCTACAAGTTCCTCTATTACGAAAATTTGATAATATCTTGCTTATCTTTGACATAGCAGACATTTCTTCGGAACAATTACATTTTGAGTTACCTTGTAACTTATCTCATACCTTATATTGGTACTACGTTCGTTAATGCATGGCATATGGTTTCAAAGATATTTTGGACTGTTATACATTATCACTGTTCAATTATATTTTTGGTGGGGGCTCACCCTTGCTTTATTTATTTATATCACAACAACAGCTAGATCAGATGGCCGCGCAAGGCGTACCCAGCATAGGCAGATGTCAGCCGTCAGAGGATTAACCGCTGAGGTCATAGCTACCATTGCTGAGGATGCAGCTGTTGGTAGGCTAGTTGTTAGATTTTGTATATCAAATGTATTATTGATTTGGTATATATATAAATGGATGGCAAAGAGTATGTAAAATTATTAATGTAATTTCTTGGGTTGTAAGAACTCAATTGTATGATTAATAAAATTTAGTTACTCTGATTACATCTCTGGGACTATAACGGGTGTGTTCTATATTGTTGTTTGGGTCACAAGGTTGTAACTTAAATTATGTTGGTTTTGTGGATGGAGGTTGAGACCGTAACGACCAGATCCCTGACCCCGGATCTGGGGGTGTTACAGAAATGGTATCAGAGAGAGCGTTATAAATCCCAGAGATGACGCGACGTTAAAACAATAAATTCATTAAGATAATAAGAACTCTTGCCAAGTTCATAGTCGGACTACATAATGTAGTATTGACATATAAAACCCTTATGGGAACCCTAAAGTATCATGATAGTAACTTAGCTCGTTCTTGTATCGACTAGTAAGGCGATAGACCTTGGGGATTACAAGCAGTAACACAATGATGCTTGTTTTAATGCTGAAAACCGGATGGTGGATTCGATAGAGTACTCTACTGAAGACCCGGAAGAGGTTCCAGCAGAGGAGGAGAATATTGATAAGTATAAGGAGTTTACCCTTAAGGAAATGAGGGCTATAGCCAGAGAGACTGTAAGGGTTAAGGTATAGTGCTCAGAGAAGTGAGCGTAAAGAACTGAGATATTATTAAGAAAACTAAAGATGCGTATTGGATTTATAGCTGGACTGCTAGATGAAGTACCAGCAAGTAAGATGGATTTGAGGAATTACTTGAGATCTTATATGGGGTTAGATAAGAATCCTTAGAGACTTCTAAATTGAGGGGAAAAGAGTTAGAGTGGTACATGGTTATCAAAGACGAAGATAGAGGACAGGGAGCAGAGTCTCCAGGAGCAATTGAGATAGAGGCGAGAAGTGTCATATCATTTGATAATGGGTTAAGCTTGAATATTGTTAATATTAATTCGCCCTGAGAAGGCAGATTTCATAGGTTATAATTTATGAAACCAAGTTGAGATTAATAAGGTGGTTTTATTCAGTAAGGTGTCCATTTTATGAAGAGATCAACTTAGAAAGTATAGATGGTGGAAAGTGATGGCCTGAATGGATAAAGTTACATAAGGAGGTAGTAAGCGAGAAAATGATCTCGGAACCTACCAGAGGAAAAGACCCGTAAGTCAATGATAAACTCGTAATGAGATTAAGTATAAGGTTATTTTAACCCAGTGGAATGATGAACCAGAAACATTAAGTGCATGTGATTCAGAGGAATAGTAAATTCTTTCTTTTCCTTGAATGGATTAATGTAGTTATCTTAAGTTATTCCGACACTGAATCGTAAATGGATTAAGTAAAGGGATCAGTGGTTAAAAGGTAACTGAGAGTGTTTTAGATGAAACCTGAAAGAACGAGTGTATGCCAAGTTCTCGAAGTATGAGTCTGGCAAAATGAAGTCCAGTTAAAAGGACATATGATCAATAGTGAGTAGTGTTGGTCGATCCCGCCAAGTGAAAGACAGTCTCAAATGGAGAAAGGCCAACCACACCGGCAAAGGTGAGAAATTTCATAAGATTCACGAGGTATTACCAAAGATTTGCTCAGGACTTTACAAAGAGTGCAGTCCCGGAACCCGACTTATTTGTAAGACTAAAAGTTTGAAGGTACAAGATAAATAGGGGAAAATCTCCCTGGAGTTAGATATAAAATTGGTAACGACCCAGCATTGGCGTTATCTAATGGAGGAAGGAAAATTCTGGAATTTATTAGAATGCACCTCGTACAGGTTTAGGTGTTGTGCTTGTGCAACACAGCAGGGTAATTGCGGATGTATTCGGATAGCACGGTTCACCAGATTCGGATAGCCTTGGTAGTGCCAATTTTGTGTAACGATTAATTCCGACGATAGTGTTCCTTCTGAGACTAGTTGTTAGGTGGACTGGTATTCGGTAGCATCGACTATTAGGACGAATATATACATGGAAGATGTGGCATGTTTCAGCGTGGAACTTTGATTTCCTTCAATGAGATGTATATATATTTGGCTCCTTTCCCAGTAGTTAAACTTCTGACTTTATGTCAATCATTTTATAATTATAACTGCTTACTGTTCGACCTGCTTGGATGTTCCTTAAACTATTCTTCGGGTATCGACATAGACCTTCCCAGTGTCATCAGTGGGTGGATAGATTGACTAAAATTTTCCCTAATTTTGGAAAGAAATTCAACGAATTTTGGCAAACCTTGTCTTTCTGATTATCAAAGAATGTCACTAAAAAGGGTGGAAACCAAAGCCGCTATATGGACTGATATGTCAAACCCCGATTATTACGATTGATTATAGAGATAAAATTTTGAAGTTGAGATTAGACGGAAAAAAGGGAAATGTATTAAGAAACAAGCCGGATTGAGGGAGTCTGGGATTGACTTAAATGAAAAGGTTGTTATGCTAGAAGTGTTAAGCTTATATGGCACGTGGAATTGATAAGAGAAGTTGAAAAGATAAAAATAAAGGAAAGGTGACCGGAGACGGTACCGAGAAGTCAATTGAGACTTATATGGAGTAAAATTTTGAAAAGATCAAAAGGTATCAAAGAAGAAGGCACTATGCTGGTAATTGCTAGAAAAGTAATGATATTAACTAAACTAACATATTGTAATGTGGCCCGTTGAGGCCAAGTCACAAGTAAATATCAAGCGACTAGACCAACAATGAAAGGACAAAGCGGGGTAGCTTTTAACCAAGCGCCAACCGCGAGAACTTGATATAAAATAAATTGAGATACATGATGATGGACTTTATAAATGCCATGGGTGTATTCGGATTAAGGATAATGACCAAGGAAGGTTATGTAGATTATCAGAGATAATGCAGTGTGATGCATAAATGTTATCTGAAACTTAGTGTCCTCAAGAAAAGCAATAAATGCTAAGAGATTCACGTTGAACACAACCAATATCTTCCAGAACATCCTTGCTACCATTACCAAATTCTGTAAGAAAGACAGATAGACATATGTTGTCTTTTGGAAGGTTATATAGACTGACATTCGTTTGAAAGAAGAGGTTAGCATTAGGCTACCTATAGGTTATCAAGATAAGAATGATTGAAAAGAGACCCTTATTAAGGATATATGATTGAATTGCCAAGTACAGGATGTATGTATTCCTTGAAAATAGAATTGAGGATAGAATGTCCAGAGATTAAGACGAACCCTGGGGGATGCACAAAGGATAGCATCAACCCTAATAAGACATTGTAAAATCAGACGATATAAGTTGAATCGACAAGGTATCAATAACCTTTAAGGATTGGCTGAAAGGAGTCTCAAAGAGTACACAGACAAGATTGTTATAGGATTGACTACTGATATTTTGAGATATTCCTGTACCTAGAAGATACAGGAGGAATGATGAGGATGACCTAAGAAACCTTATAAGGGAAGAGGTAATATTCCGAACTTCAAAAGGGAAGTTTGGTAAGGAATGTATGACATAGTAACAATAAGGCCAGATGAAGCATGTGTGAAACCATGAGAAAGTATGGATTGAACCAATAAGGTTGAGATTTTCCTAAAATAAGAAAGGACTGAGATAAGAAATATCCTAGATATGATTGGGAGTAACCGTGATAAAGTTCCCACAGAAAGGTGGAAGCAATGATTTTTGAAAAAAGACTGGAATATGTTTTCTCTTATCTAGCAGAGTTCAAGGGAGGATGCTCCTACCCTGAGTTGGAATAGATCCAGAAAATATTGATTTCAAGAAAATATTATATTCAGGAAAGGCCAATGAGGTGGCCGACACTTTAAGTATAAGGGAGTATGTATATATGCTCATATTAAAGAGATAGAATGATAGTGTAAAGGACCTTGATGGTCATAATGTGGTAGAGGAAGTTACATTCCGTCTGATGATTGTGCCAGGATCAACTATAAGAATAGTTTAAGTAAAGATTCGATTCCTGATGTTGCTGGTAGCACATTACCGACATTAGGAGGCTCTACGACAAGCCAGACCAAATTCCCAAAAAGACTCGCCTTTCCTTTGGAAAAAGAGAGGGGAGGTTAAGTAACAAGGAATTGGTAGTAGATAACCAGAAACAGAGATGGTACAAATACTGATAAGCTAAATGGCATGATGATGAATGACAAGCAAGTTTATGTTGGTGTATTTCTGCGTAAACAAGATAGAGTACAAGAAGTTAAAGATTCGTGATGCTGAAAGGTATCCCTGTATTAAGGATTAACGAGATTTGGAAAGTGATTAAGTAAAACGCTGAGCTTTCAGTCTTCAACTAGAGTTATACGATTAATAATCTCCTCAACCTATCCTAGCTGCAACGCTTGAAGCTCTTCTGCAATTCTATCTTCTTAATGTGATATCTGTATCAAGTTCAGGAAGTATTCCTTATGGGTAAGGAATAGTGATTATTTTGTCTTCCTAAGAGAGTGGTAATTTGACAAATCATGAAACCCGTATGTCTAGCTATTAAAGCCTTACGTAAATGATAAACGATGACAATTTATCCATGGACCACATTAATGTAGTGGTGATTTTCTGCGAAATTAGATGATAACGACTGTGGAAGGGTCGGAATTGAATCTAAGTTAGAGAAATCATCCAGGTTTGTTTCGGATGGTTTAAATTTTGGAATGACATGATATTTGAAATACTGATTAGGTTATAATGGTCCATAGTAAGATGGACATAACATCGAGAATGCGTTGACACACGAGATTACGATAAAATAGTATTTATTACGATTACGACTATTTTCTTCTTTGACAAACCTCTATAGTTCAGGGGTAAATTCCAAGTATGATACTTTGCAATCAAGAAAAAATTTCTACAAATCCTTGAAATTCTTTTCTTTTCTTCTCACTTATTTATATTCTTCTGAATTGAGGAGAACAACCCTTCAAGGAGGGGAGGTACTGCTACGTGACGATCTGTCTGTGTGATAGAAGTCTAAGTGGAATGCCATTAATTGTTTAATTGCTTGTCAAGTACTAAAGGCTGGCCCCCTTCTGTGCTAACTATGCAATATAACAAATGTTCAGTGATCATAGTGATCTCTCAATAAATTTTTCCACTTCAATATATATAGATACAGATTACGAAGGTAAAAGCGATCAGGAACGTAGTACGAGTAAGGTTATCTCCGAATTCGTAGCGCGATAGTGATACCGAAGTCACTGCACGTACCAATAAGGTTAATAGTATAAGACCGGACAAGAGCGTATACCGGATAATGTGTTGTACGAAAGTATCAAAGAATTGGTAGAATGGATAAAGGGTGTATTGTAACACCAGTACGATGTGCTTTAGAAAGATTGGAATGTGTAAGGATCGACCAGAGAATTTGAAAGCGAAATAACCAACAAGTACCCAATTTTCTTCTACCTGATTCCGGGACGGAATCCTTTTAAGGAGGGGAGACTGTAAGAACCCAGATTTTTGGGTAGAATTAAAACTTTTTATTATGTATTGATGTAAGAGTGAGCAGTGGTTACAATTACAATGTAATACTAGTTTTAATGAATGAATAATGAAAGGAAGAAGATTCCACGATTATATGTCCTGAAGGATGCTATTGGGTGATAACTTAGATTAGAATAATCTATCTCCTAGAAAGTTAAGACAAGATTCCCTAGAGAGAAATAGATACCCTCATGTCATCTAGATCGATATCGGTTACAAGTACGGAGGTTCCATGAAAGAGTTAAGGAACGCTCGAGGAAGCACAAAGATATTTTCTAAGTACCAGGACTAAAAAGAGGATAAGTGATGAATAGTGTTATTGATGGAAATAAGAATATTATGAGACGACACTATATAGAAGTACCCAGAATGAATTTCTGAGTTCGTATTAGTGATCCGAGGGGAAAATAAGTGTATGTAAAGATTGTCAGATTCTGAAAAATAGCACTTTTATTTTCTCCGAGATTTCCCTGGGCACTGCCAGACATAAGGATTTATTAAAGGGATTTAAGGAATTTAAATTCGAGAAGTGTTAAGAAAGATGAAGAATAGTATTATAAATATTAAGAAGGTTTTTGGTAAAACCCTAACTAGAAACGGATGAGTTATTCCCTCGAACGATCAACGAATTAAGCAATAACCGGACAAAAGAGCAAGCAGAGGGAGCAAGAGTCATGCATAAGCTACTAGAAAATATCTAGTAACCATATGGTTACATAAGTAACCAACATACTTAGGAATCAACCATGCACTTAGCAAGCAAACCATGTAGTTAGTTTTTAACCATCCAAAACACAACACTTGGCTTGCAAATGCATCATTCCATGCATCATCACTTTAATAAAGTGAACATAAGATGAGATATTATTCAAGACACCATTTTATGCATTATTGTTCAAACAAACCAACCAAGCAAACTCATCCTCTCCCAAGAACAAAGCCATTCGGCTTTCTTGATAATTCAAGAATTAAAATCCATCTTCCCACCATTGTTTGATCTCCAAACTTTTACTATAAATCTTATATTTCATAAAAATGATACCCTAGAAATCTTAGCCTCAAAATCCATTGTTTCCATTTTCAATAAAATCATCAAAGTCTAGGGTGAATAGTAACTTCAAGAACAAATCTTGGTTTTCTTGATTTCTTGGATGATCCAAGCTTGGTTAAGGATAGACATGGACTATACATGGCCTAGCAAGGTCTTTAACACTCTCCAAGGAAGGTATAAACCTTATGAACCCTATATCTTACTTTGGGTATATGCTTGTTCTTGATGGATCAAAATAGTTATGGTGTTAGTATGTTAAAAGCATGATTATGATTGGATTTTGGCAGAGGTTAAAATAGTTAGATGAAAGGAAAGGCATTTCTTGGCCTTAGTTCATGGTTAAATAGTATGTATTTGTTGTTTGGAGTGGATACCATGATTATTGGAAGGTTTGGAATTTAGAAAGATTCGATTTATAGCCGTCGTAATGCCCGATTTTCGTTAAATCTTAAGTAACCGTGCATCACAGTAGCTTTAACTCACTGTTAAGCTTCGATTTCTGCCATGATAAGCTAGATTATGTTATAAGCTTCGTTTTGATATAAAGATCATATGAAATGGATTTACAGTTTAGGAGTTATGATTAAATTCGTAAAAGTGGTTCGAAACAGTAATCGAAAGTTCGTAACTGAAATTGGAATCCCTTCACATGACTAAGTCAGTGACGAATCATGGTAATTAAATATTAGAGGTCATAAGGAAGGAGTGAGAGAAAACTATAAGTAAAATGGATCGTTTTCTGATTTTTTAAAAATGTTCGAATCGAGGTTAAGTGCGAAGAAACCATTTTTCGGAGGTAACACTATTCACTAAAAGCTCCTGCCCTGTTTTGGCAAAAATATGAAAATTTAATCTTCTGACCTAAGTCAAATTTTGAGTTAGCTACCTTCTAGACATTCTCTAGATCATGTACGCAAAAATGGTGCGTCATTTGAGTTAACGGTTACCGAGTTATGAACGTTTTAGTGAAAGAGGTGTGAATAGTAAAGATCCGTAGTTGACTGAACTTCGAAAATGCATTTCACCTATCTAGACCTGTGGCTTCGAATTGGAAATTTTATGATAAATATTACAAATACCAAAGATGATTTTAAAAGTGGTTTCGTAATTAAATATGTTTCCAGTGATTTATTAAAAGTGTTGAAGTACGAGTCACGGAATAGTAATTCTCAGAAAAGTCAACTCTAGGGGTACTACTTTGGCCACCCATTTTGGCTAGATTAAAAGAGGAATCTCGAGTCGACTAAAACATGAAACTTGTTAAGAATTATCAAGACAACATATTGCTGCCAAGACCGAGGATATAAATGATTAAGCGAGATGTACGAAAGATCCGACATTAAGGACGGATTCGAGTGTCGGATTATAGCGGTATTAATAAGAGTTATGTTAGGGTTTGCCTAATGAGATAATTTGAAAATGTGTTTTAACCTAAGTTAAATATATACTTAGCATGTCGAAGTGTTAAAGTGATTAACCTCGAATATTGTGATTATTTATAGATTACCGGATTGAACCGAGGTACACTACACCCACAGGATTACCAGGCAAGTTTCCAATACCTTGGAACTGTTGTTGTGATAATATATATGATTGTTGTTATACATATGCCATAGCATGCATGCCTACTTTCAAAAGTCTATTGGAATACTTGTTCCCTGAATTGTTATTGGCTTATAGACTAGATAGGTATTATCAGATATAAGCCGGATTGTTTTGTAAAACCCTTAGTGGAGGGTATATTATATTCATTCTTTTAATATAGACCGGAAGTCGGTATTTTGAAATATAGATGTAGTCCTGGAAACCCGGAGGGATTCCAGCGACAGATTTTATTCCTTTTGAGGAATGTTACCTATAACACTAATTATATTTCCATAAAGTATTAATTACTTGGAAATCTTTCGAGAAATGTTATTCGAGTATTATCTCAGTCGAGAAATATTAAATGAATATTATTTCGAATATTCATCTAGAGTTTGATTATTTAATGAATATTATTTTGATATTCACTTAAAACATTATTAAATGAATATTACTTTTGAGTATTCATTTAAGGTTTTATTTACTTAATGAATATTATTTTGAAATATTCATTTGAAGCTCTATTTACTTAAGGAATATTAATTATTTCGGATATTCCTCTAAAAGTTGTGATTACTCAATGAATATTATTTGAATGTTCATTTAGAATATTAATTATTAAAGTGAATATTATCTTCGAATATTCATTTCAGGTTTGATGTATTTAGTAAATATTATTTTAAATATTTATTTGAGTTTACTATTTAATGAATATCACCTTGAATATTCATTGGAAGTCTTATTTATTTAATGAATATTATTTTGAATATTCATTTAAGAAGAGAGTTATTTAGTAAATAATTCTAAATATTCATTCGAGGATTACTTACGAGTAATATTATGATTTGTTCATGTTCCTTAATTATTATTGATTTAATAAATATTCTTGGAATATTTATTTAAATTCTTTTAAGTTCTTTTTGATAATGATTCATATTATTCAAAGATTATCTGTCACCTTCAGATATGGTGTAAAATATTTCGGAGTATTTTATGACTATTTTTATCAAGGGGAGGTTCCCAAACTCTATTTTCATTTAAATCTATCTTATAGGAAGATTTAAATAATTGCTCAAACCTCCAAAAACATATAAGGGGACCTCACTTGAGAGCTGTTATTTATTTGATTGCCCGGTCATATTCTTGCTAAACTATCTTGTCACTCACATCTTGATTCTTTCAAACATCGATATGAATCTTTTTGGTTACCTCCTCAATGCTCGAGGGGTAAGATTGACGGAACAAGCTTATATCCATTAACAAGCATCGGCTTGGGAAATATTGGTGATCTTTTCCTTTCCAATTAGATACGACTACTTTGTGGAGTCCTATCAACAAGTACTATACTTGGGGAAAGGGGGACGAACTTTATGTTTCAGAGTTATGGATGATAATTGAACTAGGAGACGCGTAAATGGCTGAGTGGCGCCGGTCCAGCAATAGCCCAACTGTTGGCTGAGGAGTTCCAGAGGGCGGTAGACAAGTAAATCCGTCGGAGCTACCTTCTACATGTAGAGAACGACTGATGAGATGCATGACATACGACTGATGAGATGCATGACATACGACTGATCATCGTAAATGTCAGGGCATCTGGCGCGGCAATGCTCCCGTATTAGTTCATCCTCCAAATTGAGAAATTTTCTGCAACATTATCATTGTTGGCAGGTTTGAAAAGTGTTTGAACTGGAATTGCAATATTCTTCCTACAAGTTCCTCTATTACGAAAATTTGATAATATCTTGCTTATCTTTGACCTAGCAGATATTTCTTCGGAACAATTACATTTTGAGTTACCTTGTAACTTATCTCATACCTTATATTGGTACTACGTTCGTTAATGCATGGCACATGGTTTCAAAGATATTTTGGACTGTTATACATTATCACCGTTCAATTATATTTTTGGTGGGCTATTGCTCACCCTTGCTTTATTTATTTATATCACAACAACAGCTAGATCAGATGGCCACGCAAGGCATACCCAGCATAGGCAGATGTCAGCCGTCAGAGGATTAACCGCTGAGGTCATAGCTACCATTGCTGAGGATGCAGCTGTTGGTAGGCTAGTTGTTATATTTTGTATATCAAATGTATTATTGATTTGGTATATATATAAATGGATGGCAAAGAGTATGTAAAATTATTAATGTAATTTCTTGGGTTGTAAGAACTCAATTGTATGATTAATAAAATTTGGTTACTCTGATTACATCTCTGGGACTATAACGAGTGTGTTCTATATTGTTGTTTGGGTCACAAGGTTGTAACTTAAATTATGTTGGTTTTGTGGATGGAGGTTGAGACCGTAACGACCAGATCCCTGACCCCGGATCTGGGGGTGTTACATGCACTTCTCCGGGTTCAGTTTCATTTGGTTTTTCCTTAGATTTTCAAAACATTCCCGTAGATCATGGACGTGTTCCTCAACGGTCTTGGATTTGGCGATGATGTCATCAATATAGGACTCCAAGTTCCAGCCTATTTGGTCCTGGAAGACCTCTACCATGGCTTTTTGGTACGTAGCCCCGGCATTCCGGAGCCCGAAAGGCATAAACTTGTAAGCATACACCGCTCTGTGGGTTATGAAGGCCGTTTTGGCTATGTCTGCAGGGTTCATCTTGATCTGATTATAGCCGGAGAAGGCGTCCATGAAGCTTAGCATTACATGTCCCGAGGTGGCATCAATGAGCTGATCTATGTTGGGTAATGGGTATGGATCCTTGGGGCAAGCCTCGTTGAGGTCGGTGTAGTCGACGCACATCCTCCACTTCCCACTAGGTGTCTTGACTAGAACCACATTGGCCAACCACTCCGGATATCTGCCTTGAGGAGTTTGTCTACTTCTTCGTCTATGGCCCTTTGTCTCTCCGGGGCAACATTCCTTCTTTTTTGCTTTACGGGTTTTCTTCTGGGGTCGACATCCAGGCTGTGCATGGCTAAAGATTCTTGGAGTCCGGGCATATCAGTCGGGCTCCATGCAAATACATCTGCATATTCCCGGAGTAGCGACACGAGGTCCTCTTTGAAGGCTATTTCTAACCCCTCCCCAATCTTGATTTTCCTTTCGGAATCTCCGGGTATCAGTTCAATTGTCTCTGTTTCTACCGCGGGCTCGACCTTGGCTTGATCTTTCATGGTGGATGATTTTTGAACCCGGGCCTGGGAGTTTGAAGCAAGGTACCCCTGGGAGTTTGAAGCAAGGTACCCCCGGGCTATGGAAGTTCCTGTCTCTTGGGTAGGGATCTCAGAGTTCTCGATATTTTGAACCTCCTTCCCGGTGTTCTTGTAAGTTGAGTTTCTGTGTTTCTTTCTACTTTGATTCTTGTGATAAGAAGAGGCTTTGCGTTTGTTTTCTGGATCAGTTTCAGCCATAACTAGGGCTTGGCCATAACATCGGCTTGCTGTTTCAGTATCACCTTTTACTTCTCCTACTCCGGCGGCTGTTGGGAACTTGAACTTGAGGTGTGGGGTCGAGATCACGGCTCGGAGCTTGGTCAGGACTGGGCGCCCTAGAATCACATTATAGGAGGATGGACTATTGATTACATAGAATTTAACCACATGAGTTATCTGCTTCGGGGCAGTGCCGAACTTGACAGGTAGGTAGAGGGTTCCTTGGATTGGGACTAGGTTGTGGCCGAAGCCGTATAACGGGTCTTCTCTACATTCATTCATTTTGATGCTTTCGAGCTGCATCCTGTCCACGGTATGTTTAAACAATATGTTGACCGAAGAGCCATTGTCCATAAGGACCCTCTTTACTTCATTTTCTGCGATATCTAGGCTCACCACCAGGGACTCATTATGGTTGGGGTCAATTCCCTCGAAGTCGGCGTTGTTGAATGATATGACTTGTTCCGGAGTGGTTTCCACCATCATTACCTCATCTCCGGAGTCCAGGGTCCTCGGGGAAGAGTTGGAGCTGCCCAGTACTACGTGTACCACGTTTTTAGTTTTTGGAGCCCCGGGCCCCTGTCCCCTTTCAGCATTTCTCCGGGCCACGTACTGGTTCATGTTCCCCCTTTTGATTTGTTCCTCGATGAAGAACTTGAGTGAAACACAGTTCTCGGTGGTGTGCTTGTGGGTTGCGTGGTAATCACAATGCTTGTGTTTGGGCCTGTTCTCCGGGGCTGTTGCCATAGGCTTAGGTGGATAGTAGAAGGGCTTGTCCTGGATCTCTTTTAATATGTCGGCCCGGGGTCGGTTCAGGGGTTTCCACTCAGGTTCGGGACGTGGCTTGGATTTTTCTGGCCTCGGGGGCCTGGTATCAGACTTAGGCTTCGAGAAGTGGCTTCTGTCCGGGACGGTTAGCTAAGAGCTTGGGATGTAGTTACTCTGTTTGTTGGGTTTGAATTTCTTTTCTGGTTGATACTCGCTTCTGGGGCGATCGTCTTTGTTTCTGCTCGAGGAGGCCCCTTGCCTGGTCATTCTCATGGCTTGTAAGATGTCTGTTTCTTTGATGAATTTGGCAGCCATAACATAGGCTGCAGCCAGGCTCTAGGGCTCTTTGTGCACGAGCTCTAGTACATGGCGCTCGTTGTGCTCCGGGTCAAGGTTCTTTCGGAATATGCTCAAGGCCTCCCTCTCATATAGATTCGTGACTTTGTTTATGGCCTCTTAGAATCGTTTCATGAAAGCGGAGAGGGCCTCGTTGTCATTTTGTCTGATAGTTTCAAGGTGGCACATGTGGTACTCCGGGGTTTTGTTAGCCTGGAACCTTCGGAGGAAGGCTTCCCTAAACTCTTTCCAACTGTGTATACTCCGGGATGGGATCCGGCTGAACCATCTTTGGGCTGCTCCTTTTAGTGTAGAGGCAAAGAATCGGCATTTTGTCAGGTCATTGTAGAAGTATATCAGGGCTATCTGTTCAAAGTAGTTGAGGTGCTCCTCGGGGTCTTCCCACCCATCAAAGGAGTCGAAGTTGTAATGCTTGAGATTCTTCTGTCGGGGTATGGCTTCGAGGGAGTAGCTGAAAGGGGTGAGTGTATCTTGGATCTCAAATCCGGAGTCACTGTTAACTTTTCTCTACAGCTCATGGATCATTTGCACTAAGTTGTCTGGGCGTTCTTCATCATCTGAGATGATCTCCGGGCTAATCTCTCGGTGGGGTCTCTTGGATTTGGATTTCATTATCCTTTCTTCCTCCTCTTGAAGCCTTTTCTGGTTCCTAAGTTCCAACTTGGCCTGTTCTTCCTGCCTTATTCTTTCCCGGAGTCTCTCCATTTTCTTGAGTTTATCAGTTTCGTAATCTCTGGCTTTGCTTTGAGGGTTGTGGTCCTTCTTAGTTCTTTTGCCTTGGTCTCCGAGACGGTCAAAGACCGAAGCTCAGGATTGATGGGAGTTGGCTGACCCCTCGGAGTTCTCTGCTTGTTCGGGTTCTGGTTCTGGGTGGGGGCGGTTTCTGTAAGCCCGGATTGCTTCGGCCAGCTTCTCCAGGGTCAAATTCTCCATTTGTGCAGAGTCGAGGGGTACGCCTGTATACTTGTGTCTGTTTACCTCAACGGTGACCCGGGCGTCATTGGGGCCGATCCCGAGCCCTTCCTGGACCGGGACCTGGTTTTGCGGCGCCTGCTCCGGGAAAGGAACTAGGGGCTCTTCTCTCGGAGCGCTAAGTGCTTGGCGTTGGGTGGACTTGCTTTGTCGAGGCATGGTTGTTGATTTTAGCTGGTTTGAGGGGTTCGGGTTTGTTTGGATTGTCTGTTTGGTTTGAGGCCGGAGGTTCGTCCCCTCCTTCTAGCGCCAATGATAACTCTGGCTCGGAAGTGGTGTAGCTGTAGTGGGGCGTCTCCAAAACAACACCGGAGGGGGGTGTGGCCCCGAGGTGCCTCCGGCGAATAAGAGTTGGCTTTTGAAGATAATAATCAAGTAGAGTATTACAAGAGTAATAAATGTGTGTAAGTGTGTAATAATGTCCAACCCCTAAACCCTATTTTCTAGGGGTATTTATAGCCCTAGGCCTAGGGTTTAGGGGTGGGTTACCTTTACTCCTAGCCGTTGAATCCGGGGGACAAGGTGCTGAATTCCTGGGATGTAGGACACGTGTCCCTATTTGTGGGGACCGTTGACTTAAGTGTGACTTAAGTGTGACAGCATGATTTGACACATGCTGTCCCTTGGACTTTAGTGCTGGTCAGCGCCACGTGTGGGGATGTCGGCTGAGCTGGGCTTCCACGTGTGCCAGGTGTCATCAATCTGGGGTCCACTAGTCCGGGGCGGTGATTCCGGGACCGGGGCCCACTAGCTTGGGCTGGGCTGCTCTTATTTGTTTAGTATTGAATACGGTAAAAGAATACAGAGGGGGGGGGGTGAATGGATTCTTGAACTTTTCTTGGATTGAGTCTATGTAGCAGATAAGTGCCTGTGTGTGTAGAAGTGAAGGTGCGGATAAAGAAACAACACAAGACACAATATCACTTTAATCTAATATATTATTAGATAAAGGTTGCTACAATCTGTGAATACAAATGGTAGTATTCTCAGCTTCGTTTTTCTCAGAGAGATATAGCTTACAGTGTATGAAAAACTTGACTCACAAAAGTTACTAAGTTATGAAGTGAGGCTGTGTCCTTATAGAACATGGATACAGCCTACTTACTGCAAATAAGGAAGCTAAACAAATTACTTTCTAGTATGTCTATCCTTTTTGAGTAAGTGTCCAAACAGTTACAGATTTGACTTTGCAAAGCCTGTTTAGATCCACTTCTTTAGCTCCTTGTCTCTTCTATATCTCTCCAAGCTTCCTTGTAGGCTTTCCAGAGCACGTTACAGATTGTGGTCCATAAAGTGCATTGGCTTGTTGCAGGTTTCTGACTTGTACAATTTCTTCAGTATTTTGTCTCCAAGAATGTATTCGAGAAGTGACTAAGTAAGTGATTCGAGAACTAGAATTGACTTGATCGATAACTCTGAGTTCTCGAATACTGTTATATTGACATATCGAACCACTTCTCGAATAGCTCTTTTCCATCAGGATTCCTTGAGTTGTCGAATAGAACATTTGACTTATCGAATCCTCGAGATATCGAATAGCTTTCTGAGTCCTTGAGATATCGAATGGAACTTTGACTTGTTGACTCTTTGAGAACTCGAATACCATCTTGACTTGTTGACTTCTTGAGTTCTCGAATAGAGTAGTAGACATATCGAATCCCTGAGATATCGAATGAGATATCGAACAGTGTATTCAGAAATATCGAATAGTGTCTTGAGATATCGAATCCCTGACTTCTCGAATGCTGGACTTCTCGAATAGACAAATATACTTCTCTAATTTGTACTTAGGCAAATTCTTCATTTCTTCAAATCCCAACTGTGATTATTTGACAGTCTTTAACTCCTTGCTTGAGGCATGAACCTTGGAACTTCTTTCAAGCATTATTCTAGACTTTGTTTGTACAATTACACAACTAGGATTTGATGCCTACTACAAGTACAATACCAACAGAAACTCTACAACTAGAGGTTCCCTCAGTTAAGAGGTCATGTAAGTAATGCAAAGCATTACAAACAATTAGGCTTGTTATTAGATGTGTACAGGCATGCCTCTGTAACTAACAATCTCCCCCAAATTGTGAGTGAGACCCTTAGTCACAATTTCATGTCTGATAACAAGCCTAACATACATAAAGATAAAACTTTAAAAGTAAAGGTATGTATATTGAACACATAAATGGAATCACAAGATGAATGCTCTTACAGTATGATGAGGTACTAGCCATTTTCATTTGATTGCATCTCCATTGCTTTGGCTTGTAGATCATCATATGCTTTCTGTTTCATTTCTTTCTCCTTTCTTGCATTCTCATCTATTGCTCTTATGATTTCTGCCATAGCATCCAATTCTTCAATCATGATAGAGTTTTTGAAATCTTCAAGCACTGGCTTCAGAATGTAGGCAGGATAGTGACTGAGTAGGTTCATTCTTATATTGACATTGTCTCCATTTCTTCTCCTATACTTCACCACATAGGGATCAAGCTGAACTCTACACAATCCCTTTGCCCTTAGCTTTTCTGCTTCAATCTCCAGTCTGTCAATTTCTTTCTCCCTTTCTAACCACTTCTCATAGCAGCCCTTTCTTATCTTTTCAGCATAATCTCTCTTCATTTTCACAAAGTCAATCAATTCCAGCTTCCATACTTTCTCCACCTTGTCTTTAGAGTCCAGCAATGCAATGATTCTTTCTATCTCATACAATTTACCCCAATTCTGACAACCCCCTTGTTTGAATTTCATTTCTCTCCCATCAGTGTACTTGATCTCAAGGTGGTCATCTACAATTGCAGCAAAGCATATCTTTTGAGCTCTTAGAAATTGCAATTGCTCTTCATCAAAGTCTTCATCAAGTGGCTGGAGTTTCAATCCTGGAATGATTGTTAGGGCTCTTGATCTGGATAGCTTCACTCTTCTTGCAACATGTTTAAATTTCATCCTCTTGACATGGTTGCTTGGCAAAAATCTTTGACCTTTGTTGGTAGACCATAGTAGTATTCCATTAGCAGTTTGCTTTCTGAAACATACACATGGTTTCTTGACTTGAATCTTCTTCTCTTCTTGAGGTGGCAAAACAGGTGCAGAAGCCATAGATGTAGATTTTGCTAGGTCACCACTAACAGTATTCACCCTAGACTTAGAGCCTTGTGTTGTGGTGAGGTTACTGCTATCAATGCCTAAGGCTTGCTGTTTTCCAATCTTCCTCTCATAGATTTTGCCTTGGTCATCATCATTCTTCTTGTCCTTGTCAGCCTTCTTCTTTTTGTCTTCATCACCCTTATCTCTCCTGTGATGTCTTCTCCTCCCATCACTTTTATCTTCAGAATCATCATCCTTATTTCTCCTAGGTTGAGCCATCTCTGGAATTTCACCAGTTGCAATATAAGTTCTGAGGATGTGCAGTGCCTCAGTTTCTTCAGCATTTCTGGCTCCAACCTTCTTCTGTAATTGATCAATGATAGCAATGATCAGTCTGTGATTTCTAGTGGTGAGATCATGGGGAATGACCAATTGCTTGATATCTTCAATTCTGGTGCCAGACTGATAAATGATTGTCCATGGCTTCTTGATCACTTCTGGTAGCCTTGAAGGTTGGTCATTCCTCAAGTCATCAAACAGACTCTTGTTGTTCTCATTCTTCTTCTCAATAAGCTCAAGTATGGCATCTATCTCTGAGTGTTTCAGTTCTTGTAGAGTCTTGTATGTTAGATGCCATATCTTTAATTTGGATATCATCACTATCTCCTTAATCCATAGATTATTGACTTTCTTAGGAATGACAGTGATGCAATCAATCTGCTTCTTCAACTCCCTCAGATAGAACTGAGTGTCACCAACCTGTTCCCTTGTGGCTTTCAGAAACTCCAAGAAGGCTTTATCATGATAAACATTGGAGTTAGCAACTTCTTGTAGCTTGGCCTCAGTAACAACTTTAACTTCTACAGGCTTGGCACTCTCAGGTATGGAGGTTGGAGATTTGTCAGATGGCATACTCCCTGCAACTACTGTTGTAGTTATGGATTGCTTTTGTCCTCCAGGAGTAGTGATGTGCACAGTTGGTAGAGTGACAACTGGCAAGGTAGATGGAGGCTCATCCACTTTGGATTTTCCTTTTCCAGGCACATTTGGTAGAGATTTTGAAGTTCTTTGTTGACCACCCTCTTTTATTATTATGCCTTTCTCCCCCTTTGTATTTGAGTTCCCTTTCTCCCCCTTTGGATTTGAGTTCCTTGTCTTCTTCTCCCCCTTAGGCTTGTTGTCAGGCACTGAGGCTGTAGAAATGTCCTTTGGGATTGAAGATTCATCAGGGAGAGGGAGACCCATATGCTTCATCATAGCAGCTAACATGGATTGTTGATGCAGAAGGACATCAGCTGTGGTGGATGCTTGAGTGTCCAACTGATCATTTAGCAGTGCAACCTTGTCTGTAAGATGAGCATTGGACTTGGTGAGAGTAGCCACCTCCTTCTCAAGTGCATCCACTTTGCTGAATAACTCAGTAGATTTGAAGCCAGACAGGGATTGTTCGTTGAGTCTCTGCACTTCAAATCTAGTCATGTCATGTACTGGGACTTCAGTGATCAGTCTGTTTCCATATAGATTTTTGAACATGGTCCTCAGCATGGCATTGGCATCTGTGGTCTGATCAGATAGAATTTGAAATTGATGCCCCAGACCTGTGACAGTATCCTTTAGCAGAGCTAGCCCATTGTCCATCTTGGTGCAGGTGGTGTTGCAGTGTTTGATGTCTTTGAACACACTGTCTAGCTGAGGGAATTTGGCATCAAATGTCCTCTTGATTGCTTCTACTGTGGTGGTGGTCTTATCACACACTCTATTGACCTCAGTTTTTGACACCTTTTCCCAGATAGTGAGTAGCCTTGAGGAATCCCTTGTGTGTATCATTCATAGCCTCATACACTTCACCAGGGGTCAGAGATTTGGCATTGGAGCCCAGTGAAGTGAGGTATTCCTCCCTGAGATACTGAAGTGCTTCATCAAGAGTAATATCATATTTTCCTTGCAACCAGGCATCTATGTTGCCATCTCTGTAAGAACCCAAATTTTTGGTAGAATTAAAACTTTTTATTATGTATTGATAAAAGAATGAACGGTGATTCCGATTTTAATGTATTAACAGTTCTAATAAATGAATATGGAATGGATATAGATTCCAATGTTTATATGTCATGAAGAATGCAATGGGTTGACGATTTAGATTAGAATAATCTATCTCCTAGTAAGTCAAGATATGTTTCCTAAAGAGGAAAAGATATTCTCATGTTATCTAAATCGATATCTTTTATAAGACCAATGGTTCCGTAAAAGAGATAAGGAACGCTCGAAAGAGAATGAGGACATTTTGCTAAGTGCAGGGAATAAAAAGAAAATAAGTGATGAATAGTGTTTTTGGGGGAAATATGAATATTATCAGATGACACTATATAGAAGTACCCGGAACGGATTTCTGAGTTCGTATTAATGATCCAAGGGGAAAATAAGTGTATGTAAAAGATATCGGATTCTGAAAAATAGCACTTTTATTTTCTCCGAGATTTTCCTAGACACTGAAAGATTTAAGGACTTAATAAAAAGATTTGAGGACGTATTCATAATCGGTGGAATATATAAACGTAAGATCGTCTCGTCAGATCACAGAAATTCAAAAAATTATTTTTCCTAAACGGACCAGATTGGGCCAGAAATTGAGATGGACTAACTATTTATTCCAGAGAAATATTTCGAAGGCAAATTCTCAATCTAGGATATATATAAACGTAAGTAGGATTCGTCAGAATTCATAAAAGAGCGAATTGGAGAAAACTTATTTAACGATGTAAAAACGATCAAGTGAATGATGGAAAATATCCCGAAACCCGAAAAATCTCAAATTTCAGAGAGAGCTTCATATTAGTAAGTGGTGACTAAGTGCACAATTAGAAAAGTTATTTTAGGAATAGAAATTGAATTTCTTAAAAAGAAAGAGATGGAAGGAGGACGAGACGCACGGTAGGTTACGGTATACGCTCGCACACGGAACAGAAACTCATTTAGCTTTATTACAACCAACCACAAGTAAATATCTCATATTTCTCTCATCTTCCTCCCACTTTTTCTCTCCATGGCCGAATTTATGCTTGCCAAAGGGAATCATGGCTAGCCTTGTCCGTTTCTTGCGTTCTAGTACTCCAATCGAAGCCCTTTCCGAGCTCTACGCATCTACGGTAACCACTCTCTTCACCTCCAACCTTAGCTTGTTCATTTCTCATGATTTATAGGCTGTGATACAGTGATTTTAATTTTGAAACTTCTTAGAATTTGAAATTGAAAGCATGGATGAGTAATTAAGGTTATGGGTTAGTCGTTTATGCGTTTAGCTTAGCGATTGCATGAGTTATCGATAGATTTTCATAAAAATGAAGAACCCACTGGTTATGCACGGTTTTTTTGGCTGATTAATGGAGTATATTTGATGTTAAGATGTATGGTATGCCCGGTGTGGCTTGGTTGTGTTGAAATAAATTTGGAAACGTTCGATTTATAGCCGTCGTAATGCCGAAATTTCGTTCACCCATAAATTTCGTGCATCACAGTTGGTATAAGTCACTGGTCTTGTTGAATATAAGACTTGCCCTTGTATATCTTGAGTCATAGATCACATTGGCGAAAGAATCGAAGCATTTGGACTTACGGTTTAGGAGTTATGGTCAAAACCGTGAAAGTGGTTCGAAACCGTAAAAGCATGTTCGTAACTGAAATTGAACCTTCTTAAAATGAGTTATGCAGTGATGAATCATGGTAATTAATTACTAGAGATAAAAAGGAAGGTGTGAGAGAAAACCACATGTCAAACGAATCGTTTTTCGATTTTATAAAAATGTTCGAATCAAGGTTAAGCGCGAACGAACCCTTAAAAGTACACTTGGTTAAAACTTTGGTAAATCACTTAGAAAACGAGCGATAAAACTCGAGGTATAACCTTGGTTCGTAAATGACCGACCTTAGAACTTATACGACTTAAGTATATACCAAGTGTAAGTATGACGACGTGTCTTAGTAGCGAATGAATGACGGGTCATAGCGATAATAAAGAGAGTGGTGTTCAACGAGATAACTCGAAAACGTGTTTCAACTTAAGTTAAGTTAAACTTAGCCTTTTAAAAAGTGTTAAGTGATTGACCTCGGTTATTGTGACTATTTATAGATCACTGGATTGACACGAGGCACACTACCCCTACAGGATTACCAGGCAAGTTTCCAATACCTTGGAACTGTTGTTGTGATAATATATATAATTGTGGTAATACATATGCCATAGCATGCATGCTTGTTTTCAAAGTATATTGGAATACTTGTTCCCTGAATTAATATTGGCTTATAGACTAGATATGGATTATCAGTTATAAGCAGGATTGTGTTTCTAGGACCCTTAGTGAAGGGCGTATGATATTTATTCTTTAAATATGAGACCGGGAGTCGGTATTTTGTGTTATATAGATAGTCGTGGAAACCCGGAGGGATTCCAGCGACAGAGTAGTATTTATTTTGAGGAATGTTATTATTAAACATTATTTATATTTCCATAAAAGTATCAAATACTTGGAAATCTTTCGAGAAATGTTATTTGAGTATTATTTCAGTCGAGAAATATTAAATGAATATTATTTTTGAATATTCATTAGAGTTTGATTATTAATGAATAATTACTTTGATATTCATTGGGATTTTATTCACTAAATGAATATCACTTTCGGATATTCATTTAAGTTTTATGTATTTGATAAATATTATTTTTAAAAGTATTCTTTGGAAGTTCTAATTACTCAAGGAATATTATTTCAAATATTAAGGTTTCGATTACTAAATGAATATCATTTGGATATTTATTTAGAATATTATTTGTTAAATGAATATTATTTGGATATTCATTTAGAACATTATTTGTTTAATGAATATCAATTGAATATTCATTTGGGATTTATTTATTAAATGAATATAATTTTGAATATTCATTTAAGATTTTATGTACTTGATGAATATTATTTTAAAATATTCATTTGGGGTTTTATTTACTTAAGGAATATTGCTTCGAATATTCCTTTAAAGTTTTGATTACGAAAAGAATATTATTTGGCTATTCATTTATTATATTATTTATTAAATGAATATTATTTTCAAATATTCATTTAAGGTTTGATTTATTTAGTGAATATTATTTTAAATATTTATTTGAGTCTATTTAATTAATGAATATTATATTGAATATTCATTTAAAGAAGAGAGTTATTTAGTAAATTATTCTATATATTTATTCGAGGATTACTTACGAGCAATATTATGATTTAATCATATTCCTTAATTATTATTGATTTAATAAATATTCTTGGAATATTTATTTAAATTCTTTTAAGTTCTTTTTATAATAATTCATATTATTCAAAGATTATCTTTCATCTTCAGATATGGTGTAAAATATTTCGGAATATTTTATGACTATTTTTATCAAGGGGAGGTTCCCAAAACTTTATTTTCATTTAAATCTATCTTATAAGAAGATTTAAATACTCGCTCAACTTCCAAAAATATATAAGGGGACCTCACTTGAGTGATGTTATTTATTGGACTGCCCGGTCCTATACTTGCTAAACTATCTTGTCACTCACATCTTGATTCTTTCAAACATCGATATGAGTCTGTTTGGTTACCTCCTCAACGCTCGAGGGGTAAGATTGACGGAACAAGTTTATATCCATTAACAAGCATCAGCTTAGGAAATATTGGTGAAATTTTCCTTTCCAATTAGATACGACTACTTTGTGGAGTCCTATCAACAAGTACTATACTTGGGGAAAGGGGGACGAACTTTATGTTTCAGAATTATGGATGTTATTCGAACTAGGAGACGCGTAAGTGGCCGAGTGGCGCCGGTCCAGCAATTAATGGCCCAACCGTTGGCCGGGGGGGTTCCAGAGGGCGGGCGATCCGTCGGTGCTTCCTTCTACATGTAGAGAACAAATGATGGGGAGCATGACATGCGACTGATCATCGTAAATGTTGTGGCTCCTGGCGCGGCAAGCTCCCGTATTAGTTCATCTTCCAAATTGGGAAATCTTCTGCAACATTATCATTGTTGGCAGGTTTGAAAAGTACTTGAACTGGAATTGCAATATTCTTCCAGCAAGTTCCTCTATCATGAAAATTTGATAATATCTTGCTTATCTTTGCCATAGCAGATATTTCTTCGGATCAATTATATTTTAAGTTACTTTCTAAGTACATCTCATACCTTGTATTGGAAATACGGTCGTTAATGCATGGCATATGATATCAAAGATATTTTGAACTGTTATATATTATTACTGTTCAGTTATATTCTTTTAGGTGGGCTATTGCTCACCCTTGCTTTATTTATCTATATCACAACAACAGCTAGATCAGATGGTCACGCAAGGCGCACTCAGCATAAGCAGGTGATAGCCGTCAGAGGAATAACCGCTGAGATCATAGCTACCATTGCTGAAGAGGCAGCTACTGGTAGGCTAGTTGTTAGCATTTGAGTATCAAATATAATTATTATATGGCATATGCAAATGGATGGCAAAGAGTATGTAAGGGTTAATTGTAATTCTTTGGGTTGTAAGAACTCAAACTTGTGATTAATAATATTGACGGTTACTCTGATTTCATCTCTGGGACTATAACAGGTGTGATTTATGTTGTTGTTTTGGGTCACAAGGTTGTAATTTAGATTATGTTGGTTTTGTAGATGGATATTGAGACCGTAACGACCAGATCCCTGACCCCGGATCTGGGGGTGTTACAATCTCTCTCAGCATCATCAATGATCTTTGTCTTCTGCACCTCCACATCATCCCTATGGCATAACAGAATAGCCTCATAGTCTGGATTAGGCATGTCTGCAGTGAGAAGGTTCTGAGCAATCTTTGTGAACTCAGGAATCTGATCCACAATTAAGCTTTGAAGTGCTTCAACCGTCAATTATTGTGGAGCAGACCCTGATCCTGAAGCACTGTCATGTTGCACAGGCTTCAGCCATTGTGACATAAAGTCAGAGCTAGAGCTAGGCAAGCTAGACTCCTCAGTTACAGATGCAACTTCTGTAACCGGATGGATTGACTCTACTACTGGTGTCATCACAGAAGTGGGATGAATTACACCAGCAGTTGACACAGGCATAGAGTCTCTAGTAAAAACTAGTGGAACCTCTGTGTTTGTGATGGTGTCATCAGGAGATGCCTCAGCATGCATTCCCTCACCATCTAAATGTGGGTTCTGAGTGGTGAGCAAAGTGTCATGCACTAAGTCACTTGAAATTATTGGCTCATCAAGAGAAAAGAATTCTTGATGATCAATGCCTTGCATCTCAGTTGCCTGAGTTGCAGGTTCCAAAGAAATTTCAGAGTTAGATTCTGGAAGAGAAGTGTGTTTAAGAGTAGATTTTGGCAACTCCCCCTGAGAGATAGAGGGAGTTTCAAATGTGATGTGCTCTCCACTCAGTGTTGTCCCAGCCTTATCACTCCCATGTGCTGACTCTATACAAGAAGGTGCATTGGGGAGGATGCTTGATTCTATAGGTGCACCCTGTTGAGAGGATACACCTAGTGAGCTGTGTGCCCCTGATTTTACAACTTCAGCCATTTGTGTGACTGAAGAGGTGGTCTTAGTTTTCTTCTTCTTTGTCCTGTGTAAGGGTGACTCAGGTTCCTCACTTCCTAGACCTAATTCAACAGCTAATGCTGCTTCAGATAAGATATTTAATGGTGCAGACATTACTTCCTTTCTCTTCTTTTTACTAACATCACCCTTTTGAGAGGATGATGCAGTTGGCTCAGTATGTGGTAGAGTGTTTGGTTGAGAGGGTTGGTTAGCAGGCCCTGGGTTAGCATTTTGTTCTACTTGCTTGGGCTGTGCTATCTTAGATTTTGCATCAAATGTTGGCATGTTGTGGGGATAAGTCCTAAACAAACTCTCCATATGGGGAGTTATGTTCAGTCTTACATCCACATCATTCCTAGTCTCCAAATTACCAAAAATGAGTTTGGTCATGGACTTAGGATAGCATATTTTATTTTTATCAATCCCAGGCAATTCAATCAATGAAGCATTTTTATAATTAAGTACAGATTGAATAAAGCGAGGGAAGAAAATATCAGTACCTCTCTTGGTTGTGTTCTTACCAAGTCTCCCATATAGTTCTTGGAGGATGATTTGGCCAACATCAATCTTCTTTCCATAGGCCAAAGCATATCCAATTTGCTGCACAGGTGCACTGATTTGATCAAAGCTTGATTTCCTGGCAGTGAAGACTTGGAGAAGAGTTGCAAACACATAGCTCCACTCCTTTCTCAGATTCTTTCTGTTTAGCTTTCCAAGATTGATCCCATCTGAGTAGTTGATGAACTCAAAGAATTCCGCTAACTCTGCATTAGTGGCCATTCTGTCAAATGACTCTTGTTGTAGGCCCAGTGCTTGGTTCATGTCTGCAGTAGTGATAATGATTTCCTTATCTTGAATCTTGCAGTAGATGATATATGAAGTGATTGCGTTTTCCAGGGCTACAACCTCCACAATAGCAGAACCCCAAAACTGTTCCAGGATATCTAGATACAGAGTTGGGTTGGCAGAGAGTGCATCCTTGATATATGACTCCGCCATCCATTTCACAAAGCACTTGAAATTGGCATTGGGTGCTTCAACATCACTAGTGAGAGCGATAAAGTTGGTGTTGAACTTTACTGTTGCCATTTGTGTAGAAGAGAGAAAATAAATTGAAGGTTGAAGAAGAAATTTGGCTTTTCGTAGCTAGGGTTTCAGGGGTTTAGAGAGTGTAGATGCTTGAGAAATCGAATGAAATGAATCGAATAGATGTGAAATTGTATAAGTATGAAGTACTTGAATTGTCGATTAGCAGAAAGTTTTGTATCGACAAGTCAGGCATTCGAGAAGTAGAGAACAACTATTCGAGAAGTCAAGAAAGGCTTAATCGATAACTCAAGCAGATAGGAACTCACAGCTGGCAGTTATCTAACTTAGAAATAATTCTAAATTAAATAAAATGTGTTTTTATGAGTGAATTAAACTTTTAGACAAAAGTCCAAAATCGGTTAAAATTCAGCGAGAATTCAGCCTTTTCAAATGATTCGAGAACTCAAATATAGTGTTCGAGAACTCAATCATTCGAGAACTCGGTTACTATATTCGAGAAGTCAAGAATACCTCTATTCGATATCTCAGAAAGACTCTATTCGAGAACTCAAGAGTACTCTAATGAGACTTATTAGAGATGTCGAATAGTGAATCATTCGAGAAGTCTGACTTATCGAGCTATACTCATCACTCATAAAAATTTGATTTTCACTATCTTTTAAAATTTACCAGACATATTCATTGAAAAATATCCTAGCAAATTAAATAGTGATTTTCTCAAAATTTCATAGAAATTTTAAGTTAATAGAAATATGATTTTCAACATATGCAACAGATTTGAAATATTTATAAATCATATTTCAGCCAACACTCACTCCAAAAATATTGAGAATTTAGATAAAGTAAGTGTTTACTGCTGCAACAATCTAGATGGTGTATTCACTTAGCCAGAATCTGAAGAATTCAGCATTCCAATCTCACTTACCAACCTTGTGAAGGTGGCTTCATCTAATGGCTTAGTGAATATATTAGCTAGTTGTTTATCTGTAGAGACATAATGCAACTCAATGGTTCCATTAGTTGCATGTTCTCTTATGAAATGATATCTGATGTCAATGTGCTTTGTTCTAGAATGATTGACAGGATTGGCAACTATAGAGATTGCACTTGTGTTGTCACACATGATTGGAATTCTTTCCAACACAAGTCCATAATCTCTAAGTTGATTTCTAATCCAAAGCACTTGAGCACAGCAACTTCCAGCAGCTATGTATTCAGCCTCAGCTGTAGAAGTTGACACAGATTGTTGCTTCTTGCTATACCAAAAAACTAACCTTTGTCCAAGAAACTGGCAACTTCCTGAGGTGCTTTTCCTATCCACTCTGCATCCAGCATAATCAGCATCAGAGTAACCAACCAGATTGAACCCTGTGTCCTGAGGATACCATAATCCCAAGTTAGGAGTGCCCTTCAGATATCTAAAGATCCTTTTTATTGCAATCAAATGTGATTCCTTTGGATTTGATTGAAACCTTGCACACAAGCATGTAGCAAACATGATGTCTGGCCTACTTGTAGTGAGGTAGAGTAGAGAACCAACCATGCCTCTGTAGACTGAGATATCTACTTTCTTGCCTTTAGCATCTTCATCCAGTTTAGTGGCAGTGGCCATGGGTGTCTTGGCAGGTGAACAATCTTCCAAGTCAAACTTCTTCAATAAATCCTTGATGTACTTGGTTTGACTGATAAAGATACCATCCTTCCTTTGACTGACTTGCAACCCTAGAAAGAATGTCAACTCTCCCATCATACTAATCTCATATCTGCTCTGCATGAGTTTAGAGAATTTCTCACACAGCTTCTCATTTGTAGAACCAAAAATGATATCATCCACATAAATTTGTACTAGGATAATATCATCACCATGCTTCTTGTAAAACAGTGTCTTGTCCAATGTGCCTCTAGTGAATTGATTTTCAAGAAGAAATTGTGATAAAGTGTCATACCATGCTCTTGGAGCTTGCTTAAGTCCATACAGTGCCTTAAGCAATCTGTAGACAAATTCTGGGAAGTGTGGATCCTCAAAGCCAGGTGGTTGTTGCACATAAACCTCTTCTTCCAACTCTCCATTTAGAAATGCACTCTTGACATCCATCTGATAAATTTTAAAGTTTGAATGAGCAGCAAATGCCAAGAATATTCTAATGGCTTCCAATCTGGCAACAGGGGCAAATGTCTCATCATAATCAATGCCTTCCTGTTGAGAGTATCCTTTTGCAACCAGCCTTGCTTTGTTTCTTATTATTACACCATCTTCATCCATCTTATTCTTCAGAACCCACATTGTTCCAACAATGGTTCTATTCTTTGGTGCAGGCACAAGTTCCCATACTTTGTTCCTTTCAAATTGATTCAGCTCCTCTTGCATGGCAATAATCCAATCTGGATCCAACAGTGCATCATCAAGTTTCTTAGGCTCAACTTGTGATAGAAAACATCCATAGAGGCACTCATTTTGAGTTGCTCTCCTAGTCCTTACTCCTGCATTAGGATCTCCAATGATTTGCTCTACAGTGTGTGATCTATCCCATTTCCTCGAGTGTTCAACCTGACTTCTCATTCTTGATGTTGCTTCATCATCCACATCATGGTCATCCTCATTTCCTCCCCCTGTGAAGTTGCCATTACTCACAGGTGTGTCTTGGATGCTTGTTTCTCCACTATCGATTGGCACAAATTCCTCTCTTGTATCATTAATCACTTGAGTTTGTTGAACTTGAGTTTCAACTCCAGTTTCAATCTCTTCATCAGAATCATCTAGATTATCAAATCTCAATGGATCTTTGTCTTCATCATTGGCTTCTTCTAGTCCAGGTAGTTTGCTGTCATCAAATGTAACATCTGTGCTTTCCATAACTTTCTTTTGACTGATGACATAAACCTTGTATGCAATTCTTTCCATAGAATAGCCAAGAAAAATTCCTTCAAATGCTTTTGCATCAAACTTTCCAACATATTCAGAATTATCCTTTAGTACAAAGCATTTGCTTCCAAAAGTATGAACATACTTTAGAGTAGGCTTCTTTCCAGTCATCAAGTTGTAAGGTGTCTTTCCAGTGTTTTTGTTGATGAGGGTCCTATTCTGAATATAGCATGCAGTGCTCACAGCCTCAGCCCAAAAACATGTGGGCATTTTTGCATCAAGTAACATTGTTCTAGCAGCCTCAATTAGAGTTCTATTCTTTCTCTCAACAACTCCATTTTGTTGTGGAGTCCTTGGAGCTGAGAATTGCTGAGAAATGCCATTCTCTTTGCAGAATGCTTCAAGTGTGGCATTTCTGAACTCTGTTCCATTATCACTCCTCAATGCAATCACACTTGCATCGTTTGCCTTTGCTTCCTTGTCAACTTTCTTTATGTGCTCAATAATTACTTGTGGAGCCTCATCTTTTGATGCCAGAAATTCCACCCATGTATACCTTGAAAAATCATCAACCATTACCAGGGCATACTTCTTTCTTCCAAGTGACATTATGTTGACAGGCCCAAACAAATCCATATGGATGAGTTGTAATGGCTTGGTTATTGATGTCACTGTTTTTGACTTATGGCTTGATCTTTTCATTTTTCCTTTTTGACAAGCCTCACACACTCCTTCTTGACAGAATTCGAGTGTGGGCATGCCTCTCACTAACTCTCTTTTGACTAGAGAATTAATGGCCTTGAAGTTCAGGTGTGATAGTTTCTTGTGCCACAGCCAACAATCTTCATTTGATGCTTTTGAGTAAAAGCAACAAATTTTGTCCTTGTTTGCAGAGTCCATATTGGTTACAAACAGGCTTCCCTTCCTTACTCCAGATAGAGCAAAATCACCAGTCTTCTTGTGGGTGATCAAACATTCATCTTTGTCAAAATTCACTTTGAATCCTCTATCAGTAAACTGACCAACACTTAGCAGATTATGCTTGAGCCCCTTGACTAGTGCTACATCTTCAATGATGACATTTCCAACTTTCAGCTTGCCATATCCCAATGTGTTACCCATGCTGTCATCTCCAAAAGCAACCATTGGGCCAGCCTTTTCCTCATACTGTGATAGCAGGGCCATATCACCAGTCATATGATTTGAGCATCCACTGTCCAAAATCCACATGACCTTCTTTTCACTTTCTTTGCCCTGCAAACACAAAGGTATTACTTTTCCTTTGGTACCCAAACAAGTTTGGGTCCATGTGACTTAGAGACAGTTTTATCATAAACAACATGCTTGTTAATCCCTAACTTGCCATTTCTGTTCTGTTTCTTCTTAGTCACTCTCTTTTCTGATTCACTCATCCCAGCTGAGACAAACTTAACAAACTTCTTAGGTCTTGGCCTATCAACTACTGGTTTCTTGGTCTTTGACTTGACACTCTCACCCTTAGAAGATGCTTGTTGTTCACTAGATTGTGCTTCATCCTCATCATTCAACATTTGCTTGATGAGTAAGGCATCCTCATCAATTTCAAATGTTGATTCCTTAAAAATTGGATTTTCAGTTTTTCTCAAAATGTGAGGCACTTTCTCATGAACAGCTATGTCCTCTTCAATGACAGCATAGCCTTTCCTTTGTTTGAGAGAGTCATAGTCAAGTCCAATAGCTGCTTTGGGTTTAGCTTCAATTTTCTCACAGTAAGATTGCACTAAACCAGATGATTTCTTAAAAGTTTTTAGTTTGAATTCATTCTCAGCTAATTCATCCCTAAGAGCCTTCTCTACTTGACTAGCACATAAACCTTGTTCTTCAAATATTCAACTTCTTTCTTAAGGTTTTCAACTTGCATAGTAGTTAGCTCAAGTTCCTCATTCTTCTTGGTTAATATTTCATTTCTAGTAGACAGTTTAGCAATCTCCTCATTAGCAGCAGTCATACTAGTATGAATATTAAACATTTCAACAGATAATTGTTCAATCATGCATTTGTACTCAGAAACAGACATGTCTATAGTAGTGAGAGATGGTACCTGAGAATCAGATGAAGATGAGTCATCCTTGGAGTTGGCCATCAAGGCATAATTGCAGAATTCTTGTTCCTCTTCATCACTCTCAGAATCATCCCAACACTTCCCTTCAGCTATGTAGGCCTTACCATGTGTCTGCTTTTTCAGAAGGGCCTCATACTTAGCTTCGAGCTCAAGATAATCTCTATCCTTCTTTTTAGGCTTCTTGCATTCACTGGCAAAATGCCCTAGGTCATTGCATCTATAGCACCTTACAGATGACCTATCCACATAACTGGTTTTGAACTTATTTCTGTTTGGTTTCACAGGTGCCTTGTTCTTGTTGGCTGAATGGTTTTGAGTTTTGGGTTTGAAGGGTTGATTTCTTTTAAATCTGATGTTTGGAAATTTTCTGGCCATGAAAGCATATGAAGTATTTTCCATCCCATCAAGTTCTTCCAGAGTGTAAAACTCTTCTTCTTCTTCCTCCTTTTCCTCAACAGGTTCACTCACCCCAGCTTCAGTTTCTTCATCATCTGCTACCTCCTCTATTCTTAGCTGACTTGCAGATGCTTCTAGGTCCAGAATAGATTTGTTGACAATCAAGGCACATGATGTGTTTATCATCCTACCTTGGTTGGCTTGGATAGCCCTTTTCTGAAGCAACTCAAGTTCATGAGTCTTTAGGACTCCATAGAGCACATCATAGGTGACTTTGTTCAAATCTCTTTCCCTTAGAGAAATGACTCTTTGCTCCAGATGATTTGGTGAAGACAACAGAAATTTCATATTTAACTCCTTGGTGCTGTAAACCTTGCCATTCATTTGAAACTCAGTAACTAGCTTGTGAAACCTTTCAAACATTTCAGTGATGCTTTCCTTGGGCTGTGCCATGAAAGCTTCATACTGTGTGACCAGTATCTGTTTCCTATTTTCCTTAACCTCATCAGTCCCTTCACACAACACCTCAATGTGATCCCACATCTCTTTAGCAGACGTGCATGATGCAATGTTTGCAAACATTGACATGTCCATGGAATCAATGATAAGCAACATGAGGTGGCTGTCAAGAGCAACCTTCTCCCTTTCTGACTCTGTCCACTTTGATGGATCCTTGGCCTCATAAGTTCTTGGGATAGTTATGGTTCCAACAGTCTTCTCTGGTATCTCTTGTTGTGGAACAAAAGGACCATTCTTGAGAATCTCAGGATACAAGGGATGAGAGGCTTTAATGAACAACATCATCTTTATCTTCCAGAGGTTGAAGTTTTCTTTGTCAAACTTAGGGACCTTCACCGTTCCTGTAGTCTTTGGTGTATTCGAACTCATGATCGTTTCTCTGTTTTTGAATAAACAGCCCGCTCTGATACCACTTGTTGAGTATTGAATACGGTAAAAGAATACAGAGGGGGGTGAATGGATTCTTGAACTTTTCTTGGATTGAGTCTATGTAGCAGATAAGTGCCTGTGTGTGTAGAAGTGAAGGTGCGGATAAAGAAACAACACAAGACACAATATCACTTTAATCTAATGTATTATTAGATAAAGGTTGCTACAATCTGTGAATACAAATGGTAGTATTCTCAGCTTCGTTTTTCTCAGAGAGATATAGCTTACAGTGTATGAAAAACTTGACTCACTAAAGTTGCTGAGTTATGAAGTGAGGCTGTGTCCTTATAGAACATGGATACAGCCTACTTACTGCAAATAAGGTAGCTAAACAAATTACTTTCTAGTCTGTCTATCCTTTTTGAGTAAGTGTCCAAACGGTTACAGATTTGACTTTGCAAAGCCTGTTTAGAACCACTTCTTTAGCTCCTTGTCTCTTCTATATCTCTCCAAGCTTCCTTGTAGTCTTTCCAGAGCACGTTACAGATTGTGGTCCATAAAGTGCATTGGCTTGTTGCAGGTTTCTGACTTGTACAATTTCTTCAGTATTTTGTCTCCAAGAATGTATTCGAGAAGTGACTAAGTAAGTGATTCGAGAACTAGAATTGACTTGATCGATAACTCTGAGTTCTCGAATACTGTTATATTGACATATCGAACCACTTCTCGAATAGCTCTTTTCCATCAGGATTCCTTGAGTTGTCGAATAGAACATTTGACTTATCGAATCCTCGAGATATCGAATAGCTTTCTGAGTCCTTGAGATATCGAATGGAACTTTGACTTGTTGACTCTTTGATAACTCGAATACCATCTTGACTTGTTGACTTCTTGAGTTCTCGAATAGAGTAGTAGACATATCGAATCCCTGAGATATCGAATGAGATATCGAACAGTGTATTCAGAGATATCGAATAGTGTCTTGAGATATCGAATCCCTGACTTCTCGAATGCTGGACTTCTCGAATAGACAAATATACTTCTCGAATTGGTACTTAGGCAAATTCTTCATTTCTTCAAATCCCAACTGTGATTATTTGACAGTCTTTAACTCCTTGCTTGAGGCATGAACCTTGGAACTTCTTTCAAGCATTATTCTAGACTTTGTTTGTACAATTACACAACTAGGATTTGATGCCTACTACAAGTACAATACCAACAGAAACTCTACAACTAGAGGTTCCCTCAGTTAAGAGGTCATGTAAGTAATGCAAAGCATTACAAACAATTAGGCTTGTTATTAGATGTGTACAGGCATGCCTCTGTAACTAACATTATTCTCATAAGTTGGATTGTTTGTTATTTTTTGGGCTGAGGTTGGGCCTAATTGGGCCTGGGCTAGCTATTTCTAGCCTATCAATTGTGATCATGCATAACTTTGTGAATTGGTGCATAATTACATTCTGAAGAGTAAATTGGCATAGACATATGTTAGTTTATTTGATAGGAATTATACCATAGTGATTTTGAGAGAATCATATGACAATTGAATTCTAGCTAGTAGACTGTGGATTGCTATAGTGCTACGCAACTCTTTACCAATTTTCATGTGTTAGGGGAAAGTAATTATCCTGACTTATATTCCCATATCTGCAACCCATTAAACTCTTCTCTAGTATAACTTAGTTAGTTAATCTAGTTTTATTAATTATTTTAGTTATAAAAATCATCAAACAATTTTTGTACTCGATAAACAAGTTGTTAGATATTACTTCCAACTGATACAAATTTGCAGTCCTTGAGGAACGATATCTGGTATTTACTACTGCATTACTTGCTTGCGATTGTGTACACTTGTACATCTAAATTTTACGCAACAGTTGGTGATTCTAGATCCTTCTGTCAAGGATTCAGTTTTCATTTTGGACTTGGTGACTCAAATCGTGATGGATTAGGAGCAGGTCTGTATCGGACGTCCCCGATACATGTCACATTTTCAGCCCAATTTTCTTTTATGAAATTAATATATAGGTAGGATTTCGAGTCTCATTAATGGGATTCATTATTAGATCGCAGATAGGTCTAATTAATGTATTATATATTAATAATATTTTTAGGATTTATTTTTAACTCACACCAATTAGTATGTTGGAAATGTTTTAATGTTATATTGATTGTGGTAAATGAAATGCAATGGAATGAGAGTTTAATATTCATTTATTTTATACTTCAAATCTCATTTAATTTCATTTCATTCAGCTCAATCAAATAAAACATAAGACTCTACAAACATGCTGGAGATGTTCTAATACTCCTGCAAGTATTGCACTCGCTATAATTAATAACTAGGCAATTTATCCGCGCTTCGCGCGGTGCATAAATTTTCCTTTTAAAATATTAAAAATAGATAAATTATTTTTTATTATTTTTAAAAATTGATTGATCTCTTAAGAATTTTTAAAAAATAAGATACAAAATAATTTACATAAATTTATAAGTTTGAAGGTATTCTCTTTATATATCTAAATTTTTTAAAATCTCAAAAATATCATAAAAATAAAAAGTAGTAATTATAATACAAACGTAGTCTTTACGATCAAAAGTTATAAATATTATATATAATAACACTTTTTAAAGCCGACACCCCTCCCATAACATACATGTTCAATTGTAGTGTAAGAATTTATTTAATTAGAATATTAATTTATTTCGACACAATTTAATGAACAACGGGTGTATAACTTTTTTATCGATTTAATCTATCGATAAAATTGGATTTTTTTTAAATTTAACCGGTTTGGTCATAACCCATGTGTAATTTATTCATGTGTAAAAATAAAAAACTATTTGTATTATTTTTATTATAGGTGTTAAGCGAAGATTTACATACTTCTATAAATTATTACAATTTCCATAATCACTAATGATAAAGATTGCTTGAGAAGTTAATGGTAGTCTATACTACAATTTTCCGAAAAGAAATTGGAGTGATATTCGATAGGGAATAAAAAAGGACGCAATGTAAACAATTTTTAATCGTCATTTTGCCTAAAAATAAACTTAATTATATATGTAATTAATATTTAATACTGAAATAATAATTATAATGCTCAAATAAAGTTTTATAATTTCTTAAATAAATAAAATAAATTTAATACATATTTATTAGGTATAATTAATGACTAATCAATATGTCATTAAGAGCTATTTAATGCAAGAAAATAATTTTAATTAAAAAAATCAAAAAAGCGAAAATTCAAGAAAAATACCTTAAAAGTTTCTGGTAACTTTCCGATCTCCAGGCATTATAATATATATAGATATAGATGGTCCTAACTTTAGTCTGTTACTAGTGGAATGATTTAGTTGAAGACTAGACAAGTGAAGACTAGACAAACAAACACATGAACTGGCAAGTGGCAACTAACTCGCATAGGAACGGGATTGGGATGCATACACTAAAAGATGCCGACAGGCGACAATCGCATTTTAGTAGCCCAAAAATGTGCAGTATGCATATGGGCTCAACAAACTTTTATGTTATCCCTACATTATCACTAGGCACCACGTTAATGCTTCTAACAGCTTCTAACATACGGAGTAACACTTTCTACTGTAAATAGTGTCTGACTATTTTTTTTCTTTTTTCTAACGATAATGTTATATCCACATAATTGATCACACAAAATTTGATACAATGACATGTCTATATAAACTGCATAATATATTAATAATTTTGTCGACCACTTCCTTACTCTTATTCATTTCTTCGTTTTTTATTTCTTTTGATAATTAAGTATCTTAAAAATGGAATAAGGTTTTTTTTTTTAATTTAACTACTATTGTACTCTCTAGTCTACACAAATTATTATAAAAATATTTAAAATGTAAATGGAACTGTTAAACGAAAATTATTAATTTTAAAAAATTTACAAATATTTTAATTTAATTTTGATGTCATACTAATATTTTATTAATATTCTATCTGTTTACTTAATGACTTCTCACACAATCAATAATATCTGAGAAAATGACCAAAATACACCACTTTTGGAAACCCATTGCCCAAAATACCTGTAGGCGCTGACCACTGACAAAAATAACCACCAAATACGCATCTGAGACATGCGTATTCGAAGCCCCCAGAATTTGTGAAGAACACGCATCACAAGATTGCGTATAGGACCAAGTTGTTTTTTTAAAAAAAAATGAACACGCATCTTTAAGATGCGTGTAGGTTGCAAAATTTCTTTGAAAATGTGGGCCCTTTTGCAAAAGATGCGCACGTTGGGTTTGCGTATGCTTGCTTAAAAAAAAAATCTATACGCAATATAAAAATGCGTATTCCTACTTCAAAAAAAATACCCGCATGTTAGTAATGCGTGACCTACTTAAAAAAAAAAACAAAGAACACGCATGTCTCACATGCGTGTTCCGTGGGTAAAAAAGGCGGAGGTTTTCCCCGATAGGTATTTTAGGTAACTGAAATTAAATGGTGGATATTTTGGTTTTTCACCCATAATATCTCAACTATTAACAATATATAGCTAATAGATAGCATATTTATAAATAAACTAAATATTGACATATAAATAAATCATTATGTAAGCAAAATTTTAACAAAAGAGAATTTATATTTTATATTCGAGATACTAAACTACCAAAAAATATGAATTCAATAAAACAATAGTGAGCAAGTACCGGACAACAATAAAACACTAATGAGAAAGTGCCGAGCAAAGATATTGTGCCCGTTTGGTAAATCTTATTTTTCAGAAATAAGTTACTTATTCTGGAAAAAAGTTAGGAAATATGTACTTTTTTCTGAAATAAGTAACTTATTTTTGCAAGAATACGAATATTAAACTCCCCATACACATATTTTTCTAAAAAAATATATGTAAATACGAAATTTTTTCCAAAATAAGTAACTTATAAGTTACGAACAAAATTGCCAAACAGGCAGATTAATGCAACATCCACCTTATACAGATGCATAAATTTTCAACCAATTTTATAAACGTAACACTACTCCTTTTTTTATACTCCTATAATTTTAGGTCATGAACACTTAAAGAGTTGTCTTTGAGTTAAAATGACTTAAATCCGACCAAATCAACCCATTAAAACCTCTAATTTCAAACAATATATCGAAAATTATTTTCTTTAGCTAGAACTTATCAATTTTTGATATCACCATCTACCAAACCTTTATATAGTACCTAAACAGTCGATGCTTATAATTTTTCGAGATTCTAAAAATCACTTTATGCAGCTGCTGCATGTTCTATCTCACAAATCAAGCAACGTTCAGGTACGACTGATTGATGCCAGATTAACAGTAACAACTATTTTGTGCTAAAGTTAAGATGGATAATTAGCACTTCTCAAGAATTCTTGACATACTACTACCTACAAGTCTACAACAAATTTGGCAACGACTAGGAATCAGAAACTTTCTGGTATACATTACTGAGTTTACCTGTATTAACTAATCATATATAATTTATTTATTTAATTAATAAAAAGTAAATTCGTAAGTTACTTGGATAGTTCTAATGTAAAGTTTCGATAACAAATATGTATTGTAGAAGTAGAACACAAAAGTAGGTGTAAAACAAACAATTCTTACATAAAACCAAAAACCAAACATACCCAGTATATCCCGCATGAAGCAGGGTCTGGGGAGAGTAAAATGTACGCAGACCATACCCCTACTTTACAGTAGAGAGGCTGTTTCCGTGAAGACCCCCGGCTTAGTGCACCGAATAGCAAAGTGAATTAAATACAAAGATGATAATGGTGGGTAAATTAGTCGACCGAACCTGGGCCCATGGCCTGGATCTCATGGGGCTTACCTATTCGGGCAAGGGGCACTCTTCTCCTGAACTCGGAAGAACTCCGGCCAAGCTCCCTGCGCCTGCAAAAACAGAAAACAGAAGACAATATGAAGATGTAAAGCCAAGCTTCTAAGCTAATGCTAAACGAGAGAGCCCAACTCTGAGGCTCTCAACCACAGAACCACTCCCTAGGAGGGAGTCAACAACTCTAATCTGGCGCCTCCAACAACTCCTATCAGCTATCGCGTTCTCGTCCAAGTTTAAGGCCTTCAAATCCATCCTGAGCTGTTCTTCCCACGACCTCCTCGGTCTGCCTCTTCTCCTCACCCCAACAACCGTAAGACTCTCGACCCTCCTCACCGGGGCTTCCGGAAGCCTCCTACGAACGTGGCCGAACCATCTCAACCTCCCTTCAACATATAATTTTTATTTGAACTTCATATCTATACTATCTATACTATAATATAATAAGCGAAAAGGGTATAATTTGTAGTTTATTTAACCCTTTTTTGGTTATCCCCATTTTTGATTATCCCTCATTTATAACCGTTAGATCATCAACTCAAATAGATCATGACCGTTAGATATAACAATACTAAAAGTTAGATCATCAACTCAAATAGATTATGACCGTTAGATATAACAATACTAAAAGTTGTTGTATAATTTGTAGTTTGGTTAACCCTTTTTTGGTTATCCTTCATTTATAACCGTTAAATCATCAACTCAAACAGATCATGACCGTTAAATATAACAATACTAAAAGTTGTTATATACAGAGTGCAAGGTTCGATTCCCGCCTAACAACATATTAATTTTTAATTATTACTAAAAATTATTATATACGAAAATGTAAAGTACAAATTTTTTCATTAACATATTAAATTTAATATTTATAATATTATAATTTTAAAAAAATTAAAAGTAACACGTGCTTTCTATAAGCTAGTAAATATGATAATTAAAACTGTTTCAACCCGCATAAAAAGTGAATTGCAATGCACGTACTTAGTTGAAAATAAGTGTATTGCTGCATACGTACTTAAATGAAAACATAATTATTATCAAAACCTAAAGAATATGCATATAGGCGAGTATTCTGAAAATCGGTGTTCTAAAAATCTATTCAGGCGGTAGTCTAGGCATCTCCTAAGTGCTAGATGCCATTAAAACGCCTCAAGGCTGAGCTAGACATAGATTTAGGCGATTTTTGTATAAATCGGTCAAAAAATGGTTAAAATCGGTTTAAGCGGTCTAGTCGGTCAAAAATCAGCTAAAAGGTCATCAAAAATAGGCAAAAAATGTTAAAAGTTTAAAAATCGACAAAATAATTTGAAAAAAATATTAAAAATTAACATAATTAACATTTAAATACAATCAACTAATGCTACAATTAATTTATCTAATTAATTCTCATTTATTTAATTAGGTACTAGACGAATCCGAATCTCATTACCCTCGCCGAGCAATTTGTGAAACACTAATATAGGCTAGGGCTGGCAATTTCGGGTTGCAGGTCGGGTTCGGGTCGGGTCAGCAGATTCGGGTCGTATTTTTGACCCAACCCGAATCCGACCCGAAAATTTAATGGGTACAGGTGCTCAACCCGAACCCGACACGAATGGATTTCGGGTAGGTTTCGGGTAACCCGACCCGAAATTTAATTTTTTAAAATTTTAAAAATAATATATATGTATAAATTTATTAAAAATAATATATATTAAAAATAATATATATTAAAAATAATATATATTAAAAATAATATATATATTTAAAATAATATATACTCCCTCCGTCCCTTTTGATTCTTAACACTTTTCTTGAACTTTCTGGCACGTATTTTAAGGTGTAGTTCAAGGATAGTTCCATTACTTTTTTTAAAAATTTTCTTTTTCTGTATAAAAATTTAATGTTTAAATTTTTATACAAAAAAAGAAAATTTTTAAAAAAAGTTATGGAGTTATCCTTAAAATACACCTTAAATTGCGTGCCAGAAAGTCCAAGAAAAGTGTTAAGAATCAAAAGGGACGGAGGGAGTATTGATTAAAAATATATATATTAATAATAATAATATATATATATTATAAATAATATAAATAATTTATATATTAAAAATAATTATATATATATATATATATTCGGGTCAGTTTTGGGTAACCCGAACCCGAACCCAACCCGATTTTTTCAGGTCAAATTAGGATCAACCCGAAACTGACCCGAACCCGAAACCGATCCATGCGAATTGGGTTCGGGTCGGGTTCGGGTCGCGGGTCCAAAATTGCCGGCCCTAGGCTATATTCACTTGGCACTTGGCGCTCTTTCTTTTCTGACTGGCCTGATATACATACAAATTACAATTAATGGCAGGTACAAAAATACACTAGGGTTAGAATATCTCCAAAAGTGAGTCACAATTGCCAACTCATGTGCCATTTAGTACATGATGTAGCGCTTTTATGGTTTTTTTATGTTTTTTAAAATGTAGCGCTTTTATGTTAATTGGTATTTATGAAATGGTATGGACATATATTAGATTTTTATTTTAAAATATTAAAAGTTAGTATTTTTGGATAGATATATCAAACTTTAAAATGTCTGATATTTAATTATGAAGGAAACAATAATCATAAAACAAATTATATAAATTATTTTGTACCAATGCATATTTATATAAGTTTAAAATAAAGATGTGATAGAGATGACTTTTAGCTAGGTGTTCCAAATAGAAGACAAACTTTTATAGTCTTTTGATGGGTTCAGAAATTAATAAACAATTAGCATGAAAGTCCTTGCAAAGCATTGGCATCATTTAAATTCTTGTAATTCAATTTTTTTTTAAAAGTAGATGACTCGTAATTTCATAATTTTTGAAATATTATAAGTTATTAGTGTGATATATTTAATCAAATATATATTTTATGAAGATTAATAGTAGTCGAATTTCTTACCTGAATTTCAGATATTATCATAATATTTTACTTACACTTAAGAATTCGTATGCATTTTTATAAATAAATTAAAAAAATTTAGTTTAGAAAGACAGAACAATAAGTATTTTGAAAAATTTATCCTTGACTTAGGAGACTCACGTATAGACATATATAGGAAAGTGCTCAAATGATAACTCATATTATAATGAGGATTATATTGAGGACCGGGAACTAATCTCATGCTCAAATGTATAATGCGTGCATATATACACCATTCTCACTCAATCATTCATTCGTGTCACCAAATCGATCATCACTCTAGCAATAATTTATGAACATTTTTATCATCGAGTTCCAACCATATTCCCGACCCAATATTCGATAGTTTATTCATTCCATTTTTCATCTTCTAACAATATAAATGAGTTTATAAATCCCCGCCGATGTCGTTCTCACCCACTCTACCACCATCAATGCCATCACGAACTCCTTCGAATACTATCAAAATTTCAGATTTGGAAATTTTTGGTAATTTGTATTTAAAACTTTTAGTATAATTTTGGTGGATCAAGTTGAATTTTCTTTGATTCTGCTTTATTTTGGTGGTGTAAGTGGTGGTGCACATTCAAATGTAACCTACATCTCCAACTTTACCCTTCCACCTCTACTATTTTTTAAGATTTTTTTACACCATCTTGGACAATACAACAATGTCATCACCACCTCTTTTCCACTTGTATATATTGTGTGTATACATCTATATACCTTCCTCACTTAACCATTTCTTCGTGTCATCAAATCGACCAACACTCTAAAAATAACTTGCGAACACGTTTATCATCGAATTCCAACCACCCTACTCCGCTAGCTCATTCATCTCGTTTGTTGTCCTCTCACATAAGATCCGAGTTTATAGAGCTCCATCGATGTCGTTTTCACCCACTTTACTACCGACCATCAACACCAGCACCTCCGAACACTATCAGAATTTCAAATTTTAGAAATTTTGGTAATTTGCATTTAAAATTTTAGTGATTTGCGTTCAGTTTTTGGTGATTCAAGTTGAAAGTAGAGTAATTCTGCTTTCATTATGATTTTTTTGGTAGTGCAAAGGGTGGTGTTGATGTGTGATGTGTCAAATTATACCTAACCGCAAGCGCACGGTGTCTATTGCTAGTACAGATGGCAATCGGGTCGAATCCACAAGGAGACAGGTTCTACTAATTCCTTTTCAGTTATCGCTAATTGTTTCAGGGACAAACGATTATTGGAGAATATTAATTAACTAATTAAACAAGATTAACACTAATTAAACAGATGATAAACAAATTATTTAAAACCTAGGGCAATCAGGTCCACCATGCTTACACAATTGGCTCTTAAGCTAAAGCAATCAATGTGATCCTATAACTAGAGTATGTTAATCTCTTTCAAGCATTAACACTCTCGAAACATTCAACACAATTAACCACTTTTAGTAATTCAATCAATTAGGTAATTAGAGTCAAGTTAATCTCTTCCAAGCATTAACGCTCTCAGAAATCCAATGATGCTTCCGCACTCAAATTCAATTCTGCTAATCGTATGTGTGCCTCTATTAAGTAAATCTCTCGATCCATACCCCTATTTGCATATAATTAATCCATGATATCGGCCGATTACACAAATTAATGATTAAAACATATCAATCAGAATTAACCATAACCAATCAAACCACTATGAAAATCAACATGGCTTCCCTTTAAGCCCTAGAAATAACTACTCGCTAATAATTAAACAAGTAAAACAACTAGTAAAACAAGAAAACATAATTAAACTAATAAGAACAAAGAAAAGATTAAGAGAACAAAACCTTCAAACTTCAATGTTGTCACCCAAAAGAAGAGTCATGGTGTTTCTCTACATCTCCAACTAATAATACTAATCTACTCTAAACTATATTATCTGATCTAATATTACATCCCTCATAATAATGTGTCCCAAGATGTGTTTATATAGCCTCTTGAAGTCTTGCCCAGCAAGAAAATACCAAAACGGAATTATAATAGAATTTCTGCAAAATATGTTTCCTAAACTGAGTCTGTTTTTAAGGACAATTCGTGGCTGAATTTTCTTCAGATATTCTGGAACGTTCCAACTGTAATTGGACCTCTGGAGCACTTTAGAATGAAAGAGAATTCCGTTATTTTCGCGTGGACAGTAAGATCGTCCAAAACGGACTTGTAGAACTCAAGATATGGCCAAAATAGTGAATCAGGATTTTTAGGACAATTTCCGGAATTTCCAGAATACCCTCGAGGCCGTATCCTGGAGTTCTGAGGCCGCGGCCTGGAGTCAAATCTGCCCAAGATTGTAGAAAATCTCCAGGGCTTCGCATGAGCTGTAAGATCGCTAAAAACGGAATTCTAGAACTCCAGATATGGCCAAAACAGTGTAGACTGCGCAGCCTTCCCGGAAAATCCGAATTTTAATCAATTTAATCTCCAAAAACGATAGAAGCATCAACCTTAATCAACATTCTCGTAAATCTGAACAACTAAGCAAAATACATCAAAACTACACAAACTTGAGTCCAAAACAATCAATTTAAGCCGATATGAAGCGCTCCAAGTGGATATAAATCCACTTATCACACCCCCAAACTTAAACTGATGCTTGTCCTCAAGCATAAACAACTAACTAACTAACTAGTACCACTTCCGTAGGTGATCACGGTTGCATTTGGCATATGCAACAAGCCCTTTAAACCCCTAGGCAACTCCTAGTGGACGAGTAAGGTCTCGTGAGGGCCTATAGCGAATGTACCCACAAAATCCAATGCAATGCAATGCATGAATGCAACTAAATGAAAATGCAAATAATCTAGTACTAATATCCTACCATACCGTCAAATCCTCTCATGCCATATCAACTTAAGAATCAAAGTAATCACGCAATGTCTTCGTGTCAAAAGTGCAAGTATTCACATAGTCTACTCAATGAACATGCATAAGTTCTCACAAGTCCATGTCAAATGTAAGAATAAGTTAGTAAACATGCTAAGCCTACAAGAGTACATCTTTGAGACAAAACTCGGGAACTCATACGCAAAAACAAGCAAACACTCACAATCCACTCACAAAAGAATATTCACTCAAGAACAAGGGTAAGTGTATCACTCAATTCCAACAAAATCATAAGCACGCTTGACATTTGGTATCAATCTAACTCTTAACACAACATACATCAATGACGATAATCAAAAGGTCTTTATTTGGGTTGTAACGGGGCTAGGGACAAGGTATGTCAAATAAGCCAAAACAGGTGAAGTGTCAAAAGCTAGTAAGCACCATAATAAATCATACACAACACCCTACTTTCCCCCCACACATAATTTTACTATTCTTCTTCCAACAAAAACGCTTGATTAGTCGACTAGAGTAGGATCACAACAAACACAAATATGCTCTCATAATATATTTTTTTTTCTGGTTTTTTTTCTCTTTTTTTCTTTTCTTTTTTTTTTCTTTTTTTTTCGAGAGCTAGATAAAACAATAATATAAACAATAACAACGATCCCACAATTTTATTACACATGCCGACTATCAAGTAAACAAACCCAATTTTCAATATTTCCCCCAAAAGTAAGACCAACAATAAACCCCTCCTTGCACACCTTATTACTCCCTTAAGCACTATACTAGCCTTTGACAATTGGGTTCAAGTTAATGTACGGCCAATACAAGAAAAAGATATAGGCAAGTAATGTGGTATGTCACCGAAAGAATAGGATTAAGCTCAATGGGTAACTAATTGATCATGTTAATATGGTGTGGTAATATGGGAAAATATGCGATTATTCCTAAATGCCTTTATCATTTTAATCGTCAAATAATGTCATGCGTTTCAAGAAAGACCTCAAACAACTGCTAGCAATGCAAACAATCCGTGGACACTCAAGCAAACGAATAAATTGCAAATAAATATGCAATATGGCTCAAAATCTCACTTGGTGGAAAAACATACTCAATCCCAAGCAAAAATCTCTCTAATGCACCGACTTGTATTCAAAGCATGCAAACTAAATCAACTTGCACATATTCATGTCCTTCTAATTACTTACAACATTCAATAAGTCTACTAGCTTCAACCTACTAGTGTATGTGTGTGCACAAGAACAAAGCATATCACTTCTCAATCAAAAGCATCAACAACACAAAATTCCTATCAAGCATGGGTGCAAATGCAAACTATTATGAACTCACATGATATACAAACATAAAAAATAGAATGTCCTATATGAAACAAACGTAAATAACACGAACATAAATGCATAATTTATTACAACTAATATGCAAAGCATGAAATCCTACATGAACACATAATACAACAACAACTACTATTCCCTCAAACCACCCCCAAACTTAAAATATTCAATGTCCTCATTGAATGGAAGTAAATACAAGAGATAGCAGAAAACATACCTACAAGGTGCCTTAAATCCTTCCCCATCGCAACTCAACATGCTTGTTCGGCAAAAATCCCCTTTCTTTAGCTATCGGCCTTGACAACAACCGATTAAATTCAACCTCCGCCGTCAAAGATGAAAATTTAGCAACACTAGCATCACCTCTCCCACACTTAAGCCCTTCATTGTCCTCAATGAACAAATAACTAAATGATTCTACTATATATAAAAGAAAAGGGAAGAAGTACTCCCTCCTCCAATGTAGCCTGTGTAAATACTCCGATGGAGACGGAATATCCAATTTCTCGATCATAAACTCGTCACCACAAAAAGTATCAAGAGTGTTAGTGGTTATCTTTATCATGCAGAAAGTTTCTAAACAAGCATCAGTAAAATAAAATATGTCATTAATAAGCAATAGAGAGAGTGCTTGTGCAGTTTTGGAAAACTTTGTGATAAAACATCGATAAAATTCAACACCACGAAAATATTGAACTCCCTTGACATAAGGTGGAGGTTCTGGTGGTGTCTTTTCTCCACTCCTCACTTTCACTGGAGTCATTCGGACATCTTGGCTTATCACATCATTGGCTAATAAGACACTTCCATCTCCTCCCTCTTCTCGAGCTTGAAACGTATGAGCCACTTTGTATGGATCCTCAACCAGAATTCGAGAAATATCATCTTGGACAATATTTGTTATCACATCAACCTTGAAATAAGTGTTCTTGAGGAAAGAAGCCTTGCAAGTAGAGGCTAGATCGAGAGCAAATTTATCAATACATGGTAGCTTAGGCACAGGTTGTGGAAGAGAAACAATAACTATCTCTGTATTGCTTTCTTTTGTCACCTCATCATCAGTCACATTGTCCTTGGTAACAGCAACATCATTGATCTCGTCATCGGTGGCATGCTCCTTCTCTTTATCAATGGCCTCATCATCAACTTCCATGGAGAAACTATCATATTCCGGATCACTTGTGAGATTGATAGCAATCAGGTCCTCTTTGGATCGGATAGATGATGATGGTAAATAGTCGAGCTACCCTGTAGTAGAAGAGTTAGCCAACTGTGCAATTCGAGATTCAATCGCCAGACTTTGAGTTTCTAATTCGTCAAAACTCTTTAGCAGTTTATTCAAGATATCCCACATCTCATTTGTCTGATCAGCTTGCACATCTACGCTGGGTTGAGAAACATGTAGATCTTCTTGTAGAGGAGGATATTGATATTCTTGCTGTGGCGGCTGCTCATATGATTGATAATATTGTTGCTCAAACTGTTGCTGATTATGATATGAAAAATTTTGAGCACCATTGTCCTGGTAGTAGAAATCTGGTTGATTCACGCATTCTTGATCAAAAGTGTTTGAATACTTATTGTACCTGTTATAGGGAGAATATTGTATAACAATATTTTGGAGGTTTGCTGGAATCACAGAGCAAAATACGGATATTTTGCTAATAACACGAAGAACACGGAAGGAGATTGGAGATCGTTTGTGGCTGATCTTGTATGGTGTTTTCAGGGGTGAACTGTCAATCATCCTTTACAAGATGCCTACGTACCCTATTTATAGGGATCAAGCCATACGTAGTTCTCTTGGAGAAGAAGTTACTAAGACGGGCTAGGGTTCTTATGGGCTCGACTTGGCCCAAATCCACTAGACATCTTCTTGGGTTGATATATTTTACCCATTTATTCTATCCATGATCCATGTTCCAAAGAAGGAAGCAAATGGTCTCGCATGGCTACAGTTGGGACCTCTTGGGCGAGGTTAATAGAGAAGTAACAAGGGTGTAGCATGCAACCTCGAGGGGTTGAGTCATGCGAAGCGGACCCAAGTGTATTGATACCCATGCGACCTCGAGGGGCTGCGTCATGAGCCTTTCAGCAGAGAATGAGATAGCGATCTCGTGTAGTATGTTGATGTAATAATAGTGCGAAGCGATCCCTTGACGGGAGTCATACGCGAGGCGATCCCTTGACGGGAGTCATACGCGAGGCGATCCCTTGACGGGAGTCATACGCAAAATGATCCCTTGACGGGAGTTATAAGAGAGGTGATCCTTGTAAATGCGACCTTGAGGCCGGGCTAGCATGATGCTTAAATCAACTAGCCTCGCTGACGAGGTGAATGGAGAAGCTGCATGGCCTCGCATGCGGCCTCGTTGGGCTAGTCATGCGAGGTGGTCCACGCTGTACGGAGATAATTATACTCACGCGACCTCGCTGGGCCTGACCGTAAGCCTTCATAATAAATATGCTCTAGGCCTCGCTGGACCTCTAGGCCTTGCTGGACCTTGCAGATAGAGTATTCTAGGCCACGTTGGACCTCTAGGCCACGCTGGACCTTGTAGAGAGACATGCATGATAGATGCTATCCCATACTAGGGACTTTGTTGGCGAACTCGACCCGCAGCTTGGGGTCGCAAACTTCCACATTGTGCTGGATTGTATATTGGACTGACTCCTGGTGGTGGGTTTTAGTGACCCAATCTTCATCTCTAGGCCCATTATGACTTGTGGACCTCTATTTAAGCCCATTAGGCCTACTTAGGGCTTATGCCAAGATTTGGGCATAACAACTACCCCCCGAGTCCATATTGTCATTGGAGATGCGATGTGGACTCAAAAACTGCTTTGTCAAAACTTCGATGCGAGGCCTGTGCTTGCTATAGATTGATGTAGATGAAAGCATAGCTATCTCAAGTGCCTTGGAATTGCATCGCGATCCCAATGAATTTTAATGGTTGCAGACAACTGTCATATTTCGAGATCTTCTCCCAGCTGCTAAGATGATGACATATGTTGTGTGTCTTTCAATTAATGCGAATCCATGTATAAGTGAGTGATGGTGACCTCGAAGGGTTCTTCCAAGCGTAATGAGGTCCTGCAGGGACCTTGAGAGGCGACCCCATAGGGCCTTGCAGTCATAAGTTGTTATAATTATATCTTCTATCATGCTGATATGTGAGCTTGGGCTCTCACCAATATTTTCAGGTCTTCTTAAAGTATGATGAGAGTGTTCTCCTCTGCTCCTTGTTATTATGATGAGAGGCTTCCTCGTAAATTGAGAGGACTCCTTATAGCTTCGTATGTTGCAAGGCCTCCTTGCAACCTCATATATTGTGAGGCCTCCTCGCAGCCTCTTACATTGCGAGGCTTCCTTGCAGCCTCATATATTGCGAGGCCTGGCCTTCTCGCAGCCTCATACGTAGCGAGGCCATATCAATTTTCGAGCATAGCAATTACCCCCCAGTTCTTCGGTGCAGGTAGATGTAGCGGAGAACTATTTTTTCTTGTCTTCAAAATTTCTTCAAAAATAAAATCAAAATATTTATTTGATTTTTCGGGAAGCCTCCTCGCTTGCCAACTTTCAAATTTTTAATTTAATACGAGCCCATGTCTCCTCGTACTGGCCACCTCGCTACGCTTTATTTTTCTGTCATGCAAGCTGTCTGCTTGCTTCGTAAATTTAATTCTCCTCGCAAACCAATTCGCACCAGCTTGAATATTAAGTGTGTATGTTTTGGTTTCTATTTTGCCTTGTATTGAGGTACTTTCTTATGTATACTTACAGGCATGGCTTCCAAGAAATATTCTGCGATCTCTTTCATGAAGAAGGACAAAGCTGCGAGTACCTCTCTTAACCCTTCTGGCGATCTGACTTACCATTCCTCCCTTGTTGGGGGTTCAGCTACCAAGTCTGATGTTGTCATGCCTCCTCCTAAGCAGACCACTCTCACAATGCCTCTTCGACAATCATCTTCTTCCCTCCATCCTAGCAGGAAAAAATCAACTGAGATAACGAGTCTTCATGAAGAACCACCACTAAAGAAGAACAAGGACGACATGAGTCTCTCTCCCCTTCATCCTTCTCCTGGACTGGTCCGCCAGACATATGGCAAATTGGCACATGCCCATGTTTCTGAGATTGATATGTATTCCTGGTCCCTACAATCTCTGGAGGAGTCCAATGCTTCCAAGACTAAAGCTATAACTGAGCTTTTCTTCCATCAATTGCGTCACCACAAGGAGGTTCGAGCCTTGACTTCTTCCAATAGTAAGATGAGCGAAGAGATTATGAATCTCAAATCCATACTTGCACATGCTCAAGCTGACGTCGAGAACGCAAAGGATAGTTGAAGAAAAAATTTGAAGGCACGACTGAGAAGCTTAAGACGGAGCTTCACGAGGAGAAGTCAGCTAGAAAGAAGCTTAAGCTGGATCATGCTGTTGAGAAGGAGAAATCAGACTCCCAGATCAAGGAGCTTAGAGACCGCGTCGCCGAGTTGGAGAAGGAAGCTAAAGATGCTGCTAATGCTCTTCCCACTATCATTGAGGAGGCCGAGATTCAAGGATCTGTTGACTTCATGAAAAAGTTCCTCAAGAAGGTTGACGACTTTGATTGGTACCGGTTGGGCGAAGAGACTGGGAAGTTTGCTGATAACCTCAAGATAGAGATGAATGAGGAAGCGGAAAATGGATCCCCATGACTTCCTTATTATTGCTTTTAAACTTTATCTGCTAGACTCAGTGGAGATGCGGGCACTCCATTTATTTGCCTCGCGCTTGTAGACTTAATTTCTTTTGCTTATTTGGATACTTCCTGAACCTGGATTGGCTTGCTTTATTGATGCTCCTTTATTTGATGTTTATAATATTGCAAAGTACCATAGGCCTCGTATCTGCTTGCACAGGGAACTCGTGTTGCATGACACTAGCATGTATAGATTCCTCCATAACTCCTCTCCATATCTGTTAATTTTTTTCCAAGTGCTTTAGAGTAGTTGAGAGAGGCTTCACATAATTCCTTAACTCATTCCAGATAATTGCCAAGCATTGAAGTAAAGAGAGCTCCCATCCTATGTCTTTGACAAGTGAGCTTGCATTAAATAGACTTACAGAGAGTCCATTAATCGCAGAGAGAGCCCTTTTTTTTTCTTCACATGTGAACACAAAGTACTTCTTCTTCGCCTCGCAGCGCTATGTGCGGCCTCATAATGCTAGGTACGGCCTCGCAACACTAGGCGCCGCCTCGCAATGCTAGGTGTGACCTCGCATCCATAAGTGCTTTACAATTTTTCAAATGTCCTGCTAGAAGAGGTGTTTATGTAATGCCACTACCCCCCGAGTCCTCATTATAATTGTAGATGCGATGAGGAATCAACATGTTTCAGCAACCTTCTTGTATTATTTGGAGTTGACACCATTTGTAATGAAGAGAATTTAATGTGACCCCACTATGAGTTCTCCTTCAGATTGTGGCAATGTATGCTGATATTAGTGAAGTCCATACCAAGCAGGGGGCTTGTTTGATAGATGATCTTCCTGGTGTACTGAGGTAGTTGAGGACCTCCTCATTGCCGCCAAGGATCGGGGGCGTCCCCCCTCTCCCCAAGGATCGGGGGCGTCCCCCCTCTCCTCGACGTAGAGGTATTTCACCAAGAAGCATCTCATGTAGAGGTGTAATAACCCGGATTTTTCAAGAAATGATTTATTATTATTTCAAAAATAATATTGTTTTCCTAAAATGAGGAGGAATTTTTTTTTATTATTTTATTATTCAATTATTTAATTATTTTCGGTTAAGTGGAACCGGGACCCTTTTTAAAATTTTATGGACCAAGTAGATATCTCGAGTCAATAAATTATTTGGATAAAGATTTAATTTTGGAATGTGGAATTATTTAGTAAAGATTTTATTTTAAATTATTGAATAATTTAGAGATTTTAAAATCCTTAGAAAATGTTTATTTTAATTATTTGAGGATTTGTAGAAATTACTTGATTAATATATATAATCAAGAATTTGAGACTTTACTAAAACAATAGTGTTTGTAGTATTTTTATAAAGCCCTGTAAATTGTGAATTATGAATCACAATTATTATTTTTATGATTTGTTTTTATAAATTATTAATATTTGTAAAATGCATATCAATTTAGAAAATTGAGGTTTAATTCTAATTCTTTCTCCAAAAGTCTTTAAAAATATTCTAGTATTTAATTATGCTAGAAATTTTATTTTTACAAATTAGAGTTTTTAACTCTAAATATTATTTAGTGTGTGTAGTGATTAATTGTATTGCTTTTAATTGTTATTGGGCTTGAGCCCATTAGGGTTAAACAAAAACACACACAGCACATAGATACACACAAAAACACACGCAGTCACACACTCATACATACATCGCCGCACAAAACAGTTCGGGGGGGGGGGGAAACAAAAACCATCGGAGAGAAAAGAGAGAAATGGGTTGGGGGTTGATGAGATACATACATATACGCGTGTATATGTGATGTTTGGGTGAGTGTTCGAGTAGTATGTGCATCAGGGAGGAGCAGCGCGGGGAAGGTGGAGATTCGCGGTGGAGGTCGGCCGGAGACAGGGACGGCGGCAGGTAGTCCGGCGAAGCCTGGTGGTGGCGCGACGGGAAGACCACATGGCAGTGGTGGTGGCGCGCGGAGAGAGAGAGAGAGAGAGAGAGAGAGAGAGAGAGAGAGAGAGAGAGAGAGGAGAGAGATTTTGGGGAAAAATGGATTTTTCCGACGAATCGGAGCGGAAATCGAAATGGTATAATTTCGTGTCCACCTATTTGATTTCCGTATTTTAATTACTTAATTGTTTTAATTTAATTAGTTGTAAATTGTGGTAATTTAATTAGATTTAATTTGTAAGTTAATGTGTTAATTTTAGTAGTTAGATTAAATTTCGAGATTTAATTCGGAGAGTTTAATGATTAATTTATAATTATTGGATTAATTATGAGTCCGATTAAAGGTTCGGGTTAGTGATTGCTAATTAAAATTGATGGTATAAAGTGCGGGATGATTGTATTAATTTTTGGTGATTTAATTCGAAAGAGGATAATTGTTAGTTGCTAAGATGCTAATTGTTACTTGCTAATTGTATTTGTCGGGAGTTATATGATTTTAGTGGTTAATTATAATTGTTGAGATTGGATGTGGGCCAATAATATGTTCGGGTCCTCTGATTGTTAATTGCTAATTGTTAATTATTAATTGGTAATTGCTAGGTGTTAAGTGTTAAGTGCTAGTGGTAATGGTTGGAATTATGTTGTGGTTTTGTTAATATTTGAGTTAATAATTATTGGTGGTAAATGGTAATATTAGTATAAATTGTGGTAGTTATAATAGTTGACTAGTTGTAAATGTCTATATGTTAAATGTTAGAATTTTATAATAGTTAGAATTGTGCTAGGGGTTATGAGAAGATCACAAGTTTTTAAATGTCAATATTTAAAGGACTTGTGTAATTCTTTTCGACTAATCCCTAGGGCTTACGAATATCCATGATTATCTATCACGAGTATAATTAATATGCTTGAGTGATGTGATCATCGATATAGCGTAAGTAATAGTTAGTGCTAGGGGTTGTTCCCTAGGGCTTACGAACATCAATGATTGGTTGTCACGTGTATCAGTAAAATGCGTGAGAAATACGATCATTGGTGTAGCGTAAGTAGTAGTGTAAATCATTATGTGCTAGTTGCCGCAAGTCTGGGCGGGTACTTTTCCTTATGTGCTAGTTGCCGCATGTCTGGGCGGGTACTTTTCTTATATGTTTACTTTTATGTTGCTGCAAGTTGAGGCAGCTTTTATTTTATCAAAAGCAGGGTTATAAATTGTTTTGTTGGCATGGAGGGGCTGAGCCCATAGTCCGATAAACGAATACTACATGCCGAAATTTTCTAAAAATCCCCTGCGTTTTAATTTATTTAACTTATTTGATTTCAAGGGTTTAAAGGTATGATTTGGGTGTTAACTGTTTATGTGCATATGTGCTAAGTAAATTGTTTCAAGGATTAATTGTTGTCTTGAGGAGTTATGTGCTAATTCATGGGTTAGAGGTGTCTTGAGGATTAATTGTATATTATGTGTCTTTACCGAGGATTGATTGTGTTTTGAATATTATCTATATATTAAGTTGGTTCAAGTCTATTAAATGGTTATAAGGTGTTATGTACATTAAGTGGTAATAGGATAGTCAACTATAGGGAGGACACCTATAGTTTGACTTTATGTTATTTAGTGATAATCCCGAGTTGTGTCTACTCGATATACGAGGTAGGACTGACACGCACTCATAACTATTTCAGTACTATTAGGGCGTAATCAAATGGGAGCGACGCGCATCCAAAAGGAAGATCGAGACGTCAGGTAAGGTCCATGGAATTGCTTGGACGAGGTGCGAAGGATTTGTTCGCGGTTTCTATTTTCTGCTAAGGACCAGAGGCAAGTTTACTATGCATACTCTATTGTTCAGAGTATATCTATTTTAAATATATGGAATGTGCTAAATAAGTTTTCAATTCATAATCGCGAGTTTTCCAACCTTGTACTTCTCCTTCCAAATCATTTTATTCTTGACTTTGCTAGTGATATTAAATTAATCTCGTACAATAATCAAAACCCATGACTTATAATACTGTCAATGGGCGGTGACATTCATATGGTTCTACATCTCGATTTATATGTTGTATATTTATGAACTTTTGTAATGTGATAGAGGACTATATGTTATGAGGTATATATATAGATACATATACGTATATATGGAACTACGTGGTAAAGGCTCCGAGGGTAGAGCGTGTATTGAGTTATCGAATTTAGCCCGCGTGTCGGGGCTATTTTGTATTGTATGTTTTCGAAAACCCGGGCAAAGCTTTTAAAAAGGATTTCGCAATAATTAACCTAAAGGCAACATCACCAATAAACCAGTGTTTATTTAATTAATAGATGCTCCTGAAAGCATTTACTAATTAAATAAACCACATTCGCCAAATTAAATTTATTTAATTAGATGAATGTCATTTTCAAAACGCTTTCTTAAAATCACTTTGTCCCGGAGAAATAATAAAATAATTTAATGGAGTGATTCTATCTAGTATATTATTTATCGGAGATAGTTTATTTTCAATACGGAATAAATATATTCCAAAGGTTATAAATTGGTTACTTTCAGCTTAAAACAGTTAGATTGATATCGATATATGTTAATTGAATGCTGGTTTAATTCGAGGAATATTAATTATAATATTCATTAACAAAAAGAAAGAGAAAGAGAAAAAGGATTTTCATGCTTATTTATTATTTCTTATTGACCGAGAGTCAATAGTAGTTATTTGATAAAATGGCTAAAGTCTGGAGACTGCCGGAGAGATTGTGTCTTGTTTTTGATTAGAAACATTCCAAGAGTTGTATTTGGGTGTTTCGAGGTTATTAAATATGTCGGTATTAGTAGTAAATATTATTTGAATATTATTTAATAAATGTATATTAATTTGAGTATTCTTTTAAAAAAAGGGATTATTGAATATTTATTATTTGTTGCATATTAGTCAAATATCTATTAAATACTCTAAGTGTTTTGAAGGTTATAGAACACTATTTAAAAGTTGTCTAAGGACTTTCATAGTCATTTAAAATATTATATTTTGATTCTATTTAGGTAAGTTACTTTTCAAGAACTTATATATATATGGAATTCTCCTGTTGCGTTTACAAGCTTTATGCGTACCCTTTTTCATATGTGAACACAAGACCCTGTGTCGAGATTGATATAGGTGTAAGTGTATACCTATACTTGAACTCTTTTGAAATCAAAACATTTTCGAAAACCCCCGGTCTGGTTTTACTTCCTTGTACATTTTTCAAAAGTTATTGGTCGACTGATGTCGGACCTCAACTACTCGATTTTCAATCAAAACAAGTTTTGAAAGAAAAAGAAAAAAAGGGGACTCTGGCAGGTGTGGGGATCGTTGACGAACGATTCCCGGGATGTGTAAGCGGCCGTGAGCCAGGCGGTCCATCAATTATTATTCCGGCCCATGTGTTGCCGAAGGATGATTACGGATGTAGTTTTCATCGAGGGTGATTACGGATGTAGTTTTCACCCAAGGGATAGTTACGGATGTAGTTTCTGTCCTTCTACCGGTAGAGAAGACCCGCGGATTATTGGACTTGGATGTGGCGACTGATCATCGTCAATCCTTGTCAGGTTTTTATGTTTTCATTAAGTCCCATCCTCCACTTTGGAAAAATACTCAAACACTGCTTCTTAGGCCTAAGTGCCAAGTAGCCGATAGTGTTGTTTTCAATTTTGAAAGATGATGAATTCATGCAGTATCTAGAACTGCAGGATTATTCTAACAATAATGGCACGTACTTGTGCACTTTTGCAATTATTCAAAAGATGAAAGTTGGTTCATCGGTTATTGATGTTAAATCCCAAATGTTTTGCTTCAAGAGCTTTGACTCTCTTCCTATCAGTTATTTCTGAGTTTAACTTATCAAGTGGTAACGAACTTATATCCTGTACAGAATCTTGAACTGTAAGGTGTTTTGCTGATAATGATATACTCATGTGTATATATACTTACAAACTTGAGGAGTATTAAAAATGGAACTTTATAATGGTTTGGTTTATGAAGGGTGGTAATAACTATCTTAGCAGCATATTGAACTGCATATTTTGAAAGGCTCCCTAAGAGGTTATCAATACTATGAGTATGGTATGTGGATAAGGCATGAGGATTACTATTGTTGACATAAACTTACTTTATTTATCTGATGTTACTCGAAATGTCATATATCCCCTACTGAGGTTTCATTGTTGTAAATATTTCGAAATTGATATTAAGTATCGTTATGTTTCAAAAACTCCATGTGTATATTGATATATATTGTTGTGCTCTATTAATACTTGCTGGGCAATTCTTTCGCTCATACTTGCTTGTTTTAAATATTAACCTTTCAGAGGAAGGTAGATGATTGAGGCTTATCTGCATGGCTCAGGAGAAGTAGGCAGTGTGCCCTTGTGAAGATGATATGATCCAGAACATAGATAGCTGGAGTAAGTTATATATAAGTGCATTGATGTGTATTATGTATATATCACTTTGTACAGGATAGTACTAGTGCTAGTGTACTTCTCAACGAAGCTACACTAGTAGGATAGGATTTGTAATACTCAGTGTGATGTAATTAAATGGATGTAATAAAGATGTAAAGATTTTAGTTCTTGTTTCTAGCCCTATGACCTAAAAGATGCTTGGTGGTTGGGGTCGCAGAGTTATATTTCAGTTTAAATGATTACAGATGGTTTAATGTTGTTAAACAGGTAATTTGATGTTAAGGATTTCCGCGTGACGACCAAATCCCTGACCCCGGATTTGGGGCGTTACAAGAGGCGTCTCATTGATCTCGATAGCCACACCATATAGGGGTCTCGTTGAGTCTTCACATGCTCTCCTTTGCTTATAGACTGACTTTAACGCATGCATAGAGATAGATCCACGTTGTGTAGATTTACGGACTGATCCATTATCGCCAATGGGGCCAAGAAGCCTCACATTGCAAGATAACGGGTTTGCGACATCGCAAAGCTAGGTGTCACCTTGTCCATAAATCCCATCTTCCTATAGACTTCACATGTAAGGACATTGACTACGCTCCCATTATCCACGAGGACCCTGTAGATATTTTGAGATCATATGTGAACCCGAACAACCAGAGATTCAGAGTAGGGATAATGAACCCACTTCGCATCCTCCTCGGTGAACATGATATTTGTACCCTCCCCTTTGAAGAGCTTTGGGGTCTCTCCTGAAGGTGATGTACATTGGTAAGGGATCGCTTCTTGGCCTCACGAGCATACCTCTCTTTGGTCTTGTTGTTATCACCTCCAATATGGGGCCCCCCCATAATGACATGAATACTTCAAGCTCGCTCCTCTCTTTCTTCGTGGGACTTTTCTTTTTGCCCAAACGGTGGGACATTATTGAAACCAAGACCTGGCTTAGTGCCATGCTTTTTCCCCTCACGAACTACCCGTTCAGTTAGCTGGGCCATTGCGAATTAGCTCTTCAATTTGCTCCTTGAGCTGCCTATAATTTGTAGTATCATGCCCTGTCTGTTCGTTAAAGACACAATATTTACGAGTTTCCCTGATTGCCCAACTATTCATAGGTGAGGGCTTCTTAAACATCCCCTAGTCAGCATTAATTGCATAGATGTGATCAATTGGGGCCACTAAAGGTGTGGACTTACCGTCATTCCATCCACTTTGAGCTCGCGGTGGTAACCTCCTTAGTGGACCACAACTCCTCCTCATTGGGCTCTCACTGCGATCCCGTCTTCGCCTAGGGCTCCAAGATTCCTTCCTCTTCACTCCCTTGCTCTTACTTCCACTGTTTCTAGCCTCATTATTCTTCTTCAGGTCCTCCATCGACTTTTCAATCCTTTTGTAAGGCTCGGCCTCCTTATAGAACTCAAAGAGAGTGCCAGGTGTCTATGCCTGTAACTTCTTCCAGAACTTGGTGCCATCTCTCAGCCCAGCAATAAGAAAATTTTTAATGGCCTCATCATTTACTCCTCGCACCCTAGGGTCCTCGGCATTAAACCTCTTGAAGTAGTCCTGTAGGGTCTCACCCTCGTTCTGCTTTATGTTCACCATGATGGATATAGGAGGTGCATACAGCTTGGAGGATTGAAAATGCTTAATAAAAATGTCCATGAACGGCTGCCAGGAGTCTATAGTGATGTGAGCCCCTAGCTTAGAGAACCATTGTTGGGCACTACCCCTCAACGAGGCTGTAAATAACCTGCACCTAGCCAATAGCGAGACCCGGTACACATCCATGTCATTGTTGAATTGAATACCAAACTCTGCAGGGTCAGTGTCTCCATTATAAATCATGTTTGGGTTAATACTCCGGAATATAGTGGGAAGCGGAGTGGTCCTGATCTCTTGAGTGAAAGGCGAGGCCGAACCTATGGGGTTAAGGATCCCATTATCTGCATTTCTCTTATCCAAGGCCTTCTTTAGCTCCTATAGCTTGTAGTCTCCAACCCTGGTCTTCTTATATTCAACTTTTTCCTTTCCCTTTCCCGTGTTGTCATGGTGGGATTGGGTCTTCTTGGGAGCTCTAGACTCATCTTGATCCTCCTTGCGATTCAGGGGGTCAGGTTTGTACTCCTCGGACCGCTCACGCTCTCGATGAGGAGAGGGGGGTCGTTCCAAAACCTTGGCTCCAAGCCTGGGATCGCTTATACTTCTTGTCAGCTGTAAGTTTTCCGAGCTTGAGGCGGAGATCATGCTCTGCTAACCTATTTCCAAGATGATCAAAGACACTAACTGACCTCCCCTTGGATGAGGCAGCCTCATTCTGCAACCATTCATTTGTCTTAGTAGGCTCTACATCCTCCTCCCGCTCGAGGTTTTCATAGGAGTAAGGGTTTGCTTGATCCGTAACAACCTCATCTGCTTCATCCAAGAGTTTCTTGGTGGGACCTTCACTGCTCTCCTCCTGATAGGACTTGGGCCTCTTCCTGGCATTCCTCTTCGCGCCCCTCGAGCTATACCGCTTCTTCATTCTAGTTTTCCTTTCTTGTACTGCTGTCACCTTCCCGGGCCCATCCTCCTTCTCGCTCCTCGGGGGATCGCCTTTGGGTGTCTTGTACGACCCCGGGGTCTCCCCGTTGTTGTACCCTCCTTTCATCTTCTTGTTCGAGTCAGTCATCTTTCTCCCAATATGATGACTTCCCCTCCTTCTAGCGCCAAATGTTATAGGGAGAATATTGTATAACAATATTTTGGAGGTTTGCTGGAATCACAGAGCAAAATATGGATATTTCGCTAAGAACACGAAGAACACGGAAGGAGATTGGAGATCGTTTGTGGCTGATCTTGTATGGTGTTTTCAGGGGTGAACTGTCAATCATCCTTTACAAGATGCCTACGTACCCTATTTATAGGGATCAAGCCATACGTAGTTCTCTTGGAGAAGAAGTTACTAAGACGGGCTAGGGTTCTTAGGGGCTCGACTAAGCCCAAATCCACTAGACGTCTTCTTGGGTTGATATATTTTACCCATTTATTCTATCCATGATCCATGTTCCAAAGAAGGAAGCAAATGGTCTCGCATGGCTAGAGTTGGGACCTCTTGGGTGAGGCTAATAGAGAAGTAACAAGGGTGTAGCATGCAACCTCGAGGGGTTGAGTCATGCGAAGCAGACCCAAGTGTATTGATACCCATGTGACCTCGAGGGGCTGCGTCATGAGCCTTCCAGCAGAGAATGAGATAACGATCTCGTGTAGTATGTTGATGTAATAATAGTGCGAAGCGATCCCTTGACGGGAGTCATACGCGAGGCGATCCCTTGACGGGAGTCATACGCGAGGCGATCCCTTGACGGGAGTCATATGCAAAGTGATCCCTTGACGGGAGTTATAAGAGAGGTGATCCTTGTAAATGCGACCTTGAGGCCGGGCTAGCATGATGCTTAAATCAACTGGCCTCGCTGACGAGGCGAATGGAGAAGCTGCATGGCCTCGCATGCGGCCTCGCTGGGCTAGTCATGCGAGGTGGTCCACGCTGTACGGAGATAATTATACTCACGCGACCTCGCTCGGCCTGACCGTAAGCCTTCATAATAAATATGCTCTAGGCCTCGCTGGACCTCTAGGCCTTGCTGGACCTTGCAGATAGAAAATTCTAGGCCACGTTGGACCTCTAGGCCACGCTGGACCTTGTAGAGAGACATGCATGATAGATGCTATCCCATACTAGGGACTTTGTTGGCGAACTCGACCCGCAGCTTGGGGTCGCAAACTTCCACATTGTGCTTGATTGTATATTGGACTGACTCCTGGTGGTGGGTTTTAGTGACCCAATCTTCATCTCTAGGCCCATTATGAGTTGTGGACCTCTATTTAAGCCCATTAGGCCTACTTAGGGCTTATGCCAAGATTTGGGCATAACAGTACCCATATCCTTCTTCAAAAGAATTCATTTGTCCGCACTGAGCACTCTGAGAATTATAGACATTGTAAGAGCATTCAAAACCAAAGTGACCCTGCACACCACAAATTTGACAGAAGTTGTAAGTTTTAGGGGCCACTTGTGACATCTCATTGATACTCATTGGACGCATAGTGGGCTCTATAGTCTTCGACATGGCAATCTCTCGAGTATGTGCCTCTACTAGGGAAGATAAGAGTGCAAAAGTATCAACTTCACCCATTGCAAACCTGTAGACACTCAACAAAGCCAAGAAAACGCAGTAAAATTTGCCTCAATTGGAACAAAGGTTCCAACGAGACAATGGAAACAATCGAAACAACTAAATTAAAATCAACAGAAACTCGCTGTCTCCCTGGCAGCGGTGCCAAAAACTTGATGTGTCAAATTATACCTAACCGCAAGCGCACGGTGTCTATTGCTAATACAGATGGCAAGCGGGTCGAATCCACAAGGAGACAGGTTCTACTAATTCCTTTTCAGTTATGCTAAAGCAATCAATGTGATCCTATAACTAGAGTATGTTAATCTCTTTCAAGCATTAACACTCTCGAAACATTCAACACAATTAACCACTTTTAGTAATTCAATCAATCAGGTATTAGAGTCAAGTTAATCTCTTCCAAGCATTAACGCTCTCAGAAATCCAGTGATGCTTCCGCACTCAAATTCAATTCTGCTAATCGTATGTGTGCCTCTAGTAAGTAAATCTCTCGATCCATACCCCTATTTGCATATAATTAATCCATGATATTGGCCGATTACATAAATTAATGATTAAAACATATCAATCAGAATTAACCATAACCAATCAAACCACTATGAAAATCATGCCAATATTAGTGCAAACGTGACTTTCCTTTAAGCCCTAGAAATAACTACTCGCTAATAATTAAACAAGTAAAACAACTAGTAAAACAAGAAAACATAATTAAACTAATAAGAACAAAGAAAAGATTAAGAGAACAAAACCTTCAAACTTCAATGTTGTCACCCAAAAGAAGAGTCATGGTGTTTCTCTACATCTCCAACTAATAATACTAATCTACTCTAAACTATATTATCTGATCTAATATTACATCCCTCATAATAATGTATCCCAAGATGTGTTTATATAGCCTCTTGAAGTCTTGCCCAACAAGAAAATACCAAAACGGAATTATAATAGAATTTCTGCAAAATACGTTTCCTAAACTGAGTCTGTTTTTAAGGAAAATTCGTGGCTGAATTTTCTTCAGATATTCTGGAACGTTCCAACTGTAATTGGACCTCTGGAGCACTTTAAAATGAAAGAGAATTCCGTTATTTTCACGTGGACAGTAAGATCGTCCAAAACGGACTTGTAGAACTCAAGATATGGCCAAAATAGTGAATCAGGATTTTTGGGACAATTTCCGGAATTTCCAGAATACCCTCGAGGCCGCATCCTGGAGTTCTGAGGCCGCGGCCTGGAGCCAAATCTGCCCAAGATTGTAGAAAATCTCCCAGGCTTCGCGTGAGCTGTAAGATCGCTGAAAACGGACTTCTAGAACTCCAGATATGGCCAAAACAGTGTAGACTGCGCAGCCTTCCCGGAAAATCCGAATTTTAATCAATTTAATCTCCAAAAACGATAGAAGCATCAACCTTAATCAACATTCTCGTAAATCTGAACAACTAAGCAAAACACATCAAAACTACACAAACTTGAGTCCAAAACAATCAATTTAAGCTGATATTGATAAGTGGATTTTATATCCACTTGGAACATTTCATATCGGCTTAAATTGGTGTACTTGGACTCAAGTTTGTGGTATTTTTTATGTGTTTTATTTACTTGTGTAGGTTTGGAGAAATATCGATTAAGGGTGAATTTTCCATTGATTTTGGAGTTGATTATGCTAAGGAATGAAGAATGGTGACTTGATATCAACTATCAAGAGTTTTGCAAGTCATTGGATTGAAGATGGGAAGTTATTGCAAAAGTAACGGAAGGAAACGGCTGAAAAATGAAGAAAAAATGCTGAAAACAAGTCGCCACCAGCCAAGGGAGCGCTGGCAGCGCTTGACGGGCGCAGGCTGCGTTGCTAACAGGGAGGACAGCGCAGGCAGCGCTGGTAGCTGCGCAGGCTGCGCTGGTGCGGCCAGAAATTGCTGAAAAATCTCCTTTTTGCCCTATTTCGAATTTTAACTATATTTTTTACACCCAAACCTATTTCCAATTGTATTTTAGGTTATTTTTCTTGTTGGGCAAGATATGTAGGCTTATATAAACACATCTTAGCCTTGTAAAATAGAGATTTATCATAGCATTATTATTATTGTAAGTTAGTTTCGCAAGGGAGAAAAGGGGAAAAGGATTCAAGCTCGGTGACAAGCACGGATCTCGATCTACTTCATCTTTTGTATACGTTGAATCATAGATTTGTTTCTCAACTCTTATTTTATTAATATCATTATTCCTTTCTTTTATATCTTGTTAATTACCATGTCTTCATCAAATCCCATGACGATGAACGGTTCAATTATGGGCTAATCGTTGTCCTGGGATCCTAGTGGATTTATCTATGTAGCTTAGTAGTTTGCATGCCTTAAAGATTTGTGTGTGGCGTATAATTGATATCCTCGTATGGTTAGACTTAATAGATAGATGCGTCGCGAACATCTAAATTGTTAATCTCTTGTGAAGTGAAAGTGGATCTTGAGATTTAGAACTTGCCATGCTAGCATAGGTTCATAATTGTTATCAATATGATTGTGGTGTGAGATGAAAATACTTATACTGCCCTGTGTGATCTTTATGGATAACTTGATCTTCAACCGTTATGTTTTCAAATTCTATAGACATATAGGGTCTAAGCATAATTGGTGTCTATTCATCTTCTATCTCTTTTGTGGATGTATGTTTAGTTTGGTATGCGTATGCTGACAGGTAGCGTATACTTGTTTCGTGTTATCCGATCAGATATCAAAACCATTGCACATAGTGATTAAAGGCTGCAACTCTAAGTGAAGTAGATGATGAAACTAGGATTCCATGTTTTATTCTCATATTAGTAATTCCAATTTTTACTCTCATTAATTGTTTAATTCTTAGTTTTATAATTTGCACTTAGTTAATTTAGATAATCAATCTCTATTTTGTTATTTTTCTTAGCAGTGGATAAAAACCATACATCGGTGCATAGGTACATTAATTGAATTGAACACCATTCTAGATCTCTGTGGGAACGAACTTGATTTAATCATATATTACTTGTGACAACGTGCGCTTGCGTGATTTTGCATAACAAGTTTTTGGCGCCGCTGCCGGGGATCATCGGTGTTTTTATTTTAGTTTATGTGCTTGTCATCAGTGGTCGTTAGCATTCACTGACTCGGATTCTTACTTAGTTTGTTTGTTTCGTGGTGTTTGCAGGTACTTAAGTTTGTATGCGAACACGCTTACAAGCTCGTTTGGAAGAACTGGCGGAAGACGATCTTGTAGAGAATAAAGAGAATAAGGAGGAGGAATCTGAAACTACAGTAGCAATGGCAGATGCAGCAGCAGCTAAGGCTTTGAAGGACTATTCTCAGCCGAAACTCAATGATATCCAGTCTAGCATTATTAGGCCAGCTATTGCAGCGAACAATTTTGAGATTAAGTCTGGCACAATTCAGATGGTGCAGAATTCAGTTCAGTTTGGGGGAGCTCCTACGGAGGATGCCAACATGCATGTTAGGGACTTTATCGAAATCTGCGACACTTTCAAGTGTAATGGTGTGACGGATGATGCTATCAGGTTGAGGCTTTTCCCATTCTCTCTGAGGGATAAGGCTAAGAGCTGGCTACACTCTTTACCACCTGGTTCCATTACTACATGGGAAGATCTTGCTCAGAAGTTCCTTACTAAATTCTTCCCTATGGCGAAAACTGCAGCAATAAGGAACCAGTTGACTCAATTTCAACAGCAATCTGGCGAGTCGTTGTGTGAGGCTTGGGAACGCTATAAGGAGATGCTAAGGAAGTGTCCTCATCATGGCATGCCTGATTGGATGGTTATTAATGGTTTTTACAATGGGTTGGGAGCACAATCTAGGCCTTTGCTAGATGCAGCATCAGGTGGAGCTCTTTGGGCGAATAGCTATGATGAAGCTTATGAACTTATAGAGATGATGGCTGCTAATGAATATCAAAATCCAACCCAAAGGCTATCTCAAGGCAAGGCAGCAGGAATTTTGGATATAGATACAGCTTCAATGATTACGGCTCAGTTGAAAGCTCTTGCTATGAAGGTGGATTCTCTTGCTAATTATGGAGTTCAGCAGATGGCTAGTGTTTGTGAGTTATGTGCGGGCGCACATGAGACGAATCAGTGTGCTATCTCTTCTGAATCAGCACAGTTCGTGAGTAATTTTCAGAGACCTGCTGCACCAGTTCCAGCCACTTATTATCCTAATAATCGGAATCATCCCTGTAATAACCCGGATTTTTCAAGAAATGATTTTATTATTATTTCAATAATAGTAATGTTTTCCTAAAATGAGGAGGAATTTTTTTTTATTTTAATATTCAATTATTTAATTATTTTCGGTTAAGTGGAGCCTGGTGCTCCTATTTACAATTTTATTGACTGAGTAGATACCTCGAGTCAATAGTTTATTTATGCAAAGATTAATTTTGGAATGTTTATTCAGTAAAGATTTTATTTTAAATTATTGAATAATTTAGAGATTTTAAAATCCTTAGAAAATGTTTATTTTAATTATTTGAGGATTTGTAGAAATTACTTGATTAATATATAAAATCAAGAATTTGAGATTTTACTAAAACAATAGTGTTTGTAGTATTTTTATAAAGCCCCGTAAATTGTGAATTATGAATCACAATTATTATTTTTATGATTTGTTTTTTTTAAATTATTAATATTTGTAAAATGCATATCAATTTAGAAAATTTAGATTTAATTCTAATTCTTTCGCCAAAAGTCTTTAAAAATATTCTAGTATTTAATTATGCTAAAAAAATTTTATTTTTACAAATTAGAGTTATTAGTGTAAAATATTAATTAAAGTGTGTAGTAATTAAATGTATCGCTTTTTAAATTGTGTTGGGCTTGAGGCCCATTAGGTTTTCAACACAGCTCATATACATACCAGATACGCACATAAAAACACACACAGCCGCACAAACAAGAACGACGGGGAGAGAAAAGAGATTGGGAAGAGAAGAGAGAGAGAGAGAGAGAGAGAGAGAAGGAGATGATGAAGGAGGATCATCCTCCCTCTTTTCTACAATTCAAAGTCAGCCAAGGGAGAGGAGAGGAAGGAGTGAAGGCTTGCTTGTTTCGGCCATGGAAGAAGATGAAGGTGGAGAAGATGATGAATAGTGGTGTTCTTGAGTTTTGGTTGATTAAAGAGGTATAAAATCTTTGTTTCAAACTTTGATTTTGTGTTTAATTAACGAGCATAAGTAGTAGTAGTTAGCAGATTTTCAAGGTTTCTAAGAGTATATTATTGTTTAGTAGTGTTTAATAAATGAATTGATGAAGTGGGTTTGTTTAGAGTAGTATGCAAAACTGTCCAGAATTTTTCAGGGCCTGCCCTGTTTTTGCAAGTGAATTTCGAACCATTTGTGCTCTTTTCTGGGCAGTAGTGTCTTCATAAAAGTTGTTCTATTTAGAGTCTAGTTTGTGTAGGAGAAAACGGTGCGTCGTTTGAGTTAACGAGTAAGGAGAAAACGACGTTTTAGTGAAACCCACGCAGGACACCCGAACCTCTCGGGATTCGCACTTTGGAATTATGTTTCACCTAGTTAAAATCTGTAAATTGGATTGATACTTTTATTCAGGATAAAAGAATGAATTAGAAAGATTTTAGAAAAAGATTTGGGTAAAAATATTGATTTTTCAATTTATTAAAAATGTTTGAATGTCACTGTGTTGGAAGAAACTGCTCTGTTCTTGAGTTGTATTTGGATGGGTAATTGTCCTAGATGAACTATGTTTTTTCAGACTAAAAGTTTTATGGTGTGAAGATATTATCTTCAGTTTTGGAATCCCAGAGGTCTTGGAGGCAAAGATTAATTTTTCAATTTATGAGAATTTTTAGAATGCAAGGTGCGCGGATTTAATGAACAGTTTATGTGTTGAGTTTGGAATAATGATTCACCTAGTTAGAAAATGGTATTGAATTGGAAACTTTTATGAGATCTTTATTTGATATTCAGAAAGAAGCCCATAAAATTTGGTGATTTATGATTAATGTTTGGATTTATTAAAAATATTGGAGTATTAATAATTTGGATTATTTTTGGGTTTAATTGTGAGTCCGATTAAATATTCGGGTTAGTTGTCAAGTAATTGTTAAGTGCTAATTGCTAATTGTTAGTTTCCAAATTGTAATTTTTAAATTGTTAAGTGCTAAGTGCTAAGTGCTAAGTGCTAATTGTTATTGTCATATGAGGTATAGTTATAAGAGTTGGCTTATCGGTAAATGTTTATGTGCTAAATGGTATAAGTCGGGTCGTAGTAATTGTTAGAAGTCATAAGTGCCAACTACGTGGTGTTGGCTTAAATGTGGATAAACTTAGTTTACTTTTCCTTATGTGCTAGTTGCCGCATGTCTGGGCGGGTACTTTTCCTTATGTGCTAGTTGCCGCATGTCTGGGCGGGTACTTTTCCTTATGTGCTAGTTGCCGCATGTCTGGGCGGGTACTTTTCTTATATGTTTACTTTTATGTTGCTGCAAGTTGAGGCAGCTTTTATTTTATCAAAAGCAGGGTTATAAATTGTTTTGTTGGCATGGAGGGGCTGAGCCCATAGTCCGATAAACGAATACTACATGCCGAAATTTTCTAAAAATCCCCTGCATTTTAATTTATTTAACTTATTTGATTTCAAGGGTTTAAAGGTATAATTTGGGTGTTAACTGTTTATGTGTATATGTGTTAAGTGAATTAATTCGAGGATTATGTGCTAATTCGAGGATTAAATGTGTCTTGAAGATTAAATGGGTATTATGAGTCTTTATCGAGGGCTAAGTATGTTTTGAGGATTATTTGTTAATTAACTTGTGACAAGAGTATGTCAATAGTATTATGGTCAAAAGTGTTAAGTGGAGTTTTGACTAAGTGTTATAACTGTGTGGTGTTATGATGTGTTAGTACTAGGAAATGTTCACTTTATATAAGGGGACTCTTCCCGTGTTGTTTGCTATTACTAAATGTCTTATGTGCATTAAGTGCTATTAGAGTAGTCAACTATAGGGAGGACACCTATAGTTTGACTTTATGATTATTTAGTGATAATTCCGAGTTGTGTCTACTCGATATACGTGGTATGACTGACACGTACTCGTAACCATTTCAGTACCATTAGGGCGAAATCAAATTGGAGCGACGTGCAACTAAAAAGGAAGATCGTGACGTCAGGTAAGGTCCATGGAATTACTTGGACGAGGTGCGAAGGATTTGTTCGCGGTTTCTGTTTTCTGCTAAGGACCAGAGGCAAGTTTATTTACACATACTCTATCGTTCAGAGTATACCTATTTTGAATTATATAAAATGTGCGGAAAAGGGTTTTCAATCCCTAATTGCGAGTTTTTAATCTTGTGCTCCTCCTTCCAAATCATTTTATCCTTGACTCTGCTAGCGATATTAAATTATTCTCGTGCAATAATCAAAACCCATGACTTATAATACTGTCGATGGACGGTGACATTCTTATGGTTCTACATCTCGATTTATATGTTGTATATTTATAAACTTTTGTAATGTGATAGAGGACTATATGTTATGGGGTATATATATAGATACATATACGTATATGGAACTACGTGGTAAAGGCTCCGAGGGTAGAGCGTGTATTGAGTTATCGAATTTAGCCCGCGTGTCGGGGCTATTTTGTATTGTATGTTTTCGAAAACCCGGGCAAAGCTTTTAAAAAGAATTTCACAATAATTAACCTAAAGGCAACATCACCAATAAACCAGTGTTTATTTAAGTAATAGATGCTCCTGAGAGCATTTACTAATTAAATAAACCTCATTCGCCTAATTAAATTTATTTAATTAGATGAATATCGTTTTCAAAACGCTTTCTTTAAATCACTTTGTCCCGGAGAAATAATAAAACAATTTAATGGAGTGATTCTATCTAGTATATTATTTATCGGAGATAGTTTATTTTCAATACGGATTAAAGATATTCCAATGGTTATAAATTGGTTACTTTCAGCTTAAACCAGCTAGATTGATATCGATATATGTTACTTGAATGATTATTAATTATTTCTTATTGACCGAGAGTCAGTAGTAATTATTTGATAAAGTGGATAAAGTTTGGAGACTACTGGAGAGATTGTGTCTTGATTTTGATTAGAAACACTTCAAGAGTTGTACTTGGGTGTTTTGAGGTTATTAAATATTTCAGTATTAATAGTAAATATTATTTGAATATTACTTAATAAATGAATATTAATTTGAGTATTCTTTTAAAAAGGGATTATTGAATATTTATTATTTGTTACATAGTAGTCAAATATTTATTAAATACTCTAAGTGTTTTGAAGGTTATAAAATGCTATTTAAAGGTTGTCTAAGGACTTTCATAGTCATTTAAAATATTATATTTTGAATCTATCTAGGTAAGTCACTTTTCAAAGAACTTATATATATATGGAATTACCCTGTTGTGGTTACAAGCTTTATGCGTACCATTTTCCATGTGTGATCATAAAACCCTGTGTCGAGATTGATATCGGTACAAGTGTATATCTATACTTGAACTCTTTTGAACTCAAAACATTTTCGAAAACCCGGTCAGGTTTTACTCTCTTGCTCGTTTTTCAAGAAATTATCGGTCGACTGAAGTCGAACTTCAACTACTCAAGTTTTCTATCAAAATGATTTTGACAAGAAAAGAAAAAGGGGACTCTGGCAGGTGTGGGAATCGTTGATGAACGATTCCCGGGATGTGTAAGCGGCTGTGAGCCAGGCGGTCCATCAATTATTATTCCGGCCCATGTGTTGCCGAAGGATGATTACGGATGTAGTTTTCATCGAGGGTGATTACGGATGTAGTTTTCACTCAGGGATAGTTACGGATGTAGTTTCTATCCTTCTACCGGTAGAGAAGACCCGCGGATTATTGGACTTGGATGTGGCGACTGATCATCGTCAATCCTTGTCAGGTTTTTATGTTTTCTTTAAGCCCCATCCTCCACTTTGGAAAAATACTCAAACACGGCTTCTTAGGCCTAAGTGCCAAGTAGCCGATAGTGTTTTCAATTTTGAAAGATGATGAATTCATGCAGTATCTAGAACTGCAAGATTATTCTAACAATAATGGCACGTGCTTGTGCATTTTTGCAATTATTCAAAAGATGAAAGATGGCTCATCGGTTATTGATGTTAAATCCCAAATGTTTTGCTTCAAGAGCTTTGACTCTCTTCCTATCAGTTATTTCGGAGTTTAACTTATCAAGTGGTTAAAGAACTTATACCCGGTACATGATGTTGTTCTGTAAGGTGTTTGATGGAAATGACATACTTATATGTATATGCTTTCAGATTGAGAAATACTAAAAATGAAACCTTCTAATGGTTGGTTTGTATATGATAATAAGAAACTATCTTAGCAGCATATTGAACTGCATATTTTGAAAAGCTCCCTAAGGGGTTATCAATACTATGAGGTATGGTATGTGGATAAGGTATGAGGATTACTATTGTTGACATGAACTTACTTTATTTATCTGACGTTACCCGAAATGTCATATATCCCCTACTGAGGTTTCATTGTTGTAAATATTTCGAAATTGATATTAAGTATCGTTATATTTCGAAAACTCCATGTGTATATTTATATATATTGTTGTGCTCTATTAATACTTGCTGGGAAATTCTTTCGCTCATACTTGCTTGTTTTAAATATTAACCTTTCAGAGGAAGGTAGATGTTTGAGGCTTATCTGCATGGCTCAGAAGAAGCAGGCAGTACGCCCTTATGAAGATGATATGATCCAGAAAAGCTATAGCTGGAATAAGTTATATGTAAGTACATTGATGTGTAATATATATTACTTTGTACTGAGTAGTACTAGTTGCTGGTGTACTTCCCAACGAAGCTATACTAGTAGTATAAGATTTTTAAGACATAGTGCGATGTAATAGAATGGATGTAATAAAGCTGTAAAGATTTTAGGTCTTGTTTCTAGCCCTATGACCTAAAAGATGCTTGGTGGTTGGGGTCGCAGAGTTATATTTCAGTTTTAATGGTTACAGATGGTTTAATGTTGTTAAACAGGTAATTTGATGTTAAGGATTTCCGCGTGACGACCAAATCCCTGACCCCGGATTTGGGGCGTTACAGAAATGGTATCAGAGCTTAGGTTATAGTAAACTAGAAACGAGAGTGAGTAGGAGTGGGTATAGTTATGTGAGAACGTCAGAACTCATGTAGAGTTCATGTTGGACTATTGGATATAGTACCAATGATTAAGATAAGATTTTGAGGAATATGTTGAGGTAGACTTCACTTCTTGTGGTGATGGATGTCTGCTAAAGAACTCTTAGAGACAAGTGTTGGTTGGCAGGGGCATAGAGCGCCCGAGGCCTAAATTTAAGATGATTTTAGGGGATTCATGGAGGCAGTTATGTATTCCCCGAACTATAAGGAATTTCAATATGATGGTGAATGATAGAAAGATGACATCTAGTATTATGGCAAGGATGAGTTGAGATAGCATCCGTACTGTTAAAATTCCAAAAAGGGAAGCAAAACAAGATCACTACGAAAGAATATTAGTCGAAGTTACGGGTATTAAATTTCTCGAGCCTAAGAGGGTTTTAGGTAATATTACAAATGGAGGGGTGGATAGACACCGATTGTTTCAATTGATTGTAGAGACAAATGGCAAAGTTGAGGTTTGTCAATAAAGACGAGATATATTTTAAGAATCAAGGCGGACTGAGAAAGTCTGAGAGAGACTAGTACGAAGGTTGTTATGCCAAAAAGGGGTAAGCTTAAGTTGCACACGGAATTGTCATGAGGACAGGAACATGTGGTATAAATACGGTTATAATGGTGACTGGATCTAAGTATGTATTTCCAGCAATGTTCCAGAATATCGCCCACTCGACACGTGGAATTCGTCGTTGCTAGGGGCGACACCGGTATCGAAGTCTTCTCGAAGAATAGAACGCTTGCGTGAGATGCTTGCGCCGAGTCGAATAGAACTCCTTAATATCGTAAAATGCCGATGGTTGAATGTCTAGCGACTATTACGAGTCGACGATGACGTCGGTTATCGAGCACCTTAGGGTGTGCGTGGAAAAGAAGAGCGCTACAATCGAACAATTATCCGTCAGAGGAGCCGACATGAAAGGCATCCGTGGAGACCTTGGCATTACCCTCCTCAATTATGAATCATTTTGATTACTTCCCCAGTCTGAGTTATTTGATATCTCCCCATTTGAAACTTATGTTTATTATCTCCCCAATGTGAATTATTTGACACATCCCCGTGCATAAATTATTTGGATTACCTCCCTAATCTATTACCTATCTTGACATCTCTCCAAGAGAGAATTTTGATAAAGAATATACTCCCTCTTCGAAGTTGTTTTATTATACTCATGTCAAACCATATTGGTTTCAATTTTGCTAGAAGCTGTCATTACACCTACTTTCAGATTTATGAGGCCCTATCGATTGATGAAATTTAAATTCCCACTTTTCTTCAAATATTGGATAATCCTATGGTGCTACAGCACCACTTGCTTGTTGTATACCAGTATCTTTCTGGTTATCCTTTTCCTTGGAAATTGCACCTTGGAATCTGATCAATTTTAATCCAGGGTGTCCACTTGAGAATTATTTGTCGAAAGACGATAATTATTATCTTCACTTCGAATTGCTTTCATACTTCTCAGCTTCCACTGAGACGAACAACCCTATACTTATGGGGGACACAAGGGCTATCTGTCTGTGTGATAGAAGCCTGACGGGACGCCGTCACTTGTTAGTTGTGAAATACAAGAAGGCTAACTACCTTTAGTAATGTCTCAACTGAGACACGCAACGTGAGTTCTCTTGATCATATTGATCTCTCGGTAAATTCCCATATCTCAAATAAGGTTGACTTTAACACTCATAACTTTATGATCACCAGTGTGTAACAATTGCCTTGATATGACAGCTATCTTTTCGAAGTTTCATCATTCTTATTATCTCTAATAAATTTGAAGGGGATGCCAACCAGGTCGGCCAAGTCGTAAATTTGCTGATCAAAACTGGATTCGAACGGAATCGCCAAGAGCAAGAGCGAATCCCAAGGTGAATAGAATATCAGTGACGTATCAATAGAATTAGTGCATTCTCTCTCTCAAGAATGTCATGTTAATAGAGTCAGTGAACTCTCTCTCTTAAGGATAGTATAATAATAGAAAGTTGGGCAAGACGTATATGTGAAAGGAATAATGGTGGGTTATAAGACTCCAGCGATAATAGTGTCAGATAGAGAATCGAGGTTTGAATTGAGATATTGGAGAAGTTGTTTACGAAGAGACACTATCTCCTGTTTTGCAGAATAAGTGTTGATGATAAGAGAGTTAAGGAATCCCAGTAGTGGCCTTAGCTGATTCCGTGGACGGAATCCTTTTAAGGAGGGTAGACTGTAATAACCCGGATTTTTCAAGAAATGATTTTATTATTATTTCAATAATAGTAATGTTTTCCTAAAATGAGGAGGAATTTTTTTTATTTTAATATTCAATTATTTAATTATTTTCGGTTAAGTGGAGCCTGGTGCTCCTATTTACAATTTTATTGACTGAGTAGATACCTCGAGTCAATAGTTTATTTATGCAAAGATTAATTTTGGAATGTTTATTCAGTAAAGATTTTATTTTAAATTATTGAATAATTTAGAGATTTTAAAATCCTTAGAAAATGTTTATTTTAATTATTTGAGGATTTGTAGAAATTACTTGATTAATATATAAAATCAAGAATTTGAGATTTTACTAAAACAATAGTGTTTGTAGTATTTTTATAAAGCCCCGTAAATTGTGAATTATGAATCACAATTATTATTTTTATGATTTGTTTTTTTTAAATTATTAATATTTGTAAAATGCATATCAATTTAGAAAATTTAGATTTAATTCTAATTCTTTCGCCAAAAGTCTTTAAAAATATTCTAGTATTTAATTATGCTAAAAAAATTTTATTTTTACAAATTAGAGTTATTAGTGTAAAATATTAATTAAAGTGTGTAGTAATTAAATGTATCGCTTTTTAAATTGTGTTGGGCTTGAGGCCCATTAGGTTTTCAACACAGCTCATATACATACCAGATACGCACATAAAAACACACACAGCCGCACAAACAAGAACGACGGGGAGAGAAAAGAGATTGGGAAGAGAAGAGAGAGAGAGAGAGAGAGAGAAGGAGATGATGAAGGAGGATCATCCTCCCTCTTTTCTACAATTCAAAGTCAGCCAAGGGAGAGGAGAGGAAGGAGTGAAGGCTTGCTTGTTTCGGCCATGGAAGAAGATGAAGGTGGAGAAGATGATGAATAGTGGTGTTCTTGAGTTTTGGTTGATTAAAGAGGTATAAAATCTTTGTTTCAAACTTTGATTTTGTGTTTAATTAACGAGCATAAGTAGTAGTAGTTAGCAGATTTTCAAGGTTTCTAAGAGTATATTATTGTTTAGTAGTGTTTAATAAATGAATTGATGAAGTGGGTTTGTTTAGAGTAGTATGCAAAACTGTCCAGAATTTTTCAGGGCCTGCCCTGTTTTTGCAAGTGAATTTCGAACCATTTGTGCTCTTTTCTGGGCAGTAGTGTCTTCATAAAAGTTGTTCTATTTAGAGTCTAGTTTGTGTAGGAGAAAACGGTGCGTCGTTTGAGTTAACGAGTAAGGAGAAAACGACGTTTTAGTGAAACCCACGCAGGACACCCGAACCTCTCGGGATTCGCACTTTGGAATTATGTTTCACCTAGTTAAAATCTGTAAATTGGATTGATACTTTTATTCAGGATAAAAGAATGAATTAGAAAGATTTTAGAAAAAGATTTGGGTAAAAATATTGATTTTTCAATTTATTAAAATTGTTTGAATGTCACTGTGTTGGAAGAAACTGCTCTGTTCTTGAGTTGTATTTGGATGGGTAATTGTCCTAGATGAACTATGTTTTTTCAGACTAAAAGTTTTATGGTGTGAAGATATTATCTTCAGTTTTGGAATCCCAGAGGTCTTGGAGGCAAAGATTAATTTTTCAATTTATGAGAATTTTTAGAATGCAAGGTGCGCGGATTTAATGAACAGTTTATGTGTTGAGTTTGGAATAATGATTCACCTAGTTAGAAAATGGTATTGAATTGGAAACTTTTATGAGATCTTTATTTGATATTCAGAAAGAAGCCCATAAAATTTGGTGATTTATGATTAATGTTTGGATTTATTAAAAATATTGGAGTATTAATAATTTGGATTATTTTTGGGTTTAATTGTGAGTCCGATTAAATATTCGGGTTAGTTGTCAAGTAATTGTTAAGTGCTAATTGCTAATTGTTAGTTTCCAAATTGTAATTTTTAAATTGTTAAGTGCTAAGTGCTAAGTGCTAAGTGCTAATTGTTATTGTCATATGAGGTATAGTTATAAGAGTTGGCTTATCGGTAAATGTTTATGTGCTAAATGGTATAAGTCGGGTCGTAGTAATTGTTAGAAGTCATAAGTGCCAACTACGTGGTGTTGGCTTAAATGTGGATAAACTTAGTTTACTTTTCCTTATGTGCTAGTTGCCGCATGTCTGGGCGGGTACTTTTCCTTATGTGCTAGTTGCCGCATGTCTGGGCGGGTACTTTTCCTTATGTGCTAGTTGCCGCATGTCTGGGCGGGTACTTTTCTTATATGTTTACTTTTATGTTGCTGCAAGTTGAGGCAGCTTTTATTTTATCAAAAGCAGGGTTATAAATTGTTTTGTTGGCATGGAGGGGCTGAGCCCATAGTCCGATAAACGAATACTACATGCCGAAATTTTCTAAAAATCCCCTGCATTTTAATTTATTTAACTTATTTGATTTCAAGGGTTTAAAGGTATAATTTGGGTGTTAACTGTTTATGTGTATATGTGTTAAGTGAATTAATTCGAGGATTATGTGCTAATTCGAGGATTAAATGTGTGTTGAAGATTAAATGGGTATTATGAGTCTTTATCGAGGGCTAAGTATGTTTTGAGGATTATTTGTTAATTAACTTGTGACAAGAGTATGTCAATAGTATTATGGTCAAAAGTGTTAAGTGGAGTTTTGACTAAGTGTTATAACTGTGTAGTGTTATGATGTGTTAGTACTAGGAAATGTTCACTTTATATAAGGGGACTCTTCCCGTGTTGTTTGCTATTACTAAATGTCTTATGTGCATTAAGTGCTATTAGAGTAGTCAACTATAGGGAGGACACCTATAGTTTGACTTTATGATTATTTAGTGATAATTCCGAGTTGTGTCTACTCGATATACGTGGTATGACTGACACGTACTCGTAACCATTTCAGTACCATTAGGGCGAAATCAAATTGGAGCGACGTGCAACTAAAAAGGAAGATCGTGACGTCAGGTAAGGTCCATGGAATTACTTGGACGAGGTGCGAAGGATTTGTTCGCGGTTTCTGTTTTCTGCTAAGGACCAGAGGCAAGTTTATTTACACATACTCTATCGTTCAGAGTATACCTATTTTGAATTATATAAAATGTGCGGAAAAGGGTTTTCAATCCCTAATTGCGAGTTTTTAATCTTGTGCTCCTCCTTCCAAATCATTTTATCCTTGACTCTGCTAGCGATATTAAATTATTCTCGTGCAATAATCAAAACCCATGACTTATAATACTGTCGATGGACGGTGACATTCTTATGGTTCTACATCTCGATTTATATGTTGTATATTTATAAACTTTTGTAATGTGATAGAGGACTATATGTTATGGGGTATATATATAGATACATATACGTATATGGAACTACGTGGTAAAGGCTCCGAGGGTAGAGCGTGTATTGAGTTATCGAATTTAGCCCGCGTGTCGGGGCTATTTTGTATTGTATGTTTTCGAAAACCCGGGCAAAGCTTTTAAAAAGAATTTCACAATAATTAACCTAAAGGCAACATCACCAATAAACCAGTGTTTATTTAAGTAATAGATGCTCCTGAGAGCATTTACTAATTAAATAAACCTCATTCGCCTAATTAAATTTATTTAATTAGATGAATATCGTTTTCAAAACGCTTTCTTTAAATCACTTTGTCCCGGAGAAATAATAAAACAATTTAATGGAGTGATTCTATCTAGTATATTATTTATCGGAGATAGTTTATTTTCAATACGGATTAAAGATATTCCAATGGTTATAAATTGGTTACTTTCAGCTTAAATCAGCTAGATTGATATCGATATATGTTACTTGAATGATTATTAATTATTTCTTATTGACCGAGAGTCAGTAGTAATTATTTGATAAAGTGGATAAAGTTTGGAGACTACTGGAGAGATTGTGTCTTGATTTTGATTAGAAACACTTCAAGAGTTGTACTTGGGTGTTTTGAGGTTATTAAATATTTCAGTATTAATAGTAAATATTATTTGAATATTACTTAATAAATGAATATTAATTTGAGTATTCTTTTAAAAAGGGATTATTGAATATTTATTATTTGTTACATAGTAGTCAAATATTTATTAAATACTCTAAGTGTTTTGAAGGTTATAAAATGCTATTTAAAGGTTGTCTAAGGACTTTCATAGTCATTTAAAATATTATATTTTGAATCTATCTAGGTAAGTCACTTTTCAAAGAACTTATATATATATGGAATTACCCTGTTGTGGTTACAAGCTTTATGCGTACCATTTTCCATGTGTGATCATAAAACCCTGTGTCGAGATTGATATCGGTACAAGTGTATATCTATACTTGAACTCTTTTGAACTCAAAACATTTTCGAAAACCCGGTCAGGTTTTACTCTCTTGCTCGTTTTTCAAGAAATTATCGGTCGACTGAAGTCGAACTTCAACTACTCAAGTTTTCTATCAAAATGATTTTGACAAGAAAAGAAAAAGGGGACTCTGGCAGGTGTGGGAATCGTTGACGAACGATTCCCGGGATGTGTAAGCGGCCGTGAGCCAGGCGGTCCATCAATTATTATTCCGGCCCATGTGTTGCCGAAGGATGATTACGGATGTAGTTTTCATCGAGGGTGATTACGGATGTAGTTTTCACTCAGGGATAGTTACGGATGTAGTTTCTATCCTTCTACCGGTAGAGAAGACCCGCGGATTATTGGACTTGGATGTGGCGACTGATCATCGTCAATCCTTGTCAGGTTTTTATGTTTTCTTTAAGCCCCATCCTCCACTTTGGAAAAATACTCAAACACTGCTTCTTAGGCCTAAGTGCCAAGTAGCCGATAGTGTTTTCAATTTTGAAAGATGATGAATTCATGCAGTATCTAGAACTGCAAGATTATTCTAACAATAATGGCACGTGCTTGTGCATTTTTGCAATTATTCAAAAGATGAAAGATGGCTCATCGGTTATTGATGTTAAATCCCAAATGTTTTGCTTCAAGAGCTTTGACTCTCTTCCTATCAGTTATTTCGGAGTTTAACTTATCAAGTGGTTAAAGAACTTATACCCGGTACATGATGTTGTTCTGTAAGGTGTTTGATGGAAATGACATACTTATATGTATATGCTTTCAGATTGAGAAATACTAAAAATGAAACCTTCTAATGGTTGGTTTGTATATGATAATAAGAAACTATCTTAGCAGCATATTGAACTGCATATTTTGAAAAGCTCCCTAAGGGGTTATCAATACTATGAGGTATGGTATGTGGATAAGGTATGAGGATTACTATTGTTGACATGAACTTACTTTATTTATCTGACGTTACCCGAAATGTCATATATCCCCTATTGAGGTTTCATTGTTGTAAATATTTCGAAATTGATATTAAGTATCGTTATATTTCGAAAACTCCATGTGTATATTTATATATATTGTTGTGCTCTATTAATACTTGCTGGGCAATTCTTTCGCTCATACTTGCTTGTTTTAAATATTAACCTTTCAGAGGAAGGTAGATGTTTGAGGCTTATCTGCATGGCTCAGAAGAAGCAGGCAGTACGCCCTTATGAAGATGATATGATCCAGAAAAGCTATAGCTGGAATAAGTTATATGTAAGTACATTGATGTGTAATATATATTACTTTGTACTGAGTAGTACTAGTTGCTGGTGTACTTCCCAACGAAGCTATACTAGTAGTATAAGATTTTTAAGACATAGTGCGATGTAATAGAATGGATGTAATAAAGCTGTAAAGATTTTAGTTCTTGTTTCTAGCCCTATGACCTAAAAGATGCTTGGTGGTTGGGGTCGCAGAGTTATATTTCAGTTTTAATGGTTACAGATGGTTTAATGTTGTTAAACAAGTAATTTGATGTTAAGGATTTCCGCGTGACGACCAAATCCCTGACCCCGGATTTGGGGTGTTACAGAAATGGTATCAGAGCTTAGGTTATAGTAAACTAGAAACGAGAGTGAGTAGGAGTGGGTATAGTTATGTGAGAACGTCAGAACTCATGTAGAGTTCATGTTGGACTATTGGATATAGTACCAATGATTAAGATAAGATTTTGAGGAATATGTTGAGGTAGACTTCACTTCTTGTGGTGATGGATGTCTGCTAAAGAACTCTTAGAGACAAGTGTTGGTTGGCAGGGGCATAGAGCGCCCGAGGCCTAAATTTAAGATGATTTTAGGGGATTCATGGAGGCAGTTATGTATTCCCCGAACTATAAGGAATTTCAATATGATGGTGAATGATAGAAAGATGACATCTAGTATTATGGCAAGGATGAGTTGAGATAGCATCCGTACTGTTAAAATTCCAAAAAGGGAAGCAAAACAAGATCACTACGAAAGAATATTAGTCGAAGTTACGGGTATTAAATTTCTCGAGCCTAAGAGGGTTTTAGGTAATATTACAAATGGAGGGGTGGATAGACACCGATTGTTTCAATTGATTGTAGAGACAAATGGCAAAGTTGAGGTTTGTCAATAAAGACGAGATATATTTTAAGAATCAAGACGGACTGAGAAAGTCTGAGAGAGACTAGTACGAAGGTTGTTATGCCAAAAAGGGGTAAGCTTAAGTTGCACACGGAATTGTCATGAGGACAGGAACATGTGGTATAAATACGGTTATAATGGTGACTGGATCTAAGTATGTATTTCCAGCAATGTTCCAGAATATCGCCCACTCGACACGTGGAATTCGTCGTTGCTAGGGGCGACACCGGTATCGAAGTCTTCTCGAAGAATAGAACGCTTGCGTGAAATGCTTGCGCCGAGTCGAATAGAACTCCTTAATATCGTAAAATGCCGATGGTTGAATGTCTAGCGACTATTACGAGTCGACGATGACGTCGGTTATCGAGCACCTTAGGGTGTGCGTGGAAAAGAAGAGCGCTACAATCGAACAATTATCCGTCAGAGGAGCCGACATGAAAGGCATCCGTGGAGACCTTGGCATTACCCTCCTCAATTATGAATCATTTTGATTACTTCCCCAGTCTGAGTTATTTGATATCTCCCCATTTGAAACTTATGTTTATTATCTCCCCAATGTGAATTATTTGACACATCCCCGTGCATAAATTATTTGGATTACCTCCCTAATCTATTACCTATCTTGACATCTCTCCAAGAGAGAATTTTGATAAAGAATATACTCCCTCTTCGAAGTTGTTTTATTATACTCATGTTAAACCATATTGGTTTCAATTTTGCTAGAAGCTGTCATTATACCTACTTTCAGATTTATGAGGCCCTATCGATTGATGAAATTTAAATTCCCACTTTTCTTCAAATATTGGATAATCCTATGGTGCTACAGCACCACTTGCTTGTTGTATACCAGTATCTTTCTGGTTATCCTTTTCCTTGGAAATTGCACCTTGGAATCTGATCAATTTTAATCCAGGGTGTCCACTTGAGAATTATTTGTCGAAAGACGATAATTATTATCTTCACTTCGAATTGCTTTCATACTTCTCAGCTTCCACTGAGACGAACAACCCTATACTTATGGGGGACACAAGGGCTATCTGTCTGTGTGATAGAAGCCTGACGGGACGCCGTCACTTGTTAGTTGTGAAATACAAGAAGGCTAACTACCTTTAGTAATGTCTCAACTGAGACACGCAACGTGAGTTCTCTTGATCATATTGATCTCTCGGTAAATTCCCATATCTCAAATAAGGTTGACTTTAACACTCATAACTTTATGATCACCAGTGTGTAACAATTGCCTTGATATGACAGCTATCTTTTCGAAGTTTCATCATTCTTATTATCTCTAATAAATTTGAAGGGGATGCCAACCAGGTCGGCCAAGTCGTAAATTTGCTGATCAAAACTGGATTCGAACGGAATCGCCAAGAGCAAGAGCGAATCCCAAGGTGAATAGAATATCAGTGACGTATCAATAGAATTAGTGCATTCTCTCTCTCAAGAATGTCATGTTAATAGAGTCAGTGAACTCTCTCTCTTAAGGATAGTATAATAATAGAAAGTTGGGCAAAACGTATATGTGAAAGGAATAATGGTGGGTTATAAGACTCCAGCGATAATAGTGTCAGATAGAGAATCGAGGTTTGAATTGAGATATTGGAGAAGTTGTTTACGAAGAGACACTATCTCCTGTTTTGCAGAATAAGTGTTGATGATAAGAGAGTTAAGGAATCCCAGTAGTGGCCTTAGCTGATTCCGTGGACGGAATCCTTTTAAGGAGGGTAGACTGTAATAACCCGGATTTTTCAAGAAATGATTTTATTATTATTTCAATAATAGTAATGTTTTCCTAAAATGAGGAGGAATTTTTTTTTATTTTAATATTCAATTATTTAATTATTTTCGGTTAAGTGGAGCCTGGTGCTCCTATTTACAATTTTATTGACTGAGTAGATACCTCGAGTCAATAGTTTATTTATGCAAAGATTAATTTTGGAATGTTTATTCAGTAAAGATTTTATTTTAAATTATTGAATAATTTAGAGATTTTAAAATCCTTAGAAAATGTTTATTTTAATTATTTGAGGATTTGTAGAAATTACTTGATTAATATATAAAATCAAGAATTTGAGATTTTACTAAAACAATAGTGTTTGTAGTATTTTTATAAAGCCCCGTAAATTGTGAATTATGAATCACAATTATTATTTTTATGATTTGTTTTTTTTAAATTATTAATATTTGTAAAATGCATATCAATTTAGAAAATTTAGATTTAATTCTAATTCTTTCGCCAAAAGTCTTTAAAAATATTCTAGTATTTAATTATGCTAAAAAAATTTTATTTTTACAAATTAGAGTTATTAGTGTAAAATATTAATTAAAGTGTGTAGTAATTAAATGTATCGCTTTTTAAATTGTGTTGGGCTTGAGGCCCATTAGGTTTTCAACACAGCTCATATACATACCAGATACGCACATAAAAACACACACAGCCGCACAAACAAGAACGACGGGGAGAGAAAAGAGATTGGGAAGAGAAGAGAGAGAGAGAGAGAGAGAGAGAAGGAGATGATGAAGGAGGATCATCCTCCCTCTTTTCTACAATTCAAAGTCAGCCAAGGGAGAGGAGAGGAAGGAGTGAAGGCTTGCTTGTTTCGGCCATGGAAGAAGATGAAGGTGGAGAAGATGATGAATAGTGGTGTTCTTGAGTTTTGGTTGATTAAAGAGGTATAAAATCTTTGTTTCAAACTTTGATTTTGTGTTTAATTAACGAGCATAAGTAGTAGTAGTTAGCAGATTTTCAAGGTTTCTAAGAGTATATTATTGTTTAGTAGTGTTTAATAAATGAATTGATGAAGTGGGTTTGTTTAGAGTAGTATGCAAAACTGTCCAGAATTTTTCAGGGCCTGCCCTGTTTTTGCAAGTGAATTTCGAACCATTTGTGCTCTTTTCTGGGCAGTAGTGTCTTCATAAAAGTTGTTCTATTTAGAGTCTAGTTTGTGTAGGAGAAAACGGTGCGTCGTTTGAGTTAACGAGTAAGGAGAAAACGACGTTTTAGTGAAACCCACGCAGGACACCCGAACCTCTCGGGATTCGCACTTTGGAATTATGTTTCACCTAGTTAAAATCTGTAAATTGGATTGATACTTTTATTCAGGATAAAAGAATGAATTAGAAAGATTTTAGAAAAAGATTTGGGTAAAAATATTGATTTTTCAATTTATTAAAATTGTTTGAATGTCACTGTGTTGGAAGAAACTGCTCTGTTCTTGAGTTGTATTTGGATGGGTAATTGTCCTAGATGAACTATGTTTTTTCAGACTAAAAGTTTTATGGTGTGAAGATATTATCTTCAGTTTTGGAATCCCAGAGGTCTTGGAGGCAAAGATTAATTTTTCAATTTATGAGAATTTTTAGAATGCAAGGTGCGCGGATTTAATGAACAGTTTATGTGTTGAGTTTGGAATAATGATTCACCTAGTTAGAAAATGGTATTGAATTGGAAACTTTTATGAGATCTTTATTTGATATTCAGAAAGAAGCCCATAAAATTTGGTGATTTATGATTAATGTTTGGATTTATTAAAAATATTGGAGTATTAATAATTTGGATTATTTTTGGGTTTAATTGTGAGTCCGATTAAATATTCGGGTTAGTTGTCAAGTAATTGTTAAGTGCTAATTGCTAATTGTTAGTTTCCAAATTGTAATTTTTAAATTGTTAAGTGCTAAGTGCTAAGTGCTAAGTGCTAATTGTTATTGTCATATGAGGTATAGTTATAAGAGTTGGCTTATCGGTAAATGTTTATGTGCTAAATGGTATAAGTCGGGTCGTAGTAATTGTTAGAAGTCATAAGTGCCAACTACGTGGTGTTGGCTTAAATGTGGATAAACTTAGTTTACTTTTCCTTATGTGCTAGTTGCCGCATGTCTGGGCGGGTACTTTTCCTTATGTGCTAGTTGCCGCATGTCTGGGCGGGTACTTTTCCTTATGTGCTAGTTGCCGCATGTCTGGGCGGGTACTTTTCTTATATGTTTACTTTTATGTTGCTGCAAGTTGAGGCAGCTTTTAATTTATCAAAAGCAGGGTTATAAATTGTTTTGTTGGCATGGAGGGGCTGAGCCCATAGTCCGATAAACGAATACTACATGCCGAAATTTTCTAAAAATCCCCTGCATTTTAATTTATTTAACTTATTTGATTTCAAGGGTTTAAAGGTATAATTTGGGTGTTAACTGTTTATGTGTATATGTGTTAAGTGAATTAATTCGAGGATTATGTGCTAATTCGAGGATTAAATGTGTCTTGAAGATTAAATGGGTATTATGAGTCTTTATCGAGGGCTAAGTATGTTTTGAGGATTATTTGTTAATTAACTTGTGACAAGAGTATGTCAATAGTATTATGGTCAAAAGTGTTAAGTGGAGTTTTGACTAAGTGTTATAACTGTGTAGTGTTATGATGTGTTAGTACTAGGAAATGTTCACTTTATATAAGGGGACTCTTCCCGTGTTGTTTGCTATTACTAAATGTCTTATGTGCATTAAGTGCTATTAGAGTAGTCAACTATAGGGAGGACACCTATAATTTGACTTTATGATTATTTAGTGATAATTCCGAGTTGTGTCTACTCGATATACGTGGTATGACTGACACGTACTCGTAACCATTTCAGTACCATTAGGGCGAAATCAAATTGGAGCGACGTGCAACTAAAAAGGAAGATCGTGACGTCAGGTAAGGTCCATGGAATTACTTGGACGAGGTGCGAAGGATTTGTTCGCGGTTTCTGTTTTCTGCTAAGGACCAGAGGCAAGTTTATTTACACATACTCTATCGTTCAGAGTATACCTATTTTGAATTATATAAAATGTACGGAAAAGGGTTTTCAATCCCTAATTGCGAGTTTTTAATCTTGTGCTCCTCCTTCCAAATCATTTTATCCTTGACTCTGCTAGCGATATTAAATTATTCTCGTGCAATAATCAAAACCCATGACTTATAATACTGTCGATGGACGGTGACATTCTTATGGTTCTACATCTCGATTTATATGTTGTATATTTATAAACTTTTGTAATGTGATAGAGGACTATATGTTATGGGGTATATATATAGATACATATACGTATATGGAACTACGTGGTAAAGGCTCCGAGGGTAGAGCGTGTATTGAGTTATCGAATTTAGCCCGCGTGTCGGGGCTATTTTGTATTGTATGTTTTCGAAAACCCGGGCAAAGCTTTTAAAAAGAATTTCACAATAATTAACCTAAAGGCAACATCACCAATAAACCAGTGTTTATTTAAGTAATAGATGCTCCTGAGAGCATTTACTAATTAAATAAACCTCATTCGCCTAATTAAATTTATTTAATTAGATGAATATCGTTTTCAAAACGCTTTCTTTAAATCACTTTGTCCCGGAGAAATAATAAAACAATTTAATGGAGTGATTCTATCTAGTATATTATTTATCGGAGATAGTTTATTTTCAATACGGATTAAAGATATTCCAATGGTTATAAATTGGTTACTTTCAGCTTAAACCAGCTAGATTGATATCGATATATGTTACTTGAATGATTATTAATTATTTCTTATTGACCGAGAGTCAGTAGTAATTATTTGATAAAGTGGATAAAGTTTGGAGACTACTGGAGAGATTGTGTCTTGATTTTGATTAGAAACACTTCAAGAGTTGTACTTGGGTGTTTTGAGGTTATTAAATATTTCAGTATTAATAGTAAATATTATTTGAATATTACTTAATAAATGAATATTAATTTGAGTATTCTTTTAAAAAGGGATTATTGAATATTTATTATTTGTTACATAGTAGTCAAATATTTATTAAATACTCTAAGTGTTTTGAAGGTTATAAAACGCTATTTAAAGGTTGTCTAAGGACTTTCATAGTCATTTAAAATATTATATTTTGAATCTATCTAGGTAAGTCACTTTTCAAAGAACTTATATATATATGGAATTACCCTGTTGTGGTTACAAGCTTTATGCGTACCATTTTCCATGTGTGATCATAAAACCCTGTGTCGAGATTGATATCGGTACAAGTGTATATCTATACTTGAACTCTTTTGAACTCAAAACATTTTCGAAAACCCGGTCAGGTTTTACTCTCTTGCTCGTTTTTCAAGAAATTATCGGTCGACTGAAGTCGAACTTCAACTACTCAAGTTTTCTATCAAAATGATTTTGACAAGAAAAGAAAAAGGGGACTCTGGCAGGTGTGGGAATCGTTGACGAACGATTCCCGGGATGTGTAAGCGGCCGTGAGCCAGGCGGTCCATCAATTATTATTCCGGCCCATGTGTTGCCGAAGGATGATTACGGATGTAGTTTTCATCGAGGGTGATTACGGATGTAGTTTTCACTCAGGGATAGTTACGGATGTAGTTTCTATCCTTCTACCGGTAGAGAAGACCCGCGGATTATTGGACTTGGATGTGGCGACTGATCATCGTCAATCCTTGTCAGGTTTTTATGTTTTCTTTAAGCCCCATCCTCCACTTTGGAAAAATACTCAAACACTGCTTCTTAGGCCTAAGTGCCAAGTAGCCGATAGTGTTTTCAATTTTGAAAGATGATGAATTCATGCAGTATCTAGAACTGCAAGATTATTCTAACAATAATGGCACGTGCTTGTGCATTTTTGCAATTATTCAAAAGATGAAAGATGGCTCATCGGTTATTGATGTTAAATCCCAAATGTTTTGCTTCAAGAGCTTTGACTCTCTTCCTATCAGTTATTTCGGAGTTTAACTTATCAAGTGGTTAAAGAACTTATACCCGGTACATGATGTTGTTCTGTAAGGTGTTTGATGGAAATGACATACTTATATGTATATGCTTTCAGATTGAGAAATACTAAAAATGAAACCTTCTAATGGTTGGTTTGTATATGATAATAAGAAACTATCTTAGCAGCATATTGAACTGCATATTTTGAAAAGCTCCCTAAGGGGTTATCAATACTATGAGGTATGGTATGTGGATAAGGTATGAGGATTACTATTGTTGACATGAACTTACTTTATTTATCTGACGTTACCCGAAATGTCATATATCCCCTACTAAGGTTTCATTGTTGTAAATATTTCGAAATTGATATTAAGTATCGTTATATTTCGAAAACTCCATGTGTATATTTATATATATTGTTGTGCTCTATTAATACTTGCTGGGCAATTCTTTCGCTCATACTTGCTTGTTTTAAATATTAACCTTTCAGAGGAAGGTAGATGTTTGAGGCTTATCTGCATGGCTCAGAAGAAGCAGGCAGTACGCCCTTATGAAGATGATATGATCCAGAAAAGCTATAGCTGGAATAAGTTATATGTAAGTACATTGATGTGTAATATATATTACTTTGTACTGAGTAGTACTAGTTGCTGGTGTACTTCCCAACGAAGCTATACTAGTAGTATAAGATTTTTAAGACATAGTGCGATGTAATAGAATGGATGTAATAAAGCTGTAAAGATTTTAGTTCTTGTTTCTAGCCCTATGACCTAAAAGATGCTTGGTGGTTGGGGTCGCAGAGTTATATTTCAGTTTTAATGGTTACAGATGGTTTAATGTTGTTAAACAGGTAATTTGATGTTAAGGATTTCCGCGTGACGACCAAATCCCTGACCCCGGATTTGGGGCGTTACAATCCCAATTTCAGCTGGAGCAATAATCAAAATACTCAACAATCTTATCAGCAAGCGAAGCCATTCAATCAAGGCTATCAACAGCCTTATGCTCCAAGGACACCATATCAACCTCCTGGATTTCAGCAGCAACAGCCCCAGGCTCATATGGGGCAATCATCTAATGATAAATCAGATGAAGTGTGGATAGCGGTAAAGAACCTACAAGCTGGCCAGAAAGTCTTGGAAACCCAGTTAGGACAGATTGCAAGTGCCTTATTTAGTAGGCCTCAAGGAACTCTTCCTAGTGATACGGAAGCAAATCCAGGTAGGAGGGACAACAAGGAGCAGGTGAATGCAGTGACTTTGAGATCGGGAAAGGTTACATCAGATCCTAAATCAGCCACTAAAGAAGATGAAGAAGTGCAGAATCAGCAAGTTGAAAAATCTGCAGTGCCCGAAATTGAGAAATCTGACTTAGTAGCTGATGAGCTAGATGGTGAAGTAGAGAAGAGCAAGGAACCTGTTAAAGCTTCTCCGGAGCAGTCTATAAAGAATACTCAGATCTATCCTCCTCCTCCATATCCTAGAAGACTTCAGAAGCAGAATTTGGACAAGAAGTTCGCTAAGTTCTTAGAGGTATACAAGAAGTTGCAGATTAACATTCCTTTTGCGGAAGCTCTTGAACAGATGCCGAGTTATGCCAAGTTCATGAAAGGTATTCTTTCTCGTAAATTAAAGCTCGATGAATTAGAGACCGTGGCTCTAACGGAGGAGTGTAGTGCCATTCTGCAACAGAAGTTACCACCTAAGCTTAAAGATTCGGGAAGTTTCACCATCCCTTGTACTATTGGCAATCTTTCTTTCAGCAAGTGTTTGTGTGATTTGGGAGCTAGCATTAATCTCATGCCCTTGTCTGTTTTCATGCAACTTGGTCTACCGGAGCCGAAACCAACTAACATCTCTTTGCAGTTGGCTGATCGATCTATCACGTATCCGAGGGGTATAGTGGACGATGTCTTGGTGAAGGTTGATAAGCTCATATTTCCTGCTGATTTTGTTATCTTGGATTTTGAAGAAGATAAGAAGATTCCCATAATCTTGGGAAGACCATTCTTGGCTACAGGAAAGACTTTAATTGATGTGCAAAAAGGAGAGCTTACAATGAGGGTGCAAGATTAGAGTGTCACCTTTAATGTGTTCAGGGCCATGAAATTTCCAACAGAGGATGAAGAGTATTGCAGTGTTGAAATAGTTGATACGGGTCAGAGAAAGAAGTTTGATCAGTTGGTAAGTGAAAAATCAGACACGCACATGCTAAAGCAGCACTTCAGTGAGTCCATTGACAGTTCTTTAGTTCGAGATCTCTCGAATGTCAAGCTCGGAAAACTTCCATCTCATTTGAGGTATGTCATTTTGAATGATGAGTTAGTGATTTTTGAAGAGGGTCACGATAATGTGTTAAGAAGGTGGATCATGGATGATGAGGTAGAGGAGTGTTCTTATCAATCAACTGTGAAGCAAAAGCACCTTAGAGGTGTGAAGAAGAAAAAGAAAAAGTTGATTGGAGGAAGAGGTAAAGTGAAGTTTGATAGCAAGAAGGTTGTCAGACAATGGGTGAATGGTCCTTCTGCTAAGGACAAGTCGAATGCAATCTTCGAGCCACCATGATTTGAATCTTATTTGTCCGGCTAAATGACGTTAACGACAGCGCTTCGTGGGAGGCAATCCATGTGTTTCGGTATTTCTAGGTATGTTGTCTGCTTCCCTTTGTATTACTTCCATTCAATGAGGGCATTGAATATTTTAAGTTTGGGGGTGATATGGGGGTTAGTAGTTGTAATTGATGTTGTATTTTGTGTTCATATAGGATATCATGTTTGCATTATAGTGATAGTTCATGCATGATTGTTATGTTCGTAATATTTATGTGTGTTTCATATAGGGCATTCTGTTATTTTTGTTGTTTTACCATGTGAGTTCATATTAGTTGCATTATCATGGCATGCATATTTCATGATCCCTTAGGACGAGCTGATTCTGATTGATAGGTGGATGTTGATTTGGGTGTGATGATGATGAGTAGAGGGCTGATTTATAGTTCCTAGGAATTGACTTGCATGTTACGGGAACAAAACTTATTACACAGTCTCATTGGGGTGCTTTTGGGCTAGGTTATGGTCATGCCTGTTGGATGTTTTGAGATTTAATCACTTGTTTATTCTTAGAATTTTCGTTATTCCCTTTATAGCGTAGGAACACTAAAATCTAAGTTTGGGGGAAAACAGGGATTTCATGCTAAGTGGTAAGAATTGTCAATAAAGGCTAGGCGTCAAATGGCTAGTAGCCGGCTCATATTTATATGAGTAGTCTAGGGTTGGAAATGAGAAAGGCTCATTCCAGACTGTGAAAAAAAAAAAAAAGGAGTCAATTGTTGTTTGTTAATGCAAAATTAACCAGAGTGAGCTCTTTAATACTCGAGTAATTAAGTCTGAGGGGACTTAGTCCTAGTAACCTAAAGCCTTGTGGTTTGGGATTGCTGACCTAACACTCGCTACATGGGTATTATTGTATAAGCCTTTTGGGGTCTCATTCATTACACGGTTAAATAAGCATGCGTATTGTATATGTAGTGTCGTAGTATAGTAATAAAGCATGAGTTTCTGTCTACCTTGGATAAGGATGGAGGTGTTCCTAGGTTATGAAGTGTCTACAGTCTATTCTAGTTATAAACCTGTGATTGTCTTGACGGAAAGCATGTATGGGTTTTGACCTAGTTTGGGAGTATTTCTGATGAGCATTACACACACGCACGTTTCTGTTCATGTATTGTTAGTATACGGGGACTTAGTCGAGCTCTGCTTGGAATTGTTGCATTCGTTGAGATATTTGCTTTTTAGTTGGTTTTGGTGAGTTTGAAGGGGATCGTTGCATTTTTCATATTAGTTGCATTCATGCATTGCATTGCATTAGGTTAAATGGATTTTGTGGGTACATTCACTATAGGCCCTCACGAGACCTTACTCGTCCACTAGGGCTGCCTAGGGGTTTAAAGGGCTTGTTGCATATGCCAAATGCAACCGTGATCACCTACGGAAGTGGTACTAGTTAGTTAGTTAGTTGTAATTGTTTATGCTTGAGGACAAGCATCGGTTTAAGTTTGGGGGTGTGATAAGTGGATTTTATATCCACTTGGAACGTTCTATATCGGCTTAAATTGGTGTACTTGGACTCAAGTTTGTGGTATTTTTTATGTGTTTTATTTACTTGTGTAGGTTTGGAGAAATATCGATTAAGGGTGAATTTTCCGTTGATTTTGGAGTTGATTATGCTAAGGAATGAAGAATGGTGACTTGATATCAACTATCAAGAGTTTTGCAAGTCATTGGATTGAAGATGGGAAGTTATTGCAAAAGTAACGGAAGGAAACGGCCGAAAAACGAAGAAAAAATGCTGAAAACAAGTCGCCACCAGCCAAGGGAGCGCTGGCAGCGCTTGACAGGGCGCAGGCTGCGCTGCTAACAGGGAGGACAGCGCAGGCAGCGCTGGTGCGGCCAGAAATTGCTGAAAAATCTCCTTTTTGCCCTATTTCGAATTTTAACTATATTTTTGACACCCAAACTAGGGCTGTCAAAAAAATCCGGATATCCGTCCGAAATATCCGAATCCGTATCCGAAAAATTAGGATATTATCCGTATCCGAAAAATTAGGATATTATCCGTATCCGAATTCGACATATCTGTATCCGAAAATGTAATAACTGATATATATTTATATATAATATTTAAAATTTATAATATATTAATATATGTATTTGTTCAATAATTAATATATTTTTGTTAGATATATTTAAGTGTAGACATTTTTAAAAGATTTATATGTTATAAATATGATATATGAATATATTATTTTAATATATTATATTAATATATTATATTAATATATTATATATTATATATCATATATTAATATATTAATATATTATATTATATTAATAATATATATTATATTAATATATTAATATAATATATTAATATATTAATATATAATATATTATATGACATATATTAATATATTATATTATATATTATATATCATATGATATATTAATATATTATATTAATATATAATATATTATATATCATATATCATATTATATAGTATATTAATATATCATATATCATATGATATATTAATATATTGTATTAATATATCATATATCATATTAATATATTATATTAATAAACTTTAAATATGATATATATCATCATTTATATATTGCTGTAAAAAAATATCCGAAATATCCGAATATCCGTCCGAAATATCCGTATTCGTATTCGAAAAAATTAGGATATTATCCGTATCCGAAAAAAACTACCCGTATTCGTATCCGAAATATCCGTTTTACAGCCCTAACCCAAACCTATTTCCAATTGTATTTTAGGTTGTTTTTCTTGTTGGGCAAGATATGTAGGCTTATATAAACACATCTTAGCCTTGTAAAATAGAGATTTATCATAGCATTATTATTATTGTAAGTTAGTTTTGCAAGGGAGAAAAGTGGAAAAGGATTCAAGCTCGGTGACAAGCACGGATCTCGATCTACTTCATCTTTTGTATACGTTGAATCATAGATTTGTTTCTCAACTCTTATTTTATTAATATCATTATTCCTTTCTTTTATATCTTGTTAATTACCATGTCTTCATCAAATCCCATGACGATGAACGGTTCAATTATGGGCTAATCGTTGTCATGGGATCCTAGTGGATTTATCTATGTAGCTTAGTAGTTTGCATGCCTTAAAGATTTGTGTGTGGCGTATAATTGATATCCTCGTATGGTTAGACTTAATAGATAGATGCGTCGCGAACATCTAAATTGTTAATCTCTTGTGAAGTGAAAGTGGATCTTGAGATTTAGAACTTGCCATGCTAGCATAGGTTCATAATTGTTATCAATATGATTGTGGTGTGAGATGAAAATACTTATACTGCCCTGTGTGATCTTTATGGATAACTTGATCTTCAACCGTTATGTTTTCAAATTCTATAGACATATAGGGTCTAAGCATAATTGGTGTCTATTCATCTTCTATCTCTTTTGTGGATGTATGTTTAGTTTGGTATGCGTATGCTGACAGGTAGCGTATACTTGTTTCGTGTTATCCGATCAGATATCAAAACCATTGCACATAGTGATTAAAGGCTGCAACTCTAAGTGAAGTAGATGATGAAACTAGGATTCCATGTTTTATTCTCATATTAGTAATTCGAATTTTTACTCTCATTAATTGTTTAATTCTTAGTTTTATAATTTGCACTTAGTTAATTTAGATAATCAATCTCTATTTTGTTATTTTTCTTAGCAGTGGATAAAAACCATACATCGGTGCATAGGTACATTAATTGAATTGAACACCATTCTAGATCTCTGTGGGAACGAACTTGATTTAATCATATATTACTTGTGACAACGTGTGCTTGCGTGATTTTGCATAACAGATATGAAGCGCTCCAAGTGGATATAAATCCACTTATCAATGTGATTGCATTTAAAGTTTTAGTGATTTCGCTCGTGATTCCAGTGTTGTTGTGTGATAGTGACGGTATTGTGGTGGTATGGTAGTGATGGTGGTAGTGGTGTTAGCGATGTGTTGTTAATGGTGGTATTGATAGTGATGTATCCATCGAGAAACACACGACTTTTATATAGTATTTTCTTACATATTGATTGTTAATATGAAATACATGATCTATGATTTTTTTATTTATTATATATAAAAGCTTCATAAGTAACTACTAACAATTATATAATTGTGTATACGTATATTACATGTAGTCTTTTTTTTAAAAACACTTTTAGTGACCTATAATTTTGAATTTCTTTTAAATACAATCTAATTAGTTATTTTTGAATTTATCTTTTTAAATTCAATCATTTTTACAGTCCTTAAATTCAACTAATCGATAATTATAATTTGTGTATTTTATACTATTTAGTATTCTCTTTTTAAATATCTATCTTTCATTAATATAGGTATAGATCTTAATCTCATAATTATTTGTATTGAATCTACGAACTAATTTATAATATCGTTTTCTAACCCAACTACAGTTCTTTTATTTAATTAAAAAATTAATACAATGTTTATATCTCACATGTAAATTATTTATTTGATCACAAAATAATGTTTTAAATTAGTATAAGAGTTCTCGTCAAAAAATCATTTTGGCCTGTACTAAACACAACACAATTCATTTTGATAATTTTAACTTGATTAAATCTCAAAATAAATATTAAATATAGTAAAGCATGTGTATTATTTGTGCATGTAGTAAATGATTTTTAAAAGTCACATGTACTAAACATAATAGGCAGACAACTGTACGATTCATTTTAATAATTTTAACTTGATTAAATCATAAAATAAATATTAAATAAAATAGAGCATGCGAATTATTTGTGCATGTAGTAAATGATTTTTAAAAAGTTGTTGTAAGTTTCTTCTTTAATTGGATTAGTAAAAATATGTTTTACACCTCATTTATCATTTCTTGTATTAATTTAATAATAAACATATTCTGGTCATTCGACTAATATAGACATAATTGTTAAAAGAGAAATATTGTAATAAATTTTGATATACCTATTTTCACTTCCGCACGTTTACCTACTTGAGATAAACTTCTACTAATTTTCGGTCACCTACCTCCTCACTTTAATTTTTTTTTTTTTTACCAATTTTCGGCCACCTCAGTACCTTTCATACTTAAAATAAAATATTATACTGATATCGAGTAAAAATATGTTATACACTTCATTCATCAATTTTTGTAACAATTTAATAATAAACATATTCTGGCTATTTGACTAATATATAGACATAATTTTTAAAAGAGAGAAATATTGTAATAAATTTTTATGGATCTATTTTCACTTTCGCCCGTTTACCTACTTGAGATAAACTTCTACTTATTTTTCGTCACCTACCTCCTCACTTTGATTTTTTTGACCAATTTTCGGCCACTTAGTACCTTTCATACTTAAAATAAAATATTATACTCTTATCGAGTAAAAATATGTTATACACTTCATTCATCCTTTTTTGTAACAATTTAAAAATTAACATATTCTGGCTATTTGACTAATATATAGACATAATTGTTAAAAGAGAGAAATATTGTAATAAATTTTTATAGATTTATTTTCACTTCCTTCCGTTTACCTACTTGATATAGACGTCTACTTATTTTTCGTCACCTACCTCCTCACTTTGATTTTTTTGACCAATTTTCGGCCATTCAGTACCTTTCTTAATTGACTTTGACGACATCATCTTTGTCAATCTATATTTTCCCTCCCCGACTACCATTTTTTACTATTATATGTGAAGATATTTGAACGATTTTATCCATAATAAATCATAAAAATAAACGTGAGCATAAATTTATGAGTATATGAATGTCATTGTTTTAATTCTTATCAAAATTCAACTTATTAAAATTAGTAAAATTATGTGGGCACTTTTATCCTGAATAAATTATAAAATAAATATTGCTAATTGGTGGTTATTTGAGCATGTAGTGAATGAGTTTAAAATGTTCCAAAAAAAAGTGATTTTGTCTAGTGGTTGGATATGTAAACATAAAGTTACAGTTGTTGGAAGGTTATAAAATAAATATTGCTAATAGGTGGTTATTTGAACATGATGCAGTGAATGAGTTTCAAATGTTTCACAAAAAAAGTGATTTGGTCTAGTGGTTGGACATGTAAACATAAATTTACAGTTGTTGAAAGGTCATGGGTTCAATTCCTTCCAACTACAATTTTTTTAACATTAATATAAATGTAAGGACAAATTTGTAATTTACTAAATAGGCACAAAATCCATGTTGGCCTATAATAGATATAATGGATTGATCGAAATTTATAAAATCGAATTTAATTTTGATATTCGAATCAGATACTTCGATTTTGATATGAAAATATCAATCTAATCCGATTTGAAAATATTTGAATCGAAAATAATTCGAAATATTAAACACAATTATGACTTAAAATTGATCAAAACCGAATAATTAATGATCAAAACTGAATATGACTCAAATTATAAGATCCGATATAAATCTGAATTAGAAAAAAGATTAATTAAATAGTTGCTATTATTTTAATGGGTCAAAATGCTAATTCATATACATTAACTCAATATTTACTCAATAAATTAAGTTATTCATAAGCAAACTTCATCTATAAAACAATTTTATTTCAGATATGTTATAATTAGTTAATCAACATTTTTATAAGAACTACATAATTTTATATGGAATATTATATTCATAATAATAAGGTATCTTAAAGTATTTGATTTTAATCTAAACCGAATTTAATCTAATTTCAATTCAAACTTCATCTGATTTTATTCGAAATTAGACCAGAACCGAATCAAATTCAATATGATCCGAACTCCATCAAAATATACAATCATAATTAAAAGTTAATCCTATCTGATCGAGATTGATTTATCTATACTATTATCTATACTAATATATAATAAGCAAACTAGGGGATAATTGGTAGTTTGGTTGTTTGGTTCAACCAAGGCTTAAAATAATAGTGACCGTTAGATATTTAGTAAACAAGTGATAACCGTTAGATCTAATAATAAGAAATATTCTATATAAGAAATATTATATATTTAAATCTCTGATCAAAGGTTCGAATCCCGTCAACAACAAATTTACATTAAGATTTTATATTATTATTTTAAACAATACATGTCATTTATTAAATAACTATTATTATTATTACTTATAATTTTATTAATTAATGTTACAAATAATATACTATATTATAATAAGTGAAAAAGGGATTAATTTATATTTAATATTATAAATTAATGTAAAATTCAAATTTTTCTAACAACATATTAAAATTAATATTTATAATATTATATTACACTATATAAAATTTATAAAAAATTAAAAGTAACCTGTGCTTTGCACGGGCTATAAGCTAGTATATATTATATAATAAGCAAAAGGGGTTTAATTTGGTTATTTGGTTCAACCATGGTTCAACCATCTAAAAGAAAGAATAATGACCGTTAGATATTTATTAAATAGATTATAGCCGTTAGATCTAATAATAAAGAATATTCAATATTTAAATCCCTCTTCTAAAGATCCAAGGTTCGAATCCCATCAACAACAAATTTACATTAAGATTTTATATTATTATTAGTTCTAATCAATACATATTATTTATTAAATAACTATTATTATTACTAATAATTTTATTAATTAATATTTTATAGTTAAATTATATTCATAGTAAATTATTATACTCTATTTTATTTAATCATATAATTTTAAAAGTATTTAAAAGTAACCCGTGCTTTGCACGGGCTATATAAGCTAGTATTATTAATGAGAGAGAATATATAATAATGATGTCTATGATAATTTATTAATGTTGACGTTTTTAAAAATTGCCAGTTATTAAAATTCTCTTTTATTCGAATGCTTTATATCATGTAGTACAAAGTTAAATAATAATATAAAATGGATCAAATTTTGAACATAATTTAATCAATCTCATAAGCTAATGTTTTTAGTTAGCATCGCACCTTGATTTCCGTCCAAATGGTTAAAGTATAGGCTTCATGATTAACATTTTTTCGTAGATGCTAATCTTCATTTCCTCCACAATTAATCGTACGAAATCTGGCTTTAATTGTTCGCCTGTGCGTGTACATGTATAGTAAGTTGGTAAGCTAGGCCAGCTGAAATGGGAATTATTCAAGTTATATAGCAGCAGACAAAAACTGCACACTGACCACCGCGATATGATCATTATATATAGGCGAGAAAGGAACAGTTTTAATTTCGTATGAAATTTCAGCAGCGAATGACTTTTAGTTTAATCTCTAACTAGTTAAAAACAATTAAAATAACCTAAATACCTAACTTATATTTATCTGCAGATCATTTTTGTATACACGTACAAATTATAACTATGATCAACATACATACATTAGGTAAAATTAGTAGATTCAGATGGCGTAAATATAAGCATACAACTGGCTCATTTGACCAACTTCGGAGGAGTATTAACTTCCTTAATGATCTAATCTAGGTTCATCTAGCTATCCGAAAATGTATATGGCTGAGAGATATGTCTATAGTTCGGGAGGAGCATTAACTTCCTTAATATATTAGGAATAGGGTTTTCTTTGTTAGAATTGAACATTGATTGCCCATTTTCTGTGATTTGGTAGGATAAGTATATATTAGTCTATCTTAGCCTATATATATTCTGTTTATTCAAAGGCAGATAGCCTAAAATTAGGAGTCCTCCGTATAGAAGACGGGTCGGATCCTCTGTCCCCTTGCTCCGTGTCCCCTACTCTTTTTACTACAAAAAGAGTGTCCCTGCGGGGCCCATTTTTATAAATAATAAAAATGGGCTCCACAAGAGCATTTTTTTATATTAAAAACAACAGGGACACAAAAGAGACACGGAGGAAGGGGACAGAGGATCCCAGCTCATAGAAGACGACAAAATAAATTTAATTACCAAGACTAATCGTTTTCCCCTCAATCAATAATTATAGCATCACAAATAATGATATTTAGTTAGCCTTGAACATTTCTTTTTAAAAAGAGTCCAAAGACGTACCGATCGAGACATTGAAGATTTCTGAAGAGTTGTGGCTTACGAGAGTGGGATCATGTGAAAGATAATTCAAAATCTGAGGCGGTAGCAATGCAGTTGTAGTTGCAACATCAACAGAAACTATATAATTAATTTGATAGGTAGCTGATATGTGCTAATAAGTGCATATTTTTTAATTGAATTTGAGTAAATTGCATTTTGCATCTCTTATTTTTAAAAAAATGAAAAAAAAGTTATTTTTATAATGTTCTAACTTAACACAAAATAAAAATTATTTCAAAAATGAAAACTGTATTTCAGAAAAAAAATCAGAAAATAATATTTCCATTTTCCAAAAATAAATTGGCAAAAAAAAATTAAAAAATGTTAGAAAATCATTTTCATAAATTTTTTTTAAAAAAAAATATTTTTGCTTTTTAAAACAATACATTCATTTTATTAAAAAAATTATGAACATTTGAAAATAAAATATTTTTTAAATACAAAAATACCCCGTAAAACTTTGGAAAAAAAAATAATCAAAGTTAACAGCCCAACAAAATTATATTATTTTTTCTCAATTTTTTTTGAACCATATCTTTTTTAAAAATCAAAAAAAAAATTTAAAAAAAATTATAATTTTATGAATTTTTTTCATGTTATCTTAGAAAACAATTTTCTAAATATCGAAAATTTCCCTGTCAAATTTTGAAAAAAAATCAAATTTAACGGAGTTTAAAATTGTTAATGGAAAAAGTGCAAAGTGAAGCGAAACATGAAGTATGGGATACAAAGTGTCGATGTTCATAATATAAAAACAAATTCAAAAAATGTCGAGAAATAGGTGATACAAAATACAATTTACTCTTTAAAGAGAAAAAGGACCCTAAGATTGATTTCAGGGAACTTTTCCTGAGATACTTAAAAAATATACTTTAAATATCAATTGGATTGGTTCTTCTTTTACCGAAGAAATTTGATCGGGCTCAGGTTAATTAAAAAATTCTCATTTTACAAAAATGCTTATCTCATATTTGCATATAAATTTCATTTATATCAAGAAACTTACCTGCGAAGATAAATCTCATGCTCCCTGATCTCCTCTTTAAATTTGGATTAAACTAATTTCAAGTGCATTTTTAAGTCCAACTTATCATAATTATGTATAAATGAGAAGGATAATTTGGTTGAAGTTTAAAAAATTGGTATACTTCTATAAATTAAGAATGTTCATAAATGTATCCACTACCATTCAAAAAATAAAGCTTTGGTGCAATGAATAATGACGACAAAACTGAAAATGCCATGAATATTTTGCATAAAATGGGGGACAAGTTTGTCTTGTCCTTTCATTAGGGCTCGTCGGTAGAGAAGACGACAAAACATGTTAGTGAAATATAGAGATTGATACTAGGCTGGTAGTTAGACCTGCCAATTATTTGTTTAGTATACTTTCGTGTATTTTCGTGTTTCGTGTATGTAGTGTCAAATCCAAAACCAACTCTTTAAGGATTCGTTTCGTTTCATGTACGTTTCGTGTCGTGTTTCGTATAATTTTTAAATAAAAATATTTAAATATTAATTTTTTACTAATCGAGTCTTAAGTCAATATGTTATAAGTAATGAAGTGTGCTTTAAGTCTTGTGAAACTAAAATTTGAAACTATTTTGTATTTATCTTATGTAAAAATTATATATATAATATCATGGGCTTTGCTCCATAAAGAACACTCTTATATAAAGAACAATAAAGAACACTATAAAATCATTTATTCCAATAGATCCATTGGCCCCGCCAGGGGCACCCAATACAAAAAGTTCTTATTTTTTTAGGCTCTATCCATCCAGCAAAAAAAAAAAAAAAAATTTGAAAATTTTACTGTTCATGATGACGTCACTGATGACGTCATCGATGAACAGTAAAAATTTCAATTTTTTTTTTTTTTTTTGCTGGATGGATAGAGCCTAAAAAAATAAGAACTTTTTGTATTGGGTGGCCCCGCCAGGGGCAATGGATCTATTAGATATGAGGTGTTCTTTGTTGTTCTTTATGGAGTCCAACCCATAATATCATTTTAAAATATGTATTCATATAATTTTAATAAAATTATTTAAATATTTAATTATTTCATGTATTTTCGTTTCGTGTCGTGTACCTAAGGGTAAATCCAAAACCGATACTAAATTCATCCGTGTAATTTCGTGTTCGTGTACCGCAAAGGTCAACCAAACCCATAATTTTTGTATCGTTTTCATGTGGTGTACGAAATTGCCGGCTCTACTGATAGTGTATTGAAGATGCTCCCCGTGTATGACCGTCAACTCACTAGCTTTTTGGTGACCCATCAACACGACTTAAAATGCACCTAACTCCATGCATCTGTGTTTACTCCTTGAGCTACCTAGCCGGAGCAAAAACAACATTTTTAGGAGAGATGGTTCAATAAAATTAAGGGGATCAATTTCGAGCACAAGTTTGTCAAGATTTACGATAACCAAAATGTATGCTATTGTATACATTTGATTCAAAATGTTGAGATGTCATTGATTAATTCAATCACTTCATGATGGCATTGCGGATGGTGGCCTGCTAGAAAGACAATCCCATCTGTAGCGCCTTAATCTAGAACGTTGAATAAAAAATAATTAGATCCATAATATCTCCTCTTAATCGATCGTTAATGAAAATATTCCAATAAAGAGACTCACTAGATAAAAATTTTACGGCCAACAACGAATGATCTTAGGAAAACTGAACTTGACATATGTGAGAAATGATTCGAAATTGATGATAAAAAATTTGTATATACTCTCAAAATTAGTAAGGTAATTGAAAAACAATCAGGGTCATTGATAAGTTGATTTCATATCCACTTATAACGGTTCATATCGGCTTAAATTGATTAATTTGACCTCAAGTATGTGGTGTTTTTGATGTGTTTGCATTGAGTTTTGCACAACTAATAGTTGGAGGCATTGGTAGTGTTTAATGACATAATTGTGATGAAATTTGTTGGGTTAATCTTAATTTAGTTTTATTTTTAGTGTGTGAATTGTCTTAATAATTCCTACAGTAGATGATTATGCTTGTAAGCAATCAGTAGGAGTGAATAAAGGAGAGATAGACTATGATTAGGAGATTTGCAATATCTGAAGATATGCAATATCAGTTTGTTTTCTGTTTCCTAGTTTGTAGGAGTTGATAGCTAGTTTGTTTCCTTTATAAATCTTGCAATTTCTTTCAGTATGTATTAAGAGAAAAGAGAGACTTTGGTTCTCAACGTGTTTGCTGTTCTTTGTGGGTGTGTGTGTTCGCAGACTATAAGCCATCTTGTGTGCATTATCAAACCACATTTGGTATCAAAGCATCCAGGTTTGGATTTTGTCTGTACATGTCAAAAGTAATGGACGTTGGGAAAGGCAAAGGTGGTAGATCAATGGGCCTAAGCTATCCAATGCTAACTAAGACGAACTATACAGTTTGGTCAATGAAGATGAAAATTCTGATGCACACGGAGTTTGGGAGGCTGTAGAACAAACAGATCCTAAAGCATCGGCTGTGGAAGAAAGGGTGGATAAGGTAGCCATGGCAATGATCTATCAGAGTGTCCCCGAGGAGATACTACTGTCTCTCTCAGAGAAGAAACAGGCGAAGGAGGCATGGGATGCGTTAAAGACTATGTGTCAGGGCGCAGACAGAGCAAAAGCGGCAAAGATTCAAACCTTGAAGACGGAGTTTGAGGCTCTGACTATGAGAGATTCAGAGCAACTGGACGATTTCAGTTTGAAGCTTGTCGGATTGGTGACAAATATTCGAGTTCTTGGGGAAGAAATGAAGGAAGCCTATGTGGTTAAAAAATGCTACGTGCAGTGCCATCAAAGTTTTTGCAAATAGCATCAACTATCGAACAGTTTGGCGATTTGGAGAAAATGACAGTGGAAGAGGTGATCAGTTCGCTAAAGGTCCATGAAGAGAGGCTAAAGGGAAGCACAAGTACAGAAGTCACGAATGGTCAGGTATTGCTAACAGAGGAAGAGTGGCGCAAGAAAGAAAATAATGACAGCAAACTGCTGCTCACCAAAGAAGAATGGCAGAAACGGATGAATAGGGGCAATACAGAAGGTAGTTAAAATACGGGAGGTCGTTATGTGAGAGACAAAAGCAGAGTAAGATGTTATAATTGCCAAAACTATGGCCATTATGCGTCAGAGGGTAAAAGGGCAAAACGTGAAAGGGAAACGAAGCAAGAGGCACTAATGTCACGAATGGAGGAAGATGAGCCAGCCTTGTTGTTGGCCAAGCACGAGGTGATGCTGAATGAGAAAGGTGTAACACCAAAGGTGATGTCTGATGATAAAGAAAAGAAAGTAAGTTCAAATGTATGGTACCTGGATAACGGAGCAAGCAATCACATGACGGGTGACAAAGAAAAATTCATGGAACTGAACGAAGGGATCACAGGAACAGTCAAATTCGGAGATGGTTCAACAGTGAAGATTCAAGGAAAGGGGACAATAATTTTCAAGTGCAAAAATGGAGAGAAACGTACACTAAATGAGGTATTCTATATTCCTTCTTTGTGTAGTAATATTATAAGTTTGGGCCAACTGTCTGAGGAAGGGAATGAAGTTGTTTTAAAGGGTGATTATCTCTGGGTATATGAGAAACAAGGTAGTTTGCTTATGAAAGTGAAGCGTTCTTAAAACAGGTTGTATAAGCTACTAGCTGAAACTGTGGTGTCAAAGTGTTTGTTGTCAAAGTCAGAGAAAGAGTCAAATCTCTGGCACATTCGTTTGGGACATGTCAACTATTTGTCTTTGTCAATGATGTTTAAGAACAATATGGTATATGGCTTGCCTCATATTAATCAGTCAAAGGAGGTGTGCAGAGGATGCTTAGTATCGAAGCAAGTAAGAAAGGGGTTCCCTCAGAAGGCAACCTATAGTGCAACAAAGGTCCTACAGTTGGTACATGGTGACTTGTGTGGTCCTATCGAGCCAACTACACTTGGAGGAAACAAATATTTTTTCTTGTTGGTTGATGACTACAGTCGGGTAATGTGGGTCTATATGCTCAAAAGCAAGGATGAAGCGTTTAGTGCATTCAAGAAATTCCGAGCTCAGGTGGAGGATGGTGCAGAGAAGAAGATTAAGGTGTTTAGAACTGATCGTGGAGGAGAGTTCAATTCAAATGATTTTAAAGCGTATTGTGAAGACAATGGGATTGAAAGACATTACACGGCACCTTACACTCCTCAACAGAACGGAGTCGTAGAGAGGAGAAATAGAACAGTTGTTGAAATGGCTCTGTGTTTTCTGAAGGAAATGAGTTTGCCAGCAACATTGTGGGGAGAGGCTATTCGTCACTCGATATATATTTTGAATCGTTAGCCAACACGAGCCTTGTCAACTCAGACTCAGTATGAAGCTTGGACTGGAAACAAGCCAGACTTGAGATATGTTCATGTTTTTGGGTGTCTAACTCACATGAAGATTCCTAATGATCGAATAAAGAAATTGGACGATAGGAGTGTGCAAGTGATCAATCTTGGACGGGAACCTGGTACTAAGGCATATAGGGTGTATGACCCTGTGAGCAAGCGTATATTTGTTAGCAGGGATGTTGTATTTGAAGAAACGAAGAAATGGCCCTTCTCACAGCTTGAAGAAAAAGAAGATTATGAAGAAGGCACATTCTCTGTTCCAGATATTTTTGAAGAAATGAATACTAACAATGGTGAGACTGAGCAGTTGGATGACAGTGACACCTGGGAAGGAGGTTATGAAACACCTTCAAGATCAGTAACGAGAAGTGCACGTGAAACCAATAGTTCAAGTCACTCAAGTCACTCATCAGGAAATTCAAGTCAATCATCTTCATCAGTAACTGGAATTAGCCCTCACAGATATGATGATAGTGGTGAGCCACTACGCTACAAATCACTGCAAGATGTGTATGATAACACAGAGGAAATAGAATTGGATCAAGAACTTTTATTTGCAGGGACAGATGAGCCTCAGACGTATGAGCAAGCTGTATGAGATAAGAATTGGAGGGTGGCAATGAAAGGAGAAATTGACTCCATCGAAAAGAATCAAACTTGGAAATTGACATAACTGCCTACTGGGAAGAAAGCAATTGACTTAAAGTGGGTATTCAAGATAAAGAAAAATGCAAATGGAGATGTCATAAAGTATAAGGCTCGCTTGGTTGCAAAGGGCTATGTGCAAGAGCATGGTATTGATTATGACGAAGTGTTTGCACCAGTTACTAGGTTGGAGATTGTTCGCTTATTGCTTGCCCTAGCAGCAAAAAACAATTGGCAAGTGCATCATTTGGACGTCAAAACTGCCTTTCTCAACGGAGATATTAGTGAGGAAGTATATGTTTCACAGCCTAAAGGTTTTGTCAAAAGTGGACAAGAAACGAAGGTTTATAAGTTGTTTAAAGCTTTGTACAGATTGAAACAAGCACCACGTGCTTGGTATGCCAAGTTGAATAGTTGCCTTGAAAGGTTGGGTTTCAAATGCTGTCCATCTGAACAAGCAGTGTATACTCGATGTGACAAGGACGATGTGTTAATAATTGGAGTATATGTCGATGATATCCTGGTAACAGGCTCAAAATTAACGAGTATTGTTTTGTTCAAGGAGCAGATGAGTCAAGTGTTTGAGATGAGTGATATGGGACAGCTAACTTATTATCTCGGGTTAGAGGTTAAACAAGGAGATGGATTCATCGAGTTAAAACAGAGTGGTTATGCAAGAAAACTTCTCGAACAGGCTGGTCTGGCAGATTGCAATGCGACAAAGTATCCTATGGATCCAAGTGAGCAGTTGACAAGAGATGTTGGTGGAAAAGAGGTTGACAGTACCAAGTATCGAAGTCTAGTAGGAGGACTGCGATATTTAGTCCACACCAGACCCGATATTGCTTTCTCAGTCGGTATGGTGAGCAGGTATATGGAGCATCCGACTATGTTGCATTTGAATGCTGTAAAAAGAATATTGAGGTATGTGAAGGGAACTCTTGCACTTGGATTGGTTTATTCGAAGGCGAGTGGAAATAATGTTTTAACAGGCTTCTCGGATAGTGACTTGGCTGGCCATGTTGAAGACAGAAGGAGCACTGGTGGAATGGCGTTTTATTTAAATGAAAGTTTAGTAACATGGGTTTCTCAGAAACAGATATGTGTGGCATTATCCTCTTGTGAGGCCGAATTCATGGCAGCCACTGCAGCTGCGTGTCAAAGTATTTGGTTGCGAAATGTGATGCAACAAGTGACTAGGGAGAGCATTGGTCCAGTAGTGCTATACATCGACAATACGTCAGCCATTGATCTTGCAAAAAACCCCGTCTTTCATGGTCGTAGCAAGCATATCGATGTTCATTATCATTTTATCAGGGAATGCATAGAGCGTGGTGAAATCATAGTGAAGCATGTGTCGAGTGAGTACCAGCGTGCAGATATACTGACTAAAGCATTGACGACAGTCAAGTTTGAGCGAATGAGGCAGCTACTGGGAGTCAAAGAATTGTCAGCTTGAAATTAAGATTAAGGGAGAGAATGTTGGGTTAATCTTAATTTAGTTTTATTTTTAGTGTGTGAATTGTCTTAATAATTCCTACAGTAGATGATTATGCTTGTAAGCAATCAGTAGGAGTGAATAAAGGAGAGATAGACTATGATTAGGAGATTTGCAATATCTGAAGATATGCAATATCAGTTTGTTTTCTGTTTCCTAGTTTGTAGGAGTTGATAGCTAGTTTGTTTCCTTTATAAATCTTGTAATTTCTTTCAGTATGTATTAAGAGAAAAGAGAGACTTTTGTTTTCAACGTGTTTGCTGTTCTTTGTGGGTGTGTGTGTTCGCAGACTATAAGCCATCTTGTGTGCATTATCAAACCACAAAATTTAGCTCGAGAGTAGGAGACCAGAAGCAGGCCAGAGATATGTCAAGAAAAGAAGTATCAAGCAAATATAATAAAGGAGGGCTTGGAGTTTAAATAGCAAGAGTTGGAGGCTAATTTGATTAAAATTCGGATTTTCCAGGTAGGTTGCGCAGTCTCCACTATTTTGGTCATATCTGGAATTCTACAAGTCCGTTTGAGGCCCGTAAGCAGTCGTTGGAAAGCTCGGAAGAAGACGAATCTGAATGTAGAAAAGCGTTCTAGCAACTAGGGCGCAGACGTGCTTGAAAGTGGTGCGGGCGCGCGGTGGCAGGCTGCTGAAATTCCTTATTCAATTTTAAGTTGGATTTTTTATGTTTTCTTGCTGTCCAAGACGCTGGGCTATAAATACATATGCTACCATCATAAGAGGGGTGTTTTTTTTAACAGAGAGGGAGAGAGGGAGAGAGAGAGAGAGACTTGGAGAAGGATTCCCATCGCTCGTGACAAGCAACAGAGATCTAGATCTACTTCATCTTTTGCATTCTTCTGTTAGGCAATACTTTGGATCTTCATTTTTGGATTTGTTTTCTAAACTTTATTACTCTAGAACTATTGTTTTTATTCATACCTTGTTTATTATCATGTTATCACTAGATCCCATGATGACGAGCCGTTCGATTATGAACTAATCATTGTCATGGGATTCTAACGGATTTATTTACGGAGTTTAGTAGTTTGATTGCTTTAAAGATTTATGTGTGATGAATTATTAATTTCCTCGTATGGTTGTGCTTATTCTTTTTGGATGTGTAGCTAACATCTAAATTGTATTGTTAATCTCTATTGAAGCGAAAGTGGATATAGTGATTTAGAACTTGTCATGCTAGCATAGGATTATGGATGTTTTGACATGCATGATTAGTAATGTAATTTTAACCATCTTATGCTGCCCTATGTGATCTCAATGGAGAACTTGTGCTTAAACCGTTATGTTTTCAAATCTTATAGACATATAGGGTCTAAACATAATTGGTGTCTGCTTATCTTCTATCTCTTTTGTGGATGTTGAGTAGTTTGGTATACGTATATTGACAGGTAGCGTGTACTTGTTTCGTGTTGTCCGATCAGTTACAATAACCATCACATACATTGATAAAAGGCATCAATTCTAAATGAAGTATTTAATGAAGTTAAGATCCCATGTTTTATCTCTCATAAGTAAATCAGTTTTAAATCACATTAGTTAATTAATTCTTAGTATTGTTAAATTGCTTGTTAGATAATTTAGATAATCAAAACACAACTTTGATACTTGGCTTAGCAGTGAATAATAATCATACATTGTTGCATAAGTGCATAATCTGAAATATACCAGTCAAATCAGGACCTCTCCTTTTTAAATCATTTATGATGTCATATATACATATAGTTCTCATATTAACAGATAAATATAACTATAAATATCTGTAATAAACTTTTGCAAATGCGGACGCATAACTTAACTATATATATATATACAATGTAGAGGAGTAGGGACTCTTGAGCATCATCTGGCCGACTTGCATTTAACCTGAAAAATTGAGCGATTTAATGAGTCGCAACTCAGTGAACATAAATCATTCTTATTTTACTCAAGCATATAATCTTTTCTTTATAATCCACAATCATTTAGTTCCCTTTTCATAAAGACATCTATCCATTTAATAATAATGATCTCATAACAAAATATATTGTTTCTCCTATTTTACCTCCTCTTTAGTGCTCAAACTCATTCTACTTCATTCTGAAGGCTTAATCTTGTATTTAGCCAAAATACTCTTTTTGCTTACATGCATTTACTAGATAAAAACATATTACCAAAATGTCTCATTTATAAACCTGAAGTTTTCTCTTAGTGTAACCCGAAATCTTCTTTTTACTTGAAATCACTAGCTACTTCCTTGGTATTGAATTATTTAGTCAATCTCATGCTCAATAATCACGTATAATAGAAATTCATAATTTCAACATATATATTCACATAATCTCTTTCAACACCTTGTCAAACACGTACTCACATAATACTTCATTCCATATAATCATCAATCAATCCAAGTAATCATTTACTATGCATGTATGCAACATGTGTATGAGACTCCACTTTCTTTCACTTTGTTTCTTTACTTTGTTTTGACTGACCAACTTGACTTTAGTATCTTCCCGGGATCCTTCCCTTTTTCTTTTCTGTTTTGTTTATAGTCGACTTTTCCTTCACGTGTGGTTTCCAAAACCTTTCTTTTACACGTGACGTGAGGTTCCCAAAACCCTTTTTTACACGTTTTCTTTCACATATGGTCACCAAGACCTTTCTTTTCACTTTGATGGCTAGCTAGGCCCTTAAATTCATATTCCTGATACTAAAGCAATGACAATCACAACTCCTTTATTTAATCGAATGCAAATGCACAATATGCACATTACTATATCTCATTTCAGTACTTCCTTTCATGTACTTACTCATGTACATATTTTCCTTTTATGTAATCCACATTGATCACATAATAACTATATTCATATTTGTGCCATGTTTCACAATATTCTTATTCTCATTCATATAACAATTTTCATCTATCAGTGTATTCATACTTCAATTAACTCATATAATATCCGTAGATAATATATAATAAAATTTATGAGAAAATCAAGGTGATTAATGCTCACCTTAGTTCGCTTCCTTTTCTAGCGTGTGCTAACCCGTTTTATGGTACTAGACTCCTTTGTGGAAACCTTGATCCATGCAATTATAATTAGCTATTAAAATCCATAAAATACTTCTATGGATATAATTATACTATTCAAGTAAAACTAATCTTATTAAGAAAATATGTTATTTTCTCTCCTTTTGGTTAATTACTATTATTCTCATTATACTTCCGAAAATTACCATCTTTGGTATAAACATAGTTCATACCGATACCTAAAACTTTCGTTCTTTAACTTTTTCCAAACGAGTCTTTAAACTCGTCCGAAATCTTATCCCAAAATGGTTCCTCAAATTCTTTCCTTAAGAAATCCTTATTAAACCCCTATGTTCCGACATTTTTCATAATTCTAAAGCTTAATATTTTTACACGAAAGCTTTTCCATTTTACTCTCTAACATAAGGTATTGCTTTCCTCAATTTTTCAGATTGATACGATTAGTATAGCTAGGTTAAATATCTGCTCAAAGTTGGTACAAAAACTACTTGTAGAAAGTCAAAAACCATCCACTTCCTCACTGATCAGCCATGTTCAAAAATTCACATAAATCATAGAATGATCATTTTAACATGAATCCACCTCTGAGACCTTCTATACTCATTGTTTTATTATTCCCCACAATTTCACTTTAAACTAAGGTTGTTAGCTAGGTGAAACAATTCCCCAAAGTTCAATGTTTCAGCAATTCGTACCTTATGCGCTAATTGTACCAAAACGACCATAAATCCTTACTCGCTAAACGAAACCACTCGAAACTTTCGAGGGTGTAAACTAGACTCAAAATAGATTATAGACCCAGCAAATCCACCTCTCTTACATATTTGCAAGTCAATTTAGTGACAATAAGAAATTGCAGAATGATGATGGTTTATGCACACACTTCATATCTCTTTTTTTTACAAACACAGCCACACCCTATATATATATATATATATATATATATATATATATATATATATATATATATATATATATATGAGAGTAGGGATGGCAAAAAAACCCGATCCGACGGATACCCGATCCGATCCGATCCGTTTGGGTCTACCCAAACCCGATTTTTTGGATTTGGATTTGGATTTGGATCTTATTTTTGGACCCGAAAGAGTTTGGATCTGGATCTGGATCTTAGGTAACCCGATCCGATACCCGACCCGAAACCCGAAACCCGATCCAAACCCGATCCGAACCCGAAACCCGATAAAAACCCGATATATATATATATAGATATATATATATATATATATATATATATATATATACATACATACATACATATATATATATATACATACATACATATATATATATATATATATATATACACACACATTTACATACATTTAATATTTATTATTATTTAGTATATCATTTTATATATTTGAGATACATATCAAACAAATATACAAATGATCACATATATATATATCCACAATTTTGATTTATTTATTTGAATCACAATCTTATTTTTTTTTATTGAAATTCTAATATATTTATATAAATACATATATATAATCTTTATTTTATTATCATTTTTAAATTTTATTTATAATATTCTATATTTTTTATGCAACTATAATATTTTTATATTTAAAATTTTAAATATATTTTTTCTTTTATGTTTTGCTTAATGTGATTATTTTAATTTTTGAATTTTGAATTAAAAACCCGATTTAGACCCGAATCCGATCCGAAACCCGATAAAACCCGAAGATTTGGATTTGGATCTTGATTTTCAAACCCGGATCCAGACCCGATCCGATCCGAAAACTTTGGATTTGGATTTGGATTTGACCAAACCCGATCCGACCCGACCCGTTGCCATCCCTATATGAGAGAAAGAGATCATGAGTATTGACAAATGGAATATATAAGCTGAGAAAAATGTGGTGATGATAGTTGGGTATTACAAGAAATAGTATAATAGGTCACCGAAATTAGAGGAGGCATGAGGATGGAGGTGGAGAAGTAAATTATGTTTGAATATGTGGCTATGATTAAATATAGAGATAGAATATAAAAGCCTCAAATTAGTTTTCAGTTCTATTTCAGAATAGGTTCTTATTATAACACTTGCCTATATATATAACACACGTGAATTTACTTACTCATGGTTAGATTTTAGAAATTACGAATTGTTACGTCTTTCACTCTTTGAAGTTATGTTTTTTAAATTATTAGGTATGTTTATATTGCCATGATCGCAACTGAAATTTAAGTAAGAAATTTAAGGTAATATCAATTTCCATATAAATATATTTTTTTCACAAATACATCACATTATCATCAATGTTTCAAAACTACAAATTATGTATTTGAAAAATAAAAAAAATCAACTTATATGAATTAAAATGGTGCCCGTGCTTTGCACGGGATTTCATGCTAGTTATCAAATAATAACTATCGGCTTATTAATGATACTATCTTATAGCCCGTGCAAAGCACGGGTTACTTTTAATTTTTTTTAATTTACTTATAATTTAGTATATATAATATTATAAACATTACTTTTAATATGTTGGGAGAATTCAAATTTTAGACCTTTGTATATAATTAATTTTTATATTAAAACTAAATTAATATGCTGTTGGTGGGAATCGAACCTTCAACCTTTCTATATAACATAATCTAAATATTAATTTTATATTAAAATGTTGTTGGCGGGATTCGAACCTTAGACCTCAAACTTGTGGTATTATTGTATCTAACGGTCATCTATTTGAGTTGAAGATCTAACGGTTGTAAATAGGGGATAACTAAAAATAAGGGGTAACCAAATTACAAATTATACCCCTTTCGCTTATTATAGTATAGTATAGATAGTAATAGTATAGATAAGAAGTATGTATGCAAAAATATTTTTTTATGTGCGAAGGTAATTCGACTGTTTCAAAATATTTTAAATTACGTAATAAAAAAAGTACACATTTCAGCACGGAAATAAATACGTGATATCAAGAATCAAGTTCTAATCCCATATCATTCTAATTAATTAACTAATTAACTCGATTCTTGATTACAACTAGATACCATATATCCTGTAAACCCAAAGATACCCGTGATCCGTGGGAGCGTTTTACTTCTTTGATGGACATGGAACAACGAGAAGAACAGAGTACTGTTAATAATTACATGTATCAACTCACCAAAGAAGTACTGTTAAAAGGGCCGACTCAATGAGAAGATGGCTACCGCGCGAGACTAACAGCCCAACAGATTGAGACTTTATCACCCATCAAACAATGTAGTTAAGTATATACATTTTTTGGAAAATAATTGGACCCCAAAGTACCGAACATGTATTAATTGTATGGTTGTTTCTGTTGACGGACACCAACCTGCTCCCAGAAAGATAGATGACATAACACTTGGAGACTCGGCTTACCTCAATGCTGAGTCAAGTCTTTTTTAAATGTGTATTCTAGCTACTTTGTTTGAGGTTCTATTTAAAATTGTTGTTAAAAATTGTTGTATTGTTTGGTAATACTTTTGATATATGCATGTTTTGCATATTACTCCCTCCGTCCCCCTCAATTGTTTACAATTTTTCTTAACTTTCGTACCCAATTCGTTATCTCTGTGCCCAACTCATTTGTAAACAATGAGAGGGATGGTGGGAATATCTTTTAATTTAAATATAATGTTGCAATCATTAGTATAAATCCAAAAATATCACATCATATCTTTCACTCACTTATAATAGTTAGATTTTTAGTAAATAAATAGGAATCGTTATATCTAATAATAAAGTATATTATATAATTAAATTACTCGATTAAAGATTAAATGTTCGAATTTTGTTAACAACATATTTAATTTAAAAATTTATAATATAAATTTTCAAAAATACATTTCATTAGTGAACTGTATTTTAAATTATATTAAACTAAAATTTAAATAATTATTAAAAATAATAATAATATCAAAACCTAATGATAACATAAAATAAAATTTTTAACATTCGCACGGGTAATATATTATAAACTGGCAAAACGTGTTGTCTGAAGCTCCCGAAAACTGTTGACTATCGGAAAGTCGTCTGATATACACCTCAGACAACACACAGCAAACTGTCGTGTGAGAGTTGAAAGACAAGTAAAAGCCACCTGAAAAGAGTTGTCTGATACCCAAAAACAATAACACTTTCTTTGGAAACCTGTTGTCAAAGCTCCAATAATGCAACACGTTTTAACGAATATATTGTTGTTTTAAGCAGTAAAGACAATGGTTTCTTAGCAAAAACGAGTTGTTTTATGGTTAGATGTACAACATGTTATCTCAAATGGCATGTTGTTGTAGAGTAGGAAGGATAACACTTTCTTAGTATATAACATGTTGTTATTTGTTAAAAGAGACAACAGTTTTGCAGAGTATAACATGTTGTTATTTGTTAAAAGAGACAACAGTTTTGCAGAGTATAACATGTTGTTATTTGTTAAAAGAGACAACAGTTTTGCAGAGTATAACATGTTGTTATTTGTTAAAAGAGACAACAGTTTTGCAGAGTATAACATGTTGTCATTTGTTAAAAGAGACAACAGTTTTGTGGGTTTGAACCTATCGTGTGTATTCTTCTCGCACATTACTTTGTTAAATGGTACATGTTGTTTGATTGCATTTTTTACAACTGTTAACATTAAGTAGTTTTTATTTTCCTGTTGTGTGAGTCATTTCCACACAGGTGGACATTGGCTAAAAGTATCTTAAAAGACATGTAAAGAAAACCAAACCACACTATAAAATGAAAATGCTAGAAACAAACAATAGAAACCAATTCAATCCATCCATCCATTACGACCAGTATTCACCAACAGAAGCAACTTTTCACCTTATAACGCCAACACCACCAAAAAAAAGTACACAACCAACCAACCAAGTACATAATTAAAGTCTATCCACATCCAAAACAACTAATACATAAGTCATATTTTTAGGTTAACACATCCACAAAAGAGACGGACTAAAAGTTTAATTTACGCTACTACCAAGTACATGTTCAACTCAAAATACCAATTTCAATAAAAGACGACAAAGTTCAATGAGCCAGGTGCTTCAACATATACTTCGCCAAGTCGGTCCTTATATCATTAAGCTCAGCCATGCCGTAGTTGCTTCTGCGTCGCCACTGCAAAATGGAACATGTATTGGAAGTCATACCACTGCATATACAAGTCAGCAAGACACTCTTTCATTAGCAAGAATAAAGAAAGTTCAAATAAGCTTAATAAAACAAGGAATTACCTGCCCACAACCAATAAATAGAGTTGCAAGTTGTTCCTCCGTAACCTAAAGCCAACAGCCAAACATTACTACCGTTATTTGACAAAAGAAGCATAAAAGATATGCCACACCAATTCATTACCTGTTGATCAATAAATAGAAATATAAATTGTCCTCCTAATAATCTCCTCTCTCTATGCCATACTAGTCCTACTATTAACCCTCTTCTTGGCCTGACCAAAGCCAATGTGCTTTCACTTTCTCAGCAGGAGAGTTCCCGAGGGATTTCGACAGCTCCAAAAATAGTGAAAGATTGCAACCTGTATTCTCAGAGTCACCTTCTGGCCAGACACAAAGCCGCCTGAATAATTGAACATTTTAATTACAAACTTAGAACACGAAAAAATCAGCAGCTCGTAGATATAAATTACGATCATGCTTGGAATTTTAAAGTACCATTTGTAACTTCCGACAACAAATTCATCTGAATAACTTTCATCTACTAATTCTGAGAATCCAGTAAGCTTCCATGTGTACTTATAGGAGACGTCTTCATTTTTTGATATTGACACAAATTCTCTGAGACCTGAGCTTCCCTTAACATGACCTGAACTTTGGATAACATAAATCTCCACTCCAAGAAAGCATGTATCATTCACTAAGAATCCACTAGTGGGTTCAATAAAATCCCCTAAAGAAATGAACTTCGATAGTCCCCATCGGCAAGTCACTCGGTCAAAATGTCTCACAACCCCTACATAATTTTACACATGCATTTAGCAATTTATATTCATCTTAAAGTGTGTATGAAAAATAAAGTGGACTCGATATAGCAATTTATATTCATCTTAATTTTATATATTTCCAGTTTTAAGAGAAAGAAAACAACACTAGATTAATATATGGACTCGATATATTGCAGCAACTAAATTTTGCTTACCAGTTGTCATCATTGCAGATTTGATTACAGCAGGACTCCACGTTGGATTAAGGGTTTTTATCAGGCCAGCGATGCCAGACACACAAGGACATGACATGGAAGTGCCTAGCATTGCATTAAAAACAACTTGGCGCTTGCCAAATAGATGATCTTGTGGTCTATAAGCAGCTATTATACTCACTCCTGGTGCAGTGATGTCAGGCTGATCACATTTTTAAAAGATCAATTAATCAGATTGAGTTATAGTAATCAGACTGGTTAGTAAAATTTTATACTTAGCAATGCTGACAAAACCTTGAGGATCTCTGGAGTAATAGGGTTTGGTCCAGCTGACGAAAAAAGAGCCATTAAAGGAGCTGGTTATGCCATTGGAGACCTGTGAATATTAGTAAAATAAAAACTTAAGACTGTATTTTGCAAGATAATTTGTATGTTCAATTAGAGCAGAAAGTGAGTTACTAGTATGAAAGCCTTGGTGTTCTCTATGCTTAATCTAATCTCCATGCTCTCATTTTCTGAAATACTCTGTATCAAGTAAGATATCAAGCAGGTCCTTCTCTGCACACTCGCCATCACCCTGCACTTTCCTCTTACTCCTCACGTCTCTGTGCTCCTGTATAATCCTGTCCATCATTATGTCATACCTTCCACGAACACCCACAAGGTTTCAATGTGTCTGGGGAAAATAGCTTTACCCAGAAACCTGTTGCATCTCCCCTTTCCATATCTGCAGGAGAAATGTTGAGTGTTGTCAGTAGCAATTATTTGTTTCAACAGAAAAAATACATCAGTTTTAAAACATATATATAATACGGGAAGTAAATTACTGAAGTTTACTTTTTATGAAACTCAGGAACCAATTTTTATCATTTTATCAAGGTCTAGAAAGTCCCTCAGAATTTATTTCTTGTAGGCGAAAAGAGATGCAAAAGGCATTTACGCCTCATTTCCTTGGATTACAGAGCAACTCAGAACCTTTCTTTCGATTTGTAAACCTTCTCAATTTTAACTCCCAACACAGATTTCAAGTAGTAAACATTCATCAAAACTGGCTCTCATATGAAGATATATACACATTCACGATTAGCTTTTTGAAAACTCAATGACAACAAGAAAAGATAACATTAATGCAATGAACTTAACTTCTATACCCATATTAAAGAAGCATATAAATCACATAAATCACATGAATTCCATACCTTTAAAGCATGTGAGAAACCCGATTGGTAGACTGAATTACGGGAAATCTCGCATAAATCACATGAACTTAACTTCCATACCTGTATTAAAGAAGCATATAAATCCCCGTTGTCTACTAACAACACTTATTAGAGTCCAACTACACAGAATATGGAGCTTACTTACCGAAGCTGCTATACTATATTCTTCAGCAAGCGTTTCTTTCGTTAGATGGATTTGTAAAAGATCATCAGTCAAAAGGGACACACTGAGTCCAAGTCGCGGTTTAGATTAATTGAAGATATTCTTCAATTAGGGTTCAAATTTGTAAGTGTGGGTAATATAATTGATAAAATTAGGGCTTGAATAAAGATACAGTTAGGGTTTGGACAGAGATTGTGAAGGAGAGGCACTAGAGATTGTGAGAGAGAGAACAAGAGAAGAGAAAGAGAGATGGGATGTAAAAGAGAGGGCGGCTGAGCTTGATTAATGAAAATAGAGATGGAAAAGGGGGGAAATGAAATATTCATAAAGGGGGGAGATATTTACAAAGGGGGGAAATGAATTAAAGGAGGGAATTCAAATATGGATGAATTCTTTACTAGCCGGTGAAAAAATCAATCGAAATAAATAAATTTCATACAAGATAAATTTGAAATTTTTTCAATTTTTTAATTACTTTTAATTAATTACTATTAAAAATTAATATAAAAATAATCATACAAGATAAATTGAAATTTTTTAATTATTTTTGTACGTCACTAAAATGATAAGATCTTAACATCCGTACCGTTGGATCATCGAAAGAATATTTTTAAACAATATTATGTAGAATTGATCCGTACGGATGTTAATAGATATTCATTGTAGTGTTGGGAAAAAATAATCAAAAAATAAAAAGGTCGGGTTGTAGAATATTTTAACAAAAACGTAGTAAAAGTGATGCTTCCTGTAATGGGGCACGATCCAGATTCACTGAACGATTTTTTTTGAATGATTTCTTGGACGATCGAACCGTATGGATGTTAATATATACTTATTGTAGTTTTCTGGGAAAAAATAATCAAAAAATAAAAAGGTCAGGTTGTACGAGATTTTAAGAAAAATGTAGTAAAAGCGATGCTTCCAGTAACGGGGCACGATCCAGATTCACTGAACATTTTTTTGAATGATTTCTTCGACGATCGAACCGTACGGATGTTAATAGATACTCATTGTGCTGTTGGAAAAAAATAATCAAAAAATAAAAAGGTTGGGTTGTACGAGATTTTAACAAAAATGTAGTAAAAGTGATGCTTCCAGTAACGGGGCACGATCCAGATTCACTGAACATTTTTTTGAATGATTTCTTCGACGATCGAACCGTACGGATGTTAATAGATACTCATTGTGGTGTTGGAAAAAAATAATCATAAAATAAAAAGGTCGGGTTATACGAGATTTTAACAAAAACGTAGTAAAAGTGATGCTTCCTATAACGGGCACGATCCAGATTCATTTAACGATTTTTTTGAATGATTTCTTCGACGATCGAACCGTACGGATGTTGATAGATACTCATTGTAGTGTTGGGAAAAAATAATCAAAAAATAAAAAGGTCAGGTTGTACGAGATTTTAAGAAAAACGTAGTAAAAGCGATGCTTCCAATAATGGGGCACGATCCAGATTCACTGAACATTTTTTTGAATGATTTCTTCGACGATCTAACCGTACGGATGTTAATAAATACTCATTGTGGTGTTGGAAAAAAATAATCAAAAAATAAAAAGGTCGGGTTGTACGAGATTTTAACAAAAACGTAGTAAAAGTGATGCTTCCTATAACGGGCACGATCCAGATTCACTAAACGATTTTTTTGAATGATTTCTTCGACGATCTAACCGTACGGATGTTGATAGATACTCATTGTAGTGTTGGGAAAAAATAATCAAAAAATAAAAAGGTCAGGTTGTACGAGATTTTAAGAAAAACGTAGTAAAAGTGATGCTTCCAGTAACGGGGCACGATCCAGATTCACTGAACGTTTTTTTGAATGATTTCTTCGACGATCGAACCGTATGGATGTTAATAAACACTTGTTTTAGTATTGAGAAAAATTAATCAAAAAAATGAAAGGTCGGGTTGTACAAGATTTTAACAAAAACGTAGTAAAAGTGCTGCTTTCATATGAAAAATTCATATTATATTTAAAAAAGTCCGTGCATCGCACGAGTTTTAAACTAGTATAATATATAAAAATTCATATAAATATATATATATATATGTAAATTTTAAAATTTTAAAATCGAAATCAAATATATTCTTGATAAAATTTAAATAAAATTAATTATTACCAAAATATTTAAAATTAAAAAAAGAAGTGGAACACTGTAAAATGTTGAAGGCGCGATACTTTTCCCTCTAACCCAAAATTTTTAGGGTTTCATTTCCCCCCTTCTCCTCATTATCTCCTCCAACTTTTCCTTCGCCACATATCTTTTCACATCTTCTCTCCCCGATTAAGTACTCTTTTTATATGGGTTTCAAATTAATTTGGGTTTCACTTTGTCTAATTTGGGTTTTGATCATTGATTTGGGTTTCACAGAGAGAGAGCAGAGATTCAGATATTCAAAGAGACAGCAGCTACTCCTAAATCAAAGTGTAACAAAGCAGGTGAATAATCTTTCTTTGTTTTCTTTACTCACATTTTTACTCTTTTCTTGATTAATTATTATAGTTTCAATGCTTCATTTTATCGATATATATTGATTGTTCAACTTGTTACGTGCTCGATGCTATTTGTTGTGCTTGTAATAAAGTTTTAACTTAACAGAGGGGATGCTATTATTGAATCGCAAAACATATGAACATTTTAATATATAGTGTTTGGAATGAAATACATGATCTATTTTGGAGACCTATAACAACAATGGGGCACTTGACCTTCCTGAATCTATTCATTGTTGGATTGTATGATTTCGTTCAGATTCAATATGCTTTTTGCTTGCTCAGAAGTTCGCCCAAGCTGAAAACTCTTTATATAGTTCAGGTGAGAACTACTACTATATGTTTGATGCTTACTATATTTCTGTATATTCCACTGTAATAAGATTAGGCACCAAGTGAATTGTTAAATTTGGCTTTTGTATGTAGGAACACAGTGTAACGGTCAGGGATATCAACAAATTATGATTCAAAGATAAGCTTTATAACTGAATTTTGGAAGATAATTTGTATGTTCAATTAGAGCAGAAAGTGAGTTACCAGTATGAAAGCCTTGGTGTTCTCTATGCTTAATCTAATCTCCATGCTCTCATCTTCGAAAATACTCTGTATCAAGTAAGATATCAAGCAGGTCCTTCTCTGCACACTCGCCATCACCCTTCACTTTCCTCTTACTCCTCACGTCTCTGTGCTCCTGTATAATCCTGTCCATCTAAAAGCGTCACAATTGTTGATCCTAAAGAAGAGTTGAGGATTTTAGGATCAGTGACACGGCTTCGGAGAGTGTCCAGTATGTTATGAGATTTTAGGATTTTAGGATCGGTGCTGTGGTTGCCTACTTGCCTAGTTGGTATGTTACTACTGTATAATCTATCACCCCATTAGAGTTGAGGGTGTGCAATATGTTGAATGTTGTCATCATAACCCTTACTTCTTTTGAACTGGTTACATCTTATTTGGTAATATTCTTGTGTTAGGAAAAAAAATATGAACATGGTGCGATTGTAAGTATTTGTTTTGAATGATCAATTAGAAGTTTGAACAAAGAAGATCATCTTGCTATCTAGAGTGACATTTTTAAAAAAAAAATATTAGATGTGCTTAGTGCTTACTTTCATGCAAGTGAGGTGTGTGCGTGTATCCCAATTTGCAGTAGATATTAAAACCCTCCTCTGCCACCTAGTGACTCCAACGGGAAAGCATATGTTGACTTGCTACTTAAACCATCTGAAGAAGATCTAAAGGCCTGGCCTCACAGGTATTATCATGTGTAAAGGGTTTTTTTATTTGACTAATATTGTGACCTCATTATCTATAATCTCTAGTAAAAAAGCTATGCTCATGTAAAAAATCCATTAGTGCATGCTCTGCCAATTACAGAGGATAACAAACAATCTTTATCTGAACCTCGGACTTTGTTGCAGTTGCAGAATGGTTATTATGCCTGAGGTCAAGCTGCACAGGAACAAAAAGAAAGGATAAAGAAACTGATTACCCAATGGAATAACTATTCCTTTAGTACCTGTCAGGAATAAATTTAAAGTGGCTGCAATGAAGTTTTTGTTGATACTCTATGGTAGTATTTAAATATAGGGTAAGAGTGATCTTGTAATTCTTAACCCCATTTTGAATTTGTATAATTATATACTTAGATGTTGGTATTATATAAAAAAAAGACGTTTGTTATCTTTTGTTTGCTAGTATCATTTTATTTTATTTTATCCGTTGGGAGTGTTTCTAAATTTAACAATGTTAATATTTTTTTTTTCATGTACAGTTTATTAGACAACAGTTTTAAACAGAAGACACTTGTATGAGTTGAAATATACAATAGGCCAGAACCTGTTGTGTGTTGGATTAAGTTCATACAACACTATATAAAGCACTTGTGTTAAATATCATTACACAATACCACATTGGAAATCACTTGTCTCCTTCTAACAATACTTTTTACGAAGTATTGTCTATGCTTCATTCACATAATATTTCTAAAAAATGTTGTGTGTTGGTTAACTGTCACACAACACTATGGATAACATATTGTATGAATGCTACTTAGACAACAGACCTAAAAACACTTGTCTGATCTAAAAATACTTATGCATTTACACAACACCCCTGGTTTTGGCCCATTGTGTGAATGTAGGATTAGACAATACTTTTTCGAGCACGAAAATACTAATTGTCTGATCATTTCGGGCAACACTTTTTTCCATGGGTGTTGTCTGAGGGGTGTCGTCTATAGCCAGATTTCTTGTAGTAGTGTCAAACATATTTTAATTAGTACTTGTTAAAATCCTGGTACACTTGAAATTTTATTCGGGTAATAGTTAAACATATTTTAATTAATACTTGTTAAAATCCTGGTACATGTGAAACTTTATTTGGTACTGAACATGAAGATAAATCATCTTAAATCTCAGGTAACTATTAGCAATTTCAAACGAGAAAAGTTTCGCAAGTTAAATTTGTTAGCTCTTTACTATAGTCAGCAATATAGAACATGCATGAACCCAGTAGTTAAGGGCTTGAAGGTAAAGTATCTGGATTAAATTGTAACCTTTAAACTTGAACCGGCCATCTACAAACAGTTGTTGCGCGCGCGAGAGAGAGGGAGGGAGGCAGAGAGAGAGAGATCATGGAGAGGACGTCACAATCCAGATGATCAGTGTGTCTACTGACTCCTAGTCATTATGCTGCTGATCAATTAATAATGGTGATGCTAAGGCAATATTTGACAAAATTAATGATGTGGATAAACTTAGGCAAATACTAAAATATATAAATTGCAATAATTGTGAGAAACGTAGAGTTAATGGTGATGGCACTATTTAAAAAGGAGAAATAACAATCATAGGACTTGATATTAAGAAAAGAGGAACAGAAAGCAACTAAAATGGCCCCCATTACATTTCAATTCAATAGGTCCATGATTGATCCTCATCTCTCACTACAATATACATTTATTTTTCTCCGGGTATAGCTCTCCCCTCAATTCTTTTCCTACCAACTATCTCCTCCAACATTATTTTATGGCCTGATCCGGAAGTTACCAACAAGGGGTATGGATAGAGGCAAAGAAGTGGTGGAGGGATCGTCAAGATCCGGTGATCCCCCGCCAACCCCAAGTCGATATGAGTCACAAAAACGACGAGATTGGAATACATTCGGGCAGTACTTAAGAAACCAAAGGCCTCCAGTAGCATTGTCACAGTGTAACAGCAATCATGTCCTGGAATTTCTCCGCTATTTGGATCAGTTTGGAAAGACTAAAGTTCATGTGCAAGGATGCATATTTTACGGAGAGCCAGAGCCTCCGGCGCCTTGTACTTGTCCTCTAAGACAAGCTTGGGGCAGCCTGGATGCACTCATCGGACGACTTAGAGCTGCCTATGAAGAAAATGGAGGATCTTCAGAGATTAATCCATTTGCTACCAGTGCAATTCGTGTCTACTTAAGAGAAGTGAAGGAGTGTCAAGCTAAGGCCAGGGGTATTCCTTACAAAAAGAAGAAAAAGAAGAGTAAAAGAGATGATGACTCCACTTCTCTGCTCCTGCACCACACTTCTCTTGATCCAGATCCTCCATGATTTGGTAATTATTTTCTGTCCATTTAATTATTAATTTCCTTTTTTTTAAATATGATCGATACTGATTAATAAACGTAGATCTGCGAAAACATGTGATATATTTGACACTTAAAAGTTTTTTTTTATGGATAGTAGGTAATGGGAAACCCTAAATAGTACCTGAGATTGCAAGTATCTACTTTGTACAGTTGCATATTTGTTTTATACATTCTCCGTACGGTCAAATATATGAGAAATCTGAGTGTCAGGAACACAGAACAGTACTACCAATGGAATCTGTTTGATTTCCAATTTCACATTTACATATGACAGCTTTTCAATACTCCTAGCTAGTGCAGGTTCTTTCTGGGATTCTGCGCAGATTTTTCTTGTACCCCAATTTTGGACTCAAATTTAATCTTGCATTATAATATAATACTTACGTACTTTAAACATATACTAATAATATCACTACTTATTTGGAGTTTCTTTACATGAATGATCGATGCATCATGACTCAATGATATATATGTAAGATTTGTTGATTACTTCTCCTAGAGCCATTCACAATAAAATTCTGTATTTTAATGAAAAGAACATACTCCTTTCTAGATCTTGATGAGATGTACGAGAAACAACTTGCTAATATAGTTGTATTTTAAGTAAATAATTAGTGGAAACATCGATCAAATCCTATTCATTTTAATGCCCCCACTTCTCACTTGAATAATTTGAGAGGGCCGTTCCCATTAAAACTTGTCCTTTGATATCAAATTGCATACTGTCTAAATTGGATTTTGTGGGTCATTTTCTAAATTGTATTCCATTTTGCCCAGATATTGCTTTATTATTTTTGTCAAAAGTAGTTTCTGAAACTTGTATTCCATTCAGGGAAAAACGACATGGAATTAAGTGGCTGTTTGTACTATCATTTTCCTCTCCATCTTCTTATCTCTCATTTTCTTCATCCAACAAGTTGTTTTAGATATATACGGTTCCTGTCTTATTTTTATGTGCTCATGCACTCACCTAGAGAAATGATTATCAAAGAAATCTCAATTTAGATGGGAGGACAATGTTATGTATAGAACAGTACTATTAAGCAAACCTATGTGAATTGAAAAAAGACAACATATAGCAAGTCAAATGAATTATACTCCTATTTGGTAGTATATATTTCATACTATAACTTGGATTTCAAACAGTAAGATGTATACTTAGAACAGCAGAGAGATCACTATTTTGGTAAATGTATCTTTTTCTCTCTTTTTTTTTTGTAAAAAAAAAAATAATAATTTGGTGAATGTATCTTAATAATTTGGTGAATGTATCTTAAAATTAGTTTGAAACCTGATACTGAAAACTGATGATTTCGTAAGGATATGTGTGTGGGTTACATATATTACTTTGTTTAGATAAAACATCATACAGTACTACTTAATTATGATTAAGACCTATCTGTTTCGGTGGATCATCAGATAAATCAACGACTACAGTTTCTCCTCTCTATTAGGGTTTGATGAATAAATGTACTTTAATAATTCAGACAACTCTTGTTTTTTATTTATTATTATTCCAAAATTTGGATATACTGTATTAGTTACTACAGTAATTATTTCTATTGTAAGTGATCATATTACATGAATACAGTAATTATTTCTATTTGCATCGGAGAAATTTTGAATTTTTACGATTTATCGTTTGCAATATGAATCACCTGATTCAAATCTATACTATTATATTAAAGCCGAAACATTGAAAGTTTTGGTTTTCTCCTAAGTTTTGGTTTTCACTCTAATTATTTAATTTTAAATTATTTATAATATAAAACAAATCAAATAAATTCCGTTATTATCTTTAATCCTAAATACAGAGTAGTATTTTATATTTACATCATTACTAATACATACATACATACATTATATTAAACCCGAAACATTGAAAGTTTTGGTTTTCACTCTAATTACTAAAAGTTGTTATATGCAGAGGTTCAAGGTTCGATTCCCCGCAATAACATATTAATTTATATTTAATATTAAAAATTATTATATATAAAGATGTAAGGTTTGAATCAATAACATATTTAAATTAATATTTATAATATTATATTATAAATAAATTATAAAAAATTAAAAGTAACCCGTGCTTTGCACGGGCTATAAGCTAGTAATTAATTAAATGTATAATGTTAGAAGTATCCTACATTCAAGTTACACACATTACTAACTGTGGGACCAGTGGAGAGCTCAAGTCCGATTATCTCGGGAGGTAAGTGATTTGATTAGTCTTTTTTATAATCCCTAGCTGTTTAGGTAAAATTGAGTCCACTATTAAGTGCAATTAAGTGCTGGTTAACAAAAAATAAGATAATTTATTAAGTGTGTGTTTCTTTTTACAATGATGCATGGAAAATATTGCAGTAATCCTCTAATATATCTAGTTGTTAATCTAGTTTTGAACCTGTCATATTTTGCGGGAGTTGTAAATGAGTCAAGAAGTGTTCAACTAAGAAAATGTTTGACTTTAGCTTGCATATTAGCCGAACGATTTTATGGTTCATTTCATAAACAACCCACACTTGATCTTAAAAAGAATTTGCCACAATAGTTGGTGAACATGCTAATTACTCCATATATAGTTCATGAACATGTTTGATACTTAGAAGAGTTCGACTCGACAATATGTAAACAGGCTCCATAAGAAAGCTCCTAAACAAATTCAGTAAATAGGCTCGTGAACATAGCTAATATACCTTATGATGAATGACCTTGATAGCTTATTACATTAAATGTACAAGTTATTGATTTTATTATTAGCATATTTTTTAACATTTTATCCTGTGTCTTTCGAAATTCTGGTTTCGTCTCTCACACAAATAATCAATTGACAAGAATATTTGACGACTGCAGCCGTTTGTTAGAATGATGAAGGCTATCCAGCAGTTTGGACAGTCCTTACCAGCAGTGGCAGTCAATTATTCCTTCTTTTCTAGTACTAGTAAAGTTACAGACATCATGCATGCTGTTATAGCAAATCTTCAACGCCAGTCATTAAAGTAGTTAGTGGTTTCTGCAATCTAAAATTACCGCTTTACTGAACTCGTATCTGTGTCCTATTGTCACTCTAAATACTCTACAGATTATACTAGCTAGCTCATGCATGTATTACTTAATTGTCTTGTATCGTCCTCATATAGTCATTATGTACTTCCAAATTTTAGTTCACCTCATTCGATCTCTTTCATTCTACTATATTCCATATCCAACTTTGGTGCGTTAACATATTTACTTGTTTCTCTTTTGTCTAGAGTCAACCTCCAAGGCTCCAACTTCCATTAATGATTGGGACTGCGTTCTGTAAATAGTTTTGTTCTATTCAAATTTTCATATGAATTGACAACCAAATATACCAGCCAAAGGCCGATCGACTTTAGTTCCTTAAATTAGTTGGAGTGATTTACAACTTTATAGGATCAGGTTGCCAACACGCACAAGTTTATCGAAATTGTCAGGAACTATATCTGCCACTTTGGCTAGTATTATTATCAAGAGCTAGCTCTTGAGATTATGATATATATCGCTTAATTGTAATTATTTATCACACTTAATTAATTATATAAGTTGCTCGCAGATTCTTTAGCTCGGTGTGTGTGTTTGTTTTTTTCATGATAAACATGCTATTAAACTTGAAATATTGTGACGTCCTGCTGGCTGCAGGATGATGCACCAAGTGATCTGAAAGAGATGGTTGCTCTATTCAATCAATTGTTGCAGTAGTGCTGATGATTCACGTCTAGATGCTGCATTTTCGGTTTGCTAGTATAATAAACCCAAGGCTTCAACGGGTCATCATCAGGTCGGAGTACATATATATGTGGTCGTGTGCTGTGTTGTCAATTAGTATTAATTCGATAGTCTTCATCTACTTTCGCAACCTTCTGCGAATTTATCTTGCTGGATCATAGACTCTTTATGCAAGTGATGTCTCCATTCCTACCTATATATCTTTCCATATGCATTCACACGGCTGCACACACCTAAAAAAGGGGCCGGGGGATTGCCTAATATACAAATAGGACTTTAAAATCCAGACAAAAATAATAAAGAACGGATGATTAAGACATGCTACTAAATACTAGAGTATATATGATTGATTTCACCAACATATATATGCACCAAAGTCAGAAAAGAAAGCATGCAATAAAAATCTTGTTTAAAAATGACTAATATCATATGGTAATGTCGAGCTATATATTGGGTGTTACACGGCCCAACATTAGCAATCAGAGAATAGGATTAAAGATCTTGATCAAAAAAAAAAAAGGATTAAAGATCTTAATTCCAATTTTGTGGAAATTTGCAACTTTTTTTAACTGTTTTTTTTTTCATTTTGTTCGGGTAAGGAATAAACGTCTACGTGCATGCATGCATCATTATAATCAGAAACAAAGTACCCTCCTTCGCCTCGTACATGCGTGTAACTTTCCTGATATATAGCAGCAATTGAACTGACGAGCAAAGCCAGCTTGCTCTTCACATTACATAAACTGTAAAACTCTGATTTCGTACTAGATAGACTTCACGCCTTAATTAGTAATCTATCTGTCTCAAGTCATATATACTCTCTATTTCTCCTAATAATCATACAAATTAAGATAGTATGGGATGATTACTGGAGCTAAAATTGAAATTATAGTAAGCTGATTTACAGATAAGATTACTACATAGAGAAATGCTAGAGTCCCCAAAAAAATTCCCAAAACGATTCCCAAAAGCTTAGTTGTCAAGTTGTGATTGGATAAGCATTTTATAAATAAAGAAACCCTCCATGTATTCATATGAGCCCACTAATTAAAAGATGCCATTTGGCATTTGGGAACAATTTTGGGAACCATTTTGGGATCCCTAGCATTGCTACATAATAATGTTTATAATATGATAAACATTATGAAGCGAGATTTTTGATGAAGAAAGGTGAATAAGTCGCCGAAGAAATAGTGTGTGATTGAAAATATAGTGTAGGAATTTAATCTGGTTGTGTCAAGTGATCAGTGCTAGAGCTTGATGAAGGCACACTTAGTTTTTCCAGAGCCCAATACTTGGTCATGGTCATTGTGATTCTTAATCCTGATGCCTAGATCATTTCAGAAAAAAATGTAAAGAATTTGGTTGAAATTATAAGATGCATACACAAGTATGCTTACCTTTTGAAATTAGAGCTTTTGTAGATTTTTTTTGTTGAGACGTAGAGTTATAGCATATATCAATTATTTATATTCAACGGGTAGAGTTTGGAAGAATTGCAGTGTGTCTCACTTTGCATTACTTGTTCGTCAGTTTTTCACATGCAGACTCACTTTCATGCATCGGGTATTGTATTAACCTCCAGACTCAACTAGAAACTAAAGTTTTTATCCAATTAATTTAACAGATTGAGACAAATTTTATGGGTGTTCAACTCCATTGGGCTAAGTTCATCTATAGGTTTCTAACATGCATCTGTGTATATAATTAATCAAAGTTTTAAAGAATTTCGATTGCCGAGTTCAGCTGATTCAACAAATTAAAAATTAAAATCCAAGCTCAACCCATTTACGACCTTCTAATTCACATTAAGTGAAAAATTACAGAAAATGTATACTCACCGACTCACTGTGGCAAAGCATTTAAAAACTGATAATTTATATCAATTTTTTTCAATTAAAAAGAGGTATAAATCAAGTTAAACATGATTTTTTTTTGATAAAACCGTACTTGCATTAAAATTCCTCAGAATCAAGCATACAGATGATAAAATCCGGAGCAGAAACATTCCACTCCATAAGACCTGACATAGAATATGTCGCCCTCGCTAAGCTATGAGCTACAATATTCACAGACCTAAATGTGTAACACACTAACACTTCATCAAAGTGTTTATTCAAATGATCTTACATGTTCCTTTGTAACTGATTTAGTAATTATGTATTTTGTTTTGAAATCAGTTATTATTATTATTAAATGCTAATTGATTCTTGTTTTTTGATTAAGGTTTTTGACTAATTTGTGATTTATTGATTGGGCTTAGGATTTTACTTAATTTGCATTTATTAAATTGATTTCCTGTTAAATTGATTTCCTTATTAAATGTTGATTGATTTTTGAGTATTTGATTAGTTGACCTCTTAATTAATTGCTGCTCAGTTTAAATATTTTTTTTGATTAATTGATTCTCTTAGGAAATGACAATGTTGTGAAAAGCGCAAATCGGACCTAAGCGGAAAGACCACCTTCTAGCGCTTAAGCGGTAAAGCGGACGCTTAAGCGGTTTTAAAAGCGGATCACTAAGCGGACCGTAAATACATAAGTAAATATATATAATTATATGCATGTGTGTGTATATATATATAATCATATATAATTATATAACGATTATGAAATCTTGTACCAATTATAATGACATAAATATTAAAATAAATAATATTGTAATAATAAACGCAATTACAAAATCATATGGAGCCTTCTGTGTTTCTTTGATTTTGGGTTTCATGGAGGGTACTCTTTTCTCACTTGAGTTTTTTTCCCAAAGAATTTTGCTCTTGTGAATTTTTAACGATACCCTTCTTGTTTCCCTTCGTGTCCCTATTGTTTGGGTTGAGAATTTTGAAGATAGGCTTGATATTTTTTTGGAGTGAAAGTTTATTTGAAGCAAAGCTGGTGGACAGGCGGTTTTGAGACAACTGAAGATTGGATCAACACTCTTTTTTTAGTGTTGATTATATTTTTAGTTGCTTTCTATTGTTGTTCCTTACTTAGTGTATTTTTAGTTTTGGATGTTTTTCTTTTCGGACTTAAATGTTCTATTGTCTAATTGTCCGGGGGCACAATGTGTGCCTTACAGTTAGATAATAAACTTTTTTGTATGAAAGAAAATCCTTTTTCCGGTTTTGCCGATTATTATATTTCGATACAATTCATATACGTGAATGTATATTCTTGACAAAAAAAATATAAATTTATAAAAAAAATGAATCCAAACCAGCTTATAATCCGTGCAACGCACGGTTCCTTTTTTAATATTTATAATTATATTAATTTTTTTAATTATAAGATTTTACACGTTCAATTCAATATTTATGTTATATCTTGAATTCTTAAAATTTGATTTGGACAATTCTACAGCCTACACGAAATTAACAGAATAATCTTTAATTTAGTGATGATTTAACAATTATTTTCCGATCAAAACTACGTAGAAATATAAGAGAGAAGAAATTGACAATTTTTTACGTTGACCATTATAATCGATTTATTAAATCTACTTATATTTCGTTTTGATAATCAAAAGACTCTTCTTATTATTTAAAGATAGTTCTACTAACAACCACGTAAGATTTTAATAATAAGTGTAAGAACGTTTTTTTCGCAATCTATATCTATCTAATCTATACTAAACTATAATAAGCAAACATGGGTATAATTGTTAGTAGTTTGGTTCAATAACCGTTAAAAAAATAGTGACCGTTAAATATTTAGTAAAAAGATAGATCTAATAATAAAGAAATATTTTATATTTAAATCCCTCTTCTAAAAATTCAAGTTTCGCATCCCCTCAACAACAAATTTACATTAAGATTCTAGATCATTAGTTCTAAACAATACATGTCATTTATTGAATAACTATTATTATTACTAATAATTTTATTAATTAATATTATAAAGTTAAATTATGTTCATAACAAATTAGTATACTCTATTTTGTTTAATCATATAATTTTAAAAATATTTAAAAGTAATCTGTGCTTTACACTAACTATAAACTAGTAAAAATAATGATAAAAATGTTATTTGATTTCTGTGAAAGCTCTCAATTTTCATGTATTGGACATCTAACAAATTATTATTGTATTATAAAAGAAGCATGCACATATCTTTTTCTGAGATCAGAGCTGACTCGCAATTGAGGGAGCCGCGCAATTAGTTCTATTATAATTACTAGCTTTTTTTTTTTTAAGAAAGGTGATAATTCAATACATAAAAGCCATACGGCATCTACAAAAGTGATCGAATCGATCAAACATAGAATAGGATGACAAGCTCGTCTTCATAATCAAAATGAGACAAATAAGTAGATGTCTGAAAAAAATGATATGTCTATAGATACTCGCTCTACGCTCCATATCTTCGCCAAAATTCGTTTGAGCTACCGACCACAAATGAAGTTCCGACCAAGCTCTTATCGTTGAATCCGAACCAACTCTCACAAATAAAGGAGAGAAATCCACACCTCTCACCAAGGAGAGAAAAACCACACCTCTCACCAAGGAGAGAAATCAAACTGAACTTACAAAAATTGAAATTACACAAAAAATCAAACTAAAACAAGTCTTAGATCTAGAAAACGGAACCTTAAAAAACTAGAGAAACCAGACCCCTCTTGAGACCGAAGATTCACCAAGGATTTGGGAAGAAATCGAGGATCTACCACAAATCGGAGAAGAAAAATCCGGAAACTCCGAAGATTCAGATCTAAGCACAAGGATAACTAATTATTGAAGAAAACAAGAACAAAAAGCAAGGAAATCGGGCCTCCGCCGGAGGAAAAAGGAGACAGCGGCTGTTGTTTTAAGGAGAGAGAAGAGAGAGAGTTTGCAGAGAGAAGGAGAATAAGATGTTTATAATTACTAGCTTATAATCCGTGCAAAGCACGGTTGTTTTTAATTTTTTGTAATTTGTTTATAGTGTAATACAATATTATAAATATTAATTTTAATATTATAAATATTAATTTTAATTTGTTATAGTGTAATTTGTTATTTGTTTAATATGTTTTTTAATAATAAAAAATAGGGTTGAACTAAACTACCAATTATCCCCTAGTTTAATACTATTATAAGCGAAATAGGATATTTTTGGTTGTCGGTTTGGTACTCTTTTGTTACTCATTTTGGTCACTCTTTGATTTGCTTAAATCTCTATTATTTATAATAAAAAAAAATGTAAAAAAACACACAAAACACTCTCCTGTTAATAAAATTAAAAAAACGCACACACACGCCACTCCTCTCGATCAAAACTCTCGGCTAAATCTTTGCTTACCCGGGAATGTTTTTAGGTAGATAAAATATTAATTAAATTTATTTTTAATTAAACTAAAATTATGGCTAAAAAATAGGATTGAACCAAACTACCAATTATCCCCTAGTTTACTTATTATAGTATAGATAAATAGTATAGAAGTTTAGATTGTATAGATATGGAGTATAATATTATGAATTATGTAGACGTACACATCATATTCTATTTTAAATTTAAGAGGATCGTAAAAGTCTATTGTAAATTCACTTCCAAATCAAATCTTTAATTTACAACAAATATAAGTTCTTAAATCTATACTATTATATAAAATGTGAAAAATTAAAAGTTTTGGCACCTATTTTATGGTATCAGTTTTTTGGTATTTCGTGAATTTACATATTTACCCTTTATTATAAAAAAATATATATATAATATCTGTATTATTAAAACACCTGAAATAAATAATAACATAATATAGTTAATGGTAATTAGTCGATTTCTTTTTTCATATTTACTTTCAGTTGAATATATTAACTTTTATAAAAATCTAAAAACATCAATCATATCTTCAAAACATTAATATTTTTTTCGAATTAAAACACGTTACCTTTTTTATTTAAAACTAATCTTACAATAACATTACGAGAAATTTTGTTTAATAAAATAACATATTTATATTAAAATTACTATTAACTAATCAATTACCTTTTCAGCCAAAACACGTTACTTTTTCTCTTTTCTCTAACTAAAATCACTCTTTTTTTCAATTATATCACGGTTAGTTCTATTTAATAAAAATAAAATATTAATATTATAATACTAATAAGTAATCGATTAACTTTTCAACTAAAACACATCATCTCTTCTATTTTTTTCTAAATTAAATTCTTTTTTTTCTAGAAATATCACGGGCAACATTAATTTCTCACTTTCTAAAAATAGTACGAGCTATTTTATTTAGTAAAATAACATAATTAAATTATAATTACTATAAACTAATCAATTACCTTTTTCACCTAAAACATGTTACCTTTTTAATTTTCACGTTACCTTTTCTATTTTCTCTAACTAAAATCTCTCTTTTTCCAATTATATCATGGGCGTTTCTATTTAATGAAATAAAATAATAATATTATAATACTAATATCGATTACCTTTTTCAGCTAAAACGTATCATCTTTTCTATATTTTCACTAAAATCCCACTTTTTCTAAAAATATCACTGACAACATTAATTTATCATTTTCTAAAAACATAACAAGCAGTTTTATTTAGTAAAATAACATGATTAAATTAAAATTACTATAAACTAATCAATTACCTTTTTCACCTAAAAATATTACCTTTTTAATTTTTTTTACTAAGACCTCTCTTTTTCCAATTATATCACGGGCATTCTATTTAATAAAATAAAATTATAATTTTATAATTACTAATAATTAATCTATTCCCTTTTCAACTAAAACCTATATTTTTTCTATATTTTATAACTAAATTCCTCATTTTCTAGAAATATCACGAATAACAATTAAGTAATTATTATTAAATCATCTCATTAAAAAAATTAAGCCTCCAAAATTCATGTTTCACAAAAATTAATGAAAAAAATTTAGATAATATTAAAATAAATCCGTGCATCGCACGGGTTTTAGGCTAATAATAGATAAATTACATGTCACTAAATGTATAGATAAATATTACTACATAATTTGCCGTTAATGAGATTCGAACCTTTGACCTATGGTAGTACTCCTTAATTAGCTCTCTTACGTTTATTATATAATAGGATATAATTAATAAAACAAAAATTAAATTCTAAATTTTATAATTTTATCACAAAAAAAAATCCCTCCGTCCCTCTCAATTTTTATACAAATGAATTGGGTAAGGAGGTTAAGAAAAAATATAAAATAATAGAGAAAATTAAGAAAAATGAGTAAAGTGATGGACCATTTAATATATACAATGGAAAAAATTAGTGGATTTAATTATTTTTTATATTCCAATAATATTTTCCTATTTTAAATAATTTTTAAAATATTAAAATTAAAGAAATTTCCAGAAAATAATTTACAAAAAAGATGAGAGGAACGACCTTTTTTTTTTTGGCACAGTGATTCTTTTATTTTAGTATTAATCGAACCTTAGTAGTTCGACATGACATAGTCCTCATTTACCACATCAGCTACAAATTATGTGTTTCGATAAAAAAAGGTATTCCCTCCGTCACAAAATGATCTTCCCCTTTACAATGTCGGCACTGTTCGTAATATGAGACAAATTACTAATTTACGCATAATCCATAAGACCAAATATAGTCATGAGTGATCTTGTTGGATTCGTATTTATGAGTACTTTAATACTGTGAAGTTTTTATATTTAATACTAATACGAAATTGAACATATTAACGATCAAAAGTATGCGTTGGCAAACGTGTTTTTTGAAATGGGAAGAGTTTTTTGAAACGGAGGGAGTATTAACTTCTTGAAGATTTCCACTTAAAATAACAATTTTCACTAATACTGTATTAGACTAATTTTATACAAAGCACGTCCCACTATCTTTGTTTCTCCGTCATCGAAATTAGCAAAAACTCGGGTAAGGATTGCGACTGCTGAAACCAAGTCATGGCACTTTTACGTCCACAAGTATAAAGCCAATGGGACCAAGGAAAATAGCAACCACAAAAACGAAGGCTTGCAATAAATGTACATGACAAACTTTCACTTAGGGGGAGATCCAGGAACACATAGGGATGATAACAGGTCGGATCGGATCGGGTTTGGCCAAATCCAAATTTAAATCCAAATTTTTTGGATCGGATCGGGTTTGGATTCGGTTTTGAAAATCAAAATCCAAATCCAAATCTTCGAGTTTTATCGGGTTTCGGATCGGATTCGGGTTTAAATCGGATTTTTAATTCAAAATTCAAAATTTAAAATAATCACATTAAGCAAAACATAAAAGTATAAATATATTTAAAATTTAATATATAAAAATATTTTAGTTGCATAAAAAATATAAAATATTGTAAATAAAATTTAAAAACTATAAGAAAAATAAAGAATATATATATATATATATATATATAGAATTTTAATAAAAAAAAGTAAGATTGTGATTAAATAAAAATAATATCACGTTATTTATGATATCTCAAATATATATGTGGCTGATCATTTTGTTTATTTGTTTGATATGTATCTCAAATATATAAAATGATATAATAAATAATAATTAATATTAAATATACTATATATATATATATATATATATATCGGGTTTTTATCAGGTTTCGGGTTCGGATCGGGTTTCGCCGTTTCGAGTTTCGGGTCGGATATCGGATCGGGTTACCTAAGATACAGATCCAGATCCAAACTCTTTCGAATCCAAAAATAAGATCCAAATCCAAATCCAAAAAATGGGTTTAGGTAGACCCAAATAAATTGGATCGAGTTGGGTATCCATAGGATCGGATTTTTCTGCCATCCCTGGAAAGACACGATCTTTTTACACACACAGCACATGACATGTTTGTTCATATACACATCTATGTGTACTTAATTTGTGGTGCCGCCGTGCTGGAAAGCTACACGCCTACACCACAACCTAACAGCTACGTATCCAGGAGTTATCTTCAGAGTGCATTATCTCTTTCGTTTTATATTAACCGCCATGTTATCTCCACTATTTTGGAGGGGTTAGCACAACAATTCATCACCATGATTCTCTACTTAAATTCGAACATCATACTGAAATCGAACCAGTAACGTTGAAATGATAATCGTCTAAAGTCCTGACTTTCAACCGGCCTACACGAGAGTCGAGATGAGGTTCAAAGTACATTATCCCAACCTACTTTGGAGAATAAAAGAAAAGGAGGAGCGTTACCCAATACTCACTGTTCTAAAAATCCCCGATTCAATCAATTAATCCCCGATTAATATTCTGTAAGATAACCAACCGATTAGATTTTTGAAATCCGATTAATCCTGTTAATTTATTTTAAATGATATGTTTAACTGTAAATTAGACTAATATATAAAATATTATTATAATATCCGATTAATGCTCCGATTAATCCGTCTGATTAATCTCCGTCTACCCGATTAGGCGCTAGGCGATACCCCAACCGCCCTGGACTGGAACACTGCCGCTATATACTATGGAGTACTCCCTCCGTCCCGGCCAATTCTTTACATGGGGGCTGGGCACGGAGATCAAGGATAGTGGGTGTAATATTGTTAAAATAAATGAAGTAGTGGGTGTAATAATGATTTTATTATTAAAATAAGTGAAGTAGTGGGTGTAATAGTGTAAAGTGTTGAAAAAGTGAAGTGAAGTAGTGGATGTAGTATTGTATTTTATTGTTAAAAGTTACTCCCTCCGTCCTTTAATGTTTTTCCTGTTTTGACTGGACACGTTTGCCAACGCACACTTTTGATCGTTAATATCTTAAATATTATATTAGTATTAAATATAAAAACTTCACTGTATTAAAGTACTCATAAATACGAATCCAACAAGATCACTCATGACTATATTTGGTCTTATAGATTAGACATAAATTAGTAATTTGTCTCATGTTATGAACAATCCGACATATGAAACAAGAACGATAATAAGAGACGGAGGGAGTACTATTTTTGATAATATAAAGAATTGGTGGGACGTCCCAAAAAGGAAATTGTAAAGAAATGGATGGGACAGAGGGAATATATGTTAAGGATTTAAAATTTATATGGTGTTGTGGTGGAGGACATAATTGCGAAATGAGATGTGGCCATTTGAGATTACTTATCATGGTACCACGGCATTGTACATGCTAGGTGCATATAGGCCAAAAAGACTTTAGACTACTTACCCCCCACCCACCTTTCAATCTAAAATGTGCAAAATCACAAATAAGCTCCACTCCAGAGGCAAATATGTTGGACATACAAGAAAATAACAAACTTGTAAGGTGTTGTGTTCCAATGGAGTTGGCTATAATAATATATTATAATATTATATATATACATACATACTATATAACATACATACATGCATGCATACATGCATACATATATACATACATACAAACATACATACATACATACATATATACATACAACATAACTATTAATTATACATGCATACGTACATACATATATACATGCATGCATGCATGCATGCATACATACATATAATATATACATATATTTATGTTGTATAATCTATTAATATTTCATTATTGTCTACAAAGCTTTGGCTGAGTGGACACCCCCTTTCCCTGGTTCAGCCAAGGTCAGGGGTTCGAACCTATCTCGGAGCGAAAGCTTCGGATTTACGTGGGAGTACTGGGTGGTAGGGCTCAGCGATATATCTCCCCGGGTTTGAAATCCCACATACAAGTGTGTGGGGTAGTTCCCGGTTAAAAAAAAAAAAAAAAATATTTCATTATTTGTAATCTATTAATTATTGTATATTTAATATGCATATTTAAACATACATACATACATACATATACTATAATATTATATACATATATACATACATACTATATAGCATACATATATACATACATACATACATACATACATACATACATACATACATACATACATACATTTTTGTTGTATAATCTATTAATATTTCATTATTTGTAATATATTAATTACTGTATAATTAATATTCATATTTATACATACATACACTTGTACAAACATAAATACATATATAAATTTATGTGGATATATTATAATTACTATAATATTCACTAATCACTAACATATACCATATCTTATTAATCATTTTAGATCTATTGTAATTATTTACGAATTAAATATTATAAAAAATATCCCAATACAAAAAAAGAACCTTCATCCGTATATAAGTATAATAGAAACTTGTATTAACATTAACAATCATAAAACTCTTCAATCACATCTTTAATACGTAAACGCATAAAACAATATAACACACACACACACACATATAAATGGGTGGTTCCATGAGCAAATTTATTCATATAAAAAGTCATATTTACCCCCTACTAATTATATCTATGTTATATTTCCGGGGGTATTGCAACACCAACATATATATTACATAATAATAACTGATATGGACTAATATGTATTTATTATTATGTAATTAATATTTGTATGTATCTCTGTATCCATCCATGTTAACTCTATATATTTATATTTCGAAGTACGGTTTTGATTATATCATTGACCAATTTATTACATATCGTTCAAGTTTTTTTGAACAAAACAAAACATAGCGTAAAATATAAAATAGATTTAATTTAACCAGAATTATAATTTGCATGTCACGATCGGGTATTGCATAAATTCTATTTACTCATAACAATTGTTGCGAAGATATGAACAATCGAAGATATCAACAATTCAATCCTACGTGATTACGCATAATACATAAATATTTGTAATCTAGAGCATGCCCGTGCCTTGCACGGGCTACGAAGCTAGTTATAGTATAATGATTGAACTCCTGATTATCAGATTCAAGAGTTATATCACTTAACACTTAACACCCCTCCTTGATTTTAGAGCTGCAAACATCAAACTAATTCCTCAAAAATTCATATATAATTTTTGGAAGTACCTTTGTGAAAATGTCGGTACTTTAATCTTCTGAACTACACTTCCCCTTCCATCTGGACTTCTCTCAGGAAATAGAACTTAGGCCTCGTTTGTTTATGTAATTTTGGAGTTACACATGAACTCAAAGATCCTTTGAACTAACATACTAAGCTAAAGTTCCCGGGATAATTAAAAACATGTGTTTGGTTAATGACTACGTAACTTGAGGTTACATAGTTATAATTTAGAAATTATTACAAAATTGCTATGTATTAAAAAAGGGAATGTGTAATTATGGATACAAATAATAAAATAAAAGAAAAGTTAAAGCTATTTTACTATGTAACTCCCGGTGACCACGCCTCAGCTAGGTAACTGGGTTCCCGTGTTTTGTAGTAACTCAAAATATCTTGGAAGTGTAGGTTACACCATTCATTTCAAAAATTGCCCATCCAAACGGTGTAACTTATTAAAGTTCCAAGGTAATTGAAGTTACGTAATTGGGTTACATCCAACCAAACGAGACCTTAATTTTGAAATGTTATTTTGTTAGGAATAATTCATAAGTTGTTATGTTAAGAATAGAATTTACACATTATACTTCTTGTAATCCTGATCTTATAAAGGATGTAGCACTATATATAGGATTTATGTGTAAAACAGTTATCTGTACAGTTTAGTCAGGAATGAACAGTGTATCGGAGACTACATGTCAGGAACAAAGAGCAAATCCTGATGACGGTCTAATACTGATGATGATCATATACTGATGCAAGATGAAATCCTGATATCAGTCGTGTTACTGATGATGTCATTGTGGATATTACAGAAACTGGCAAGTGCTATAAAACAGGATCGTTGTTTGAAGAACAAGCAAGAAGATATTATGAAGGAAAGAGTTTTCTATTGAAGGAAACTATCGACTAGAAGGCAGAACATTGTCATGTATAGATTATATCTTTCTGTTATTAGTTGATAGGTAGCATTATAAATACTCTCTCAATATCATTGTAAAGAGCGTGTGTTGTGAGTTCGTGTGCGTAGCTCTGTATAAGGTTTGTATTCAAGAGTTTGAAACAAACAGAGAGAGATTTGTATTGTCAGCAGCTGCTAAAGGTATTGTACACCTTTGGTAGAGTTTGTATTTGATCTTATTAATACAAACAGAGTTTGATTCATTCGTTTATTCTTGTTCATATAATCAATCAAAAATCAGACAAGATTATATAAGTTGTATTCAACCCCCCCCCCTTCTACAAGTTATTCGAGTTAACAATTGGTATCAGAGCAGGTTGATTTCGAATAATCATAAAGATCTGCAATCATGTCTGGTTACAAGGATGGGAATACTAAGATTCCTATGCTCAAGAGAAACGAATATACTCTATGGGAAGTAAAGATGTTGCATCATCTAGAAGCAACAGATCCTAATTATCTTGACAGAATCAGAGATGGACCCTTTGTTCCAACAAAGGTCGTTGGACAAGCAACTGTTGATGGTGTGGTTGTTCCAGAACATACAGCAGAGAAGCCAAAATCTGAATGGTCAGATAAGGACAAGGAGAATGTTCTTAAAGATGCTAAAGTGAGAAACATATTATTCAACAGTCTTGATTCTGTTCTCACTAACTATGTTCTCTCTTGTAAAACTGCTAAGGATATATGGGACAATCTTAAGGTTCACTGTGAAGGAACTAAGCCTGTCAGGAAGAATATGAGGACATTACTTATACAACAGTATGAGTACTTTGAATCCAAGTCTGGTGAGTCACTTACTGATACCTTTGATAGGTTTACAAAACTCATCAATGAGATGGCCATGCATGGTAAATATTATGACTTGGAGGATATGAATACAAAGTTCATGAAAGCTTTGCCTGATTTCTACAATGAGAAGATATCTGCGATTAAGGAAGCTAATGATCTGGATGAGATTTCATTAGAGGCAGTATATGGAAAATTGAGAGCTTATGAACTTGACAAGCAGCAAAAGAAGCGCAGGAGTGAAGGAAAGATGAAGACTATTGCACTTACTGCTCAATCTGAAGTAAAGAAGCTTCCTGAAGAACAGCATGAAGAGATTGCTGTAAAGAATTCAAGGAAGAAGAAAAGCAAAGAAAGTTCTGAGTCAGAGACTACTGATATGAACTCTGACAACAATGATTCTGAATCTGAGATGCAGGAACTCTTTGCTATGTTTGCTAAAGCCTTCAAGAAAGGAAGATTCAACAGGAGAAGATTTAGCAAAGGACCTTTTCAAAAGAAGGAGGAGAAGAAGAGTAACAAAGGCAAAAGTACAATTGTCAAGCTTGATAAAGCCAAGATCAAGTGTTTTAATTGCAGCGAGCTTGGACACTTTGCTAGTGAGTGTAAGAAACCTAGGAATTCAGGAAAGGGTAATGCACTTATGGTCACACAGAAGGATTGGGCTGATTCCAGTGATTCTGAAGATGAATTGGATTATGACAACATTGCATTGATGGCAAATGGTTCAGACAAACCTGGATCTCCAAAGAAAACTTCTCCATCCTCTGTTAAGGTATCACTTCACTCTCTTGATTCATTTGATAGCTTAAATTCTAATGAAATTAGAACTATCCATGCTGAGTTTAAGAATCTTATAACTAATTTTAGAATTCTTACTTGTGAAAAAGATGAACTTAAGGTTAAGAATGATAAATTAGTTGATAGAAATAATTTTCTTGAATCTGAGTTAATTCAAATGGAAGAATACAAGTTAAGTTCTGATAAAGCTAAGCATGATTATAGTGTTATTCTTGAGGCTTATGACTATGTCAGAAAAGAACTAGAGGAAGAAAGAGATGTGATTAAGACCATTAACATCTCTGGTAAAAAGACACAAGAAATCATTGAAAATGGAATTCGTGGTAAGGTTAATGGTTTAGGTTTTGATAAGGCTAGACAAGAAGAAAAAGTAGCTATTGTCAATGATGATAGTAAAATAGAAGCTAGCACATCTAAATTTGAAGGTAAGAAAATTGTTTCTGAACCTAATCATGTTAAATTTGTTGATTCAAAAGGTACCCCTGTTGTACACAAAAGGATTAACAATAGTAATTCAGATGAGAAAGTGTTAGAGAAACCTAAGAATGTAAACATAGGGTTTCTGTCTAAGTCTCAGTTGAAACAGAGATTAGATGGTCTTTCAGAGTCTAGCAAGATCAAGAGAAATAGGAATGGAAAAGAAGGTATTAACAAAGAGAATAATTACAAGAATGTACCTGATGCACCTAGGAAAAAATGCTATAAGTGTGGAAATCATAATCATTTGGCCCTAGACTGCAATCAAAAACCTTCTTGGAAAACTGAGTCCAGATTCCCCAAGACTCAGAAAATTCAATACCAACCACAAAAAGCTTGTTATCATTGTGGTAGTTTACTTCATTCCATTTACATGTGTAGAGAATATCATGAACTGTATTATGGATATTATTCTTTGAAATCTGAAACTCCTAGTCACAAACAGTTTGTGAAATCAGAGTCTAAGGTTGACTCTGCAACAGGTAAAGTAAAAGCAAAATCTTTAAAGCCTGTTGTTTCTAAATCTAGTAAGAAAGGATCCAATCAAAGTTGGGTCCTAAAAAATTCTAACTAGTTACTTTTTGTTTGCAGGGCACAGGAAAGAAGCATTCAATTATCTTGGACAGTGGATGCTCTGGACATATGACTGGAAAGAAGTCCCTGCTTACAAAGTTTGAAAGGAAAGCTGGCCTAGTAATATCTTTTGGAGATGGCAACAAAGGAGAAACTCTGGGATATGGCTCAATTGTTTTTGGGAATGTCATCATAGAAAATGTAGCACTGGTTGAAGGCTTGAAACATACTCTTTTAAGCATAAGTCAACTGGGTGATAAAGGTTACAAATCAATCTTTGACAAAGAAGGATGCAAAATCTTGAATATGCAGAATGGAGACATTGTTCTAACTGGTCAAAGACATGGTAACATATATGAAGCCAGCTTAAGTGATACATCTAAAGGAATTGTTAGATGTCTCTACAGCAAAGCAACAAGTGATGAAAGCTGGAATTGGCACAAGAAGCTCTCACATCTTAATTTCAAGAAGCTTAATCAACTTGTTAAGCACAATCTGGTGAGAGGCCTACCTCAGGCAAATTATGTGCAAGATGGACTTTGTGATGCATGTCAGCTTGGAAAGCAAAGAAGAACCACTTTCAAGAGCAAGACTGAAAATTCGATTACTGAACCATTTCACATGCTACATCTTGATCTGTTTGGTCCAGTAAACATTATGTCTATCAGCAAGAAAAGATATGCTCTAGTGATAGTGAATGATTTCACAAGGTATACATGGGTGTTCTTTCTACACAAGAAGGATGAAGCTCCTCAGCAAATCATTGAACTTGTAAAGAATATTCAGAATAACTCTGAGTACAAAGTTAAAGTACTTAGGAGTGACAATGGTACAGAATTCAAGAATTCTACAATGGAGGGGTTTTGTGCAGACAATGGAATCACTCAACAGTTTTCTGCACCTGGTACACCTCAGCAGAATGGTGTAGTGGAAAGAAAGAACAGGACTCTCATAGAGGCAGCAAGAACCATGCTTGCAGATGCAAAACTTCCAACCTACTTTTGGGCAGAAGCTATTAACACTGCATGTTTCACTCAAAACTGTACCTTGGTAAATAGTCATGGAAAAACTCCCTATGAGATGATTAAAAGAAAGAAACCAAGTGTGAAATATTTTCACATCTTTGGATGCAAATGCTATGTCCTAAAAGTTCATCCAGAACAACTTGGAAAATTTGAAGCCAAATCGGATGAAGCAATTTTTCTAGGATATTCAGCATCTAAGGCCTTCAAAGTTTATAATCTCAGAACTCACATTGTTATGGAATCAATTCATGTTGCATTTGATGATAAGAAATTTGGAATTCTGCAAACTGATGAAAGCCATGACAAATTGGAATTTGAAAATCTGAAGAATTCTGAGATACTCTCCAGTGATGATGAAGGTTCTCCAGAAGGAATTTCTATTGCTTCTCAAAGGAATGCTACTGTTGAGGGGGAGCAAATAAATCAAAGAGAACACAGTAATCATCAGGAGCAGACTAGCTATTCAGAGTCTACTCCATCAGGAACTGATCTTTCAGAGTCTACTCCATCAGGAACTTATCTTTCAGAGTCTACTGAAGGAAGATCAGTAACTAGCAGCAATATGGAATCTACTGATTCTACTGATCAAAGGGGAGTTATTGAAGGCAGAGAGAATTCTTCTACAAGAGATACCACTAACTTAGGGGGAGAGACTAGCAGAGTCAATCTACCACCTGTTAGAAAATGGACCAAGGATCATACTGAAGATTTGATTATTGGTGATCCAAATAGTGGTGTTCGAACTAGAAGATCAATTCAAAATGAATGCTTGTATAGTTGTTTTCTCTCAAAGAATGAACCTAAGAAGGTTGAAGAAACCTTACAGGATCCTGATTGGGTAATTGCAATGCAGGAGGAGTTAAATGAGTTTGAGAGAAACAAAGTCTGGAAACTGGTACCAAGATCTAAAGATAGATCTATTGTTGGTGCAAGATGGGTTTTCAGAAACAAGCTAGATGAATCTGGTATGATTGTAAGAAACAAAGCAAGACTGGTGGCTAAGGGTTATTCTCAGGAAGAAGGCATTGATTATGATGAGACCTTTGCACCTGTAGCAAGATTGTAAGCAATCAGAATGTTTCTTGCATTTGCAGCTCATTCAAAATTCAAGGTATATCAAATGGATGTAAAGAGTGCTTTTCTAAATGGCAAACTTGACGAGGAAGTGTATGTGGAACAGCCACCTGGATTTGTTGATCCAAAGTTCCCAAATCATGTCTACAAACTTGACAAGGCACTCTATGGACTAAAGCAGGCACCAAGAGCATGGTATGAGACTTTGTCTAAATTTCTTCTTGAAAATGGCTTCACAAGAGGTAAAATTGACAAAACTCTATTCTTTAGAAAGATAAAAGGTGAATTGCTTTTAGTTCAAGTTTATGTTGATGATATTATTTTTGGTTCTACTAATGAAAAGTTGTGTGCTAAGTTTAGCAAGCTTATGCAGTCTAAGTATCAGATGAGCATGATGGGTGAATTAAATTATTTCTTAGGCTTGCAGGTCAAACAGACTGAGACTGGTATTTTCATTAATCAGTCAAAGTATATCAAAGATCTTTTAAGAAGGTTTGACTTTCAAGACTGTGCAGTTGCAAAAACACCCATGGCAACAGCCACTAAACTAGACTCAGATCCTAAGGGAAAGAGTGTGGATAATACTAGTTATAGAGGCATGATAGGCTCATTGTTATATCTAACTGCAAGTAGGCCAGATATAATGTTTTCTACCTGTTTATGTGCTAGATTCCAAAGTGATCCTAAGGAATCTCATTTAATTGCTGTGAAGAGAATTTTTAGATATCTCAAAGGAACTCCAAATCTTGGTTTGTGGTACCCTAGAGAATCTGATTTCTTTCTAATTGGCTATTCAGACTCTGATTATGCAGGGTGTAAAATAGACAGGAAAAGCACTACAAGTACATGTCAATTTTTGGGAAACAGATTGATTTCTTGGGCAAGCAAGAAGCAACAATCTGTCTCAACCTCAACTGCAGAAGCTGAGTACATAGCAGCAGGCAGTTGTTGTGCACAGCTCCTTTGGATAAGAAATTAGTTGATGGATTATGGTATGACACTTAGTAATATTCCTATGTTTTGTGATAATACTAGTGCTATTAAAATTGCAGAAAATCCAGTTCAACATTCAAGGACTAAGCACATTGATGTCAGGTATCATTTTATTAGAGAACATATTGAGAATGGTACTGTGGAACTTCATTTTGTTCCTACTGACAAACAGCTTGCAGATATTCTAACTAAACCACTTGATGAGACTACATTCAGTAGATTAGTAAGTGAGTTAGGAATGTTAAATTTCTAGATCTTTAACATCTGCAATAGTAGCAAGGTATGTTGTTTTTAGCTTATAGACTTGATATTCTTGTCAGGATCTATATTTGATTGTTAAATGCTTTAGCTATAACACTTTGCCTTGATAAATTTCAGTATGATAGACTTGTTAATAATCATCAGGATTAGTGTGACGCCCCCAAATCCGAGGTCAGAGATTCAGGTCGTCACGTCACCATTCAACCATATTATACCTGTATTAATTTTACAACTCAACAATACATCCATCCAGACCTCAATCTTACGCACATACAAGTTAGAGCCTCAGAAACGATAACCAAAAGTAACACTAAATATTACAATTCATCTGTACAATCCAGAGTCTTACGCAATTCCACTTATACAGCTACACTTGAAGACAAGTCTTACTATTACAGTTGAAAACCTATCAGACTACTCTGTAGTATTTATCAGGGACTAAATCATCTCCGGGTAATTCTTCTACTCCTCTTCTGCTGGTGCGGAGTTAATCGGCCAAATTCTTCCCTTTCTGAAAAGTTTTTATAAAGCAAGAATGAGCTACATAATGCTCAGCAAGTTCACCATTTTGGAAAATAATAAAGTGGTTTATTTTGAAAACGTTCCCAACTGTATGGGTGTATATCTCAGATTACAAAACATAACTCGACAATATATATGTCCGAGTTTGTATAAAACATTTATACTCACTAAGGAGCTTTAAGAATAACATATGAATCCTTTACAAGGTTCTCATTTCAATATATCTCAAGTTTGAAAAAAATATATATATAAGCATATCATTTTCGGCAAAACACTCTACGGTTATCATACTGTACAGGGAATACGTTATTGCAAAACCTCTTTCCTTCCATTAGCTTAGGAGGTTTCTCATTCAAAAACATTTCATTCTTTGAAATAATTGCAAGAGTGCACTAACACGTGCCAATCTTTATAGAAAATCTTGCAGTTCTAGGTACTGCACAATATCAATATTTTCTCATAAAAAACCACACTATCGGCAACTTGGCACTTAGGCCCAAGAAGCAGTGTTTGAGTATTTTTCCAAAGTGGAGGATGGGACTGGAAGAAAACATGAAAACCTGACAAGGATTGACGATGATCAGTCGCCACATCCAAGTCCAATAATCCGCGGGTCTTCTCTACCGGTAGAAGGATAGAAACTACATCCGTAACTATCCTCGGGTGAAAACTACATCCGTAATCACCCTCGATGAAAACTACATCCGTAATCATCCTTCGGCAACACCTGGGCCGGAATAATAATTGATGGACCGCCTGGCTCACGGCCGCTTACACATCCCGGGAATCGTTCGTCAACGATTCCCACACCTGCCAGAGTCCCCTTTTTCTTTTCTTTTCAAAATCATTTTGATAGAAAACTTGAGTAGTTGAAGTTCGACCTCAGTCGTTCGATAATTCTTGAAAAACGTACAAGAAGCAAATGCTGACCGGGGGTTTTCGAAAAATGTTTTGGGTCCGAAAGAGTTCAAGTTTGAAAACGCTGAAGGTATCTTGGATTCGTTTTGTCTTTAAAATAATGAACGATAATTAATAGATAATATTTTTAGATTTAATATATAAACAATTAGTAAAATAATTATTTAATTAAAATAAGCTTTCAATCCAAGATAGATATTTTTGAGTATTTTTAACAACGTAAAAATAATAAATACGTAAGTATACGATACTTCCCGAATGACCTTTTGGGTTTTTTTTTTGTAATTTAATCATGATACAATAATATACCGCTCCCCGGTCAATAGTATATTTGGACCGCTACGACCTCTATTGCTAGAGTCGTTGTCCGAAGAAACATTTTCATTCTAAGTTCAAGGGTGTACAAACACATATGCATATATCTCAAACTTCAACATAATCTCATAAAGCATACTCATATAATACGTTCGGAACTACAAACACAACAGTGAAAAATCCTTATATATATAAGTTTTGAAAAGTAAACTTGCATGGGTAAAATCAAGAATATAATCTTTTGAAATTAAATACTTAGGGTTGGAAAACTTGCCTTGGTTGGGTTGGGGTGGTCGAGCGTGCGAATTCGAACGATCTATTCATAAACAATAATCGTTCGTTAGTACCTTAACAATTTCTTTCTAATTACGGGGTTTTAAGGGGATACGAAATTAACTTAGCGACTTCGTCTTATGACTCCCTAGCCCCACTATAGGTCCATGACATCACTCGTTTACGCTTGTCACTTAATCGACTTAATTTAGTTACCACGTTCGAACCATAACCATTAACCCTAGAATAATGTTCCACTAACGACTTTTTTTTCCATTGCGCGAATTTTACTCTAGCATTTTTATAAAATCCAAAAATTCATATTTTAATCCAATTCTTTTTGGGTAGCCTTCCCCACTGTATTTCATAGCTTCTCTAATTTTTCCATGATCCCAAATAATTTTTAAGGTGTTTAAACAAGGTTCACAAGGGGGTCACTTTATGCAGTCCATAGTCCAGAAACAAAATTCACTCCTCCGGCCATAACTAAAAATCCACACATCACCTAGCTATGAATCTTACATATCCAGAAACTACATTCAATTATCTTTCCATCAATATAAGGTAGGACATCAGGGGACATCATTTAGGTGTTCAAAATCGTGTCACAATACATGTCATTGCTCCTGGAAAAACTCAGCATGAACATACCACTTACATCAATCATTTTTCACAATTCCACCATACAACCAACACTTAATACACTCAAATCATGGTTCATAACACTCATGGTGATATATATACTATCCATAGTCATAAAAGTCATAATCTCAACATCAAAATTCAAGATCCATGCTATCCATCACATATACAACCAAGATTAGCTCTTAAACACATGGATCTACTACCAATCATTATAAATATTACATAACCAAGAGGGTTTGTGATTTTATACCTTCTTGAGCTCCTAGTGGCCTTGGGTAAGCTTCTCACAACTCAACAACACCTTAGATGGTCTCCTACAACACTTATAATGCAAGATCTAAAGGAAGAACAAACTTGGTTACTATTCACCCAAACTTTAACAATTTATATCTTGGAATTGGATGGATGAAATGAAGTGAAATTGCTAGCATACCTTGATTAGATGATGTAGATGACCTAGGAATTATATTATGATTTATGAGTGATGGAAGAGGGAGGAGAAGAATTTTTTCTTCTCCACTTGGAGCTTTGGCCGAGAGCTTTTATTCAAGGGGGGGGGGTGTGTTTTGTGTTTTAATTTTTGTGTTGGATGAATGATTGATATTAGATGAGGTTGGGTGATATGTATATTTGTATGTACAAGCATGGTACACCTAGGTATGGCTATAGGTATGGCTCTTGTACTACATGTCTCCTCCTTTTTCAAAAAGCAAGTAACCAACTACTATTCATCTTCCAATGGCTAACTAGTTGGCTTGGTTTCTAACTACTTGGTTGCATGGGCTTGCATGCAATACTACTCCTTGTAATATTATTCTTCCACCAATGCTTATTATTTAATCCTTAATTCGTATCGTATCTTAATTAATCTCTCTTAATAATATTTTGTCGCGTAGAGATTTCCCCTATAATTCCTTAAGTACTAATTGTGTAAATTCCTCTAATGTCCATAATTCCTTGTCATGATCCTTAATAAATCTTGTAACACTCTAATCATTCTCAAATCCCAAGTTTTATAAATCTCACTAACAATAAGACTCCTGCCTTCACAATCTCCCTTTTTACCTTACATAGGGAATACAACAACACAGTTTCTCAGACAATCAATTCTATTAATCACAGGGATGACCAGAAAGGTTCCATATTGACATTGCCACAAGATATTAAATAAAATAAAATATTACCAAAAATTAGGGTTCTTACAGCCTCCCCTCCTTTAAAGGATTCCGTCCCGGAATCAGGTTGAAAACAGTTGGGGGTGCTTTTCACGCATTGCGCTTTCTAGTTCCCATGTTGATTCTTCGACATTCTGGTTCCTCCACAAGACTCTCACTAGTTTGACAACCTTATTCCTCAGCACCTGTTCTTTTCTATCCATAATTTCTACGGGTTGCTCCACATATGTTAAGTCTGGTTACAGATCCACTTGATCATGTTCTATCACATGTCGGAAGTCGGTATGGTAGGGTTGTAGCATGGACACATGAAACACATTATGTACTTGCTGTATGCTCGGAGGTAAAGCCAATTCATAGGCTAACTTTCCAACTCGTTTCAAGACCTCAAAAGGTCCAATAAATCTCGGGCTTAGTTTCCCTTTCTTACCAAATCTCATTAATCCCTTCCACGGTGATACTTTTAACATCACGAAGTCTCCCACCTCATACTCCTTTGATATCTCATAAAATTTGACCATTCGAAATAACGGGTTTCGTAAAAACTAATGACTTTTACATACACTCGTCTGCACCGTAAAGGCGTAATATCAATTCGAAATCTTCATTTAATAATTCGTACATATCATGATTGCAAAAAAAATTCACATCCACCCATAAAATTAATTTTCATCCAGGTTCGAATATTCACGAAAATTAGGGCTATTGCAGTCTCACCAATGCTTTAATGTTGCTTCTCAACGCATGCTCTCCTTGACCTGTATTCCTTATCGGTTGTTCTGTGAATGAAAATTTCTAACCCACTACTTATACGATCCTCTTCTACCTTGTTCATAGTATCCGTGTTGAGTCCTTGTATCGTTGGGCCGTGAATACTTTGTGGTCGTGTTCTATAATCTGAGACGACGTCAATACGCACGGTATTCCTCATTTTCCTTGGCTTGATTAGCACGCACGTGTTGCCTCCCGTCAGTCGTTACCACTTGCTATGGATACTATATAGTCTTCGGTATACGTCGAACCAGTTCAGCTATTATATCCCTCGTTCATTGACTTCTTCGTAACGCAAGAAAAATGAAACTTCTTCTTTCGCAGTACGCTTTATAAGAGACGTCCTTACGTTCGCATGGTGACGATCGTGATAACAACATTCATTTCATGGATAAGTTTTTTATTCTCGACTGCCCCGTGAAATCTAAGGCACGACACTAAATATAAATTCGATCGTCTGGATAATTCTTCTTCCCTGTCCGTCAGCCACAGATCAAATTAGTGCATACGCTCAATCTCTTTGTTAAATATACTTGAAAGCACCTTCAATATTCGAAGTTTAACCTTAAGTCTTTATCTGACGTAATTGCTGCAGAGGTTTTATATTGCACCACCATCTCTTCCGTATATAAATCGATAATCTTCTAAATGGAAAATCTCTCGTAGGTAAATCACTTGGTCCAACAATTATAAATTAACTAGGCCCATCTCTTGGCTCGGTCACCATACTGGCCTTTCCTGGGAAATAACAAATTTCTCCATTATACTCCCTGCTCCCTTTCGTCACCTTCTATTTCTTATGTTTAGTTCTAATATGAAGATATACTTATGGCACTTGTGGAAAACTTTCACACTTTTCTCATAAAGTTAACGTCTCAGTTTTATGCGTGAACGCTATCATGACTAATCCCCGACTCACGGTTAGTATATCCTATCCCGTAACCTTTATGTTGTTTAGAAGTATAGGCTATCATCCCCTTTCTACTGCATCAGCACACCTCTTAAACTCTTGAAAGACGCATCATCGTGACTCTTAAAGTCCTCTTTTTTTTTATCATCAAGTATAGCTAACAACGAGGTTGTTGCTAATATCTCATTTCATTCCAAAACTTTGTTCATTAATCCATAAAGGCTTCTAACTCATTAGTCAATCCAAATGATACTACCAGAATTTATAATGTTTACATTAATGTGAAATGCCGACTTTGGTGCAGTACAGAGGTCGATCTGGAGTTGGTGAAACCTTCTCTTTAACCTTATCTTTGAAAAACAACTACGCACTTTAACTAGTCAACAATTCCTCCATTTCCGATAAGGGTTTCAGTTCTCGATGGTATAGGTAAGATGTCATGCGCTCGTCCTTTTTCACAACTGGCGCCAATCAGCCTGAGGCCTGTATGCTGCTGCGATTCCCAATAAACTTGATTAGGTGGTAATCTCGAAGGATCATTGGGATATATCCATGCATCCATTTGCTATTAAGGGCCTTTTAAACTTTATGTCTCTCTATGTGCATCAATCCCTTTAAGCTAAGTAAAGCTTCACATTCTTGCCACAATATTTCTTCCTTTCTTGTCCATCTCACTTCCATGTTAGTTTCCTCTAAGGATATGTCTTACATCACAATCGATTTGAATTTCTTGGATCAGGAAAAGGCTTGGTAACTCCAGAATTCATTACTATAACATCCTGACAACGGTTGGTAGGAACGTACTCCCAACCACCTCATCATTTCCTATAACTTTCCTCATACTAATATTAAAGGTCTTGTGGTATGCCCCGACATGTTATCCTACTTTAAATAATCACTCGGCATAACGCTCTGGCTGCACAATTACAACATTTGGTTTCTGATCTCAAATTGGTGCAACGGTTCACAATTGTACCTCCCGTTCACCTTAGAGTAATCGCTTTTGAAAGGAATGGTTTCAAAATAACAAGGTCCAATAGATAATTTCAATAAGAATTCCACATTGGATGTTCCAAGAATGTTGATGGTTCCAAATACTAGGAGTCTCGATTTTTCGGAGATGTAAGAATGGACAAAAGAATACAACAAGGTTTATTCCTTCATGTCCTGATAATCTTGTAATGTGATATCATAGAGAATGTTGCACGAGGGCAATGATTGTTGGATACAAAAGTCATAAAGACGGTCTTTATACAATTCTTACATCTGGTTAATACTTTTCCTCTTGAAAAATAAGAGGAAATCTAAAGTCGCATTGATGAAGGTCAGCCAATAGAAAGAAATTCTACTCCATGACAATTAAAGATTGAAGTAGTTTGTCATTCAAGTAATCAATGGTTTCAAATGAATTCTCGTTGTATGAATGAAAGAATAAAATATTCAAGTGATATAAAGTCTGATACGAAGATGGGTAAGAGTTCAAGTCGAGTGGGCGACCTCACTAGGTCTCAATCAAGTTATTCGTCAAAACTTTCATCATCATACTTTACCACATGCAAAATGCATTGCGGAATGAATTAAATTGGGAGTTGGACCAGTGGAACAATAACTAGTCCTTTTCAAGAAACACTAGAAACTAGCGAGACAAAATTTGCTAATTCACCCGTTTGAGACATCACCACTAGCTAGGACAATTAGCTAGGTGTTCTTCACAACATTACAATTTTTGACTAGTTAGAACAATCAACTAGTCATTCATATTGACATATCGACTAGACAGTTTTAATTGGCTAGAACGGAATTTCAACATCGTAGCCACTGAAGAAACTTTAGGCTACTCGGACAACGAATGGGAATAAGAAGTTATTAAGTTTGAAAAAAGAAAACTATAAAATCTGAAGAGAATGTTCTAGGTATCGGAACAATCGATAACCTCTCATCAAATATTACTTATCAGTGAAACGGTCCACCCAAGGGTGTCTCCGTACACATGCTTTATCAGATCCTACAATAGAATTAAATTCGGAATACCAATATCAGAATGATATCCTTACTATGATTTCAACGTAAGACGCACAATCTCATTTTGAATAGGAGAAAGGACTCATGAGGAATATCTGGATGTTAGATCATCCCTGTTCTCAACAAGTGGATAAATATTTATGGGCTCGACTGAAGAATGCAAGTATGAAAGAAGTAGTCAAATATCAATATTCGTTTAGGAATATTCATTGATTAATTAAGGAAACGATTGTTGAACATTCCTTGGATAATTGAAAGGAAGTGTAAATAGTCCTGAGCAGAACGAAATAATTATAAACTTCAAATAGAATACTCGGGGGTCAAATAAGATACTTTGGATGAGTCCCGGTTTAGAGAAAGTATATCACTGGTGGTTATTCCACAAGTTTGAAGTAGAAAGCTAGAAGGATTACCTGATATAAACTAATCGAGGTAACATGGTTAGTGAACAGTTTAAAATGAAGTAGTGCTCCAGCCGGTAGTTACCAAAATAAGTTAATAACCATTCGTGCACCTCACTATCACCACTATAAGGGTAACTCCATCTCTTCGTCTTCGTAATTCAAGACACCAACTAGTACGTCTCTCAATCATCATCTTAAGTCATTTATCGAGTTAGGGTTTCACAATATATCTGTCATTCTCGTGCTTTATCTTGAAGGCCAAGCTTCACATCATTCCGGGGACACCTGCTAAGTCCATAGGGTCCTACTTCACGCCTTCCGACATGAATCACAAGTGGCCAGTTCCCCCTGGGAACAGATCAAAGAGATCTCTCAGGGATCTCAATGCAGTCCATAGGTTCAGTGGCGGTGTGTGTGCACGTGAACATACGTTACCAGCAATATATAGGTTTACAAGTATATATGCGTAGTCTCTGCTAAAATTTCTATCAAATAATTCCAATATGGACTCACTGGTCTCTTCCTTTGGTAGACTCTGAGATCACTGTATCGCTCGTTGCAACCATATTCAACTTCACTAGAGTCGCTTTGTTAATTCTGCTTGTTTGTTCTCTAAGTTGAACTACTAAGCTCTAGCGTCCGAATCATGCGTGGAATTATCTAGCACGCTCGTCTTATGATAACATTCTCGTATAACACATGTAAAATTCGCCATCAAGGGTAATGGAATCCACAACGACATAGTGACCATCCTTCAAGGTAACCCGTTACTTATCGAAAATCGGATCTTATAACCAAAGTAAAAGACTTTCATTAATCCAAGTACTAAGTACTCCTAATTATGTAGGGAAGTCCAAACTTCTTGATTCTTAAAATGCCGCCTCCTAAACTGTGGAGGAATATGGGCCACAAAATTTATGCCAGCCTAGTCATCTGATCATATTTGCAATATCGCCTCTACCTCCGCTGCTCTCGAGATTTCGCTCTGCTTCCTATGTCATTACCTATGATAGGTCATGTACGACTCTCAAATCTCCATTCATCATTCTGCAGGTCTCTAGGGATTCTATCGACCCTAGTATAATACCTTCAGTAACACTCCAGTCCATTCTACTCACCGGTACCTCTTCCAGTAGTCCAATCATAAGTTTACTACGATCTCTTATGTCATTCCCCTACTTAGACTTAGCTCTCAACACTCTCGTTTCTGAGTACTGTAACTTATCTCTCTGATACCATTTCTGTGACGCCCCCAAATCCGAGGTCAGAGATTCAGGTCGTCACATCACCATTCAACCATATTATACCTGTATTAATTTTACAACTCAACAATACATCCATCCAGACCTCAATCTTACGCACATACAAGTTAGAGCCTCAGAAACGATAACCAAAAGTAACACTAAATATTACAATTCATCTGTACAATCCAGAGTCTTACGCAATTCCACTTATACAGCTACACTTGAAGACAAGTCTTACTATTACAGTTGAAAACCTATCAGACTACTCTGTAGTATTTATCAGGGACTAAATCATCTCCGGGTAATTCTTCTACTCCTCTTCTGCTGGTGCGGAGTTAATCGGCCAAATTCTTCCCTTTCTGAAAAGTTTTTATAAAGCAAGAATGAGCTACATAATGCTCAGCAAGTTCACCATTTTGGAAAATAATAAAGTGGTTTATTTTGAAAACGTTCCCAACTGTATGGGTGTATATCTCAGATTACAAAACATAACTCGACAATATATATGTCCGAGTTTGTATAAAACATTCATACTCACTAAGGAGCTTTAAGAATAACATATGAATCCTTTACAAGGTTCTCATTTCAATATATCTCAAGTTTGAAAAAATATATATATAAGCATATCATTTTCGGCAAAACACTCTACGGTTATCATACTGTACAGGGAATACGTTATTGCAAAACCTCTTTCCTTCCATTAGCTTAGGAGGTTTCTCATTCAAAAACATTTCATTCTTTGAAATAATTGCAAGAGTGCACTAACACGTGCCAATCTTTATAGAAAATCTTGCAGTTCTAGGTACTGCACAATATCAATATTTTCTCATAAAAAACCACACTATCGGCAACTTGGCACTTAGGCCCAAGAAGCAGTGTTTGAGTATTTTTCCAAAGTGGAGGATGGGACTGGAAGAAAACATGAAAACCTGACAAGGATTGACGATGATCAGTCGCCACATCCAAGTCCAATAATCCGCGGGTCTTCTCTACCGGTAGAAGGATAGAAACTACATCCGTAACTATCCTCGGGTGAAAACTACATCCGTAATCACCCTCGATGAAAACTACATCCGTAATCATCCTTCGGCAACACCTGGGCCGGAATAATAATTGATGGACCGCCTGGCTCACGGCCGCTTACACATCCCGGGAATCGTTCGTCAACGATTCCCACACCTGCCAGAGTCCCCTTTTTCTTTTCTTTTCAAAATCATTTTGATAGAAAACTTGAGTAGTTGAAGTTCGACCTCAGTCGTTCGATAATTCTTGAAAAACGTACAAGAAGCAAATGCTGACCGGGGGTTTTCGAAAAATGTTTTGGGTCCGAAAGAGTTCAAGTTTGAAAACGCTGAAGGTATCTTGGATTCGTTTTGTCTTTAAAATAATGAACGATAATTAATAGATAATATTTTTAGATTTAATATATAAACAATTAGTAAAATAATTATTTAATTAAAATAAGCTTTCAATCCAAGATAGATATTTTTGAGTATTTTTAACAACGTAAAAATAATAAATACGTAAGTATACGATACTTCCCGAATGACCTTTTGGGTTTTTTTTTGTAATTTAATCATGATACAATAATATACCGCTCCCCGGTCAATAGTATATTTGGACCGCTACGACCTCTATTGCTAGAGTCGTTGTCCGAAGAAACATTTTCATTCTAAGTTCAAGGGTGTACAAACACATATGCATATATCTCAAACTTCAACATAATCTCATAAAGCATACTCATATAATACGTTCGGAACTACAAACACAACAGTGAAAAATCCTTATATATATAAGTTTTGAAAAGTAAACTTGCATGGGTAAAATCAAGAATATAATCTTTTGAAATTAAATACTTAGGGTTGGAAAACTTGCCTTGGTTGGGTTGGGGTGGTCGAGCGTGCGAATTCGAACGATCTATTCATAAACAATAATCGTTCGTTAGTACCTTAACAATTTCTTTCTAATTACGGGGTTTTAAGGGGATACGAAATTAACTTAGCGACTTCGTCTTATGACTCCCTAGCCCCACTATAGGTCCATGACATCACTCGTTTACGCTTGTCACTTAATCGACTTAATTTAGTTACCACGTTCGAACCATAACCATTAACCCTAGAATAATGTTCCACTAACGACTTTTTTTTCCATTGCGCGAATTTTACTCTAGCATTTTTATAAAATCCAAAAATTCATATTTTAATCCAATTCTTTTTGGGTAGCCTTTCCCACTGTATTTCATAGCTTCTCTAATTTTTCCATGATCCCAAATAATTTTTAAGGTGTTTAAACAAGGTTCACAAGGGGGTCACTTTATGCAGTCCATAGTCCAGAAACAAAATTCACTCCTCCGGCCATAACTAAAAATCCACACATCACCTAGCTATGAATCTTACATATCCAGAAACTACATTCAATTATCTTTCCATCAATATAAGGTAGGACATCAGGGGACATCATTTAGGTGTTCAAAATCGTGTCACAATACATGTCATTGCTCCTGGAAAAACTCAGCATGAACATACCACTTACATCAATCATTTTTCACAATTCCACCATACAACCAACACTTAATACACTCAAATCATGGTTCATAACACTCATGGTGATATATATACTATCCATAGTCATAAAAGTCATAATCTCAACATCAAAATTCAAGATCCATGCTATCCATCACATATACAACCAAGATTAGCTCTTAAACACATGGATCTACTACCAATCATTATAAATATTACATAACCAAGAGGGTTTGTGATTTTATACCTTCTTGAGCTCCTAGTGGCCTTGGGTAAGCTTCTCACAACTCAACAACACCTTAGATGGTCTCCTACAACACTTATAATGCAAGATCTAAAGGAAGAACAAACTTGGTTACTATTCAGCCAAACTTTAACAATTTATATCTTGGAATTGGATGGATGAAATGAAGTGAAATTGCTAGCATACCTTGATTAGATGATGTAGATGACCTAGGAATTATATTATGATTTATGAGTGATGGAAGAGGGAGGAGAAGAATTTTTTCTTCTCCACTTGGAGCTTTGGCCGAGAGCTTTTATTCAAGGGGGGGGGGGTGTGTTTTGTGTTTTAATTTTTGTGTTGGATGAATGATTGATATTAGATGAGGTTGGGTGATATGTATATTTGTATGTACAAGCATGGTACACCTAGGTATGGCTATAGGTATGGCTCTTGTACTACATGTCTCCTCCTTTTTCAAAAAGCAAGTAACCAACTACTATTCATCTTCCAATGGCTAACTAGTTGGCTTGGTTTCTAACTACTTGGTTGCATGGGCTTGCATGCAATACTACTCCTTGTAATATTATTCTTCCACCAATGCTTATTATTTAATCCTTAATTCGTATCGTATCTTAATTAATCTCTCGTAATAATATTTTGTCGTGTAGAGATTTCCCCTATAATTCCTTAAGTACTAATTGTGTAAATTCCTCTAATGTCCATAATTCCTTGTCATGATCCTTAATAAATCTTGTAACACTCTAATCATTCTCAAATCCCAAGTTTTATAAATCTCACTAACAATAAGACTCCTGCCTTCACAATCTCCCTTTTTACCTTACATAGGGAATACAACAACACAGTTTCTCAGACAATCAATTCTATTAATCACAGGGATGACCAGAAAGGTTCCATATTGACATTGCCACAAGATATTAAATAAAATAAAATATTACCAAAAATTAGGGTTCTTACAATTAGATTTGTATCAGGATGCTGACGTCATCAGTATTGTGTCAGTATCAGGATTGTGAAAATTGTTTCAGATCCTGACGTTTACTTTGTGTAGTAATCTAATTCTGTGATGTGTTAAGTCTATGCCAGCATGTTTTAATATTTGCATACTGATAATTTATACATCATTCAATAATCAAAAGACAAGTAGATAATAAGAAATTGTATTTTCATTAATTGAAAGCATTACATATATGGAAATGAAATACAACATCTTTTTGTCTAACTTCTACTGATAATTCTATACTTATCTATTGATATGAATTCTGAGGTACAGGACAAGGAGCATCTCAAGAAATCCATCAGGGGATTGAATAGCCTCGTCTACTCTTGGATTCCTTGTCTGGGCGACTTGAATGAGAGCAGCTAACTTAAATGTATAGCATCCCCATCAAGATCAACCTCAGACTCTCGGCCAAATTCTTCATCCTCAAGTTTTGAGGAGGTTAGGGGAAGATTGTATCCAATAGATGGATGTTCTAGGAGAAACCTTTGGATATTATCTGAAACTAATCCATCCATGATTAGTTCGATGAGAAGAGTCATCTTTTCAAAGAGATGATCAAGAACAGGATGTTCATCGACTGTGAAGAATCTAAAGAATGGGTTTGAATGGAACTTTGGTTTGAGAATCATTGGTGAGAAGAAAAGAAATTGAAAGGTTTATGGAGAATGGCATAAGGCGTCTGTTTCTTTTATAGAAAGATGTGAGAAGCTGAACAGTCACTTGGAAGTTTTAATGAAGTCAGATGCTAATTATTGCGTGTGACTGTGTTTCTTGTTTTCAAGAAATGTTGAATATATCTAATCAATTGATTTTTGTTCAGATTAATTGTTTATTTCTTTTTCAGATAAAAGAAAAATGCCACGTGGAAACTCCATATTAAGTCTCTGGAATCAGGATGATATTGATCAGGATTTCAAGTGTGACCATCAGGATTTGAGAATTATTATTTTTAAATCACATTGCTTTTTGTGATTATTTTGATGGAGGTCACAACAGGAAAAGGAAGCTGATCAGTATTGATTATTTATACCCTGATTTATTTCATAAAAATCAATTTTGGATTTTATTTTCCAAAAATCATGGATAACCGCATTTTTCAGGGACTGACATCTGTCAATCTACGTGTCAACGTGGGATAGTGGTCTGAAAGATTTGTGAAATATATTTGTTTTGAAACTCTAATCGTGTAATTGCTTTCTCTAATTTTACATTCTCTAAAGCAAAAACACTCTCTAGTTTTCAAAATCACTAATCCATTTCAAGAATTTTTCAAGTTCTTTTTAGATCAAAAATGGCGACTCAGAGAAGATTACCTAAGTCAGTAGCTTTCAAGTTTGGTGACTTTGATTTTATGATGAACAATCATGTAGCAACTATCACCAACAAGGAAGGAGTATTAACTGATTTTCATCCAATCATGGACTTTCTGGCGAATGGACCATTAAGTTATGCATTGACAGCATCTCCACAAATTAATCAAGCAGCTGTTTCACAAGCTTGGGAGAATGCTGAGGTAATTGATTCTACTCAGAGTCAATCAGGTAAGATTGTTCTACACTTAGGACAAGACTCATTTGATATTACTGAATCTGTTGTTAATTCAGTACTTCATTTACCTATTAGTTTGATTTATGAGAATGTACCATCTGATGATAATGTGAGAACTATGTTGTCTGAATTAGGTTATAGTGGACCTCTAGACAACATGAGCCAGTTGAATAGGTCTTTTCTTAGAAAGGAATGGTCTTTTTTCTTTGATCAAATTGCTAAATGTTTTACTGGTAAATGTAGTTCTTTTCAGTAAATTACTTCTGTTACATCACATATTGCTTAAAGTTTGCTTTATGACAGAGTAATTAATATTGGTCACATTATCTTAAGTCAGATAAGTATTAAACTTGGGTTAAGAGATCAAAATAGGAAAATGGTTTATTATCATAGATTTATGCAATTGTTTATTAACCATTTTATTCCTGATGTTGAAGCTAGAATTGGTAGGGAACATTGTGTTTCTTCTTATGTACAGCAAAAGAGAATTTTCTCTGACATTATAAAGAAGGACAATGAAAAGAATCTAGATGAAATACCTGCAATTCATTATCCACATTATTTTCAGGTAATTCTTAAAACTCATCTTCCTACTCTCTACAATTCTTCTTTCTTTTGTGGTGAAATGGCTCAGGAATCTCATTTGGAGGAGAACCCACCTGTGTCTACCCAAGTAGCCCAAAACATTATAGTCTCTGAAACAATTCAAGAACCAAATTTTGATCCACAGCCTATTGTTTCAAAGAAACCAACCTCGGGTGTTTCTCAAAAGACATCAGTTGTAAGGAAGAGAAGATTTGTTGTGTCAAGTAGTAGTAATTCTAGTGAAGATGATGATGATTTAACTCTTGCTGAGAGAGCAGAATTGAAGGCTGCAATTCAACTTTCTCTGTTAGCACAAAGAGATGAAAAACCTAGCCACAGCCAGGCTGCAGTCTCCAAAAAGGCTGTAGTTCTTAAAAAGGGAAAACAGTTACTGGATACTGTCTCTCAAAAGACTGTGTCTATTGAACAAAGATCTCATCCCAAGATCACTTCTGTGTCTACACCTCTTGAGTCTTCTCAGGATAAATCTTTTGCTCACTATACCAGGAGAACAAGGAGAAAGATTCAATTGTCACCTACACACACAGAGTCTAGTCCAACTAACATTATGCAGGTTTCTACATATCAAGCTACATCTATGTCAGTATCTGACAAGAGAGATCTGGATATTGATTCTTCATGGGAAACTACATTGTCATACAGAATGGCTATGGGACTTATCTCTCTAAAAGTGAAGCTTTCCAGGCCAGTTCTAAATTTTCTAAGTGAAAGTGTTCCTAGACTTTCATTTCCTGAAGAATATGGACTTCTACATCAAAGACTTGACTTAATGAAGATGTATTTCTATGTATCTGTCAGAAGACAATTAGTCAAGAAACTTGGACTCTCGAAGCATGTTGCACTTCAATCACTTCATGCATATTTATTTGACAAAGATGTCATTATTGAAGATGCCTCAGCTCAAGGTGAACATCTGGAGGAAGTAGATAGAAGGAAGCAATCAACAGAAGGTACTATTGCACCAGTGGTGAATAGTAGGACAGATCAGATCATAGTCACTATAACACAAGAACCATCTAGTCAGAGGAAGGATGACTCATGAACTGTGATAGCTGATGCTGAAAGGACTTCTGTGATGACTGAGAATGCAAGTGAGATACCCTATGATATGGGAGGAATAACTTTGACTGGTTTTCTTGAAGATCAAACAAACATTGTTCAGTCAGAGTCTATCCACCTTGAGGGTGAGTCTCAGCAAACAACACTTAAAGACGGTGATGTACTAACTATGGTGTTTAATGAAGTATTACTGAAGACATCAGAGTCTAGTAAAGAACCTGAAAGTGGTATACTGGAGCCTGTAGTCTCTGGAAGGAAAGAAGATGATTGTAAGGGTTCAGAGACTATAGCAGCTCACTCCTTGGAGAAAACCTCAAGCCCCTTGCCATATGAGGAACCCTCTCTCCATGTGAGTTCAGGTATAAAAACTTCTTCTAAACTCTATTTTTCTGTAGGTCATGAGAGCACTTATCCAAATTTGAGTGATACACTTGAAAAGATGGACTTAGATCCACAAACTGAGAGGCTGGCTCCTGACCAGGCAAAAGGTGAGGTAGAAAGAGTGTTGACTTTAGTAAGTCAAAGTGAGAATGAGGGTATGGATGATCAACTCCATAGTGAGGGAGAGAAAATTAGGAAACCATCATTTGATTTCTGGGATCAGGTTTTTCCTGAATCTTGGTCTGAAAATTTGGGTATGGATGCTGGTACTTATTCATTCATCAAAATGTATCAGAAGAATGACCTAGCACATCACAATGCAAAGCCAGAAGTTAAAGCTCAGAAGCAAAAGGAGAGGCTTGCAGGAATCATTAACAGAAGAGGTGCCAGGATAAAGCAATCTCTTGATACATATGTACCAGATGAAGTTCCTAATGATCCTAGTGTTCCTTTGTATGTACTTCCAATATCAGCTAGAATTGAGACATCTACAGTCTCTGATCACTCTAAGGAGGAGTCAGGATTTGAAGATGTTAGTACACAGAATACTGGTGAAGGAGATGATGACCATGTTTCATCTCCAGATCAGAAAGATGCAGATGTTGATAATTCTAATCAGATTTTATTACTTGAATATCATACAACTCAAGCAACTTCTTCTACAAGACTTGAAGATATAGTTCTTTCTGATTATGATTCTGAAGATACTAGAAGCACTTCCAACATTGAAGTTCATTCTGATGTTTTGAAAGATATTCAGAATTCTCAAATTGCTATGCAAACAAGACTTCAATCACTTGAAGATAACCAAGTCACAATTATGGAAAATCAAGCAGTTCTGATGAATATCATTTGTTCTGTTTCTGAATCTCTTGGAATTAATGTTGCTGATGTCAAAAAGGGGGAGATAAAGACAATTCAAAGACAACAACAACAACATCAGACTGGGGGAGATAAAGAGCAGACAAAGGGAAGTAGAAAGAAGAACTAGGAGTGATAGTGGTGAATCTCAGCTAGGGAATGGTAAAGGAAGAGCAGCATTAATAGTTAAAATTCTTTCTTCTAAGTACTAGATAAACGTCTACATCTGGGAAGGAGGTACTTAACTTCATAACTCTACATTCATAAATTCTATTCTGGTTGTATTGTTATATGTTTTAACATCCACAACTTAGATTTATGCTTCAGATTTTAAAGCATAAATAGGGGGAGATTGTTAGGAATAATAATTCATAAGTTGTGATGTTAAGAATAGAATTTACACATTATACTTCTTGTAATCCTGATCTTATAAAGGATTTAGCACTATATATAGGATTTATGTGTAAAACAGTTATCTGTACAGTTTAGTCAGGAATGAACAGTGTATCGGAGACTACATGTCAGGAACAAAGAGCAAATCCTGATGACGGTCTAATACTGATGATGATCAGATACTGATGCAAGATGAAATCCTGATATCATTCATGTTACTGATGATGTCATTGTGGATGCTACAGAAACTGGCAAGTGCTATAAAACAGGATCGTTGTTTGAAGAACAAGCAAGAAGATATTATGAAGGAAAGAGTTTTCTATTGAAGGAAACTATCGACTAGAAGGCAGAACATTGTCATGTATAGATTATATCTTTCTGTTATTAGTTGATAGGTAGCATTATAAATACTCTCTCAATATCATTGTAAAGAGCGTGTGTTGTGAGTTCGTGTGCGTAGCTCTGTATAAGGTTTGTATTCAAGAGTTCGAAACAAACAGAGAGAGATTTGTATTGTCAGCAGCTGCTAAAGGTATTGTACACCTTTGGTAGAGTTTGTATTTGATCTTATTAATACAAACAGAGTTTGATTCATTCGTTTATTCTTGTTCATATAATCAAGCAAAAATCAGACACGATTATATAACTTGTATTCAACCCCCCCTTCTACAAGTTATTCGAGTTAACATATTTCCTGTTCTTTTAAACTCTAGGAGATCACTCCAGAACCAAAGCTAAAACAATATCCTAATGTGCTTTTTATATCATCCTCACATCCAGCTAAATCGCCATCAGGAGTCTAAAATTTTCAACTTGACTAAACTTTATCCCATAATCAGTTGTACCTTTAACATATCGTAAAACAAATTCCAAGCATAATGCATATACCTTGAGAGGATACTCACAATATGGACGGACCTAGCGCGTGGCAGGGGGTGCGGTCGCGCACCCCTTCATCAAACATCAATTAAAGTCACGTACCCTGGGTTCTAAAATATGGCGCAGATATATATAGGTGAGGACTGAGGAGGTGAGGAGGAGAGCCTAAGGAAGAAGATGAATACATACAACGTCCTGTATGTATAGTTTGTCTCCCCGCACGTACATTAGTCTTTTTAAGTTAAAAAGAATTGGGCATGTCTTGTTTTTTAACTTAATTATTGAATTGGGCATGTCTTGTTTTTTTAACTTTTGGGCATTTTACTATATTCTCTTACAAACAAAACAATAAGGTAATTGATATTAAGATAATAACATTTCAACTACATTTTCTTTCCGCTGTCTCCGCCTCTTCTATCTCCTTTTTCACCTCTTTTGACCCTAGCCAGTGGCTGCTCCATTGCTCTTCTTGGTACAAGAATCTTGCTACCAAATTAATCTTTTTAAGGTATCACTTATTTAAACTCTAAACTTATTTGATTATACTTACTAGGGAGAAGAGCAATGGAGCAGCCACTAGTCTCTTTTTAAGGTATCACTTATTTAAACTCTAAACATTGACCAAGTTATTTATTAAGTATCTTTATTGTGAATGAATTAAAAAATTTCTTCTATATAAATGTCACTCCCCCTTTATTACATTTCTAGTTCCGCCCCTGACTCACAACATTCATAATATTCGGCCTAGTTGTCGTCAAATACATCAAGCATTAAATTAAGCTTCTGTAGAGTCCTTCATCGACTTTAGGAGAACCATCTTTTTCATGGAACCTCTCTTTGTGTTTCATCGGGGTCGTAAAAGGCTTGCACTCATCCAAACTTCTTGAAAATTTCCTTCGCGTATTTCTTTTGACATATGAAAATGTCATTAGTATTATGCTGCACTTCCATGCCAAGAGAAAATGTCATTTTTTCGAGGTCTGTCATCTCGAACACATCTTTCATTTCTTCTTTAAAGTTTGTTGAGTATTGAATACAGAAAAAGAATACAGAGGGGGGGTGAATGGATTCTTGAACTTTTCTTGTCTCGAGTCGATGTAGCAGATAAGTGTTTATGTGTGCAAGGTGTAGGTGTGGATAAAGAACAACACAAGACACAATATAACTTTAATCTAATGTATTATTAGATAAAGGTTTCTACAATCTGTGAATACAAATGATAGTATTCTCAGCTTCGTTTTTCTCAGATAGATATAGCTTACAGTGTATGAAAAACTTGACTCTTCAAAAGTTAATAGCTAAGGAAGCGGGGCTGTATCCTTATAGCATGGATACAACCTACTTACTACAAATAAGGTAGCTAAACAAATTACTTTCTAGTCTGTCTATCCTTTTTGAGTAAGTGTCCAAACGTTTACAGATTTGACTTTGCAAAGCCTGTTCAGATCCACTTATTTAGCCCTTTGTCTCTTCTATATCTCTCCAAGCTTCCTTGTAGGCTTTCCAGAGCACGTTACAGATTGTGGTCCATAAAGTGCATTGGCTTGTTGTAGGTTTCTTACTTGTACAATTTCTTCAGTATTTTGTCTCCAAGAATGTATTCGAGAAGTGACTAAGTAAGTGATTCGAGAACTAGAATTGACTTGATCGATAACTCTGAGTTCTCGAACACTGTTATATTGACATATCGAATTACTTCTCGAATAGCTCTTTTTCATCAGGATTCCTTGAGTTGTCGAATAGAACATTTGACTTATCGAATCCTCGAGATATCGAATAGCTTTCTGAGTCCTTGAGATATCGGATGGAACTTTGACTTGTTGACTCTTTGAGAACTCGAATACTACTTTTGACTTGTCGACTTCTTGAGTTCTCGAACAGAGTAATAGACATATCGAATCTCTGAGATATCGAATGAGATATCGAACAGTGTATTCAGAGATATCGAATAGTGTCTTGAGATATCGAATCCCTGACTTCTCGAATGCTGGACTTCTCGAATAGACAAAACTACTTCTCGAATTGGTACTTAGGCAATTTCTTCACTTTCTTCAAATCCCAACTGTGATTATTTGACAGTCTTTATCTTCTTGCTTGAGGCATGAACCTTGGAACTTCTTTCAAGCATTATTCTTGACTTTATAAGTACAGTTACACAACTAGGATTTGGTGCCTATTACAAGTACAAAACAAGTAGAGACTCTACAACTAGAGGTTCCCTCAGTTAAGAGGTCATGTAAGTAATGCAAAGCATTACAAACAATTAGGCTTGTTATTAGATGTAAACAGGCATGCCTCTGTGACTAACAATCTCCCCCAAATTGTGAGTGAGACCCTTAGTCACAATTTCATGTCTGATAACAAGCCTAACATACATAAAGAAAAAACTTGAAAAGTACAGGTTTGAAATTTGATTGAGCACATGAATGAATAATCTTACAGTATGATGAAATACTAGCCATTCTCATTTGATTCCATCTTCATTGCTTTGGCTTGTAGATCATCATATGCTTTCTGTTTTCTTTCTTTCTCTTTTCTTGCATTCTCATCCATGGCCTTTATGATCTCTGCCAAAGCATCCAATTCTTCAAGCATGATAGAGTCTTTGAAATCTTCAAGTACTGGTTTTAGAATGTTGGCAGGATAGTGACTGAGTAGGTTCATTCTTATATTGACATTATCTCCATTTCTCCTCCTATACTTCACCACATAGGGATTGAATTGAACTCTACACAATCCTTTTGCCCTTAGCTTTTCTACTTCAACTTCCAGCCTATCAATCTCCTTCTCCCTTTCTAGCCATTTCTCAAAGCATCCATTTCTTATCTTATCAGCATAGTCTCTTTTCATTTTTACAAAATCAATCAACTTCAGCTTCCATACTTTCTCCACTTTGTCTTCAGAATCCAATAATGCAATGATTCTTTCTATTTCATATAGCTTGCCCCAATTTTGACACTGTCCTTGTTTGAATTTCTTCTCCCTTCCATCAGTATATCTAATCTCAAGGCAGTTATTCATAATGGCAGCATAGTAGATTCTTTGAGCTCTTAGATATTGCAATTGGTCTTCATCAAAATCTTCATCTAATGGTTGGAGTTTTAAGCCTGGATAGATTGTCAGAGTCCTTGATTTGGATAGCTTTGGTTTCCTTGCAACTTGTTTGAATTTGATCCTTTTTACATGGTTGTCTGGCAGTAGCATGTGACCTTTGTTTGTAGACCATTGTAGTATTCCATTAGGAGTTTGCTTTTTGAAACACACAGATGGTTTCTTGACTTGAATCTTCTTTCCTTGAGTTGGCAAAGCAGTTGCAGAAGCCATTGATTCAGATTTTGGTAGGTCATTGCTAACAGCATTCACCCTAGACTCAGAGTCTTGTGTTGTGGTGAGATTACTGTTAGTAATGCCTAAGACTTGCTGCTTTCCACTCTTTCTCTCATACACCTTTCCACCATCTCTGTCATCATCTTTCTTCTTGCTTCTACCATCCCTTTTCTCCTTATCATCACCACCATTATTCCTCCCTTGAGATCCACCTTTGCTCCCACTCTTGTCTTGATCATCCTTATCTTTGTCTGACTTTCCCTCTTTAGCAATAGGCTTGATGTCTGACTGAGAGTTGATAAACTTCACCAGAATGTCAAGAGCCTCTATTTCAGATATAGATTTTCCACTCTTTGAATGTAGAACTCCAGCCAAAAATTTTATTGTAGACATGTTGTTTGATTTGAGGTGTTGGCCAAATCTGAAGGCAACAATGTCTTGATTCTTTTCATACAAGATACAGTGAGGCTGAGGAACTACTTGAGGCAATTGAGATTTCATGCACTTGGTGAGAATCTCTTTGAGCATGTTGTTGTCTGATGAGTTATTCCTTTCTATCTTCCTGATAATTGTTCCAAGTTCAGAGCTGGATAGAATTTGCAAAGCTTCAATGTGGATGTGAAAGAGGTTCTTGGTAGTGTGGACTAGGACTTCTCTATCATTGGTAGTGATGATGGCATAAGGATTAGTTTGAACAATTTCTCTTCTCACTACAGTGACTAGAAACACATCTTGCACAAGAAACTTGATGTAGTCAAAGTAGTGGAAGTTTGCCCTTCTTCTCAGCTCATGTAGGTGCTTCAGAAAGGCTATGTCATGGTATAGTTTAGAATTTGCAGTTTCTTGACATACCCTTTGAGTAAGAACATTTCTGAATTCTGAAGGTTCACCTTGAAGAGATTGCTTAGCAATGTCAGGAATGTCGAATTCATATTATGGGGACTTCTCTTCAGTTTCAGATGGAGGGATAGATGGAATCTTGGCCTCTTCATCTACAGCCACTTTCTTCAGTTTTTCCTCCTTGAATGCTATCTTTAATTTCTCAGACTGATTTGACTTAGCAGTTCTTGGTTGACCACCCTCATTTATTGTAATGCTTTTCTCCTTAGGTTTCTCCCCCTTAGATTTTGAGTTCCTTAATGTCCTCTTCTCCCCCTTAGGCTTGTTGTCAGGCACAGAGGCTGTAGAAGTGACCTTTAGGTTGGAAGAAACTTCAGGTAGAGGGAGTCCCATATGCTTCATTATGGTAGAAAGCATCTGTTGTTGGTTGAGAAGAACATCAGCATTGGCAGTGGCTTGAATGTCCAACTTGTCATTCAGAGCAGCAACAGTGTCTGTTAACTGAGCATTGGATGTCTTGAGATTGACCACCTCCTTTTCCAGAGTATCCACCTTGGTGAATAACTCAGTGGCCTTGAAACCAGAAATAGATTGATCCTTGAGTCTTTGAACTTCATATTTGGTCATGTCATGCACAGGAACCTCAGTTACCAGCTTATCCCCATATTGATTCTTGAACATTGTTTTCAGCATGGCATTGGAGTCTGTGGTTTGATCAGATAGAGATTAAAATTTATGCCCCAGACTTGTGATAGCATCCTTTAGCAGTGCTAGCCCATGATCCATCTTGGTGCAGGTGGTGTTACAGTATTTGAGGTCTTTAAACACACTGTCCAACTAAGGGAATTTGGCAGCAAAGGTCCTCTTGATTTCTTCCACTTTAGTAACTGTCTCATCACACACCTTACTGACTTCAGATTTGACTCCTTTTCCAAGATAGTGGGCAGCCTTGAGAAATCCCTTGTAATAATCATTCATGGTGTGACAGCCCCAAATCCGGGGTCAAGGATTCGGGCCATCAACGACCAATTTCCATTTAATAACACTTCATCCTTGGCAACTGGAGTATAAATGCATAATAAAACTCACAATAGACCCCACACTTAAATATTAACACACACACCAGTCATATGCTCAGAGAACAACATTCACCATAATAAAAGTTTAGAGTTAAACAGTTATTACAAACCCAGAATCTTACTAAGTACATTGCTGAATAATACTTCGACATGAAGCATTTCAACAATCAAAAGTTTATTACAGGCTTACACACTTAATTATACATAAGGCTACCAGGACCCGTCTGCCTCTACGCTACCTCAGGAATCGGTGCCAGTGTGCTCTCAAAAGGTCGCCTTCCCCCTACCCTCTTGCGGGGTGTTTTGCGGAGTATCGGCATACCTAGCTGTATATACATAAGTAGCAAGAATGAGCTAAAATAGCTCAGCAAGATAAAATCTATCAACTAGCATCAAAGGAAAGTAAATCATCATATATATGTATTAAACAAAACAATTTTTAGTTATTATGGAAAGAAATGTTATTTTCGTTATAGATATACTTTCCAATTATCTTTGTACAAAAAGAAATATATAATATTATTCTATCAGTCTCTCTTCTAATATCATATAAAATCAATATACCATCTCAGTGTACTCTTCCAAGATAATATGAAAATTTGAACAAATCTTTCGCTATCATCTTCTCATTTCCTTCTTATGCAACGATTATATAATTTAATATAAAATCAGTTTTCCTTCATCGGTAACAGTAATTCCATCATTTCATATCATTTTTCTGTTTTCAGTATAGAAATTTGAAAACCATTTTTCAAATCTTTCTTTTTAAGTTTTGGGGATATCTGTTGGCGCCAGATACGTAGGACGATGATCAGTCGCCTGACCGTATCCGCTCTCTGTTTACTGCTAGTAGAAGGGATGATCCCTACCTGGTAATCAACCCTGGAGGAAGGCTACCTGCTACATCCTCCCTTGGCATCTTCGTGCCGAAAATATTGAGTGCTGGACTGTGCCACTCCCACACAGCCTCTTACGCTTATTGTTGCAATGCCGGACTGTGCCACTCCCACACAGCCTCTTACGCTTATTGTTGCAATCCCCCTTTTTGGTCAAAATCATTATTCCATTTATAAAACACCATTTCACATTTATCCTCACCTTTAAAATATATATATCATAATACTTTAGATATGACTCAGACATCTCCTCTGTATTCAATAAAATTCAATACTCTTATATATATATATATATATATATATATAAAATATTCCATCTACTTTTAAAAGTAGTAGATAATAATCAAATAATACTTATTAAAGCACAATATTTAAAAAGGATAACATTATAAATCATATAACCTTAGATAATAACTGATACCATTTTTTCATATAACTCTAGATAACAACTGATACCATTCTTTCATATTCTCTTATTCATAAGGCATGTTCACTTCATGCATAATTATCTCTATGTATATCCATATCCATCTCATACTCATATCCATATCCATATTCATATACATCTTCATATACCTCTCCTTTTAATATCAATAATCAAGGAAAACAAATTCTTAACAATATAGTAACAATAGCATCACATATATATATTCCATGAAATCAAGTTTCTTTGAAGATAAATAATTTCCAAGTAGGGATAGAAAAGATCTTGCCTCGATCTCTGTATCCTGGAAGTATGGCTCGTGGCTCTCCCGAAGTTTCTATAAACACAAAAAGGACCGTCGTTAGAATACTATATTCCTTTCTCACTTCACCTTTATATAACAACACCCTTAATGCTTACTATGTGAATAACATGCTATTATAACCCAAATGTTCCAAGAACTTAACCATTTTTAAAATCAATCAAAGTTTCAATGTTTCTCATCATTTCCCCTAACGACCACACTTAACTGTAAAAATTCTCAGAAAATATGGATTTCGAATTTTACTACAAGGTCAACTGGTAATGCCTCTTTGACTACCCTACTACAATATCCCAAAATTTTATAATTTTTAAAAGTGTGTAAGTATGTCAACTATAACCTCAAAGTTGCCACAATTGCGTTTTCTCGGTTTCTGAACAGCTTTAACTAAAACTGACTTTTCTCCTAAATCGTACATCAGATTTTAACGCACTTTATATCAAAACGATCTATGAACTAAGCTCTATCATCTCTTGGTCACTTGGGGGTCTGGACAGTAAGGTACCGTACGGGTATAGTGTCCAAAAACAGGGCATTTACTTGGTCTAACGAAAATCGGACATTATAACGGCTATATTTCGGACATTCCAAAAAAAACCATTCCATCACAACCAAGCCATATAATCATCCACCACTCCATACACATCAATATTACATCCTCATAATCCATATAATCAGTGGTGAGGCCTCAATACCATCACCCAACAATCAATCAAAATTTATGCTAGCTAACATCACAATAATCACTTTTAACCACACATCATCCATTAACATCACTAAAACACACATAATAAAAAAGGGTTAGGGTTTATACCTTCCTTGATGCTCTTATATCCACAATCAAGCTTGGTTAACCTTGGTATGGCCTTGGATGGTTCTTGGGAGGCTTTAGATGGATGATCTAAACATGGGAATTCAAGAAAACTTCCTGACTAGTAAAACACGCAACATTGATTGGCCAACACGAAGCCCTTCTGCTCGTTTTCTGCTCGAGGCTCCTGAACGAAAGTTGTAGAGAATCTCACAAGGTGTCCAGAAAGCTAAAGATCGCCCAATTTCATTGAGAATTGAGTGAGATATGACTGTTTTACTGAGACTGATCTGTTTTGGCCGAATGGAATGAAGATGGAAGGGGAGAGAGATTTTTGTGTTTTGGTTGATCTTATCTTGGTGATTACTTGTTAATTCTAGAGTGTCTTAGAAGCTTGGAGATATTTTGTGATTAAAACCATGTTAAAAGACTAATCTACCCCCTTAAACATGTGTTAGTGGATGGTGATGTCACTTGATGGTCTAATAATCTCTTTTCTTGTTTTTCTAAGTATTATGCTAATAATCTTGGATAATAATAATGTGGTATGTATCCTTGCTATATTACTAATCTTGGTTGTTTGGTTTCCATACTCGTCCAATTGTGATTCGTTTCGAATGTACCTCATTATCTCAGTGGTTTTTGAAATCATTTAAAGATCCAAATTCCTTGGGTATTTCCTTAACTTAATAATCCCTTGGTTTAACCTAAATCTTCTAATTCCTCAATATATAATTCCTTTAATATTTCCATGCTCCTTAATATCCAATAGCAGCTTATTTGAAATCAAAATCCTCAAAATCCATATTCAGGAATTTCTGAAATCTATCGTCATTTCGAGTCACTTATTTTCATTGTATAACACTAATATGGTTTCTGTTTACTCATTTTCTATTTCTCTTATAGAGTACCTACATACCATTTCTATAAATCCTCAAAATTTACTATTCATTTGATCACTGTAGCATTGCTAAAGTTAGGGAATATTACAGTCTTCCCCCCTTAAAAGGATTCCGTCCCGGAATCACGTTGAAAATGTCCATAGATACTTTTTCCATCCACACCTTCTAACTTCTACACCCCTTTCCCTATCCTTTTTCCTTCATAATATCTCTATCTTGTTTGCGCAAAAATACACCATCATAAACTTGCTTGTCATTCATCAGCATGCCATTTAGCTTATCAATAATAGTGATTTCACTATCTTTATCTTGCAAATTTCTTCCTGTTTCAGTCATTCTATATTATCTCATCTCTCATTCCTCTTTTGACTAAGGGTATCGGCCACCACATTGGCCTCCCCTGAATGGTAGTGTATTTTATAGTCATAATCCTATATCCTCAGGTTTAATCTCCAACTATTGTTTAGCTATACCTTGATCCTTATCATGACATAAAATATTAATATTCCAACATTTTTATATATCATCTCTGTAAAATTTTCCAGAAAATAAGCTATAATAATATTCCTTGAAACAATTGTAAGAAAATATCAATTATAATATATATTTCCTGTTCGTACTTATACGGGCAGATAATTTCCCCATTATTCCCAAATCTCCTTTTTATAGAGTTCTCTGACTCTTAACAGATATTGATTTGGACGACACGAGAATAACTCACTTTCTTATATCACAATAGTTTACTTTCTCACAGATAGATTATTCTTATCTATTTTATCATCCCATTTTTACCATTCATTGACTTAGTCGATCCCTAACCAAACATTTACACTTAAGAGGTCAAATTAGCGCGTATTTGCAATTTCCCCCGGATACCTTATCCCATATGTCTATTGTTCACTATACGCTCTTTACATCTTACTGATCCACCTTAGTTCCTTCATGATATACCATCTATTCCACCTCTGTAATTTCCCTTTATTATTCTCATCAAAATCTTTACCTCAAGTTTTACTCATTCATACTTTTTGGATTAATCCTTTGAATACTTAACATCTTTAATCTCTCTCTCTCTACTTAGGGTATTAGTCACAATATTGGCCTTCCCCCACTAATAGTTATTGCACCTCGAGTCCTTTATTAATTATCCCCACTTCCTTTGTTTATCCTTATTCTGACTCTATCCTCAAAATACACCTTACTTTCAATAGTAAATCTCAATTATGCCTTAAAATTCCTCATTTTCTTTTCTCTTACTAATCATCAAATATTCCCATTTCTTCTCACGAAATTCCTTTCTCTCTTATATTAAAACGCTTCTAGCTCTAATTATCTCTTATTGAAATTTCCCTTGGAATCTCAAGTTTCCTCGTATAATCACGTATACCCTAAACTTTACTTCCATTATCCCATCCATTAATGAAATCTTCTATATTCGAAACAATTTATAGAATTTAAGAAACTTTGATTTGGAAACGACCCCAGAAACAAGCAAGGGTCCCACAACAATTTATAAATTAAGAGTTTTAAATAACTTTTATTTGAAACAAAAGGATATTTAAGAAATCAATATTATGGAAGAACCCATATGTCACACAAGTGAGGGCGTCCCCTCCGACTCTCAATCACACAGACAGATTGTCCTTGTGTATATATATAGGGTTGTTCCTCTTAGTTGGAGTAAGAAATATAAAGAAAAATTTTAAATCACGATGATAAATACCACCTTCCGAAAATAATCTTAGAGGAATATTTTGACTAAGATAGATCGAATAGAATTTTGAAATACATTCCAGAGGTACCAGAAAAGTTTGAAAAGATACCGACCCTTAATGAATAAGAGGTGCCAGATCACAACTGGATTTATCCACCAGTAGAGGAAAATTTGAAACTAAATAACATAATTTAGCAGGGCTTTAGAAAATTTAAGAATAGGTACCGTTAATAGCCTCTGCCCAATTTAAAATCCCAAATAATGGAAGGTTTTCCTCAAATACCATATATATCTTAGACTGCGTACTCTCCAAAATTTCTTAAATTTGGCACTTACCCTTTAGCCTTAAACTATCGTCTTATATTCCCAATTATCGTCATTTACCTAGTCTTGACTTGGCTCGATACTTTCTGCCTTTATCCATAATAGAACACAACCCTCTAATCGATATACTTACGTAATATTGATCGTCTTAGCCTGACACTGCTCCGGTATCAAGGACCCTTCAAATTATACTTCTAAATTGTATATTCTAACATACCACACATACTCACAATATTTTCTAACGTACACTTCCCGTTACCTCAAATATTCCTTTTTCTCATATCAGTCCCATGTGCTATATAAACTTAACACTTTTGGCATAATAACCTTTTCATTTAAGTCAATCTCGGAATGTCTCAGTCTGTCTTGGTCCTTAAGGTATATCTTGGCTTTACCGACCAACCTCAGTTTCACCCTTTCACCTCCACAAAAAATCAGTGTCTATTCACCAATCTACTTACTCTATTACCTCAAACTCCCTTATTTTCCTTTACATCTACCCTAGTATTACGTTTAGGTGGCATGATTCTGTACATAACAATATTCTCCATTATTTACCCAAATTTAGGGTACAATATACAATATTCCATATTCAATAATTATATCACCGATTAACACATTTATATATATATCCCTAGCCACTCACGAACATAACTCGACTCACTCATTTCCTCTCCATCTATAATAAAACATAAACCTTTATTAGTAATAATCTATAAAATTATAATCACTACTTAGAATAAATGCTTCGTTCGATAAACCACCCTTGAACTCGATGTGAGTTCACAATTTATATTATTACTGATATATTTATTATTATCATTATTGTTCCTGAGCATTACGACTCTTAGCTCTGATACCATCTATGACAGCCCCAAATCCGGGGTCAAGGATTCGGGCCATCAACGACCAATTTCCATTTAATAACACTTCATCCTTGGCAACTGGAGTATAAATGCATAGTAAAACTCACAATAGACCCCACACTTAAATATTAACACACACACCAGTCATATGCTCAGAGAACAACATTCACCATAATAAAAGTTTAGAGTTAAACAGTTATTACAAACCCAGAATCTTACTAAGTACATTGCTGAATAATACTTCGACATGAAGCATTTCAACAATAAAAAGTTTATTACAGGCTTACACACTTAATTATACATAAGGCTACCACGACCCGTCTGCCTCTACGCTACCTCAGGAATCGGTGCCAGCGTGCTCTCAAAAGGTCGCCTTCCCCCTACCCTCTTGCGGGGTGTTTTGCGGAGTATCGGCATACCTAGCTGTATATACATAAGTAGCAAGAATGAGCTAAAATAGCTCAGCAAGATAAATTCTATCAACTAGCATCAAAGGAAAGTAAATCATCATATATATGTATTAAACAAAACAATTTTTAGTTATTATGGAAAGAAATGTTATTTTCGTTATAGATATACTTTCCAATTAAAAAGAAATATATAATAATATTCTATCAGTCTCTCTTCTAATATCATATAAAATCAATATACCACCTCAGTGTACTCTTCCAAGATAATATGAAAACTTGAACAAATCTTTCGCTATCATCTTCTCATTTCCTTCTTATGCAACGATTATATAATTTACTATAAAATCCGTTTTCCTTCATCTGTAACAGTAATTCCATCATTTCATATCATTTTTCTGTTTTCAGTATAGAAATTTGAAAACCATTTTTCAAATCTTTCTTTTTAAGTTTTGGGGATATCTGTTGGCGCCAGATACGTAGGACGATGATCAGTCACCTGACCGTATCCGCTCTCTGTTTACTGCTAGTAGAAGGGATGATCCCTACCTGGTAATCAACCCTGGAGGAAGGCTACCTGCTACATCCTCCCTTGGCATCTTCGTGCCGAAAATATTGAGTGCTGGACTGTGCCACTCCCACACAGCCTCTTACGCTTATTGTTGCAATGCCGGACTGTGCCACTCCCACACAGCCTCTTACGCTTATTGTTGCAATCCCCCTTTTTGGTCAAAATCATTATTCCATTTATAAAACACCATTTCACATTTATCCTCACCTTTAAAATATATATATCATAATACTTTAGATATGACTCAGACATCTCCTCTGTATTCAATAAAATTCAATACTCTTATATATATATATATATATATATATATATATATAATATTCCATCTACTTTTAAAAGTAGTAGATAATAATCAAATAATACTTATTAAAGCACAATATTTAAAAAGGATAACACTATAAATCATATAACCTTAGATAACAACTGATACCATTCTTTCATATAACTCTAGATAACAACTGATACCATTCTTTCATATTCTCTTATTCATAAGGCATGTTCACTTCATGCATAATCATCTCTATGTATATCCATATCCATCTCATACTCATATCCATATCCATATTCATATACATCTTCATATACCTCTCCTTTTAATATCAATAATCAAGGAAAACAAATTCTTAACAATATAGTAACAATAGCATCACATATATATATTCCATGAAATCAAGTTTCTTTGAAGATAAATAATTTCCAAGTAGGGATAGAAAAGATCTTGCCTCGATCTCTGTATCCTGGAAGTATGGCTCGTGGCTCTCCCGAAGTTTCTATAAACACAAAAAGGACCGTCGTTAGAATACTATATTCCTTTCTCACTTCACCTTTATATAACAACACCCTTAATGCTTACTATGTGAATAACATGCTATTATAACCCAAATGTTCCAAGAACTTAACCATTTTTAAAATCAATCAAAGTTTCAATGTTTCTCATCATTTCCCCTAACGACCACACTTAACTGTAAAAATTCTCAGAAAATATGGATTTCGAATTTTACTACAAGGTCAACTGGTAATGCCTCTTTGACTACCCTACTACAATATCCCAAAATTTTATAATTTTTAAAAGTGTGTAAGTATGTCAAATATAACCTCAAAGTTGCCACAATTGCGTTTTCTCGGTTTCTGAACCGCTTTAACTAAAACTGACTTTTCTCCTAAATCGTACATCAGATTTTAACGCACTTTATATTAAAACGATCTATGAAATAAGCTCTATCATCTCATGGTCACTTGGGGGTCTGGACAGTAAGGTACCGTACGGGTATAGTGTCCAAAAACAGGGCATTTACTTGGTCTAACGAAAATCGGACATTATAACGGCTATATTTCGGACATTCCAAAAAAAACCATTCCATCACAACCAAGCCATATAATCATCCACCACTCCATACACATCAATATTACATCCTCATAATCCATATAATCAGTGGTGAGGCCTCAATACCATCACCCAACAATCAATCAAAATTTATGCTAGCTAACATCACAATAATCACTTTTAACCACACATCATCCATTAACATCAATAAAACTCACATAATAAAAAGGGGTTAGGGTTTATACCTTCCTTGATGCTCTTATATCCACAATCAAGCTTGGTTAACCTTGGTATGGCCTTGGATGGTCCTTGGGAGGCTTTAGATGGATGATCTAAACATGGGAATTCAAGAACACTTCCTGACTAGTAAAACACGCAACATGGATTGGACAACACGAAGCCCTTATGCTCGTTTTCTGCTCGAGGCTCCTGAACGAATGTTGTAGAGCATCTCACAAGGTTTCCAGAAAGCTAAAGATCGGCCAATTTCATTGAGAATTGAGTGAGATATGGCTGTTTTACTGAGACTGATCTGTTTTGGCCGAATGGAATGAAGATGGAAGGGGAGAGAGATTTTTGTGTTTTGGTTGATCTTATCTTGGTGATTACTTGTTAATTCTAGAGTGTCTTAGAAGCTTGGAGATATTTTGTGATTAAAACCATGTTAAAAGACTAATCTACCCCCTTAAACATGTGTTAGTGGATGGTGATGTCACTTGATGATCTAATAATCTCTTTTCTTGTTTTTCTAAGTATTATGCTAATAATCTTGGATAATAATAATGTGGTATGTATCCTTGCTATATTACTAATCTTGGTTGTTTGGTTTCCATACTCGTCCAATTGTGATTCGTTTCGAATGTACCTCATTATCTCAGTGGTTTTTGAAATCAGTTAAAGATCCAAATTCCTTGGGTATTTCCTTAACTTAATAATCCCTTGGTTTAACCTAAATCTTCTAATTCCTCAATATATAATTCCTTTAATATTTCCATGCTCCTTAATATCCAATAGCAGCTTATTCGAAATCAAAATCCTCAAAATCCATATTCAGGAATTTCTGAAATCTATCGTCATTTCGAGTCACTTATTTTCATTGTATAACACTAATATGGTTTCTGTTTACTCATTTTCTGTTTCTCTTATAGAGTACCTACATACCATTTCCATAAATCCTCAAAATTTACTATTCATTTGATCACTGTAGCATTGCTAAAGTTAGGGGATATTACATATGGCCTCATACACTTCATCAGGGGTCATAGATTTGGCATTGGAACCTAGTGAAGTGATGTATTCCTCCCTTAGATATTGAAGTGCTTCATCAAGAGTAATCTCATATTTTCCTTGCAACCAGGCATCTACATTGCCATATCTCTCATCATCATCAACTATCTTTGTCTTCTGCATCTCCACATCATCCCTATGGCATAGTAGAATGGCTTCATAGTCTGGATTAGGGATGTTGGAGGTGACCAAGTTTTGAGCAATCTTAACAAACTCAGGAATCTGATCCACAACTAAGCTTTGAAGTGCTTCAACCGTTAATTGTGGTGGAACAAACCCTGATCCTGAAGCACTATCATGTTGCACAGGCTTCAGCCATTGTGACAGGAAGTCAGAGCTAGAGCTAGGCAATCTAGACTCCTCAGTTACAGATGCAACTTCTGTAACCGGATGGATTGACTCTACTACTGGTGTCTCCACAGAAGTGGGATGAGTTACACCAGCAGTTGGCACAGGCATAAAGTCTCTAGTAAAAACTAGTGGAACCTCTGTGTTTGTGATGGTGTCATTAGGAGATGCCCCAGCATGCATTCCCTCACCATCTAAATGGGGGTCCTGGGTGGTGAGCAAAGTGTCATGCACTAAGTCACTTGAAATCATTGGCTCATCAAGAGAAAAGAATTCTTGATGATCAATGCCTTGCTCCTCAATTGCTTGAGTTGCAGGCTACAAAGAAATTTGAGTGGTAGATTCTGGAAGAGAAATGTCATTTAGATTAGAGTTTGGCAACTCCCCCTGAGAGATAGAGGGAGTTTCAATTGTGATGTGCTCTCCACTCAGTGTTGTGCCAACCTTATCACTCCCATGTGCTGACTCTATACAGGTAGGTGCATTGGGGAGGATGCTTGATTCTATAGATGCACCCTGTTGAGAGGATACATCTAGTGAACTGTTTGCCCCTGATTTTACAACTTCAGCCATTTGGGTGACTGAAGAGGTGGTTTTAGTTTTCTTCTTCTTTGGCCTGATTAGGGGTGACTCAAGTGCCTCACTCTCTAATTCTACAGCTAATGCTGCTTCAGATAAGATGGTTAAAGGTGCAGACATTACCTCCTTTCTCTTCTTTTTACTAACATCACCCTTTTGAGAGGATGATGCAGTTGGCTCACTGTGTGGTAGAGTGTTTGGTTGAGAGGGTTGGTTAGCAGGCCCTGGGTTAGCATTTTGTTCTACTTTCTTGGGATGTACTAACTGTGACTTTGAGTCAAATGTTGGCATGTTGTGGGGGTAAGTTCTAAACAAACTCTCCATATGGGGAGTTATGTTAAGTCTTACATCCACATCATTCCTAGTCTCCAAATTACCAAAAATGAGTTTGGTCATGGATTTAGGATAGCCTATTCTATTTTTATCTATCCCAGGCAGTTCAATCAATTGAGCATTTTTAAAATTAAGAACAGATTGAATAAAGCGAGGGAAGAAAATGTCAGTACCTCTCTTGGTTGTGTTCTTACAAAGTCTCCCATACAGTTCTTGTAGGATGATTTGACCAACATCTATCTTCTTTCCATAGGCCAGTGCATAGCCAATTTGTTGTACAGGTGCAATGATTTGATCAAAGCTTGATTTCCTTGCCGTGAAGACTTGAAGAAGAGTTGCAAACACATAGCTCCACTCCTTTCTCATATTCTTCCTGTTTAATTTTCCAAGATTGATCCCATCTGAGTAGTTGATGAACTCAAAGAATTCTTTTAACTCTGCATTCGTGGCCATTGTGTCATATGACTCTTGTTGTAGGCCCAGTGCTTGATTCATGTCTGCAGTGGTGATAGTGATTTCTTGGTCCTGAATCTTGCAGTAGATTATGTATGAAGATATTGCGCTTTCCAGGGCTACAACTTCCACAATAGCAGTTCCCCAAAACTATTCTTGAATGTCTAGATACAGTGTTGGGTTAGCAGAGAGTGCATCCTTGATGTATGACTCAGTCATCCACCTTACAAAGCACTTGAAGTTCACATTGGGTGCTTCAACATCACTGGTTAGGGCGATAAAATTGGTATTGAACTTCACTGTTGCCATTGATACAGAAAGAAGAGAAGAGAAAGTAAAGGTTGAAGAAGAAATTTAGCTTTTGGCAGTTAGGGTTTTCAGAGGTTTTGAGAGTTTAGATGCTAGAGAACTCGAATGAAATGAATCGAATAGATGTGAAATTGTATAAGTATGAAGTACTCGAATTGTGTTTTGTATCGACAAGTCGAGCATTCGAGAAGTAGAAAACAACTATTCGATAAGTCAAGAAAGGCTTATTCGATAACTCAAGCAGGTTGAAAACTCACAGCTGGCAGCTATCTAACTTAGAATAAATTCTAAATTAGGTAAAATATATTTTTATGAGTAATTTTGAATTTTGAATAAAAATCCAAAATCGGTTAAAATTCAGCGAGAAATCAGCCTTTTCAAATGATTCGAGAACTCAAACATGCTATTCGAGAACTCTATCAATAGAGAACTGAAATACCTCATTCGAGAACTCACTCATGTCTCTGTTCGAGTTCTCTAAAAGTTACTATTCGAGAACTCAAGAGTGTCCTGAATAGGCTTGTTAGAGAAGTCGACCACTAACACTGAAATGAACCATTCGAGAAGTCTGATTTATTGAACTATTCCTTTTACTCATAGAAACTCAATTTTCACTATCTTTTAAAATTTACCAGCCATATTCATTCAAGAATATTCTAGCAAATTAAACAGTGATTTTCTCAAAATTTCATAGAAATTTCAAGTTAACAAGAAAATATGATTTTCCAAATATGCAACAGATTTGAAATATTTATAAATCATATTTCAGCCAACACTTACTCCAAAAATATTGAGAATTTAGATAAAGTAAGTGTTTACTACTACAACAATCTAGATGCTGTATTCACCTAGCCAGAATCTGAAGAATTCAGCATTCCAATCTCACTAACCAACCTTGTGAAGGTGGCTTCATCTAATGGCTTAGTGAATATATCAGCTAGTTGTTTATCTGTAGAAACATAATGCAACTCAATGGTTCCATTAGTTGCATGTTCTCTTATGAAATGATATCTGATGTCAATATGCTTTGTTCTAGAATGATTGACAGGATTGGCAACTATAGAGATTGCACTTGTGTTATCACACATGATTGGAATTCTTTCCAACACAAGTCCATAATCTCTAAGTTGATTTCTAATCCAAAGCACTTGAGCACAGCAACTTCCAGCAGCTATGTATTCAGCCTCAGTTGTAGAAGTTGACACAGATTGTTGTTTCTTGCTATACCAAGAGACTAACCTTTGTCCAAGAAACTGGCAGCTACCTGAGGTGCTTTTTCTATCCACTCTGCATCCAGCATAATCAGCATCAGAATAACCAACCAGATTGAACCCTGTGTCCTTAAGATACCATAGACCCAAGTTTGGAGTGCCCTTCAGATATTTAAAGATCCTTTTTATAGCAATCAAATGTGATTCTTTTGGATTTGATTGAAACCTTGCACACAAGCATGTAGCAAACATGATGTCTGGCCTACTTGCAGTGAGATAGAGTAGAGAACCAACCATGCCTCTGTAGACTGAGATATCTACTTTCTTGCCTTTAGTATCTTCATCCAACTTAGTTGCAGTGGCCATGGGTGTCTTTGCAGGTGAGCAATCTTCCAAGTCAAACTTCTTCAATAAATCCTTGATGTACTTGGTCTGACTGCTAAAGATACCATCCTTCCTTTGACTGACTTGCAACCCAAGAAAGAATGTCAACTCTCCCATCATACTCATCTCATATCTGCTCTGCATGAGCTTAGAAAATTTCTCACACAGCTTCTCATTTGTAGAACCAAAAATGATATCATCCACATAGATCTGAACTAGGATAAGATCATCACCATGCTTCTTGTAAAACAGTGTCTTGTCCAGTGTACCTCTAGTGAATTGATTTTCAAGAAGAAATTGTGATAAGGTATCATACCATGCCCTTGGAGCCTTCTTAAGTCCATACAATGCCTTAAGCAATTTGTAGACAAATTCTGGGAAGTGTGGATCCTCAAAGCCAGGTGGTTGTTGCACATAGACTTCTTCTTCCAATTCTCCATTCAGAAATGCACTCTTGACATCCATTTGATACACTTTAAAGTTTGAATGAGCAGCAAATGCCAAGAATGTAATAACCTTAACTTTAGCAAAGCTATAGTGGTCACATGAATAGTAAATTTCGAGGCTTTATAGAAATGGTATATAAGTACTCCATAATGGAAACGGAAAATGAATAAACAGAAACCATATTAGTGTTGTACATTGAAAATAAGTGACTCGAAATGACGATAGATTCCAGAAATTCCTGAACATGGATTTTTAAGATTTTGATTTCGAATAAGCTTCTATTGGACATTAAGGAGCATGGAAATATTATAAGAATTATATATTGAGGGATTAGTGAATTTAGGTTAAACCAAAGGATTATGAAGTTAAGAGAATACCATTGGAATTCGGATTGTTAAATGATTTCAGAACCACTGAGATAATGAGGTATATTCGAAACGAACCACAATTAGATGAGTATGGAAACCAAGCAACCAAGATTAGTAATATAACAAGGATACATACCATATTATTTACCAATGTGATGGGCGTTTTACTTAGAAAATTTAGAAAATAAGAGATTAGAGCATCCAAGTGGTGTCATTAGCCATTAATTTGTTTTTAAGGGTAAATTAGTAACTTTGCAAGGTTTTAAACACAAAATATCTTTCCAAGCTTCCATAACACTCTAGATTAAGCAAGATTAAGATGAAATAAGATCAAAACAAAAGCAAGAAACCTCTCCCCCCATCCATTAGCAACATTCGGCCAAAACCAAGAAAAAGAAGAAAAATAAAACCCAAAACCCAAGTTCTAGCCAATAACAAATCAAGAGAAAAATCATGGAGCTTCTTGGAGGATAGATTAAGACAAGCACAAAGTTTCATAGCAAACCAACATCATTTGCCAAGGTAATAAAATCATGGAAGTTGCTTGATGAATAGTGATGAATAGTGTTTTCTAAGAACTAACTTGATTTTCATGGTTCTTTTAGTTGATTCAAGCTAGGATAAGGTTGTTTAAGGATATATCAAGGATTGTTAAGGGTTATCAAAGCTTCAAGAAGGTATAATCATGCTTGCCCTTTTATATTTATGATGGATATGGTTGTGTTTAGTGATTAAGTGGTATAAATGTTATGATTATGATGTTATAAGTGTTTGTAAGTAATTAAAGTTGAATATGGAAGGAGTATGTGCTTGTAACCATGGTTGGTAAGGTGACCACATGGTGTAGGTGATGGTGTATAAGGTGGATGATTGTTTTGGAGGAGTTTGATTTTGGAAAGTATGAAAATATAGCCGTTATAATGTCCGATTTTCGTTAGACCAAGAAACTGCCCTGTTTTGGACCCCTGTATCAGTACGGTACTCTACTGTCTAAGTTACCAATTGACCATGATGAGATAGAGTTTAGTTCATAGATCGTTTTGATATAAGGTGCGTTAAAATCTGATGAACGGTTTATGAGAAAAGTCAGTTTTGGTGAAAGACGTTCGAAAACCGAGAAAATGTAAATGTGTTAACTTTGAGGCTATAACTACCATACTTAGACATTTTTATAAGTCACGAAATTTTGGGATAGTGTAGTAGGATGGTCAGAGGACCCTTTACAGTTGACCTTGCATTAAAATTCGAAATCTATATTTTCTGAGAATGTTTACAGTTAAGTGTGGTTGTTAGGGGAAATGGTGAAAAACCCCTGAAACTTCGATTGATGTTATAAATGGTTAAGTTCTCGAACCTTTGGGGTAATAGTGATACGTTAAACATATATTAAAGTGTCAAGGGTAATGTTATACAAGAGTGTAGTGAGTAAGAGATGTGGTATTCTAATGACGGTCCTTTTGTGTTTATAGAAACTCCGGAAGAGGGACGAACCATACCATCAGGATACCGGAACCGAGGCAAGATCTTTTCTATCCCTACTTGGAAGTCATTTATCTTCAAAGAAACTTGATTTCATGAAATATATATATGTGATGCTATTGTTACTATATTGTTAAGAAATGGTTTTCCTTGATTATTGATGCAAAAAGGGAAGGTATATGAGTATGATATGAATATGGATATGAGTATGAGTATGAGATGGATATGAATATACATAGAGATGGTTATGCATGAAGTGAACATGCCTTATGATTAAGGGAATATGAAGGAATGGTATCAGTTGTTATATAGAGATATATAAAGGAATGGTATCAGTTGTTATCTAAAGATATATAAAGGAATGGTATCAGTTTTTATCTAGGGTTATATGATTTATAATATTATATTCTTTCTAAGTATTGTGATTTAATAAATATTAATGAATGGTATTTAATACTTTTGAGATAAATGGAATACTCTACGTATATAAAAGCATATTGATTTCATTGAATACAGAGGAGATGTCTGAGTCATAATCAAAGTATTATGACATATATAATTTTTAAAGGTGATGATAAATAGAAATGAAAATGATATATGTGAAGGGAAATTTGAATGGAAATGTGAATGGAAATGGAAAATGTGAAATGGTATTTGATGATTTGAAAAAGGGGGATTGCAACAGTAAGCGTAAGAGGCTGTGTGGTAGTGGCACAGTCCAGCATCCAATATTTTATTTCGGCACGAAGATGCCAAGGGAGGATGTAGCAAGTAGCCTTCCTCCAGGGTTGATTACCAGGTAGGGATCATCCCTTCTACTAGTAGTAAACAAAGAGCGGATACGGTCAGGCGACTGATCATCGTCCTACGTATCTGGCGCCAGCAGATATCCCCAAAACTTGAAAGAAAGAATTGAAAATGGTTTTCAGATTTTTATAACTGAAAACAGAAAAGTGATATGAAATGATGGAATTATTGTTACAAACGAAGAGAAACTGATTTTATATTAATTTATATGATTGTTGTATAAGAAGGAAATGAGAAGATTATAGTGAGAGATTTGTTCAATTTTTATATTATCTTGAAAGATTACATTGAAATGGTATATTGATGGTTACAGCATTCAAGAAGAGGAACTGATATTATACGATGTTAGAAGCGAGATTGATGGAATGATACTATATATTTCTCACGTACAAGGATAATTGGAAAGTTTATATACATATTGAATGGAAATAAAATTCTTCCATAATAACTGAAGTTTGCTTTTGTCTATTATATATATATATAACGGTTTATTTTCCTTTGATGTTAGTAGATAGAAAATTATCTTGCTGAGCTATTATAGCTCACTCTTGCTACTTATTTATATAACAGCTAGGTATGCCGATACTACGCAGAACACCCCGCAAGAGGGTAGGGGGAAGGCGACCTTATGAGAGCGCGCTGGCATCGATTCCTGAGGTAGCGTAGAGGCAAACGGGTCTTGGTAGCCTTATGTATAATTAAGTGTGCAAGCATGTAATAAACTTTTAATTGTTGAAATGCTTCATGTCGAAGTATTATTCAGCAATGTATTTAAGTGTGAGCCTGGGTTGTAATAACTGTTAACTCTAAACTTTTAAAATGATGAATGTTGTTCTCTGAGCATATGACTGGTGTGTGTGTGTGTGTGTGTGTGTGTGTGTATTATTGCGGGGTCAATTGCATAAGTATTAATTTAAAAAAAAAGAAAGAAAAGACCCAAGAGATATTGATATTGAATGGAAATTGGTCCGTGACGGCCCGGATTCATGACCCCGGATTTGGGGCTGTCACAGTTTGGTATCAGAGCTTAGAGTCATATTGCTCAAGAACAAGAGTGATGATAATATACGCATATAGATATATAGGTAAGGATAGAAAATATGAACTCACATCGAGTTCAAGGGGAGTTTATCGAACGAAGCGTTTATTCTAAGTCGTGATTATAATTTTATAGATTATTGCTAATAAAGGTTATTATGCCAAAAGTGTTAAGTTTATGTAGCACACGAGATCGATATGAGAAAGGGAATACTTGATGTATCGGGAAGTGTACGTTAGATAACCTCGTGAGTAATTCCAGGGTGACCTATCATCTCTTATTCAAAAGGGGCCGGTATCTTTTTAAAACTTTCTGGTACCTTTGGAATGTGTTTCAAAATTGTATTTTATCTATCTTAGTCAAAATATTTCTCTAAGATTATTTTCGAAAGGTGGTATATATCATCATGATTTAAATTTTCCTTTATATTTCTTACTCCAACTAAGAGGAACAATCCCATATGTATATACAAGGATGATCTGTCTGTGTGACTGAAAGTCGGAGGGGACGCCCTCACTTGTGTTACGTACGGGTTCTTCCATCATATTGATTTCCCAAAATATTCTTTTGTTTCGAATAAGAGCTATTTAAAACTCTTAATCTTATAAATTGTGGTGGGACACTTGCTTGTTTCTGGGTCTGTTTCAAATCAAAGTTTTTTGAATTCTATCAATTGTTTCAAATATAGAAGGTTTCAGTAATGGATGGGATAATGGAAGCAAGGTTTAGAGTATACGTGGTTATACGAGGAAACTCGAGATTTTAAGGGAAATTTCAATAAGAGATAATTAGAGCTAGAGGCGTTTCGATATAAAAGAGAAAGGAATTTCGTGAGAAGAAAGGGGTATAATTGAGGATTAGTGAGATAAAAGAATATGAGGAATTTTAAGGTATAATTGAGACTTACTATTGAGAGTAAGGTGTATTTTGAGGAAAAAGTCAGAATAAGGATAAACAAAGGAAGTGAGATAATTAATGAAGTTTGAGTATTCTGTCTAAATTCTATCGTATTTTGATATTAAATGTTGAGATTCAAGGATATTGATGTATATAAGGTGATTGACTTAAATGAAAAGGTTATTGTGCTAAAGGTGATACGCTTAATTGCTAAAGTTGAGTTGAGAATATTATGGTATATAAATGAGTTAACTAGTGATATAATTGTGTATATGAGAATGATGTAAATGGGAATGATGTATATTGTACCCTAAATTTGGGTAATTAATGAAGTATATTGCTATATACAGAATCATGCCGCCTAAGCGTAATAATAGAACAAATGCAAGGGAAAATGAGAGAGAGAGGAAGGAAGTCATAATAGGCAGGGTGAAAATGCTCATAATGAACAAGATCGTGAGGAAGAAGAAGATGAATCAACTGGCCAACAAGGAAATCAGGGTGGTGACCCTTTTAACCAATTTATGGAACTATTGAGGCAGAATTTAGCTAATCCACAGGATCCTCAACAACCACATGTTCTCCCCAATCAGGCAGCTAACTCCTTTCGTGCATTTAAGTCATTGAAACCCCCAGAGTTTGAGGGAACTGTTGACCCAGTATTAGCCAGAGCATGGCTGAAAGAAATAGAGAAAGCTTTTGAGATATTGAGGATCGAAGAGGATCAGAAAACAATCTTTGCAACCTATCTCTTAAAGGGAGAGGCAAATTATTGGTGGGAAGCTAAGAAGAACCTAGAAGGAGCGGGAGTGATAACCTGGGAACGTTTCACTAGGCTGTTTTTAGAGAAGTACTCCCCTAGGTATCTGGAAAACCAAATGGAGATGAAATTTCTGGAACTAAAGCAGGATAATCTATCAGTGGCCGAGTATGAGACTAAATTTACTGAATTGTCTAGGTTTGTTCCAGAATTTGTGCGTACTGAGGAACAACGAGCGAAAAGGTTCCAACAAGGATTGAAACCATGGCTACGGACGAGAGTGGCACCGTTTGAGTTAACTGATTATGCTGCGATAGTTCAAAAGGCATCCATTATAGAAGCTGAGAGTGAACAAAACCAGATAGGTCGAGAAAGTAAGAAAAGGAGATTTGAGGGCCAGAAGGGAGGTTCAAGTGAAGGAAGTTACTTTAGCAAGGTTGGTAAAGGACAAAAATCTCAGTTTGTGGGAAAGTCAGGGAGTAACAAGGCTATTAGTGAGACTGTGAATCAAGGTGGCAAATCCTCAGGAACTTTTCAGTCTAATCAAGCACGACCACCCTTACCAGATTGTAGCAAGTGTGGTAGAAAGCATACGGGAGTGTGTAGGAGGTCGGAAATAACTTGCTTTAAGTGCGGACAGAAAGGACACTATTATAACCAGTGCACATCAACTGACAAAATTGATATCAAGTGTTATCAATGTGGGAAATTAGGACACTTTGCTAGAGATTATCGTTCCAGTGGGTCATCTGCGCCGGGACAAAGTATGACTGTTTCAAATAAACCTACTGCCAGAGTGTACAATATGACTTTAGGAGAAGCGTTGAAAAAGCCGGATACAGATGCAGGTGAACATTTTCTCTTGTTATTTAACCTTCTAAGTGTAAATGTTTGGTTAGGAATCAATGTGGTCAATGAATGGTATAGGTAGGTTGACAATCTAGATAAGGAAAATCAGTATCTGTTAGGGGTTAGAAATTCTATGAAAAGGAGAATAAGAGTATTTTGGGAAAAACACAAACTTGTTTGAGCACGAACAGGAAATATATATTATAGGTAGAATTTTCTTACAATTGTTTCAAGGAATCTTATTCTAGCCAAATTTCTGGAGGATTTTACAGAGACAAGATATAATAAGATTGAAGTATTTATATTTTATGTCATGATAGAGATCAAAATACAGATAAACCATAAGTGAGATACACTACCATTCAGGGGAGGCCAATGTGGTGGCCGATACCCTTAGCTAAAAGAGGAATGAGAGATGAACTAATGTGGAATGACTGAAACAGGAGGAGAATGAAAGGGACTGATATTAATAAGCTAAAGGACATGTTGATGAATGACAAGCAAATTTATGTTGGTGTATTTTTGCGCAAACAAGATAGAAATATTATGAAGGAAAAAGGGTAGAGAAAGTGGTATAGAAGTTATAAGGTGTAGATGAAAAAGGGTATATATGGACAGTTTCAAAGTGATTCCGGGACGGAATCCTTTTAAGGGGGAAAGACTATAATAACCTTAACTTTAGCAAAGCTATAGTGGTCACATGAATAGTAAATTTCGAGGATTTATAGAAATGGTATATAAGTACTCCATAATGGAAACGGAAAATGAATAAACAGAAACCATATTAGTGTTGTACATTGAAAATAAGTGACTCGAAATGACGATAGATTCCAGAAATTCCTGAACATGGATTTTTAAGATTTTGATTTCGAATAAGCTTCTATTGGACATTAAGGAGCATGGAAATATTATAAGAATTATATATTGAGGGATTAGTGAATTTAGGTTAAACCAAAGGATTATGAAGTTAAGAGAATACCATTGGAATTCGGATTGTTAAATGATTTCAGAACCACTGAGATAATGAGGTATATTCGAAACGAACCACAATTAGATGAGTATGGAAACCAATCAACCAAGATTAGTAATATAACAAGGATACATACCATATTATTTACCAATGTGATGGGCGTTTTACTTAGAAAATTAAGAAAATAAGAGATTAGAGCATCCAAGTGGTGTCATTAGCCATTAATTTGTTTTTAAGGGTAAATTAGTAACTTTGCAAGGTTTTAAACACAAAATATCTTTCCAAGCTTCCATAACACTCTAGATTAAGCAAGATTAAGATGAAATAAGATCAAAACAAAAGCAAGAAACCTCTCCCCCCATCCATTAGCAACATTCGGCCAAAACCAAGAAAAAGAAGAAAAATAAAATCCAAGACCCAAGTTCTAGCCAATAACAAATCAAGAGAAAAATCATGGAGCTTCTTGGAGGATAGATTAAGACAAGCACAAAGTTTCATAGCAAACCAACATCATTTGCCAAGGTAATAAAATCATGGAAGTTGCTTGATGAATAGTGATGAATAGTGTTTTCTAAGAACTAACTTGATTTTCATGGTTCTTTTAGTTGATTCAAGCTAGGATAAGGTTGTTTAAGGATATATCAAGGATTGTTAAGGGTTATCAAAGCTTCAAGAAGGTATAATCATGCTTGCCCTTTTATATTTATGATGGATATGGTTGTGTTTAGTGATTAAGTGGTATAAATGTTATGATTATGATGTTATAAGTGTTTGTAAGTAATTAAAGTTGAATATGGAAGGAGTATGTGCTTGTAACCATGGTTGGTAAGGTGACCACATGGTGTAGGTGATGGTGTATAAGGTGGATGATTGTTTTGGAGGAGTTTGATTTTGGAAAGTATGAAAATATAGCCATTATAATGTCCGATTTTCGTTAGACCAAGAAACTGCCCTGTTTTGGACCCCTGTATCAGTACGGTACTCTACTGTCTAAGTTACCAATTGACCATGATGAGATAGAGTTTAGTTCATAGATCGTTTTGATATAAGGTGCGTTAAAATCTGATGAACGGTTTAGGAGAAAAGTCAGTTTTGGTGAAAGATGTTCGAAAACCGAGAAAATGTAAATGTGTTAACTTTGAGGCTATAACTACCATACTTAGACATTTTTATAAGTCACGAAATTTTGGGATAGTGTAGTAGGATGGTCAGAGGACCCTTTACAGTTGACCTTGCATTAATATTCGAAATCTATATTTTCTGAGAATTTTTACAGTTAAGTGTGGTTGTTAGGGGAAATGGTGAAAAACCCCTGAAACTTCGATTGAGGTTATAAATGGTTAAGTTCTCGAACCTTTGGGGTAATAGTGATACGTTAAACATATATTAAAGTGTCAAGGGTAATGTTATACAAGAGTGTAGTGAGTAAGAGATGTGGTATTCTAATGACGGTCCTTTTGTGTTTATAGAAACTCCGGAAGAGGGACGAACCATACCGTCAGGATACCGGAACCGAAGCAAGATCTTTTCTATCCCTACTTGGAAGTCATTTATCTTCAAAGAAACTTGATTTCATGAAATATATATATGTGATGCTATTGTTACTATATTGTTAAGAAATGGTTTTCCTTGATTATTGATGCAAAAAGGGAAGGTATATGAGTATGATATGAATATGGATATGAGTATGAGTATGAGATGGATATGAATATACATAGAGATGGTTATGCATGAAGTGAACATGCCTTATGATTAAGGGAATATGAAGGAATGGTATCAGTTGTTATATAGAGATATATAAAGGAATGGTATCAGTTGTTATCTAAAGATATATAAAGGAATGGTATCAGTTTTTATCTAGGGTTATATGATTTATAATATTATATTCTTTCTAAGTATTGTGATTTAATAAATATTAATGAATGGTATTTAATACTTTTGAGATAAATGGAATACTCTACGTATATAAAAGCATATTGATTTCATTGAATACAGAGGAGATGTCTGAGTCATAATCAAAGTATTATGACATATATAATTTTTAAAGGTGATGATAAATAGAAATGAAAATGATATATGTGAAGGGAAATTTGAATGGAAATGTGAATGGAAATGGAAAATGTGAAATGGTATTTGATGATTTGAAAAAGGGGGATTGCAACAGTAAGCGTAAGAGGCTGTGTGGTAGTGGCACAGTCCAGCATCCAATATTTTATTTCGGCACGAAGATGCCAAGGGAGGATGTAGCAAGTAGCCTTCCTCCAGGGTTGATTACCAGGTAGGGATCATCCCTTCTACTAGTAGTAAACAAAGAGCGGATACGGTCAGGCGACTGATCATCGTCCTACGTATCTGGCGCCAGCAGATATCCCCAAAACTTGAAAGAAAGAATTGAAAATGGTTTTCAGATTTTTATAACTGAAAACAGAAAAGTGATATGAAATGATGGAATTATTGTTACAAACGAAGAGAAACTGATTTTATATTAATTTATATGATTGTTGTATAAGAAGGAAATGAGAAGATTATAGTGAGAGATTTGTTCAAGTTTTTATATTATCTTGAAAGATTACATTGAAATGGTATATTGATGGTTACAGCATTCAAGATGAGGAACTGATATTATACGATGTTAGAAGCGAGATTGATGGAATGATACTATATATTTCTCACGTACAAGGATAATTGGAAAGTGTATATACATATTGAATAGAAATAAAATTCTTCCATAATAACTGAAGTTTGCTTTTGTCTATTATATATATATATATAACGGTTTATTTTCCTTTGATGTTAGTAGATAGAAAATTATCTTGCTGAGCTATTATAGCTCACTCTTGCTACTTATTTATATAACAGCTAGGTATGCCGATACTACGCAGAACACCCCGCAAGAGGGTAGAGGGAAGGCGACCTTATGAGAGCGCGCTGGCATCGATTCCTGAGGTAGCGTAGAGGCAAACGGGTCTTGGTAGCCTTATGTATAATTAAGTGTGCAAGCATGTAATAAATTTTTAATTGTTGAAATGCTTCATGTCGAAGTATTAATCAGCAATGTATTTAAGTGTGAGCCTGGGTTGTAATAACTGTTAACTCTAAACTTTTAAAATGATGAATGTTGTTCTCTGAGCATATGACTGGTGTGTGTGTGTGTGTATTATTGCGGGGTCAATTGCATAAGTATTAATTTTAAAAAAAAAAAGAAAAAGAAAGAAAAGACCCAAGAGATATTGATATTGAATGGAAATTGGTCCGTGACGGCCCGGATTCATGACCCCGGATTTGGGGCTGTCACAAAGAATATTCTGATGGCTTCCAATCTAGCAACAGGGGCAAATGTCTCATCATAATCAATGCCTTCCTGTTGAGAGTATCCTTTTGCAACCAACCTTGCTTTGTTTCTTACTATTACACCATCTTCATCCATCTTATTCTTCAGAACCCACTTTGTTCCAACAATGGTTCTATTCTTTGGTGCAGACACAAGTTCCCATACTTTGTTCCTTTCAAATTGATTCAGCTCCTCTTGCATGGCAATAATCCAATCTGGATCTAGCAGTGCATCATCAAGTTTCTTAGGCTCCACCTGAGATAGGAAACAACCATAGAGACACTCATTCTGAGTTGCTCTTATAGTCTTTACTCCTGCATTAGGATCTCCAATGATTTGCTCTGCAGTGTGTGATCTATCCCATTTCCTTGAGTGCTCAGCCTGATTTTTCATTCTTGAAGTTGCTTCATCATCCAAATCATCATCCTGATTTCCTCCCCCTGTGAGGTTGCCACTACTCACAGGTGTGTCTTGGATGCTAGTTTCTCCACTGTTGATTGGCACAAATTCTTCTCTTGTATTATCATTCACTTGAGTCTGTTGAACTTGAGTTTCAACTTCAGTTTCAGTCTCTTCATCAGAATCATCTAGATTATCAAACTTCAATGGATCTTTATCTTCATTATTGGCTTCTTCTAGTCCAGGTAGTTTTCTGTCATCAAATGTCACATCTGTGCTTTCCATAATCTTCTTTTGACTGATGACATAAACTTTGTATGCAATTCTCTCTATAGAATAGCCAAGAAAAATTCCTTCAAATGCCTTTGCATCAAACTTACCAACATATTCAGAATTATCCTTCAATACAAAGCATTTGCTTCCAAAAGTATGAACATACTTTAGAGTAGGCTTCTTTCCAGTCATCAAATTGTAAGGTGTCTTTCCAGTGTTTTTGTTGATGAGGGTTCTGTTCTGGATATAGCATGCAGTGCTCACAGCCTCAGCCCAAAAACATGTAGGCATCTTTGCATCAAGTAGCATTGTTCTAGCAGCCTCAATTAGAGTTCTATTCTTCCTCTCAACAACTCCATTTTGTTGTGGAGTTCTTGGAGCTGAGAATTGCTGAGAAATACCATTCTCTTTACAGAATGCTTCAAGTATGGCATTTTTGAATTCTGTTCCATTATCACTTCTCAGTGCAATCACACTTGCATTGTTGGCATTTGCTTCCTTGTCAACTTTCTTTATATGCTCAATGATTACTTGTGGAGCCTCATCTTTTGATGCCAGAAATTCCACCCATGTATACCTTATAAAGTAATCAACCATCACCAAGGCATACTTCTTTCTTCCTAGTGACATAATATTGACAGGCCCAAACAAATCCATATGAATGAGTTGTAGGGGCTTGGTTATTGATGTCACTATCTTTGACTTGTGGCTTGATCTTTTCATCTTTCCTTTTTGACAAGCCTCACACACTCCTTCTTGACAGAATTCAAGTGTGGGCATGCCCTCACTAACTCTCTTTTGACTAGAGAATTAATGGCTTTGAAGTTCAGGTGTGATAGTTTCTTGTGCCACAGCCAACAATCTTCATTTGATGCTTTTGAGTAAAAGAAAAAAAATTTGTCCTTGTTTGCAGAATCCATATTGGCTACAAACAGGCTTCCTTTCCTTACTCCAGATAGAGCAAAATCACCAGTCTTCTTGTGGGTGATCAAACATTCATCTTTGTCAAAATCCACCTTGAATCCTCTATCAGTAAACTGACCAAAACTTAGCAGATTATGCTTGAGTCCCTTGACCAGTGCTACATCTTCAATGATGACATTTCCAACTTTTAACTTGCTATATCCCAATGTGTTACCCATGCTGTCATCTCCAAAAGCAACCATTGGGCCAGCCTTTTCCTCATACTGTGATAGCAGGGCCATATCACCAGTCATATGATTTGAGCATCCACTGTCCAAAATCCACATGACCTTCTTTTCACTTTCTTTGCCCTGCAAACACAAAGGTATTACTTCTCCTTTGGTACCCAAACAAGTTTTATCATAAACAACATGCTTGTCAACTTTCTTGGTGTTAGTCTTCTTGTCACTGTTAGAAGTCTTAGAACATGAGATTTCAGACTTAGGTGACAGAGGTACCTTCCTTGCTTTAGGAGGACTCGAAGATTTTGACCTGGTGTAGTGTGTGTGAGAATTGTGACTGATACAACCATCAATGAATTGCCTTCTCAGATTGAAACAGCTAGTCATAACATTCATATTGCATGGCATACAGTCAAATTTATCACAAAATGGTGCATCTCTATGTCTTAGAGGCACAGAACAATCATAGAAAGGTTTAGACACACTACCAGCAGGTTTCTTTCATGCATGAGTTAAATGATTGGTACTGAAACAGTTCTGACAAGTTTTCCTAGGGGCATTAGGCATATAAGCATAGTTATTATCTTTGTTAATCCCTAACTTGACATTTCTGTTCTGTTTCTTCTTAGTCACTTTCTTCTCTGATTCACTCTTTCCAGCTGAAACAAACTTAACAAACTTCTTGGGTCTTATCATATCACCTACTGGCTCCTTGGTCTTTGACTTGACACTCTCACTCTTGGAAGATGCTTGTTGTTCATTGGATTGTGCCTCATCCTCATCATTCAACATTTGTTTGATGAGTAAGGCATCCTCATCAATTTCAAATGTTGATTCCTTAAAAATTGGATTTTCAGTCTTTTTCAAAATGTGAGGCACTTCCTCATGAACAGCTGTGTCATCTTTAATGATAGCATAGCCTTTTCTCTGTTTAAGAGTGTCATAATCAAGTCCAATAGCAGCCTTGGGTTTTGCTTCAATTTTCTCACAGTAGGATTGCACTAGACCAGATGATTTCTTGAAAATTTTCAGTTTGAATTCATTTTCAGCTAATTCATCCATAAGAGCCTTTTCAACCTGACTAGCACACAAAACCTTATTCTGCAGATATTCAACTTCTTTCTTAAGGTTTTCTACTTGCATAGCAGTTAGCTCAAGTTCCTCATTCTTTTTTATTAACATTTCATTTCTAGTAGACAGTTTAGTAATCTCTTCATTAGCAGCAGTCATACTAGTATGAATGTTAAACATCTCAACAGATAGTTGTTCAATCATGCATTTATACTCTAAAACAGACATGTCTATAGTAGTGAGAGATGGTACATGAGGGTCTGATGGAGATGTATTATCCTTGGAATTGGCCATCAAGGCATAATTGCAAAATTCTTGTTCCTCTCCATCACTGTCAGTATCATCCCAACACTTCCCTTCAGCTATGTAGGCCTTACCTTGTGTCTACTTTTTCAGAAGGGCCTCATACTTAGCTTCGAGCTCAAGATAATCTCTATCCTTCTTTTTAGGCTTCTTGCATTCACTGGCAAAATGCCCTAGGTCATTGCATCTATAGCACCTTACAGATGACCTATCCACATGGCTGGTTTTGAACTTATTCTTGTTTGGTTTCACAGGTACCTTGCTCTTGTTGAACGAATGGTTTTGGGTTTTAGGTTTGAAGGGTTGGTTCCTCTTAAATCTGATGTTTGGAAATTTTCTGGCCATGAAAGCATATGAAGTGTTTTCCATTCCATCTAGTTCTTCAAGAGTATAGAACTCATCTTCCTCCTTCTCCTCAACAGGTTCACTTACCTCAGCTTCAGTTTCTTCCTCTTCCACTACCTCCTCTATCCTTAATTGGTTTGTAGATGCTTCTAGGTCTTGAATAGATTTGTTGACAATCAAGGCACATGATGTGTTTATCATTCTTCCTTGGTTGGCTTGGATAGCCCTTTTCTGAAGCAACTCAAGCTCATGATTTTTTAAAACCCCATAGAGCACATCATATGTAACTTTGTTCAAATCTCTTTCCCTTAGAGAAATGACCCTTTGCTCTAGATGGTTTGGTGAAGATAGCAGAAACTTCATGTTTAACTCCTTGGTACTGTAGACCTTGCCATTCATCTGCAACTCAGTAACTAACTTGTGAAATCTCTCAAACATCTCAGTAATGCTTTCCTTGGGCTGTGCCATGAAAGCCTCATACTGTGTGACCAGTATCTGTTTCTTGTTTTCTCTGACCTCATCAGTTCCTTCACATAACACCTCAATGTGATCCCACATTTCTTTGGCAGTGGTACATGAAGCACTGTTTGCAAACATTGACATGTCCATGGAATCTATAATCAGCAACATGAGGTGACTGTCAAGGGCAACCATGTCCTTTTCTGATTCTATCCATTTGGATGGATCCTTAGCCACATAAGATCTTGGAATAGTAGTGGTTCCAACAGTCTTTTCAGGAATCTCCTGTTGGGGAACAAATGGACCATTCTTAAGAATCTCAGGATACAAATGATGAGATGCTTTGATGAACAACTGCATCTTTATCTTCCAGAGGTTATAATTCTCTTTGTCAAATTTAGGGACTTTCACCATTCCTGTAGTCTTTGGTGTATTCGAACTCATGATCGTTTTTCTGTTTTTGAATAAACAGCCCGCTCTGATACCACTTGTTGAGTATTGAATACAGAGGGGGGGTGAATGGATTCTTGAACTTTTCTTGTCTCGAGTCTATGTAGCAGATAAGTGTTTGTGTGTGCAAGGTGTAGGTGCGGATAAAGAACAACACAAGACACAATATCACTTTAATCTAATGTATTATTAGATAAAGGTTGCTACAATCTGTGAATACAAATGATAGTATTCTCAGCTTCATTTTTCTCAGAGAGATATAGCTTACAGTGTATGAAAAACTTGACTCTTCAAAAGTTAATAGCTAAGAAAGCGGGGCTGTATCCTTATAGCATGCAGGATACAACCTACTTACTACAAATAAGGTAGCTAAACAAATTACTTTCTAGTCTGTCTATCCTTTTTGAGTAAGTGTCCAAATGGTTACAGATTTGACTTTGCAAAGCCTGTTCAGATCCACTTATTTAGCCCTTTGTCTCTTCTATATCTCTCCAAGCTTCCTTGTAGGCTTTCCAGAGCACGTTACAGATTGTGGTCCATAAAGTGCATTGGCTTGTTGCAGGTTTCTGACTTGTACAATTTCTTCAGTATTTTGTCTCCAAGAATGTATTCGAGAAGTGACTAAGTAAGTGATTCGAGAACTAGAATTGACTTGATCGATAACTCTGAGTTCTCGAACACTGTTATATTGACATATCGAATTACTTCTCGAATAGCTCTTTTTCATCAGGATTCCTTGAGTTGTCGAATAGAACATTTGACTTATCGAATCCTCGAGATATCGAATAGCTTTCTGAGTCCTTGAGATATCGAATGGAACTTTGACTTGTTGACTCTTTGAGAACTCGAATACTACTTTTTACTTGTCGACTTCTTGAGTTCTCGAACAGAGTAATAGACATATCGAATCTCTGAGATATCGAATGAGATATCGAATGAGATATCGAACAGTGTATTCAGAGATATCGAATAGTGTCTTGAGATATCGAATCCCTGACTTCTCGAATGCTGGACTTCTCGAATAGACAAAACTACTTCTCGAATTGGTACTTAGGCAATTTCTTCACTTTCTTCAAATCCCAACTGTGATTATTTGATAGTCTTTATCTTCTTGCTTGAGGCATGAACCTTGGAACTTCTTTCAAGCATTATTCTTGACTTTATAAGTACAGTTACACAACTAGGATTTGGTGCCTATTACAAGTACAAAACAAGTAGAGACTCTACAACTAGAGGTTCCCTCAGTTAAGAGGTCATGTAAGTAATGCAAAGCATTACAAATAATTAAGCTTGTTATTAGATGTAAACAGGCATGCCTCTGTGACTAACAAAGTTGTTAATCTGCTTCAAGTTGCTACCTGTTACAAGAAAATCATCAACGTATAGTGATACCACAAGAATTTCATTATCTGATTTCTTGACATAAAGTGTGGCTTCACTTAGATTTTTAGTAAAGCCTAAGCTTAACAAATGAGTGTTAATTCTGTTGTACCAGGTCCTTGAAGCTGGTCTATAGCCATACAAAGCCTTTATCAATCGATATACCTTGTCCTCTTGTCCTTTACAAAAAAAAACCCTTTTAGTTACTTGACGAAAATTTCTTCCTCCACCAAATCATAACCTTTAACAACAAGTCTTTCCTTGTACTTGTTCATAGAACCATCGAAATTGAACTTGGTTCTATAAACCCACTTGACTCCTATAGCTTTCATATATCTAGGCCTCCACCAACTCCCATGCCTAATTTTTTTCAATCATTTTTAGCTCCTCATTCATAGAAGCTATCCACTTCTGATCAATTGCAGCTTCTTCGTATCCTACGGGTTCCATCAAAGCGACATTGCATTTTTAATAAATCCTGGTTCCTCTAACCAGTTCATCATCCACATTATCATTTTCCACTTGGATCTTGATTTGCTCATCTTTTTCTCAATTCCATTTTTTTGACTCAAGGAAATGAACATCTCTGCTGATTGTAATTTTTTTGTTTTATGGTTGGTAGATCCTTTAGGCATTTGGGATGTAACCAACAAGTATCCCAGCATCTGAGTTTTTGTCCAACTTATCTCTCTTAACTTGAGGAATATAAGAGAAACATAGACAACCGAATGTTTTCAAGTTAAGCAACTTGGGTTTGTATTCATGTCATACTTCAAATGGAGTCTTCTTCCTCAAAACTTTTGTTGGCAATCTATTTAGAAATAAAACCACTATATGTGTAGCCTCAGCCCAAAATTTCTTTGACATTCCTTTGTCATGAAGTAAAAACCTTACCATCTCCATGATTGTCCGATTTTTTCTCTCCACAACCCCGTTCTGTTGAGGAGTATAAGGCACTGTCAACTGATGTTCAATGCCTGCATCTCTATAAAACTTGTTAAATTTTTCAGAGGTATATTCAGTTCCGTTATCAGATTTGATCATCATAATTTTGCTTTTACTTTAAGTCTCAACCAAAGATTTGAAAGTATTAAAGATATCAGCAATGTTAGATTTTTGTTTCATAAAATAAATCCAGCACATTCTCGAATAATCATCAATAAACGCAATATAGTACGCAATGTTAGATTTTTGTTTCATAAAATAAATTCAGCACATTCTCGAATAATCATCAATAAACACAATATAATACTTATTTCCATTTAATGATGGTGTACTCATTGGTCCTACCACATTTGTGCGTATCAGTTAAAGCTTCACTGTGGCCTTCCAAGCACTATTTTATTGGAAAGGGAGTCTTTTTGCTTTCGATACTAACATGCAACACACTTAGGTGGATTCTCTCCTGATTTAGGCAACCCTCTCGCCATATTTTTCTTCTCCATAAAAAGTAGAGCAACATTATGAAAGTGCCCTAATCTTTTGTACCACAACATTGTGTTGTTATCCTCCTTGTGTACAGGAGCCTACTCTTCTTTCGTCAAATCCAAAGCGAAACTTTTATCTTTCCTCTAAACTTTGAAAATATCTACTCCTCTTGCATCTTTAATGACACATTGGTTGTCATCAAACAACACCCTTGTAACCTTTTTCTGTCAACTGAGAAACATTCAATAGGTTCTGATTAATTTCGGGAACATGTAAGACATCGGAAATTATTTTCAAACCTGTATGACATTGAATTTTAATTGTTCCTTTCCCTTAGATTGCAATATATGCTCCATTTCCAATTCTGACTTAGAAACAATAGCCTTATCAAGATCTCTGAAGAGTCCTCGATCATATGTCATGTGATTTGTACAACCACTATCTATAAGCCAGCTTTTTGTAGCATTATGAGCAGAGAAACATGATGCTACAAACAACTGTTCCTCGTCTTCATATTGATTTTAGCAGCCTTGGCTTTCCCTTGTTGAGACTTGCAAATCTTTTCCATGTGTCCTAGCTGACCGCAATTGTGGCATTTTACATCAGGTCTCCACCAACATCTGTTTGGAGGATGATTAGTCCTTTTGTAGTAGGAGCAAGGTGGAAAGATTTGAGCATTGTTATTTTAGTTCCTTTCGTTGCTTGCAACCCCTCTAGGTTTGTTGGTTTTATTCTATCAATTTCTGTTTTTGCCACCATCTTTGCTAAATGATTTGGCTTGATAAGCACCTTCCACATATCCTTCTTGTCTCATAAGCTTCCTTTGTTCTTGTGCCTTCAATGCAGTTAACAACTCTGCCAGTGTAATGCTTGACAGAGCTTTTTAGTTTTCCAACGATGAAACTGTAACTTCAAATTTCTCAGGAAGTATAACTAGTATTTTTTGAACAATTCTTGAATCTGGAAAATTAGTAACAAGAAGTTAAACTTTGTAGCAATTCCAAGAAGTCTATCAGAATATACCTTGCTCGTTTCAGATTCTTCTATTCTTTGCATTTAAAATTTCCTAACTAGATTCAACATTTGCATTCCTTTAATTCTTTCATCTCCGTCATATTCACTTTTGAGGAAATTCCAGATTTCAAAAACCGTCTTCATGGTCATGATCCTTATGAATATATCTGATGAGACAACAACAAACAAAGTAGCCCTTGCCTTTGACTTTTTTGTCTTCCTTTCCTTATGATTCCTTAATTGAGCCATGGATTTTTATATTTTAACTAGACACATCAGTAATTCTTTAATTTAAAAATGCATCTAAGTAGCTTTTACAAATTTAGCTTATAAAATCCAAATCGTTATTTCAATACGAACTATCAAATATTTATATTAGAGATTCATTTGACCAAATTTTAAATTTAATTACAACCTCTAATTTCCAAATGAGGACCAATTGTTGGGGTCTATCCCGAATTCCTAATTAAGTTAAGAATCATGTTATGAGCATAATTCTAATTGGTGATAATTGTGGTAACTTTTATTTTTGGTAGGAATATTAATTGTAGAAAGATTTTCATCAAAGATAAGAAAAGATGGTAATTGTCATAAATAGGATTTGAAGTAGAATAGGATTAGAATATTTGTGATGCCTATAAATATAGATATTTGTAGGGATTTTGGTGAATTGCAAAAGTTAGAGAGTTATGTGCGATACACAAGAGAGGACTTTTATGATCAATGTGAGGTGATTGTACTCAACGTGTTTGATTAAGACTGATCTATAGTGGATGCGATCCTAACAAACTGGTATCAGAGCTTGGGTTCGAGAAGTAGATTCGATGTTAAAGAGAAGGCAATCACGAAGTAATTACGAAAATTTGCAAGAATTTTCTGGTCTACGCATGTGTTGAAGAATTGACGATTCGGAAGCCATCCATGGTCAAATCGTCCTGATTTTTTGATAGTATCTTCGTTACATCAATTTCTAAAATTTGAATGGTGGAGATCAGATTTTAAGTTCGGAAAGGTATGATTTCTGGTGTCTGAAGCAGGCTATTTGCGCGTTGTTAGTTGGTCTTGAGTTGATTTTTTCTTGACTTGATGGAGGATCTAAAGTCATTGAGGATTGATGCACCCAAGTATGATAGGAAGACGAATTTTACTATGTGGTAGTTAGCCGTCAAGGATGTTTTAATTCAACAAGGACTTTATGATGCCTTCGAGAAGGAGAAGCCAAAAGAGATGAGTAATGCTGATTGGGTAAAAATCCAGAAGAGAGCGGCGAGTACAATCAGGATGGCACTTGCACCCGATGTGAGGTATAAAGTGTTGAAGGAGTCGACACTGAAAAAGATATGGGACAAGTTAGTGAGCATCTATGCATTGAAGTCGTTGACCAACCAACTTAATCTGAAGATGGAGTAGTACTCTTTGAAACTGGATGAAAAAAATAATCTCCATGATCACATTAGTTGTTTTAATCAACTAGTATGTCATCTGACTAATGTTGATGAGCCGATGAAAGACGAGGAGCAAGCTATATTGCTGTTGGCATCACTGCCGAAGTCCTTTAAGTATTTTAAGTAAACACTGTTAGTAGGGAGGACAACTATTACGCTTGATGATGTGTTAAAGGCGTTAAGAGATAATGAGAGTATGACAAAGGATGTTGTTTCTCAAAGTGGTAAGGCAGTTTTAGCTATCCAAAGTGCTGAAAGAAGGAGGAGTCGCAGTCGTACTGGCTCACAAGGAAGAAGTAAATCTCGGCTGAGTAAGAAGGATATGAGCACTATTGAGTGCTATTATTGTGGTGAAACAGGTCATATGCAAATGTTATGTTCAAGCTTTAAAGAAGATCTGAACTCCTTTAAGCAGATGAAGGGAAAGAATAAAGATGATGATGCGGACTCTACACATGTGATCGTGGATGGAGAGTTTTTTATGGCGAGTAAGGATACCATTCCTGGTTCGTGAAGTATAAATCAGAATGGGTGATGGATTCTGCTACTTTCATGCATATATGTAGAGATCGAGCGATGTTTGAGACTTTATGCATTGATGAAAATCTTGGTAATATCATTGTGGGGAATGATAAGAAGATGAAGGTTCGAAGAGTTGGAACTGTTCGTCTTAAACTTTATGATGATATAATCAAGAAAGCTCTCAATGTGGAATACGTACCAGATGAATTAAAGAATGTGTTGTCTTTGAGTGTGTTGATATCACATGGGTACAAATTCGTTGGACGAGGGCGAAGTTGCAAGGTGTATAATGGAAAGAACTTGATTCTACAAGGGATGATGAATAGGAAGAACATCTATTGTTTAGATGAGGAAGCAACAACGATGAAGACCGAGAAAAAGGTAAGATTCTCGGAATCGGTTGAGGTATTAGGGAATTCGAGTCGAGGGAGGATTTGTTGGGGTCCGTACCAAATTCCTAATTAAGTTAAAAATCTTACTATGAGCAGAATTCTAATTTATGATAATTGAAGTAATTCTTATTTTGGTAGTAAAATTAATTGTGAAAAGATTTATATCTAAGATAAGAAAAATGGTAACTATCACAAATAGGATTTGAAGTGGAATAAGATTAGAATATTTGTGGTGCCTATACATATAGATATTTGTAGGAATTTTGGTAAATTGCAAAATTTAGATAATTGTGTGCGATACAAGATATGACTTTTGTGATTAAGAGCATCTCCAAGAGTTTCTTAGCTCACTCCTAAATATATTATAAATAATTAAGCTCTTAGCAAATTATTACATTGATTTGTGTGTCAACTCCAACAATGCTCTCAATTATGGCTCTTTATTCTATATTTTATTCATATTTCAATTCCACTTGGACAAACAATCAATAGATGAAAGAGAAGAACCACTATTTTACTAATAAAATATAAAATATTAAGTTAAGAGCTACTAGTTGCTCCTAAAATAGAGGGGAGAGAAGAAGCTCTTAACTTTTTAAAGAGACTCTAATAGTCTCTTGGACCTTGATTTTTATTATCTCTTCTCATTTTTTGAGTTAAGAGCTACAATAGAGAGACTCTTGAAGATGCTCTAAGGTGGGGTGATTGTATTAAAGAGTGTTGAGTAAGGGAGCGATTCCAATGTTATAATACATTCATATTTAATGAATTTGTGATTTTATCCTCCCTTAAAAAATTTTACGTTAATTTATTTATTTTTTTATATTTATTATTATATTTAATTAACAATAATTTATAATGGATGCGATCCTAACACCAATAAAACAAGATGACGAGCGGGGAGTGAGCACATTGGACTTGGTGGAGATAGTTTAAAAAAAAAGAGTAAATTACATAGTGGTGGCTGTATTTTACACCAATTTTTAAAATAGTGGCCAAATTTTCAGATTTTCAAAAGAGTGGCCAACTTTTCTTTCCGATTTTCAAAAGAGTGGCTGCCGTCAACTTCCGTTAAATTTTCACCGTTAACTAATATATTTAAATAGTAAATTACAGAATGGTGACCATACTTTAAAATGATTTTCAAAATAATTAACGGTGAAAATCATTAAATAGCCAATATATTGAAAATCATTGTAAAGTATGGCCACCATTCTGTAACTTATTTTTTAAATATATTAGTTAACGATGAAAATTTAACAGAAGTTGACGGCAGCCACTCTTTTGAAAATCGAAAAAAAAAGTTGGCCACTCTTTTGAGAATCTGAAAATTTGGCCACTTTTTTTGAAAATTGGTGTAAAATACAGCCACACTACATACTTTACTCAAAAAAAAAAAGAAAAAAAAAAGGACTTGGTGGAGATTTTTATCTTTACATCGGCCATTCAGTTACGCAATAGGCCACATATCTAATACATCTCCATATTCTGGATTAAAATATTGCAATATTGTCCCTCACTCCGCATTTCTTAATCAATCAACAACAATTCAAATCCTTGCGGGGTCCAACTTTATCAACACCCTAAATCCTAATCCAGAAATCCCATTCTTCCAGATAAAGTTGCGAACAAATGTATCTCAAATACTCTTGCAACAACATAGATGCATGCACTCAATATCTCAAACGTTTTTATGGACAACAACCATTTATTTTTAATTTTTTCCACGAAATTATCTTATTTTAATTATTTTTAAACTGAAAAATATTTGAGAATTATAAAACTTTGCCAGTTCGTTTTCTGTATATAGATTGTTTTTATGTTTTGTCTAGCACATACTCCCTCTGTCCCATCCATTTCTTTACAATTTCCTTTTTGGGCCGTCCCACCATTTCTTTACATTACCCAAAATAGTAAGTTTTAACACTATTACACCCACTACTTCACTTATTTTAACAATACTTTACACTATTTCACCCACTACTTAACTTATTTTAACAATAAAATCACTATTACACCCACTACTTCACTTATTTTAACAATAAAATCACTATTACACTCACTACTTCATTTATTTTAACAATATTACACTCACTTTACACCCACTATCCTTAACCTCCGTGCCCAGCCGCCATGTAAAGAACCGGCTGGGACGGAGGGAGTATATGTTTCATCTGGTCTCGCAGAATGGAATGAAAGAAAATGATTTTGTGTATAAATTTCAAACGGAAAACAATATAGATAGGAGATAAGAGTGGAGGAAAATGGAGTACAGTTTTTTCACAATAAATGCGATCATAAAAGTTTAACACAAAATAATGTAAGGGTTAATTATCTGATTGGTCATTGAAATCAGTCTGGATTATCAAGTTGGTCACTTAATTCAAAACGGTCTCAATCAGGTCACTTACTCGACATAAATGTACGGTTCGTTAAATAGTCTTCATTTTTTTTACGGAAACAGACTGCAGATTGACATAAACGCTTATAACTGCATATTCACTTAACATTTAAAAAATTCGAGACCATATTTGTGTTATCCAGATTATTCTCTTCAAAATAGATACAATATTGATAAGTTTTATTTCAGTTTTTGAAGAAGAACAATTCTAGTTCTTGAATTTTCTTTTTCGATTCATATAAATCTAGAGCTCATAATGAAAATTTAAACCAGTTTTATGAGACCCATAGCATCTAGATTAACACACTTTAATTTCACAAAATTTGGTGGAGATTTTTCGTACAAAATTTTGCGGACACTAATTTCCGTCAAAAAAATGAACAACTTGATAATCCAGACGGACTTCAATGACCTGATTGAGATCGTTTTGAGTTCAGTGACCAACTTGATAATCCAAGCTGATTTCAGTGACCAATCAGATAATTAACCCAATAATATAAGAGTATCTCCAATGGTTTTATTCAAAATAATTTGCTAGAATGATATAAAATATTGATTATGTAAAATTTGCTGAATCTGTAAGACATTGTATTCCAATGTAGTTGGCTAAAATGATTGTTTATTTTTTAAAAATAGTATGTTATTGTTATTTCAAGTTGTTAAAAATAGAATACTTTATTTTAATATGGTAATAGAAGATGTGGAGTTTCATTACAGGTTCGACAAATATAACCAATATGATGGCGTTATCTATAATTATAGCTACCAGGAATGTTCCATCGAAGATGATTTTTTTTTTACATATTCTTCATAATTTTTATTTATGGCAATTTAGACCCATTTTTAACTAAGGATTTTTAATGATTAGAGATGCTCTAAAACTGCATTACATAATCTCCCATGATTATGTAGTCTAATCTGAGATGGAAATGGGTTTGTAACTAGTAAGACGTAAAAATCAATCAAATACAGCCCATGAAATATTGATAATGACCTTATTATATTACTTACCGAGAAAAGAAGGGAAGCAAACCAAGTTGAAGGGTATGGGATGCTAATTGTTCCTTGATTAATTAATCAAGAGCAACACTTACTTTATGCTATTCTCATCTCATAGACCTTTTTTTTCCCTTTTGTGGTGGATGAGATATGATGAGGATATAGTGAGAGTTATATTATATTAACCTCAACTATAAAAAAGAATAACATGATTTTTAAACTGTTGACATTGTTGTATAAATTGTTTATTGGAATTTATTGATTTGATCATCTCATAATGATTAATCAAATAACTAGCGTAAAAGGCTGTATGAGAGACGGATATTGTACTAATTACTCATCCGAAATTGTATGTATTAAAATAATTTTGAAACTAAAAATATGATAATTAAAAAAATAATAAAGGATAGGATTTCAATTTATCAAATATCAAATTTTTTATGGTATATAATTTACCTAAAATCAATTGTTTTTGATTTTATGGTATATTGATCTACCATTTATATTATATTGATCAATATATCATATAAAAATTTATATGTACCATACTTTATAGTCGAGTTATAATTTAATTGATCATTTTAAATAATTATTGTACTTTGGTAATATTTACTACATCTTTGCTGATTTAATTTGAATGTTAATTTTATTATTTTTATATATTACACAGATCATATTTTTAGAGTTTTCATCTTTTCAACATAATTAAATTATTTTTGGTATATATTTAAATATTTATGTTTTTACATCAATCATATATTTAAATCGTTAAAAGTCTAAATAGTTGGTCGACCATAACCCTCTAATATGATTGACATATTTAAAATTTAATATACCTAAAAAGTTATTTGATGCAATTATTAATTATATTATGATTTGATAACTTTAATTTATATATTTTTTAAAACTAAATCTTATTTTTTATTTAAATAATTTATCATTTACATGGAGACGAATGTAAATATTTTTTTTCTTTTGGACTCGGTTACATTATGTATAATCTAAAATTTATTTTATATGTCAATTATTTAAAATGGCAAAAGAGATTTGTTGAGTATGTTTAATCGATTGAAATATTTTTTATAATTTTAACTATCCAATATTCTAGAATTACTGGAAAAAAATAGGACGAGACAAAAAGATAAAACACGTGATTTATATTATAAGATTTTTAAAGAAAACTCAAAATCAACTATAGCTCAATTGGTTAAGATTAATGCATGAGTTTTGGAGTTGAAAGTTAGTGGTTATAATCCCAATACAAATTTTATTGTACTTTTTTTACATAATTATCAAAGGATGCTATTTTTGTAATTCTTTAGAAAATAAGGATAAAATCGTAACTTCACACCTATGAAAATGACATATTTTTTTTGAAGTTTAATATATAGTAATAAATTATGAGAAAAAGGACCCTGAGATTAACCTCAAGAAACTTTCTAGAGATACTCATTAAAATTTATTGGACCCGCATGATTAATTAATAAAATTTTAAACAAATCTTGATTTTACAAAAATATTCATCCATATTTACATATAAAATTATACTATCTCAGGGAACTTATATATCTCAGACTCTCTACTCCCATAAATTATAGATTCTTCAGAACGATTATTGAAAGCATTAAATGGATTTATTAAGATAATAAAATATATAATTGATTTATTGTATTATATTTAAATTTAATATTTGACGAAGTAATTGCATAAACTTGGCATAGACGGTCATAATTAAGCATGTTTTGTAGAGATTTACTTCGTGGCTACCTGCAACGATTCTTTTATCGGTTCAAAAATGTTTTGAGATTTAACATAAAAAGTCATATTTTTTTTCTAAAAACATAAAAAGTCATATTTGTATTGACCTTTGATATTCAAATTTTATTAATTTTTGTAATTTTGATTTTTATTTATCCCAATACCAGAGCTGAGAAAAGATGTTTTTTGATTCTTTAAACAGAATTGAATTGTTACTTATTACAGTTATTACTTATTACTTTCTCCGTCCTTGTTTGCACTTTTCAAGAGATGTTTGACGATAGTTCCATAATATATTTTTTTAAAAAAAATTCTTGTACAAAAATTTAATGTTTTTTTGATTGTTTAAACAGAATTGAATTGTTTTTTTGAATTTAAGGATAGTACTATGGACTGTCACCAGACGGAAATGGCGGTCGCTCCCCCCACCTAAACTCAGAAAAATTTGAAATGGTAAGTTCAAAATTAATATTATAGTTTAATTATGATATTTTAGTACAAATTTATGTTAACTTTGCTCCTCCAAAAGCATGTACATATATGTGAATAATGTATTTCATTTTGGATAAAATCCATGATATTCTAAAAACTAAATATAGTTACAAAATAATATGTATGTGATCATACATAAGATCAAAAATTTATACGATTTCATGTATTATTCATAGTAAGTTAGTAACTTATAATTTGTGCGATGCACGGAATTTTTTGATATGTTATAAATTTTATTTTATGATATAATTATGTTTTTATATAATTATTATTTTTAAAATTATTTTTATATCAATTCAATATTGTGAGATAGTTATTTATCGTAAAACAATCTCTCTCTCATGACTAAATTTTGGTGATTTGTCATAATATGAAAGTGAAAAATTAATTTACTACGCTGTTTAGTAAATTTCGCTTTCTCGTACTAATGATTAATTTAGATAAGGAATATCGGTAAAATGATATTTTCTAGTCTAGATTATTTGTGATACATTTTTAAAGCAAAGTCAAAAAGGCATAAATATTGAAATATTCCGAACAATGATTTTACGAGCCGTAAATGCTAGATTTATTCTAGACGATGTTCATTTCAAAGGCTTTACCTTTGAATATATTTAACATATTCTTCAAAGTAATATTTTCAAAGATTGCCTTATTTATTGACTTGCAGAAAGAATAAAAACGAATTTTATCCTGAATCCTTAAGGGTTTTCACTTAAATGGATAAAATCGTAAAATATTCAAAATAAATATTCCGAGGACTTCATGATCATTATTATTTGAGGAATATTATATTTGAATATTTTCCAGGTCAAAACTATAGCCGAAACAACGACAAGTTGTGACAAAAGGCTAGCGTATTTTATTCCGTCGCGTAAGTGCATTTTATTGAAATATTTTTGGATAAAATACCTAGACACATTATTTTGACTTGAAATTTTTAGTTTATCACTAAAATGGTCAAAAAGAAGTTTAGACAAAATTTCACGATTTTTGAATGACTTTTTCCCGGACCCCTAAAATCGACTCGTAATTGATTTTTCGGTCATTTAAAAGACATAGAAGAACAACTCCTTTTTAAGTGAAATTTTTACCATACTCTTCTGGGAATATTTCAAGAGGATTCCCAAAGTTTCATAATTTTTAAGATATTTTTCGATTTATCTTAATATAGTGGGTGTTTCGTGCTAATATGCGTAGTTTCGATTTATTCGGGTAAAACGAAACTAATATACAATCCCTACACTTATATAGCTGGTATATACATATAGATTGGGGACCAAGTTAGCATAAATTTCCAGGAAAGTGGCTTTGCTATTTGTTTATTAGTAGGTGTCAAGTGTCATGCTCTTATTGGCTCACCTTTTCACCATTTTGCCTATAAATAGCAAGCTAACTCCACCCATTTTCTCTTGAGCTTTTTGTGTCCTAGAAGTGCTGCTCTTTTCTCTTAACAAAGCTTTGTTGCTCCATTTTATAACATCTTTAAAAGCTTTGTTGTTAGTCCATTTCTTGCCATTTTTAACACCATCCGGCCACCACTCTTGGGGTAGTTCTTGAGCTCGAATTTAACACTCCCCAAAGTGTTCTTGAACGTGGTTTGAGTCACCAATTTATCCTCCTTGAATTTCATTCAAGTGGTGCTCATAAAGGCTTTGTTTAAGTGGTGTTTTTTGGTCCTCTTCTTGCACTTCTAACACACCATTCGGCATTTACTTTCAAGGCAGCCTAGTGCACATTTTTAACAGCCTTGTAAGTGCTCTTTATTGTTCATTTGAGTCACCTTTGGTACCTCCTTGGTTACCTTTCTTTTGGTGCTCAAATCCGGCCTTTTTGGTAGTGTTTTGGACCTCTTCTTCTTGCTCATTTCTTGCTCTCGGCCAAGCTACTTAAGACACACTTCTTGCACGTTTTTGTGTAGTTTATAAGTGTCCTTGTGTTAGAAAATGGAGTTTTGGGGCATAAGTATTTTTATGTTCTTGATGTTAATTCCGAATTTTAACGATTGGAAATTGTTCCTTACTATGAGGACTTAAAATTTCATATATGGGTCTAAGTAATTTTCTTAGTGAAACCCATAGAGAAATGGAGTTGAAGTTAGTAGCTTGAATAAGCTTGAAATGAGAATGTGTATTTGTCCCACATTGAAATGAATAAAGGGGGTTGTTGGCTTTATATAGAATCACACACATGGGTAGTGTACAACTACTAAGGTGTATGATAGTGCATGGTGTTACTGTGTGCTCCACGCACACACACACACACACGCACGCGCCGCCGCCGCCCGCTTCGCCACGCCACGTCACGTCACGTCACGACTCGACTCGGGTCGGGTCGGCTCGGTCGAAGGGCGATTTGGGCGAATGTCTCGGCGTCTCGCGTACGCGAGGCGACCTGGGCGAGGGATTTTATTTCTGTGTTTAAAATATATTTTAATTAGAATAAATATATATATATATATATTGGGATCAGTACTTGGAATAAATCAGTAACTGGTCAGACATCTAATACTGATGGGCCAAGTCCTGATGAAATCCTGAAGGTACTACCAGATCCTGATGTTGGATCAAATACTGATGGACCTCAAGTCCTGACGGTATCAGATCCTGATGAATGATCAAATGCTGATGGACATCAGATCCTGACGGACGAAAATCCTGATGGATCAGATCCTGATGTTGGGTCAAAATTTGATAATATATATTCGTATAATTAAAATAAAACTGATATGTGTGGATAAATATAACGTAACAGTTACGATTTATTAAATCAACCGTTTTGATTTTATTAAATCAGCCGCTTCATTTTATTAAATGTAAATCGGCATTTACAATATTAATTGGGTGGCATCAGTTACGTTTGGCCTCTCCTATAAATAGAGAGCTAAGCTACTGATTGTAAATAGACTGAATATACAGACCACACCCTACATTCTCTTCTCTTCTCTACACTCTCTGTTCTCCTCCTGTTATAGTTTATGTTACTTAGGGTTTTCTGGCGACTGAGGTGCTAGTCGAAGTTGAGTATCCTGATTGTTGTGATCACTGTACTCGGAGCTGTTTTATCCTGGGAGAGGTGTTGCAAGCATCCCAACACAGTTGTAAGTTGGGGCAATTATCTCTTCAAGAGCAGTCAGGACTTTGAGCAAATCCTGACGACTCAGCTGTTTGTTTTACTTGTTTTACATACTGATATAGCTATGGCTACTCGTATGTTTTCTGACTCTCTTTGTTCTATCAGTTACTGACATGCATGTGTTTTACCTTCATGTTTTGTTTCGCTAATTGTATGCTTGGCCTGGACTTGTTAAATACGATATATAACTGCCTCTATGTTGCTGTTTTAGTTAATATCTCCAACATTCTTGAAGAGATAATTTGTTATATAGTATTTAGCATAATGGTTAACGAGAGTGAAATTCCTGCTAGTGGTAGTTCCGTTGCATCTGCTGGGGTCATTGATTGGACCACTTACAGTTTTCCACAACCCGTTAAATTAACTGGCTTGCCAGAGAAATTCAATGGGGGCGTTGGCTTTTCTCGTTGGCAGAAAAGGATGAAATTGTGGTTGACTGTAAAGAGTCTATGGCCTGTCGTGGAATATGAGAAGCCGGTTCTAGATCAAGAGAAGGCTGAATCAGTTAAGGGTTTTGCGAAGTGGGCTGAGAAGGATGGGGTGGCTAGGGCAGCCATTTTGGCTGCTCTCACGAACACATTGTTTGATGTGTACTCCTCTGATGCCTACACCGCAAAACTCTTATGGGAGAAGCTGGACCAGACATATAATACTGACTCACAAGGTCTGGAAAAGTATTCTGTGGCTAGGTTCCTTGATTTTAAGCTGGTGGACAATAAGTCCATGACTGAGCAAGTGCATGAGTTCGAGATGATAGTGCATGCTTTGAAGGAGTCTGGAATGGAACTCCCAGAAAAGTTTAAGGTGATGAGTGTGATTGAAAAGATTCCAAAGTCTTGGAAAGAGTTCTCTCTCTCCCTGAAAAGACAGAAAGGAGAGATCACCTGGACCAACCTTATGCTGGACATCTCGGTGCAAGAACAACACAAGTCCAAACAGGGACATGTGATGCCAACTGAGCATGGAAGTTCGAAGGTAAACGTAGCAACTGTAGGACAGAAAAGGAAGGCTGTCTCTAAGAAGGGTAATAGTAATAAACCTAAGAATGACAAGGATAAGGCCAAGAAACCAAAGGCAAACAAACCATGTTGGTCTTGTGGGCAGGTTGGGCACTGGAGTAAGGACTGCCCTACAAAGAAAGCAAAGAAAGCCGAGGGGGTAGCTCAAGCGAATGTTGTGCTTGGAACCTCAAGTGGGCCTGTAGCGAACATGGTTGTTGGTGAGGCTTTGGCTTCTGAAACCAACGAAGACCGGTATGTTACCTACAACCCTGTACTATTTTCCACTTATCTGTCAAATGAATGGTTGATTGATACTGGAGCTAATGTGCATATTTGTGCTGACATTAGTTTATTTGTATCTTATCAACAGAGTCATAGCTTGACAGTGACAATGGGGAACGCAAGTGCTGCTCAAGTACATGGAATAGGAAACGTGGACTTGAAGTTTCCTTCGGGTCGTATTCTATCCCTGACGAGAGTGCATCATGTTCCCGACATGCGTAGAAATATAATAAGTAGAAGCTGTTTAGTAGCTAATGGTTTTGAAGTCTCTCTTAAATGTAATAAAGTAGTTCTTATTCATACTGGTACTTTCTTTGGCAAGGGTTACTTGTCAAATGGTTTATTTGTAATAAATGCTGAGCCCGTTTTTGGTGTTTTTAATAAGATTACTCCTTCTGTTAACTATATTGAATCTTCAGATTTATGGCATGCTAGACTTGGTCACTTAAATTTTGGTGCTCTTAAAAATATGATGAACTTAGAGTTGATTCCAAAACACACTATAGAAAAGAATTCTTAATGTCAAGTATGTGTGTCTGCTAAACAAATAAGGAAACCTTTTCATAATATTGTTAGGGATTCAGACTTGTTAGATTTAGTACACACTGATATTTGTGAATTTGGTGGTGTGTTGACTAAGGACCATTTTAGATACTTCATTACCTTTATAGATGATAGTAGTAGATACTGTTATGTTTATTTACTTAGACATAAGGATGAAGCACTTAGTAAATTCATTATATATAAAACTGAAGTAGAAAAACAAACTAGTAAGGTACTTAAAAGGTTGAGATCTGATAGAGGTGGTGAGTATACGAGTAACGCTTTTAATGAATTTTGTGCAAGCAATGGTATAGTTCATGAAGTTACCCCACCATACACACCTGAGTCTAATGGGGTTTGTTAATATATATACACCTCGAGAATGGTTCGGAAAGTTTTCTGCAGCATTGATAGAGTTTGGAATGAAACGTTGCATCTATGATCCTTCCATGTTTTATTATAAAGGGGAGGCAGGTAGAAGATTTTTCTTGGTTGTTTATGTTGATGATGTTGGTATAACCGGAGATGACAAAGAGGGAATTCAAGCTCTCAAGTCTTTTTTAATGACTAAATTTGAGACTAAGGATTTAGGAAAACTACAATACTTTCTGGGTATTGAGGTGGCACAGTCAGAAAAAGGTATTGTTTTGTCTCAACGAAAGTATGTCTTGGACTTATTGGAAGAAACAGGGTTGCTAGGAGCAAAACCTGCTAATTCACCCATGGATGGTAGTCAAAAATTAACAGATAAAGATGGTGATATATTTGAGGACCACAAAAGATATCGGAGATTGGTTGGCAAACTCAACTACCTCACTGTCACTAGGCCAGATATATCCTTTCCGGTAAGTGTTGTAAGTCAGTTCCTCTCATCTCCACGAGTACCACATTGGGAAGCAGTCATCCGAATATTAAAATATCTTAAGGGTGCACCTGGGAGAGGTTTACTATTTCGTGATCATGGACATATGGATTTGAAAGCATATTCAGATGCTGATTTTGCAGTTAAGAGATCTACTACAGGGTATTGTGTGTTTTTTGGAGGCAATCTAGTTTCGTGGAAAAGCAAGAAACAACAAGTTGTTTCGAGATCTAGTGCAGAGTCTGAGTATAGAGCTATGGCAGATACATGTTGTGAGCTTGAATGGTACAAACATTTATTAACAGAGTTGGGCTTTGAGAACTTAGTACCGATGACCCTTTGGTGTGACAATAAAGCTGCTCAATACATTGCCGCTAATTCAGTTTTCCATGAACGAACAAAGCATATTGAAAGGGATTGTCATTTTACTCGTGAAAAGGTCGAAGCTGGAACTATTACTACTAGACATGTGCGGACGTCTGATCAAGTTGCAGATGTGTTTACCAAGCCTCTAAGTGCATCAAGAATATCGTATCTTTCTGACAAGCTGGGCATGGTTGACATATATGCTCCAGCTTTAGGGGGAGTGTTAATATATATATTATAGTCATAATATTAGTATTTCCCTGATATTTAGAGTTTCCATAATTAGTCATTATATATGGCTATATAAGGATCCCTTCTTGTATTTTGGATTAATCTTAATAATACTTTTACCTCGTTTACAGGGTTGCTGAGCGAAAGAACAGAACATTTAAAGATATGATTAATAGTATGCTTATTAATTCTGGGTTGCCTAAATACATGTGGGGAGAAGCTCTGAATACGGCTTGCCATATTCTGAATAGAGTTCCTCTGAAACACATGGATAAGACACCCTATGAGTTATGGAAGAGCAAGAAGACTAGTCTTAAGTATCTTCGTGTCTGGGGGTGCCTTGCTAAGGTACTTGTCCCTGAACACAAGAGAAAGAAATTGGGTCCAAAGACTGTTGATTGTATCTTTCTGGGCTATCTTGAGACCACTACAACTATGAGATTTTTAGTGTTAAAATCTGACATAGATGGTATAGTGGCAAACACGATAGTTGAGTTTCGTGATGCTACATTCTTTGAGGATGTTTACCCTATGAAGACTGGTATGCCTCAAGATACTTCTACTGAAGATCCTACTCACACATCAAGTTCTATTCCTGATCATGTGGAAAAGATGACAAATGTGGGGGCGGAACCTAGTAGTAGCTCTACTCCTAAGGAGGTAGAGGAACCACGAAGGAGTAAGCGTGCAAAGGTAGTCAAGGATTTTGGAAGTGATTTTATCACTTACAATGTCGAGGACGAACCTTTAACTTTCCGACAAGCTATGGATTCTTCAGAGTCTAGGCACTGGAAGGGCGCTGTAAAGAGTGAAATTGACTCTATTGTTTCTAACGGAACATGGGAGTTAGTTGATCTCCCTCCTGGGTGTTCTACTATCGGGTGCAGATGGATTTTTAAAAGGAAGTTGAACCCTGACGGTTCAATAGATAAGTACAAAGCTAGACTGGTAGCTAAGGGTTTTAAGCAAATGGAGGGTATTGATTACTTTGATACATACTCTCCTGTAGCTAGGATGACAACAATCCGAATGCTTGTAGCATTGGCTTCCGTACATGGTCTTATCATCCATCAAATGGATGTAAAGACAACTTTTCTTCATGGTGAACTTGAAGAAGAGATTTATATGGATCAGCCTGAGGGATTTGTTGCATCTGGTAACGAAAGGAAAGTATGTAAGTTAATCAAATCCATCTATGGTTTGAAACAAGCTCCTAGGGATTGGCATAAAAAGTTTGATGAAACTATAGTGCCATTCAGTTATGATATTAATGATAGTGACAAGTGTGTCTACACCAAAGTTAAAGGTAGTGAGTGTGTCATCATGTGCCTATATGTTGATGACATACTACTGTTTGGAACCAGTATTGAGATTATTAACGAGACAAAAGCTTTCTTGGAAAGGCATTTTGATATGAAGGATATGGGTGAGGCTAGTGTGATTCTTGGTCTCAAGCTGACACAGTCAGCTGAGGGAATAACTTTATCGCAGTCTCATTATATAGAGAAATCTATACTTGAGAAATATGGTTATTCACAGTGTAGAATCGCTAGTACACCCTATGATCCTAAAGTGGCCCTTGTTAAGAATGCTTCAGGAGTACCTGTGTCTCAGTTAAGGTATTCTCAGATTATAGGGAGTTTGCAGTATCTTGCTAACTGTACTAGACCAGATATTTCATACTCTGTGTCTAAGTTGGCTAGGTATACAAGCTGTCCAAACAGAACTCATTGGGATGCTCTTGATAGAGTACTTAGATATCTGAAAGGCACAATGTACCTTGGTTTACACTATAGGAGATTTCCTGGTGTGCTTGAAGGGTACAGTGATGCAAGTTGGATAGCTAAGAAGTCTGGTTCCAATGGAGTGACTGGATACGTGTTCACCTTAGCCGGTGGAGCAATATCCTGGAAGTCGACCAAACAGACTATAGTAACTCGGTCTACTTTTGAGGCTGAGTTGTGTGCGCTTGATGCCACGGGGACGGAGGCTGAATGGTTACATGGACTTATGTCCACGATACCTGTAGTAAGCAGACCGCTTCCTGCGCTTGCTATTCATTGTGATAGTAAAACAACTATCGACAAGATTAGCAGTAAAAAGTATAATGCTAAAACCAAGAGACACATCCAAGTTAGACTAAAGTCTATTAGGGGTTTAGTGTCTGATAGGATTATTGTTGTAGAGTTCATAGGAACTCAGAATAATATAGCTGATCCTTTAACTAAAGGACTGGAACCTGCAGTGGTCCTTAAGTCGAGGTTGGGGATGGGGCTGTCAACCCATCATAGTTCATCATCAGTGGGAACCCAATACACATAAAAGGAGATCCCTTGAAGTGTATTCAATATGGTAATAACAAGCTGTAAGGATGAATTGGTAGTACCTTTGCTACATAGATGATACTGTTGTATCTGAGTCTATCCCCTGTGAACCTAGAAGGTACTGACGCTGCTTGTTAGCAAGAGTTATTATAACTCTGAATGGGGTCAAGTCTTTTGACGAGATGGTAGCAGTACATCTCTGGAGATGCCCAGCTAAGCGAATGTAATTGTGTGGTCGCAATTAGAGGAAAGGGTTATTCCTTGAAGCATTCGATGAACAGGATCGAGACAAGACCATTAATGTCTCAAAGCCGTAGATTGGCACCATAGCCTTTGACTTGTCGTCGTCTATGGAACATGATTACATCAAACGGATTAAGATTCAAGGTGAAACATTCCATCTGAATCCGGTAATCATTGAAGTAGGGGACTTAGGAGGGTTCAAACCCGGAAGGGTACCGACTCTGAAAAACAAGTCATGATGAGAAACCTGAAACATTTCTATATGGATTTGTGGGGGATTGTTAGAAAATGGAGTTTTGGGGCATAAGTATTTTTATGTTCTTGATGTTAATTCCGGATTTTAACGATTGGAAATTGTTCCTTACTATGAGGACTTAAAATTTCATATATGGGTCTAAGTAATTTTCTTAGTGAAACCCATAGAGAAATGGAGTTGAAGTTAGTAGCTTGAATAAGCTTGAAATGAGAATGTGTATTTGTCCCACATTGAAATGAATAAAGGGGTTGTTGGCTTTATATAGAATCACACACATGGGTAGTGTACAACTACTAAGGTGTATGATAGTGCATGGTGTTACTGTGTGCTCCACGCACACACACACACACACACGCGCGCGCCGCCGCGCGCCTCGCCACGCCACGTCACGTCACGTCACGACTCGACTCGACTCGGGTCGGCTCGGTCGAAGGGCGATTTGGGCGAATGTCTCGGCGTCTCGCGTACGCGAGGCGACCTGGGCGAGGGATTTTATTTCTGTGTTTAAAATATATTTTAATTAGAATAAATATATATATATATATATATATATATATATATTGAGATCAGTACTTGGAATAAATCAGTAACTGGTCAGACATCTAATACTGATGGGCCAAGTCCTGATGAAATCCTGAAGGTACTACCAGATCCTGATGCTGGATCAAATACTGATGGACCTTAAGTCCTGACGGTATCAGATCCTGATGAATGATCAAATGCTGATGGACATCAGATCCTGACGGACGAAAATCCTGATGGATCAGATCCTGATGTTGGGTCAAAATTTGATAATATATATATATTCGTATAATTAAAATAAAACTGATATGTGTGGATAAATATAACGTAACAGTTACGATTTATTAAATCAACCGTTTTGATTTTATTAAATCAGCCGTTTCATTTTATTAAATGTAAATCGGCAGTTACAATATTAATTGGGTGGCATCAGTTACGTTTGGCCTCTCCTATAAATAGAGAGCTAAGCTACTGATTGTAAATAGACTGAATATACAGACCACACCCTACATTCTCTTCTCTTCTCTACACTCTCTGTTCTCCTCCTGTTATAGTTTATGTTACTTAGGGTTTTCTGGCGACTGAGGTGCTAGTCGAAGTTGAGTATCCTGATTGCTGTGATCACTGTACTCGGAGCTGTTTTATCCTGGGAGAGGTGTTGCAAGCATCCCAACACAGTTGTAAGTGGGGGCAATTATCTCTTCAAGAGCAGTCAGGACTTTGAGCAAATCCTGACGACTCAGCTGTTTGTTTTACTTGTTTTACATACTGATATAGCTATGGCTACTGGTATGTTTTCTGACTCTCTTTGTTCTATCAGTTACTGACATGCATGTGTTTTACCTTCATGTTTTGTTTCGCTAATTGTATGCTTGGCCTGGACTTGTTAAATACGATATATAACTGCCTCTATGTTGCTGTTTTAGTCATAATTCCCAACACCTTGTACATATAAGGACACTTATAAACTGCACAAAAATGTGCAAGAAGTGTGTCTCAAGTAGGAGTCACCAAAGTAACCTCCTTGAATACTCTTTGGTTGGTGCTCATTTGGCTTGAGTTTTGCTTGCACTTTGTCACCAAAATATACAGTTGTTCTTGACATTTTCGTGTAGTGTATATTGACAAATTGTGCAAAATTTTTGAAGAGCTTCTTGAAGTGTTTACTTGCTCTTCTTTAAGTCCTTAGTAACCACTTGGTTTATACTTGGTTATAAGGCTAAGAACATCCTTTGATTTGTGCTTAAAAGTGCATAAACAATTGATTTAAACTTGTTATTCTTTAAATCAAAAGAAAGCTTCTTAACTTGGTTTGTTTAAGTCCTTTAAACACTATCTTGAGCTCAATATCTAAGGACTAAACCAAGCATCTTGAACTTGTTTCTTAACTGAAATTTAGTTCAAATAATTCGGCCATCTACTTGAATTATATTCGGCCCAAATTAATCCTATTACGTGTTTACATTTTCTCGCACTAATTTAACGCATAATAGCGGCCCTCGTTTTATCCTATAGATAAGCGAGTTACTTTTACGCACGTGTGAGTTGTGTTTATATGCTTGTGTGTGGTATGCTTAATTGATTGTTCGTGTGTGTTTTACATACTTTCCGCACTAGCATTAACGCGTAATAGCGTCCCTCGCTTTGTCGAGCTATATATATATATATTCAGCTATATAGAAGCCATATATAAGTGTTGTTATGATAACACTAATATTTGTCGATTTTAAGTGGCTTGTTCTATATTCTTTCGAATATAAGCAATTCGCTCTAACTTCTATAAACCAAGGCCCTTTGGCTAAGAAATATTATTTTCGACCATTTCATTGTTGATCTAGGTCTTATAATATTTCTATACAAGTATTTAACCATTTGTATACCTGGAGTTAGTAACTTGTTTAATATTCTACGGAATATTTTTAACTCGCTCTTTCTCTTATTTATTTGTGTTGGTTTACACAAGTAAATTCTATATTTAATTTTATTTATATTCGGCCACATCGAATATCTATATAAATTAATATACTTGATTTATATTTGTATTAACGTAGTCTAACTCGTTAATATTTATATATCCTCCCACTTGATCTAGTTTGGATACTAGTTCATTTTTAATCGTCAAATTTAAAAGGTATTTTCAAGTCGTAGTGCTTGTATTATATCCTTTGACGTGAGGTGAAGTGAAGTGAGGTGATTCTCGCTCTAAAACCCAAGCCTTAGATACGCTGACGGGGAGTTAGGTATCTTTGCGCCGTGAAGAGGAGAAAAGGTCCAAGATCTAAGATCTAAGACCTAAGACCCAAGACCGTTAAAGGGTGTAGATACGAAGTCTACGCAAAGGTTTTGCTTGCATAGTTTTGAGAAAGTAACTTGGAGTTACGTTTCAAGATAAACTTGTAAGTGGTTTTATTACGTGGTTTTGAGAAGGTAGTGGAGAAGCTACGCTTCAAGATAAACTCGTAAGGTCTTACGTAGTTGTGAGTAATTAACGGGGAGTTACGTTCCTAGATAAACTCGTAAGTGTTTTACTTACATAGCATTTGAGGAGGTGACGGGGAGTTACGGTCCAAGATAATCTTGTAAGGGATTGGCTATTGTATTTTGAAGAGGTAACGGGTAGTTAGGCTCTAAGAGAAATACATAGTTGTTGTAAAGGCTTCTCTGCCTACTATAAGGAGTGTGATTCTCTGCCTACTCGCTTTTTACTTTCTCGCTTTTATATTTCGCATTTTATATTACTTGTTTATAAGTAATTAATTTTAAAAGGAGAAAGAAATTTAAAAACGCCAAGCTCTAATTTTAAAAGGGTCATAAGCTATTCAACCCCCCCACTTGTAGCTTATTTTACCCTCCTTCGGGACCTAACAAATATAATTTAATATAAATTTAATTAATGATATGCATGATTTAAAATTAATATTATAAAATTTTAATTTAAATATGTCATTTACAGGATTCGAAACTTGAATTTTTAGTTAAATAATTTAATCATAAAATACATTTTTTGATAGGTTATAAATTTTATTTTATTATATAATTATGTTTTTATCTAATAATTATTTGAAATATTATTTTAAAATTAATTTAATATAATTTTTTATAAATTTAATTAATGACATGCATGATTTAAAAATTATAATATAAAATTTTAAGTAAAATATGTCGGGATTCCAAACTTAAATTTTTAGTAAAGTAATTTAATCATAAAATATACCTTATAATACATCCAGAATTGGATCGAACCGAATAGACCGAAAGCCGAAATGTTATTTTTTTTTTCGGATCGAACCGGACCAAAGTTTAATTATTGACCGAACCGAAAAAACTGATTTTTTTTTAAAAAAAAATCTATATTTTAAATAAAGCTAGAATTCATGATTTATCAAAAAAATAATAATAAATTAATCACCACTATTTCACCAACATAGATATAATTACAATTTACAAATTAGATATTATAATTATATCTTATAAGATATATGTAAAATGTATATAATAAATATAAAAATCAACTTCCAATCAAGAAATTGATTGGCAATGAACTCAAAAATGGAGAGAGAAGAGAGAGAGAGAGGGAGCCGGTATACTATTCCAATTCAAAATTCAAATCTGGATCTCATCGGTTCCATGAGATCCCGGACAACAAGTCCCAAGCCAGGAATAACATAGATCATCGAAGGACAGTTAGAAGGCAAGGGAATCGAACTGTTAGTACGACATACTACTTTGGCGACAATCTAACCTACAAGGATGTACTAACGGAGGGGATGAAGGACCAAGAAGAGGACACCGGGACCGACTGGACACTGGTGTCCAGGAAGAACAAGACTAAGCAAAGAAACACCTACATCTTTGTGGGTAACCTCCCAACCAGAGTCACTAAAGAGAAAATCTGGGAGGCAGTACTTGGGAGCACATATTTCGTCGAGTTGTACATCCCTAACAAAAGGGACAGGAATAATAACATATTTGCTTTCCTACTTCTCAATAGTAGACACAACGTAGAAGGGGTTTTGAAAAGATTATCTAATGTCACACTCTTTGGGAGAAGATTGGGGTTTGCAGTAGCAAAGAAGCAACCAACAGGAAGCCCCCATGGGTTTATATCAACTAATCCAACGTAGCATGAAGAGAAGTACAACAACAATCCCAACAGAGCAAATACAAGCAGGCTTGATATACCCTGTCAGCGGCCAACTGCCAACGAGGTTATTAAGCTACTACCCAACCCTATAACTAAACAAGAACTCCTCAATAGTCTTATTGGGGTGACACCTGAACCTAATATTGAGGTCAACATCACAGAAAAGCTTCTTATAGTGGGCATAAATTTCATTAGAGTGAGGGCCATCACACCTGTCAAATTCTTACTGCTCTTCTCAGATAGAGAGGCTTTTGATAACTTCGACCCTCCCTCGGTGGATTCAATCTTCTCTACTATTAGTCGCACTCAAGTCGATGATATAGTCACTACTAGAGTGGCTAGGTTAACCATACTAGGTCTACCCATTCTCGCCTAGAACAACCATAACCTGCAGCTTCTAGTTAAAAAATGGGGCAAGCTTGTTACAGACAACAACTTGGACAACTCCACGGCACACCTTTCTGCTCCCTCCTTGAATATCGAAACATGCATCACCAAACTCATTGAGGGCTCTATAGAGATTGAAATAGATAACCGCAGGCACCTGGTCAGTATCTTGGAATCTACAGCAGAGATGCATACGCATAAGCCATATAACAATTGGTACAGCAGCAACAAGAGTGAGGATGATTCAGTCCACGGACTTACTAGACACTGGAGAGCAGAGATGCTAGATCAAGACTCTATGGATCGCCCACACACTTGGAATGAAGAAGAGCAGCAGCAAGCACATATGGAACACAACAATATAGACTCTAGATCAGTAGATAATGATGGTAGAGATGAAGAGCAAATCTTGGAACAACCTATGGGAGCTCCCTTTGCCTACCAGGCAACATTAGACGTGTGTACACAACCGAACAAGGGAGACCCAAAGGCAGACAACAGGGTTCCTCGAATGCAGAAGAACCAAAGACGGATAGTCGTGTTGAAACAATGTTATTTCCCAGGTGCACGCCTCAAGATTGTAGAAGGGGGGTTGAATACAATCTTATGAAATTCTTTTGATTTTAAGCAAGACAACAATTACAACTTCAATGGAAACAGATGGATAAGTCGAAGACTAAAACGTAAAGAAACAGAAAACGAACAAATGCACAACACACTTAAAAATTTCAGGTGGGGTTTTCTCGACTCCACCTGAGGGTTGTATTGAAGAAAACTTCTCTGTGTAAAATGAGTACACAGCTGCGAATACAAGGCTAAAACTATTACAAGATAACCTAATGCTTATGGCTTTTTAGCTTAGTGTTTCTCTTCTCTGTTTTAGCTATGCTACACTTGAAGTATATAAATACTCCAAGATTACAAACCCTACAAAATAAATGAATCTTACAAGTCACAAGGCTAAAACTACTACAAGATAATCTAATGCTTATGGCTTTTTAGCTTAGTGTTTCTCTTCTCTGTTTTAGCTATGCTACACTTGAAGTATATAAATACTCCAAGATTACAAACCCTACAAAATAAACGAATCTTATAAGTCAAAGTATCCTGCAGGGTTGCTGCCACTCCTTGTCTCCATGTGATACAATTTTGTCTGGTTGTCTTGGACAGATATGCACTAGATTTACCAGCTAAATTGTTTGTGAGAATAAGGAATGTTTCTTTTTCTTCTTCGTTTCCAATACTGGTTCCCATACCTCTTTTAAGTTTATCAACCCATGTGATCTGTCAGGCATGTCAAGTTGCCATCAACCTCTAATCCCAAGACATTATTGGTTGAAGCATTTATTCGTTGGTGTAGACATGGATCGACAGGTTGATTTCTGCTTGCTGAGAATACCATATCCGTTGACATAAAATCTTCATCCGTTGATCACCACTTCACTTATACAGAATTACATATCACAGCTTATATACAATTAGCTACCCTATTCTGTATATCCTTTGATAGTCAACATGACTTAGGATTACTAGCAACTATGATATTCGACAACAAACTCAAGCTTAAATACAAGGTATGCTACAGACTTATCAATTGATAAGCTGCCTCATCAATGGATGTACATAGCTTGGGTATCCGTTGATAAGTTACAAAACTTAATCTTGTATTCATGTGATTTTCAAGGTGTTTTATGGGTGTATATCATCAAGGACAACATAATTCCTAACAATCTCCCCCAATTTATGACTGATAGAACTACAACCATAAATTAAGGGCCTTGATGATAACAAAACACCTTTGCAAAGATCATGATATTCTATAAAAACATATGAATTGTACAAGCTATAAAATTTTGAAGAAATGAACTGAGTTAAGTGATAGAATCATACTTCTACAAGGGATGCTCCTCTAGTCTGAGCATATCATTGCTTTCTTCCCCTTGCAGTCCTCATACCATGGATTTTCTCTCTGTTTGCCTCAAGCTAATTTTCCAGAGATCTGTAGATGATCTTTTCTTCTGAGTGGTTTGGATCCAGCATAGACATTAAGTATTGCAAGTACTCATTGCTAGCTTTTTCCAGCTGATCTTATATCCTGAAGAATCTTCTATAATTTTGATCATCTCAATTCCATTATCCAGTAAGGATAAAAATGAACCTTCTTGCCAGGTTCATATGGATGGAATGTTCAGTGTCTTGGGCAAAACCTCCTTTGAAGTCCGGCTGTTTCTCAATTCATTGGCTTTTTTGAAAATTATTCCGCTTGCTTCTGGAGTGAATCCTCCAGTTTTCTTCATTAAGGACCAAATCCTCCAGAGTTTGTTGTATCCTTTATTTAACACTTGATCTAGGGGCCAGGCTACACTGTTTCCTCCTTTATAGGTGAAAATTAACCTTCTTGGAAGCCTGGCTGTCCTATCTACAGCACTCACATTATCCACATCATCCAAGAAGAAATTGATGCTTGAATATCCTTCAATATCTGCAATGTATAGTTCAGTTTCTTTCTTGGTGGCAACCTTTGCAACTTGAGGAACCTTAGTGAATTGAATTGGTCTAGCTAGTGGTTGTTTCTTCTTCTGGTTCTCCTCTTTTCAGGTGAGAGCCTGATCTTTGGAAATACCAAGCCGTTGATGTAAAAGTCAAATTCCACAGGTTCTTCCTTTACAAGTTCCAAGGTGTTGAGTTCCTGAGTGTTCTGAGTTGGAGGTTTTGTAGGTTGAGGTGGTACTGATTCAACTTGAACTTCTGGTTCTGGGCTCAAAGATCTCTTAGCAGGAACTTTAACCATGCTTTTTCTTTTTTTGCACGCAGACTTTGTGTTCATTTTCTTCTTCTTCTTAAATTTGGCCTCTTCTTCTTCAGCCTCTTGCTCCATTTCTTCTTCTAACTCTCTTACGAGCTCATCAGCCAATCTAGCTTCCTTCTCAGTAGATTCTGCAAGATTTCTTACAATTTGACCAGCTTGAAGTAACCTTGCAGTTTCTTCAGCTTTAGCAACTACAAAGTCAGGGTAACCTGCAGGGACACAAATTTCCACTCCCTCTCTGTAGATAAATGCTAGATTCTCTTTGAGTCCCAACTTTAGCCTTCTATTTTAATTCAGCAAGATGTTTGCTCATTAGCTTGAATTCATCTGGTTTTGGCATTGGAAATTCTACTCTCATGGTGTTTTTACCATTCTTCTTCACAGGTGACTTCTTGGGCTTGAGCACAGGCTTGAATTTAGAAAAGTAAGATGGCTCCCCTCTGGCTAGAGATCTAGGAAGCACAAAATCTGGAATTAGTACATGTCTGATTGATGTGGTTATGGGAGGAATTTGTACTTGAGAAATTTGAGGATTAGCAGCCAGCCTCATGGCTATAGAGTCTTCAGGTTGAATGGCTGGTTCTTCCTCACTAGTTTGAATTGCTGGAGCTGTTGGAGGTAGAGTAGAATGAAGTTGCTCCCCCTCACTTGTTGACCTCTTATCTCCAAACTTCTCCCCCTTTTTGTTAGCATCAAGGGCTTGAGTAGTTGGCAGAGTCAACAGACTGGCAAGGAGAGCATTCTGTTTGTTGTGAGCTTCAAGAATGAGCTTTTAATTTTCAAGAATGGTGCTCATTTGAAGCTCTAACTTATCAACTTTTGCAGACAGATTGTTAATTTTCTTTTCTGTGTCTGCCTCTTTCTTCAGCTTCTGGTTAAGCTGCGGCATTGTTCGGGGAGGGAAAAGAAGCTCCAAGTCTTTGTGCTGAGATTCTAGAGCATTTTTAATTTCCAGCTTGAATTCATCTTTATCTACCACCCTTTGATTGAGAAGACACTTGTGCAGTTTGAGAGTAGCCAGAAAGTTTTCTTGCACAAGCTTCATAGCAGGTTCAACATCTTGTAGAGTAGTTGTAGTCTTCTCATACTGCACTACTAGCTCAGTGAGAGCATCCTTGGAGACATAGTCTTGAGATACTAACCATTCTGGTAAGTCTCCAGGTTGCTGTGAAGGCCCTACATCTTCACCTTCATCTGTGAATTCAGAGTCAGACTGACTCACTTCAGTAGCACTTGGAGGCAGCTTGGTAAGAGCATCTGTGGCTCTTTGCATAGATTCTGAGTTTTGTACCAAGTTCAGCTGTTGCTCAGCCTCCACATTGCCCTGTTCAGCCCGACAGTTTAGGTCAAAGACAGGGTGAGTAAAGGTTTCAGCTCCAAGAACTCATCTATCAATGACGTTTTGAGATGTCTGTTGATAGATACTTGTTCTAGGGGCATCCTCAACCTCTATTAACTCACAAGCAATGGCTTCATCCACCCTTATGTCTCCTGTACCTGCTTTTCTCTCATATTCTCTCTCTTTTTGCATGAGGGGCTCCCCCTGGCTCACACCTCTCACACCCTCACCTTCACCTACTAAGGTGGAACTCCCAGTCTCTCCTTTTGCCTGGCAGAAAGAAATTACCAGCCCCTCACTCTCATTCTCTCCTTTTGCCTGCTCACAAAGCAGCCTCTCGCTCTCAGTGTTGTCACTCCCTTCCCTCAATCATAGAAGTGTTTGAACTACAAATGTGACTTCTGCTGTTGATGCAGGGAACACATTGACCAATGAATTTGGTGTATCTATTGATTCTGTAGTTGGATCTACCAACGAATAATTGCTGTTAAGCATATCTATCGGTGAACAAACACTTGTCAACGGATGAGAGATATCCATGGATGAAGTAAAAGGGATAGCAGTTGATAGGGAAATTATGATAGAATCTCTGGAGAATGATTTTGAAGTAGGCGACACAGATTCAGTCATAGTTTCAGAAAGAAATGGTTGTTGGTCCAACAAATCATCTAAAAGATGATGACCAACAGGGTCTGAGTGGGGCTCCTCCCTTGGATGTAAAGAGGGAGAATTTGCTTGTGATGTGGAAAGCATGTCTACATCCATAGATAGAGATGGTGAATTTTGAGTTGTTTGTGTGATTAGAGATTGAGAATTGGGCTATGACTCCACATTTGCTAGAGCCACATTAAACTGAGTTTGAGAAGGTTCAATCATGTGAGATTGAACAGTGTGTGACCCTTGTGCACCCAAAGTAACTTTAGGTTTCTTCTTTCTGACAAAGGTTTGGTTGGTGACTTTTGGCTAGTGGTGTCCCTTCCCCTTTTGTTCAATGTTCCTGGTTGGGAACTCTTTTCAATAACAACACCCTGTTGAGAGGATGCTGTTAGGGATGTGTTTAAATCATTTTCAGCATTAACAGTCTTTTGGGAGACTGCAATGTGGCTAGGCTGGGACACACTTACCTCTCCAACCTTATCCTTAGGGCTTCTTTGATGTTCACCCTGTCCCTCACCACTCACTTCCACCTGAACACTCCCCTTAGAGGTTATGGTAGGTTTTACAACAAATGCCTGTTGGGAATCACTTGAGGTTGGTTTCTTTGACTTGGATTTGGATTTAAGTTTGGTTGCTTGGGTAGAAGACTGTGAGTTCTCAGACTCAGCCTCCATAGCAACACTCAATGGCAAAGAACCTTGAGATTAAGTAGTGGGAAGAGGGTTAGAAATAGTTACCTCAATAATAGGCAGGTATACCATCTTCACTTCCGAGTTGATATTCATTCGAATGAGGTCACTAAGAACCCTTTTCTCCTGAACCCAGCAAGTGAACCTGCTTGAAGGCTGCTCAAGTACTATTTTGTTCTCAGAGACATGGTTAGCCTGCATCATTAGGAATATTGCAAAATAAATTTTATTGTTTCTATTTTCTTTCTTTCCTAACTTTGCACCAATCTCATGAAGAACTAATTAGCCAAAATTATAGAATTTGTCATTAAGCAGCATGTAAAGCATAATAAGCAAGGCATTGGTAACTGCATCAAAATTGCTAATTTTACCAGAAAACACCTTAATGAAGGCATCACAAAGAAAACTCCATTCCTTTCTCATGCCTTTTCTAACAATTTTGCCTAGGTTATCAGTACTCATAGTATAACCTATGGTGTTTAGCATGGTAACTATATCACTATCAGTAGGACCAGTAGTACAGTTATTCTCAGGTAGTTTCAGACAAGAGGTAACAACGTCAGAATTAATAATATGCTATTTACCTTTGAGGGAAAAAGCAATTGTACCTTCAGAGGCGTTAAAAACCGTCGTAGTCCATACTTCTTCCATAACTTCGTGATAGAGAATTGGAGTTTCAGTCATGGCAACAGAGAGCTTGCATTTCTTGATGAAATCCATCATCTTGTGATAGTCGGCCGGAGTGTGCGTCGAATCCACATAAGCGGCAAAGTTGTTCTTCTTATAGATAAACCCATTCCCAGACATCATCTTAACTATTGGAGCCATTTTGCGAAGAGCAAACTTGAGAACTAGAAAGGGGTTTTTGTAGCTTTGAGAGAAAGAGAGGAAGATGTTGAGAGTAAGATAAAATCTGAATGTTAATCGTTAGGTGAATTATACTTGCTCCCAATTAATTTTGAATAAATAGAATTACTCAATAGAGAAACTGCTCAGAGTAGTGGATTGAAAAGTGAATTTATAACTGCACCAGTCCTATACATACAACGACGTGGCAAATGACAACTGCCAAATAAAAGACAACCAGCGGATAAAATAGTGAATCCTCGAGAAACGAGCTTCCCATTGATATGTATTATTGAAATAATACACACAAAGGATACTAAATATCCACCGAATAAATAAAAGTAAAATAAACTCCATATATTATTTGAATCATCAATGGATATTTGACATATCCGTCGATGGGTAAATTCTGACTTAGACAGAATTTCGTGCCTTTTCTTGTAGAAGAAAAATTCAAACTAAATTTTGGCTGCTTATTCAACCATGCAAATATCTTAAATAAATTAGGAGAAATTCAGCATACCTAGCTCACTTACCAACCTTGTGAATGTTGATTCATCAAGTGGCTTGGTAAAGATATCTGCAAGTTGCTTCTCACTTGGAACAAAATGAAGTTCCACAGTACCTTCCATCACATGTTGTTCTCTGATGAAATAGTATCTAATGTCTATGTGCTTGGTCCTGGAATGTTGCACTGGATTCTCAGATATGGCAATTGCACTAGTGTTGTCACAAAATATTGGGATTCTATCAACTCTTAATCCATAGTCAAGCAATTGATTCTTCATCCATAGTATTTGTGCACAACAACTTCCAGCTGCAATATACTCAGCTTCTGCAGTAGAAGTGGAAACTGAATTCTGCTTCTTGCTAAACCATGAAACCAGCTTGTTCCCTAAGAATTGACACGTGCCTGTAGTACTTTTTCTGTCAATTTTACAACCTGCATAATCTACATATGAATAGCCAGTTAGATTAAAACCAGATTCTCTAGGATACCAAATGCCAAGGTTTGGTGTTCCTTTGAGATATCTGAAAATCCTTTTAATAGCTATTAAATGAGATTCCCTGGGATCAGCTTGGAATCTTGCACATAAACAAGTAGAAAACATAATATCGGGTCTGCTTGCTGTTAAATATAAAAGTGAGCCCACCATGCCCCTATAACTTGAGATGACCACTTTCTTCTCCTTAGTATTCAACTCAAGTTTAGTGGCAGTGGCCATGGGTGTTTTGTAGAAGCATAATCCAACAGGTTAAATCTTTTCAAAAGATCATTAACATACTTGGATTGACTAATGAATATTCCATCACTAACTTGCTTTACTTGTAAGCCAAGGAAATAAGTTAGTTCACCCATCATGCTCATTTCATATTTACTTTGCATAAGTTTGGCAAACCTCTTGCAAAGCTTCTCATCAGTAGACCCAAAAATTATATCATCTACATAAATTTGAACAAGTATCATAGAGCCATTGACATTTCTATAAAAGAGAGTTTTGTCAATAGTACCTCGAGTGAAGTGATTCTCTATAAGGAACTGTGAGAGAGTGTCATACCAGGCTCTAGGTGCTTGCTTCAGGCCATAGAGTGCTTTGAGAAGAAAATAGACATATTCTGGGAATTCTGGGTCTTCAAAACCAGGAGGTTGACTTACATAAACCTCTTCTTCCAAAATGCCGTTTAGAAAAGCACTCTTGACATCCATTTGATAGACTTTGAAGTTGGCATGGGTTGCATAGGCCAGGAAGATTCTGATTGCTTCCAACCTTGCTACAGGTGCAAATGTCTCATCAAAATCAATTCCTTCTTCTTGACAATAGCCTTTTGCAACCAATCTTGCTTTGTTCCTTGTCACTATGCCATTCTCATCCATCTTATTCTTGAATACCCATTTGGTGTTAATCATTGACTTGCCTTTAGGCTTGGGTACAAGCTTCCACACTTCATTTCCCTCAAACTGGTTTAGCTCCTCTTGCATTGCTAAAACCCAGTCTGGATCTAGGAGTGCATCCTCGACTCTCTTAGGTTCTTCTTTAGATAGAAAACTGCTATACAAGCATTCTTCTTGAGTTGCCCTTCTAGTTTGGACTCTTGCATTTGAATCTCCAATTATGAGTTCAAATGGGTGATCTCTGTTCCATTTTCTTGATGATGGCAGGTTCAGCCTATATGACGTAGCTTCATTCACCCTGTGTTGATCATTCTGATTGGTAGTTGAGTGATGACTCTGAGAGACTCCCCCTGAGTGTGTGGCTCTTGAGGTTGGAGTTCTAACAGAGTTATCAATGGATAATTCTCTGTAACTATCAATGGGTAATCCAGAATTGTCTTCAACGGATTGGGTTTCCTCAGCAGCAACGGATGGTGTTCCACGCTCTTCACCTCGAGCATGCTGCGATCTTACACCAGTCGATATTGTTTCTACATCATCTTCACTACCTTCACCAGTCATATCATTTTCAAATGATAAATCTTCATGGAAACCTTCATCTATCAACCCTTGGATTTTCTTGTCATCAAAGACAACATGTATGGATTCCATAACAATGTTCAGTCTTAGGTTATAGATTCTATATGATTTCCCTGCTGAATATCCAACAAAGATAGCTTCATCTGCTTTGGTGTCAAACTTTCCAATGTTTTCGCCTTGATTTCTCAGGACAAAACATTTGCAACCAAAGACATGTAAGAAGTTAACTGTTGGCTTCTTTCCCTTAAATAGTTGGTATGGAGTCAGTCCTTTTGCTTGATTGATCAAAGAAATATTCTGAGTATAGCAGGCAGTGTTGACAGCTTCTACCCAGAAATATGTTGGCAACTTTGATTCTTCAAGCATTGTTCTTGCAGCTTCAATGAGAGTCTTGTTTTCCTTTCTACTACACCGTTTTGTTGAGGAGTTCTAGGTGTAGAGAATTCTTGGATAATTCCTTGCTTTTCACAAAACTCTCTCATCATAGAATTCTTGAACTCAGTTCCATTGTCACTTCTCATCCTTCTTACTCTGAAAGAGGGATTATTGTTGACTGTTCTGATATGATTGATGATGATTTCTCCTGCCTCATCCTTAGAGTGCAGAAAGAATGTCCACGTGAATTTAGAGAAGTCATCCACAATCACTAGACAGTATCTCTTCTTGGAGATTGACATTACATTGACTGGTCTAAATAGATCCATGTAAAGTAGATGTAGAGGATGATCAATGGAGGACATTAACTTGGATTTGAAAGAGGCCTTCTTTTGCTTCCCTTTTTGGCATGCATCACACAATCCATCTTTGGAGAAATCCAATTTTGGAATACCTCTAACCAGATCCTTCTTCACCAACTCATTCATTGCTTGGAAATTCAAGTGTGACATTTTCTTGTGCCATAGCAAACCTTCATCTACACTTGCCTTGCTGAAGAGGCATGTAGCAGTATCTGCACTTGTTGAATTGAAGTCAGTTGTGTACACATTCCCTTTCCGGTTGTCTGTCATCACTATCTTGTTGTCGTTTTTCCGGAAAACAACACAAGCTTCTGTAGTAAACCACACATTTTGACCTTTATCAAATAGTTGACTGAAACTCAGCAAATTATGCTTAAGTCCATCAACTAGTGCTACATCCTCAATGACAACATTTCCTTTTGAAATCATGACATATCCTCTAGTATATCCTTTGCTGTTGTCTCCAAAGGTAATGCTAGGGCCAACTCTCTCCTCGAACTTAGTGAGCAGGGTAGAATCTCCAGTCATATGTCTGGAACAGCCACTATCCAGATACCAGAGGTTCTTTCTGTCTCTCTGCACACATCAAAACCAAAACAAGTTGATATTGGTACCGAAGTTTCCTTGGGTCCTGCAGTGTTAGCCTTTTTCTTGCCTCTCAAATCCTTTCTTCCCTTTGGTTCAGATTGAGTTAGATCAATCTTGACTCTGGGAGTGGGCCTTTGGAAGCCAGGATTTGAGCCTTGCTCAAATGCATTATAGAAATTGGAGTTAGGCATAGTTTGTGCATGCATGCTATTCATTATCCATGGCATCTGAGGCATATTAAAAGCATTATAGTATGGATTATGCATGAATGGCATGTTTGCATATAGACTAGATGCATGAGCAGATTGAGCATTATTGTTAGGCATAACATACATAGCAGAAGTAGGCAAGTGTAAAGGTATGGGAGCATTTTTCAATTTTCTACAGCTTGTAGATAGGTGATTAACACTATCACAATTAACACATTCTTTTCTAGGAGCATATTTATCTGGTGTATAATTGTTGTGTTTATTAATCCCTACTTTTCCATTTCTGTTCTTTCTCCTACCTTTAGCTCTTGTCTCAACTTTCTCTAACTTGTCCTTTAATTGCTTTTGGGACAAGTGACCTATGTTAGCTTCCTCAACTGATTTTGTTTTGCTACATTCTCCTTTCTTAAAGTTTTTGCTGACTGGACCATATTGATTGTTCAATTTCACAAGAGTTGTTTTGCTGACAGTTTTGGCTTTCGATGGATGACATTGTTCTGTATCCATCGATGGCTCATTGATCAACGGATAACTGCAGGCATCATCCGTTGACATACTGTCTGAAGCAGTCTCTCCATCAACTCCTAACTTTGCTTCTCCTAACTTATTAAAGGAGTTAATCCCTTGGACACTACAGATTTCTCCAGTAGTGGCTCTGGATCTTCCCCAAAAGTCAATTAGGTCTTGATCTTTGTTCAACTTTTCTTTCAAACTGTTCTCTGGTTTAAGAGCTTCAATCAATCCATCTTTAGCTTCCTGGCAATCTCTCCTCATAATCTCAAACTCGATTAACTGAGTTTCTATCAAAGCATTCCTATCACTTAACTTTTCATTCAGCTCTTTTATTCTCTTGTTCTCTTTGTTAAGCGATTTTAAGGAAACATGCATGTTATACAATTCAAGAGACATCTCATCAATTGTACTAGCACATTCAGCTTTGGATAGATCAGATAGGTTAGAAGAGAATACCTGGTTGCTTGCTGAACTAGCTTCTTCATCTTTCTTATTTGCCATGAGGGCAAGGTTGACAAACTCTTCTTCTGCATCAGAATCTCCACTAGCAGCCCAATCATTGTCTCTAGACACAAATGCCTTTTCCTTCTGATTGAGAAGATCGAAATATTTCTTCATGTAGTCAACATTTCCAAAATGTTTCTTCTCATTCTCAGCTTTAGGCTTTCTGCATTCATTGGCAAAATGGCCAGCAATTCCACAATTGAAGCATTTGAACTTAGATCTGTCAACCATGTTTTTGGATGATTGACCATTCTTTCTGAATTGCCTGCCTCCTACTGGATTCCTTTTGAACTTAAGCTTTGAGAACCTCCTTGATAAGAACGCTAGATAGTCATCCAATTCATCAGATTCACTTCCACTTGATGCATCGAGTTCTTCAATCAACTTGCTTTTCCCTCTGCTAGTATCAGCTCCACCATCACAAGTCTCAAAACTTGGTGGTGCCTTTGTGCTCTCCATCTTCTCACTCACTTGGCTTACTGGAATGTTGGCCACCAAGGCAACAGATCCAACCTTTTTCTGAATCTTCTCCACTTCCTCATCTTGTTGCATTTCAAGCTCATAGGTTTTATGGATACCATATAGTCTCTTAAGTGTAAATTCTTTATAGTCTTGAGAGTTCCTCAATGAGACTGTCACTGGCTTCCATTCCTTCGGAAGAGATCTTAGAAATTTTAGGTTGGAGTCCTTGGTTTCATATTTCCTCCCATACAACTTCAGACCATTTAGTAGCTTTTGGAATCTACTAAATATATCTGTCAAATTTTCACCAGAGGAATAGTGAAAATGTTCATATTGTTGTATTAGGAGCTGCATCTTATTTTCTCTGACTTGTTCAGTTCCTTCACAGATTGTATGAATGGTATCCCACACTTGCTTAGCAGAACTGCAGTTTATAACACAATCAAACATATCTTGGTCAATACCATTGAATAAGATGTTCATGACCTTCTTATCCTTATGTAATCACTTCCAAGTCCTCATCTGTGAACTCAGCCTGAGATTTTGGAATCGACCTTCCATCAGCTGCAGAACCAGCAGCTTCACCAACGCCAAAGTTAGGCTTCATGGGAACATGAGGGCCTTTCTCTATACAGTTAACATAATCTTCGTCTAGTGCTGAGAGATGAAGATGCATCTTTACCTTCCAATGAAAGTAGTTGTCTTTGTCGAGAATTGGAATCTTTAGCCCTGTGTCCTTCTTTCCCATGGTGCTAGATCTTTAAACTTCTTGTATGATAGAAGCTTGCTCTGATACCAATTGTTATTTCCCAGTTGCACACCTCAAGATTGTAGAAGGGGGGTTGAATACAATCTTGTGAAATTCTTTCGATTTTAAGCAAGACAACAATTACAACTTCAATGGAAACAGATGGATAAGTCGAAGACTAAAACGTAAAGAAACAGAAAATGAACAAATGCACAACACACTTAAATATTTCAGGTGGGGTTTTCTCGACTCCACCTGAGGGTTGTATTGAAGAAAACTTCTATGTGTAAAATGAGTACACAGCTGCGAATACAAGGCTAAAACTATTAAAAGAGAACCTAATGCTTATGGCTTTTTAGCTCAGTGTTTCTCTTCTCTGTTTTAGCTATGCTACACTTGAAGTATATAAATACTCCAAGATTAACCCTACAAAATAAACGAATCTTACAAGTCAAAGTATCCTGTAGGGTTGCTGCCACTCCTTGTCTCCATGTGATACAATTTTGTGTGGTTGTCTTGGACAGATATGGACTAGATTTACCAGCTAAATTGTTTGTAAGAATAAGGAATGTTTCTTTTTCTTCTTCATTTCCAATACTGGTTCCCATACCTCTTTTAAGTTTATCAACCCATGTGATCTGTCAGGCATGTCAAGTCGCCATCAACCTCTAATCCCAAGACATTATTGGTTGAAGCATTTATCCGGTGTAGACATGGATCGACAGGTTGATTTCTGCTTGCTGAGAATACCATATCCGTTGACATAGAATCTTCATCCGTTGATCACCACTTCACTTATATAGAATTACATAGCACAGCTTATATACAATTAGCTACCCTATTCTGTATATCCTTTGATAGTCAACATGACTTAGGATTACTAGCAACTATGATATTCTACAACAAACTCAAACTTAAATACAAGGTATGCTACAGACTTATCAATTGATAAGCGACCTCATCAACGGATGTACATAGCTTGGGTATCCGTTGATAAGTTACAAAACTTAATCTTGTACTCATATGATTTTCAAGGTGTTTTATGGGTGTATATCATCAAGGACAACATAATTCCTAACAAACACAAACATCCCAAAAACACAACACTGAACGATATAGAGAACCACCAATCAGTAGTTCTTCAGAAACATCAGACACATCAACGCATATTTCAACAGAAGCAATTCATGTGTTCGATACTATTCAACCCATACACAAACGCCTACATATGGGACTTTTCAAGGGCATTTTTGGCTTACACATTAGAGAGAGGGAGAGGGAGGCCAAGGAAGTACAATGCATCCCCTATCAGGCGTAAGGCAGATAAATTCACTAGGAAACCGGATTGTTCACCTCCCCCCATGACGGGTAACCACACGACATGGACTGAGTCTATAACATGCCAGCAATTGGTCAAATGTGACCCACTGAACGACAAAAAGAAAGTGGCATACAACATACTTTGTGACGCCATTGACATGGGTCTAGAGACTATAGAGAATGCTGAGGCAACTCTACATAATATATTATCAGCTATTTAAGCTAACAGTTACGACATACATTCTTTCTAGTTGTATTATGGAGAGTTTCTCAGGAATAACTTGGAATATAGAAGGATGTAACAACACAAAGAATAGGAGGAACATCAAAACACACATCACAGACAACCATATTAACTTTATTTGCCTTCAAGAAACCAAGTGCACACAATTGGATAGCAAGAAAAGCAAGTCTATTTGGGACAGGGGTAGTAACCATGGCTGGCTCATAGCTCCATCCCAAGGTTCCTCAGGAGGACTCGCCACTTCCTGGGACGAACTACACTACACTTTAAAAAGGAACATCATCACAAAAAACTGGATTTATTTTCAAGGAACAACAAAGCACACCAATCATCAGTTCATCTGCATCAATCTCTATGCTCCACAATCAACATCAGATAAAGCCGTCATCGGGGACCAGCTAAGCAATCTGTTGCTGGCTAATTCAGACATAGCCACCTGCACTGTGGATGCAGACATTTTTAATGACTTTATACAAAACAATGGGCTTATCAACAAAAAAACCCAGCAACCTCACTTCACCTGGTTTGGCCCAGCAGGTAAAAGGAGCAAATTAGACTGGATACTTGTCAACGTTAAGTGGTTTGCATCAAATAACTGGACAACTAAACTTCTGAATCGGAAAAGCTCGGATCATCGTCCCATTTGGCTGGGCATATCGTCAATCAACTGGGGACCAAAACCCTTTAAACTCTACAACTCCTGGCTTGAAGAAAAGTCACTTCACGCAATTTTAAGTAACATTGTGAGTAAACATAACCTGGTACACTTGGACATCACACAAGCCATTAGAGAGATCAGGAACGCTGGGAAATGATGGAATAAACATGTATTGGGCAATGTGGACTTGGCAATTCACAAAAGAGAAGTAGAGAGAAAACAATGTGACAACACTGATGTCAGACGTGCCCATGACCTTAGTAATGAACTAGAGAATTTATACCATCACAGGGACCATATGATCTGGCAAAAATCGAGGGTCAAATGGAATGCACATGGCGATAAGAACACTAGGTTCTTCCACCTTGTTGTAGGGTATAGAAGACAAAGTAATAATGTTCTTGGAATATCACATGAAGGAGCATGGGTATCTCATCCAGGTCTAGTTAAGTTAGTATTCTTTGAGCACTTCAAATCCTTCTTAAGCAACGACACATCTCGCCCTATTTTCAAACTAGGTTCACTCCACCATCCCCTGTCACATAAAATTGGGACTTGAGAGACCATTTTCACAAGAGGAAGCAGTAATAGCTCTAAAAGGCATCGATTCCAATAAATCCCCCGGTCCGGACGGCCTTAATGCTGCAAGCATCAAACATTGTTGGAACATTTTACAACAAGGTTTTATGAACTGTATCCATCAATTCCATCACAGTGGCATCTTACCCAAGAGCCTTAATTCTTCCTTCATATCACTAATCCCAAAAACATCCAACCCCTCGAAGCCACAAGACTACAGGCCAATCAGCCTCATCAATACAACTCTGAAAATTCTCCTTAAGATGCTAGCTAATAGACTCAAGCTCGCTCTCCCACATATCATAGCAGAGGAACAAACAGGCATCATTCAGGGCAGAAATATAGCAGATGGCATCATACTAACCTCAGAAATCATACACTCGATGAAGGTTAAGAAAACCAAAGGTGTCATCATCAAACTTGACTTTGAGAAAGCATTCGACACGGTAAACTGAGATTTCTTATTTGATACTCTGGAACACATGAACTTTGGGTCTCATTGGATAATGTGGATTAAATCCATATTCAACACAAACAGAATTTCGATCCTGGTCAATGGATCCCCTACTAATGAATTCAAGCAATCTAGAGGCCTCAGACAAGGCGATCCTTTGTCCCCTCTCCTTTTCAACATAGTAGGGCAAGTGTTACATCACATGGTCAAATTAGCCAACAAATAGAAGAAATTTGAAGGCATCAAAATAGGTCGGGGAGACTGCAGCTTCACGCATCTTCAATTTGCAGACGATACTCTTTTATTTGTGAATGGAGACACCAACTCAATTGCCAGTATCAAAAGGATTCTTATTGCTTTTCAGCTACTGTCAGCTCTAAAAATCAACTTTACCAAGAGCGAGATATTGGCATTGAACTACCCTCCTGACGTTATAGTGGAATGGGCCAATATTTTAGGTTGCAAGATAGGGCAATGGCCACTTAAATACTTGGGGGTTCCTCTAGGTGCACCACAAAATAGCACCGCACTATGGGAACCTTTAATACTCAAATTCTACAGGAACCTCAGCAATTGGGCATCTACCAACCTCAACACTGCAGGCAAGCTCGTTCTACTTAAATCAACTTTAGATAGCATACCCATCTATTGGTTCAATTTTTTACTCATGCCCAAATCAGTTAGAGAAAAAATAGACAACATTCGGAGAGACTTCCTTTGGGGGAAAGGTAAACTTCATCTTATAAATTGGAAAACAGTCACTACTTGCAAGACCAAAGGAGGATTAGGTGTCAGCAACCTAGAACATAGAAACCTAGCGATGCTAGGTAAATATTGGTGGAGAATTCTAGAAAACAAAGATGCACCTTGGCTACGTCTGCTCACAGCAAAGTATGGACATAATACAACATCGTGGATTAACAACGGATATGCCCGGAAACAATCTACCCTGATTAACAACCTGAAGCAGCTCTCTCTGCACAGAGACATGGCTTACTTGTTTAAAACAGATAACTATAAATGGCAAGTAGGTCAGGGAAATAGAGTCAAATTCTGGGAAGACACTTGGATACGAGACACCCCCTATCCTCCTCACACGCCCGTCTATATAGACTCTGCAACCACAAGTTCATATTCATCAAAGATATCGTTGAGATATAGAGCCACTGCAACGCCAACCCAGAGGCACTTTGGAGCAGACCACTTCACCATCTAGAACAGCAACTTGCTATTGATATATACAACATTTTGCACGCACACACCAACAATGCAAAACAAGACAAACTACTATGGGCTACCACAGATAAACAATACTCAGCAGCACAGTTATACAAATCTCTAAACAATAATACATCCGGCGACTTTAGGTGGGCATTCATATGGACCCTCAAGATTCCTCTAAAAGTCAAGGTCTTTCTGTGAAAAATAGTACACAATATTCTCCCTACTAAATCCTTCTTAGCACACAGAATCCCAAATTTCATGAATAACACTAGGTGCACAATCTGCAACTCACTTGATGAAGACTGCATCCACTTGTTTAAACACTGCGTCGCTGCTACCGATTGCTGGGACTTTATAGATAGATGGTGGGTAGCTTTAACGCTTACTCTCTCCTATAATGACTGGATTTATACCATGTTCAAAGCAGCAACAGGAAAACATTACATGGACCACTGGCAGACCACAGTTGCTGCCACATTATGGACCATTTGGCTTCACCGGAACGATCGCACCTTCAACAACACCGGACAATCAGCGGTTCAGTCGAGCAAACAGACCCAATTCCTGATCATGCATAGATCATACTCTTGGTGCTGTAGCATTGGATCCTTCATAGAAATAGTAGAGCAGAGTGGTTTGATAATCCCATCAGAGCAACGAAAAACATGTATATGCACTTCATCCAAGGTTTGAGAAACACTAGAGATTACTACGGATTCACAAATGGCGCTTGGCATTTATCTAATGAGAACATTAGAGCGGGTATGGGAGGTTATTTGGCAAATAAAGACGGGGACATCGTCTTTATCTTCAGTGGACACACTCAAGTAAGTACCCCACTACAAGCAGAAACAAATGCCCTCATTTATCTTCTCCAACAGTTAGATAGCACTCTACCACAAATTAGTAATACAGTCATTTACACGGACTCGAAGGAACTATGGCTCAATATCAAACACTTTCGGGCTAGGCTTGTCCAGTCCATTAGATATGTAGACCATTGTAACCTCACTTCTTTCAACAACATAGAAGTTGAATATACGGGTCGCAACCACAAAATGGGTGCCGACTTTCTGGCAAAACAGGGGACTACGAGGCCAAATATAGTGAAGGGTTGGATATAGGGTAGTATCCAGTTCCATACTTGGCCCATCTCTAAATTCGTATCCCACACTCTTCACTTGGCTCGAGAATATCTGCTATTTTACTTTAAACTTCTAATCACACCTTTTTACCATCACTCTACCAAGACAGACTACACTCCTGCTTTACTTTTCGCCTTACCCTCGCATCCTTGATACTTGCTCCTCGTACTATCCCAGAGTTCCTACTCTTCCACTATGGGTAATACACAATCTCCTCTCTATATATTTCATCCTCTCCCTCAGTCATATACACTCTACACTCCCCACTCCCATCATTTACAGCTCCTCCCACTATGCCCTACTACACTTGGAAAGCCCCCCTCAGGGGTCAATTCAAAGTTAATGTTCACGTTCTACACACCTCCAGGCAATACAATGGGAACAACAATGGAGTTGGCATTGTGATCCGAGATCACCGTGGCCGACTGGTGAAAGGTCTTACTGGCTCTATTAGGGGTCTCTCTCCCCTTGCTACACAGCTCTGGGCTCTACACATGGGCCTAAATCATGCTCGCCTAAGCAACTGTGAACTCATTATGCTGGAAACTGACAACTACAATCCCTATTTCGAAGTCAAACGCATGGATGGTAGGGGAGATAGATCCTGTCTCTGGATAATGGAACAAATTCAGAAACTGCTTGGGTGCAATCCGGAATGGGAGAACAGTTTCCAATTTGTTGCTGAGACCTCGAATAGGTCCGCACAATACTTAGCTGCCATAGGTCTCAATAACTGGCAGACCAAGCACCACTTCTTTGAACCTTTTGATGGACTACAAGAGAAGTTGGATCTCGACATGGGTTTCGGTCCTCCCATTCCTCAGCTTCATGTTTTCCCCATCCCTATGGACACTCAGGGCTACGTCATTGGTTTTGCCCCGCCCAGTGTTACTGCCACTCACTCTGTTAGGATCGAAGCTGTCGAGGACCAGGTGTCGAATAATGGCAGGGAGGTTTAGTGCTAGTCTCTTATCTTAGTGCTGGTTCTCATGGCTGGTGCCATCTTTTGTTTTCCCAGCACTTCTTTTGTTTCGTAGCTTTGCTTGTTGCCTCTGATGGCTGTATTTTTCTCTTGTACTATTCTTTTGAGCCCATCTCTATGGATTGTACTTTAGTCGGCTGGGCTTCTTGGATCCCTTCCATGAAGTGTTTCCATCCTGTTTCTATAAAATTTTAATTATAAAAAAATATATATAAAAATCAAAGTATATATTATTCGGACTATTCGGTCTATAGGTCCGGACCGATATATTTTTATAGAACCGGACCGAACCAATTTTTATTTCAGTCTATTCGGTCCGGATCGAATAGACCGAATTTTCAGAAAATTACAACCGAATCGAACCGAATTTGCACGGTTCGGTTCAGTTTTTCGGTTTCGGTTCAGTTTTGCTCAGCCTTAAATACATCTAACGATTCTTATTAATTACTAAAAATCTTACCGTAATATATGATAATATTTTTGGGTATACGTTAATGATTGAAAAATTATGTTTTAAAGTAAAAGGAAATGTATTAATTAAAAAAGAAACATTGATATATTATATAATTAATGTTTTTAGGAGTTTTTAAAAGATAATATCAACTAAAATTAAATATGAAAAAAGACAATCGATTAATTATCATTAATTATATTATTTTATTATTTATTTTAATAATTAAAATAATCATACCAAAAATTAACTCAATAAACTATTTCAATGTTAATATAATAATATAGATATAGATGTCAAAAGAAAAATTTGCTCCCCAATCTAGATTCCTAACTCCGTATCTGCGGTCACAAGTCACAACTCACAACCTCTGTTATAAAAATCGGTCGATTTCTGAAAAATCGTCGATAAATCGTCCAAAAATCGGTCAAAATTTTGGAACCGATTTGGCCGATTTTGCAAAAATCGCCGATAAATCGCCGATTTTTCAACCGAATCACCCGATAAATCGTAAATCGGTACCTCAACCGAATAGTTCCGATTTCCGAAATCTGCAACACTGCTCACAACTCACAACTCACAAGAAACCTTGTGTTTGTACCACACAAAACTTCTGGGGTTTTCCAAAGTACAACATTGTATTTTATTAACAATAAATTTAATTTAAGTTTAAAACTATGTTTTCCTACTAATTTGTAAAACTGGTAATTAAACAATTGTTACCGCCTATTAAATAATTTTATAACAAAAGTCATCTAATTTCTTGTGAAATTTAATATTTTACCGGCATTTGTTTTACTTTTACACAAGTTGCATATAATTGCAATTAAAAAACAAAAGAATCATGATTCTTGCAATTATCCTAAGTTAAAAAAAACTAGAAACCAAAAAAATGGAATAAGTGACATTTACATTAAAAATTAAAATTGTATTGGATTGAAATGAATGAAGATGAAATAACATATTGAAATTTGAACTAAAATGTATGCACATTTTCTTTCAATTTTTTTAATAAAACTTTATCCGTGCTTATTTTTTAACGTATTCCGTAATCATATTATTTTCCATTAAATTTATTCAATTTTTTTCAAAATTTCCTTCCATTCAATTATTTTTCATTAATTTACTTCATCTATTATCTATCTATTATATTATTAATAGCCCAACAAGGATCTATTAATTCATGAGACAATAAATTCAATCTAAAATCATGACACATTTTATTCAATTTGAACTGACTAATTTATCCTTATATGTGGTTGGAAGGAGTAGAACTTGGGTCTCCAAGTTGGTGTACACACATTTTTACCATTAGACTACTCACTTACATGTGTTCTAAATTATAAACATTATATGTGTGTATGAAGGTGTACGTGCATTTATGTGTATATTTTTATTTCTATTAAACCATACCAAAATAAATTATATTTATATCAAAACATAAACTAATGTTGCATAATATATAGTTTAGTTATACATTTTTAATTGTAATAATAATATTAATTAAAATTTACAATGTATGATAATTTCGTAATACAATCAAAATATTCTTTCATACATCTTTTCAAATAAAAACATGATATTTCTTTGTGTGCCGCATGAGCGGGATAATATTTGGATTTATACAAAGAAAATATATATGAAATTCATAATATATTTTTAATGAATAATAATTAAATATAAGAGCAAGTCAACAGCTAAAGTATAGCAAAGCTGCTAGCACTTTTGGACTAAACATGCGATGAATTAGTATATTTGGGACTTCATATAATTTTTTAAAAATACTCAATTTTCGATCACAGTTGTCAAAAGATTGATCATGACTGTGTATTTGCACATATAATTTTTGAAATTCTACTCATTAAGAAAAAAATTGAAATAATATCACAATTTAAAATAAAACCTTGCGACAACTTTAACGATGATGAGTTCTCCATTAGATAAGGGTTTGGATCCTCTGTCCCCTTCATCCAGGTCTTCTTTGAAAATGTAATCTCTGTCCTCAATTGTAAAACTTCTTACCACTCCTAATCAATATTTATAATAAATTTATAAAATACACTCTCTCTCCCCCACTTTTTTTTATACTTTTACGAATTCAACATACTTTTAATAATATACAATTAAATTAATAGTGAGTATAAAGATTATTGTTGAAGATGAATGTATATGAAGTTGCTAAGAGTCAATATTTTATATTATATTTAGAAATCTCTTGGAGATGCTCTTACCGATCATCTGAATTTGCATCATCAAATTATGCATTAAATATTGATTGAATTAAGAACATTTTAAAAATGCGTGTTATGAATGAAAAAATAAATTCAAAGAAATAATATAGGCTATAATGACAAAAAAAATATCCGTTGTTAGAAGATGACCCGTGCGAGGCCCGGATTATTATGCTAGTTTTTCCTTATCAAACACAATATAAATCTTTAAAAAAAAAAAAAAAAAAACTCACTTCAATCCATTTTTTGTTATCGTAATCAAGCACAGCACAAATGTTTACAGTTTCCATGAAAATTGAAAGTGTCACGTGCTACGCATGTGCGTAGTCCATCCAGGACTTGATTACACGGAGGGAGTCCCCACAGTACTACAGACAGACCATTCATATCTCATATCCATTCACCCAGTTCCCCATTGTTCCTCCTCTCCCCAAAACCAACCTATACACACAAATACATACATACATACATAAATGGCCGGAGAACACTACGCAACCACACTCAACGACCTCCCCGATGTAATCCTCTCAAACATAATCGCGACAATCTCGGACACGCGTAGCCGCAACTCAACCTCATTAGTGTGCCGGAAATGGCTCCACCTGGAACGCTCGACACGCACTTGTCTCACACTCCGAGGCAACGCTCGTGATCTTTTCATGGTCCCTTCTTGTTTTAGATCTGTTACGCATCTTGACATCTCGCTTCTATCTCCTTGGGGCCATTCACTTCTTTGTATTTCATCTGATGATCCTGTCCTCATTTCTCATATATTAAAACAGTCTTTTCCTTCAGTTACTTGTTTAACTCTTTACGCTCGTACTCCAACCACTCTTGAGCTCTTGTTACCTCACTGGCAAGATTTGAAGGAAATTAAGCTTCTCAGATGGCATCAGAGGCCTCAGTTGCCACCTGGCTCGGATTTCCTTCCGGTGTTTCACAATCTTCCGAAGCTTGAAAAGCTTGATTTGTCCAGTTTTTATTGCTGGACTGAGGATCTTGTTCCGCCTCTTCAGGCTTATCCCGGTATTGGGCTCAATTTGAAGACCCTTGATTTGATGAATCCTTCCTTTTCCGAAGGCTTTAAGGCTCAGGAGCTTGAGGACATTACCAAAGCCTGTCCCAATTTGACGGAATTGTTTGTTGCTTGTATGTTTGATCCCAGGTACAATGGGTTTGTTGGGGATCACACTTTGTTAGCTGTGGCCACAAATTGTCCTAATCTTCAGAGGCTGTGTCTTTCGGATACTTCGGCTTTGTTGAGTGTTAGGGGTGATATGGCTGATGAAGATGGTATGAATGAGGATGCGAGGATTGCTTTGGGGACATTGATTGACATGTTTTCGGGTCTTCCTTTGTTGGAGGAGTTTACTTTAGATGTTTGTAATTATGTTAGAGAGAGTGGGCCTGTGTTTGAGATGCTTCATAACAAGTGTCCTAGGTTGAGGAAGCTTAAGTTGGGTATGTTCCAGGGGATTTGTATGCCTGTTGAGTCCAAGTTGGATGGGATTGCACTTTGTGAAGGGCTTCAAGAGTTGTCCATTAGGAATGTGGCTGACTTGACTGATTTCGGATTGATTGCTATAGGTAGGGGGTGTTCCAGGTTGGTCAAGTTTCATGTACAGGGTTGTAAGAAGATTACTGTTAAGGGCATGGGGACTTTGGCTTCTTTGCTTCACCGGACATTGATCGATGTCAAGATCTCTTGCTGCAAGAATCTAGGTGCTATGTCTTCGTTAAAAGCTTTGAAACCGATTCAAAACAGGATTTTGCGGCTTCATATTGATTGTGTTTGGGATAGTGTTGAGCAATTAGAGGATCTAGATGGGACAGAGTATAACTTTGATCTTAATAGGTTGGATGAAGGTTCTCTCTGCAGTCATGGTGCTGAATTTACTAACTTTTACAGTGATCCAGCGTGTGAAGACCCTCGTGGCAAAAGGAAAAAGTGCAAGTACTCGTATGATGAGGAACATTGTACCTATGACCAAATAGGTGGTGTTTGCAATGGCAATGGGAATGAAAATAGCCATGGGAATGGTTATTATGGTAAAACTTGGGATAGGCTGCAAAGCCTTTCCCTCTGGATATCCGTTGGTGAGCTCTTGACTCCATTAGTAGGAGCAGGTCTTGAAAACTGTCCCAATTTGGAGGAAGTTGACATTAAAGTTGAAGGAGACTGCAGGGACTGGTCCAGACCCTCAAGCCGTGAATTTGGATTGAGCACTCTAGTTGAGTACCCCATGCTAACAAAGATGCATTTGGATTGTGGAGACATGTTAGGTTTTGCACATACCGCACCATCTGGACACATGGACCTGAGCCTCTGGGAACGATTTTATTTATATGGAATCGGCAGCTTGAGTCTCACTGAGCTCAATTATTGGCCACCACAGGATAGGGATGTTAATCAGAGGAGTCTCTCCCTCCCAGCAGCTGGATTGCTTCAAGGGTGCCTTATGCTAAGGAAGCTATTTATTCACGGGACAGCACATGAACATTTCATGAACTTCCTACTAAGAATACCGGACTTGAGGGATGTTCAACTTCGAGAAGATTATTATCCAGCCCCAGAAAACGATATGAGTACAGAGATGAGAGCAGATTCATGCAGTCGTTTTGAAGATGCGCTGAATGGGCGTCAAATAGTTGATTGAGACTTAAAACTATATTTTGATAGAAACAAGTTTGAAGTGTATTTTCGATTTCATCAGAGGCTTATCCAGTTACAAGTTTGTAATATTCTACATTTTAATCTCTCCTATACCACCGAGACTGCATGTAGAAACAATTGAATGTTTCAAATAAAATGAGCTATAAATTATCATAGGAACTGCTTCCTCGTTAGATTTTTGTTTGCAAAACATTAAAATCAAACACAATTTTCACAAATTATGCCGGGAATAAGAATGTAAGACGTACCACGTTTTAAAATACAACACACTTAAATTTGCTGAGCAACTGCTGCAATCTTTAATGGGATGGGAGTGATCATGGGGGAACTCTAGATTTTTCTTCTACTTTGCGCTCCCTAGCGATACTTCATTTCATCGGAATTCAATTAAGCAGACTTCCAAAAGGTTATGTATCCTTCTGATAAACTGACTACTATTGACAAACGAATTTAACAAACCAAACCTATTTCAAGTGTCAGATTTTAAAACTACAGCATACAGCACATTTGGAGATAATAAGTAGGGTATGAAGCCACATGCTTAGCAAAAGTCCTAGTTTTACGCCTACCATAGGTTAGACACAAGTTAGAAGCTAACTTCCAGAAAGAGCAACAAACTTGATAACAGAAGAGAAGTAGAGATTGGGAAGCTTACTTCAGGCTTGGAAATGGTTAACTTTGACTTGTTAATCGGCTACACAAGAGAGTAGTTTACAATGTATTTTATCCGATAGCGCACGTATTGAGCCAGATTATTGAAATTTGCATATCAACAGATGCGCAGTGAGACATCACAATGAAAACATAACAAGCCAGGAGTCTACTCTTTTGCAAATGTCATTGAATTTTTTTTCTCAGAAAACAGCTTTTGTTTTATGATGGACGATCTACCAACAAGTAACTACCAAACACATTTAATTTCTAAGAATAGATAATAGCTAGGTTCACAAATTGCACTTTTGTTAACTAACCTTCATGTATCACCAGCCTTTACCACCGGATTTTTCCAAGAAGCGGCACAAAATGCAAACAACAGTTACAGTGTAATACTCGGTATTAAAAAAAAAAAAGCAGTAAAAATGGTTTAGTTATACATAGGCATTATAACATACTTGACTGAGATCTTCACATATTTTTCCTGCACATTTGGCCTGCCGCCTGCGTATCATGCTGGCACAGCGACATAGAGGGAGCTTTGCGGAAAATCTCTCGTTCACGCTATATCAGATAGATGCATATAAGAGGAAAATGTAGTTTGAATTGAACAAAAGGAAATGACAGATACCTACTGAATCCAAGTCAATGAAAAGAAGAAGATGAGAAACTTGACAAGAAATATAATAAATTTAAATGGATATACAACAAAGAGACTATGGCCGGCCGTCTGTTCAACTAAATAACTTCAGCTACGTATTTAAATGCAAGAGATATTCCAAGTTCCAGCAGTCAGAGCTTGCCTCCAGAGAGACTTCAATCAACATCTATTCCATGGCAAATGAGACAAAATGTTTTCCAGAGGATCCTAGTAAATCAAACACCAAGAGATCCTTTTCTCCATCCAAGTGCACTTCACTCCTTTTTAATGCTATCCTTCTACTTATCTTTTCAAAATTATTAACAGCATACGAATCATCAAAACTTATAGTAGATTTAGCAAAAAAAAAAAAAAAAACTTATAGTAGTTGACATGCCAGTGTGCATTTGTGTATACAGCTCGCGTACAATATAATCAATTACTTTGTTCAGCATTCAACTAAATGGCTCAAACAATCAATTTCTTTGTTCAGCATACCTTACACACGTACTATGACTAATGAGTAGAAGTAGAGCACTACTGCATCTGCATCCTCATGCACAAAAATGTTTTATATTTTACATTTGATCTAACTAACTATCGGTGAGAAAGACTTTCAACATAATATTGTGATCCAAAACCCCAGTCCTCGCTAATATATTAGCCAACACTTAGGAATCTACTCTTTCCTCGTATTGTATTCATGCCGGATAAGATATATGTTTGGATTACATAACGACATCTTGAACTGCCACTTGAAGTCCAATTGAATGACTGTTTCTCCTGAGTATTGTAATACTCGTCGACAAAGATTCTGAAAATTAAATGGTGTTATGCTGATCCACAAATCTATGGCAAGAACGGCCGGAGCAGGACAACTCAAAGACTGACATAGAAAACCACCTTAATACAAGGTAAATAAAATGTAGATACACTAACACATACGCATGATATACATACATATTAACCCTCATCCTCGAACCTTAACCCCTCATTCTAACACTTTAAGATTTCGGAAAAACTAATAACCGAACATGGTAGTAGACATCAATATTAAGTTTGAATACTGGCAACATTGTAACATGAGGCAAACAAATAGACAAAGTTAAGTTGGTTGCATTCTCTGTTGCTAGCATATATTTTTTTCAGCTTTCTAACTGATAAATTAACAAAGAAGGGTAAAATCATACCTTCCACAATTTTTTTCACGGCAACTGAAACGTAATAAAGACAGCGGTGTAAACATCAATTAAACCTTCACCTCAATGATAATGGACCGAATGCTACAGCCTACAAGTTTGGTTGACGGATTTTTGGCAGCACTGTTAAATTTGTGCGGTTTTACTATTGCAGTATTGCTCATTCATTACCCTGTTCTTGATTTCATTTAGTTTTTTAATCACATCAAAACTTTTTATATTATGCTGCACTTTCTTTACTTTGACGATGGAGTATATAACTTTGGGTTTTGGTCCGTGAATCGATTTAGTTGGATCATTGATCCAACGGTCCCTGAATTACATAAAAAATTTACTGTTCGTTATAATTTTTCTTATTATTTTTTTTAATCTCAGCCGTTGGATCTTGTTAAATAACCGGTCCCTGACAAACGATTGTCAGGACCAGGACCCATATACTTTTATGAGTACTAATAACGTATTTGTATTGCAAAACAAAATGTATAATATTTCAAATAATTATTCGTTCCTCACTATTCTAAACAAAAATGTATTACTCCCTCCGTTCTAGCTGGTTCTTTACAGAAGGCTGGGACACGGAGACCAAGGAATATAATTTAAATAGTGGGTGTAATAGTGTAGTAGTGGGTTGTCGAGTATTGAATACGATAAAAGAATACAGAGGGGGGTGAATGGATTCTTGAACTTTTCTTTGATCGAGTCTATGTAGCAAATAAGTGTTTGTGTGTGCAGAAGTGAAGGTGCGGATAAAGAACAACACAAGACACAGTATCACTTTAATCTAATGTATTATTAGATAAAGGTTGCTACAATCTGTGAATACAAATGATAGTATTCTCAGCTTCGTTTTTCTCAGAGAGATACAGCTTGTAGTGTATGAAAAACTTGACTCGCAAAGTTACAAAGTTAATTGACTAAGGAAGTGAGGCTGTATCCTTATAGAACATGGATACACCCTACTTACTACAAATAAGGTAGCTGAACAAATTACTTTCTAGTCTGTCTATCCTTTTTGAGTAAGTGTCCAAACGGTTACAGATTTGACTTTGCAAAGCCTGTTCAGATCCACTTCTTTAGCTCCTTGTCTCTTCTATATCTCTCCAAGCTTCCTTGTAGGCTTTCCAGAGCACGTTACAGATTGTGGTCCATAAAGTGCATTGGCTTGTTGCAGGTTTCTGACTTGTACAATTTCTTCAGTATTTTGTCTCCAAGAATGTATTCGAGAAGTGACTAAGTAGTTGATTCGAGAACTAGAATTGACTTGATCGATAACTCTGAGTTCTCGAACACTGTTATATTGACATATCGAATTACTTCTCGAATAGCTCTTTTCTTCAGGATTCCTTGAGTTGTCGAATAGAACACTTGACTTGTCGAATCCTTGAGATATCGAATAGCTTTCTGAGTCCTTGAGATATCGAATGGAACTTTGACTTGTTGACTCCTTGAGAACTCGAATACCACTTTGACTTGTTGACTTCCCGAGTTCTCGAATAGAGTACATAGACATATCGAATCTCTGAGATATCGAATGAGATATCGAATAGTGTATTCAGAGATATCGAATAATGTCTTGAGATATCGAATCCCTGACTTCTCGAATGCTGGACTTATCGAATAGACAAATATACTTCTCGAATTGGTACTTAGGCAAATTCTTCATTTCTTCAAATCCCAACTGTGATTATTTGACAGTCTTTATCTTCTTGCTTGAGGCATGAACCTTGGAACTTCTTTCAAGCATTATTCTAAACTCTATAAGTACAGTTACGCAACTAGGATTTGATGCCTACTACAAGTACAATACAAACAGAAACTCTACAACTAGAGGTTCCCTCAGTTAAGAGGTCATGTAAGTAATGCAGAGCATTACAAACAATTAGGCTTGTTATTAGATGTATACAGGCATGCCTCTGTAACTAACAATCTCCCCCAAATTGTGAGTGAGACCCTTAGTCACAATTTCATGTCTGATAACAAGCCTAACATACATAAAGATAAAACTTTAACGGTACAGGTATGTAGATTGATTGAGGAAAGTACATAGAAGTGTTCTTACAAGTTATGAGAAACTACTAGCCATATCCTTTTGGATTCATCTCTTGAGCTTTGGCTTGCAGATTCTCATTTTTCATTTTCTCCTCAGCTTCTTTGGCTTTCTTCTTTGCATTTTCCTCCATGGCAAGAATAATGTCTTCCATTGCAGTGAGTTCTTCAATTAGAGGGGAGCCTGATAAATCCTTAAGTACTTCATTCAGCTGTTTCTCAGAATAGGAACTGATGTAGTCCATTCTAATCTTTACATTTCTACCATATTTCTTGTACTCAATGATGTAAGGATTAAACTTGACTCTACACAGACCCATAGCTCTCAATTCATCAGCCTTAGTTTCCATTGCAGCAAACTCCTCCTCCCTTTTCTTTAGTAGCTCCTCACTATTCTTTCTCATTTCTGCCTGGTGATCTCTCTTCATTTTGACAAAGTCAATTAACTCCAGCTTCCATACCCTTTCCACTCTGTCTTCAGAATCCAACATTGCAATTATTCTTTCTATGTCATATAGCTTGCCCCAGTGCTGACATGTTCCTTGTCTGAATTTCTTCTGTCTTCCATCAGTATATTTTATTTCAAGAAAGTCATCAACAATGGCAACATGATAGATTCTTTGAGCCCATATGAACTGCAGTTGGTCTTCATCATAGATTTCATCCAGAGGTGGTAGGTTCAATCCTGGAATTATTGTCAGTGCCTTTGACTTTGATATCTTCACCCTTCTTGCAGCATGCTTAAATTTACTCCTCCTTGAATGATTGCTAGGCAGAAACTTATGACCCTTGTTGGTAGACCATAGTAGTATTCCATTAGCAGTTTGCTTTCTGAAACATACACATGGTTTCTTGACTTGAATCTTCTCCTCTTTTTGGTAGGTCATTACTAACAGTATTCACCCTAGACTCAAAGCCTTGTGTTGTGGTGAGGTTACTGCTAGCAATGCCTAAGGCTTGCTGTTTTCCAATTTTCCTCTCATAGACTTTTCCTTGGTCATCACCATCTTTCTTATTCTTGTCATCCTTCTTCTTCTTCTCATCTTCATCACCCTTATCTCTCCTGTGATGTCTCCTCCTCCCATCACTTTTGTCTTCAGAGTCATCATCCTTATTTCTCCTAGGTTGAGCCCTCTCTGGAGTTTCACCAGTTGCTATAAAAGATCTGAGAATGTGCAGTGCTTCAATTTCTCCAGCATTTCTGGTTCCAACCTTCTTCTGTAGTTGATCAATGATAGCAATGACCAGTCTGTGATTTCGAGAAGTGAGATCATGGGGAATGACCAATTGCTTGATGTCTTCAATTTTGGTGCCAGACTGATAGATGATTGTCCATGGCTTCTTGATCACTTCTGGCAGCCTTGAAGGTTGGCCATTCCTCAAATCATCAAACAGACTTTTGTTGTTCTCATTTCTCTTCTCAATAAGCTCAAGTATGGCATCTATCTCTGAGTGTTTTAGGGCTTGTAGAGTCTTGTATGTTAGATGCCATATCTTTGATTTAGATATCATCACTATCTCCTTGAACCATAGATTATTGACTTTCTTGGGGATGACAGTGATGTAGTCAATCTGCTCCTTCAACTCCCTCAGATAGAACTGAGTGTCACCAGCCTGTTCCCTTGTGGCTTTCAGAAACTCCAATAAGGCTTTATCATGATAAACATTTGAGTTAGCAACTTCTTGTAGCTTGGCCTCAGTAATTACTTTGACTTCTATAGGCTTGGCACTTTCAGATATGAAGGATGGAGGTTTGTCAGATGGCATACTCCCTGCAACCACTGTGGTTGTGATAGATTGCTTCTGGCCACCAGGAGTAATGACATGCACAGTTGGTAGAGTAATAACTGGCAGTGAGGTAGGAGGCTCATCAACCTTTGTTTTTCCTTTGCCTGGCACATGAGTTGGAGATTTATTTGCCCTTTGGTGATCACCCTCTCTTAACTTTATCCCTTTTTCCTTGGGTTTCTCCCCCTTAGTATTTGAATTCCTTGTCCTATTCTCCCCCTTAGGCTTGTTGTCAGGCACAGAGGCTTTAGAAGTGACCTTTGGGGTGGAAGATTCTTCAGGGAGAGGAAGACCCATATGCTTCATCATAGCAGCCAACATAGATTGTTGATGCAGAAGAACATCAGCTGTGGTGGTTGCTTGAGTGTCCAACTAATCATTGAGAAGTGCAACCTTGTCTGTAAGATGAGCATTGGACTTATTGAGAGTAGCCACCTCCTTTTCAAGAGTATCCACTTTAGTGAATAGCTCATATGCCCTGAAACCAGAGAGTGATTGATCCTTGAGTCTCTAGACTTCATACTTGGTCATGTCATGAACAGGGACCTCAGTTACCAGCTTATCCCCATATTGATTCTTGAACAGTGTTCTCAGCATGGCATTTGAGTCTGTGGTTTGATCAGACAGAGATTGAAACTTATGCCCCAGCCCTGTGACAGTATCCTTGAGAAGGGCCAAGCCATTTCCATTTTGATACAGCTAGACTTGCAGGCTAGAATTTCCTTGACCACAGTTTCCAGTTGAGGGAATTTGGAATCAAAAACCCTTTTTAGCTCATGCACCTCCTTGGTTGTGGCTATACACACTTCTGTGACTTCTGTCTTTAGACCCTTGCCAAGGTAGTATGCAGCCTTGAGAATTCCCTTGTAACTGTCATTGACTGCTTCATACACAGCACTAGGGGTGAGAGAATTGGCATTGGACCCTAGTGAAGTGATGTACTCTTCTTTGAGGTACTGTAGGCCTTCTGAGAGAGGAATGTCATACTTTCCTTGAAGCCAGGCATCTATATTGCCTTCTCTCTCAGACTCATCCACAATTTTGGCATGTTGTTGCTCCACATCCTCTTTATGGCACAGGAGAATAGCTTCATAGTCAGGATTTGGCAGGTTGGCAGTGAGGAGGTGCTGTGCAATCTTTGTGAACTCAGGAATCTGATCCACAATTAAGCTTTGAAGTGCTTCAACCGTCAATTGTTGTGGAACAGACCCTGATCCTGAAGCACTGTCATGGTGCACAGGCTTCAGCCATTGTGACATAAAGTCAGAGCTAGAGTTAGGCAAGCTAGACTCCTCAGTTACAGATGCAACTTCTGCAACCGGATGGAAAGACTCTACTACTGGTGTCTCCACAGAAGTGGGATGAGTTACACCAGCAGGTGACACAGGCACAGAGTCTCTAGTGAAAACTAGTGGAACCTCTGTGTTTGTGATGGTGTCATTAGGAGATGCCCCAACATGCATTCCCTCACCATCTAAATGTGGGTCCTGGGTGGTGAACAGGGTGTCATGCACCAAGTCACTTGAGTTCATTGGCTCATCAAGAGAAAAGAATTCTTGATGATCAATGCCTTGCTCCTCAATTGCTTGAGTTGCAGGCTGCAAAGAAATATGAGATGAAGATTCTGGAAGAGTAGTGTATTGTAGAGTAGATTTTGGTAACTTCCCCTGAGAGATAGAGGGAGTTTCAAGTATGATGTGCTCTCCACTCAGTGTAGTGTCAGCCTTATCACTCCCATGTGCTGACTCAATACAAGAAGGTGCATTGGGGAGGATGCTTGATTCTATAGATGCACCCTGTTGAGAGGACACATCTAGTGAGCTGTTTGCCCCTGATTTTACAACTTCAGCCATTTGTGTGACTGAAGAGGTGGTCTTAGTTTTCTTCTTCTTCTTTGGCCTTAGTAAGGGTGACTACGGTTCCTCACTTTCTAGACCTAGTTCAACAGCTAATGCTGCTTCAGATAATATATTTAAGGGTGCAGACATTACTTCCTTTCTCTTCTTTTTACTAACATCACCCTTTTGAGAGGATGATGTAGTTGGATCAGTAATTGGTAAAGTGTTTCGTTGAGAGGGTTGGTTAGCTAGCCCTGGGTTAGCATTTTGTTCTACTTGCTTGGGCTTAGCTAACTCAGACTTAGAGGCAAATGTTGGCATGTTGTGGGGGTAAGTTCTAAACAAACTCTCCATATGAGAAGTTATGTTAAGTCTTACATCCACATCATTCCTAGTCTCCAAATTACCAAAAATAAGTTTGGTCATGGATTTAGGATAGCCTATTCTATTTTTATTCATCCCATCTAATTCAATCAATTTATCATCTAAGAAATTAAGGACAGATTGAATAAAATGAGGGAAGAAAATTTCATTACCTCTCTTGGCTGAATTCTTACCAAGTCTCCCATACAGCTCTTGTAGGATGATTTGGCCAACATCTATCTTCTTTCCATAAGCTAAGGCATAGCCTATTTGCTATGCAGGAGTACTGATTTGGTCATAGCTAGATTTTCTTGCAGTGAAGACTTGAAGAAGTGTAGCAAACACATAACTCCATTCCTTCCTCAAATGCTTCCTGTTCAAGTGCCCAAGACTGATTCTGTCTGCATATTTGATGAAGTCAAAGAAGTCTTCCAATTCAGCATTTGTAGCAAGTGGGTCATACACCTCTCCTTTGGTACCCATCCCAAGTGCCTCATTCATATCCTCTGTGGTGATAGTGAGATTTTTGTCTTGAATCTTGCAGTAGATGATGTACGAGGATATTGCAGAGTCAAGAGCCACCACCTCCACTGTAGCAGACTGCCAAAACTGTTCTAGAATGTCAAGATACAGAGTTGGGTTAACAAATAGAGCATTCTTGATGTACGATTCAGACATCCACTTCACAAAGCACTTGAAATTGGCGTTGGGTGCTTCAACATCACTAGTTAGAGCAATGAAATTGGTGTTGAACTTTACTGTTGCCATTTGTGTGTGAGAGAGAGAAGAAATCGAAGGTTGAAGAAGAAATTTAGCTTTTGCAGTTAGGGTTTCAGAGGTTTTGGGAGTTTGGATGCTTGAGAAATCGAATGAAATGAATCGAATAGATGTGAGGTTGTAAAAGTATGAAGTACTTGAATTGTCGATTAGATGTATGTTCTGTATCGAAAACAACTATTCGAGAAATAGAAAACAACTATTCGAGAAGTCAAGAAAGGCTTATTCGATAACTCAAGCAGGTTGTAGCTCACAGCTGGCAGTTATCTAACTTAGAAATAAATCTAAATTAGGTAAAATATAATATTATGAGTAATTCTGAATTCTGAATAAAAATCCAAAATCGGTTAAAATTCAGCGAGAAATCAACCTTTTCAAATGATTCGAGAACTCAAATATAGTATTCGAGAACTCAGTCAATCGAGAACTCAGTTACCATATTCGAGAAGTCAAGAATATCTCTATTCGATATCTCAGAAGGGCTCTATTCGAGAACTCAAGAGTACTCTAATGAGACTTGTTAGAGATGTCGAATAGTGAATCATTCGAGAAGTTTGACTTATCGAACTATACCCATCACTCATAAAAATTGATTTTCACTATCTTTTAAAATTGACCAGCCATATTCATTGAAGAATATTCTAGCAAATTAAATAGTGATTTTCTCAAAATTTCATAGAAATTTCAAGTTAGCAAAAATATGATTTTCCAACATATGCAACAGATTTGAAATATTTATAAATCATATTTCAGCCAACACTTACTCAAAAAAATATTGAAAATTTAGATAAAGTAAGTGTTTACTGCTGCAACAATCTAGATGATATATTCACTTAGCCAGAATCTGAAGAATTCAGCATTCCAATCTCACTAACCAACCTTGTGAAGGTGGCTTCATCTAATGGCTTAGTGAATATATCAGCTAGTTGTTTGTCTGTAGAAACATAATGCAACTCAATGGTTCCATTAGTTGCATGTTCCCTTATGAAATGATATCTGATGTCAATGTGCTTTGTCCTAGAATGATTGACAGGATTGGCAACTATAGAGATTGCACTTGTGTTGTCACACATGATTGGAATTCTTTTCAACACAAGTCCATAATCTCTAAGTTGATTTCTAATCCAACCCACTTGAGCACAGCAACTTCCAGCAGCTATGTATTCAGCCTCAGCTGTAGAAGTTGACACAGATTGTTGTTTCTTGCTATACCAAGAGACTAACCTTTGTCCAAAAAACTGGCAGCTACCTGAGGTGCTTTTTCTATCCACTCTGCATCCAGCATAATCAGCATCAGAATAACCAACCAGATTGAATCCTGTGTCCTTAGGATACCATAGTACCAAGTTTGGAGTGCCCTTCAGATATCTAAAGATCATTTTTATAGCAACCAAATGTGATTCTTTTGGATTTGATTGAAACCTTGCACACAAGCATGTAGCAAACATGATGCTGGCCTACTTGCAGTGAGATAGAGTAGAGAACCAACCATGCCTCTGTAGGCTGAGATATCTACATTCTTGCCTTTAGCATCTTCATCCAATTTAGTGGCAGTGGCCATGGGTGTCTTTGCAGGTGAGCAATCTTCCAAGTCAAACTTCTTCAATAAATCCTTGATATACTTGGTCTGACTGATAAAGATACCATCCTTCCTTTGACTAACTTGCAACCCAAGAAAGAATGTCAACTCTCCTATCATACTCATCTCATATCTGCTCTGCATGAGTTTAGAAAATTTCTCACGCAGCTTCTCATTTGTAGAACCAAAAATGATATCATCCACATAGATCTGAACTAAGATAAGATCATCACCATGCTTCTTGTAAAATAATGTCTTGTCCAGTGTGTCTCTAGTGAATTGATTCTCAAGAAGAAATTGTGATAAAGTATCATACCATGCTCTTGGAGCCTGCTTAAGTCCATACAATGCCTTAAGCAATCTGTAGACAAATTCTGGGAAGTGTGGATCCTCAAAACCAGGTGGTTGTTGCACATAAACTTCTTCTTCCAACTCTCCATTCTGAAATGCACTTTTGACATCCATTTGATATACTTTAAAGTTTGAATGAGCAGCAAATGCCAAGAATATTCTGATGGCTTCCAATCTAGCAACAGGAGCAAATGTCTCATCATAATCAATGCCTTCCTGTTGAGAGTATCCTTTTGCAACCAACCTTGCTTTGTTCCTTATAATTACACCGTCTTCATCCATCTTATTCTTTAGAACCCATTTTGTTCCAACAATGGTTCTGTTCTTTGGTGCAGGCACAAGTTCCCATACTTTGTTCCTTTCAAATTGATTCAGCTCCTCTTGCATAGCAATAATCCAATCTGGATCCAATAGTGCATCATCAAGTCTCTTAGGCTCAACTTGTGATAGAAAACAGCCATAGAGGCAATCATTCTGAGTTGCTCTCCTAGTCCTTACTCCTGCATTAGGATCTCCAATGATTTGCTCTGCAGTGTGTGATCTATCCCATTTCCTTGAGTGCTCAGCCTGATTTCTCATTCTTGATGTTGCTTCATCATCCACATCATTGTCATTCTCATTTCCTCCCCCTGTGAAGTTGCCACTACTCACAGGTGTGTCTTGGATGCTTGTTTCTTCACTATCGATTGGCACAAATTCTTCTCTTGTATCATCATTCACTTGAGTTTGTTGAACTCGAGTTTCAACTTCAGTTTCAGTCTCTTCATCAGAATCATCTAGATTATCAAACTTCAATGGATCTTTATCTTCATCATTGGCTTCTTCTAGTCCAGGTAGTTTGCTGTCATCAAATGTCACATCTGTGCTTTCCATAACTTTGTTTTGACTGATGACATAAACCTTGTATGCAATTCTTTCCATAGAGTAGCCAAGAAAAATTCCTTCAAATGCTTTTGCATCAAATTTTCCAACATATTCAGAATTATCCTTCAATACAAAGCATTTGCTTCCAAAAGTATGAACATACTTTAGAGTAGGCTTCTTTCCAGTCATCAAGTTATAAGGTGTCTTTCCAGTGTTTTTGTTGATGAGGGTTCTGTTCTGGATATAGCATGCAGTGCTCACAGCCTCAGCCCAAAAACATGTAGGCATTTTTGCATCAAGTAACATTGTTCTAGCAGCCTCAATTAGAGTTCTATTTTTCCTCTCAACAACTCCATTTTGTTGTGGAGTCCTTGGAGCTGAGAATTGCTGAGAAATACCATTCTCTTTACAGAATGCTTCAAGTATGGCATTTCTGAACTCTGTTCCATTATCACTTCTCAGTGTAATCACACTTGCATTGTTGGCCTTTGCTTCCTTGTCAACTTTCTTTATATGCTCAATGATTACTTGTGGAGCCTCATCTTTTGATGCCAGAAATTCCACCCATGTATACCTTGTAAAGTCATCAACCATCACCAAGGCATACTTCCTTCTTCCTAGTGACATAATATTGACAGGCCCAAACAAATCCATGTGAATGAGTTGTAGGGGCTTGGTTATAGATGTCACTGTCTTTGTCTTGTGGCTTGATCTTTTCATCTTTCCTTTTTGACAAGCCTCACACACTCCTTCTTGATAGAATTCAAGTGTGGGCATGCCTCTCACTAACTCTCTTTTGACTAGAGAATTAATGGCTTTGAAATTCAGGTGTGATAATTTCTTGTGCCATAGCCAACAATCTTCATTTGATGCTTTTGAATAAAAGCAACAAATTTTGTCCTTGTTTGCAGAGTCCATATTGGCTACAAACAGGCTTCCCTTTCTTACTCCAGAGCAAAATCACCAGTCTTCTTGTGGGTGATCAAACATTCATCTTTGTCAAAATCCACCTTGAATCCCCTATCAGTAAACTGACCAACACTTAGCAGATTATGCTTGAGCCCCTTGACTAGTGCTACATCTTCAATGATGACATTACCAACTTTCAACTTGCCATATCCCAATGTGTTACCCATGCTGTCATCTCCAAAAGCAACCATTGGGCCAGCCTTTTCCTCATACTGTGATAGCAGGGCCATATCACCAGTCATATGATTTGAGCATCCACTGTCCAAAATCCACATGACCTTCTTTTCTCTTTCTTTTCCCTGCAAACACAAATGTATTACTTTTCCTTTGGTACCCAAACAAGTTTGGGTCCATGTGACTTAGAAACAGTTTTATCATAAACAACATGCTTGTCAACTTTCTTGGCATTAGTCTTCTTGTCACTGTTAGAAGTCTTGGAACCTGAGGTTTCAGACTTAGGTGATAGAGGTACCTTCCTAGCTTTAGGAGGACTCGAAGACTTTGACCTGGTGTAGTGTGTGTGAGAATTGTGACTGATACAACCATCAATGAATTGCCTTCTCAAATTGAAACAACTAGTCATCACATTCATGTTGCATGGCATACAGTCAAATTTATCACAAAATGGAGCATCTCTATGTCTTAGAGGCACAGAACAATCATAGAAAGGTTTGGACACACTACCAACAAGTTTCTTGCATGCATGAGTTAAATGATTGGTACTGAAACAGTTCTGACAAGTTTTCCTAGGGGCATTAGGCATATAAGCATAGTTGTTATCCTTGTTAATCCCTAACTTGCCATTTCTGTTCTGTTTCTTCTTAGTCACTTTCTTTTCTGATTCACTCTTCCCAGCTGAAACAAACTTAACAAACTTCTTAGGTCTTGGTCTATCAACTACTGGCTCCTTGGCTTTTGACTTGACACTCTCACTCTTGGAAGATGGTTGTTGTTCATTTGATTGTGCCTCATCCTCATCATTCACCATTTGTTTGATGAGTAAGGCATCCTCATCAATTTCAAATGTTGGTTCCTTAAAAATTGGATTTTCAGTCTTTTTCAAAATGTGAGACACTTCCTCATGAACAACTGTGTCATCTTCAATGACAGCATAGCCTTTTCTCTGTTTAAGAGTGTCATAATCAAGTCCAATAGCAGCCTTGGGTTTTGCTTCAATTTTCTTACAGTAGGATTTCACTAGACCAGATGATTTCTTGAAAGTTTTTAGTTTGAATTCATTCTCAGCTAATTCATCCCTAAGAGCCATTTCAACCTGACTAGCACACAAAACCTTATTCTGCAGATATTCAACTTCTTTCTTAAGGTTTTCCACTTGCATAGCAGTTAGCTCAAGTTCCTCATTCTTTTTGGTTAACATTTCATTTCTAGTAGATAGTTTAGCAATCTCTTCATTAGCAGCAGTCATACTAGTATGAATGTTAAACATTTCAACAGATAGTTGTTCAATCATGCATTTATACTCTGAAACAGACATGTCTATAGTAGTGAGAGATGGTACCTGAGGGTCTGATGGAGATGTGTCATCCTTGGAATTGGCCATCAAGGCATAATTGCAGAATTCTTGCTCCTCTCCATCACTGTCAGAATCATCCCAACACTTCCCTTCAGCTATGTAGGCCTTACCTTGTGTCTGCTTTTTCAGAAGGGCCTCATACTTAGCTTCAAGCTCAAGATAATCTCTATCCTTCTTTTTAGGCTTCTTGCATTCACTGGCAAAATGCCCTAGGTCATTGCATCTATAGCACCTTACAGATGACCTATCCACATAGCTGGTTTAGAATTTATTTCTGTTTGATTTCACAGGTGCCTTGTTCTTGTTGATTGAATGGTTTTGAGTTTTGGGTTTGAAGGGTTGATTTCTTTTAAATCTGATGTTTGGAAATTTTCTGGCCATGAAAGCATATGAAGTATTTTCCATCCCATCAAGTTCTTCAAGAGTGTAAAACTCTTCTTCTTCCTCCTTTTCCTCAACAGGTTCACTTACCTCAGCTTCAGTTTCTTCATCATCTGCTACCTCCTCTATCCTTAGCTGGCTTGTAGATGCTTCTAGGTCTTGAATAGATTTGTTGACAATCAAGGCACATGATGTGTTTATCATTCTACCTTGGTTGGCTTGGATAGCCCTTTTCTGAAGTAACTCAAGCTCATGAGCCTTTAGGACTCCATAGAGCACATCATAGGTGACTTTGTTCAAATCTCTTTCCCTTAGAGAAATGACTCTTTGCTCTAGATGATTTGGTGAGGATAGCAGAAATTTCATATTCAACTCCTTGGTGCTGTAAACCTTGCCATTCATCTGCAACTCAGTGACTAGCTTGTAAAACCTTTCAAACATCTCTATAATGCTTTCCTTGGGTTGTGCCATGAAAGCTTCATACTGTGTGACCAGTATCTGTTTCTTGTTTTCCTTAACCTCATCAATTCCTTCACACAACACCTCAATGTGATCCCACATTTCTTTGGCAGAAATACATGATGCAATGTTTGCAAACAATGACATGTCCATGGAATCAATGATAAGCAACATGAGGTGGCTGTCAAGAGCAACCTTCTCCCTTTCTGATTCTGTCCATTTTGATGGATCCTTGGCCTCATAAGATCTTGGGATAGTTGTGGTTCCAACAGTCATCTCTGGTATCTCTTGTTGTGGAACAAAAGGACCATTCTTGAGAATCTCAGGATACAAAGGATGAGAGGCTTTGATGAACAACATCATCTTTATCTTCCAGAGGTTGAAGTTATCTTTGTCAAACTTAGGGACTTTCACCGTTCCTGTAGTCTTTGGTGTATTCGAACTCATGATCGTTTTTCTGTTTTTGAATAAACAGCCCGCTCTGATACCACTTGTTGAGTATTGAATACGATAAAAGAATACAGAGGGGGGGTGAATGGATTCTTGAACTTTTCTTTGATCGAGTCTATGTAGCAAATAAGTGTTTGTGTGTGCAGAAGTGAAGGTGCGGATAAAGAACAACACAAGACACAGTATCACTTTAATCTAATGTATTATTAAATAAAGGTTGCTACAATCTGTGAATACAAATGATAGTATTCTCAGCTTCGTTTTTCTCAGAGAGATACAGCTTGTAGTGTATGAAAAACTTGACTCGCAAAGTTACAAAGTTAATTGACTAAGGAAGTGAGGCTGTATCCTTATAGAACATGGATACACCCTACTTACTACAAATAAGGTAGCTGAACAAATTACTTTCTAGTTTGTCTATCCTTTTTGAGTAAGTGTCCAAACGGTTACAGATTTGACTTTGCAAAGCCTGTTCAGATCCACTTCTCTAGCTCCTTGTCTCTTCTATATCTCTCCAAGCTTCCTTGTAGGCTTTCCAGAGCACGTTACAGATTGTGGTCCATAAAGTGCATTGGCTTGTTGCAGGTTTCTGACTTGTACAATTTCTTCAGTATTTTATCTCCAAGAATGTATTCGAGAAGTGACTAAGTAGTTGATTCGAGAACTAGAATTGACTTGATCGATAACTCTGAGTTCTCGAACACTATTATATTGACATATCGAATTACTTCTCGAATAGCTCTTTTCTTTAGGATTCCTTGAGTTGTCGAATAGAACACTTGACTTGTCGAATCCTTGAGATATCGAATAGCTTTCTGAGTCCTTGAGATATCGAATGGAACTTTGACTTGTTGACTCCTTGAGAACTCGAATACCACTTTGACTTGTTGACTTCCTGAGTTCTCGAATAGAGTACATAGACATATCGAATCTCTGAGATATCGAATGAGATATCGAACAGTGTATTCAGAGATATCGAATAGTGTCTTGAGATATCGAATCCCTGACTTCTCGAATGCTGGACTTATCGAATAGACAAATATACTTCTCGAATTGGTACTTAGGCAAATTCTTCATTTCTTCAAATCCCAACTGTGATTATTTGACAGTCTTTATCTTCTTGCTTGAGGCATGAACCTTGGAACTTCTTTCAAGCATTATTCTAGACTCTATAAGTACAGTTACACAACTAGGATTTGATGCCTACTACAAGTACAATACAAACAGAAACTCTACAACTAGAGGTTCCCTCAGTTAAGAGGTCATGTAAGTAATGCAGAGCATTACAAACAATTAGGCTTGTTATTAGATGTATACAGGCATGCCTCTGTAACTAACATGGGTGTAATAGTGATTTTATTGTTAAAATAAGTAAAGTAGTGGGTGTAATAGTGTAAAGTGTTGAAAAAGTAGAGTAAATTAGTGGATGTAATAATGTATTTTATTGTTAAAAATTACTATTTTTGGTAATGTAAAGAAATGGGTGGGACGTCCCAAAATAGTAACTGTAAAGAAGCTGTTGGGAAGGAGGGAGTATAACTTTTGACTATATTCTGGGTTGGAAATTACTCCCTCCGTCCCGACGATTTCTTTACATTGCCTTTTTGCAGGGAGACCAAGAAATATTGTTAAGATAAATGAAGTAGTGGGTGTAATAGTGATTTTATTGTTAAAATAAGTGAAGTAGTGGGTGTAATAGTGATTTTATTGTTAAAATAAGTGAGATAGTGGGTGTAATAGTGTAAAGTGTTGAATAAGTGGGGTGAAATAGTGGATGTAATAATTTAGTTTATTGTTAAAAGTTATTCCCTCCGTCTCTAAATATCATTCCTGTTTTGACTGGACACGTTTGCCAACGCACACTTTTGATCGTTTATATCTTCAATTTCATATTAGTTTTAAATATAAAACTTCAAGGTATTAAAGTACTCATAAATACGAATCTAATAAGATCACTCATGATTATATTTGGTCTTATAGATTAAACGTAAATTAGTAATTTGTCTAATGTTATGAATAATCCCGACATTTTAAATAAGAAAAACAAAAAAGAGAAAGAGGTAGTACTATTTTTAGTAATGTAAAGAATTGGTGGGACGTCCCAAAAAGGAAATTATAAAGAAATGGATGGGACAGAGGGAGTAGTAGATTAAAATATGACACGGAGCAAGATACTCCTTCCGTCTCATAATGTTTCTCTCGTTTGAAATGTCGGGACTGTTAATTACATGAGACAAATTACTAAATTACGTCTAATCTCTATGACCAAATATAATTATGAGTGATCTTTTTGGATTCGTATTTTTGAGTACTTTAATACTCCCTCTGTCCCATCCATTTCTTTACATAAAAAATTACGACACGCATTTTAAGGATAGTTCTATAACTTATTTTTGATATTTTCTTTTTTGTATAAAAATAGAACCTATTTTTATACAAAAAAAGAAAATATCAAAAATAAGTTATAGAACTATCATTAAAATACATCTTAAAATCCGTGCCGGAAATTAGTCCGCAAATGTAAAGAAATCACTGAGACGGAGGGAGTATATTGAAGTTTGCAAACATATTCAACTTAAATGGAAAAAGTATTTAGAGATCGAGGGAGTACAAGATATAGAATACACCAAGAATCATTTACTTTGACTTGGTCGATGTGGCGGCTAAGGTCGTTGGCAGTTCGCATAACTTGAAAATGGTTTGTCACCAAACTTTAACGCAAGATGAAAATTAAGCAAGTAGAGTTAAAAGGCAAAGGAAATCCAGTCGACCATTGAGATCATGGGATGTTGGGGGAAGCTATTTTCAGAATAAGTCAATTTATTTTAAGATAAAGTTAGAAATTTTTAATTTTATTTTGCAAATTATAGAATCTCAAATAAAAATTAAATACTTATATAAAAAAAATTATCAGAATATAAAATTTTTACCAAAAAATAAATCTATAAAAAACTTAAAATCTAGCCAAACAGAACATAGTTTGTAACATGTTAGAGGCCCATCTCCTTTATGGGCCGAACCGATATTTCGACGCCTCAAGCCCGAACAAAGGCCCATATTCGTCTGGTCCAGTTGCCAATAACGGTCGTATGGTTCCAACTCCCGAGAACGTGGGACACGTCGGCACACGATGTCCACTATTCGGATAACCGCCCGGAAGGAGATGAATATTAGTCAGGTTCTTCCTTTCATTTCACACACAATTACACACAACACAAACACTCTACGTTCTAAATTACCTTACCAAAAACCGACTAACTTATTCTCACACCGGAGGTGAATCGGGGGGCCAAACCCTCGCATTCTTCTCATTTGCAGGTCCGACCGAACCAAGGTCCGGCGAAATACAGTCGTAACATTTGGCGCCGTCTGTGGGAAACGTAGAGTTGCGTTTGTGTTGAATTATACAGTTAGGAATGGCGAACGAAACCGAGATACCAACAGCTGACGATAGCACTGTAGCCGGAAACACTCGCACCACTCCTCCCATCACCCCAAGGCTTTTGATTTTCGACGAAGAGGGGGACATACCGTCTCCCGAAGAACAAAGGGAAATTCTGATGAAGTGGCGGGAGGAACAAAAAGCCAAGGGGAAACGGAAAGAAATAGAGAAGGAGAAGAGCAGCAAGGAGGCCGAACGTCTAGCCAAAAAGAGGGAGGCTGACCGTTTAAGGCTAGAAGCCCTAAAGCTCCAAAGGGAGGAGATCGAGCTACAGGAAAGGACCCTCCGCGAGGCTCTAGAAGCCGAAGACACGGAGGTGGACGACCGAAGAGATAAAAGGCCAAGAACCAGAAATGATGAAGATGAGTCGGGGGACTCTGAATCATACTCGAGGAGAACCCGGTCAAAGGTGGTTTATTCCTCCGATTCGGAAGAGGAGGGTCCACACACGGACGATCGCATCCGGAGAATTGAAAAGGCCATGTTTGGAGAGAGAAAGGTCAGCCACGAGCCAGTGGTGACCGAAGACGTCGAACACTTTCGACCGCCTCCCGGAAGGCAGTTCCCGAAGATGAATGAATTTAACGGAAAGGGTGACCCCGAAGATCATTGTGAGAAATATGAATCGCTCATGACTGGGATGGGGCACTGCGATGTGATGCTATGTAAGATGTTCAAGACCTACCTGAAGGGGAATGCATCCATGTGGTACAGGTCGCTAAGACCTAGGTCGATAGGCTCGTATGAGCAAGTGAAGAAAAAATTCTTGAGGCACTACTCACATTTGTGCCGAAGAGAGAAGGATACTGAAGCCCTGATCCACTGCAGGCAGGGGCCGAACGAAGATTTGGGTGATTACTTAGCAAGGTTCAAAGAGGAAGCCGGTATGGTCACCAACTTGGACAAAGTCAAGGCGGCTGGGTTCCTCGCGGCAGGCCTCGACCCTATCAAAGGTAAGAAGCTTCGGTCCTCTCTTTATGATATGCCTCCCAAATCTTTAAATGATATATATGTGAGAGGAGAGGCCATTAGAAGAAAATTGGAATCAATTGGGGGGTACAAGGAGAAGAAAAATGATAGGTATGACAGAAGGGATGACCGAAGGGACGACAGAAGAGACGACCGAAGGGGTCGAGGAGATATCAAGAGCAGGTTAAACGATACAAGGCCCGACAAAGGGGCCGAACGAAGAAGAGATAGAGATAGCACTGTGTTCACACCGTTAAACACACCTATCTCGAAGATTCTCCATGAGATAAAGGGTAAACCTGGGTTTGTCAGACCACCCAAGTTGAAGACCCCTGAGAATAGAAGAAGCGACAGCAAATATTGTGACTACCATCGAGACAAAGGTCACAACACCGAAGAGTGCTATCACTTGAAGAAGTTAATTGAAAGAATGATCAAAGATGGGGAACTGACACAATTTGTGGGCGACTTGAGGGACAAACTCGAGTCCAAGGAGAAAAAGAAGGAAGCTGAAAGTTCGGAGAAGTACCGAGGGGAGGTCAGGACAATTTCCGGAGGAACAGTGCTTGATCGGGACAGTAAGACAGCAAGAAAAAAGTACGCCAGACAGATCTACAACCTGTACCAGTCAAGTTCAGCTAAACAACCATTGCCTATCTCCTTCACAGAAGATGATTACGAGGACGTGATATGGCCGCACGAAGACCCACTTGTTATAAACCCAGTAATCGGGGAAAACAAGATATGGAGAGTGCTGGTGGACGAAGGGAGCTCAGTCAACATTCTATATCACCGGACATATTGCAAGATGAATTTGGGAGGCGAGCAGTTGGAGCCATGCCACGAGGCACCCTTGTATGGCTTCGGAAATCAGCCTGTACCGATAGAAGGGACCATCACTTTGTCTGTCATAATGGGGAAAGCGCCATACACTGTGGCGAAGGAAGCAAAGTTCTATGTCGTCCGGGTCGACAGTCCGTACAACGGAATTCTAGGAAGGCCAGCTTTATCTTTGTTCCAGGCCGTGTCCTCTGTCCCTCATCTGAAGTTGAAGTTCCCAACTGAACATGGAGTTGGAGAAATGAGAGGCGATCAGAAAGCCGCCAGAATAATCATGTTGGAGGATCTGGAAAAAGACAAAGACATTGAGATGACCGAAGCCGGAAAGAGGAAAAGAAATGAGACCGAAGCTGGGGGCAGCCACCAACTGCTGAACATTGAGTTGGAAAAGTTTGGGGCCGACCTGTCAAGCCCGATTGCTGAGCCGGCTGCAGAGACCGAAGAGGTAGAACTGTACGTGGGTCAGTCGGGAAAGATGATCCAAATTGGAAAGAGCATGGAGCCGAATTTGAAAGAGAAAGTCATCAAGGTCATTAGGGAATTTCACGACGTGTTCGCATGGAATCCCGAAGATATGCCAGGTTTGGACCCTGCGGTTGCCAAACACTGTTTAAATGTAGCTCCCGAAGCCAAGCCCGTAAGACAAAAGAAGAGGAATTTCGCCATGGAAAGGCAGAAAGTAATCCAAGTGGAAGTCGAAAAATTGCTGGAAGCAAAGTTCATTGAAGAGATAGACTATCCCGACTGGTTGGCAAACGTAGTGGTGGTGAAGAAATCTAATGGCAAGTGGAGGATGTGTGTCGACTACACCGACCTGAATAAGCATTGTCCGAAGGACCACTACCCCTTGCCGAACATTGATCAACTGATAGATGCCACTTCGGGGCACCAAATACTCAGTTTTCTGGATGCATTCTCAGGATACCACCAAATTGCCATGAATGCCGAGGACGTCCCAAAGACAGCATTCATCACACCGAATGGCACTTATGCCTACATAAAGATGCCTTTCGGCTTGAAGAACGCCGGGGCAACATTTCAAAAGATGATCAACAAAGTTTTCAAAGCCCAGATCGGTCGGAACATGGAGTGCTATGTGGACGATATGATTGTTAAGTCCCTTTTCAGGGATCATGCCGAGGATCTGAGGGAATGTTTTGAAACGCTCAGAAGAAACAACATGAGGATCAATCCGAACAAGTGTACGTTTGGAGTAAATAGTGGGAAATTTCTGGGATACATGGTTAGCGCCAGAGGAATTGAAGCCAACCCGGAGAAGATCAAAGCATTGATTGATATGGAGGCACCGAAGACAATCAGGGACATTCAAAAGCTGACCGGACGGCTAGCAGCCCTGAGGAGGTTCATCTCCCGATCGGCCGAAAAGGCCCTACCATTCTTTGAAGTGCTTCGGGGGTCCAAGAATTTCGAGTGGGGGCCAAACTGCCAGAAAGCATTCGAAGATGTTAAAGAGTACTTAGTGAAAGCCCCACTCTTAATGAGACCCGACCCGAAGGAGACATTGCAGCTGTACTTGGCTGTGAACGACCGAACACTTGGAGCCGTGTTGGTCAAAGAACATGAAGGGAACCAGCATCCGGTGTTCTATGTTTCTCATATTCTCAAGGATGCAGAAACAAGATATCCGAATGCAGAGAAGTTCGCTTTTGGACTGGTAGTGGCCGCGAGAAAGCTAAGGCACTATTTCCAGGGAAGGACGATCAAAGTTGTAACCGACCAGCCGTTAAAGAAAATATTGCAAAGACCAGAGGCATCGGGCAGAGTGGTTGCTTGGGCGATCGAACTGGGGGAGCATGATTTGGAGTATACACCAAGGACTTCGATCAAAGCCCAAGCATTGGCGGATTTCATGGTAGAATGCTCTTTTTCGGGGCCGAATGACTTAGCTCCTGAAGAACAAATGATTCAGGCACCGGGAAAATGGAAGTTGTTTGTCGATGGGTCGGTCGCCAAGGAAAAGTGCGGGGCAGGGCTAATTCTTACAAGCCCAGAAGGATTCGAGATTTGTCAAGCTATCAGGTTCACTTTCCCGTTGACGAACAACGAAGCCGAATATGAAGCACTCTTGGCAGGGCTAGATTTGGCAAGAAATTTGGAAGTTAAGCACATTAGGGCGTTCAGTGATTCAATGTTGGTGGTAAAACAGTTCTCAGGAGAGTATGGGCAAAAAGATCCCCGAACCAAGGCATACGCCCTTAAGGTACGTGAACAATCTTTGCTGTTTGAAACTTTCGAGTTAACTCAAGTAGCTAGAGAAAACAACAGTCGGGCAGACGCCCTCTCGAGGTTAGCTTCGGCAGAAACCCAAAACCTAAGTGGGTCCATTTATCTGACCGAAGTAAAGACACCTTCGATAGACAAGAAGCAGTGCATGGAAATTCATCAAGGGGTCAATTGGATGACTCCCATCAGGGCTTTCTTGGAAAAAGGCGTCCTACCACTTGACCGAAGGGAAGCACAGAAGGTGAAGTATCGGTCGGGAAATTACACTCTGGTCGGGGGCCGTTTGTTCAGACGATCGGTAAGCCAGCCGCTACTTAGGTGTTTAGACAAAGATGAACAACAGCTTGCTTTGGAGACGGTTCATGAAGGGATTTGTGGAGAACATTTGGCAGGACGATCCTTAGCCTTCAAGATCCTTAGGCAGGGATTTTTCTGGCCTAAAATGAAAGAAGACGCAACAGAGTATGCAAAGAAATGCAAGCAATGCCAGCTATTCAGCACAATCCCGAAGCAGCCTCCCGAAGAGATGTCTTCAGTCCTTAGCCCGATCCCATTTGCCATGTGGGCGGTCGATATTGTGGGGATCCTACCCACCAGCACTAAACAAGCGAAATACTGTATTGTGGCAATCGACTATATGACTAAGTGGATAGAAGCAAAACCCCTTTCGGCCATTACCGAAGAAGCCGCGAAGAAATTCATGCTAGAACAGGTCATCTTGAGGTTTGGCATACCTATGGTTTGTGTGTCCGATAACGGTACTCAGTTCATTGGGAGCAAGTTCAGAAAATTCCTCGCTCAGTTCGGAATACAACAGAAGTTCAGTTCGGTAGGGCATCCCCAGGGAAATGGGGCGATCGAGGCGGCCAACAAAATCATCTTTGATGGAATCAAGAAAAGGCTGGGGGAAGCTAAAGGACTTTGGGCTGAAGAACTACCATGGGTTCTATGGGCTTACCGAACAACTACGAGATCTTCAACCGGGGAAACGCCTTTTAAACTCGCCTTCGGAACTGATGCCCTTCTACCTGTCGAAGTTGGCCTGGAGTCTTATCGAACGGAAGTGTTTAACGTGGAGTCAAATGAGTTCGGACTCCGGGCAAATGTGGACTTGCTAGAAGAAGAAAGAGAGGCTGCCCACCAAAGAAACTTAAGATACCAATTGCAGGCAGCCCAGTATTATGATTCGGGGGTGAAGAAGAGATCCTTCCGAACCGGGGACTTAGTGCTTCGGGAGTTAGCCACCTCCATGCCAGCCAAAAAAGGCAAGCTTATGCCCAACTGGGAAGGTCCATACGTGGTAATTGAAGTGGTCCGACCGGGCACCTACAAATTGGCTCATCCAGACGGTAGCCCAATCAAAAACACCTGGCATGCTGCTCGCCTTCGACGTTTCTACCAGTAAGCTCACTGGTTCAATTTTTATTGTTTTTTACTTCAGTATTTTGTCTTATGCAACTCTATTCTGAATTCCATAAGCTAGCATCAATCTATAATCAAGTCTGTGTAATCAAGTCTATGTAAGAATTGCATGATTAATGAAAAGATTGTTTTGCTCCATTCTTTATCCGTTATTGTTAAGCTAAGTACATTTATGGCCAAAAAGCTAAGTACGCAATATTAAGCTTAATAGACCCATGTTTGGGGCCGACCGTATAAAACATGCGCCTTTTAACTTATTGGTAGTGTTCAAGTTCATTGTGTTTTAAGCTACAAATACTTGACGAATCCAAATTTGGGGCCGACCGAATAAAATTTGGCCTCTTACAAAATTGCCTTAGTATTCAAGTTGCTTTGACATTAATTAAGGCCGGGAGGAAATATTTTTCAACCGACCGAACGAGACCTTAATCATTTACAAAACCCCTTAAATACTCGGGGGCAGCTAGGTTACGACCAAAGATGCACAAAAAGGCAAAAATTATGCTAAGGCAAAAATGGCCGAAGATGCATAATAATAAAATAAATATGCTAAGGCAAAATGAAGCCGAAGAGGCATAAAAAAGAAAAGTCATGCCAAGGCAAGTCAAAGCCAAAGACGCATGAACAGAAACAGAAGCCAAAAATGGCCGAAGATGCATAATAATAAAATAAATATGCTAAGGCAAAATGAAGCCGAAGACGCATACAAACGAATATTATGCAAAGGCAGAAATATATAAAACAAGCCCGAAGGCAAAGTAAAATATTACAAGCCCGAAGGCACGAGTAGTGAGCCCGAAGGCAAAGTTAAATATTACAAGTTCGAAAATATTAAAAAGCTACGAAAATATTAGAAGGCTTCATCAGCTGGAGGTTCGTCGGAGAGAGACTCATCTTCGCCCGAAGAAACCTCTAAAGGTTGATCAGACCCCTCCCGACCAACCGGATCCGTCATCCCGAGCGAAGGATCTACCAGCTGGGTATGATCGAAGCCCAAAGAATGTGCCTTTAGTACAGCGCCGTCATACCCCATTTGGTAGCATCTTTCTTCGGTCAGCTCCAGGGTCTTCTGCAGCTTCCGAACATTCTTCCTTGAAAGCTTGAGCTGCTTGTTTCTCCACTCGACCCTAGCCCTCAAGGCGTCCATCTCCTGCAACTTTGCCTTCAAGGCATCATTCTCGGCCTTCAAGGAGTTAGATTGGCCGGTGACCCTCTCCAAGTCAGAAGTTGCATTCCGGAGGTCCTCTTCAGCCTTGACCGCCCGAACTTCAGTCTGGTTGGCCGCCTCCAGCTTTTTCTGTATACCCTCCATCCGTTCGGTCACAACGGCCGACCAAGAGACCCCCTGGAAATAAACAAGGGAAAAGAATTAAACACTGAATATAAGTGAAGGAAATAACACCGAAGGAGAAAATGCTTACCATGGAGAGCAGAGCCAGCATTTCAGTACAAGCCTCAAGATCGTTTGCCTTAGCAAACGTGGGCCTGTCGGCGGGCAGAATGAGACCCCGGCAGAGATCAGGGCCTACTACGGTAGACAGTTGGGGGGCAGGGACGATGATTTGATCCGTCTCAATAACTCCCCAAGGAGGAGAGTATACTTTCAGCCCAGCATCTCCCGACCGGCCCCTTTTCCGGGAGTCGGCTGAGGGGGTCTGGACGATACCATCCCCTTGGTCTCGCGGAGAAGAAACCAATGGAGCTTCGACCCTTTCCGGAACAGATTCCAGCTCTTTGCCAGCAGTTTGGGCAGCAGCATCGGCTTCGGCCGTAGCGGTTATCGAAAGCTGGGATGCCTTCCTGCGCTTCCGCTCGATGATACCCTGAAGAGTAGACACTGCACAAAAATACTAATGTTAAAACATTGGGAACTGGAAAGGGAAATACAATAATAGAAGCATTCGGATGGAAAAGAATAAGGTAAGGATAAATGTTACCACTACCCCAGAGGGCGACCAACCAGTCGTTATCCCGACTGTCCGATAAGGGAACCTTATTCATATCGAGTTCACAAAGAAGACGATAATCATGTTTGTCCGCTTCCAACATCTCGGGATACTGCAACCTCGACGGGTCCAGATCCTGCCAGCGGCCGTACTTCTCCACCTTCGGGCCCGAGATGAAAACCCACTTCTCGTGGGCCCCCCTATTGTTGGAGTTCGTTTGAGCCCAATCGGCCTTGCCGGTCCGACGAGCGATAGTGTAGAAGCCGTTGCTTTTGGAATTCCTCCGGAGCTCATAATGATGCCAGAACAGGGTTGTCCTCGGAGTCATTCTTTTAGCTAGGCATCGGGCTTGGAAGGCGTTTACATGAAAAAAGCTGTTCGGATCCAGCTGCCCTATGGCGATCCCAACTTGCCTCAGCAATTTTTTCAGTATTGGCAGCATCGGAAGCCGAAAGCCACATTTGAAGGCCATCTCGGATATGCCGGTGGCCACGCTTCCGCCGTAGAGGGGTGGAACCTCAGGGTTGTGCCAGATACGATCTCTCTTCCTGGGTGTGAAGAAGTACCAGACATTCTTCTCTACTTGGTACTTAGAATGAAATTCTTCGATTTTTTCTTCGGTCAGTTGCGATCGGAGGTTTGCGGCCGGGAATTGATTGACGTCGCTGAAGGGTGAAACCTCCGAAGGACCAGCACCTTCGGTCGACCGATCCATGTCCCTGCATTCGGAAATGAAGAGACGTTAGCCTTGTACTCGGATAAAAAAAGATTCAAAAGGAGAGTAAGGCCGAGTACAGTGAGCCAGGATCGGTCGGGACGCCTACAACCTAGGGCAAAGGGAGTCGAAGACTTAAAACTATGAAAACTAAGGCTTTCCGAAGGGGATTCGGAAAGATCAAGACAGTCCGAAAATGTCCTCAAGATCCAAAGATCCCGAAGGAAGCTCTTGCCAAAACCATTTTCGGACCAATCTCAATATCTTGGGAAATGCTAATACAAAACTAAAAACGTGCATCAAGAAGAACCTAAACGTCTGGGGCATGCGAGCATTTCATTTAAAAAGCACAGGCGATTTTATGCATACACACATCTAGATACATACATGAATATATGGAAGTGCAGAACAATCATAAAGAAGCAAGAGGGAAAATGTCACTTACTGGTTTGAAGGTTTTTGATAAGACTGAGTTCTTGAGGATAGATTGCTTGAATGTAGACGTCCACCGGAGTTGGAGAAGAAAAGACGACCGGCGACGAATTGACGTTTCCAATCGTCGTTAGCGAAAAGCTCTGAGAAATAAAGATTTTGGTTCTGGTTTTGTTTAAACTGGTAAGCGTAAAAGTGAAAATGAATGGGTTTAGAAGGATTATATACAGAGGTGTGACGTTTGGACAAGGCCGTTTCATATTCAACGGCTGGGATTGAAGCGTGAATCTCGAGATTGGACAGCTGTTAAACACAAGGGGACACGGATTCCAAGGAAACGTTTCGACCTTGTCCATCGTCCTTATTATCTGAATGAGACGTCCGGAGAGTGAACTCCGAAGATGGGCCTAGGCTTTGGCCTCCGTCCTGAGGATAACTCCGAACGAAGCCCAGGGACATGTTAGAGGCCCATCTCCTTTATGGGCCGAACCGATATTTCGACGCCTCAAGCCCGAACAAAGGCCCATATTCGTCTGGTCCAGTTGCCGATAACGGTCGTATGGTTCCAACTCCCGAGAACGTGGGACACGTCGGCACACGATGTCCACTATTCGGATAACCGCCCGGAAGGAGATGAATATTAGTCAGGTTCTTCCTTTCATTTCACACACAATTACACACAACACAAACACTCTACGTTCTAAATTACCTTACCAAAAACCGACTAACTTATTCTCACACCGGAGGTGAATCGGGGGGCCAAACCCTCGCATTCTTCTCATTTGCAGGTCCGACCGAACCAAGGTCCGGCGAAATACAGTCGTAACATAACATAAATCCAAAGATGAGCCAAGGGTTAAACAAAATATTGACTGGCAAAATATTGCGCGCTGTTTTACCTGCTTATTCCCTATTGATGATATTTTTAGTGCTAGAAATATTATTATTATTATTTTTTAAAAAGCTCAAAATCTATAGTGGCAACAAAAAATAAACGAGATCAAACACGACAGAAAGAACCGGGTACATATGTGATACAGTAGCTCCCAAGTCCCAACTTTGGAATGAACCAATTTTGTTTTTCTATGCTGAGTGAACCATTTCTTTCCTCTAGTTTTGTTTTTGTAAAGAATCATATTTGCATTTCAATACAAAGAAATAAAAATACGTTAAGTTGTAAAATCCGTATCATTTATTGTACAGAACCTCTTTTAGTTATTGAATGAAAAAATCCACCCAACACATTTGTAAACATTCCACCTAAAATTTAATGTCAAATCATTTATAAACGTAATAATTATTGTTCTAAAAATCGTTCGCTTTTTTAAAGGGTATATTATATTATCAATTAGACTAATTTATTAAATATTATTAAAATATTAAAATTTATCCGACCTTTTTTTCCTAATTTATCATTGTAATAAAACTACAATTTATCTGATATGAGCTAAAAATAAGTCCTAAAAACACATTTAATGTGGTATTAATTAGACCCGGCATGGTCCAGACGTGGGACTCACCAACAAGGTCCAAACCCTATTTTTATATTGATTTATTTTTATATTAATTTCGTAATTAATATTAAGGGTAATAAACAGCTCAGCAAATAAGAGTCAAACAAGGATATAACTCTTACCTGACTTAGCCTCCAAGATACATATTTCAACATGGAAACTGATTCTCATAAGGAAGGAGTCTAGAACCTTCTTCAAGACGGTGACTTGCCTACCAAGTCACCTAACCCTACTACGATTCTAAGGCTTCTCAGCCTATATAAAGGGCCTGACCCCTCATTCTCAGAACTACGTTTTGGCTTAATCCTCGTATAAGGACATGCAAGCCACTACGTCCTAGGTGAGCTCTCGCCTCCATAGCCTCGAGGGCACCATCACCTAGAAATACGTCTTGGCTTGATTCTCAATAGGAGATACGTAGGCTCTCTGTGAGGACCGATTAGTCCCGAACACGGAAACAACCATTAAAGCAAGAAGCTCCCGAACCCTAGCATTAATTACAAATTCGTGACCTAGATTTTAATCCACAACATTTGGCGCTGTCTGTGGGAAAACAACATCAACCATGGTGACCACACGAAGAACACCACCAACCTCTACTGAGGCCTTGCCTCTAAGCTCTGCTCCGCCTGCTACTGAGCAGGTACCCCCAACAACAGGGGCGATCACTCAAACTCAAGTTTCTCAACCTCCAGGGACGAATCCCCATGCTGAGCGAACGTTACCTATGATCGTCCATCCAAGTAAAGAAACCAACCCTCTTTAGATGGTGGTTTCTCCTCTGGTTGATCCCAATCGCCCGTTACCACCAGGGGTACAGATCCATACTACAGATCTCCCCATGAATACCAACCCAATGTATGGTCTACCTAACTACCCTCCAATTACTCAAGGTCCTGGACCTAGTGGCCACGCCTTGCAGATCCGAGATCGAGAGTATGTTGACTACTCTGGCCCCTATATTGATGATTCATCGTCTGATGAGGATGATCGTGATGAAGCCCCGAGGAGGCGACGTGCTAGCAGAGAACCAAGAAGAAGAACACAAACCATCCATGATGGACCTTCTTTGACAGCCGCTGAGAGGATCAAGGCTCATGAGGCCGAGATCTTAAGGTTGAAGGACGATATTGCGAGAGAACAAGCTAGGTTAAATCAGACTCAACCTCCTCTAACATCAGGACCGATTCCCATTATAGACTTAGAGAGGTCCTCAAGAAGGCAGAGAAGGGCCGATGTCCCAACTGGAAGAACAACAAGGGTGGAAACCCCCAAGAGCAACCCCAAGGATCTGATGCCACTTGGGGATCCTGATGATCCCACACCCCCGTTTACTGAGGAGGTGATGAATGCTCGTATCTCAAAAAAGTTTAAGATGCCAACAATTAAGGCTTATGATGGAACGGGTGATCCCGCAAACCACGTTAGGACATTCTCAAATGTACTGCTACTACAACCTGCAAGTGACGCCTTGAAGTGCAGGGTGTTCCCTCAAACTCTGTCAGGCATGGCTCAAAGATGGTATAGCCAACCTGCAAACTCAATTGGCTCTTTCAAGGAGTTGAGCGCTGCTTTCTGATAAGTGGAGTTTATATCCACTTGGAGCATTCTAAATCGGCTTAAATTGATTGTCTTGGACTCAAGTTTGTGGTAGTTTTGATGTGTTTTGCTTAGTTGTGCAGATTTACAAGAATGTTGATTAAGGTTGATGCTTCTATCGTTTTTGAAGAATAAATTAGTTAAAATTCGGATTTCTGAGACGGTTGCGCAGTCTACACTGTTTTGGACATATATGGAGTTCTAGAAGTCTGTTTTCAGCGATCTTACTGCCCACGCGAAGCCTGGGAGATTTTCTACAACTTGGGATAGGATTCCCATGAGCAAATTGCGCCGGGTAGGAGCAATCTGCGCGAAGAACAGACTGCTGGGCGCAAGTTGCCCCTGAAAAATTATAGTTTTTACTATTTTGGCCATATCTTGAGTTCTACAACTCCGTTTGAGGCCCGTAAGCTGTCCACGCGAAGATAACGAGATTCTCTATCATTCTAAGGTGGTCCAGAGGTCCAATTACGTTTGGAACGTTCCAGAATATCTGAAGAAAAGTCAGCTACGAATTTCCCTTTAAATCAGAATCAGTTTAGGAAACGTATTTTGCAAAAATTCTATTATAATTCTGATCTGGTATTTTCTTGCTGGGCAAGATGTCAAGATCCTATATAAACACATCCAACCCTTGTAAATTGTATTAAGATCAGTATCATCATTAGGAGTAGAACAATTACATATCAATTACTTAGATTTATTTGTATTTTTCATACTTTGTTTTTATCATGGTTTCATCAGATCCCATGATGATGAGAGGTTCGATTATGAACTAATCGTTGTCATGGGATTCTAACGGATTTATTTATGGAGCTTTAGTATCTTGATTGCTTTAAAGATCTGTGTGTGATGTATATCTGATATCCTCGTATGGTTATGCTTAATTGATAGATGCGTCATGAACATCTAATTTGTTAATCTCTTGTGAAGTGAAAGTGGATCTTGAGATTTAGAACTTGCCATGCTAGCATAGGTTCATAATTGTTTATCAATATGATTCGTGGTGTGAGATGAAAATACTTATACTGCCCTGTGTGATCTTTATGGATAACTTTCTCTGCTGGGGATCTTCGGTGTTTTATTTTTGGTTTATGTGCTTGTCAATAGTGGTCGTTAGAGTTCACTGACTCAGATTGCTTTTTCTCATCTATTCTTGTATAGTTCTTTGGTGTTTCAGGTACTTGTCAGAGAGTGTTGGCGTTGAAGATGAATTTTCAAACTTACTATGGAGTTCAGCAGGTGGCTAGTATTTGTGAGCTATGTGCGGGCGCACATGAGACGTATCAGTGTTGGAGCAACCAAGGTGGTATTCAACAGCCTCAGCAATGTGAGCAGTGTTTGGGCGTTCATGATCCCTCACAATATTGTTACTACGATGGAGTTGATCCATATGTCAATTATGAGGAGCAACCATATTTTCAATACCATCCTCAACAGTACCAGCAAGATGTTCCAGATATGTCATATGTCTTTGGTAGTGAAGAGTTTCAACATCAGCAACCTATTCCTACTTTTCAGTCAGATGAGGTTGATGATTTGAAGGAGATTAGGAAGGAGATTAAGATGCTTGTAGAGAATCATGAGAAGTCTATCAAATCTATGGGGACACTTGTTGCTCAAGTTTTGAGTGCCTTGGAACAAGAGAATCAACAATTCATGCTAGAGGCAACACCAGAGAATAACGGTGAATTGGAGCAAGGTACTTCATGCTTAATTGAGGAAGACAAATGCCAAGGTGAGGTGAGCATTCACAAGCCATGTGAGGAATTTGATCATGTTAGGATGGTGGATGATTTGGAAAGGGCACTATTTGGGACAGACACTGATGAGCTGCACAAATTTCAAGAATTGGTATGTGCGTACCAAGAGGTTGATGATCATGGGAAAGATGCAGGTCTTCTACTTGTCTCAGAGTTTAAAGATGGAGGTAGCACATTAGAGCCAATGGAGGAAGTTCTCTTTGAGGAACCAAAGGCTTCAGCAACTTACATTTACCCTCCTCCATTATATTCAAGCGAAGCCCGCGAGTGTGTGTTGTTCTACAAATTGACAGATTTTGGGTCAACAGATGAAGGCATTAGAAGAGGATATAGTTGTTAACCGAATAGGTCAAGCAAGGAGAAGGAGCAAAAAGTGTGCCGCCGAGATGATGATGAAGTATCGCGAAGAGATGACCAGGCAAACTATTATCATCCTTAATGGAGGCTTGGAAGTAACGTCAAGCTATTGACGTTAAAGAAGCGCTTCTTGGGAGGCAACCCAAGGTATGTTTTTTATTTTCCCTTGTATTTACTTCCATTCAATGAGGACATTGAATATTTTAAGTTTGGGGGTGGTTTGAGGGATAAGTAGTGTATATATATGTGATTGTTAGTCATTGTGTTCATGTAGGATTTCATGATTTGCATATTAGTAGTAGTAAATTATGCATTTATGTTCGTGTTATCTATGTTTGTTTCATATAGGACATTCTGTTTTTATTTTTGTATATCATGTGAGTTCATAGTAGTTGCATTTGCACCCATGCTTGATAGGAATTTTGTGTTGTTGATGCTTTTGATTGAGAAGTGATATGCTTTGTTCTTGTGCACACACATACACTAGTAAGTTGAAGCTAGTAGACTTATTGAATGTTGTAAGTGATTAGAAGGACATGAATATGTGCAAGATGATTTAGTTTGCATGCTTTGAATACAAGTCGGTGCATTAGAGAGATTTTTGCTTGGGATTGAGTATGTTTTTCCTGCCAAGTGAGTTTTTTAGCCTTATTGCATATTTTTTGCAATTTATTCGTTTGCTTGAGTGTCCACGGATTGTTTGCATTGCTAGCAGTTGTTTGAGGTCTTTCTTGAAACGCACGACATTATTTGACGATTAAAATGATAAAGGCAATTAGGAATAACATCATATTTTCCCATATTACCACACCATATTTACATGATCAATTAGTTAACCCGTTGAGCTTAATCCTATTTTTTTTTTTCGGTGACATACCACATTACTTGCCTAGACCTTTTTCTTGTATTGGCCTTACATTAATTTGAACCTACATTGTCAAAGGCTAGTAGAGTGCTTAAGGGAGTAATAAGGTGTGTAAGGGGGGTTTATTGTTGGTCTTACTTTTGGGGGAAATATTGAAAATTGGGTTTGGTTGTTTACTTGATAGTCGACATGTGTAATAAATTCATGGGATCATTGTTATTGTGTATATTATTGTTTGTGTTATATTTAGCTCTCGAGAAAAAAAAAAGAAAAAAAAGAAAAAAAAAAGAAAAAAAAGGAAAAAATATATATTATGAGAGCATATTTGTGTTTGTTGTGATCCTACTTTAGTCGACTAGTCGATTGTTTTGTTGGAAGAAAAATAGAAAAATTATGTGGGGGGGAAAATAGGGTGTTGTGTATGATTTATTATGGTACTTACTAGCTTTTGACACTTCACCTGTTTTGGCTTATTTGACATACCTTGTCCCTAGCCCCGTTACAACCCAAATAAAGACCTTTTGATTATCGTCATTGATGTATGTTGTGTTAAGAGTTAGATTGATACCAAATGTCAAGCATGCTTATGATTTTGTTGGAATTGAGTGATACACTTACCCTTGTTCTTGAGTGATTATTCTTTTGTGAGTGGATTGTGAGTGTTTGCTTGTTTTTGCGTATGAGATCCCGAGTTTTGTCTCAAAGATGTACTCTTGTAGGCTTAGCAGGTTACTAACTTATTATTACACTTGACATGGGCTTGTGAGAACTTATGCATGTTCATTGAGTAGACTATGTGAATACTTGCACTTTTGACACCAAGACATTGCGTATTTACTTTGATTCTTAAGTTGATATGGCATGAGAGGATTTGAAGGTATGGTAGGATACTAGTACTAGATTAATTACATTTTCATATTAGTTGCATTCATGCATTGCATTGCATTGGATTTTGTGGGTACATTCGCTATAGGCCCTCACGAGACTTTACTCGTCCACTAGGGCTGCCTAGGGGTTTAAAGGGCTTGTTGCATATGCCAAATGCAACCGTGATCACCTACGGAAGTGGTACTAGTTAGTTAGTTAGTGGTAATTGTTTATGCTTGAGGACAAGCATCGGTTTAAGTTTGGGGGTGTGATAAGTGGAGTTTATATCCACTTGGAGCATTCTAAATCGGCTTAAATTGATTGTCTTGGACTCAAGTTTGTGGTAGTTTTGATGTGTTTTGCTTAGTTGTGCAGATTTACAAGAATGTTGATTAAGGTTGATGCTTCTATCATTTTTGGAGAATAAATTAGTTAAAATTCGGATTTCTGAGACGGTTGCGCAGTCTACACTGTTTTGGACATATATGGAGTTCTAGAAGTCTGTTTTCAGCGATCTTACTGCCCACGCGAAGCCTGGGAGATTTTCTACAACTTGGGATAGGATTCCCACAAGCAAATTGCGCCGGGTAGGAGCAATCTGCGCGAAGAACAGACTGCTGGGCGCAAGTTGCCCCTGAAAAATTACAGTTTTTACTATTTTGGCCATATCTTGAGTTCTACAACTCCGTTTGAGGCCCGTAAGCTGTCCACGCGAAGATAACGAGATTCTCTATCATTCTAAGGTGGTCCAGAGGTCCAATTACGTTTGGAACGTTCCAGAATATCTGAAGAAAAGTCAGCTACGAATTTCCCTTTAAATCAGAATCAGTTTAGGAAACGTATTTTGCAGAAATTCTATTATAATTCTGATCTGGTATTTTTTTGCTGGGCAAGATGTCTAGAGCCTATATAAACACATCCAACCCTTGTAAATTGTATTAAGATCAGTATCATCATTAGGAGTAGAACAATTACATATCAATTACTTAGATTTATTTGTATTTTTCATACTTTGTTTTTATCATGGTTTCATCAGATCCCATGATGATGAGAGGTTCGATTATGAACTAATCGTTGTCATGGGATTCTAACGGATTTATTTATGGAGCTTTAGTATCTTGATTGCTTTAAAGATCTGTGTGTGATGTATATCTGATATCCTCGTATGGTTATGCTTAATTGATAGATGCGTCATGAACATCTAATTTGTTAATCTCTTGTGAAGTGAAAGTGGATCTTGAGATTTAGAACTTGCCATGCTAGCATAGGTTCATAATTGTTTATCAATATGATTCGTGGTGTGAGATGAAAATACTTATACTGCCCTGTGTGATCTTTATGGATAACTTTCTCTTCAACCGTTATGTTTTCAAATTCTATAGACATATAGGGTCTAAGCATAATTGGTGTCTATTCATCTTCTATCTCTTTTGTGGATGTATGGGTAGTTTGGTATACGTATGCTGACAGGTAGCGTGTACTTGTTTCGTGTTGTCCGATCAGATATCATAACCATTGCATATAGTGATTAAAGGCGTCAGATCTAAGCGAAGTTTTTAATGAAATTAGGATTCCATGGTTTTTCTTGCAGAAGTAATTAGATTTCAATTCTTTGTAGTTAGTTAATTTGTAGTTTTGTTAATTTGCTTTTTAGTTAATTTAGATAGTTAAAACCCATATTTGTTATTTGTCTTAGCAGTGCATAATAACCATACACTGTTGCATAGGTGCGTTTACTGAATTAAAACCATAACCAGATCTCTGTGGGAACGAACTCGACTTATATCTGTATTACTTGTGACCACGTACGCTTGCGTGATTTAGTGCAAACACTTTCGTCAGCCAATTCATTAGTGAGAGAGTTCATGAAAAGAGTTCCGCGTCTCTCATGTACGTAGTACAAGGGAAGAACGAAAGTCTGAGGGATTACCTCAAACGATTTACTAAGGAGACACTAAATATCACTGATTTGGAGAATAAGGTGGCCATGGTAGCCCTGGAACACGGAACCACTAACCTATTCTTTAAAAGATCATTGGCAAAGCATCCTCCTGAGAATATGGTCGAACTCCAACGAAGGGCCGATTAGTATATCAAGGCTGAGGATAGCATGAAGAAAGAAGCCATGGTAGGCAATGCCAAGGGTACTAATGATTCGGAGAAGCGAAAGCAAGACCAGGAGTGTGATGCTAGGGACAAGTATCCCCGAACTATCGAGGACTCCGACTCTGCCCCTAAGAAGAACCAAGGATCAAGGTTCACGGAGTATACAAGGATGAATACTCGTAGGAGTCGAATCTTGTTGGACATTGAGAAGGATAAAGATTTCCGATGGCCGAAGCCACTCAGGGGTGATCCCGAAAAGAGAAACAAGAATCAATATTGCAGATTCCACAGAGATGTGGGGCATGACACTGATGATTGCAAGAAACTCAAAGATGAGATCGAGTTTTTAATCCGTAAAGGGAAATTGAGCCACTTCACTAAGGGTGACGATCGTGTTAATCAAATTAGAGATTATAAAAGAAGGGATGACGATCAAGATCGCAACCCACAGCCCCGAGGGCCAATAATCAACATGATCTCAGGAGGCCCTACTGTAGCCGGCACAACAAGGAATTCTCGGAAGGCTTATGCCAGAGAAGTGATACACATCGTGGGAGAGGCCCCGAAGCGGGCTAGGACTGAAATCGCAATTGGTTTTGATGATTCTGATCTTGAAGGGATGAAGTTCCCCCATGAAGACCCATTGGTCATAACTCCTGTAATTGGAAACTCAGAAGTGAAGTGAGTCTTGATAGATAATGGAGCTTCCGTTGACGTTCTGTTTCATGATGCATTTGTGAAGATGGGTTACAATGATTCTCAGTTGACCCCCAATAACATGCCTATATATGGATTTAATGGAGTAGGATCTAAAGTTGAAGGGACTATTCAATTGCCTGTGACTATTGGACAGGAGCCCAAGAAGGCCACTCAGATGTTGAACTTCCTGGTAATCAAGGCGGTTTCAACGTACAACGCTATCCTCGGAAGGACTGGACTTCATGCATTCAAGGCTGTTGCCTCAACTTATCATATGAAGATCAAGTTCCCGACTCGGTGTTGGAGAACATAAAGGCGATCAAAAGATGGCACGAAGCTGTTATGTAGCCGCGTTAAGGCTTGACGGAGTCGGGGGGCAGGTCCTTCCGATTGAAGACATGGATGTCCGCAGTGGTAAGGAACGCCAAGAAAGGTCGTCAGAGGACATCACACAGAAGCCTCGGATAACCATTGAGGCTAAGGCATTAATTGACTTCGTGGTTGAATGTACCATTGGCAACCAAGAAGTCGGGGGGCAGGAGGTAATACCCCAAGCAGGAAGTGAACTTCAGAATAATAAGGAGGAGACCAAAAGGAGTGGTGGTTGCTCTATTTTGATGGAGCATCTAAAACAAAATCTGGTGCAGGCCTAGTCTTGCAAAGCCCCGATGGGCTCAAGTTATCCTAGTAGGACTTAGCTTCATATTTATCTAGTAGAAGTAGAAATAAGGTTCATTGAAACCATTGCAGAGCATGTTGCTCCGAGTAGAATAGTAGTACTCTATGTAAGGGTTGAAACCATTTCAAGTTATTAATGCAAGTTTGATTTCCATTCATTGATGGTGTGATTTTATTTATGTGCCAAGCATTTGATGAGTGCAAGTCAAGGATGACCGAGTACCGAAAATAAAAAATACACGGATGAAAAACAAACAAATGCATACCCCGAAGGGTCAAGAGTTAGGTTACAGCAAGACCAAGTAAAAGTTTAAGTCCGTGAAGGACCCTGGATAAAAGACAAGCAGATAAAAGCCACATGCAACAATCAAAGCCATGGAAGGCCGAGGATGAAAGGACTGACTACTCTTCAATATTTCTTAAGTACTTGGGTTGAGAATCCAAGGATGAAGACTAATAGAGAACATGCATTATTAAGGGTCCTTGAACAGGGATTAAGAAGTTCAAGCAAGTTCTCGTCTTAGAAGTTTAAAAGGAAAGAAGCCAATGGGATTGCATTTATCAAAATCTAAATCGAGGAATCAACCCCGAATCCTAGGTTGAGCAACACAGGTTATTAGCCATGAAGGCCAAGATTAGCCATGAAGGCCAAGATTAGTTATGAAGGCCAAAATTGAGGGGGTCATGAACCTCCAATTAAGATCCAAAGGTTGAAACTTGAAAATCAACATGTAATTTTGGATTCTCGATCCAGAATGCCGACGTTGAATATCTGAACACCAACGTTCAACACTTGAATATTAACCCTGAAATGAAGATTCATCTCCAAATCTGGTGACAAATGCTTACCTTTCTTTCAAGCATTGAAGAAGGTGAAGAATTTTAAGTGGACACCTGGAAGCCAAGAGGCCTTTGAACAACTAAAGAAATTCATGACTGAAGCCCCGTTGTTGGCCAAACCTAGTCTTGAAGAGACTCTTTATCTATACCTGGCGGTATCTGCACAAGCATTGAGTGATGTTCTCATTCGAGAAGAGAATAAGGTTCAAGGACCTATCTACTATGTGAGCAAGGTCTTGCACGGAGCTGAGTTGAATCACTCTACCATTGAGAAGTTTGCTCTGGCATTGGTAACCGCCTCGAGAAAGCTACGACCGTACTTCCAGGCGCACAAGATTGAAGTCCCAACGGACCAGCAATTGAGGAACATAGTGCATAGCCCGAAGGCCAGTGGAAGGCTGATCCAATGGGCAATTAAGCTTGGAGAATTTGACATCACGTATAAGCCTCGAACAGCCATCAAGGCTCAGGCACTAGCGGACTTCATGGTTGAATGTGCCATTCGCAACCAAGAAGACGGGGGGTAGGAGACAATAACCACCCCTGGAAGAAAGGATAAAGATGAGGAGCTTATACCTGATCCGAAGGAATATTGGGTGCTCTATTTTGATGGAGCATCAAAATCAAAATCTAGTGGTGCAGTTTTGGTCTTGCAAAGCCCCGATGGGTTCACAGTTGAGTATGTTTTGAAGTTGGACTTCCCAACAACCTGCAACGTAGCTGAGTATGAAGCCTTGATAGCCGGATTGGGCTTGGCTAGAATCATGAGAGTCAAGAATCTCAAACTACGACGAAGTACTTGAGAGTCGTGAAGGCCGTGATGACTCAGTTTGATGAATGGTATGAGAAGCACATTCTGAGAAAACAGAACGTTAAGGCTGATGCCCAATCTAAGTTTACTTCTTCTGAGATAGAGAACTATGCCGGAAGTGTTTACTTTCAGGTCTTGAAGTCCCCGTCTATTATTTCGAAATTGGTAGCACCAGTTGATGTAAGCTGAAGGATAGACCCTCTTAAAAGCTCATCCTGAGACTGGTTGGCTCCCTGATAATGCCTTGAAGGCACAGAAACTATTAGTGAGAATGTTGAGATAAGAGGTCCTTTGTCATTCCATACTTAAAATCTTGAATCTCAAATCCTGACACAAAATTTTAGCCTCGATGGCCAAAAAGGTTGTCTGCCTCCAATCGAGTTTGTCGTTTGAGTTTAAGGACTTGGATCAAGAGCCGTCAATCGAATTCAAACCAAAGTAAGGTCCTGTGAGCATAAGAAGAATGTTGGAAATCTAGAATCAAGATAAAGGGTTGACAACCAGCCAAGGCATACCAGACTTGAAGTCAAGTGCTGAGTGGCAAGGGAACTTCTTGAAAGATCAACCGAGAAGCAAGACCTCTACCATATGTAGCAAGGGGCAAGAACTAAGGGACTTCATCATTTTTACATCTTAGAATAAGAGTTAAGGGTTGATGATAACCAACAACCATGAATGAATTCAAGGTTTAAAACCAAGGATTCAACAAGCGAGTTAAGGCCCAGAAGGCCACGAAAGTTATGAAAGCCAATTTGAAGTGAAGGATTTAAGCAAAGATATAGCAACAAGCTATGTCAAAGCACTCATCTAAGCTTAAGGAGCTAATTACGTTTAAGGAAGATAAATCACTATCGGTTAGCCTCGCTAACAAAGAGATTAATTATGCTGTGAAAGGAGGTATACAACATCCAAAAGTCGAGGACGTGATTCAAGAATGGGACTCCAGGCATTGCGAAAAAGCTCTAAGAGGCACGACAAGGCAACCAGGAGCATCTTCCAGCCGACCTGGTGCCACGGAGGGGCTCCAGTCGACCAGGAACATCCCCCAGGCAACCAGGAGCATCCTCCAGCCGACCTGGTGCCACGAAAGGGATCCAGCCGACCAGGAGCATCCCCCAGGAAACCAGGAGCATCCTCCAGCCGACTAGGAGCATCCCCCAGGCAACCAGGAGCATCCTCTAGCCGACCTGGTGCCACGAAGGGGCTCCAGCCGACCAGGAGCATCCTTCAGGCAACCAGGAACATCCTTTAGCCGACCTGGTGCCACGAAGGGATTCCAACCGACCAGGAGCATCCCCCAAGCAACCAGGAGCATCCTCCAGCCAACCTGGTGCCACGAAGGGGCTCCAGCCGACCAGGAGCATCCCCCAGGCAACCTGGAGCATCCTCCAGCCGACCTGGTGCCACGAAAGGGCTCCAGCCGACCTCCTGGCACCTCCCGTCAGTTGGTTGGATCGTTTGATGGTTCTGTTGAAGGTTTTTTACTTTCTGGAACGAACATCGACCTTCAACTTAGCGCCGTTTAGCGTCGTTTATCACCGTGTAGTGCCGTATTATGCCATTCAACGTCGTTTAACATAGATTGAAACATCGTTTAAGCATCGTTTAGCGTCGCTGAAGTCAACATGGATCTCCCGTCAACCTGCCGGGCAACCAGGAGCACCTGGCAGCCGACCAGGTGCCACTGAAGGGCCCTGGCCGACCAGGAGCACCTGGCAGCCGACCAGGAGCACTTGGCAGGCAACCAGGAGCACCTGGCAGCCGACCAGGAGCACCTGGCAGCCGACCAGGAGCACCTGGAAGCCGATCAGGAGCACCTGGCAGCCGACTAGGAGCACCTGTCAGCCACCAAGGAGCACTTGTCAACCAACCTCTTGTCAGCCAACCATTTGTCAGCCAATCTTGGATCAAGAGATTCAAGCATAGTTCAAGAGCGAGCCACTCAATCAACATTCCAAAATGGTGATTGAAAAGTTCGAAGTAATTCTATTTAAGATCAGGCAAGCGTAAAACCCTTGAAAGGAGTTTGAAGCTACCTCATGGAAGGTCTAAGACCCATAACAATCAACTAAGGATCCTCTTGAAGCCTTGGCCGAGTGAGGGTGATGATCAGGTTTTAAGGTTGATGTTCGAAACGTGATGTTCAATCAAGAACCGGCCAACCAATCTCCCGAGGAGGTTGATGATCCTCTTGAAGCCTTGGCCGACTGAGGTTGATGATCGAGTCCTGAGCTTGATTATCAAGTCTTAAAGTTGATGTTCGTAGCCTCACCTTGATGTATGAAAGGTGAAAACAAAGCCGGAGCTTAGGCCGGGGTAAAAGCCGAAACTGGACCTTTTAACGTTGTTTGAGCAATATCTTGAGCTCCGGGTATCAGATTTGGACGATCTTACAGTCCACGCAAAGCTCACAGAGTTTTCTACAACCTTGGAAGGCCGACCAGGAGCAGGTGGTAGCCGACCAGCCGCCCAAGAGGCCTTTAGCCGAGCAGCTGTCAGCCAAGTGGCCACCCAAGAGGACCTCACGCTGTTTGGGTCATATCTTGAGCTCCGGGTATCAGATTTGGACGATCTTACAGGCCACGCGAAGCTCACGGAGTTTTCTACAACATTGGAAGGCCGACCAGGATCAGGTGGCAGCCGACCAGCCGCCCAAGAGGGCTTTAGCCGAGCAGGTGTCAGCCAAGTGGCCGCCCAAGAGGACCTCACGCTGTTTGGATCATATCTTGAGCTCCGGGTATCAGATTTGGACGATCTTACAGTCCACGCGAAGCTCACGGAGTTTTCTACAACATTGGAAGGCCGACCAGGAGCAGCTGGCAGCCGACCAGCCGCCCAAGAGGCCTTTAGCCGAGAATGTGTCAGCCAAGTGGCCGCCCTAGAGGACCTCACGCTGTTTGGGTCATATCTTGAGCTCCGGGCATCAGATTTGGACAATCTTACAGTCCACGTGAATCTCATGGAGTTTTCTACAACCTTGTAAGGTCCCAGCCGACCAGGACCTCCTGGCAACCGACCAGGAGCTCCTGTCCGCCGACCAGGACCTCCTAGCAATCGACCAGGACCTCCTGGTAGCCGACCAGGACCTCCTGTCAGCCGACCAGCTGACCGGAGGTGGATTTAACTGTCCCGAATCTCCTTTCGGTCGATCATTTAAGCATCGTTTAGCACCGTTTAGTACCGTCTAGCACCGTTTAGTGTCGTCTAGCGCCGTTTCGCACCGTTAGTGCCGATAGCACCAAAAATGTCGTTAGCACCGATAGTGTCTTCTAGCACCGTTCAGTGTCGTTTAATGCCGGTTGGCGTCACTTAACGTTGTTTAAGTGTCGTTTAAGGCTAGTTAGTACCGTTTAGTGCTGTTTTACGCCGTTCAACGTCGTTTAAACATTGTTTAAGCATCGTTAAGGCTGATTAGTGCCGATTAGCATCGAATTAACATTTTCGTAAACGCATCGGTCGCTCCACGCTTTGCATAAAGACAATACTCGTGAAACACTAGTGTATAATGATGAACCCTGACCCGAGTCTCGGAAAAGGCCGTTAAAACTTCAAGGAAAACCTGATCAGTTTTCCTAGAAGTTGGGGGGCAAATGATATGGGCTAAAAATAAGCCCTAAAGACACATTTAATGTGGTATTAATTAGACCCGACATGGTCCAGATGTGGGACCCACCAACAAGGTCCAAACCCTATTTTTATATTAATTTCGTAATTAATATTAAGGGTAATAAACAGCTCAGCAAATAAGAGTCAAACAAGGATATAACTCTTGCCTGACTTAGCCTCCAAGATACATATTTCAACATGGAAACTGATTCTCATAAGGAAGTAGTCTAGAACCTTCTTCAAGACGGTGACTTGCCTACCAAGTCACCTAACCCTACTACGATTCTAAGGCTTCTCAGCCTATATAAAGGGTCTGACCCCTCATTCTCAGAACTACGTTTTGGCTTAATCCTCGTATAAGGACATGCAACTGCGTTCTAGGTGAGCTCTCGCCTCCATAGCCTCGAGGGCACAATCACCTAAAACTATGTCTAATTTGGTTTTATAAATTAGATGTAAATTAATAATTTGTTTAATGTTATGAACAATTCCGACATTTCAAACAAGAAAAAAAGAGACATAGTAATGGTTTTATTGTTTCTAGATGGAGCGACTAAATACAAAACAAATACTCATAAAGTGTTGAGAATGTGATAATCACATTTTAATTCCATCCAACGATGAAATGACAAAACTACTAATGAACAGATATGACAATAAAAAAATTGCAACTTTCAATTTTGTAGCAAGAGCTTAACGCGGACCAAGAACAGTAAGATGTTTGTTTGAGAATGTTGGAGTAAAACTGTATTACGTGTGACCATGCCTCCTTTGACTATCAGAGATTTAAATTAATGACATCACATGCACCCCTTAATTTACTTCCATACATGCATTATGCATACACACACAGATGTCAGATATGAATATAAGATAGACTACTACTTATCTTACCAGAACGACTACTTGATAAAGAAATATCTTTTTTCTAGTGCTGAAAGAAAAGAAAAGATTATGCTTCAACTGAAGCGTACAAACTAGTTGATTCTTCGCCTTGTTTATCTCCCAAGTGCAAGTGTTTTCTGCCCACCCTTTCCATTTTTTATTCTTCTTTTTATCTGTTGTTTCTTGTTTTCTCTCCTTTTGTGGGTTACAGCTCCTCTTCCAACCCCAAATGTTTCAGCTACACACATCAAATTAGCTTACTATAAGGTACCCTCTCTCTCTCTCTCTCTCTCTCTCTCTCTCTCTCTCTCTCTCTCGATCGATCGATATAAATCATCTTGTTGATGGAGTTATTTGATTTGTTCGTGTTTGATGAATTGTTGAAAAAGCTGATTGCTAGTTCTATATTCAAGAAATCATGTTTCTTCATCTTTAATCAGTATCATGTAAGGTTCATTCTTGAATTGTTAAGCTGAATTTCAATTGGGTTTGTTATAAATTTTCATGGCTTTTTCCTAGTTGAATTCATTACCTGGTTTCATAGCTAATTTTACTTGTTATTCCAAGTATTGAATTATTTATTCAAGTCCCATGTTGTAAACTTGTAATTTTGCGACATTGGGAGGGGGGTGTCTTTGGAATTATGACAACAGTACCAAAGTGAATACTCCATATATTTGGCAATTGGAAAATGATTACTGTATAGTGTTGCTGTATCACTGTATGAGTTTGTTTCACTTTAATTACTGTATTCTAGCTATAAAAAAGTAGTTCTAGAAAGACCCTTTCTTATATTCTAGCTGTAAGAGGAGAGGGTCCTCTTGAATTTCTTGTTATCATGTCCATACGAATATGAGACTGCAAGTCCTGAGTCCTTCTGAAGCTGTTTGTTCTTAGCCTCCAGCCCATGCTTCATGTTGGAATTCTAATTATCCTGATCTGGCACCGAGTCACAACTCCATATTCCTAAATGTAGAGTTTTAAAAAATGCACTTACTCCACAAACACTAGTATTATACAACAGTGATGGATACTTGCTTTCTTTTTTCTTTCTAGTGAGTCGTTTCGTTAAGATGGTAACAGGGGAATATTAAGGAATTGGATGTCCAATTAAAACAGTATGTACACTGAGACATAAAGTACTTGCTACGTAAACTTTCTTCTTCTTAATCATCTATGTTTAGTTTTCATTTTCGTAATTAATCGAGCATTACAGTTTGGTTTTCGGTAATTGCAGAAGTCACTTATCTCTGTGTCCCTGTAAGAATATAATGGATGACAAGCAATTGAATTTTTTCCGACCACTTCTATCTGTGAGGCGTGTTCCATCAACATTGTCATCAGAAAAGGGTGAGAAAAGAAAAACAGACCTTTCCAAACCTAAAATACCACCCCTCCCGTCATATAAATCAGAACTGAAATCAGGCCCAATAAGGAATGCAGGAACTGTTCCTTTCGTTTGGGAACGAAGTCCCGGGACACCGAAGGATGAAAACATACCACAAAAACAAGCTGTTGAACGACCTCCCATTGCGCCTAAACTTCCTCCTGGAAGAATCCTAAGAACCACAAAAGAAGATTCTGATAAAAACCCTGAACACCCTAATCTTAGTAAACGTCAAGGAGAAGTGCTGAATGGATCACTAAGTGTCTCAGTTCTGAATGAACTAGAAAGCTCTGAAGATACTATGGAAGCAGAGAGTTCTGTTTCTGGTGATGGTGATGAAGCATATATGGATGCTCTTGATACACTATCAAGAGCTGAATCATCCTTCATAAATTGCAGTGTAAGTGGTTTAAGTGAATTAGATGTTTTGAACGTAAAGACTTCTGGAACCTTCTCCACAGATCCACAAACTCGGGATTTCATGATGGGTCGCTTTTTGCCAGCAGCCAGGGCAATGGTTTCAGAAACACCTAAATATGCCCCAAAGAAGCAGTCTCTTGCACGCGAGCAACCAAGACAGGTAATGAAAGTCACAAGTGTGGAAAACAGGTCTCCACTTCGGTATGGGTTTAATGATATATCACAGTATGCTCTGAAGAAGGATGAAGAAAGTGACGACGACTATGATGGACACGGACAGTTTCCAGCTAAAATTTGTGGAGTATTACCTAGATTCTTATTGAAGAGTTCTCTTTGTTTATTAAATCCAGTGCCGGGGACGGGTGTGAGGTCCATGAGGACAAGAGTACCCATGTCTCCTGGTAGTAGAACGCATGCTAGCTCTTCTTCTACGGGTTCTTCTTGTGAAACTGAGAACGAAGTACAAGTGGACCCACTTAGTTGTCCATTTAATCCTAAAAAGCTGGAAGGATCATCTTTATATAGGCGTTTGCAAGGTAGAGGCCTGCCATCTACCCATAATGAATTACCTGAATCCGCCTTTTCGGGAACAAAAGAGTTCCGTTCTATTCCCATGCAAACAAAAGAAGCTGAAGTAACTGGTTATCATTCAATTAAGAAAGACAGGGGCACATTTGAAAATTTATCATCCGACCTAAGAAGCCAAGGGCAACCAGAATTGGGGATCCCTGTAATTGAGAAAACTCTGCACGTAGACATTGTACATAAGGTGGAATCACCTGACCTATATTCGTATGATTTTATTACGACAGGGGAAGGTGCTTGGAATGATCTTTTAAAATGGAAGAATATGGAAACTCCCTCAGTAAATGGTTCAAATAAAGTGACTCAGAATCAGAATGTTGAAGATGAGGAAGCAAATTTAAAGACCTCTCAAAAAGTTGTTGATCTCAGTGTACGATCAGTAGCTGACAAATCAAATAAGGTTTTGGCATTTGAGCAGAATAAAGAACTCCCCGACAATTTATGTAATTCTGCAAAAGCAGCAACACAGAACTTGGGAAAGACTTTTGAAGCTTCTGAGCCTCCCGAAGCAGAAGATATTGAAAAATCTAGCGGAAGCGAAGAATTCCCTGTTCCACCACCTCTACCCAAATCTCCATCAGATTCTTGGCTTTGGCGTACTTTGCCTTCCAAGTCGTCCAGGACTCCAGCCTTGCAATCAAATTTAGGTTCACCTGGAAACCAGGCTTCAAAGACACAAGCCAAATTGAGGACCTGAGATGGTTGGAACTACCTGGAGGCAATACAAAAATCTACAACTTACAGAGGTACATGATTATTATATGTACATGTTCGTTCATCATTATAATAACTTCAATACTGAGTTGAATTTATACTTTCATTATCAAACTAACTTCAATACTGAGTTGCATTTATACTATTTCCCTTCTCATTAGGAACTATCAACGCATGTATCAGACAGACACTAAGCAGGATGGCTACATCAGACACTAAGTAGGAGGCGGTTCATACTTAATTTTTAGCTTTGCATCTATCTTTTGGCTAAATCCCATTGGCCAGAGTTATTCAATAGTGGTCTAGTAAATATTTAGGTCTTATTTTCAGGTGCTTGGGTTTTGGGTGTCCCGGGTTGGTTAAGGTAATTTTTTATTCCCCCTATTGTAATTACAATTAGTGAATTAATAAAATCTTGCAAAAGTCAAGATACAACTGAAACGTGTATCTTGAGGTAATAAAGGAGATTATAATGGTGTAATGTCGAATATCATGAGTGGGATATGATAGATATTGATAGATTATGTTAATAATCATCTGTACATATGTACAGATGATTATTAACATAATCTATATGTACAGATGATTATTAACATAATCTATCAGATATGTTTCGTTTGGTATAATGTCATGTAGCATGAGTGGGACATGCCGGATATGTTTCGGCGGGATATGTTTCGGTTGGTTTATAGAGGTAATAGTACTTTGTAATTTGTGAATACTTTCTTTTGCTGTCATCGTACATGTAGTTTCATTATTTCTTAGGTGATGAATCCATTTTACAATCAAAATTTCAGGGTTCTTACTGATTTAAACAAATAGAACGCCATAAGAAGAAACACGCACACCTTAGTTGATAGTGGAGACTACAGCCTCGTGGTGGTCCAGATTAACATTGATTAGAGGTCGAGACAAAAACACTTTGTTGGTCTAGACACTGATGAAATAAAGTGTATTCGATGTGTTTTCTATGACTGAATTCTAAAATTTAAGCACTGTTTAAAAATATAGACACTAAAGAATAATTGAATCTCAAATCGGACTAGGCAGTAGGCATATCATATCAGCGTTGACTCCACATTTTAAAGAATTTTGGTGGCAACTAATCTAGCCGCGCTTTATAAAAAGAGTATGATTCCAATCCGGTCTGTTAAGTTTTGTGGATTTGTAGTTATCATTCTTCATATGAAAAGGGGAGCAGAAACGGAATGTCAAAGATCCCACAAGGAGTTGAAGCTTACAAGCAATGTATGTTACCACCAGCAGTTGGATAAAGAACTGTTGTTCCACAAGGTGCAATCATTTCAGAATCTTTGACAAGCTTTGCAGGTTTATCTGCCACAAATATTTCACCATCTTTATTCAGCAAAAACAAATAAGAAATCTTGGTATTTGTCAGCACAATTTTATAAAGTTGGACGTAGATTTGGGAAAAATAAGAGAAGAGTGTTCTGATTGTGGGGATGGGAAAATTCAGGCTTTCACTATGATTAATAATTAGCTGGTAAGCTTTTAAATGACACACTGTGAAAAACGATTCAAGTTGCATTACTTCACCGGTGCACTTCAAATCTAGGAAACCACTCAAATGTACTGTAGTTTATAACTGAACTCAAATGGCCATAGTTTTACTCAAAAAATCACTCCATGAAAGCTTATAAATGCTATCCGAGTTTTCTCCGTGAAGGCTTAATACTAATTCATCTCACACAAAATGCTAAGAAATGTTTTAATTTAATATTTTGCTATTATTATTAAGGTCCTGTTTGGCTTACCTTATTTTTTATAAATAAGTTATTTATTCTGTAGAAAAATATGTAAAAATGTACTTTTTTCTGAAATAAGTAACTTATTTTTACCAGATAATGAATGTTAAACTCCCCACATACATTTGTTTTTAGAAAATACATAAATACGTATTTTTTTTCCGGAATAAGTAACTTATAAGTCGGATTTAAGGGGACCAAACATGCCCTAAATAGAAAATTTGACATATAAGTCTATGATCAAGTCTCAACCTTCGGTTCAATAATCACTTAACGTCTTTATCCGCTCCAAAGAATCGAAGCTTCACAATTTGTGTTCTTTGTATTTTATTTTAAGTCAGCAACAACTGATTTAATGATAGAAGTTGGATCAACTTACATTTGCTTTTTGCATTTGCTATTTAAAATTTTAAACTAATGACATATCAAGTGATTAATTGATTTACTGAGGTAAGAAGATAGCAATATATCTTCTGCAAGGATAGCTAGGTCGGGTTCTCAATACTTGAACAGTAAATTGAACATAAAAGAGACAGTGCAAAGATCGAATATCAACTAAATCGTTCTTCTCAAAGTATCATCAGATGCAAAAACTCAACTAAATCGTTCTTCTCAAAGTATCATCAGATGCAAAAACACACCTTGTGATTGATCAGAAATTCCGGGCAAGTCAAGCCAATCATACGATTTAACATGTAATGAACCATATAATAGCTTGCTTAGCACAGTCATTCCAGGATGGTTATGGAGTGGGATGATAGAGGAAGGTGGCAATATGCAAGTATCACTGTGTCACAAATATGAGTATGCTCACATATATGTATGTCGTAAGTGCTACACTTACACTGAAGTTGTCACAATATGTATATATATGTATAGACCGGATTGATGGCAATGAGCCATCCCAGTGGTTTGGTCCATTCATTAAGCCTTTCAATTCTCGAACCAATTGTGCCTCTTGTTCAAGCCCAACATCGGAAGGCTTGATTTTTTTGTTGGAATATTAATCTAAAACTTGTGTTTTAAAATAATGATTCTCTAGTTTTAATTTTAGCAGTAGGCTTGTGACTGAGTCATCATGCCATAGTAATAGGTTTAGACCAAGTCATTTGTTTGTTTGAATATTATTAGCAAGTCATGTGTTAGTAGAATTAGTAGTGGAGATAAACTAGAAGTAGTGTGCTATTTTCTAGCCACAACCATTGGGTGTTTAATCAATATATTATGCCTGTAATCAGTTTAGTGAAAAATCACGAGAGCATACAATGTAACCTTTTGTGTAAATCAAGTAGTTGTAATACAATCTACAGATTAGTGTCTTTCTATATTTTAGTTTATATTGTGTTTTTGTTATGTTCATTCCTTAGCTTAGCTTAGCTAAGGTTCTTTATTTTCAACAGTGGTACCAGAGCTTGGGGGAGTATCAAGGCTTAACAGCCTTCCCTATCGTTCCTTGGAGGTATAACAATTCATTTCCGAAGAAGCTCCATGCTGAGATGAGGGAGAGAAAGAGAAGATGGGAAGTGTTTTGCAGACTGAAAGAGAGAGGAGGAGCGGCCAAGAGAGGAGGAGCAGCCAAGGTTTCTTGGCCCGTGTGCTCAAAAGAATGCAGGGGGTGTATTTGCAGATGATTGATCGAAAAAAAAACAGAGATGGTGGTTGATGAGAAGTGCATCAACAAAGTAAATGGGAGGTTGATTAGAAGTGCATCAACAAAGTATATGGGAGGTTGATGAGAAGTGCTTCAACAAAGTAAATGGGAGGGTGATGATAAGTGCATCACAAGATGAAGAGAAGTGCTTCATAATTTTATATATTTTAGTAATTTAAAGCAAGGAGCAGATGGTGTGCAGATTGTGCAGGGTTGATGCTCGGAACTGCTGCGTGTTTCGTTGCTGCTGTTCGGTGCGCTGTGTGCGAGTATGTTTGGTGGCTACTACTATGTGGCTGTGTTTATAGGCTGACATGCAACAGAGAGATGATGGCAGTAAGAGAACAACATATGATTGCCGTCTCCAGCGTGTATATTGTGTGGAGATAGATAAGAGCAAGAGACTGAGCACGAGGTAGAGCACAAGTTTTAGATTAAGGGGTGATTGTTGGAATATTAATCTAAAACTTGTGTTTTAAAATAATGATTCTCTAGTTTTAATTTTAGCAATAAGCTTGTGACTGAGTCATCATGCCATAGTAATAGGTTTAGACCAAGTCATTTGTTTGTTTGAGTATTATTAGGAAGTCATGTGTTAGTAGAATTAGTAGTGGAGATAAACTAGGAGTAGTGTGCTATTTTCTAGCCACCACCATTGGGTGTTTAATCAATATATTATGCCTGTAATCAGTTTATTGAAAAATCACGAGAGCACACAATGTAACCTCTTGTGTAAACCAAGTAGTTGTAATACAATCTACAGATTAGTGTCTTTCTATATTTTAGTTTATATTGTGTTTTTGTTATGTTCATTCCTTAGCTTAGCTTAGCTAAGGTTCTTTATTTTCAACATTTTTCTGAAAACAATTGAGCCTTAATGATGTAATGCATCAACATGACCAGCGCTGGACCCATAGTAAGAAACATAATTTGATAAGCTAATTCAGATTGGATGAATATTATAGAAATCCGAGGGATATCTCATATGTGTGACTGCCTATAGCTCTCTAAGTTTCACTCTCCGTACAATCCTAATAAGGATAAATATCAATATCATCACTCGTTTCATCCAAATATATCAAGTGAATCATTCATTGCTAAAATGACTCAATTTAGTCACTATTTTTAAAACTTGTATCAAGAAGATCATCTGGGAATGACTAAAATGATAATAATTTTCAACTTTTAAATGATTAAGATGATACAAATTTTCAAATTGGTGTCTAAATTGAGTCAATTTTACAATGAGTGACTCATTTGATATATTTGGATGAAACGGGTGATGATCTTGATACTTATCCCAATCCCTTAATATACAATAACTAACAAATACTCCCTCCGTCCCAATGGATTCTTTACACTTACTATTTTGGGCCATCCCATTCATTTCTTTACATTCCCAAAATAGTAAGTTTTAACACTATTACACCCACTACTTCACTTATTTTAACAATACTTTACACTATTACACCCACTACTTCACTTATTTTAACAACAAAATCACTATTACACCCACTACTTCACTTATTTTAACAATAAAATCACTATTATATCCACTACTTCATTTATTTTAACAATATTACACCCACTTTATACCCACTTGTCTTGTCCTCCGTGCCCACCAGGAACGTAAAGATCCCAGTGGGACGGAGGGAGTAGTCATCAACCAGATTCAAACATTTGGCAGCTGTTTAGCATCCATTTATTATTAGTTAAAAGCGGCAAAAAAGTACTTAATTAGGTTTGGATTCATCACTTTCAAAGGGGTAACCAGGGAGGCTTTATCATCATCAAGCCTTCAAGGAGAATTCTAAGCTAACAAACACTTGCCTAAGAATTGATGGTTAGAAAAAATAGATCATTAATAAACGCAGTAATCTGAGTCGTGTAATTAATCATCAGAGCTACTAGTCCAATGACCAAAGTGAAGACATAATGACTTCTTAGTCGATCTTTCAAAATTATTGCACATATCCTTGATAAATTAATTTCTTTAGCATAGTAAAAACGATACATTGGGAGAAAATGACCATTTTATCAAGCATTGATTTCAAGGGAATATTATAATTTACTCTTAACTCCCAGTGCCAGGTACTATGCTTTGCAATAAAAAATTGATGATTAAAGTAAAACCCTTTCAATTACGCAACAAAGATGTATGTTTAGTACTCCCTTCGTCCCATTCATTTCTATACACTTACTATTACACCCACTAATTTTCCTCCATTATCTCAAATCTATAATATAAAACACTATTACACCCACTACTTTTCTCCTCTATCTCAAATTTATTATTAAATATTGATAGGTCCCACTACTTTATTCACTTTTCATCCAACTCTACTTATTATTTATACATTTTCTTGGTCTCCGTGTCCAAACCCAGTGTATATTATTCACTGGGATGGAGGGAGTATAACTTTGAATAAAGTGAGATGCAGATAACCAGAGGCAAGGTGTGTGTTGCCACCTAGCATGGCGCGAACTTTCTGGACATCATCTTCTGATACTGGCCCATTGATGGAAAGAGATGTTTTAAAGACATTGTAAAGCTTCTGTATAGATGGCATGGTGTAAGATACACCAACAAATATAGGCCCTGTTAGGATTGATTAACTTATATTCTACATTTTCTGTATTTTCTGTAAATTCCAGCTGTCACAGTTAGTTAGAATCAAGTTAGTTAGAAACAGATTCTAGATCATTCTCAACTTGTATATAAGCTAGAGTAGTAGTTCATTTCCGTAATCAAGCAGTGTACAATACGAGTTTACACATAATGTGAAATACAGTTACATTTCCAGCTTCTTCTTCTTCTTCGTTCTAGTTTCATCATGATTCACATGGTATCAGAGCAAGGTTTAACATCAATGGCGTAAACTATTCTGCATATTCTTCGTTGTTTCTTTACGATCTTGTATAGGTATACTCGTTTCTACTTCTTTGTTCATTTGATCTTTTCTTGATCTTTTTCGATCTGTTTTTGCAATCTGTTTTGCGATCTCTCTCGATCTGCGATCTCTCTCGATCTCTCGACATCTCTCTCCTTTAATATCTCTCTTGATTCCTCTCGATTTCTCGATTGATTAGTTGTACTGTGTTTGATAGCTAATCCTTCTGTGAACATTATTGTTATTCATCATTTCCTTTACGATCATCGTTTTCTTTTACGATCATCTTTGTCATCTTTGATTAGTTCTGTTCTTTGATTGAAAAACTTCTGCAATTGCGTAATTGTCATGGCTGGCTCATCAACTCATAATAATCAGAATAATAATCAAGATAATCATGATGAAAATGCTGGTACTGGTTCTGTTTTGCATCTTAGTCAAGATAATCCTTATCATCTTCAATCTTCGGATAGTCCTGGTATAAAATTGGTGAGTGATGCGTTTGATGGAACGGGTTTCAGTAATTGGAAAAGATCTATGACTATTGCTTTATCAGCTAGAAACAAACTAGGTTTTGTTGATGGAACTATTATCAAGCCTATTAGTACTGATCTTACGTATAAGAGTTGGTCACGTTGCAATGATATGGTGATATCTTGGTTGCTTGGTGCACTGTCTAAGTCAATTGGACGTAGTGTGATTTATTCTACATCTGCACATGAAATGTGGACTGAATTAGAGGAGAGATATGGAGTTTCTAATGGTGCTCAATTGTTTGGATTACACAAAGAACTCAGTGAAATTTCTCAAGGAAATTGCAGTGTTGCAGATTATTTTACTAAACTCAAGATGTTATGGGATGACATTGATGCTTTGTGTTTAATCCCTGTGTGTTCCTGTGGTTGTACTTGTGGAGCATCTCTTAAGTTGTCAAAATTTCAGCAAGATCAGAGAGTTATTCAATTCTTAATGGGGCTAAATGAATCTTTTAATGTCATGAGAGGTTCAATCTTAATGAGGTCACCATTGCCTACTATTGGTCAAGTTTATAGTCTTTTGCTTCAGGAAGAAACACAAAGAGAGATACGTTCTACTAGCCATTTTTTACCTGAAGCAGCATCTTTGGTTGTCAATAAGTCTGGCTATTCTGGTAACTATGGTGGAGGTTTTAAAAAACAAAATTTGAATATCAAGAAGGTTCACTGTAACTACTGTAAGAAACCAGGGCATACAATTGACAAATGCTTCAAATTGCATGGTTTTCCACCTGATTTTAAGTTTACCAGATCACCTTCATCATCTGTCAATCCTAGGAGAATAGCAGCTCAAGTTGAAATTGATAATTCATCTACTGTGAATTCTGGGAACTCTGTGAACTCTGTGAATTCATCTACTAATGCATCTACTAATGCATCTGCTTCTGTTGGTGATTTTCCACCTGACATGCATCTGCTTCAAATCATGAATCTACTCAAGTCAGCACAAGTTTCATCTGTTAATGATTCTGCAATGAGCTCAGCTAATTTTTCTGGTAATATTTCTACTTTTCCTCCTTTGGCATGTTTTTCTGATTCACACAATAATACTTGGATCCTGGACAGTGGAGCCAGTGATCACATGTGTTTTCAGAAACATTTGTTCACCACTTTATATCTTCTGCCACAGCCTTTAAACATATCTTTACCAAATGGTGACATCACAAAGATATCTCATGCTGACACAGTTCCTATTATTCATGATATAGTTCTATCTAATGTACTATATGTGCCTCATTTTAAGTACAATTTACTTTCCATAAACAAATTGGCTCATCAGCTTGATTGTACAATTCATTTCACTCCTACAACTTGTTTTCTGCAGGGCCATTATCTGAGGAAGCCACTGGCACTTGGTGATTCTCAGAGGGGCCTGTATCTGCTTACATCTTCAACTTCTGCACATCAAAATTCCATTCCTCTCTCTTCAAGTTTTCTCAACCATAGCAGTGGAAGAATTTCTGCTGAAACCTGGCATACTAGATTAGGCCATTTGTCTTTGTCTAAACTCAAAGTTGTTTGTAATATTGATAACTCTAGTCTGTCTTTACTATCTGCTTGTGAAATTTGTGCCAAGGCACGTCTACATAGACTTCCTTTCCCTCGAAGTGTAATTCATTCTACTGCTTCATTTCAGTTGTTACATGTGGACATCCGGGGTCCTTATTCAGTTCAAACTTACAATAAAAATAGATATTTTCTTACGATTGTTGATGATTACACTCGTACTACTTGGACACATTTGCTAAATTGTAAGAGTAATGCTTTTGAATTCCTAAAGCAGTTCATTTTCATGGTCCAAACTCAGTTTAAAAGCACAGTTCAAATTGTTCAAACTGATAATGCATTAGAGTTAGGACTTAGTAAAATTGCTACAGAGTTTTTCCTTTCTCGAGGCATTGTTCATCAAACGTCTTGTGCTCACACCCCACAACAAAACGGGGTAGTTGAGCGTAAACACAAGCATTTACTTGAAACCTCACGAGCTTTACTCTTTCAATCCAATTTGCCTAAACAGTTTTGGGGGGACTGTGTATTGACAGCAACTTATTTGATCAATAGATTTCCAACAAAACTTCTGTCTGGTTGTTCCCCATATGAAATGTTGTTCAAGGTCAAACCTGATTATTCTGTTCTTAAGTCTTTTGGTTGCCTGAGTTATGTTTGCACTTCCAAAGCAAATCGAGATAAATTTTCTCCACGAGCTGTTCCTTGCATTTTCTTAGGTTATCCATATGGAAAGAAAGCCTATAAGTTCTTGAGCCTTGTTGATCGTACTATTGTTATTTATCGAGATGTAGTGTTTCATGAGTCGGTATTTCCTTTAGTGAAACCCATGTCTTCTAGTTTCATTCCATTGTCAATTCCTGACAAAACAGACTCTACTTCTGATATTTTATCCCATAATTCTTCTCATTCTATTACACATAACAATAGTTCTAGTGAACATAATGCTTCAGTTGATTCTATTCATAATTCAGTTGATTCTACTCATGATTCTATTGATTCTATTTTACCATCTAGAAGATCATCTCGATCTACTAAACTTCCTTCTTATTTGACAGATTATGTTCATCCATATAGTAATAATGCCACATATTCTCATGATTCTGCATGTTTTTGTACTTTAACATCTCTTTGTACCTCATCTGTTAGCTTCACTCCGCCTGTTTCTTGTTGTTCCACTTCCACTGTTCCACCTTCAGATAGCTTACCACCATCAGAACCAAAATCCTATAATGAAGCCATTAAATTTCCTGAGTGGCAAACTGCAATAGATGCAGAATTTGCTGCTTTAGAATCAAATAAAACCTGGTCTCTTGTTCCATTACCTCCAGGCAAGAAACCTATCACTTGTAAATGGGTTTTCAAGGTTAAACAGAATTCAGATGGTTCTATTGAGCGTTATAAGGCTCGACTGGTTGTACGTGGTTTTACTCAAGTTGAAGGTGTGGATTTTAATGAAACATTTTCCCCAGTTGTTAAGATGATTACGATTAGAAGTTTGGTTGCTACTGCAGTGAAAAAAGGTTGGGGTCTGTTTCATCTGGACGTAAATAACGCCTATCTTCATGGCGATTTGCATGAAGACATTTACATGACACCTCCACCTGGCTTACATGTGGATCCTTCTCTTGTTTGCAAGCTTGAAAAATCGTTATATGGTTTAAGACAGGCCTCACGAGAGTGGAATACAAAACTGAAAACTACTTTACTCTCAAGAGGATATACTGTTTCTCAAAATGACTCTTTTCTGTTTTACAAGAAACGTGGTTCTTCGGTTATTTTTCTTGCTGTTTATGTGGATGACATTCTGGTTGTTGGTAATGACTATGAGGAGATAGATCACATTAAAGCATATCTTGATTCTATCTTTAAAATCAAAGATCTTGGCAAACTTCATTATTTTCTTGGCCTATAATTTACAGAGGTACCAGATGGTATGATAATTTCTCAACAAAAGTTTACCTCTGATCTTTTAGCTGAGTTTCAGTGAATAGATGTTTCTCCTGTTGTTACTCCTCTAGATCTTAATTGCAAGCTATTTCTAGATGAAGGTTTATTGTTACCTGATCCTTCAAGATATTGACAATTAGTAGGAAAACTTAATTTTCTAACACACACACGTCCAGATCTTTCTTTTAGTGTTCAACATCTTAGTCAGTTCATGTCATCACCAAGACAACCTCATTGGGATGCTGCTTTACATGTTCTACGCTATCTCAAACACAATCCAGGGCAAGGTTTGTTATTAAACAAAAATGATTCGTTTGATTTAGAAGCATTTTGTGATGCTGACTGGGCTGCATGTCCTAACACTAGAAAGTCTGTAAGTGGTTTTGTTGTCTTACTTGGTGGAAGTCTGATTTCATGGAAATCAAAGAAATAGCATACGGTTTCTTTATCATCAGCTGAGGCAGAATATCGATCTTTAAGGAGATTAACTTTCGAGTTGGATTGGTTATCTCGTCTTCTACATGAACTTGATGTCCCTGCTATTATTCCAGTTCCTATAAAGTGTGATAATCAAGCAGCAATCTACATTGCTAAGAACCAAGTATTTCACGAACGAACTAAACACATAGAGCTTGATTTCCATTTTGTTCGTGCTAAGCTATCTTCTGGTTTGATTACTCTCTCTTATACACCATCCAAACAGCAGTTTGCAGACATTTACACGAAGCCTTTAACTGGTCTTCAACATCATCATTTACTTTGCAAGTTGGGAGTGTCTTCTACACCCTCCAACTTGGGGGGGGGGTGTTAGGATTGATTAACTTATATTCTACATTTTCAGTATTTTCTGTAAATTCCAGCTGTCACAGTTAGTTAGAATCAAGTTAGTTAGAAACAGATTCTAGATCATTCTCAACTTGTATATAAGCTAGAGTAGTAGTTCATTTCTGTAATCAAGCAGTGTACAATACGAGTTTACACATAATGTGAAATACAGTTACATTTCCAGCTTCTTCTTCTTCTTCTTCGTTCTGGTTTCATCATGATTCACAGGCCCAAGGAATACAAATCAATCGGATTAAAGGCCCTCCACTTGTGAGAAGGACCTTCAAGATAAAATCCTTTTACATGCTTTCACAATCACATAATGCCTAATCAAAATTATAACAAGAATCTTTTAACCTAATCACTAACGATTACAGATTTATATAAAGTGATTGATCAGTGATTAACTAGCCAATGAAATCAAAAGGGTTACAATATATGTGAAGTTAATTAAAGAAAAAGACCAAAATGAGTATGCATAGAAGCATACTACAAGTGTGTAGTTTATATATGTATATTATAATATGTACAAGGGTTGCTTGAATTCTAGGAGTGTTAGGTCCCGTAAAAGGGCTAATTTAAGCTAGAAGGGGGGTTGAATAGCTTAATATCCAATTTAAAAATTATTATTGCGTTTTAAAATAATTTTTCCTTTTTAAAACTTTACCGAGTCGTTATGCAGTTTATAAGTGCAGAAATAAAAGACAAGGAAAGAAAATACCACACAGGAGATTTTATCCTGGTTCGCGATGGCGCAACCCATAATGGATTCGCTCACCCCTACTCCAGTCCCCGAGCTCCTCTCCGGACTCGAGATTTTCCCTTAAAAATAACTCGCTCCTTTAGTAGGCGGAGAAGCCTTTACAACCTTACAAATATTGGTCTTGGTGCGTATCTACCCGACACCACCTCACAATAAATGAAAAATAATTACAAGACTTATCTTGGACCGTAACTCCCCGTTACTCCATCAAAGTCGTTGTAAAAACCTACAAAACTTATCTTAGACAGCAACTCCCCGCTACTTCTTCAAAGTTGATGTAGAACCCTTGTGTAGACTATAAATCCTTAGCTTTTGTCGGTCTTGGGTCTTAGATGAAAGGTCTTGGCTCTTTCCTCTTCTTCACGGTGCAAAGGCCACTAACTCCCCGCTAGTCCCTAGAACTTGGGTCTTAGAACAAGAATCACCTCACTTTAACTTCACCTGACTGCAAGAGTTAGAATACAATATCTACGAAATAATACCTTAGTATAAAAAGAGTTTTGGACTTGTATGTCCGAGAGTGACTTTAATATTCTTGTACGAATACTAAGTGTGTTAAGTTCTATAAGCTTTACTTGCTTATGACTTAGAGTGTATTCTTATATTTGATATGACTTGTAACTTGAAGAATACTTCCTTTATATATATTAAATGCCAACAAGGACTTTCAAGCTATTTAGTAATTTACTAATTTGTCCTTCCATTTAGTAATTTACTAATTTGTCCTTCCATCATGTTAATATTAAAAAAAATGTTTGCCATGGGAATTGAACCCATGACCTTTATGTAAACAAAGGATTATTTTCACATCTCCAACCACTCCACCAAAGAAGTTTTTAGAACTTTTTTGTAGCTCATTAAATACATACTTCAAGAACTCATTTGTTATAATGTTCAATATTTGCCAAATTGTTCATCGGAGTAATCGGAGCTTTGCCGAGCAAAGTTCAAGTTTTTAATTACTCGATTCTTGAGGTCGCGAGACTAATCGAACTTTTAATATTTAAAATTTATAAATATTATAAATATCTTTCAATGTAAATATTCAATATTTTATAAAATTCATATATTTATTTATCAAGTTAAACCCGTGTCGAACATAAGTCGAACCATTTATATTCAAACTTTTTTCATAATAGGTTAAATCGATTCGAGGTTTCAAGCTTTATGAATCAAGTTTCGAGATTAAAATTAAAGGACCAATTGAACTTGAGCTCGAGTTTAAGTTCGACGGAACTTTTTAGCCGAGCTTGAGCTCGAGTGTGGCAATGTTCGACTCGACTCGACTCGATTACAACCCACTCTCATTGCTATTGTACAAAATATTTTGATAGACTAGAAAAAAAATTAAGGAAAACAAAACAAAAATTATTGCAGATGAGATTTGAACTTCATATTATATATTAGATAAACATTTAGATAAAACACATAGTTAGGTCAAAAATATTTATTAAAAAAATAGATTATAGATACTTTTTTAAAAATAATAGATTTAAAATGTCTAACTGTATTATTGAAATATGATACTTAGTAGATAATATATCACAATGTACATGGGTACAAACCAAAATTTTAGCTAATTTTAATATAAATTACAAGAATATTAAATCATTATTACATGACCACTTCCACGCTACCGCTACCACTGCAACGACCACGACATGCACCGCTACCAAAATTATAAGAATTTTGTCTGTAACAACATGAACACCACCAAAATCACCAATATCAAAGCAAAATCACTAGGAATTCAACTAAAGTTACCAAAATTTAAATGTAAATCACTAAAAAATTTAAACGCAAATTACAAGAATATTCCAAATTTAGAATTGTGTAAATATTTGAAGCAGTTGGTAATGGTGTTGACGGTAGTAAATTGAGTAAAAATGTCATTGATCGACGTTACAAACTTAGATGTATTGAGCGAGGGATGAATGAATTATTGGAGATGTGGTCAGGAATGTGACTGGAATTCGTGACAAACATGTTCATCAGTTACTTTCGGAATGGTGGTCAATTTGGTGACAACAAAAGATCACAGAGTGATGATGGTATATACACACACTCCCTCTCTCTCACCCATTCACACATTATACCTATGTGTGTGTATATCATGAATGATGGTAACAAATGGAATGAGGTGGTCATGATAACGGCGATGCAAAGCAAGTGATGGTGTCTAAGGTCGCCGAAAATGGAAGGGGCATAGGAGTGGATGTTGGTGAAGGTTGAGATGTAAATTAGATTTGAATGTGTGGTTATGATTAGTTTTTGATTCTCGTATCTATAAAAATCTTATTTAGCACTTAGCTATATATAAACACTCTACTGACTTGTGATTAGATTTTTAAATTACGTAGTGTTTAATCATACCAAGTTATGTTTTTAAAATTGTTAAATATGATTGTATTGTTCTAGTCATATATGAACTTTAGATAAGAAATTTGAGTTATTATTAGTATCCATAAAAAATACCACACTAATGATGTATAGTGTTTCGAAAATTAGAAATAGTCTATTTAAAAAAATCAAAACAACAACATTTTATGAATTTAAATGATGCTCGTGCTTTGCACGGGCTTTCATGCTAGTTTACTACAATACTCCATTTAATGAAATTTAATTAAATCTCGGAATTTGCAAATATTGATTAATTCCTTTAAGCTCGTAGGCTTATAAGGATTATAATCGTATACTTTTGTTTGACTTTTATAAAGATCGAAGTATACTTAAAAATTACTTCGTTCTTGAAATATTAATATTTTTGAAGTATTGTTTATATCAAATCTGATATTTCCCAGTTGTACACCTCAAGATTGTAGAAGGGGGGTTGAATACAATCTTGTAAATTTCTTTCGATTTGAAGCAAGACAGCTACTGAACTTCAATGGAGACAGATGAATAAATTGAGAACTACAAAGTAAACTAGACAGAAATGAACAGGCATACAACACAATTAAAAATTTCAGGTGGGGTTTTTCACGACTCCACCTGAGGGTTGTATTGAAGAAAACTTATTCGTGTAAACAAGTACACAGCTGCAAATACAAGGCTAAGTTATTACAAGAGAACCTAATGCTTTTTGCTTTTGAGCTCGGTGTTTCTCTTCTTACTTAGCTATGCTACACTTGAAGTATATAAATACTTCAAGTTTACAAGCCCTACAAAATAAACGAATCTTACAAGTCAAAGTATTCTCCAGGGTTGCTGGCACTCCTTGTCTCCATGTGATACAATTTTGTCTGGTTGTCTTGGACAGATATGCACTAGATTTACCAGCTAGATTGTTTGTGAGAATAAGGAATGTTTCTTTTCTTTCTTCGTTTTCAATACTGGTTTCCATACCTCTCTTAAGTTTATCAACCCATGTGATCTATCAGGCATGTCAAGTCGCCATCAACCTCTAATTCCAAGACATTATTGGTTGAAGCATTTTATCCGTTGATGTAGACATCGATCGACATGTTAATAGATACTTGTTGAGAATACCATATCCGTTGACGTAGAAGCTTCATCAGTTGATCATCACTTCACTTATACAGAATTACATAGCACAACTTATATACAATTAGCTACCCTATTCTGCATATCCTTTGATAGTCAACATGACTTAGGAATTCCAGTAACTATGGTATAAGCAAGCAACTGAAACTTAAGGACAAGGTATGCTACAAACTTATCAGTTGACAAGCTACCTTATCAACGGATGTACATAGCTTGGATATCCGTTGATGAGTAACTTAATCTTGTACACATATGTTTTTCAAGGTGCTTTATGAGTTCTTATCATCAAGGACAACATAATTCCTAACAATCTCCCCCAATTTATGACTGATAAAATTGCAGCCATAAATTAAGAGCCTTGATGATAACAAAACACCTTTGTATAGATCATGAAATTCAGTAAAAACATATGAAGTGTACAAGCTAATTTTTTTTAAAGAAATGAACTAAGTCAAGTAAGAGAATCATACTTCCACAAGGAATGCTCCTCTAGGCTGAGCAAATCATCACTTTCTTCCCCTTGCAGTCCTCATACCATGGATTTTCTCTCTGTTTGCCTCAAGCTGATTTTCCAGGGATTTGTAGATGATCTTTTCTTCTGAGTGACTTGGATCCAACATAGACAATAAGTGTTGCAAAAACTCATTACTAGCTTTTTCCAATTGATCTTCTATTCTGAAAAATGTTCTACAGTTGTGTTCATCTCTGAATTCAATTATCCATTATGGATAAAAATGAACCTTCCTACCAGGTTCATATGGAATGTTCAGCTTCTTGGGCAAATCCTCCTTTGAAGTCCAGCTATTCCTCAATTCATTGGCCTTGTTGAAAATTATTTTCCTTGCCTCTGGAGTGAATCCTCCAGTTTTCTTCATCAAAGACCAAATCTTCCAGAGTTTGCTGTATCCTTCATTTAACACCTGGTGTAGGGGCCAGGTTATACTATTTCCTCCTTTATAGGTGAAAAAATAACCTTTCTGGTAGCCTGGCTGTCCTATATGCAGCACTCACATTATCCACATCATCCAAGAAGAAATTGATTTTTGAATATTCTTCAATATCAGCAATGTACAGTTCAGTTTCTTTCTTGGTGGCAACCTTGGCAACTTGAGGAACCTTAGCAATTTGAATTGGTCTAGCTAATGGTTGTGTCCTTCGTCTGGTTCTCCTCCTTTCAGGTGAGAGCCTGACCTTTGGAAATACCAAGCTGTTGATAAACATGCTCTTACTCCCAATACATGCCAGTAATCGCATTTCACATCTTTTCTATAGTCCTTTCGTGCCCCTATAACGTTCGCTAGGTAACTAAAGCTACAAAAAGGAATTCCAAAAGGTACATGAAGATCTACAAGTAGCATCTTCCCAACTGGTAGCTCCGGTTGCCCAATTAGCTCATGCTGCCCTGAATTAACTGCCCTGCACGAAACCGAATCTTCAGATGAATCAAACTCCTACTCACGAGATATGTCGGGTTACCAAATAACGTTGCAACACTAATCATAATGACCTAAGACGAATATTATCCTAAATTGTTCTACCTAACGTCTATCTATTCATTCTAACTTTTCGTTCCCCTGATAAACTTGATTAATGCCGTAGCTATCTGGGTAAAAGCCTTTGATAGCCTTTAATACCAGCTCCTTTCCATGTATGCCTTCTTTATCTGCTCCTTCGCTGGCTCGTCATCCGATCTAAAATCTTCTTCTCCACATCCTAAGTTTATTGATACCCTATATCGTCGTCAATTTGTAATAATTTCTAAAGATTCCACAGTAGACCTTTCCAGCTGCAAGAAGTTCTGTCCAGTTCTGCCTAATCATCTCAAGTGAGCACGTCATCTCGACTCGTAATAGTTTCTTCTTCAATTTCTGGAAACTTTCTTGGCCATCACGTCTCCATTCACGTAAAGCTTTATTATACAATAATAACTAAAACAAATACAACATTCTTCTTGCTTCGCCCCACAGCTCAAAGGATCCCCTTGTCCTTTTATTTCTATTCGAAAGACTCATTGTTCTCGCCTTTTACTGTTAGAAAATTATAATAATAACCAAGGGTGAGCACATCAATGTTCGACAAGTTCACTATCCCAAATCTTATACAAGAATTTTTTTTATAACACGACGATGATAAAAGATAATGCTTGAACAAATCGGAAACTCATATAATATTCAATCACGAATAATGCATAAGCAACTTCTCAATAATTTGAAGAATTTCAAAAAAATTAACAACTTATTTGGCAGCTCAGAATTTAAGAAAAGATTACTACTCTTCCACCGCTCGGTACCCCATGGTGCGATCAACTACCATGTCTCAAGTACCGTCCTCCTGTGATACCCCACCCAGCCTGATCAGGGCTATGATGTGGTACCACCGAAATTTTATCTTTGCTAGTATAAAATGGGTTATCATTTTCAACCCTGGCAGTGGGAGAAGAACTAATTGTTTCGCCAATAATGGAGAATTCTACGATTAAGCAAATGAAGATTCATAACGAGAAGCAATCAAAGGTTTATAAGGCCAGAACTTTCTTGTTTTTCGCTATGTCTGAATCGTTGTTTATCAGAATAATGAATCTAGAAACGGCATTCAAAATCTAGGAGTATCTCAAATAAGAGTTTCAAGGAAATGCAAGAACAAAGAGCATGCGAATCTTGAATCTCAAAAGAGAATTTGAGTTACAGAAAATGAAGGACTCAGAGACTGTCAAAGAGTATGCTGATAAATTGTTTGAAGTTGCTAACAAACTCAGGCTCATTAGTGAACAGATGACTGATAGTAGAGTGGTCGAGAAGTTGTTAGTGACATTGCTAGAAAGATTTGAAGCCAAGATCTCTCCATTGGAGGAAAGTAAAGATCTCTCAACGATAACTTTGGCAGAACTTCTTAGTGCGTTAGAAGCCCATGTGATATTTCCCAGTTGCACACCTTAAGATTGTAAAAGGGGGGTTAAATACAATCTTGTGAATTTCTTTCAATTTTAAACAAGACAACAGTTAAACTTTAATGGAGATAGATGGATAAGTCGAAGACTAAAACGTTAAGGGACAGAAATGAACAAACACACAACACACTTAAAAATTTCAGGTGGGGTTTTCTCGACTCCACCTGAGGGTTGTATTGAAGAAAACTTCTCTGTGTAAATGAGTACACAGCTGCGAATACAAAGCTAAAACTATTACAAGAGAACCTAATGCTTATTGCTTTTTAGCTCAGTGTTCTTCTTCTTATTTTAGCTATGCTACACTTGAAGTATATAAATACTCCAAGTTTATAAACCCTACAAAATAAACGAATCTTACAAGTCAAAGTATTCTGTAGGGTTGCTACCACTCCTTGTCTCCATGTGATACAATTTTGTCTGGTTGTCTTGGACAGATATGCACTAGATTTACCAGCTAGATTGTTTGTGAGAATAAGGAATGTTTCTTTTTCTTCTTCGTTTCCAATACTGGTTCCCATACCTCTTTTAAGTTTATCAACCCATGTGATCTGTCAGGCATGTCAATTCGCCATCAACCTCTAATCCCAAGACATTATTGGTTGAAGCATTTTATCCGTTGATGTAAACATGGATCGACATGTTGATTTATGCTTGTTGAGAATACCATATCCGTTGACGTAGAATCTTCATCCGTTGATCACCACTTCACTTATACAGAATTACATAGCACAGCCTATATACAATTAGCTACCCTATTCTGTATATCCATTGATAGTCAACATGACTTAGGATTTCTAGTAAATATGGCATTAGCAAACAAACTAAAACTTAAATACAAGGTATGCTACAGACTTATCAGTTGATAAGCTGCCTCATCAATGGATGTACATGGCTTGGATATCCGTTGATAAGTTACAAAACTTAATCGTGTACACATATATTTTTCAAGGTGTTTTATGGATGTATATCATCAAGGACAACATAATTCCTAACAATCTCCCCCAATTTATAACAAAACACCTTTGCAAAGATCATGATATTCTGTAAAAACATATGAATTGTACAAGCTACAAAATTTGAAGAAATGAATTGAGTCAAGTAAGAGAATCATACTTCTACAAGGGATGCTCCTCTAGACTGTGCATATTATTGCCTTCTTCCCCTTGCAGTCCTCATACCATGGAGTTTGTCTCTGTTTGCCTCAAGTTGCTTCTCTAAATGACTGTAGATAATCTTTTCTTCTGAGTCATTTGGATCCAACATAGACAATAAGTGTTGCAAGAACTCATTGCTAGCCTTTTCCAGCTGATCTTCTATTCTGAAAAATCTTCTACAATTTTGTTCATCTCTGAATTCCACTATCCAGTATGGATAAAAGTGAACCTTTTTGCCAGGTTCATATGGACTGTACAGTGTCTTAGGCAAACCCTCCTTTAAAGTCCGGCTGTTTCTCAATTCATTGGCCTTTTTGAAAATTACTTCCCTTGCTTCTGGAGTGAATCCTCCAGTTTTCTTCATTAAAGACCAAATCCTCCAGAGTTTGCTGTATCCTTCATTTAACACTTGGTCTAGGGGCCAGGCTACACTGTTCCCTCCTTTATAGGTGAAGATTAACCTTTTTGGAAGCCTAGCTGTCCTATCTGTAGCACTCACATTATCCACATCATCCAAGAAGAAATTGATGCTTGAATACTCTTCAATATCTGCAATGTATAATTCAGTTTCTTTCTTGGTGGCAACATTTGCAACTTGAGGAACCCTAGTGAATTGAATTGGTCTAGCTAATGTTTGGTTCCTTCTTCTGGTCCTCCTCCTTTCAGGTGAGAGCCTGACCTTTGGAAATACCAAGCTGTTGATGTCAAGGTCAAATTCCATAGGTTCTTCCTTTACAAGTTCCAAGGTGTTGAGTGCCTGAGTGTTTTGTGTTGGAGGTTCTGTAGGTTGAGGTGGTACTGAATCAACTTGAACTTCTGGTTCTAGGCTCAAAGATCTCTTAGTAGGAACTTTAACTTTGCTCTTTCTTTTCTTGCACGCAGACTTTTTGTTCATCTTCTTCTTATTGAATTTGGCCTCTTCTTCTTCAGCCTCTTGCTTCATTTCTTCCTCCAACTCTCTCACAAGCTCAACAGCCAATCTAACTTCCTTCTCAGTGGATTCTGTAGTTTTTCAGCTTTGGCAGCTACAAAGTCAGGGTAACCTGCAGGAACACAAATTTCCACTCCCTCTCTGTAGATGAATGCTAGATTCTCCTTGTGTCTCACATCACTTGTAGCCTTTAGTTTTGCAATTTCTTCACTCAGTAGCTTGAACTCATCTGGTTTTGGCATTGGAAATTCTACTCTCATGGTGGTTTTACCATTCTTCTTCACAGGTGATTTCTTAGGCTTGAGTACAGGCTTGAATTCAGACAAATAGGATGGCTCCCCTCTGGCTAGAGATCTATGAAGCACAAAATCTGGAATTAGTACCTGTGGATTAGCAGGTGATTTCTTAGGCTTGATTGATGTGGTTATGGAAGGAATTTGTATTTGAGAAATCTGAGGATTAGCAGCCAGCCTCATGGCTATAGAGTCTTCAGGTTGAATGGCTGGTTCTTCCTCACTAGATGGAATTGCTGGAGTTGTTGGAGGTAGAGTAGAATGAAGTTTCTCCCCCTCACTTGTTGACCTCTTATCTCCAAACTTCTTCCCCTTTTTGTTAGCATCAAGGGCTTGAGTAGTAGGCAGAGTCAACAGACTTGCAAGGAGAGTGTTTTGATTATTGTGAGCTTCAAGAATGAGCTTTTGATTTGCAAGGATAGTGCTCATTTGAAGCTCTAACTTATCAACCTTTGCAGACAAATTGTCAAGCTTCTTATCTGTTTTTACATCTTTCTTCAGCTTTTGGTTAAGCTGCTGCATTGTTCGGGGAGGAAAAAGAAGCTCCAAGTTTTTGTTCTGAGATTCCAGAGCATTTTTAATTTCCAGCTTGAAGTCATCTTTATCTACCACCCTTTGATTGAGAAGACACTTGTGCAGTTTGAGAGTAGCCAGAAAATTCTCTTGCACAAGCTTCAGTGCAGGTTCAACATCTTGTAGAGTACCTACAGTCTTCCCATACTGTACTACTAGCTCAGTAAAAACATCCTTTGAGACATAGTCTTTAGAGACTAACCATTCTGGTAGATCTCTAGGTTGCTGTGAAGACTCTACATCTTCACCTTCATCTGTGAATTCAGAGTCACACTAATTCACTACAATAGCACTTGGAGGCAGCTTGGTAAGAGCATCTGTAGCTCTTTGCATAGATTCTGAATTTTGTACCAAGTTCAGCTGTTGCTCAACCTTCACATTGCCCTGTTCTGCCCGAGAGTTTAGGTCAAAGACAGGGTGAGTAAAGGTTTCAGCTCCAAGAACTGGTCTATCAATGACGTTTTGAGATGTCTATTAATAGATACTTGTTCTAGGGGCATCCTCAACCTCCATTAACTCACAAGCAATGGCTTCATCCACCCTTCTGTCTTCTATACCTGCTTTTCTCTCATGTTCTCTCTCTTTTTTCATCAGGGGCTCCCCCTAGCTCACACCTCTCACACCCTCACCTTCACTTACTAAGGTGGAACTCTCATACTCTCCTTCTGCCTGGCAGGAAGAAATTGCCAGCCCCTCATTCTCATTCTCTCTTTTTGCCTACTTATAAAGCAGCCTCTCGCTCTTAGTGATGTCACTCCTTTCCCTCAATCCTAGAAGTGTTTGAACTACAAGTGTCACTACGCCATAAGTGGCCTATTGTAACTCCCGCGTAATGTTACAATATGCCCAAAATCCGTTACAATAGGTCTATTGTAACACTTGGGGGCGTTACATTTACGGGCGTTACAACAGGTGCCTATTGTAACGCTTTTGCCCATCTATTGTAACACTAATAAAGCGACACTATCATCACCTAAAGTAACGAATTTGTAATGTTACATTTGAACTTACTCCGAGGGACAGAACGTGGGGCCCACTGACACGTGGCATGTGTGGGGCCCACCTGACACGTGGCATGTGGGACCCACCTGACACGTGGCATGTGTGGGGCCCACTGCCATGTGGCATGTGTGGGGCCCACTGCCACGTGGCATGTGTGGGGCCCACTCTCTGTTGTAACACTGTAACATTTCTACTGTAACACTAAATAAGATTATAATGTAACAATACAATAGGCAAGTGTAACACCAGATGGACATGCATATGTAACACTACAGTAGGCAAATGTAACACTAAAATACAAAAAATTTGAAATAGCTGCTTTATATATGCAACATTCCCATTAATAACCATTACACTTTAACCATACTCAATTCTTAATCCAAGTCAAGGATCCAACAATCAGAAATCTACTAGGAAGTTTTCCAGCCGACCGTGCATGGCATGTGATTTTATTCCTCGAAGAACAAAATTAAATTATTAATCAGTCATCTATATATCAATGGTAAGCTGGAGTAGTTTTAAAGTTTGGAACCTTTGAGTGTGGACATCTGTTACATAGATGAACACGACAACATTACTGCATCAAAAAGGATGTACACTCGTCACAAAAGGAAATGATTTTTAGGATTGCATATGTTTACCGTCTATAAACTTTGAAAGCATATGTAGCACCAAGAAAGTTATATCTTACCATGTTATTGTATACTTAATATAGCATAGATAGTAAAATTACTCACACAACAACTAACGCAAATGAAATAATGGGAACTACATGTCATGCCTGTAAATACATGTCCTTGTGCATGTTTTTGTCACTGTATTTAATGTAGGAAGTGTATATAATTTAAATTTACAATACCTATTTGATCAAGAGAGAAAGAGACCTTTGGATTGAAACACTTCTTTACAAATAATGTAGTACGAGCATACTCTGTATCTGAAAGAGACATCTATAGTCTTTTAATGGTGAATTTGAGATGGCGCGCATCAGAATCTGCATAGTTTGCAAACATTGAACCGTTGAAGAAAGCCAGTCAGATAATTAGAAGTGTACCTCTGCAAACTGTAAAGTATAATGAAATGTAATATGTAATGAAGGACATATATAACTCAACTAGGATAAAAGATAAATAATATTAACTCTATACAGGGATCGTGAAATTTGAAGAACAGGCACCAACAAGGATCAAGTCGCTGAAAGAAGTTCATTAACATGATCAAGCCTCAGTGACATAATAAGATGTATAGATGATTCAGTTGAAGGGCCAAAAGATTTCATGTATTTGAAGATATTGCTGCAGGCTAATAAATTGGAATGTAACGAAGGTGTGAAGATCAAGATCAGTGATAGTCACTTGTGAACCAGACCAGTGCACCAAGTGTCAACACATACGGGAAGGATCAACACATTAATTCATAGAAAGAATTGCCAAAGCCTATTGACGATCAAGGACAGACATAATATCTCAAGGTATTGTCAAAAGTTAATTTACTCTGAAAATTAAATAAGTAACAGATTAATTAATTATTTATAACAAAATAATTAAATTAATCTGGTACTTGAATTATTTTCTGAGGTGAATTAAAACAGCAGAATAAACAGAAGAGAGAAAATGAATAGTATCCAAAATCACTATTCATATGAATAGTAACCGAAATCACTATTCACATGAATAGTAACCGAAATCACTATTCATATGAATAGTACTATTCATATGAATAGTAACCGAAATTACTATTCATGAATAGTACCCAAAAGTACTATTCATAAAGTAAGAAACATGTGAGGCCCACATGAATATAAATGTTGAATGAAGAAATGAAAGTCTTCGTGCAGATTGTTCAAAGAAGCAGACAGCAGCCAAACTGATAAAAAACTATCGTCATCGGTTACGTATTTTGGCTGAATAGTGATTTTCTAAAAATCTATAAATAGGCCTGTTGTATAAGCTGCTAGACAGTCCATCTAGTAGGAAAGCCGGCTTAGCCCGCTTTCAGGAAGTGTCGGATAGAAGGTCCTCGTGCCTAAACTATCCTTAGGAGTGTTCGAGTTTTTGTAGCTGATCCATATATAGGATTAGATTGTGTAACACCCCTTGGGTTTTTATCAGTTCAAAGATATTTTCCCGAACCAATTGTTTTATTTCGATTCAGTTGTTGACCTCATTTTTCACATCTCGAAAATCGAAATATTTTTAAATAACGTATTCAACCCCCCTCCTACGTTATTCCGGACCTAACAATTGGCATCAGAGCAGGTTGATCGATATACAGATCAGATCCGGTGTTGTACGTCACTGTTCACAGATATGGTACTGTTCACAAATACGGTACTATTCACATATACGATACTATTCACAGATACGGTACTATTCACATATATGGCTCTATTCACAAATACGGTACTATTCACAAATACGGTACTGTTCACAGATACGGTACTATTTACATATACGGTACTATTCATAGATACGGTACTGTTCATAAATACCGTACTGTTCATTTTGAGCCACTCTGTTACTATACAAAAATCCATACAATCATGACAGAGAAAACACAAACTCCAACAACAAGCAGATATGAATCAATTAGAGCTCCAATACTCAGGGCATCAGAATATCCCATATGGAAGGTGAAGATGGAAATGTTTCTGGAGGCTACAGATCCAGAGTACTTAGATAGAATCCATGATGGTCCACATAAGCCTACAAAATTGTCTGTTGCAGTTGCTGGAGAAGAACAGAAAATGATTCCAAAAGAGAAGAAAGACTACACTCCTGAAGATATCTCCTCTATTAGCAAAGATGCTAAAGTAAGGCATTTATTACATAACGCCCTTGACAATGTTATGTCTAACAGGGTCATTGGATGCAAAACTGCTAAGGAGATTTGGGATGCTTTGGAAGTCAGATGTCAAGGAACCAAAGCCATCAAAAAGAACAGGAGAACAATACTCACACAGGAGTACGAGCACTTTGACTCAAATGCTGATGAGTCATTAACAGACATATATGACAGATTCCTGAAATTGTTGAATGATCTATCACTGGTAGATAAGGAGTATAATCTTGAAGACTCCAATTTGAAATTCTTGTTGGCTCTTCCTGAGAAATGGGACTTAAAGGCCACTACCAATAGAGACAATCATGATCTAGAAGACATGTCCCTTGATGAAATCTATGGAATGCTTGAGACTCATGAGCTTGAGATGGAACAAAGAAGCAAGAGGCATGGAAGCAAGACCAAGTCAATTGCTCTTAAAGCTGAGGAGAAAGCTTCTAAAGAAATTGCTGTGAAAAAGAGTCAATCCAAAGGAAAGGCTCTTATTACAAAGTCTGATACTGAGTCATCAAATTCTGATGATGACTCAAACTCTAACAATCTCACAGACTCTGATGATGATGGTAGTGATGCTGAGATGATACAACTTGCAGCCCTAATGGTGAAAGGCTTCAAGAAGATGGCTTACAAGAACTTCAGGAAGGGAAAGAAGTTCACACGAAGAGATTCAAATTTTGACAAGAAGAATTTCAGAAAAGCTGAGGGAAAGGAAAGCAGGTCTGGGAAAGTTGACAAGTCCAAGATCACATGCTATAATTGTGGTGAGAAAGGACATTTTGCACCTGAGTGCAAGAGAGCCAAAGCTGATAAAAGTCAAGCTTACATCACAAAGAAGAAGGACTGGGCTGACACTTCAGACTCTGAAGATGAGGTGAACTACGCCTTGATGGCAAATGTTGATAGTATCTCTGAAGCTACTGAGACCAAGGTACCTCACTCTATTCTAGCTTTTGATACTACTGATATATCTGAGTTAAGACTCTTTCTTAAAAACTTGCATGTTAGCTATAGAGATCAGACTTTAGAAAATGAAAGAATAAAATCTGAAAGTCTAGACCTTAGAAAGAGAAATGATTATCTAGAATCAGAATTAGTCCAGATGTTAGAAATTCAGAAAGAGAGAGATGATGCTATTTTTGTTAAAAATGAATTATTGAAAAATCATGCTTATCTTGAATCTGAACTTGCTAAAGAAAGAAACATTCTTAAAATTTGGACTAACTCTGGTAAGAAAACTCAGGATATCATAGACAATGATTGTTGGAAAGAAGGTCTAGGTTACACTGATAAAAAGAAAACTGTCAACCTAGAAGCTGAGACCTCTAAACCTGTATTTACTGAAAAAGCTGCAAAACCCAAAATTAATCATGTGAGGTTTGTACCAAAATCTGACAAACCAAAACAGGATAAAGCCAAATCAGTAGATATTAGTTCAATGTCTCAGAAACAGCTTAAACACAAGCTGAAGGAGTTAAAAAGAATAAACAAGGTAAAAGAACCTAGGAAAAACAGAAATGGAAAGGTAGGCATCAGTAAAAGCAATAACTATATGCCTATTCCCAATGCTCCTAGGAAGAAATGTTATAACTGTGGAAGTCCTAACCATCTTGCTGTTTTTTGCAGGAAGAATAAAAATATAAACTCTATACCTCCTAAGTCAGGAGTTAAGAGTGGTTCAGTTAGGTTTAAGCCACAGAATCCTTGTTTTCACTGTGGCAGTATTTGACATTCTATTTATACATGCAAAGAGTATCATAAGTTGTATTATGATTATTATGAACTTAAACCCTCTTTGAATAAATTCAAGATTGATTCTACATGTATAAATTCTGATAAAAAGAATGTTAGCACAAACTCTGATAAGACTTCTGCTGCAAAAGCTAACAAACTTAATAAGACCAAAGGATCCAAGCCAGTCTGGGTCCTTAAAACTAATCATTAGTGGTTTTTGTGATTGCAGGGTAACAGGAAAAATATCCTTGTTCTGGACAGTGGATGCTCAGGACACATGACTGGAAATAAAGCCCTGCTATCAGAATTTGTGGAGAAGGCTGGCCCAAGTGTTTTTTATGGAGATGGCAACATAGGAAGGACTTTGGGATATGGCAATATCAAACTTGGGAATGTCATCATTGAATCTGTAGCTCTAGTTTCAGGACTCAAACATTATCTACTAAGTGTGAGTCAAATCTGTGACAGAGGTTATCATGTGGATTTCCTTGAAGAACACGGTGAAGTTGTAAGCAAATCTACAGAAAAAGTTGTTCTGAAGGGATACAGGCATGGTAACATTTATGAAGCCAAGCTTTCAACAAACTCTGATGGCTCTGCAATCTGTCTACTGAGTAGAGCATCAATTGAAGAAAGCTGGGATTGGCACAAGAGACTTTCTCATCTGAATTTCAACAGCATTAATGAGCTAGTGAAGAAAGATCTTGTGAGAGGATTGCCCAAATCAGTTTTTACTCCAGATGGCCTATGTGACTCATGTCAAAAGGCAAAACAAAGGAAAACTTCATTCAAAAGTAAGACCGAATCCTCAATTCTTGAGCCATATCACTTATTGCATGTTGATTTATTTGGTCCAGTAAATATAATGTCTATTGGAAATAAAATATATGCTTTGGTTATTGTTGATGAATACACCAGATATACATGGGTATATTTCATGCACAAGAAAGAAGAAACTGCATCAATCTTAACAGAGCATGTCAGACAACTGGACAAAGGATCTAAGCATACAGTGAAAATCATAAGGAGTGATAATGGTACTGAGTTCAAGAATGTAGTAATGGAAGAGTTTTGTAAAGAAAATGGAATAAAGCAAGAATTCTCTGCACCTGGAACTCCACAACAAAATGGAGTAGTAGAGAGAAAGAACAGGACTCTCATAGAAGCTACAAGGACCATGCTTGATGAAGCAAAGCTACCAACTTACTTCTGGGCTGAAGCTGTGCAAGATTCTTGTTTCACACAGAATGCTACACTCATAAACAAGCATGGTAAAACACCATATGAGATGGTGAAAAAGAAGAAGCCGAACCTGAAGTACTTTCATGTGTTTGGATGTAAATGTTTTGTTCTTAAGACTCATCCAGAACAGCTTTCCAAATTTGATTTAAAAGCTGATGAAGGAATCTTTGTTGGATACCCACTATCCACAAAAGCATTCAGAGTCTACAATCTGAGAACAAAAGTGGTCATGGAATCTATCCATGTGTCTTTTGATGATAAAAAAGATAACAGGACTTGAAGATTTTGATGAACATGACCAGCTGAGATTTGAGAATGAACAAAATTCTGATACTCTTTCAGACTCTATTGTTCAATCTATACCAGTAGATCAGACAGCAGCACATGTTGAGGGGGAGCAAGTGAACAATGAAAATGAACCCCAATCAAGTGAAGAAACATCAAAGAATGCATCTGCTGGTTCATTAAACTCTGATTCATCAAACTCTGAAAGCAACAGCTCAGGGGGAGCAAACAATGATTTTGGATCTACTAGTCATCACACTCAACACAATTATGAACTTGGGGAATCATCAAGATCAAATCTGCCGAGACAAAGGGTATGGAGCAGAGCGCATCCCTTTGAACAGATCATTGGTGAACCGGACACGGGTGTACAGACTAGAAGAGCAACACAGAATGAATGCAATTTCGCAGGATTTTTATCTCAAATTGAACCTAAAAAGGTTGATGAAGCTCTTGATGATCCAGATTGGGTAACTGCAATGCAGGAAGAACTCAATCAGTTCGAAAGGTAGAAAGTATGGAAGCTGGTGCCAAGACAAAAAGATAAATCTGTAATTGGCACTAGATGGGTGTTTAGAAATAAACTGGATGAAAATGGTATTGTTACGAGGAACAAGGCTCGATTGGTAGCAAAGGGTTACTCTCAAGAAGAGGGAATTGATTATGATGAAACCTATGCTCCAGTTGCAAGGCTTGAAGCAATCATGATGTTCTTAGCATTTGCTGCACACTCAAACTTTAAGGTTTTTCAGATGGATGTGAAGAGTGCATTTTTGAACGGAGATCTAGAGGAAGAAGTCTATGTTGAACAACCCCCTGGGTTCGAAGACAAGGAATTTGAAGGTTTTGTGTACTTTCTCTTCAAAGCTCTCTATGGTCTCAAGCAAGCCCCTCGAACATGGTATGATACTCTCTCCAAGTTCTTACTTGAAAATGGTTTTACAAGAGGTATCATCGACAAAAATCTCTTTCATAAAAAGCATAAAAATGATATAATTCTAGTGCAAGTATATGTGGATGATATAATTTTTGGTTCTACTAATGACTTGTTATGCAAGAGATTTGCTAAGCTAATGCAGAGTAGGTACGAGATGAGCATGATGGGTGAGTTGTCCTTCTTCCTTGGACTTCAAGTTGTTCAGAAGCTTGATAGTATTTTCATCTGCCAATCAAAATACATAAAGGATCTTCTGAAGAAGTATGGGATGGAAGAAGCAGCTACTGCCAAGACCCCGATGCCAACTGCAGTCAAGCTTGATGAAGACAAATCTGGTAAGTCAGTTGACATCACGAAGTATCGAGGTATGATCGGCTCTCTCTTGTACTTAACTGCTAGTAGACCAGATATTATGTTCGCAACTTGTCTATGTGCTAGATTCCAGGCTAACCCTAAAGAGTCACATCTTATAGCTGTTAAACGTATTTTCAGATACCTTAAGGGAACCCCCAATCTTGGGATTTGGTACCCTAAAGGAACAGGTTTTGACCTAATTGGCTATACAGATTCTGACTTCGCAGGTTGTAAGATTGATCGGAAAAGTACTTCTGGAAGCTATCAGTTTCTAGGAAGAAGGTTGGTATCTTGGTACAGCAAGAAGCAACACTCAGTATCTACCTCGACAGCCGAAGCAGAATACATTGCGGCAGGTAGTTGTTGTGCTCAGATCTTGTGGATGAGGAATCAACTTCAGGACTATGGACTCATGTTGGACAAAATTCCAATTCTATGTGACAACACGAGTGCCATTGCCATTGCCAACAATCCAGTTCAACACACCAGGACGAAGCACATTGATATCAGGTATCATTTCTTACGAGAGCATGTCATGAATGGAACTGTGGTATTATATTTTGTTCCCACAGATCAACAAATTGCAGACATCTTTACTAAACCACTGGATGAATCCACTTTCTCCAGGTTAGTTGGTGAACTTGGGATGTTAAATCTGTCTAATTAATTTTGGATAATCAATAACTACAATTTGTTATAAATTCACAGGTATTTTAAATGTCCATATTTTTAGGACTTGTGAATTTACTTTGCATACAGTCCTCATCTTACAGTTATCTCTATATTAATTACCACGCTTATAAATGCTATATTTTATGGTAATTAGTTAGTAAATAATTGAGTTAATTGTAGCATAATTAAATAAATATTTTATTGACATATATCAATTAATGATATTTTGTTAATTTTATGTCTATTTAATTGTGAGTTTATCTGATTATTGTGGATTAATTCTTGATTTACTGTGTGATTATTTTTAAATCCATAATAATTAGAAGTATTATATGTGTATGTGTATAGACTGATAGGTTTCGGTGATAAGATGTTTTTTCGGCCGACAGGTTTCGGTGATAAGATGTTTTTTCGGCTAATTAGGTAGTTAGGTGAGAAATTATGGAGCGGTGTTATTTTTCAAACATAACCTGTCACTATTACACCTAACCCACTAATACTTGAAACCTTATAAATGATGAGTTTTTGATTGTGTTTAACATCATCAATTTTCAGATATACATAGCATACACACACAATTGCTGAATATTTCAAGCTTTGACCGGAAAGATCTCACAATCTAGCTGGTGGTTTTTAGAGCGGATTTCATATTCTTGTTATACGCACTAACCCTTGTTTTTGAATTTCCTCAAAGTTTTTGAAAATGGCATTGCAGGGAAGCTTTTTAATTGCTAAAGTTAATCCTGTTTCTATTCAGCAAATCGAAACCATTCAGGATGAGCAATTTCGGGCTTGGACACAATTTCTGAATGAACATTCATTAATCAGTTATGCTTTAGTTACACAGGTGCAGCTTAACCATGATGCATTGTGTGAACTATATTGCAGTGCGGTTAACACTTCTGGACAGGACGGGTGTGCATTCACATATCGACTATTTGGTAGGTCGATTAGGGTCACTGAACGAGATGTTAATCGAATTCTTCATTTTCCTATGGAAAATCTCGTTTCTGATCCTACACCTGAACAGATTGAAATGTTCTTTCGTTTTATAAGGTACCAAGATGGTAATTTCAATACTGGTAATCTTTCTAGAACGTTTCTAACCCAGTACTGGAATTTCTTCTTTCACACTCTTAACCATGTTTTTTCCTCAGATAGAACAAATCAAGATCGAATACCTGAATTTATTCAAATAATAGGGTATGCGGTCGCCAATAATTTGAGGATTAATTTTGGAAAAATAGTGCTTGGTCAAATCATTTTAAAAATGAAACGCTTGGGAACAAGAGAGGTTCGGACTCAAAATGTCAAATGTCTATATCCAAGGTTTCTACAGTTAATATTGAATGATTTTTTGAATGATGAAGACAGGGTACGCTTGGAAAATGGTCAAAAGGTGGAATGTTCTTCCATGAAGACGAATGTAATTAATTACATAAGCAAAAAGAAATATACGGATGTGCCTACAGTCCTAACTGAATATCTAAAGATTGTCCCACTTCCGTTGTTACCGCGACCAGTGAGAGCAGGTATACGACAAGGTAATATTTCAATCCCTGCTATTCCAACCTTTGTATTCCCTATTGTGTCACAGGAAATACAGTTTCTACAGCCCCTAGTGGCCATCTTACCCGACCAAGAGCAGGAAATCCCACCGACTCTAACACAGGTCGAAGAGCCCATTCTACAAATGCAAACACAAACACAACAAACTCCTACACCTCAATTGTCACTTAAACGACCAGTCATCCACATTATTGAGGGAGATAGTGCCTCAGCAGCACCACATAAGGAGTTAGTTACAACAGCCGCTCTACCTCATTCTAAACGAAGTAAACCCAATGAACCTGAGGTAACGGCAACTGTTAGTGAAACAATTCTTTCTTATCCAATGAGTGCAAATGTAAATGAGGTTGAATTGACGGGAGCAACTATCTTGAGTTCCATTTCACGGAACATACGAGTGGTTGATGATCTTTCTAAAGATCAAATGCCTTCACAGGCATCTGAGGTGGAATTACCTACCTCAATAACTGCTGGTGAATCTTCCATTTTACGGAATGATCCATTGGTGGGTGGTTCTTTTATGAACCAAGTGTCTTCACAAACGTACGAGGGAAACTTGGGTTTTGTGCCATTTAATCGATTCAAGTTTAACCTCCCAGAGGGAAAATCTCTGGATCTCTTTCGAGATTTACCACTCTTTACCAGTGGTCGGCAACTCGCTTCACGCGAGGACGGAAGCTCACGAACTTTCATTACACCATCCGTGACCTCTGAAAAAGGGGCTAGGATGATTTCATTTGCAGGTACACATATCGGTGGAAGCTCTAGAGGAAAGTTGAGGGAAACACCAATAGAACATGTAAGTGTAACCCAAACCATTAAACCGAGTGAATATATAGTGTTGAGTGAAACACCTGCAGAACGTACGAGTGAGCAACCTACTCAACCACATGCACCTATAACCAGACAGGAATACAGCAGACTCCTTACACGGGTCCAAACAATGGAGAAAGAGTTGTCAAATATCTGTAAATCCATTGCAGAAATAAAAAATTTGCAACTTATTCAACATAATGCATTCCAGGTTCAATTAAGTTCCATGGCATCCCAGTTTAGTCATGCAATCAACTCCTTGGTAAAGCCATCTTCGTCTAATTTACCAACTCCACATCCTACTAATCTGGAGGATAACCCAACTGAGGGGGAGAAGATGGATGAACAAGAAAAATCTACTAGGCGTAAAGGCAAGGAAAAGGTTGTTGACACGGAATTAACTTTATTTTGGGAAAGGAAAAACTAATGGGAGTATTAGTGCAATGTGGAAAGAAAGCAAAGACAAACTTGAAGATATGTTCAGTCTACAGGAACAATTGTCTTGCACTTGGTTAATTTTTAGAAATCTGGAAAATGTATATATATGATCCAGAATGCACTTTAATATTATTTATCTTTGTATTTTATTTGTATCAGTTGAGTTATCCTCTAGGTATTTGCTTGTCAAACCCTAACAATCAAATAGGGGGAGATTGTAAAGTATAATGAAATGTAATATGTAATGGAGGACATATATAACTCAACTAGGATAAAAGATAAATAATATTAACTCTATACAGGGATCGTGAAATTTGAAGAACAGGCACCAACAAGGATCAAGTCGCTGAAAGAAGTTCATTAACATGATCAAGCCTCAGTGACATAATAAGATGTACAGATGATTCAGTTGAAGGGCCAAAAGATTTCATGTATTTGAAGATATTGCTACAGGCTAATAAATTGGAATGTAACGAAGGTGTGAAGATCAAGATCAGTGATAGTCACTTGTGAACCAGACCAGTGCACCAAGTGTCAACACATACGGGAAGGATCAACACATTAATTCATAGAAAGAATTGCCAAAGCCTATTGACGATCAAGGACAGACATAATATCTCAAGGTATTGTCAAAAGTTAATTTACTCTGAAAATTAAATAAGTAACAGATTAATTAATTATTTATAACAAAATAATTAAATTAATCTGGTACTTGAATTATTTTCTGAGGTGAATTAAAACAGCAGAATAAACAGAAGAGAGAAAATGAATAGTATCCAAAATCACTATTCATATGAATAGTAATCGAAATCACTATTCACATGAATAGTAACCGAAATCACTATTCATACGAATAGTACTATTCATATGAATAGTAACCGAAATTACTATTCATGAATAGTACCCAAAAGTACTATTCATAAAGTAAGAAACATGTGAGGCCCACATGAATATAAATGTTGAATGAAGAAATGAAAGTCTTCGTGCAGATTGTTCAAAGAAGCAGACAGCAGCCAAACTGATAAAAAACTATCGTCATCAGTTACGTATTTTGGCTGAATAGTGATTTTCTAAAAATCTATAAATAGGCCTGTTGTATTTCATTTCAAAACACACCTCAACACACAACTTTCTCTCTCTCTTAAATATCTTCTCTGTGTAAGTTGCTAGACAGTCCATCTAGTAGGAAAGCCGGCTTAGTCCGCTTTCAGGTAGTGTCGGATAGAAGGTCCTCGTGCCTAAACTATCCTTAGGAGTGTTCGAGTTTTTGTAGCTGATCCATATATAGGATTAGATTGTGTAACACCCCTTGGGTTTTTATCAGTTCAAAGATATTTTCCCGAACCAATTGTTTTATTTCGATTCAGTTGTTGACCTCATTTTTCACATCTCGAAAATTGAAATATTTTTAAATAACGTATTCAACCCCCCTTCTACGTTATTCCGGACCTAACACAAACATTGCAAGATTAAAATGCCAGTCTTACACTACTGAGAAGTAAAATATCCACCTGTTTTTCCTCACGTGAAGAGCTTGTGTCATCTTTTGGTTCTCTTGGGTTTTTGGGATTCCCCTTGGTACCAGCCGTTGGCAACCTTACTTCCTTCATTAGTCGTGTGTCAAACAAATTATCAAAATTAGGATTTTAAGTTAATTAAACTTCAAAAAACTAATTTACACAGAGAATAAAAAATATGACATACACATAATGTAACTAGAGTTCGAGTTATAGTAATGGTAAAATATCAAACTTAGTACTAGCTGTTAAAGAACATAGGATTTATTCTTAGACATATCTAAAGTTATAAAACAAATTACTTTACCATTTATTCTTCAACACCATATCATGTAGACAATTTTACGTAGACATGACATAATTGTTTTCTTAAATGTTTGCAAGGACACTACCAACTGTACGGATTCCATCAATGTTTAAGTACTGCATATGTAATCTAGCCCACCTTGCATCCATGTATCTAAAGTTAACACATCAGTGAATTTGTTGACATTCTGGTTCTTTCTCTACTCATCAGATTATTAATTTTGACCATACTGGTTAACAAACAGGATATATGTGTCTCTGTTCTCGCATTACCTATATCCAGTAGTACTCTATTAAAGGATACTTAACATTCAATTCCATAGCATTTTCAACAATTAAACATTCACCCTTTATGTCGATCACATTTATATCAAAACACTGGTTGATTAGTAATGGAAGACTAACCTTTAGTTTCACTTTCTTGAAATCTAGCAATCTTAGAGACTTCAGTTTATGTATGACATACAGGCGATAGTTGGGTTTCTTTGTGATGTTATTATCAAGAAGACTAAGAAACGTCAGTTTGGGGAATGACGCAAGCGGGTCAATCTCAACCAAATTAACAAGACAATTGTTAGTAAGTACCAAAGAATGAAGGTTTGGCAAGAACTCTGCAAATCAAACATAAAAGTGTAAAAGTAAACCACTACCACATAAATTTGAACAGAAAACGAAAAATTGGTAAACAAGAAGTCTTACCTCCAATGTTCCTATATAAGCTCTTTCTTAAGAAAACAAAAATAAAATCATCTTAACAAGCAACATCAGAATAAATATGGAGCATAAGAATGAAAATGCAATGAATACAAATTACATCTATCACGCTTACGAAGGGGGGCGAGAGAGAGAGAAAGAGAGAGAGAGAGAGAGAGAGATCTAGCCCCCTAATCTCTCTGGGTCTCTCTCTCTTTAAAACCCAAAACAAATGAGGGTTTCTCAGATTTATAACCCCTAATCTTGACTCTCAAACTCAATTGTTCAAAATTGAGGCTGAAGAAGCTTGAGAGAGCTTGAGATTTGTTGGATGTAAGTGTTCCTTGATTTTGTCACAAACAAAATTTGATAATCAAAATATGTTTGTGAGAGGTTTGTCGAGAGAGAGAGAGGGAGGGAGCAGTGAGGTCTGAGGGAGTGTTTTTGGGGAAAAGGGAGTGTTTTGGGGGGGGGGGAGTAATATCGGTTTGTGTCTGAATTATTTCATTTTGGGGGGAAAATATCCTCCAAAAATTTTCACCTATGGATAAGGTTTAGGCTATGCGTAAGTGTTTGTGATGTTTTTAAAATTTTTCATTTAGAAAATATTATAAAAATTATTCAGTGAATCTGAATAACTTTTACTACGTTTTTTTTAAAATCTCGTACAACCCGACCTTTTTTATTTTTTGATTATTTTGTCCCAACACTAAAATGAGTGTTTATTGACATCCGTACGGTTCGATCGTTGAAGAAATCATTCAGAAAAATTATTCAGTGAATCTGAATCGTGTCCCGTTATAGGAAGCAGCACTTTTACGTTTTTGTTAAAATCTCGTACAACCCGACCTTTTTATTGTTTGATTATTTTTTCCCAATACTAAAATGAGTGTTTATTGACATCCGTATGGTTCGATCGTCGAAGAAATCATTCAGAAAAATTATTCAGTGAATTTGAATCGTGTCCCGTTATAGGAAGCAACACTTTTACTATTTTTTTGTTAAAATCTCGTACAACCCGACCTTTTTATTTTTTGATTATTTTTTCCCAACACTAAAATGAGTTTTTATTGACATCCGTACGGTTTGATCGACGAAGAAATCTTTCAGAAAAATTATTCAGTGAATCTGAATCGTGTCCCGTTATAGGAAGTAGCACTTTTACTACGTTTTTGTTAAAATCTCGTACAACCCGACCTTTTTATTTTTTTTAATATTTTTTCCCAACACTAAAATTAGTGTTTATTGACATACGTACTGTTCGATCGTCGAAGAAAACAGTCATGAAAATTATTTTATTGTATTTAAATGATCAAAACTTGTAAAATTCATATTTTATTTATTTTTATCCAAAAAATATTTTAAAAATATGTGGGTGTTCATAATTCTGTACTTTTTATTTTTAAAAATGAAAAGTTTAAATTTCATAATTTTTCCATTTAAATTTGAATTATTAAAAGCTATTTAATTGATTTGAGTTAATATTTCAGCATTTTAAAATTTCCAAAAAGCCTTTTAAACCTCAAATCCCTAAATCAGTTGTGTATTTCTCCCCCAAATCATTTTTTCTCAGTCGGTGGTTTCTTTTCCAGAACTCTCACGAGTTCTCTTCATCTCTCTTAAAATCTCTCTCACTCTCTCTTGAATTCTCTCTCAATATCTCTCCATTTCGATTCTTAGTTCTTGAAGAAATTATTTATAGAAATTAGGTTTCTTTGTTCAAATTGGGGATTTTCGATTTTGTGATTGTACAATGATTTTGATTGTTTGTATAGCTTCTGGAGGTCATAAACAACTTGTATATGTGTTCAATTTCGTTGTTTGATTCCGATTATGTGATATACGAGTTTAGAGTTTTAACCAAAATTTTAATTTGATTTTTCTTACAATCCAATGATTTTCCATGTAATTTAAGACCATGGTTAGCTCTGTTATGATCCCAGCTTTAATTTGACACCCAAAATGCATGATTTGGTTCCCGATTTTTGTCGAAACCCATTTGGCCGGAGTTTTGGTCATGGTCGCCGGAAACCCTCGGTGTTTGCTGTTTTTGCGTCGTTTTTGGTCGGGTTTTGAACATGTTTTGATGTGTAGTTATGCCCCGTAGATATGCTAACATTTGGTGGCTGTTGGGTGTTAAAATGTGGCCGCCGGATCGGATTCTTGGCTCGCCGGAATATTTCCAATACCGGCCGGAAACTGGGCTAAGGGGGAGAGTCCTTCATGTTCTTGAATTTCCCTTTTCTGTTTTTAATTAAGTTGAATGGTTTGATTTGTTTTAGCTGATGTAGTAAAAACCCTAGTGTTTTTTAAAAATTTTCCATTTTACTTTTAAAGAAGTTACTTTTACCTTGGAAAGGTAATTTTTATTTACTTTTTCACTTAATTATTTTTACCTTAGAATTTTTCTAAAAATCTGAATTTTATTTTTTCAAATTCAGAATTTAATTTCAAAAACATAATTTTAAAATATTGATTTTAATTAATTTAATTAGAATTAATTAATTCATAATTAATTTGTTTTCTGTTTAAAAGTGATTTTAAAATAGCGGGAAATTGTTTAAAATCCCGAAAATGTTTTAAAAATACTTTTAAATATAAAAAAGTTCCAGAAATCATAATGAATCTATCTACTCATATCATCTATACTAACAACAGATTACTCTAACAATTCAAACCCAAAATTCAAAATTAAACTAAAAATTGCAAAACTTAAAAATCATTACCCTTTATTAAATCATGAATAAATAAATATTAATATAAAAATTAAAAATATAACAGCTTTTCGTGGGACCCAACAGTGTGACCCAAAATGTTTTTAAGACCCATGTGTGGGGCCCACCTTTTTTGTGGGGTCCACGTGTGGGACCCACTTTTTTGTGGGGTCCATCTATTGGTACTGCTGGTGGGGGCCCACAATAAGTTGAAAAATGAAAAAATAAAAAAAATAACTAATGTAACACTTTATTGTGGTGTTACATGTATGCAACACCGTCACCCTTACTGTAACACTAATTCTGGACTAATGTAACACTAGTTGAGAGGTGTTACAACAGGTCAAAATTTACTACCTATTATAACACTATTTCACGTAACGCTTTCAAAAAGCATTACGTTAGCCCACCTATGGCGTAGTGTGTGACTTTTGTTGTTGATGCAGGGAACACATTGATCAATGAATTTAATGTATCCATCTGTAGTTGGAGCTACCAATGGATGATTGCTGTTAAGCATATCCATCGATGAACAAACACTTGTCAACGGATGAGAAATATCCATCGATGAAGTAGAAGGAATAACAGTTGATAGGTGTAACACCCCAGATCCAGGGTCAGGGATCTGGTCGTTACGGTCTCGATATCCATCCATAAAACCAACATAATTTAAATTACAACCTTGTGACCCAAAACAATAGCATAAAACACACCCGTTATAGTCCCAGAGATGAAATCAGAGTAACCATCAATATTATTAATCATAAGTTTGAGTTCTTACAACCCAAAGAATTACAATTTTACCATTACATACTCTTTGCCATCCATTGGTATGAGCCATATTATAAATACATTTGATGTACAAGTGCTAACAACTAGCCTACTAGAAGCTGCATCCTCAGCAATGGTAGCTATGACCTCAGCGGTTAATCCTCTGACGGCTAACACCGGCTTACGCTGAGTGCGCCTTGCGCGACCATCTGATCTAGCTGTTGTTGTGATATAGATAAATAAAGCAAGGGTGAGCAATAGCCCAACAACAATATATAACTATGCAGTAATATATATGACAGTTCAAAGATATGTTTTGAAATCATATGCCATGCATTAGCGAAAATAGTGCCAGTTTAATATAAAGGATGAAGTTAGAAGGTAACTCAACAGGTATATATTTCGTGGAAGCATATGCTATGCCAAAATAAGCAAGATAGCATCATTTTCATAAAAGTAGGAACTTGCAAGAAAGATATTGCAATTCCAGTTTGAAATACTTTTCAACTCTGCCAACTATGATGATGTTGCAGAAAATTTCCAACATTGAGTGATGAACTAATACGGGAGCATTGCCGCGCCAGATGCCCTGACGTTTACGAGGATCAGTCGTATGTCATGCATCTCATCAGTCGTTCTCTACATGTAGAAGGTAGCTCCGACGGATTTACTTGTCTACCGCCCTCTGGAACTCCTAAGCCAACGGTTGGGCTATTGCTGGACCGTCGCCACTCGGCCACTTACGCGTCTCCTAGTTTATTTAACATCGATCATTTTGAAATGTATTGTTCGTTCCCCTTTTCCCCAGGTATGATACCTGTTGACAAGACTCCACAAGGTAGTCGTATCTAATGTGGAAAGGAAAATTTACCAATATTCCCCAAGCTTTTGCTTGTTAATGGATACCAACTTGTTCCAACATTCTACCCCTCGAATGATGAGAGGGTACACACAATTATATGAATAATAGCAACCAAGTTACGAGTGAAACGAATAATTTATGACCGGGCAGTCACAAGATAAATAACATTCCTCAAGTAAGGTTCCTTTACAATAGAATCGAAGGGAGAATGGAATCACTGAGAACCTTCCCTGATAATATAATAATAATAATAGGACTCTGAAATAATTTATATAATATTCGAGGGTTGTTGATACTATGTGAATGAAACCAAGTATCTTTGAAACGAGTTGGAAGAATTAAATAAATATTCCAAGAATATTTATTAAGTCACAGATATTGAAAAAGGGTTGCTCGGAGTAATCTTTGGAATAAATATTCATAATAATATTCATTGAACAAATAATGAATATTCAAATCAATAACCATGTTTATTGATGGAGTAATCGTCAGATAGACATTGGAGATAATATTTATTGAATCAATAGTGAATATTCAACTCAAGAAGGATACATATTGATGGAATAATTATCGACTTAATATTTGGGACAATATTCATTGAATAAATAATGAATATTCACTTAATAATATTTATCGAAGAAATGATTATCGAATGAATATTTGAAATCATGTTCAATAATTGAATCGACTTTAAATAAAGGTCGAAGATAATATTCCTTATCTCAAGGGAATATTCAAAGTAATATTTATCGAATAACTGGAGTTCGAATCAATGTTCAACTAATATTTATAAAATAAATAGAGATTGAATGAATATTCGAATTAATATTCATTTAAATAAATAAGGCTCGAATGAATATTAAGATAATATTCATTAAATAAATAAACTCGAATGAATATTCAAAATAATATTTATCGAGTAAATAAGAATGAATATTCTTTAAGTAAATAACTCAACTGAGGTTCGAATAATATTCGAATATTTAATCGACTTTAGATGAATATTAAATATATAATATTCCTCGAATAAATAAACATCTGATGGATAATCCGAATAATATTTATCAAATAATCTCAAGGGAATATTCCAATAATATTCGCCAGATAATAAATGCAAAATATTTACTTAGTTATTTTTCTCTGAAAATAATATCAATATATCAAGGAATAACGACTCCCGGTCTATAGTCAAAGAATGAGATTCAGATGCCCTTCGCTTAAGGGTCTTAGTAATTTCCGGCTTATAACTGATATAATAACTATCTAGCTTATAAGCCAACAATAATTCAGGGAACAAGTATATCAATATGACTTTGAAAGTAGGCATGCATGCTATGTCATATGTACTGTAACAGAAACATATATATATATATTCACAACTACAGCCTTAAAGAAGGATTTGAAACTTGCCTGGAAATCGGGTGCGGGTAGGGGTAGTGGTAGCGTGTCCCGGGTCAGCCTGATGATCTATAAATAGCCAAGGCATTTGGGATTAATTACTTAACACTTTACAAAGGTTAAATATAATCTTTACTTAAGTCGAAGCACGCTTTCGAATCATCTCGTTATACACCTCTTAGTGTAACTCTTTTATCACCGTTGCGGTTCGACATATATTCGTTATTATGACATGTCCTTGTACCCACACTTGATACATACTTAAGCCATGTAAGTCTTAAGATCGATTAATTACGAATCGAGATTGTACTACGAGTTTTATCGCCCGTTTTCTAAGTTATTAACCAAAGCCATAACCAAGCATGCTTTTTAGGGGTTCGTTCGCGTTTAACCTTGATTCGAACATTTTTATAAAATCGGAAAACGATCTATTTGACATGTGGTTCTCTCCCACACCTTCCTTTTTACCTCTATTATTTAATTATCAAGATTCGCCACTGATTTCGTAGTGTTAAGGGAATCTAATTTAAGTTACGAACCTCCGTGTACGGTTTCGAACCATTTTTACGAATTTATTCATAACTCCTGTAAGGGAATCTAATTTAATCTATCTTAACATGGCAGATTAATAAGCTATGCAGTGATTTAAGCCTACTGTGATTCATGGTTTTCAAGGTTTAACGAAAATCGGGCATTACGACGGCTATAAATCGAACGTTTCCAAAATCGTTTCATCACAACCAAGCCACACCGGGAATCAATACAACTTATACACATGTTATTCATCCTAACCAGTCCAAGAATATTATGCTTCACCACCATATGCATCGTATTACTTAAATCAACTTAAACCACTAACTAATCATGCTTATAACATCATCTTAGTCATCACTAATCTAACAACCACTAAGAACATCCATAAAACGTAAGGTAGATCAAGGGTTCTTAAGAATTATACCTTCCTTGGAGAGTGTGCTAGCCTTGCTAAACTTGATCTAGTCCTTGTATAGCCTTAACAACCTTAATCTAACAAGAATCATCAAGAATATAATTAGAGTTTTCAGAACTGCTATAACTCAGTTGAAAGAACATGAAAAACGAAGCCCGTACCGAACTTTTCTGAACGAGGCTTCTAAAGGAGAGTTGTAGATCATCTTTACAGCTTTCCAACCATATAAAGAACACAAAATTCCTTTGAGAAACGAAGGAGATATGGCCATTTGAAAATCGTCACAGAAACTGTCATGAATCTGGGAAGTTTGTTTCTTCAACTTGGGGAGGTGATTTCACTAGGCTACACTCATTAGATGGCCATGAGATTTTGAGCAAATGTTCTCCATGATATGAGGGAGCTGTGGTTAAAGTTTGGTGATTTTTACAGCTCTAGATATTGAGATATGAATTTTTCTTTCAAGGTGGTTCTTGTAGGGCAGTTTGAGAGAAAATGGATAGAATGGTGTTTGGCTTGGCTTCTCTTGCACTCATCTAGCATAAAGTCATTTCTCTTGGATAATCTCATAAAGTGGCTGTGCTCCGTCCTTGGTTCTTGTGCAAGGTGTGTTCAAGAAGCTTGGTTGATATTTGTTATGTCTTTGAATTGATTTAAGTGATTTACCCACTTAAATCCTAAATTGTTTTGATTTAACCTTTGATTAAATCATTCCATCCAACTGATATAACTAGCATTAAAACCCGTGCGAGGCACGGGCCGCTAGCTTAAATTGTATTTTTTAATTAAACTATTCATGATCAATATCGTTTGAAATATGTGATTGATTCTCATAGAGTTCTTCTTGTTACTGGCATATGTGGCTATTGTATACTTACTTAAATATGTTCAAGTTTGTACTTTGGAAACTAATACGAGTAGTATAGTATTGATAGCAACCATGTATGTTTTTAATTTTGTTGTAGGTCATAGAATATAATTTGAGTGTTCTATGGGTGTTGTGTAATTAAGACTATTTTTCAGAGCACCTACAATCCTAAACTTTCTTCAAAAATGATGAATCCATTTAGGTGGATCTCCAATAGTATTCAAGGTAGAAACTTAATAATTTTCAAGATGTTGCATTCTGATAGTTTAGGTTTCAGTCCTGATTCTAATCAAGAACTTCGTAAATCTTCTAAAACGCTTCTCAGGTCTTGCGTTTTTACTTTTTAAAACTACATTTCTAACTCTTTTATTTGTTTTATTCTAATTTCTTCATTTTAAGCATTCTTTGCCTTCATCTCTCTTCCGGTGTTTGTCTCACTTTCATTGAGTTACTTCCATAAATAATATATAATATATGATCCTTTTTTTTAGAAAATGTCATATTTTAAATTGAACATTGGTTAATTTGTATGTAAAAGGTAATGTGTTATTTGTAGGATTCATCTTTTTAAAGCCAAATATTTTTACGTCCCGAATAGTTTCACAACTAATTATTATATCTTGTTTAGTAATATACAAATTTCATTTTACGTTAACACCTCAAATTTTTTACTCTAATATAGTGTTAGATAATATCCATTATATTAATTATAATGTCATTTTATAACCCAATTATGTATTTTACGTAATTCTTTAATCGATAAATGATAACCATTAAAGTGTCCATAGCTCATTTAAAATCCAGTAATATTTCATCAATATCACACACATACATATTATGTGTATGATTTAAAATACATGTGAATGTGTGCTCTAATAGTATGAAGATGCACCATTTAACTCGGTGATCGAAGTTCGATTACCATTGAAAATAATGGTTCTATATATAAATAAGAACTTAGGGGTAATTTGACGCTTTCAAATCGATATTAAAGTACTTTAATTATTGACTTGATCTTATATTTAATATTTTCATAAAAAATACATTATGCATTTCATATTTTTTCTTTATATAAAGCTAAATATTGTCCCTCTTAAGCGGTACACACAATGATATCATGTGTATTATTGAAAACACGTATAGATGAGTGCTTAGGTTGTTTAAGGGAATAATAGTTATATAGTAATTATTATTATTATTATTATTATTATTATTATTATTATTATTATTATTATTATTATTATTATTATTATTATGTTGATTATTATTGTTATTTCAATTTTTTAATATAATAAAACCATATATTATGTATCAATAATTGATATTTTGATATCTATCTATACTATTATATTAAAGTCGAAACATTGAAAATTTTGAAAGTTTTGGTTTTCGATTTGGTTATCCTAATTATTAAAATAAATAATTAAATTACAAAAACAGCTCAAAAGCTAATTACTAACGTTAAAGTAATTATATTCCGATTAAAATTCCTTAATCCACATTGAGCTTCTACTTAGACCCTTTTTTCTGCTCCAACAACTCAATTACCCATTTTTTCTAAAGATTTTACTTCTAATTAAAACACTTACCATTTAATTTAAAACTAATATTACAATAATTAATATATATCCAGAATATCACACCATATCTTTCCGTAATTATTTTTAGTAGTAATTTTTGTAATTAGAACACGTTACTTTTTAATTTAAAATAAATCTTGCGACCACTAATATACACCCAAAAATATCTCAGCATATAATCAAATCATTATTTTTACTTTTTAGTAATAAATAAGAATCGTTAGATCTAATAAGATATATTATATGATTAAATTAATTTACTATAAATTCAAAGTTCGTACTCGCCAACGACATTTTTAATTTAGAATTTTACAAAATAAATTTTAACCATGCATATCATCATATAAATTTATATTAAATTAAAATTAAAAAATTATTAGAAATAAGGATTATATAAAAACATAATTATAAATGTTAAATAAATTTTATAATCTATCAAAAAAAACCAGTGCTTCGCACGGGTCATAAGCTAGTAATATATTATAGTTCAAATCAATAAATGTAAAAGTAAATTCATGACAAAAAATTCTTAATGTGTCGCAATAATTAAAATAATAGATATTTATTTCACTCAAACAACACACACATCCATCTATAATGTTTATGATTTAGAACATATGTGATTGAGTGGTGTTGTGGTAGAGAGATTTGTGAATTAACATGGAGACCCAAGATCAATTCCCAACAACTACAATTTTTTCAAAAAATTGAAATTAAAGGGATAAATTAGTAATTTCAAGAGATGAGGGGTAAATTGGACATTTCAAATGCATTAAAAATTCTCACAATATTATCTTGTGTTGATGTATTATATATATAATAGATTCTCTTCATGATCGTGTAGGATATTTAATCTTTTTATAAACTCAATCTAAAATCCATAATTCGTTCACTTTATCTTTTAATCTCTTTGAAAAGTTTGAGCGGATTCTAGAACGCTCGTTTCACTATCTCTGTGGTTTTCGTTCCAAATCCCCAAATCAAATATAATAAAATTCTAAAATATTAAATCCTTAAATCCTCAAATTTAATATCTCATTTCTTGAATATAATAATATATAATTCAGTGCCCGGTCAAATATTACACCAAAATAGAAATTGGAATTTCTGAATTCTGATCGTCTTTACATACACTTATTTTCTCCGTGAATCACTAATATGACTTCGAAATATCCAAACCATGTCTCGTACATAGGGTGGCGTGTAAAATTTCTTGGTTCCCAAAATCACTATTCATCCATGAAAAACACTATTCACGTATGGAAGCACTATTCACTGATGCGCTTAATCCAAATAAGAAAAGTTTTAATTCTACAAAAAATTTGGGTTCTTACAGTCTCCCCTCCTTAAAAGGATTCCGTCCCGGAATCAGTCCGAGAACAAATGGGGGTACTTTTCCAGCATCGCGCTTTTCAATTCCCAAGTTGATTCTTCCACATTGTGATTTTGCCACAAGACTCTGACTAGCTCGATGACCCTGTTTCGGAGCACTTGCTCTTCGATCTATGGTTTCCACAGGCTGCTCCACATAGGTTAGATTTAGTTGCACGTCTATGTGCTCATATTCTACTATATACTTAGTGTCCGAATTGTAATTTCTCAACATCGAAACATAAAACACATTGTGCACTTGTTGTAGATTTTGGGGGTAATGCTAGTTCGTAAGCTAGTTCCCCGATCCATCCGTAATCGTTCCAATCCTTTTACAGCACATCTCACCAGTGCTACAATACTCCTCTTATCCTTTTTCGTCAACTTTGCTACTTTTCGTACAACACACTATCCGGGCTATGCTCTTACTCAGTCATATATTATTAACCTTATTGGTATCTGTAGTGACTTTGGTATCACTATCTCGCCGTGAATTCGGAGATATCCTCACTCGTACTATGCATTTCCTGATTGCTTCAATCTTCGCAATCTCGATCAATGTATAAAAACAGAAGAATTTATCGAGAGATCACTATGATCAATGAACATTTGTCATATTGCATAGTTAGTACAGAAGGGGGCCAGTCTTTAGTACTTGACAAGCAATTAAACAAGTTACGGTATTCCACCTAGACTTCTATCACACAGACAGATAGTCACGTAGAAGTACCTCCCCTCCTTAAAGGGTTGTTCTTCTCAATTAAAAAGAAGATGAATAAGAGAGAAGAAAAGAAAAGAATTTCAAAGAATTATAGAAAGTTCTCATGATTGCAAAATATCATATTTAGGATTTGCCTCTGAACTATAGAGGTTCATTAGTGAAGAAAAATAATCGTATTCGTATCAAATACTACTATATCGTAATCTTACGCGTCGCATGTCCTTGCTGCTATGTCCATCATTCTATGGACCTATACTCTTGTTCGATCTTAGCATCACTCACTTTTGGAAAATCCTTCGTCCCTTTCGGGTTAGATCTTGGATTCCTCGCTTGACATCATCGTTACTGGCATTCCACGCCACACTACTAGCTTTTTCATATTCACAATACTTAACACCATCAGGTGGTCGTCCCGAGAGTTCGTTTGGAAAACCCATTCAACAGTCCATTCGTAGCATTCCTTGCTTCACGTTTCATAATCACGTTCCAATCTTTTCTTTATCAATCACATCCTTCTCACTTTCTGATTCTCATTCATTTCTGTAAGACATCCTTTGTACTTGACACCTTCTTATTGGTATCCCGTCACCTTTTATTCGATAAGCATCACATCTTTGGGGTCCAACTTTCCTTGATCATCCCTCTAATTTCTTAATTTCTCGATCCATGTATCTCTTTATTAATCAATCAGTCTATTCCAAAATTCCTCGAGTTCTCTCTACTTAAAGAGAGTTAATCTGTATGTCATTTATGCTTTCAATTTCAACTTTCTGTTTATAAAATAGCTTGCCATGTCAATTTCATACTTTTCTTACTTCATTGCTGGGGTTTCCTAAGTGCCCGCTTATCTAACTCCCTTATTGATCCTCACACTACGTCAAAAAAATGCTTTAGTCACATCAAAAAACTGTGACAGTATGGTTTTGGTCACACGTATTTTTTTCACATGCAGTGTCACCAAAGCCTCCACTACCATAGACATGATATAGCCACTCTTTTTCTTTGTAGCTGTATTGACTTATAGAGTGGCTAAAGGCTTTTAATATTTGATGCTGGGAGCAAGCATTCTAGCCTGCTTACTGTGACTAAAAGGGGTATACCGTTACAGCAGGAATTAAAAATGTGGCTAAACATTTTCAAAAGCTACATTTATTTGATTTATGGCCACATTTTCAAGATAATATCGTGACCAAATTGATATTTTTATTGGCCAGTTTTTGCTAATTAGTGTATATAAAGGACGTCAACTATTACACTTCTTTTTTATGCAATGTGTAGCTAAAGCACCATAACTGTTATACTTTCTTTATATATTCGTGTCTGTTTTGATTATATTGTAACATGTATGTGTCCTAATTGTGACTTAAATGCTTTACTTGTGTAGCTAAATGACCTTAACTGTTATAGTTGGAATATGTATTTAATTTGTTAATGTTTACTTGTATAATTATTGTGACTACAAACATTTTACAGGTCGTATGTGTGACTAAAAACATTTTACAGGTCGTATGTGTGACTAAAAATCATTTCTAGACATGATGAATATCTGAATTATTAGTGTGTCCGATACTGTAAAATCATATACCCAATTCCAAATTCCAATTGCTTAAAACACTTAAACAACGTACTAAAGTTATAGTTTATACTAAACCACATACATTCACAACCAAATACACTTAAAAAGTACCATAAAATTCAACCAACAACATTCATAACCAAATACACAAACGTCCTAAATTTATAAAAACACACGTGATACCAACACACGTGATACAAGTTCAGCCCCAGAAACCACAAAGTTCTTAACAGAGTCAAACCAAAAGTTCATTAACAGAGACCACAAACCACAAGTTCATAATTAACAGAGACAGACCCCAAAGTTCATTAACAGAGACCATAACTATTTAACCTTCTTCTTCTTGCTCTGCGATTGTTTAATGACTTCATTTCTCGTTGTGTACATTCTCTTCGGCTGTTTCTGTTTTTGACCACGAGTTGGAGTCGTACGAGTTGGAGTCCCACGAGTTGGAGTCGTACGAGTTGGAGTCCCACGAGTTCGAGTCGTACGAGTTGGAGTCCCATGAGTTGGAGTCGTACGAGTTGGAGTCCCACGAGTTCGAGTCGTACGAGTTGGAGTCCCACGAGTTCGAGTCGTACGAGTTGGAGTCCCAGGAGTTGGATTCTTCTCTTCTTCAGAAACTGGCCGATTTGGTACCTAGAATAACAATACATGGAAAGAAAGAAAATGGCATTAAATGATAACGATACGTGGACTATATAATTAGGAGTGTCAATCTGGACTTAACAAACCTTTGTTGGATCCATAATTTTGATAAGACTTTGTGGCCAAGCAACAAATGAATGATGTGCCTCCTCCACTGTTTTCATCTCCCCCGCCTCATACGGTAAAAAGGCTGCTCCCTTTATAACTTTCTCAATGGATACTCTACAACAGTCACTTTGTAGAGGCACTCCATGAATTGTTTGGCCTTTATCCTTTGAAATGTAAACTTGACCATATGCCACGGGATTATTCAAATTTATAGTACACAAAGTACACTTCATTGGCTACAAAATGAAACCAAGTTAGAAGAATTTTTTCTGCAAGGACTGGAACGCAGAAAATCACAATTTATAGAATCAAAGTAACAGGTGATCAAATAATAATTTACACACAAAGCAATACATATAAAAAAATAAATAAATGATATCATACCATTTGGACGTTTGTTGAATTTTGTAGAAGTTGCACAGGAGTTTTTATCTCAGCATTTGCAGCGCCAGGTGGGGAAAGATTCAATTTTTTTTTGATTTTTAGCCTCTTCTAAAAAACATTCAATTAATTAGGTTATGTAAATGATAATGAACAAGTACAGACAAAAATTATCAAAATATAATTACAGTCTTACAGAGGGTTTTGGCAATGGGTTAGATGTGCCAACTACAGGATCCAGTTGTTGCTTGCCCAAAGACTTGGTACCATTACTACTATCCTTGTTAGATGCATTGCTAACCGGTGTTATGGTATCAATCGGCAAATTGTCAGTACCATTAGTACTATCCTTGTTAGATGTATTGCTAGTCGGTGTTCCCTGGAAAATGCAATGAAAGAAAATCATGTCCCTTTTCTATATAATGTGCACATGAATTAATACAGAAACACAGACACACACACATCTAAGTTAGCTGATATTAGCTAACCTTGCTGATATTGGCTGATATTAGCTGTCCTTGCAACTCAATCTGAGTTAAAAGCTTATTGAGTTTGTCATTTGTTTCAGCCACCTGAGATGATAGCGTCTTAATTTCTGCATCTTTCTTCTCACGCTCAAGTCTCTCGTTATGTAGTTGTTGCTCAAGTACTGCAATTCTTTCTTTTGATTCTCCTCTCTTTTTAGGACCCGTCCAATATGTACTTGCAGTCACTCCACAACCAACTCCTTTTAAGTAATGGCCCTTTTCCTTTCCAAAGACCACTGTGATTGCATCTTGGTCCGGATCCAGGTTTAGGGCTCCATCCTTAATTTTCTCTTCAACTTCGATCTGTATAGAAAATGGGGGAAATTGTAGTTAGATGATCAACATTTTTGTATTCGAAATGACTGATATGAATTAAAACTTACTAATTTCTCCGCCATGACTTTAACTTCCGGGTTCTGATATTCTCCATTCTCGTCTTCCCTCCCTTTCCTCCACATGAAAGCACGAGAGGGGTCATCATCAATTGTAATTTCTTTCTTTTTTACCTTGTAATACCAAAATTACAATGATGTTGTATATGTATTGCAGATGCAAAATCACTCTAAAAACACAAGCATTTATGCGTAACATATACCAGACCATGTATATAATAATTTCTAAACAGTTGTATATTATCATTATTATGACCGATCACAAATATCACACTTGCAATAAACTCTTGGTTTAACCAAGTAAAAACTGGACGGATAAAATATGTACAAGAATATCAATTTGAAGTTACAAGGAACAAAAGTGAATTACCAATTTCTCCTTGAGATAAGGGTATCCTCCCCGTCCCATGTGATGAGTATAAATATGCTTCGTTCGCACCGTTTGCCCTTTTGTAGAAGTATCCTTGGAACGGAAATTTGTAATTACTTCAGTATAGAAGATAAAGACAAATAATAAATGAAATGATGTTGAATGGAATAATGAAGGATTAAAACCTGGAATTTGTCGGACTGTGTATAAGCTACAAACTTTTCCCAATCAGATTTATCCACCAACGTACCATACTGCTTAGGAACTTTTGCAAGCCTCCCAGGTTTGCCAAGGTTGGGTTGTATGAATCGAGCATACATTTTTCTTCTAAAATTTCGCAGAAGACCGCCCATCCGATTCATTATGAACTTTCTACGCCTTTCATCAATATCATAAAACTTCTGCAATATGTATATATATATATATATATATATATATATATATACAATATTAGTAGTTGAAGGAATAATTAGTATTCAAATTGAAAAAATGCACATATAAAATGTAGTAGCTAGCAAAATATTAAAATGCACATATAAAATGCACATATAAAAAATGCACATATAAAATGCACATATAAAAAACTTGAAAAATTAGACAATAATTTAACTAAAACCAAATTTATCTCTGAAATGCTCACAAAATCAAATTTTATAACATTCATGCCATTAAAGGAAAAAATATGTTGTTTACCGTAATTTGATCTCACAACTTATGCTTTATTTCCACAGGCACCGTCTTCCATGATAGATACCTGAATCCTACGTGTTCCCTCACAAGATCTCCTAAAAAACTAGAAATTTCGGATCTATATTCCCCCGAAAACCTACCTAATTTATCAAAAGTAACTTTATGTTTTTCCCCACCAGAATTTGTAAATCTAGTACGTAATTTGGGTAATCTAGATAACCCCCTCCTAGCTTTTGGAATCTCAATTATGTCCTCTAGACCTTCATCTAGACCTTCATCTAGACCTGCATGTAGACCTTCATCTAGACCTTCATCTAGACCTTCATCTAGATCTTCATCTAGATCTTCATCTAGATCTTCATCGTTACCACTGTACTCTTCTGTTGACGAATACTCTTCGTTTTCAACCACCGGTGCTTTTTCTATATTGGCCATACCTGCAACATTGCAACATTAGCCTTAATTAAATACCTATGAGAGAGAGAGAAAGCGAGGGAGAGAGATGGAGAGAGAGAGAGAGAGCGCGAGGAAGAGAGAGAGAGTTGAAGTTTTCATATCGAGTTGAACATACCTCGAGTTGAAGTTTTCATATCGAGAGATCGAGAGAGAGCGCGAGGGAGAGAGAGAGAGTTGAGAGGGTTATGCTTCGATCGCCGCAGATGAGATTATACTTAGTCGATAACACATATGAGGAGTATTAGGGTTATTACATTGAAACGGTTATTGGGCTTAATTTAATTAGAAAATTGATCTTTGTCAGGCACGTATTAGACGATCACAAATTGGGCTTGTTATTGGGCTGGTTATTGGGCTTCATTTAATTATATAATTGATCTTTGTTTTAACGAACTATTATTAAATAAATTATTTTTTAAAAGCAATTTTTGACGGTCCAATCATACGGATGTTAACAAATACTTATATTAGACAAGTAAAAAAATAAAGAAAAAATTACGGATTTATCTTGTACGGCTTTATAAGAAATATCTCATTCGAGTACCACTTCTTGAAAGAAGAGTACCACCCGCTAAACAAACTATTTTTTTAAATGCAATTTTTTGACGATCCAACCGTACGGATGTTAACAAATACTTATATTAGACAAGTAAAAAAATAAAGAAAAAATTACGGATTTATCTTGTATGGCTTTATAAGAAATATCTCATTCGAGTACCACTTCTTGAAAGAAGAGTACCACCCGCTAAACAAACTATTTTTTTAAATGCAATTTTTGACGATCCAACCGTACGGATGTTAACAAATACTTATATCAGACACGTAAAAAAAAAATTACGAATTTATAAGAAGTTTATCATTCGAGTACCACTTCTTGAAAGAAGAGTACGACCCGCTAAACAAACTATTTTTTTAAATGCAATTTTTGACGATCCAACCGTACGGATGTTAACAAATACTTATATCATACACGTAAAAAAAAAGAAAAAATTACGGATTTATCTTGTACGGCTTTATAAGAAATATCTCATTCGAGTACCACTTCTTGAAAGAAGAGTACCACCCGCTAAACAAACTATTTTTTAAAAGCAATTTTTGACGGTCCAACCGTACGGATGTTAACAAATACTTATATCATACACGTAAAAAAAAAAAGAAAAAATTACGGATTTATCTTGTACGGCTTTATAAGAAATATCTCATTCGAGTACCACTTCTTGAAAGAAGAGTACCACCCGCTAAACAAACTATTTTTTTAAATGCAATTTTTGACGATCCAACCGTACGGATGTTAACAAATACTTATATCATACACGTAAAAAAAAAGAAAAAATTACGGATTTATCTTGTACGGCTTTATAAGAAATATCTCATTCGAGTACCACTTCTTGAAAGAAGAGTACGACCCGCTAAACAAACTATTTTTTTAAATGCAATTTTTGACGATCCAACCGTACGGATGTTAACAAATACTTATATCATACACGTAAAAAAAAGAAAAAATTACGGATTTATCTTGTACGGCTTTATAAGAAATATCTCATTCGAGTACCACTTCTTGAAAGAAGAGTACCACCCGCTAAACAAACTATTTTTGAAAAGCAATTTTTGACGGTCCAACCGTACGGATGTTAACAAATACTTATATCATATACGTAAAAAAAAAAGAAAAAATTACGGATTTCTCTTGTACGGCTTTATAAGAAATATCTCATTCGAGTACCACTTCTTGAAAGAAGAGTACCACCCGCTAAACAAACTATTTTTTAAAAGCAATTTTTGACGGTCCAACCGTACGGATGTTAACAAATACTTATATTAGACAAGTAAAAAAATACAAAAAAAATTACGGATTTATCTTGTACGGCTTTATAAGAAATATCTCATTCGAGTACCACTTCTTGAAAGAAGAGTACCACCCGCTAAACAAACTATTTTTTTAAATGCAATTTTTGACGATCCAACCGTACGGATGTTAACAAATACTTATATTAGACAAGTAAAAAAATAAAGAAAAAATTACGGATTTATCTTGTACGGCTTTATAAGAAATATCTCATTCGAGTACCACTTCTTTAAAGAAGAGTACCACCCGCTAAACAAACTATTTTTTTAAATGAAATTTTTGACGATCCAACCGTACGGATGTTAACAAATACTTATATCAGACACGTAAAAAAAAAGAAAAAATTACGAATTTATCTTGTACGGCTTTATAAGAAGTTTATCATTCGAGTACCACTTCTTGAAAGAAGAGTACCACCCGCTAAACAAACTATTTTTTTAAATGCAATTTTTGACGATCCAACCGTACGGATGTTAACAAATTCTTATATCAGACACGTTAAAAAAAAAGAAAAAATTACGGATTTATCTTGTACGGCTTTATAAGAAATATCTCATTCGAGTACCACTTCTTGAAAGAAGAGTACCACCCGCTAAACAACCTATTTTTTTAAAGCAATTTTTGACGATCCAACCGTACGGATGTTAACAAATACTTATATCAGACACGTAAAAAAAAAATTACGAATTTATCTTGTACGGGTTTATAAGAAATATCTCATTCGAGTACCACTTCTTGAAAGAAGAGTACGACCCGCTAAACAAACTATTTTTTTAAATGCAATTTTTGACGATCCAACCGTACGGATGTTAACAAATACTTATATCATACACGTAAAAAAAAAGAAAAAATTACGGATTTATCTTGTACGGCTTTATAAGAAATATCTCATTCGAGTACCACTTCTTGAAAGAAGAGTACCACCCGCTAAACAAACTATTTTTGAAAAGCAATTTTTGACGGTCCAACCGTACGGATGTTAACAAATACTTATATCATACACGTAAAAAAAAAAGAAAAAATTACGGATTTATCTTGTACGGCTTTATAAGAAATATCTCATTCGAGTACCACTTCTTGAAAGAAGAGTACCACCCGCTAAACAAACTATTTTTTAAAAGCAATTTTTGACGGTCCAACCGTACGGATGTTAACAAATACTTATATTAGACAAGTAAAAAAATACAAAAAAAATTACGGATTTATCTTGTACGGCTTTATAAGAAATATCTCATTCGAGTACCACTTCTTGAAAGAAGAGTACCACCCGCTAAACAAACTATTTTTTTAAATGCAATTTTTGACGATCCAACCGTACGGATGTTAACAAATACTTATATTAGACAAGTAAAAAAATAAAGAAAAAATTACGGATTTATCTTGTACGGCTTTATAAGAAATATCTCATTCGAGTACCACTTCTTGAAAGAAGAGTACCACCCGCTAAACAAACTATTTTTTTAAATGAAATTTTTGACGATCCAACCGTACGGATGTTAACAAATACTTATATCAGACACGTAAAAAAAAAGAAAAAATTACGAATTTATCTTGTACGGCTTTATAAGAAGTTTATCATTCGAGTACCACTTCTTGAAAGAAGAGTACCACCCGCTAAACAAACTATTTTTTTAAATGCAATTTTTGACGATCCAACCGTACGGATGTTAACAAATTCTTATATCAGACACGTAAAAAAAAAAAGAAAAAATTACGGATTTATCTTGTACGGCTTTATAAGAAATATCTCATTCGAGTACCACTTCTTGAAAGAAGAGTACCACCCGCTAAACAACCTATTTTTTTAAAGCAATTTTTGACGATCCAACCGTACGGATGTTAACAAATACTTATATCAGACACGTAAAAAAAAAATTACGAATTTATCTTGTACGGGTTTATAAGAAGTTTATCATTCGAGTACCACTTCTTGAAAGAAGAGTACGACCCGCTAAACAAACTATTTTTTTAAATGCAATTTTTGACGATCCAACCGTACGGATGTTAACAAATACTTATATCATACACGTAAAAAAAAAGAAAAAATTACGGATTTATCTTGTACGGCTTTATAAGAAATATCTCATTCGAGTACCACTTCTTGAAAGAAGAGTACCACCCGCTAAACAAACTATTTTTTAAAAGCAATTTTTGACGGTCCAACCGTACGGATGTTAACAAATACTTATATCATACACGTAAAAAAAAAAGAAAAAATTACGGATTTATCTTGTACGGCTTTATAAGAAATATCTCATTCGAGTACCACTTCTTGAAAGAAGAGTACCACCCGCTAAACAAACTATTTTTTAAAAGCAATTTTTGACGGTCCAACCGTACGGATGTTAACAAATACTTATATTAAACAAGTAAAAAAATACAAAAAAAATTACGGATTTATCTTGTACGGCTTTATAAGAAATATCTCATTCGAGTACCACTTCTTGAAAGAAGAGTACCACCCGCTAAACAAACTATTTTTTTAAATGTAATTTTTGACGATCCAACCGTACGGATGTTAACAAATACTTATATTAGACAAGTAAAAAAATAAAGAAAAAATTACGGATTTATCTTGTACGGCTTTATAAGAAATATCTCATTCGAGTACCACTTCTTGAAAGAAGAGTACCACCCGCTAAACAAACTATTTTTTTAAATGAAATTTTTGACGATCCAACCGTACGGATGGTAACAAATACTTATATCAGACACGTAAAAAAAAAGAAAAAATTACGAATTTATCTTGTACGGCTTTATAAGAAGTTTATCATTCGAGTACCACTTCTTGAAAGAAGAGTACCACCCGCTAAACAAATTATTTTTTTAAATGCAATTTTTGACGATCCAACCGTACGGATGTTAACAAATACTTATATCAGACACGTAAAAAAAAAAGAAAAAATTACGGATTTATCTTGTACGGCTTTATAAGAAATATCTCATTCGTGTACCACTTCTTGAAAGAAGAGTACCACCCGCTAAACAAACTATTTTTTTAAAGCAATTTTTGACGATCTAACCGTACGGATGTTAACAAATACTTATATCAGACACGTAAAAAAAAAGAGAAAAAATTACGAATTTATCTTGTACGGCTTTATAAGAAATATATCATTCGAGTACCACTTCTTGAAAGAAGAGTACCACCCGCTAAACAAACTATTTTTTTAAAAGCAATTTTTGACGATCCAACCGTACGGATGTTAACAAATAATTATATCAGACACGTAAAAAAAAAGAAAAAATTACGGATTTATCTTGTACGACTTTATAAGAAGTTTATCATTCGAGTACCACTTCTTGAAAGAAGAGTACCACCCGCTAAACAAACAATTTTTTTAAATGCAATTTTTGACGATCCAACCGTACGAATGTTAACAAATACTTATATCATACACGTAAAAAAAAAGAAAAAATTACGGATTTATCTTGTACGGCTTTATAAGAAATATCTCATTCGAGTACCATTTCTTGAAAGAAGAGTACCACCCGCTAAATATATAATAGTACTTACTTAATATTTGGCCTAGTTAAATTATAATGAAATGATCCAAGTTAATATTGGGCCTTACAATAATCAATTTGGGCCTAGTTAAATTATCAGATATGTCCAACACAGGCCCCGACTAAAAGAAACTAGGTCACCCGATTGTGTTGATTGTGATTAGGGAAGAAGAATATTGACATTTCAAGTCGATATGTAGCAAAGAAATCACTGTAGAAGAACTGGATAAGTTGCAAGAGGAGCTTTGTGTGACATTGTGTTTGCTCGAGAAATACTCCCCCCATCTTTTTTTGATATTATGATTCATTTAACTGTGCACCTTACTAGGGAGGTAAAATTATGTGGCCCAATTTTTTTTCGATGGATGTATCCCTTTGAGAGGTTTATGAAGGTTATTAAAGGGCATGTGCGAAACAGAACTTATCCCGAAGGATGCATTGCTGAAGAAAATATTGCAGAAGAACTGATTGAATTTTTCAGTGAATACCAAAAAAGCATGAAGACTGTTGGTATTCCAGAAGATAAGCATGAAAATAATAATGGAGAAGGAATTCCTTTGTCAGCCGGTAAATCTTGTGAACTATCTCAAGAAGACTACTTGAAAGCCCAATTTTATGTATTGCAAAATACAACCGAAATTGAGCCATATATCGAGTAAGTATTACTCATTAACATGTTTGTTTTTTAATATATGTCTTTGTGGTTTTTAGCACATGCCTATCATCTCAAGTCTATGCTTTCAGAAAATATCATCTGTTAAGTGTTAACAATGTAGCATCTCATATGGTGCCTAAATGATCTAGACTCTAGTCCCTAGTAATTCATCTCAAGCATATATTCTACAAAGTTCTAGGCTGCTTTGCCACTGGGTTTATACATATGTTTTTTCTTGACTTGTACAGTTCCTTGGGATACAATAGTTGTATGTTTCTCACCTTTGTGCAGTGTACTGAAAATTACAAGAGCTAGTATAAAGTTTTCTGTTAAGTGTTTTTTCTGGGTTTTTACTATTCTATCAAAATTACAAGAGCTAGTATAAATTTTTGCGATTAAAATATTAATACTTATTCAGCCCCTGCTAAAATCCTCATTCCGCCACTGATTATTGATAACCATTTTGTCTGGTGAAACAATTTGTGCTTGTTTCCCCATGTATGATGTTGCAGACAACACATGACTTTTTTAAAAAACAAACATGTTGGTAAACGACAAGCATGGCTGGAGAAAGAGCATAACACAACGTTTGGTCACTGGTTACGCAATAAGGTAATATTTTTTTTTGCTAATTCGCAATAAGGTAATATTAGTTTCAACATAATCTTAGTTTCTTCACCTTTGTAGTTTCTACAAGATGAATCTCATCTTTTTCATGATGAAATTCAGGTTGAAAGTGAGTTATCATAATGTAAAGAAAGTATATCAGATGTTGTAAAGTGGATCTCACATGGAGCACAACGAAATGTGTTGAAATACGATGTTTATGACATCAATGGTTATACGTTTCGTACAAAATCTCGTGACGGTAGAGTTCATCAGAACAGTGGTGTTATGGTTGAGGCAACTGCAATGCATATTTCTAAAGAAGTCGTAACTCATAAAAAACACTTTTATTACGGGGTCTTACGAGAGATATGGGTTCTAGATTATCATGTTAAAAAAATCCCTCTTTTCATGTGTGATTGGGTTGACAATAGAACTGGAGTCAAACAAGATAAACTAGGTTACACCTTGGTGGAACTTAAGAGATTAGGTCATAAAGATGATCCGTTCATAATGGCCTCACAAGCACGGCAAGTGTTTTATGTTAAAGACCAGCTGGATAAAAAAAATTCTATCGTCTTTAAGATGCCTTCTAGAAATTATAGAGATTCGTACGATGATGTCAATGAGGAATTTAGCACTCTAATTCTTCCGTACAATGATAATGTATTGCCACCTGTAGATCCACTTGACTTGGGTAATGAATCTCGTGATGATTACTTTAGAAAAGATTGCAAGGGTATTGTCATACTTAATGCTAGAAAAGATTGCAAGGGTAATATGTCTTTTATCATCTGTTTCCTTATATTACCAATCTATGTTTTTATATTACCAATCTTTTATTAATATGTTCTACAATTTTTTTTGTCCAGGACCTAAAGGGTGTTACGAGGACTAATGTCATCTTCAAAAGAAGATTTCGGGCCTGCCCTAGATCTAATTCACAGGTATCTATTTCAATAGCATTATAATTTGCTGCCTTAGCTTCAATATGCATTATCATAGAATACTTATCTAGTTTTACAGTTTACATTATCCTCTTCTATCCTTATCCAGTTTTAAGTTTTATCATAGAATACTTAAGTTATTCTACTTCAGTAGATCATAGAATTAATTATGATAATTTTATTAAAATATTACCAAACAATCATCATAACATCACTTTTCCTCAAAAAATCAATTTTTAATAGTAATACCAAACAAAGCCTACCAACGTGCCCTAGTATGACGTTGTGATCCTTATTCTCCAAATAAATAAATTTTCACAATTTTGGAAATAGAAAAAAGTCTGGGAAAATAGGATGTCTAGGGGAACGTCCAGACCATGGCTAATCGAGTTATGGCTAATAGTGATGAAGGGAGAAGACAGAATTAGTAGTTTGCCTGCTTTAACAACTCTGCATATGTCAAGTTGCAAACTGCCTCCTAAATTTTGGGATTTTCCAGCTTTATTAACTCTCACAATGAATGACACAGTGTTTTCCGATGATACGAGCGAGTTCCTCATTGCACTTGTCAACCTACGGAAAATTACCTTGTTTTTGCGGAAAAAATGATGATAGATTGCTATATAAATTGTCCCCAATTGGTGAACCTGGACATTAATACCTGCATGAATATAATTTCCAAGCATCCAAGTAAGTGCATGTTAATATTTTGATTCAAAATTGCAATATACTTCCATATTAAATTCATTCATTTTTGTTTTGTAATTTTTCTAGGTACTTCACGGGCTTTTTCTTCCGGAAGCATTGTTGTCATCATTTTCTTTGTTTTTTACGTAGTGAAAAATATGTAAGTTGATGGTTGGATTGTATGTTGGATAATTATCTTGTAAGTTTGTTGGATGATTTTCTAGTGTATATTTGAATTATTATGGTTGATATATCATGATTTGGTATTATGGTGTGCGATTCGGATGTTTAGTAATTTTCGTTTGGCAATTTGATATGCCAGGTTTGTTAAGATATACAAACAAAACATGTCCAATTGGTATTATTATGGTGTGCAATTCGGGTGTTTAGTAATTTGCGTTTGGTTTGGTTTGGCAATTTGATATGCCAGGTTTGTTAAGATATACAAACAAAACATGTCCAGTAGGTATTATCTTTTGTCACACATAAATATAGTAACTTTGGCCATTACAAATGTTAAGCTACCGATTTTCTACAAAACTGTGACCATAAAACAATATTTGGCTACACTAATGAGATCTTAGCCCTTTTTTGACGTTAGTGCATGCAAAGGTTTTAGGCAATTTGATATGCCAGGTTTGTTAAGATATACAAACAAAACATATCCAGTTGGTATTATCTTTTGTCACACATAAATATAGTAACTGTGGCCATTACAAATGTTAAGCTACCGATTTTTACAAAACTGTGACCATAAAACAATATTTGGCTACACTAAAACCCGACTCTTTCGTCACATAAAACAATACTAGTGGCTATATGTTTTAGATTTTAGTGACGTATTATATATATTTGGTCACTATTACTTTGTGTGGCAAATAATAGTCACATTTGTTTCGACAAATGTAGCTATAAGATGTCCCTGAAAAGGAAAAGCGTAGCAGTTGGCATTTTTTTGGTTATGGTAATTATTAACATGGCCATTATTTGTTACTATATTTGTGAAGAGTGACTAAAGGTATAAAAGTTTGTAATATTAGTTACACAAATATTAAACGTGTAACCAAAACACAGGAGATTTATATTTAGTTACGCTTTTTGAAGAAAATGTGGCAGGGATTACTGTTCAAAAGTGTGACTAAAGCCCCCTTTTTGACGTAGTGTCAACTCTATTTCATTTATATCAACCGTCATGTTTCTATTTCGACTATAATCTCCTTATGAGCTTTCATAGCATTCTCATTTATTTCAAACATCATATCATTCCAACTTATACACTCTGAAATAAATCTTGCTTATTTCTCTAACTTAGATCCAATATAATCTATTCCTGCCAAACTTGCCTCTTAGCATTATGAATCTCCAACCTCATGTTCTCTATCTTGTTTGTGCAGAAATACGCCAACATAAACCTGCTTGTCATTCATCAACATGCCATTTAGCTTATCAATGGCAGTATTATCTTTATCTTTGCAGTGTTCTCGCATTTCTTAGAAGAATCGCCCATATATTAACGTAATCCTTTGTTGAATCACCGTCGTTTGCTGTAGTGCTTTAATAGCTAATCCTACGGGTTCCCTAATCGTCGGGTCAAAATCCTTTAGGAAGACAAAATAATCGCCATCCCCTATCCATGAGGAATACTTCCTGAACTTGACGTAGATAATACACGAAGCAGATAAAATTGTAGAAGAGCTTCAAGCATCGTAGCTAAGCCAGGTTGAAGAAATTATGAATCTTATATCTTTAGTAGAAGACTGGAAACTGAACGGTTTACTTAGTCGAGTTTGAATCATGGTCCTAGTTTACCTCAAAATAGGACCTCCTAACGTAGGTAATATACTTATGACGATATCAGGAATCGAATCTTTACTTAAGCTACTCTTATGGTTGATTCTTGTACAATTATTAGAGGGAATGTAAATTCCTCCACCACATTCTGACCTTCCAAGTCCTTTTCAATACCATTCCGTTTCTTTGGTATGAGCATTTATAATTACTCCTCAACAATTAAAGTGTCGGCCACCTCATTGGCCTTTCCTGATAATACTTTCTTGTAATCGGTGTTTTCTGGATCTATTCAAGTCAAAATTTTCTATCTCATTCCTCTCACTGTTGGGTGAAAGTATTCTTCCTTAGATTCTGTTGAAGGAGAGAAATATATATCAGTCTTTTTCCATAAGTCATTGCCTTAATCCTTAAGTGTGAATTTTATTCACGGCTAATTTCTCATCAGGTCTAGGATATCTTTGTCTCAGGCCTTTCTTGCTTTAACACAATCTCAACCTGATTGGTTCAATCCATTTTCTCATAGTTTTATACATGCCCCACTTGGCATTATTATGTCATATATATTCCTACTAAATTTCCATTTTGAAATCCATAATATTACCTTTTTCATTATAAGATTTCTTAGGTCATCCTCATCATTCCTCCTGTATTTTCTAGATACAGGGTATCTCACAGTATCATTGATCAATCCTACAACACTTCTTCCCATGTACTTTCGAGACCCCTCTCAACAAATCCTTACAGTTTATTGTTTCCTTAGTCGATTCAACTTATATCATCTGGATTCACAATGTCTTTATTAGGGGTAATGCTATCCTTTGCGCATTCCCAGGGTTCGTCTTAATTTATGGATATTCTATCCTCAATTCTATTTTCAAGAAATACTTACATCCTTTACTTTGAAAATCAATTCATATGTCCTTAATAAGGGTCTCTTTTCAATCATTCTCATCTTGATAATCTATAGGTAGCTTAATGCTAACCTCTTCTTATGAATGTCGGTCTACATGACCTTCCAAAAGACAAAATATGTCTATCTGCTCTTTCTTACAGAACTTGGTAATGGTAGCAAGGATGTTCTGGAAGATATTGGTCGTGTTCAACGTGAATCTCTTAGTGCCTAATGCTCCTTTTGAGGACACTAAGTTTCAGATAACATTTATGCATCATACTGCACCATCTTTGACAATCTTCGAAACTCTTCATTGGTCACTATCCTCAATCCTAATACGCCCATAGTATATATAAAATCCATCATCCTGCATTTCAATTCATTTTATATCAAAATCCTTCGTGGTTGGCACTTGATCAGAAGCACCCCGCTTTGTCCTTACATTGCTGGTTCAGTCATTTGATAATTCTTAGTGACTTGGCCCCAACTGGCCATGCTAAATTATGTGAGTTTAAGGGTCGGCTAATAGCATTACTTTTCTAACAATTGCTGGCATAGTGCCTTCTACTTTGATACCTTTTGATCTTTTCAAAACTTTACTCCATATAAGTCTCAATCGACTTCTCGGTACCGTCTCCGGTCACCTTTCCTTTGCTTTTATTCTTTCAGTTACTCTTATCAATTTCACGTGCCATAAAAGCTTAACATTTCTGGCATAACAACCTTTTCATTTAAGTCAATCCCGAAATTTCTTAGTCCGGTTTGTTTCTTAATTACATTTCCCTTTTTCCGTCCAATCTCAACTTCATAATTTTGTCTCTATAATCAATCGTAATAATTGGGGTCTGTCCACCAGCCCGTATAGCGGCTACCTTACCCAATCCATAGGGTTTGCCCCAGTTTCTATTCTTTTCGGTGACGTATTCAGATAATCAGAAAGACAAGGTTTGCCAAAAATTCGTCGAATTCCTCCCAAAAAATCAGGGAAATTTTGTTCAATCTATCCGCCCATTGGTAACACTAAGAAGATTCATTTCGATACCTGAAAGATAGTTCTAGGAACATCCGGGCGGTCGAACCGTAAGCAGTTATAGTAACGGTATGATTGACATAAAGTTAGAAGTTTAACCATTGGAAAGGAACCCAAATATATACGTCTTAATGGTCGATACTATCACATGTCAATCAACTTAACCACTAGTCTCAGAAGGAACACTATCGTCGAAGTTAATCGTTCCATAAAATTTGGCACTACCAAGGCCATTCTAATTTGGTGAACCGTGCTATCTGAACGCATCCACAATACTCTGCCATGCTGCACAAGCACACCACATATTCCTGTATGAGGTGCATCATAATATATCACAAAGACTTCCTTCTTTCGTTAGGCGATGCCAATGCTGGGTCGTTACCAATTTCATCTTTAGCTCTAGGGAGATTTCCTCACATTTTCCTTGTGAATCTTACGAAATTTCTCACCTTTGCTGGTGTGGTTGGCCTTTCGACATTTGAAACCGTCTTTAACTTGGCAGGGTCAACCAATACTACTCACTACTGATCGTATGTCCTAATAACTGAACTTCATTTTGCCAGACTCATACTTCGAGAACTTGGCATACACTTGTTCTTTCGGGTTTCATCTTAAAACATTCTCCGTTACCTCTTAACCACTGGTCGTATTACTTGATCCATTTATGACTCAGCGTCGGAGTAGACTTGAGGTAACTACTATACTCCATTCAAGGAAAAGAAAGAATTTAATATTCATTTGAATCACATGCAACTAATGTTTCTGGTTCATCATTTCACTAAGTTAAAATAAACGTATACTTAGTCTCTGACAGTAGTCATATTACGGGTTTATCATAGACTTCTCTGGTCTTTTCCCCTTGTGGTTTCTGAGATCATCGTCTCGCTTACTACTTCCTTATATAACTTTATCCAATCATGCCATCACTTTCCAATGTATTTATTTTCAAGGTTGATCCATTCATCAAACGAACATTTCCCTGAACCCAACCACCTCATCAATATCAGTTTTGACTTTATAATTTAGAATCTATGAGATCTTCCTTCCCATGGCGAATTACCATTGATAATATTCACACTATTCCATCCATCAAATGTTATGGCACTTGCTGCCTCTATCACAACTGCTCTTGGGGACTCTGCTCCCCGTTCTATATCGATGTCTTTGATAATCATGCATCATTCTACTCTTTTGTCATTAATCCGAAAGTCTCTAAGGATTCTTATCTAAATCCATGTAAAATCTCAAGTACTTCTTCCAATCCGTCTTACTTGCTGGTAGTACCTCCGGTAGTCCGGCTATGAATCCAACATGCACTTTTAATTCTTCTTTAATAATACCTCAGTTCCTTACGCTCACTTCTCTGAGCACTATAATCTTAACTCTCACAGTCTATCTGGCTACAGTTCTCATGTCCTCGAGGGTAAACTTCCCTGTCTTTAACAGGATTCTCCTCCTCTGTTGGAACCTCTTCCAGGTCCTTAGTAGGGTACTCTATTGAATCAGCCATCCGATCGTTAGCATATAATCAAGCATCATCGTGTTGCTGCTCATACGCCTCAAGGTCTGTCGCCTTACTAGTTGGTATGAAAACGAGCTAAGTTACTATCATGATACTTAATAGTTCCCATAAGGGTTTTATATGTCAGCACTACATTATGTAGTCCGACTATGAACTTGGCAAGAGTTCTTATTATCTTAGTGAATTTATTGTTTTAACGTCGCGTCATCTCTGGGATTTATAACGCTCTCTCTGATACCATTTCTGTAACACCCCAGATCCAGGGTCAGGGATCTGGTCGTTATGGTCTCGATATCCATCCATAAAACCAACATAATTTAAATTACAACCTTGTGACCCAAAACAACAGCATAAAACACACCCGTTATAGTCCCAGAGATGAAATCAGAGTAACCATCAATATTATTAATCATAAGTTTGAGTTCTTACAACCCAAAGAATTACAATTTTACCATTACATACTCTTTGCCATCCATTGGTATGAGCCATATTATAAATACATTTGATGTACAAGTGCTAACAACTAGCCTACCAGAAGCTGCATCCTCAGCAATGGTAGCTATGACCTCAGCGGTTAATCCTCTGATGGCTAACACCGGCTTACGCTGAGTGCGCCTTGCGCGACCATCTGATCTAGCTGTTGTTGTGATATAGATAAATAAAGCAAGGGTGAGCAATAGCCCACCAACAATATATAACTGTGCAGTAATATATATGACAGTTCAAAGATATGTTTTGAAATCATATGCCATGCATTAGCGAAAATAGTGCCAGTTTAATATAAAGGATGAAGTTACAAGGTAACTCAACAGGTATATATTTCGTGGAAGCATATGCTATGCCAAAATAAGCAAGATAGCATCATTTTCATAAAAGTAGGAACTTGCAAGAAAGATATTGCAATTCCAGTTTGAAATACTTTTCAACTCTGCCAACTATGATGATGTTGCAAAAAATTTCCAACATTGAGTGATGAACTAATACGGGAGCATTGCCGCGCCAGATGCCCTGACGTTTACGAGGATCAGTCGTATGTCATGCATCTCATCAGTCATTCTCTACATGTAGAAGGTAGCTCCGACGGATTTACTTGTCTACCGCCCTCTGGAACTCCTAAGCCAACGGTTGGGCTATTGCTGGACCGGCGCCACTCGGCCACTTACGCGTCTCCTAGTTCATTTAACATCGATCATTTTGAAATGTATTGTTCGTTCCCCTTTTCCCCAGGTATGATACCTGTTGACAAGACTCCACAAGGTAGTCGTATCTAATGTGGAAAGGAAAATTTACCAATATTCCCCAAGCTTTTGCTTGTTAATGGATACCAACTTGTTCCAACATTCTACCCCTCGAATGATGAGAGGGTACACACAATTCTATGAATAATAGCAACCAAGTTGCGAGTGAAACGAATAATTTATGACCGGGCAGTCACAAGATAAATAACATTCCTCAAGTAAGGTTCCCTTACAATAGAATCGAAGGGAGAATGGAATCACTGAGAACCTTCCTTGATAATATAATAATAATATTAGGACTCTGAAATAATTTATATAATATTCGAGGGTTGTTGATACTATGTGAATGAAACCAAGTATCTTTGAAACGAGTTGGAAGAATTAAATAAATATTCCAAGAATATTTATTAAGTCACAAATATTGAAAAAGGGTTGCTCGGAGTAATCTTTGGAATAAATATTCATAATAATATTCATTGAACAAATAATGACTATTCAAATCAATAACCATGTTTATTGATGGAGTAATCGTCAGATAGACATTGGAGATAATATTTATTGAATCAATAGTGAATATTCAACTCAAGAAGGATACATATTGATGGAATAATTATCGACTTAATATTTGGGACAATATTCATTGAATAAATAATGAATATTCACTTAATAATATTTATCGAAGAAATGATTATCGAATGAATATTTGAAATCATGTTCAATAATTGAATCGACTTTTAATAAAGGTCGAAGATAATATTCCTTATCTCAAGGGAATATTCAAAGTAATATTTATCGAATAACTGGAGTTCGAATCATTGTTCAACTAATATTTATAAAATAAATAGAGATTGAATGAATATTCGAATTAATATTCATTTAAATAAACTAGGTAACAAAGCCGCGATACGCGCGGCACGAAAATATTTTTAAAAATTATACATATAACATTATTATTTGTTAAATTTTATTATTTGAAAGTTAATATGATAAATTAAAAATTATGTGAAATGTAATTAAATTTGAATGTTTAAAAATTAAAGAGAAAAGAATTAGGTGAAAAAAAACATGTTTCAGTTAAATTCTTGAATATTAATAATAATAATAATTTTGAAGATATTGACGAACCTATTTTGTCGCATAAAAAATGCTTTTGAAATCCAATATTGACAAACATTTGCAAAGTTTGACATTGAATAAGTAAAAATAACATTTCTGAATCTTTTCTATTGTCGATGCCATCATAAAAGACGTTATTGCTTAATTTGTTATTAAATTTTTTTGTTAGTAAAATTGATTGTACGATGAAAAGAATTAGAATGTAAATGTGATGAAAGGTGTGATTGATTTCACTTGTCGATATATTTGGTTTTATGACGAAAAAAGCAAAATTCAAATGCATATTGTAAGTCATGCTTCCTATTTTTTTGGAGTGATCTGACACCCGTATCTCTACATTTAATTAATTTTTCAGAGCATTTTATAAGAACTGTTTGGTTTGTAACATTAAAATTAAATTCATGGACACATCAAAGTGATACTCACATATTCTAATATTATTTTATTAAATTTTATAATAAATTTGTACATATAATTGTTTTTAAAGCCGATTCTCGTTTTATAACACCCTTACTAAATGCTCAAAAAGTGAGAATTTGTTTAAAATAGCAAAAATCAACTCCTTAAACACCTTTTACTTTTTTCCATACCAAACTACAATGTCAACATAATTCCAATAATTAAAATTTGTAAATATTAAATATAACTAATTAACGATTTTAAACACCATCTCCCATCTCATAACATACATGCATGATTAATTGATTAGTAATAGTATAAGAATGTGTTTAATTAGAATATTAATTTTTTCAACACAAAATAATCAAACAACGAATGAGTAATTTTTTTATTGATTTAATTAACCAAAAAAGGGTCCACTTGATTCAATTTAATCGAGTTGGTCACACCCCGTGTATAATTTGTTCAGGTATAAATGTAAATTCTACATTACTTTTATTTAAATTGTGGATGTTAATCGAAAAATATATATACTTATGTATCTTATCATGATTCTCACGATCATTGATTACGAATTTATCGAAAAGTTAAAATCTTCTATTAATTATTGCCAAAAAAAATTGCAATGATTTTGAATAAGGATTAGAAATAATGATAAAAATTATTTTATTTTATTGTTTTACCTTAAAATTATGGTATTTTTATATAAATCATTAATATTTTATAACAAAATAATAATAATAATAATGTTCTAATAAAATTGTTAAACTTTTATATTAAATATGAAATAAAGTGTATTTAATATATATTTAATAGGTATAATTAATTATTAATTAAATGCAAGAAAATTAGTTTAATAAAAATGTGAAAATTCAAGAAAAATATTTTGAAGCTTCTGAGTGCAAGTATCTCCAGTTTCCTGCTATTATAATAAATTTTTATATAAAAGTACTGTAATAGATAAATTAATTTCTATTATTCTTAAAAATTGATTGGTCTCTTATGAATTTTCTATTAAAAATGATTTACATGAATTATTAATTGGAAAAATATTTTCATTATATATATCTAAACTTTTGATAATCTTAAAAACATCACAAACATATAAAAATAAAAATTACAATATGAACGTAATATTTACAATCAAAAGTTACAAATATTGAATACAACTTAATAACATTTTTTAAAACCGATACCCCTCTCATAATATACATGTTCAATAATAGTTTAAGAATTTATTTAATTTGAATATTAATTTATTTTGACACAATATAACGAAACAATGGGCATATAATTTTTTTATCAATTTAATCTTCCGATAAAATGGTTGAGTTTGTTCAATTTAATTAGTTTGGTCATAACTGATGTGTGTATGCGCATGATTTGTTTACAAACTTCAGATATTAAGTAAAGATCCATGTACTTCCATAATTTACTACGATTCCACAATCATTGATAATAAAGATTATTTGAGAAGTTGGTTAATAATGTTTTTTAAAACCGACAACCGTCTCATAATATACATATTCAATAATAGTATAAGAATTTATTTAATTACAATTAAAAATTATTTCAACTCAATATAACGAAACAATTGGTGTATAGCTTTTTTTATCAATTTTATCTTCCGATAAATGACTGGATTTGTTAAATTTAATCGATTTGGTCATAACTCATGTATTATTTATTCATGTGCAAAATTGAAAATCTATATGTACTGTTTGTATACAATTCCAGATATTAAATAAATATCTTGTACTTCCATAATTTATTACGATTTTCAAAATTATTGATAATAAAAATTGCTTGAGAAGTTAAGGTCGTGTACCCTATAATCATCCGAAAAGAAATTATAATGATCTCGAATAGGGAATAAAAAATAACCCAATGTAAACAATTGTTATTCGTCATTTTAACTAAAAATAAACATAACTATATATAATTAATATTTAATATTGAAAAAAATAACTATAATGTTCAACTAAAGTTTGCTAATTTTTAAACAAATTAAATAGAGTAAATTTAATATATATTTTATAGGTGTAATTAATGACTAATTAAAATGTCATTAATAGCTATTTAATGCAAGAAAAGGATTTTAATAAAAAAATTAAAAAAATCTAAAATTCAAGAAAAATACCTTGAACTGTTCTGGTGCATTTCCGATCTCCAAGCATTATAATAAAGATAGATAAGGCTCGAATGAATATTAAGATAATATTCATTAAATAAATAAACTCGAATGAATATTCAAAATAATATTTATCGAGTAAATAAGAATGAATATTCTTTAAGTAAATAACTCAAATGAGGTTCGAATAATATTCGAATATTTAATCGACTTTAGATGAATATTAAATATATAATATTCCTCGAATAAATAAACATCTGATGGATAATCCGAATAATATTTATCAAATAATCTCAAGGGAATATTCCAATAATATTCGCCAGATAATAAATGGAAAATATTTACTTAGTTATTTTCCTCTGAAAATAATATCAATATATCAAGGAATAACGACTCCCGGTCTATAGTCAAAGAATGAGATTCAGATGCCCTTCGCTTAAGGGTCTTAGTAATTTCCGGCTTATAACTGATATAATAACTATCTAGCTTATAAGCCAACAATAATTCAGGGAACAAGTATATCAATATGACTTTGAAAGTAGGCATGCATGCTATGGCATATGTACTGTAACAGAAACATATATATATTCACAACAACAGCCTTAAAGAAGGATTTGAAACTTGCATGGAAATCGGGTGCGGGTAGGGGTAGTGGTAGCGTGTCCCGGGTCAGCCTGATGATCTATAAATAGCCAAGGCATTCGGGATTAATTACTTAACACTTTACAAAGGTTAAATATAATCTTTACTTAAGTCGAAGCACGCTTTCGAATCATCTCGTTATACACCTCTTAGTGTAACTCTTTTATCACCGTTGCTGTTCGACATATATTCGTTATTATGACATGTCCTTGTACCCACACTTGATACATACTTAAGCCATGTAAGTCTTAAGATCGATTAATTACGAATCGAGATTGTACTACGAGTTTTATCGCCCGTTTTCTAAGTTATTAACCAAAGCCATAACCAAGCATGCTTTTTAGGGGTTCGTTCGCGTTTAACCTTGATTCGAACATTTTTATAAAATCGGAAAACGATCTATTCGACATGTGGTTCTCTACCAAACCTTCCATTTTACCTCTATTATTTAATTATCAAGATTCACCACTGATTTCGTAGTGTTAAGAGAATCCAATTTAAGTTACGAACCTCCGTGTACGGTTTCGAACCATTTTTACGAATTTAATCATAACTCCTAAACCGAAAGTCCATTTCATACGAACTTTATATCAAAATGAAGCTTATAACATAATCTATCTTAACATGGCAGATTACTAAGCTATGCAGTGAGTTAAGCCTACTGTGATTCATGGTTTTCAAGGTTTAACGAAAATCGGGCATTACGACGGCTATAAATCGAACGTTTCCAAAATCGTTTCATCACAACCAAGCCACACCGGGCATCAATACAACTTATACACATGTTATTCATCCTAACCAGTCCAAGAATATTATGCTTCACCACCATATGCATCGTATTACTTAAATCAACTTAAACCACTAACTAATCATGCTTATAACATCATCTTAGTCATCACTAATCTAACAACCACTAAGAACATCCATAAAACTTAAGGTAGATCAAGGGTTCTTAAGAATTATACCTTCCTTGGAGAGTGTGCTAGCCTTGCTAAGCTTGATCTAGTCCTTGTATAGCCTTAACAACCTTAATCTAACAAGAATCATCAAGAATATAATTAGAGTTTTCAGAACTGCTATAACTCAGTTGAAAGAACATGAAAAACGAAGCCCTTACCGACCTTTTCTGAACGAGGCTTCTAAAGGAGAGTTATAGATCATCTTTACAGCTTTCCAACCATATAAATAACACAAAATTCCTTTGAGAAACGAAGGAGATATGGCCATTTAAAAATCGTCACAGAAACTGTCATGAATCTGGACAGTTTGTTTCTTCAACTTGGGGAGGTGATTTCACTAGGCTACACTCATTAGATGGCCATGAGATTTTGAGTAAATGTTCTCCATGATATGAGGGAGCTGTGGTTAAAGTTTGGTGATTTTTACAGCTCTAGATATTGAGATATGAATTTTTCTTTCAAGGTGGTTCTTGCAGGGTAGTTTGAGAGAAAATGGAGAGAATGGTGTTTGGCTTGGCTTCTCTTGCACTCATCTAGCATAAAGTGATTTCTCTTGGATAATATCTCATAAAGTGGCTGTGCTCCCTCCTTGGTTCTTGTGCAAGGTGTGTTCAAGAAGCTTGGTTGATATTTGTTATGTCTTTGAATTGATTTAAGTGATTTACCCACTTAAATCCTAAATTGTTTTGATTTAACATTTGATTAAATCATTCCATCCAACTGATATAATTCTCTTCATGATCATGTAGGATATTTAATCTTTTTATAAACTCAATCCAAAATCCATAATTCGTTCAATTTATCTTTTAATCTCGTTGAAAAGTTTCAGCGGATTCTAGAACGCTCGTTTCACTATCTCTGTGGTTTTCGTTCCAAATCCCCAAATCAAATATAATAAAATTCTAAAATATTAAATCCTTAAATCCTCAAATTTAATAATAATATAATAATATATAATTCAGTGCTCGGTCAAATATTACACCAAAATAGAAATTGGAATTTCTGAATTCTGATCGTCTTTACATACACTTATTTTCTCCGTGAATCACTAATATGACTTCCAAATATCCAAACCATGTCTCGTACATAGGGTGGCGTGTAAAATTTCTTGGTTCCCAAAATCACTATTCTTCCATGAAAAACACTATTCACGTATGGAAGCACTATTCACTGATGCGCTTAATCCAAATAAGAAAAGTTTTAATTCTATCAAAAATTTGGGTTCTTACAATAGGGAAATTATGATAGAATCTGTGCAGAATGATTTTAAAGAAGGCGACACAGATTCAATCATAGTTTCAGAAAGAAATGGTTGTTGGTCCAACAAATCATCTAAAAGATGATGACCAACAGGGTCTGAGTGGGGCTCCTCCCTTAGATGTAAAGAGGGAGAATTTGCTTGTGATGTGGAAAACATGTCCACATCCAGAGATAGAGATGGTGAATTTTGAGTAGTTTGTGTGATTATAGATAGAGAATTGGGCTGTGACTCCACATTTGCTCGAGCCACAACAAACTGAGTTTGAGAAGGTTCAATCAAGTAAGATTGAACAGTGTGTGACCCTTGTGCACCCAAAGTGACTTTAGGTTTCTTCTTTCTGACAAAGGTTTTGGCTGGTGATTTTTGGCTAGTGGTGTCCCTTTCCCTCTTGTTCAATGTTCCTGGTTGGGAACTCTTTTCAATAACAACACCCTGTTGAGAGGATGCTGTTAGGGATGAGTTTAAATCCTTTTCAGCATTAACAGTCTTTTGGGAGACTGTAATGTGGCTAGGCTGGGACTCACTTACCTCTCCAACCTTATCCTTAGGGTTTCTTTGATGTTCACCCTGTCCCTCACCACTCACTACCACCTGAACACTCCCCTCAGAGGTTATGGTAGGTTTTGCAACAAGTGCCTGTTGGGAAGCACTTGAGGTTGGTTTCTTTGACTTGGATTTAGATTTAAGTTTGGTTGGTTGGGTAGAAGACTGTGGGTTCTCACACTCAGTCTCCATAGCAACGCTCAATGGAAAAGAACCTTGAGATTGAGTAGTAGGAAGAGGGTTAGCAATAGTTACCTCATGGTACAAATAGTTGATTAGTTTGTTGAATTAATTAGTAACCTTTCCTTTGGCTTCATTAAATCAATGAGCAATTGCAAATGTCATTGTTAGCAAGTGATGGACTATGAAGTTTAATTTCATTTCCTGAAAGTGCTAATTCATGAGCAGGTTAAATGACATGTAGAATTACTTCAATTAGGCAATTAGCAATTTCAGAGTATACACATTCAGTTCATGTTATCACATATGCAGAGAGTTAAGAATTAATGAATTCTAAAGGAAATTTGGGCACTTTCATTAAAATACGAGAAACTATTACATAAACAGAAAAAAGAACATATGCCCTAAATATCCTAAGAACTAGGAGGATCTTCTGGGTTCTTTCCCTTCTTGGCAGCAGCAGCCCTGCGAGAGAAGATCCTAGATATTGTGACGGCAAGGCCAATGATTCTCTCTTGCTCCTCCAGCGCTCGGAGCCGCTCCTGCTCCCTCTCTTCAGCTTCTCTAGCTCTTGCCTCAGCCTCCAGTTCCTCTTCGATTACCAGGTTCATGAGTAAGAAACTCCACTCCACTTCTTGCTCGTAGGTGAGTTTCTTAAGAATGTCGATCGGAACCTTATCCGCAGGATAGCTAACCCCATCGACGACCATCGACGATCATCGATAGTCAAAGAGGATCTCGTCTACATATCGGAAGCGCATGAAGAAATCCATGAGGGGTTTGAAGAAGAATTTGAAGAAATGAGGATTAGAGAGTGTAAGTTGGAGTAGAGTTTTGAGGAAATGATAAAAGATGTAACTGGCTGCTATATGTATATATAGGTGAACTTGGGATATGAATCGACAAAAAAGGACACATCTATAGATACCAATTATGGATGCATGCAGGGCTAGGCTATACCAACAGTCTCTCTATTAGATTCCCTATAAAGTGTCATGATTAATCCTATTTATCATAAAAATATAAATACGCAAGAATCACTACTAGAAACAGGTCAATAGACATCGGCTAAAAACCGATGTCTGGCCATTTTGCAACCGATGTCTTTGTGGGTGTAGAGAAAGGTCCAACCCTTTTCACATCGGTTTTTAACCGATGTCAAAGAGTATCTATCACATCGTTCACTTGTCTGTTACATCGGTTAGTAACTGATGTCTATGTTGGTTTTTAACATCGGTTTGCTTATGTAACTGAGGTTTAAGGTGTATAATAGACATCGTTTCTTGTTTGAAACCAATGTAAAAGATGATCTTAGACATCGGTTAAAAACTGATGTAAAAGAGGGGTACCTTTCTCTACACCCACAAAGACATCGATTTCAAATTTTCCTTCACATCAGTTTTTAACCGATGTCTAGAGACTTTAACATCAGTTGAACTTAAAAACTGATGTGTTTGTTTACTATATTTATAATTGTATATATATATATATGCACCAAAATAATACTAAAATGAATGCTGTATTGATGGAACTTATCAATCCAAAACTCAAACAAAAACTTCATTATCATTATCAAAAAAATTCAATATATACATCAATGACTATCCGCAAAATTAACAAACTAGCTACATTTCAAGTCAAAATGTCTCTTCCAAACCAAAAACATAATTGACATACTACTCCATGTAAAAACAAACTATACCGCTCTAGCTATCATAGATAAAACAACCTAATTAAAACAACCTACATCTTGGCTGGTAATGGAGTGCTCGGAAGGTGAGTGCCAATGACATCGTTGTAGAACATAATCATTCCATCTATCTTTATTGATCCAGGATCTCCTGTCCAGTATACCTGCATTTTTTCCTCACAAGTTAACAATTATACAACATTATAGCAAGCAAATTAAAACTATGATAACTAGAAATGCATAAACAATCTCCATACATAATTGGATGTATCAGAAAGGGACAAAAATTTACCATCTCCTCCAGCAGCTAAAGGAGTGGAAAAAAAGTTGGCAAAGACCTATAAGACAATTTGCAAGAAGTCAAGAGGGAGGGACATACTACAGTGGCAGGTTAAAATAATTTCACAAAAATTCATTCACCTGTCCCATCTGCCCAAATCCAAGGATAACGACTGGTTCGGTAGCACCAAAATTTAAAGCATCAGCAATTTCCAGTTACAAGTAAAATATGCAATTTTCTGTAACAAGTAAAATAATTATCATAGAAAATTGCCTATAACATCATCATGATATCATATATTCGATACCGATGAACTACTACAAAACTTACATAATCTTTTTCAATGTTTTTAGCAATATAATCAGAAGCCTTTCATCCAACGTCATTGAGCAGATGAGTTAGTGCCATAGAGAACACGACGACTATAATGAGAAGCTTGTTCAATTCAAGTGGTAGCACCCCAAGCCTACAATAATCCACCTAATCCACAAATAAAACACCAAATAATCATGTAGAACAGATGCTATCACATAAAGACCAGCCATCAACCTGTTTGCAAGTGAAAAAACAACAAATCCGAATTCACCTCCCTGAGACAGCAACAACCCAATCCTTACACTTTCTTGCAGTGTCAGTCCAACGCGAGGACCAATTGCTATTATATTAGAGTCTTAATGGCAATCAAACCTTCGAAGAGCGCAACTACATTTGACCACTCCCGTAGAAGAAGCTGCGTATGGATTTGACAAATGTAAAACTTGGTTCAGCAAAGCTACTTAGTTATCATTCAAAAGACACAACACTTTTTTAATAGATATATACTGACCTTTGTGTCAATAGAAGTTCCAGTAGTGACAAAAAATAATCCGAGAAGTAATCCTCTAAAAGGTCTTATATCAGCTTCAATTTGCGTTCAAAAATTTGTTTTTGCCAAAAGAGCCCCGGCCAAGAATGCTCCAAGCTATAATAAGTCAAATTTCAATTAATTTATTGACTTTTCTGAGATAAAATCACATCATTGTTATAAGTATAGAAAAAAAATATACTCAACCGTGTCACTGAAGCCCAACTTCTGTGTTATAAGTGATGTCCTAGCAACTGTAAGTAAGGAGAGAGCAACGAAAGCTTTGGAACTTCTTGCTTCCGCAACAAAATACAAGATAGATATATAAAGTGGTAACCACAATCCAATTATGTATGGAGATTTCCATAAATATAAGAACAATTTCAGATCTCAAAAATTCTAACAATCTCGGCCCTTATCATAAAAAGACAATGTTATTACCTCATCCAATTGTTTGAAAAAATGGAGGCATGTAAGTAATTAACATGCTTATAGGAACATGTTCAATTGTTCAGATATGGTTCAGCATCATATAAGATGGTGACATATTAAAAATTACGTACATTGTTGTTTTTGTAATTCAAATTAAATATCCTCTATTTTTTTCTAATATTATAAATTCTGCAAATTACTCATGTAACCATATGTCAAATAATATCAAGGATCAGCTAAGGCCATAAAACTCTAATAAAAACATTAGTCATAAGAAATTAGGGAAGTACAGAGTACTTACATAAATAAATAACTACAACTAATACAACTTCTGTACGTAAAGACTAAAGAGTTATAGTTCATGAATAATTGCCATGATGTTTGACGAATGTTGTAAAGATCATCTACAACAGCCCATAAAAGGGGTGTCAAATTTTAATCAAATAATCATTGTAACGTAGAATATTTCTTAGAAACCAGAACCAGAAGGAAGATACAGGTGGAACATTGTATTTACCCTCAAGCATCTTCACTTTGAGTTGGGCCATTTGTATGGATCCATATCTTGAACACCAGTAACCACACCACCAAACCTCCAGAGAGCAAGTACATTTTCTTAGGAGAATAACTTACTTTTCTTACACGAACGGATAAGATAAATTATGATCATACTCGTGTATCATTGCAGAATATCTTCAAAGAATCAGCATAGTTGGGATATAGGTCAAGTAAATAATTTGCAATCTAATATATACATACTCTGGTACTGACTAATGGCGTGCAAACTGGTGGGACTGATTGTGCACTTTATTAGCATATGTGAACTAAAACTATAGAATACAGACCGAATGAGGGAAAAAAATAGTTTGGTATTTAATCCATGAAATTTTATCCAAAGCTCTGTCATGCAGTCTAAGACAGTGTATTAGTTAAAAAAAATTAAGCACTACAAAAGACTCCAATTATCTCATTAAGACAATAAACATATTTCACCAATGTACTGCTTTATGTGCAAATACTTCACAGTATACAAACACATAGACTGGTGTTTATAGAATCTATTGGCGATTATTCACTAATTGAAGGTCCTTTTTGTTCAAAACTTCAAATTTTGGCCAGTATCAAGTCTTGAGCATGCACACATGGATATAGTGTACACAGATTAAACAATGAGGCTTACATGTAGAAACCTGCAATAGATAAAGCATCCATGCTGGCTTCTGTTCCTCCTGCCACCACAATGTCGGCATCTCCAAATTGAATCATCCTTGCAGCATCACCAATAGAATTTGCCCCAGTAGCGCAAGCTGACACTAAATACAACACTAGAAAATCAAACACAACACCCTAAATACAACAACACTAAAAAATCCAACACTAGAAAATCCAACAACACCCTAAATACACAAGTGAATGGAATAGTCCCTTAATTTCACTATAAAATGAACCAAGTGATTCTAGTGAACGATGAAGAAAAAAGAAATGCTTGAGATGGTTAATTCAAAAAGAAATGCCAGGGATTCTAGTGAATGATGAAGTAAACACACCTGTAATCCATACTACCAGTATCCGTGGGATAAAAAACGGGCTTAATTAGCCGGCGAAGGCGCTACATTTAAAGAGCGTATTCAAACTGATTTCACTTGTTTCGGTACAAAAATATAGTAGATTCAATCTTTTTAGCAGTTAACAAATGGATTCCAGCAGTGAATTGAACAAGTTTACTCAATTGGTCAAATCGATTACAAATTAGGGTTACAAATTGGGAGTTTTCGGTTGAGAGTGAAAGAGAGAGTGGAAGAGAGAGTGAAAGAGCGAGAGGAAGATCGAGAAAGTGAAAGGGAAAGAGAGAACGTGAAGGAGTGAATTAGGGTTCTTAAGAGAGGTGAGGTCGAGAGCTGCTGGGAAGTCGAGTGAGAGAGAGAGCTGAGAATTATGTTTAATTAAAATGTTTTTGTTTCTCTATTTTTTCTGCAGGTGAATATTGGTTATAAAAAAATGGGGGGAACTAAAAATTTACAATGGGGGGAACTAAAAATTTTCTAAAATTTGCTAAGGGGGGGAATATTGTCTAAAGGGGGGAAAATTTTTGGGCATTTAGCGGGAAAAGTTGTGTGGGCGTGGATAGCAAATTTTTTTAAACCTACTTTTAGACATCGGTTGTTTTTTGACCGATGTCATAAAATGTCAAAGACATCATTTGCGCTACTAACCGATGTTAATGATATTTCAGTTATATGTCAATGACATCGGTTTGATTTTAATGTGATTTCATAATACATCAAACACATCAGTTTTTTTTCGACCGATGTTAATGATAGTTTTTACATCGGTGACATCGTGAACCGATGTGAAAGGGGCGATGTCTATTCTACTTTTTCTAGTAGTGAATTAAAATCTAATCTCTAGGAAATCAATTAGCACAAATAGCACATAAGCATGCAATCACATATATCAAGACAAATATTCGATCATGAAATGGAAAAAAAATGATTTGACAACACAGTCATGACCAAAGTAAAAAAAAAGAAAAAATTACCCAGTGGACAAAGACGTGAATCCTCGAGAAGCGAGTTTCCCGTTGATATGTATTATTGAGATAATACACACAAAAGAAACTAAATATCCACCGAATAAATAAAATTAAAATCCAGATATTATTTGAATCATCAACGGATATTTGACACATCCGTTGATGGGTAAATTCTGACTAAGAAAGAATTTCGTACCTTTTCTTGTGGAAGAAAATTCAAACAAATTTCTGGTTACCTTTTCAACCATGCAAATATCTTAGATAAATTAAGAGAAATTCAGCATACCTAGCTCACTTACCAACCTTGTGAATGATGATTCATCAAGTGGCTTGGTAAAGATATCTGCAAGTTGCTTCTCACTTTGAACAATATGAAGTTCCACAGTACCTTCCATCACATGTTCTCTGATGAAATGGTATCCAATGTCGATGTGCTTAGTCCTGGAATGTTGCACTGGATTTTCATATATGGCAATTGCACTAGTGTTGTCACAGAAGATTGGAATTCTATCAACTCTTAATCCATTGTCAAGAAGTTGATTCCTCATCCATAGAATTTGTGCACAACAATTTCCAGCTGCAATATACTCAGCTTCTGCAGTAGAAGTGGAAACTGAATTCTGCTTCTTGCTAAACCAAGAGACCAGCTTGTCCCCTAAGAATTGACAAGTGCGATTAAAACCAGATTCTCTAAGATACCAAATTCCAAGATTTGGTGATCCTTTGAGATATCTGAAAATCATTTTAATAGCTATTAAATGAGATTCCATGGGATCAGCTTGGAATCTAGCACATAGACAAGTAGAGAACATAATATCAGGTTTGCTTGCTGTTAAATATAGAAGTGAGCCTACCATGCCCCTATAACTTGAGATGTCCACTTTCTTCTCCTTAGTATTCAACTCAAGTTTAGTGGCAGTGGCCATGGGTGTTTTTGCAGAAGCACAATCCAGCAGGTTGAATCTTTTCAAAAGATCATAAACATACTTGGATTGGCTAATAAAGATACCATGACTAACTTGATTTACTTGTAAGCCAAGGAAATAAGTTAGTTCACCCATCGTGCTCATTTCATATTTACTTTGCATAAGTTTGGCAAACCTTTTGCAAAGCTTCTCATCAGTAGACCCAAAAATTATATCATCTACATACATTTCTATAAAAGAGAGTTTTATCAGCAGTACCTCGAGTGAAGTGATTCTCTATAAGGAACTGTGAGAGAGTGTCATACCAGGCTCTAGGTGCTTGCTTCAGGCCATAGAGTGCTTTGAGAAGAAAATAGACATATTCTGGGAATTCTAGATCTTCAAAACCAGGAGGTTGACTAACATATACCTCTTCTTCCAAAATGCCATTTAGAAAAGCACTCTTGACATCCATTTGATAGACTTTAAAATTGGCATGGGCTGCATAGGCAAGGAAGATTCTGATTGCTTCCAACCTTGCTACAGGTGAAAAGGTCTCATCAAAATCAATTCCTTCTTCTTGACAATAGCCTTTTGCAACTAATCTAGCTTTGTTCCTTGTCACTATGCCATTCTCACCCATCTTATTCTTGAATACCCATTTACTGTCAATCACTGACTTGCCTTTAGGTTTGGGTACAAGCTTCCACACTTCATTTCTCTCAAACTAGTTTAGCTCCTCTTGCATTGCTAAAACCCAGTCTGGATCTAGGAGGGCATCCTCAACTCTCTTAGGTTCTTCTTTAGATAGAAAACTGTTATACAAGCATTCTTCTTGAGTTGCACTTCTAGTTTGGACTCTTGCAGTTGAACCTCCAATGATGAGTTCAAATGGGTGATCTCTGGTCCATTTTCTTGACGGTGGAAGGTTTAACCTTGATGACGTAGCTTCATTCTCCCTGTGTTGATCATTCTGATTGGATGTTGAGTGACGACTATGAGAAACTCCCCCTGAGTGTGTGGCTCTTGAGGTTGGAGTTCTAACAGAGTTATCAACGGATAATTCTCTGTGACTATCAACGGGTGATTCAGAATTGTCTTCAACAGATCGGGCTTCCTCAGCATCAACGAATGGTGTTCCACGCTCTTCACCTCGAGCATGCTGCAATCTTACACCAGTCGATACTGCTTCTACATCATCTTCACTGCCTTCACCACTCATATCATTTTCAAATGATAGATCTTCATAGAAACCTTCATCTAACAACCCTTGGATTTTTTTGTCATCAAAGACAACATGTATGGATTCCATAACAATGTTAAGTCTTAGGTTATAGATTTTATATGATTTCCCTGTTGAGTATCCAACAAAGATAGCTTCATCGTCTTTGGTGTCAAACTTTCCAATATTTTCACCCTGATTTCTCAGGACAAAACATTTGCAGCCAAAGACATGTAAGAAGTTAACTGTTGGCTTCTTTCCTTTGAATAGTTGGTATGGAGTCAGTCCTTTTGCTTGATTGATCAAAAAAATATTCTGAGTATAGCAGACAGTGTTGACAGCTTCAGCCCAGAAATATGTTGGCAACTTTTATTCTTCAAGCATTGTTCTTGCAGCTTCAATGAGAGTCCTGTTTTTCCTTTCTACTACACCATTTTATTGAGGAGTCCTAGGTGTAGAGAATTCTTGGATATTCCTTGTTCTTCACAAAACTCTCTCATCATAGAATTCTTGAACTCAGTCCCATTGTCACTTCTCATCCTTCTTACTCTGAAAGAGGGATTATTATTGACTGTTCTGATATAATTGATGATGATTTCTCCTGCCTTATCCTTGGAGTGCAGAAAGAATGTCCACGCGTATTTAGAGAAGTCATCCATAATCACTAGATAGTATCTCTTCTTGGAGATTGACATTACATTGACTGGTCCAAATAGGTCCATGTGAAGTAGCTGTAGAGGATGATCAATGGAGGACATTAACTTGGATTTGAAAGAGGCCTTCTTTTACTTCCATTTTTGGCAAGCATCACATAATCGATCTTTGGAGAAATCCAATTTTGGAATACCTTTAACCAGATCCTTTTTCACCAACTCATTCATTGCTTGGAAATTTAAGTGTGACAGTTTCTTGTGCCATAGCCAACCTTCATCTACACTCGCCTTGCTGAAGAGGCATGTAGCTGTATCTGCACTTGTTGATTTAAAGTCAGCTGTGTACACATTCCCTTTCCGGTTGCCTGTCATCACTACCTTGTTGTCGTTTTTCCTGAAAACAACACAAGCTTCTATAGTAAACCACACATTTTGACCTTTATCACATAGTAGATTGATACTCAGCAAATTATACTTAAGTCCATCAACTAGTGCTACATCCTCAATGACAACATTTCCTTTTGAAATGAAGCCATATCCTCTAGTGTATCCTTTGCTGTTGTCTCCAAAGGTAATTCTAGGGCCAACTCTCTCCTCGAACTTAGTGAGCAGGGTAGAATCTCCAGTCATATGTCTGGAACAGCCACTATCCAGATACCAGAGGTTTTTTCTATCTCCCTACACACATCAAAATCAAATCAAGTTGATATTGGTACCCAAGTTTCCTTGGGTCCTGCAGTGTTAGCCTTTTTTTTGCCTCTCAATTCCTTTCTGTCCTGTTAGGTCGATTACACAATAAATAATCAAGAACTGTATAAATAAGTAACAAGAACACACGTTTTAACTCTTTAAAACTATTTGGAATTAATAATTCCTCTCTCGGTGATGTAAAGTATCACAGAGAGCTGCTTAGGTTACAAGAATGATATTCGTTCACGATGGATACCCTTCTAGGGTTAACCTAACTGTATTTATAAGATATACAGCTACGTACAATCGTAAATTGATTCTCCTAAAATTAAGCTATACAATTGATATCAATTACGATTGCTACACGTCTTCTAAGTCAACTCGATCTCTTTGACAGATATCCAATCTTCAAAGATATCGCTTCCATATTAATATTAAATTAATCTTCAAACTCTGTTGACTTGTAGACGCTCCTAGTAGACAGACTTTAGCAAACTCTGTTCTCTCAACACTAACAGTGTTTGCGCTTCCATGTATTCAGCTATCAGTGTTTACGCTTTCCTCTGTCAGCGTTTGCGCTTCCAGCAATCAGCGTATACTCAAACACTGCTTTCAATAACAAGTTAAACTCTCTTTACCTGAAACACTTAAACACTGACATTAAATCACATCAATTATATCTAACAATCTCCCCCAACTTGTTCATTAGAAAAATGTACAAGTTCACAATAATTGATGATGTCAAAACGAACAAATAAAAACACAGTGTTTAACATATAATCAGAGTTTAAACCTGACTTATCAAAATTTACAGAAAATACGAATCACTTACAAATTCTGTCTACCTAACCTCCTCAAGATCTGGAGTTGTTCTGAGATAATCAATCAACAATCTCCTTTCAGCATTTTCAAGTTCAATTTCCATAGCTTGCTTGATCTCTCTTAACTCTGGATCATTCTCATCCGTTTGAAAAATAGCAGCTCTGAGATCATAGATCTTGTTTCTCCTCATTTCATTACCCAATCTGATGTACTTTAATTCTTCAGACTTTACATTGAAATCCAGAACTGTAATTCCAAGATCAGTCTTCAGCCTTGTAGTACCCTTCTGCATTTCAATCAGGTTTCCATTCCAGTCTCTGTATTTTGGAACATATTTTTCAGCAGACTTTGTTCCTGTAGCAACTTTAGCTTTCAGCATATACTCCCTTATAGAATTAGCAATAAGCTGTGTTCTTTGATTTCTAACTCTGAAGATATGCAAGACATACTGAAGTTCCTCAAATAATTTTAACTTGATTGCTTCTTCATTCACTCTATACACTGACCCATCTGCCATAAAGTATAGTAGAAAGTGAATATCTAAGCTCCTTTGATGAACTACCTGAACTGACTCCAACTTGTCTAGATTTTCTTGAGTTATACCAGAACCAAGAGATACAAGTGCAGAGGGATCTCTTGGACTGTTACCAACTCTCAAATCTCTTCTTGATCCTAAACCAGAAGTATTCCTGCCTGGTGGCTTTCCTGAACAGGCAATATTATGCTGATATCCACCAGTCACTCCTGCTCCTTCTTCCACTGGAATCTTCGCCCTTGAAAAACCAGGTAAAAGTTTACTTTGAGTCTGTACAACTTGTGTAGCAACAGAGGTTGTAACTATCATCTTGCCCTTGCTCTCTTCATCAACTTTCCCTTTTAACTTCAACTTAGCATCAAGAGAAGACTTTCTAACCAGCTTTCCAGTATCTTCTTCTTCTTCTTCTTGAATACCAGATAGTTTTTCTTTGATTACAATTCCTTTCATCACAGGCTTTGCAGACTTTGAAACTTTAACAACTTTCTTCACTTTCTTGGACTTCACAGCTTTTAAATGTTCTTTCTGCAACAGCTTTTCTTCAGCTTGAATATCCTCAAGTGTAGCTTCAGCATTCTCTTCTCGAAAAAGTTTTGCAGCCAATTCTTCATCTGTTTGTGGATTGTCAGAGAATAACAAATCCCTTGGCCTTGAACCAGAAGTACTCTGAGTATTTGAATCTAACACCAAATTCGGCTTTGACCTTGAAGACCTTCCATGTCCTTGTCTGATATTTTCATTTCTTAAACCCTTATCAGCATTGGTGCCTTCATCATCAAGATGATCTTTCTTTGACAGAGTTTGATCTTTTCTGCACTTAGTTTTAGAAACTCTCTCCCCCTTTTTGACATCATCACCATCTTGAATGAGTATTGAGGTGATTAACTCAAGAGAATTTGCTATAGAATCAACTTTCTCAGCCAGTAAAGTCTGATTCTTTTCAACTATACTCAGTCTGTCATTAAGATTAGATTGAGATTTGGCAAACTGTTGAAAGAGTTTAGCATTAGCTAGTTGAGCTTTCTCCTCATGAGTAGCAACTTCTGTGCGAAGATCAACGATAGATTTCTGAGTATCATCGAATCTATTATTCAAAGTTTTGATTTGAATCACTGTGCCTTGCAAACAAGTGAAAATCTCTGGATTTTTAATCTTCTTTGAATTGACCTCAAGAAACATTGCAGCCCTGCCAGGTGGAAAAATACACTCAGACTTATACCATTCAGCAGTTTGCTTGGCCAAATAACCATCATCAATTTCATGAACAGAAGGCCCAGCAAAATCTGGTTTTGCTCCTGTTTTCTGACCATCAGGCTGATTTTGTGGTTGGTCAACTCCTGTACTATGATCTTCAACAGAATCACTCATCGATTCACTAGTAGAGGCAACAGAAGGACTAGGTTCTTGAGCAGCAATAGGTTCTTGAGCAACCTGTTTTCCTTTATCAACTGGAGTGGGCTCTGAAGAAAGAACCTTTTCTGGCTTATCAACCTCCTCACCATGAGCAGAAACATGATTGGCATCAGAGTTCAACTCAGTGTGTGATGCAACCACAGTGTCTTCAAGAACAACAGTTGGCCCATCAGCAACACCAGTATCTATAGAAAGTGTAACCTCCATGAGTGGTGGAGTAGATGCTTCATGATTAAAAGAAATTGGAGTTTCAGCAAACTCTTCCATTGGAGTTTCAACTTCTGGTTCAGCAACCTTGACTTCTGATTCTGGGATTACAGGTTCTATGATAACCTCTGGCTCACCAGTAGGAATATCAAATGAGATTTTCTCTTGAGCCTCCTCAACATGCTCATCATCAGAATCAGTCATAATAAGCCTCCTCCTCTTTGCTTGAGGCACTTCAACCTGTTCTGCATCTTCACTGGAACTCTCACTTGAACTTTCCTCAACCAATGGTGGTGAAGGTCTGTTTGCCCTTTGTATGAATCTTCTGGAATAAACAGCCTTTGGAGCTGACTGTTTAGCCTTAGCACGTTCAGTGTTGATTGCAGTATGTTTCTTCCTTTTTGGCTTTGGTGGTGGTTGTGAATGAGTAGTAAAGACAGGGTTTGTTGGTTCAGTGTTCATTTGGTCAGGTTGTGTTTGAGGTTCTGTTTGTGTTGGAGGTGATATGGGTTGTTCAGTGGTTGTTGGTGTGGGCTCAGGTGTTTGAGTAGGTTGAGATGATATGTTTTCTGTACGATCAGTGGCTAAAGGTTCAGGCATAGGCTGTGGTTCTGGTTGTTCTGGTTGATGTGTATCAGAGTCTTGTGGCTGATTGACAAAATTTTGTAAAGCAAGCGGCAATGCTAAAGGAGGCAAGTCTTTTCCAACATCTTTGTTAGACATATCAGTAAATATTCTTTTAGTGACTCGAAACGGTTGAATCTCATCAGCTTCATCAACAGTTAAACCAGGAACACATGCATTGAACAGAAGTTGACAAAATCTAGCAAAGTAAACTGTAGTAGACTCTGACAACTTATCACCCAAATTCATCAAAACATATCTACCAAAATCAAAATTACTACCATAAAGTAGAGAATACCCAATTTGTAGACTGTCCATTGGAATAGCATCCCAGTTGGTGACCTTTTTCTGGAATGTCCTGGTGATACAATCAAAGAAAAAGTTCCACTCTTTTCTCAAATTTGGCCTCTTCACACTGCCCAGCTTGGCAAGTGATTCCATGTACCCAATCTCTGTTAGCATCTCTCTCAGATTTTCCTCAGAAACAACAGCATACGAAGTATGTGTGTCGAAGTCCATGGCATCACGAACAGTTTGTGGAGTGATTACAAACTCTTGTTCTTCATGAGAGAAGATGATAGACGGAGTTCCATTCTCTCCTCCTTCAATATATCTTGAGTTTTGCCAGAAATTAACGACTTGGGAAGCAGATAGAGTAGCCGGTTCAACCAGCGCTTGCCCAATTTCAGAATCTCGAAGAAAATTTTGCATAAGATGAAACGGCTCTGGTGCCCGGTCATTCTCAAGTAAAGCTGCATAGTTGTTAGGCACAAAACGTAGACCAAAGACAGTGAAAGGTTTAGTTGCCATTGAATCAAGAAATAAGTAAGAATCAACTGTGAAAAGGTTTTGGAAGAAAGGTGTTTGTGAAAATGCCAAAGAGAAAAACAAAGATGTTCTCTGATTTGGTAAAGTGAATACGTGTGGATAAAAATGATTGTAGCAAAAAGTAATTTGAGTTGTAGTTAAAAACTAAACTCAAACGATTTTTACTTGAAAACACGCAACTGTTCCCTTGAAAAATGTAAAAGGGAGACATAATGATGAGTGAGTGGGACAGGTGTCACACATGCAACGGTTCACTTAATACAGGCGCAGTAAAAACCATTATTACCGCTGTCGTTCCGTTTATCAAGACACGTTACCACTAATTACACTAATTAACAGTTGTCAACTACTCCATTTACTCCAAAATTTTCAAATTATTCTAATGAAACTATACCTTAGAGTACATAGCACAATCATTCAGTGTTTATCAAATTTTCAATCTTTATCACAAAAACCCTTTCAAAAATGCACAGTCGTGATTTTCGTGTGTGAGTAGCAGAGTTTACCAAATCAATTTTTATAGCATCTAATTTTTCATAAAATCCATAAATCAAAACAATAAACACTGAATGCACAAACTCTCATATTAAACACAGAGTATATGATGAATGCTAAACTCTGTAGTTCCTTAATTACAGAAATCTGAATATCCCTGTTCCAGTTTATGATCATGATTATCCACGTAAGCACACAGTCATTAAAGACAAAAATATCAGGAGATAAGCATCAAAGCATCATTCAGTGAGTTACATGTCAAGGATTGTCTTACAAACTCTCACATCACACAAGTGTTTAGGTGAAGTGTTTACTCTCAGATTCAATCAGTAAAAGCAGATACTACCATAAGCTTGAATGTCCACCAAATCTACACCACTTCGATTACATATATGCACAAATCAAAAGGACTTTGTTCAGGGTTGTAATTGAGTGAAATCAAACAGATGAGAAGAGATGCGTTTCGAATGAGAATTTCGAACTGAACTATTTATTTGATCAAAATGTTCAGTCAAATGGTTAGTACATTTTTGTACAAGATGATCAGTATATATACCTTTTTTTTTTTTTTTTTTTTTATTGACATATATATATATACTGAGTAAGATATAGTATAAGGAATACTCACCTGCTTGAATCAGATTTAACAAAAGAATATAACTGCTCTTAATACTTTAGTATTCAAGAAAATGAGCAGTTAATTAGGCTCAAAAAGGGTTTACTACGGGTCATGTTTATGAACAGAGTTTATGAGCAGTGTTCAAAAATATTTTGAACAGTGTTTGAAGAAATGGTCAAAAATTGGTTAATCCTAATTGCCTTTGTCATCTTCATGCACACATATATCATGTAGTTCCAAAATGGTTTAATACAAGTTCTAGAGCAACATACTCACTGATGAATATCACACAACAATAAAATCTGATTGATATAAAATGTATCAATCACTTATTCGGCTCAAAATCTCACAAGGTTCAGACATGAACTGTTTCTCACCAAAATAAACAATGACACATCTCAAGTTTTAAAATTTTCACAAGTGCAAACACAGAATCATCAAGAATCAAGTATGACTTGGAAACAGAGTGTCACTAATCAGAGTTTAGAGTTCATCAATATCAGTATTATTCATGAGAGGCAATGCATACAGTATTCATAGATTCAGAGTTTAGGATCAAATAAACTAAGAGATGCTCTAAATATGAAACAGTATCATGCTGTGTTAACTTACTGTGCAATTTCTGATTAGATTACAGTGACTCAAAAAGAATCTTGATTTTTCACTGAAAATCATGCTCTATACATTTTTCTTCATTGGTATTTTCATTCAGACAAAAATCAACTCAGAATTCACAGAGTTTAATAAACGTATTAACAGTGTATGACCAACAATCATGCTAACAGAGTTTAACTAATAAGATTCACATAGCACTTTAGCAATTTACAGAGATATGAGCAACACATTTTATTTGAAAGAGTTTGAGTCTAACCAACATGTTTAGTCAAAACCAGATACCATCCCTAGTTCATTGACCAGCCTTGTAAATGTTGCTTCACTTAGAGGCTTTGTGAAAACATCTGCTAGTTGTTGATCTGTAGGCACAAAGTGAAGCTCAATATTGCCTTCCTCTACATGCTCTCTGATAAAGTGATACCTTATGCTGATATGCTTGGTCATTGAGTGTTGTACTGGATTACCTGTCATTGCAATAGCACTTTGATTATCACAAAAAATAGGTATCTTGGAATACCTTAATCCATAATCCAGCAGTTGATTCTTCATCCATAGAATCTGTGCACAGCAACTACCAGCAGCAATATACTCTGCTTCAGCTGTAGATGTAGATATTGACTTCTGTTTCTTGCTGTACCAAGACACTAGTCTGTCACCAAGAAATTGACAACTTCCACTTGTGCTTTTTCTGTCAATCTTACAACCAGCAAAATCTGCATCAGAGTAACCAAGTAGCTTAAAATCTGATTCTCTTGGGTACCAAAGCCCTAAGGTTACAGTGCCCTTGAGATATTTGAAAATCCTCTTCACAGCTGTTAAATGTGGTTCTCTTGGATCTGCCTGAAATCTTGCACACAGACAGGTGGCATACATGATATCAGGTCTACTAGCTGTTAAATAAAGTAGAGAACCAATCATCCCTCTGTAACTTGTCATATCCACTGATGAACCTGTATCTTTATCCAGTTTTGTTGCTGTTGCCATGGGAGTTGTTGCAGATGAACAGTCAAGCATGCCAAATTTCTTGAGAAGATTTTTGGTATATTTTGCTTGATTTATGAAAATCCCATCATCTGTTTGCTTCACCTGTAAGCCTAGAAAATAGCTTAACTCTCCCATCATACTCATTTGATATCTTGACTGCATGAGCTTGGCAAATTTCTTACAGAGTTTATCATTAGTAGATCCAAAAATGATATCATCTACATATATCTGTACTAAGAGCAGGTCATTACCAGATTGAAAGTAAAACAGAGTTTTGTCAATAGTACCTCTGTGAAACCCACTTTCTAGCAGAAATTTAGCAAGTGTTTCATACCATGCCCTAGGTGCCTGTTTAAGTCCATAGAGTGCCTTGTCTAACCTGTAGACATGGTCTGGATATTTTGGATCTACAAACCCTGGTGGTTGTTCCACAAACACTTCTTCTTCAAGTTTTCCATTCAGAAAAGCACTTTTCACATCCATTTGAAAAACCTTGAATTTCTTGTGAGAAGCATAGGCAAGAAACATCCTTATTGCTTCCAATCTGGCAACTGGAGCAAAAGTCTCATCATAATCTATTCCTTCCTGCTGTGAATAGCCTTTAGCTACCAGTCTTGCTTTGTTCCTTGTGATCACACCATCACTATCAGTTTTATTTCTGAAAACCCATTTAGTACCAACAATAGATCTGTTCTTTGGCCTTGGTACAAGGGTCCACACCTCATTTCTTTCAAATTCATTTAGCTCTTCTTGCATTGCTGTTATCCAGTCAGCATCTTTAAGAGCTTCTTCCACTTTCTTTGGCTCAGTTTGTGACAAGAATGCATGAAACAGACATTCATTTGTTGTTGCACTTCTTGTCCTTACTCTTGCATCTGGATCACCAATAATTAAATCAGGTGTATGTGACTTAGTCCATTTTCTTGCAGAAGGCAGATTGCTTCTGTCATCATGTGATCCTCCCCCTTGATCCATGCTCTCCTGATTTTCTTGATGTCTCTTTTCATTTTCAGATGCTCCCCCTGAATGTGACTGCTCAGAATTTGAATGATCAGAGTTTGAATCAACAGAGTTTGATTCAGAATCATCAATTGAGTCACTTTCAGTGTTTGACTTATCACTTTGATGTGATTCTTCATGCTCCCCCTCAACTGGTTCTTCCCTTGTTTCTGATTGAAAAGTTTCTTCAGTGTTTACCAGTAGAGGTTCAGAATTGACCTTAACAGTGTTTGTCAGATCTGTATCATCCGAGTTTAATAAATCTTCATTTTCAAAGTGCAGTTGATCATGCTCATTAACATCTTCAAGTCCAGTTATTTTCTTGTCATCAAATGACACATGAATAGACTCCATGATCACTCTGGTTCTCAGATTAAAAACTCTGAATGCCTTTGTTGACAGTGGATAGCCAACAAAAATTCCTTCATCTGCCTTTAGGTCAAATTTGGTCAACTGTTCTGGATGAGTCTTCAACACAAAGCACTCGCATCCAAAAATATGAAAATATTTTAGATTTGGCTTCTTCTTCTTCACCATTTCATATGGTGTTTTACCATGCTTGTTGATCAGTGTTGCATTTTGAGTAAAACAAGCAGTTTGAACTGCTTCTGCCCAGAAATATGTTGGCAACTTTGCTTCATCTAGCATAGTTCTGGCAGCTTCTATCAAAGTTCTGTTCTTCCTCTCCACTACACCATTTTGTTGTGGAGTGCCAGGTGCAGAAAACTCTTGTTTGATTCCTTTACTTTTGCAAAATTCTTCCATTGATGAATTCCTGAACTCAGTTCCATTGTCACTTCTGATTATCTTCACTTGATTCTCTGACTCTTTGTCCAGTTGTAATATATGTTCTGTCAGTGTTAAAGCAGTTTCATCCTTCTTTGCTAGAAAATACACCCATGTGTATCTGGTGTATTCATCAACAATGACTAGAGCATATTTCTTCTTTCCAAGTGACATGACATTTACTGGTCCAAAAAGATCAACATGTAGAAGATGATAAGGATCAACAATTGAAGACTCAGATTTGCTCTTGAAAGAGGTTTTTCTCTGTTTGGCCTTTTGACAAGAATCACACAGGCCTTCTACATTCAACAATGACTTTGGTAGTCCTCTTGCAAGATCATTCTTTATGAGCTCATTGATGTTGTTCAGATTCAAATGAGAGAGTTTCTTGTGCCATTTCCAACTCTCTTCACTGGACATTCTTGTTGACAGACATACTGCTTTGCCATCAGTGTTTGTTGACAACTTTATTTCATAGATGTTGTTGTGTCTGTTTCCAACTAGAGCAACTTTCCCTGTAGATTTACTGATCACTTGGCAATATTCAGGCTGAAAATCTACATGATATCCTCTGTCACAGATTTGACTCACAGATAGCAAATCATGCTTGAGTCCTGGAACCAGAGCTACATTTGTGATGATGACATTTCCAAGATTAATATTGCCATATCCCAGTGTATGTCCTATGTTGCCATCTCCATAGGAAACTTCTGGGCCAGCCTTCTCCTCATACTCTGATAGCAGGGCTTTATTTCCTGTCATGTGTCCTGAACATCCACTGTCCACGACTAGGGTACTGACCCTGGTGCCCTGCAATCACAAACAATCACTGATTATTAGTTTTAAGGATCCAGACTTGCTTGGATCCTTTGGCTTTCTTAAATCTGTTAGCTTTTGCAGCGGAATTTTCATTAACAGAGTTTAAGCTAACTTTTCCAGAGTTTACATTTGCAGAGTTTACTTTAACCCATTTCAAATTTGGCTTGGGTTCATAGTAATTATAGTAAATAGCATGATAATCTCTGCAAGTGTAAATAGAATGCCAAGTACTTCCACAGTGTTTGCATAAAGTCTGTGGTCTAGTTCTCACATAATCATTCTTTACTGCAGTTTTAGAAGGTAAAGAATTAATGTTCTTATTCTTACTGCAGAAACTAGCAAGATGATTAGTGCTACCACAATTAAAGCATGTTTTCCTGGGAGCTAATGAAGCAAGCATTGGCTTAATTCCTGAGGTTATGCCTACCTTTCCATTTCTGTTTTTCTTAGGCATACTCTGTTTGTTGACAGATTTTATCTCCTTAAGCTTATGCTTGAGTTGTTTATCTGTCATTAAGCCAATGTTAGCCTCTTTCACAAAAGTTTTAGCATATGACTCTTTAACAGCCTTTTTCTGTGCTTCAGTCTTAGGTCCACCTGTTCCCATGACATTACCCTCAGATGAACAATATGGTCTTACTTTTACCTTATTTTCAAATCTAAGTTCATCTCCTACTGAGTAACCTAGACCTACTGTATCTGACTGAAACACTTCTTGAGTGTCTTTACCAGAGTGTGTCCAAGTTTTAATGATGTGTTTACTATCCTCCAATTCTGATTCTAGTTGCTTATACTTACCTAGCAACTCCTGTTCAATAAACACTGCATCATCTCTCTCTTTTTGAATTTTATTCATGTTCTCTAGCTGTTCCTCAACAATTTTATTTCTTTCTTTGAGTTGAGAACACTCAGACTTTATCCTCTCATTTTCTAATGTCTGATCCCTATAACTGATATGCAATGCTTTAAGATAAATTCTTAATTCAGTTATATTATCAGTGTTATAGGCATAAGTGGTTGGAGGTACCTTGAGATCATCATTTTCAGTCTGAGTAGTAGCCATGAGAGCATAGTTGACTTCCTCATCTGAATCTGAAGTGTCTGCCCAATCTCTGCCTTTGGTGTAGAGTGCCTTTTCAGTTTTACCCTTCTTGCACTCAGGAGCATAGTGACCCATCTCCTTACACTTGTAGCATTGAATCTCAGACTTATCTTTCTTTCCAGATTTGAAGTCCTTTCCTTCAGCTTTCTTGAAATTCTTCTTGTCAGACTTTGAGTAGTCCCTTGAGAATCTCTTTCCTTTCTTGAAGTTCTTGTAACCCATCTTCTTGAAGGTCTTTACCATCAATGCAGCCATTTGCATCATCTCTTCATCATCTTCAGAATCAGATGAACCATCTGTGTTTGAGTCAACATCAGTGTTTGATGACTCATTCTCTGAATGGATGACTAAAGCTTTCCCTTTTGCCTTTCTCCTTGATGCCTCCTTCTTTGATGGTTTCTCCTCAACCTTGAGAGCAACAGACTTTGACTTTCTACTAGATCTTTTGTTTCTCTGCTCCAATTCCAATTCATGGGTTTTGAGCAGCCCATAAATTTCATCAATCTCTGTTTCACCAAGTTCATAATTATCTCTAATAGTGGTTGTTTTCACGTCCCACTTTTCAGGTAGAGAGAGAAGAAATTTGAGATTTGAATCTTCCAAATCATACTCTTTATTCACCAATGACAAATCATTGAGCAGTTTACAGAATCTGTCAAATGTTTCTGTCATGGTTTCATCAGATTTTGCCTCAAAATGCTCATACTCCTGTGTGAGTATGTTCCTTCTGTTTTTCTTAATTGCAGGAGTTCCCTGACATCTAACCTCAAGTGCATCCCATATCTCCTTTGCAGTTGTGCAGTTTATCACTTTATTAGACATAACATTGTCTAATGCACTGTGAAGTAAATGCCTTACCTTCGCATCCTTTGCAATAGATGAAAGATCCTCAGCAGATAGATCTTTCTTCTCTTTTGGTATGACTTTTGGTTCCTCACCAGCAGCAGCAGCAGATAACTTTGTAGGTTTGTGAGGACCTTCATAAATTCTGTCCAGATATTCTGGATCTGTAGCCTCCAGAAACATGGTCATCTTCACCTTCCAAATTGCATACTCTAATGGCCTCAGGATAGGAACCCTAATTGTTTCATACCTACTAACAGTAGTAGGAGCTTTCTCATTTGGTGGAGGTATCTCTGCCATTGATTACTATTGTTATTGGATCTTTAACTGTAATAAAGTAACAGATTTGGCTTTGATACCACTTGTTAGGTCGATTACACAATAAATAATCAAGAACTGTATAAATAAGTAACAAGAACACACGTTTTAACTCTTTAAAACTATTTGGAATTAATAATTCCTCTCTCGGTGATGTAAAGTATCACAGAGAGCTGCTTAGGTTACAAGAATGATATTCGTTCACGATGGATACCCTTCTAGGGTTAACCTAACTGTATTTATAAGATATACAGCTACGTACAATCGTAAATTGATTCTCCTAAAATTAAGCTATACAATTGATATCAATTACGATTGCTACACGTCTTCTAAGTCAACTCGATCTCTTTGACAGATATCCAATCTTCAAAGATATCGCTTCCATATTAATATTAAATTAATCTTCAAACTCTGTTGACTTGTAGACGCTCCTAGTAGACAGACTTTAGCAAACTCTGTTCTCTCAACACTAACAGTGTTTGCGCTTCCATGTATTCAGCTATCAGTGTTTACGCTTTCCTCTGTCAGCGTTTGCGCTTCCAGCAATCAGCGTATACTCAAACACTGCTTTCAATAACAAGTTAAACTCTCTTTACCTGAAACACTTAAACACTGACATTAAATCACATCAATTATATCTAACACTGTCCCTTGATCCAGATTGAGTTAGATCAATCTTGACTCAAATGCATTATAGAAATTGGAGTTAGGCATAGTCTGTGCATGCATGCTATTCATTATCCATGGCATCTGAGGCATATTGAAGGCATTATAGTATGGATTATGCATGAATGGCATGTTTGCATATAGGCTAGATGCATGAGCAGACTGAGCATTAATGTTAGGCATAATATACATAGCAGAAGTAGGCAAGTGTAAAGGCATGAGAGCATTTTTCAATTTTCTACAGCTAGCAGATAGGTGATTAACACAACCACAATTAACACATTCTTTTCTAGGAGCATACTTATTTGGTGTATAATTGTTGTGTTTATTAATCCCTACTTTGCCATTTCTGTTCTTTCTCATTCCTTTAGCTCTTGACTCAACTTTCTCTAACTTGTCCTTCAATTGCTTTTGGGACAAGTGACCTATGTTAGATTTCTCAACTGATTTCGTTTTGCTACATTCTCCTATCTCAAAGTTCTTGCTGATGGGACCATATTGATTATTCAATTTAACTAGAGTTGCCTTGTTGACAGTTTTGGCTTTCGATGGATGACATTGTTCTGTATCCATCGACGGCTCATTGTTCAACGGATAACTACAGGCATCATCCGTTGACATACTGTCTGAAGCAGTCTCTCCATCAACTCCTAACCTTGTTGTTCCTAACTTGTTAAAGGAGTTAATTCCTTGGACACTACAGATTTCTCCAGTAGTAGCCCTGGATCTTCCCCAAAAGTCAATTAGATCTTGATCTTTCTTCAACTGTTCTTTCAAAATATCCTCTCCTTTAAGAACTTCAATCAATCCATCTTTAGCTTCCTGGAAATCTCTTCGCATAACCTCAAACTCGATTAACTGAGTTTCTATCAAAGCATTCCTATCACTTAACTTTTCATTTAGATCTTTTATTCTCTTGTTTTCTTTGTTAAGCGATTTTAGGGAAACATGCATGTTATATAATTCAAGAGACATCTCATCAATTGTACTAACACATTCAGCTTTAGACAGATCAGAAAGGTTAGAAGAGAATACTTGGTTGCTTGCTGAACTAGCTTCTTCATCTTTCTCATTTGCCATGAGGGCATGGTTGACAAACTCTTCTTCTGCATCAGAATCTCCACCAGCAGCCCAATCACTGTCTCTATACACAAATACCTTTTCCTTCTGATTGAGAAGATCGAAATATTTCTTCTTGTAGTCAATAATTCCAAACTGTTTCTTCTCATTCTCAGCTTTAGGCTTTCTACATTAATTGGCAAAATGGCCAGCAATTCCACAATTGAAATATTTGAACTTAGATCTGTCAACCATGTTTTTAGATGATTGACCATTCTTTCTGAATTGCCTGCCTCCTGCTGGATTCCTTTTGAACCTAAGCTTTGAGAATCTCCTTGAAAAAAATGCTAGATAGTCATCCAAGTTATCAGATTCACCTCCACTTGAAGCATCAAGTTCTTCAGTCAACTTGGTTTTCCTTCTGGTTGTGTCAGCTCCACCTTCACAAGTCTCTGAACTTGGTGTGGTCTTTGTGCTCTCCATCTTCTCACTCACTTAGCTTACTGGAATATTGGCCACCAAGGCAACAGATCCAGCCTTCTTCTGGATCTTCTCCACTTCCTCATCTTGTTGCATTTCAAGCTCATAGGTTTTCAGGATACCATACAGTCTCTCAAGTGTAAATTCTTTGTAGTCTTGAGAGTTCCTCAATGAGTCTGTCACTGGCTTCCATTCCTTAGGAAGAGATCTCAGAAATTTTAGGTTGGAGTCCTTGGTTTCATATTTCCTCCCATACAACTTCAGACCATTTGGTAGCTTTTGAAATTTACTAAATACATCTGTCAAATTTTCACCAGAGGAATAATGAAAATGTTCATATTGTTGTATTAGGAGCTGCATTTTGTATTCTTTGACTTGTTCAGTTCCTTCACAGATTGTATGAATGGTGTCCCACACTTGCTTAGCAGAAGTGTAATTTATAACACAATCAAACATATCTTGGTCAATACCATTGAATAAGATGTTCATGACCTTCTTATCCTTATGTATCACTTCCAAGTCCTCATCTGTGAACTCAGCCTGAGATTTTGGAATCGACCTTCCAGCAGCTACAGAACCAGCAGCTTCACCAACACCAGAGTTAGGCTTCATAGGAACATGAGGGACTTTTTCTATGTAGTCAACATAATCTTCGTCTAGTGCTGAGAGATGAAGATGCATCTTTACCTTCCAATGAAAGTAGTTGTCTTTGTCAAGAATTGGAATCTTTACCCCTGTGTCCTTCTTTCCCATGGTGCTAGATCTTTAAACTTCTGGTATGTTAGAAGCTTGCTCTGATACCAATTGATATTTCCCAGTTGCACACCTCAAGATTATAAAAGGGGGGGGGTTGAACACAATCTTGTGAATTTCTTTCGATTTTAAACAAGACAACAGTTAAACTTCAATGGAGACAGATGGATAAGTCGAAGACTAAAACGTAAAGGGACAGAAATGAACAAACACACAACACACTTAAAAATTTCAGGTGCGGTTTTCTTGACTCCACCTGAGGGTTATATTGAAGAAAACTTCTCTGTGTAAATGAGTACACAGCTACGAATACAAAGCTAAAACTATTACAAGAGAACCTAATGCTTATTTCTTTTTAGCTCAGTGTTCCTCTTCTTATTTTAGCTATGCTACACTTGGAGTATATAAATACTCCAAGTTTACAAACCCTACAAAATAAACGAATCTTATAAGTCAAAGTATTATGCATGGTTGCTGCCACTTCTTGTCTCCATGTGATACAATTTTGTCTGGTTGTCTTGGACAGATATGCACTAGATTTACCAGCTAGATTGTTTGTGAGAATAAGGAATGTTTTTTTTTCTTCTTCGTTTCTAATACTGGTTCCCATACCTCTTTTAAGTTTATCAACCCATGTGATCTGTCAGGCATGTCAAGTCACCATCAACCTCTAATCCCAAGACATTATTGGTTGAAGCATTTTATCCGTTGATGTAGACATGGATCGATAGGTTGATTTATGCTTGTTGAGAATACCATATCCATTGACGTAGAATCTTCATCCGTTGATCACCACTTCACTTATACAGAATTACATAGCACAGCCTGTATACTATTAGCTACCCTATTCTGCATATCCATTGATAGTCAACATGACTTAGGATTTCTAGCAACTATGGCATTAGCAAACAAACTAAAACTTAAATACAAGGTATGCTACAGACTTATCAGTTGATAAGCTGCCTCATCAACGGATGTACATGGCTTGGATATCCATTGATAAGTTACAAAACTTAATCTTGTACACATATGTTTTTCAAGGTGTTTTATGGATGTATATCATCAAGGACAACATAATTACTAATACCATGAGTTATTCGTGTCACCGTGTTATGCAAAAATCAGCCAAGGTGAAACATGGCGAGTGGATAGTGGTTGTACAAACCACATGATAAATAATGTTGAACTCTTCGAAGAACTTGATCGAAAATCAATTTCAAAGGTACGAGTTGGAAATGGACAATATATCTCTATGAAATGTAAAGGTTCCATTGTTATTGAAACTCTTATGGGTACCAAAGTTATTACTGATGTGATGTATGTTCCTGAAATTGATAAAAATTTGTTGAGTGTTGGATAATTACTCGAGAATGGTTTTGAAGTGCATTTTGAGGACAAGATGTGCGTGATTAGAGATGCAAAAGGACGTAAATTTTTTTCTGTTAAGATGATGAGAAAAAGCTTCCAGCTTGATCTCATGGACAAAGAGCAGACTGCATACCATGCCTCTATGAAGACTACTGATCTTTGGCATAAGATTGGAGTTTGCAGCATCAGCAGCAAGGAGGAGTGTTAGAATATGCTTTAGCTACTGCAACTGATTGTTTTTTAAGTCTATTTATTAATTCTAAGTGTTACATATCTTGTTGGTGGATGTTAAGTATATTTAAATAAAATAGAGTCGGTCTGTGATAGTTATTCAGGTTTGTACGTAATTGCTTGTAACTGCAGAGCTGGTAGTTAGGATTAGTATGATTTGAATTAGCAGTTATTGTGGTGGTTACAACTTTCACTACTTATACTATTTAAGATGTATTAGTTTGTATATTATTAAGATGTATGTATGTGAAAAGAATAAGGTCATGCTCTTTGTTCTTGCATTTCCTTGTAACTCTTGTTTGGGATACTCCCAGATTTTGAAGGCCATTTCTAGATTCATTATTCTGATAAACAACGATTCAGACACAACGGAAAGCAAGCAAGTTCTAGCCTTATAAACCTTTGATTGCTTCTCGTTATGAATCTTGATTTGCTGAATCGTAGAATCCTCCATTATTGGCGGAACAACTAGTTCTTTCATGCTCAGATATTTCTTTATCCAAACACTGAAAACCGTTCGCTGCGTCATAAGAACCACATACGTATTTGATCAGTTGTAGAAATTTTGATACATCTTCTGTGTGTCCTTCTGCAGCGTTCTTGTCTACAGTAAGATATCCACGAATGCGATCTCTCAAGTCGTCATTTGAAATCTTGGTCCTGGCATAGCCGAAAATGTAAACTTCGTGTGACTGCAAAAAACCCTGGCGATAAAGGTTAAAGAGTGCAGGGAAAGTCTTTTTCTTAGCAAGATTACCAGAAGCACCAAGAACAACAATAGATAGGCAACCATATTCCGACACAGGCAGTTCAGTATCTTTAACAACAGGGTCAGCTACATGATAAGTGGATTTATATCCACTTGGAGCATTCCATATCGGCTTAAATTGGTGTACTTGGACTCAAGTTTGTTGTAGTTTTGATGTGTTTTGCTTAATTGTGCAGGGTTGAAGAAATGTCGATTAAAGGTGTAGTTTCCGTCATTTTTGGAGCGTTAGGGGAGTTGATTGATGATATGGAATGGAGAATGGTGGCTAATGTCAATTCCTAAGAAGTATACAAGTCATTAAGAATGAAAGACGGAAGCTCATGCAAAAGGAACGGGAAGAAACGGTGAAAAAACGAAGAAAAATCAAGTTTTTGCAGAACGCAGCCATGCTGACAGCCCCGCAAGGCTGTCAGCGCCGTGTAGTACAGATTGGAGCCATGCTAACAGCGCCCCAAGGCTGTCGGCGCTGCGGGTTGCTGCGTGGTGTGCGGGTGAAAAATCAGCCCTGATTTTGTTTTGGCCATATCTTGAGTTCTAGAAGTCCGTTTGAGGCTCGTAAGCTGTCCACGCGAAGATAACGAGATTATCTATCATTCTAAGGTGGTCCAGAGGACCAATTACGTTTGGAATGTTCCAGAAAATCTGAAGAAAAGGCAGCTACGAATTTCCCTTTAAATCAGAATCAGTTTAGGAAACGTACTTCTATTATAATTCTGATTTGGTATTTTCGTGTTGGGCAAGATGTCTAGAGCCTATATAAACACATCCAACCCTTGTAATTTGTATTAGGAGGATCATCATCATTAGGAGTAGAACCATTACATATCAATTACTTAGATTTATTTGTATTTTTTTCATACTTTGTTTTTATCATGGTTTCACTTGATCCCATGATGACGAGAGGTTCGATTATGAACTAATCGTTGTCATGGGATTCTAATGGATTTATTTATGGAGCTTTAGTATCTTGATTGCTTTACAGATCTGTGTGTGATGTATATCTGATATCCTCGTATGGTAATGCTTACTTGATAGATGCGTCATGAACATCTAATTTGTTAATCTCTTGTGAAGCGAGATTTGTAGTTTTGTTAATTTGCTTTTTAGTTAATTTAGATAGTTAAAACCCATATTTGTTATTTGTCTTAGCAGTGCATAATAACCATACACTGTTGCATAGGTGCGTTTACTGAATTAAAACCATAACCAGATCTCTGTGGGAACGAACTTGACTTATATCTGTATTACTTGTGACCACGTACGCTTGCGTGATTTAGTGCAAACAAGTTTTTGGCGCCGCTGCCGGGGATCATCGGTGTTTTATTTTTGGTTTATGTGCTTGTCAATAGTGGTCGTTAGAGTTCACTGACTCGGATTTCTTTTTCTCATCTATTCTTGTATAGTTCGTTGGTGTTTCAGGTACTTGTCAGAGAGCGTTGACGTTGAAGATGGATTTTCTAACTTACTATGGAGTTCAGCAGGTGGCTAGTGTTTGTGAGCTATGTGCGGGCGCACATGAGACATATCAGTGCTGGAGCAACCAAGGTGGTATTCAACAGCCTCAGCAATGTGAGCGGTGTTTGGGCGTTCATGATCCCTCACAATATTGTTACTACGAAGGAGTTGATCCATATGTCACTTATGAGGAACAACCATATTTTCAATATCATCCTCAACAGTACCAGCAAGATGTTCCAGATATGTCATATTTCTTTGGTAGTGAAGAGTTTCAACATCAGCAACCTATTCCTACTTTTTAGTCAGATGAGGTTGATGATTTGAAGGAGATTAGGAAGGAGATTAGGATGCTTGTAGAGAATCATGAGAAGTCTATCAAATCTATGGGGACACTTGTTGCTCAAGTTTTGAGTGCCTTGGAACAAGAGAAACAACAATTCATACCAGAAGCAATTCCAGAAAATAACGATGACTTGGAGCAAGGTACAACATGCTTAATTGAGGAAGACAAATTCCAAGAGGAGGAGAGTGTTCACAAGCCATGTGAGGAATTTGATCATGTTAGGATGGTGGATGATTTGGAAAGGGCACTATTTGGGATAGACACTGCTGAGCTGCACAAATTTCAAAAATTGGTATGTGCGAACCAAGAGGTTGATTATGGGAAAGATGAAGGTCCTCTACTTGTCTCAGAGTTTAAAGATGGAGGTAGCGCATTAGAGCCAATGGAGGAAGTTCTCTTTGAGGAACCAAAGGCTTCAGCAACTTACATGTACCCTCCTCCATTATATTCAAGCAAAGCCCGCGAGTGTGTGTTGTTCTACAAATTGACAGATTTTGGGTCAATAGATGAAGGCATTGGACTAGGACATAGTTGTTACACGAATAGGCCAAACGAGGAGAAGGAGCAAAAAGTGTGCCGTCGAGATGACGATGAAGTATCGCGAATAGATGATCAGGCCAATTATTATCATCCTTAATGGAGGCTTGGAAGTAACGTCAAGCTATTGACGTTAAAGAAGCGCTTCTTGGGAGGCAACCCAAGGTATGTTTTCTACTTTCCCTCGTATTTGCTTCCATTCAATGAGGACATTGAATTTTTCAAGTTTGGGGGTGGTTTGAGGGATAAGTAGTGTATATAATTGTGATTGTTAGTCATTGTGTTCATGTAGGATTTCATGCTTGCATATTAGTAGTAGTAAATTATGCATTTATGTTCGTGTTATTTACGTTTGTTTCATATAGGACATTCTGTTTTTATGTTAGTATTTCATGTGAGTTCATAATAGTTGCATTTGCACCCATGCTTGATAGGAATTTTGTGTTGTTGACGCTTTTGATTGAGAAGTGATATGCTTTGTTCTTGTGCACACACATACACTAGTAAGTTGAAGCTAGTAGACTTATTGAATGTTGTAAATAATTAGAAGGACATGAATATGTGCAAGATGATTTAGTTTGCATGCTTTGAATACAAGTCAGTGCATTAGAGAGATTTTTGCTTGGGATTGAGTATGTTTTTCCACCAAGTGAGATTTTGAGCCTTATTGCATATTTGTTGCAAATTATTCGTTTGCTTGTGTGTCCACGGATTGTTTGCATTGTTAGCAGTTGTTTGAGGTCTTTCTTGAAACGCATGACATTATTTGACGATTAAAATGATAAAGGCAATTAGGAATTACCGCATATTTTCCCATATTACCACACCATATTTACATGATAAATTAGTTAACCCGTGAGCTTAATCCTATTTTTTCGATGACATACCACATTACTTGCCTAGACCTTTTCTTGTATTGGCCTTACATTAATTTGAACCCACATTGTCAAAGGCTAGTAGAGTGCTTAAGGGAGTAATAAGGTGTGCAAGGAGGGGTTTATTGTTGGTCTTACTTTGGGGGAAATATTGAAAATTGGGTTTGTTTACTTGATAGTCGGCATGTGTAATAAAATTGTGGGATCATTGTTATTGTTTATATTATTGTTTGTGTTATATTTAGCTCTCGAGAAAAGAAAAAAAAAGGAAAAGGAAAAAAAAAGAAGAAAGAAAAAAAATATATATTATGAGAGCATGTTTGTGTTTGTTGTGATCCTATTTTAGTCGACTAGTCGAGTGTTTGGTTTAGTAAAAATTATGTGGGGGGGGGGGAAATAGGGTGTTGTGTATGATTTATTATGGAACTTACTAGCTTTTGACACTTCACCTGATTTGGCTTATTTGACATACCTTGTCCCTACCCCGTTACAACCCAGATAAAGACCTTTTGATTATTGTCATTGATGTATGTTGTGTTAAGAGTTAGATTGATACCAAATGTCAAGCATGCTTATGATTTTGTTGGAATTGAGTGATACACTTACCCTTGTTCTTGAGTGAATATTCTTTTGTGAGTGGATTGTAAGTGTTTGCTTGTTTTTGCGTATGAGATCCCGAGTTTTGACTCAAAGATGTACTCTTGTAGGCTTAGCATGTTTACTAAATTATTCTTACACTTGACATGGGCTTGTGAGAACTTATGCATGTTCATTGAGTAGACTATATGAATACTTGCACTTTCGACACCAAGACATTGCGGTATTTACTTTGATTCTTAAGTTGATATGGCATGAGAGGATTTGAAGGTATGGTAGGATATTAGTGCTAGATTATTTGCATTTTCATATTAGTTGCATTCATGCATTGCATTGCATTGGATTTTGTGGGTACATTCGCTATAGGCCCTCACGAGACCTTACTCGTCCACTAGGGCTGCCTAGGGGTTTAAAGGGCTTGTTGCATATGCCAAATGCAACCGTGATCACCTACGGAAGTGGTACTAGTTAGTTAGTTAGTGTAGTTGTTTATGCTTGAGGACAAGCATCGGTTTAAGTTTGGGGGTGTGATAAGTGGATTTATATCCACTTGGAGCGTTCCATATCGGCTTAAATTGGTGTACTTGGACTCAAGTTTGTTGTAGTTTTGATGTGTTTTGCTTAATTGTGCAGGGTTGAAGAAATGTCGATTAAAGGTGTAGTTTCCGTCATTTTTGGAGCGTTAGTGGAGTTGATTGATGATATGGAATGGAGAATGGTGGCTAATGTCAATTCCTAAGAAGTATACAAGTCATTAAGAATGAAAGACGGAAGCTCATGCAAAAGGAACGGGAAGAAACGGTGAAAAAACGAAGAAAAATCAAGTTTTCGCAGAACGCAGCCATGCTGACAGCCCCGCAAGGCTGTCAGCGCCGTGTAGTGCAGATTGGAGCCATGCTGACAGCGCCCTAAGGCTGTCGGCGCTGCGGGTTGCTGCGTGGTGCGCGGGTGAAAAATCAGCCAGAATTTCTGATTTTGTTTTGGCCATATCTTGAGTTCTAGAAGTCCGTTTGAGGCCCGTAAGCTGTCCACGCGAAGATAACGAGATTCTCTATCATTCTAAGGTGGTCCAGAGGTCCAATTACGTTTGGAACGTTCCAGAAAATCTGAAGAAAAGGCAGTTACGAATTTCCCTTTAAATCAGAATCAGTTTAGGAAACGTACTTCTATTATAATTCTGATTTGGTATTTTCTTGTTGGGCAAGATGTCTAGAGCCTATATAAACACATCCAACCCTTGTAATTTGTATTGGGAGGATCATCATCATTAAGAGTAGAACCATTACATATCAATTACTTAGATTTATTTGTATTTTTTCATACTTTGTTTTTAACATGGTTTCACTTGATCCCATGATGACGAGAGGTTCGATTATGAACTAATCGTTGTCATGGGATTCTAATGGATTTATTTATGGAGCTTTAGTATCTTGATTGCTTTACAGATCTGTGTGTGATGTATATCTGATATCCTCGTATGGTTAAGCTTACTTGATAGATGCGTCATGAACATCTAATTTGTTAATCTCTTGTGAAGCGAGAGTGGATCTTGAGATTTAGAACTTGCCATGCTTGCATAGGATAGGTTGATGTTTTAACATCATGATTTGTGGCATGATTAGAGATAATATGGTACCCTATGTGATCAATGTGGATAACTTGTTCTTCAACCGTTATGTTTTCAAATTCTATAGAGATATAGGGTCTAAGCATAATTGGTGTCAATTCATCTTCTATCTCTTTTGTGGATGTATGTTTAGTTTGGTATTCGTATACTGAGAAGTAGCGTATACTTGTTTCGTGTTATTCGATCAGATATCATAACCATTGCATATAGTGATTAAAGGCGTCAGATCTAAGCGAAGTATTTAATGAAGTTAGGATTCCATGGTTTTTCTTGCAGAAGTAATTAGATTTCAATTCTTGCTAGTTAGTTAATTTGTAGTTTTGTTAATTTGCTTTTTAGTTAATTTAGATAGTTAAAACCCATATTTGTTATTTGTCTTAGCAGTGCATAATAACCATACACTGTTGCATAGGTGCGTTTACTGAATTAAAACCATAACCAGATCTCTGTGGGAACGAACTTGACTTATATCTGTATTACTTGTGACCACATACGCTTGCGTGATTTAGTGCAAACACTACACTTTCGGATAAAAATACCTCGCCGAAACCATGGGTTATTACCTATGTTGACCAGTTCACACCAGAGTTCCCGAGTAAAAACTTATTGAAATCAATATAGCTGCCAAAATTTCGCAATTAAATGTCAAGCACGACACACGGTCAGTGCTTTCTCAAACTTCACTGCTAATCCGAATAATGGATTAACCTTAAAGATTAGAAAAAAATTTATTCGACGATACGAATAATGTATCATTCGCTTTGACAAAGGAGGTAGTTATCTCGAACTAATGAGCATAACTATATTTATCAAGAAAATATAATTTAAGGTATTCAAAACGAGCGGAATCACCAACGGTCAGCAACCGAATAATCATCAACAATTTTAACGAAGTAGACGCTTCAAGAGGTATAACTTGATTATCAAGAGTTAAAATAAAATAAAATAAAATAAAATTTTACCATTTTAATAAATGGTTCGAACTATGAACCATTACCCAATGTCAAGAAAAGTAGTTGAATTTAAGAGATAAATTCAACTTGTAGGAATAAATATTTAGCTATTTCGAAGCAATAAGACATGTTTCAGCCGAATAATATTAAAGAGTCATCCCGATCAATGAGACCGACTAATATTTTTAAATGTCATCTTTCTCGCAAAAAGGATTTATAATTAATTTTTTTCGATAGATATATCAATCCAACATTTGAAGTAAATTTTTGAGTAACCAACAATTTCACCAAAACCACAACAATAAAATCCTTGAGAACAATAATGTTCATAGGAATCTCATAAATTCTTTAGGAGATAAGGGATAGAGTGAACTCGCCTCAGTCTTTGTGCTATCTCAAACCCACTTAAGACTTACTCTCTGAAATTCCGTAGTAGACATCAACAGTCTCAAGGTCTTTCATCCACTCCAGCGCAACCATCTCACGCGAGCACTCAAATCTTAACTTACTAATTGGTACTATATCCAATAGTCCAACAAGAACTCTATATGAGCTTTGACGTTCCTTTCTTAGCTATACACACTCCTACACACTCTCGTTTCTAGTTTTCTATAACCTCAGCTCTGATACCATTCTGTAACGCCCCCAAATCCGAGGTCATGAGATTTGGTCGTTACCCGAAAATCCTCAAAATATAATCACCTGTTTAATAACACAATATTCCTTGTAATTGTCCAAAATTGAAATATAACATATGTGACCCCAATTTTCCAAGATCTTTTAGGTTATAGTGCTAGAAACAAGAATCCAAATTCCATTAAATAAAAAACTTTCTTCATTACAACAATCTCATTAATTAAATCTTAAATCACTGGTATAACTTCGATAAGAAGTATACCAGGCCAACTAATCTAATAAGTAATAATAATAATTAGAATCCAACTTATGAAATAGATCTTACACTAGATACAGACCTCCCGAGTCAAGTCATCTTCAAAATAGCGTTTGTCTCTTCCCTTTCCGAATTACGCGTAAGTCTTGCCAAATTACTTTACTGAAAAGTTAGAATTTCGAAACTAGCAAGTATGAGCGGAAAAAATGCTCAGTAAGTGTGTAGTAAAATAGGAATATTAATAAATCATTGCTAATAAAAATAGATATCTTCTATCAAAAGCTCAAATCACAAGATAAGTATTTTGAATCTAAAATCTTTCAACACAGAATGGATTGAAATAGAGTATAAAAGGAGTATTTTGACATGATAGGTTCAGTGTTCTACTAGTGGGATCCCGACTAGCTAAACAATTGGTTTAGTTTTACTTCCAACAAGGAAGTGTCATAGACTCACAATATCATTATAGAAATAGTCAAATTTTCAACAGTAATTCATCAACAAATCATCGATATTTAAAAGAATATTTTAATCGAATTTTCAACAATAAGGTAGGTACGATATATACTTACTCATCAGTATCGGTAACGCAATTAAAGAAATAACTCACTTGAACGATAAGTGAGAGATAGTAACACTTGCCTCTAGTCCTTAGCTATTACGTAACATCGCAGTAATACTATTTTCTGCTTCTATTTTATGGCATCACAATCTTCTATTCCAATCATGCATTGGTATGACGCTCTTGCGACTTCCACGTGTCTGATCTGCCAATATCGAGCCCGCGCGTCAACTTCTATAGTTAAACATAATACGGTAATTCAGTCTCCAGACGAAAATTCTAATATTTTATAAACGCTTATAAACTCAACTCGAATGTATTAACCATGCTTCAGTTAGGAACTCTCGAATCAATATCTATGTAATATAAACAACTAACACAGTGAATATCAAAATAAAATTGTTGTTGTTGGTACTTAACCCTATAATCGATTCTCTCCTTTAAAACAGGGTATCCTATTCAGAGTCTCTGAATGAAATCCATCTAATTAAATAGTACATCTCGATACGGTCGCGTCCATATATTACACATCAATTTCAAACTTGGGGAAGTATTTTAATTAATTAAAATACTCTTTATTCCTTAGAAATGATCATTTAATAATCAATTTATCAAATAAAATATGTAACTCCATTATTCTTCATCCTTAAATCAAATAAAAATCTCCATAAAACTCCTAATATTATCCCAAAGCCAGATAAAATTACTCCCTCCAAAAATCAACCTTCCATCATTTATAAAAATTCCTCAAAGTCTCAATTTTAATCATTTTCCGAATTTAATAACTAATTCATCCAATTACTCCTACCACTTCCAAATATCTTATAAATTACTACATTTCTTCCTTGATTTAATAACTAATTTTCAGAATTTTCTACGATATCCACTATTTAATATAATTTAACCAACTCTCCAAATTCCACAAAGTAACTTAATAAATCCTTTTATTCTATTCTTAAAATAAAATTCATATATCCATTTCCCTTTCTCATAAAATTATCCAAAAATTATCTAATGTTCCTCATAAAATCCTCAAGCAAAATAAAATCATGATTTATGAAATCCAACTTCCCCACTATTTTAACAAAGTCCTCCAAGTACCACTTTTTATTAAGCTTAACTTTTTTTTAATGTCACTCTTGTTATCCCCAAAATTAAAAATTACTCCTTTAGTAAGTACTAATTTTATGGGTTTATTTATACAACCATTACCCACTCCATTTCATCCACCCATTCCTATTATTAAAAAAAATGATTCATCTTATTATAAACAAGTTTCTAATTATCAAACAATTAATGATTTACTATGAAACACCCTTGTACCTCTACACTAGCTGACCAGCACTACCCATCAGCGTCTACTCCGTCCTCATGCCCTGTTTCCTCCCTGTCTCTCTTATTCTCCCTTGTTAATTCTCTCCAACTCCCTATCACGTTCAGGCACCCTTGCTCAAACATACGCTTATAACACATGTACATGATTTTAACTTATACACGGACACACCACCATGACCTCTTTCCTATTCTTTATCTGTTATATCTCTATTAACCTCCAACTACAACCCAGGCCAAAACACGTATACTCATGTCCTTTATATAAGAATTTACTTATACCTACTTATGTTATTACAAGCTACAACAATTATAGAACACAAGCAGGGCTGGTGATCATAAAATAAGTAACCAAAAGATTAAAAATAAATAAAACTCAATTGTTCTTACCCATGTGATCAACCAGTAAAATCCCACCTTAATCTCTGATTGCAGCAGCTTAGTTGAGACCTTAGTAATATGGATCTTAAAACAAATCTTTAACTACGGATGTATTAAATCTGATCTTGCATGCTCCTTGAGCACATGTTTTATTCGTAAATGCTTATCTTCTTGACCCTTTTCTGATGATGTCATAGGGGGAGAAGAACATGAATACATGAGGATAAAAAGGGCTATAATGTTATATGTTGGATTTATCAACTAATGTTTCATGCAGGGATGTGTCATGTTTATATCTTATTGCATATGATGAATTATGCTAACCTGATTATATGATGAGATATTATGTTAATCAGGGGGAGCATTGTTTTAGGGGGAGCAACATAGTCTCTCTGATGTATTCAAGTATGTCATCATCAAAAAGGGGGAGAATGTTTCCGTGATATTTTGATGATGAATACAAATGTTGCATCGTAATACTTCATGTGTATTTATCTAATCTTGTTTGCAGGAAGTATTGATCAATGATTAAGGGGGAGCTTTTAGCTCAATCACATATTGGTATATAATCATCAAAAAGGGGGAGATTGTTACCCTAGTGGATTTTGATGTTATATACAGCAAGCTGATTGCTTATCTTGTACTAGTTTTACTATATTTAGCTTACCATTATATGATTGAATCACTTGATGTATCATATGCATATATATGTGTTTGCGTATAAGTATACTCTCAGGTAACTTGGTTGATGATATGGAAAGGCAAAGATTTAAAGCTATCTATCTGTTCAGCTCGCCAGAACCAAAACAACAAGCTGATATGAACTCGCCAGAACCAAAACAGCAAGCTGACATGAACTCGCCAGAACCAAAACAGCAAGCTGACTTGGACTTACCAGAAGCTGTTCTTAGTCAAGTTTGATTTCGAAGATTTCTTGAAGATTGCTTAAAGATCAGAGATTGGCTAGGATTAAATATGTAAGGACTCTATTATATAATATATAGTATATATAATTAATAGAGCTCAAATCTTTTTCGAAAATCTGTTCCTTATTTAGTGGGATTGTGATTTATCTTTCCTTATCCTTTCAAAACAGATTTTCACTACTAGAAAAACAACAAAAGACATCGCACATTAGACATCAGTCGGAAAAACCACCGATGTTAAAACAGTTTTTTACATCACTTGTTAAGAAAGTGATGTCTTTTTAGAACTTTACATCAGTCAATAAGGAAAACGATGTCTAATCCCTTCTTTTAAAAAAAATGAAACTCGCGAGACATCAGTTAGTTAAGGAAGTGATGTCTAAACCCCTTTTAAAAATAATTCACGCGCCCCTCAAATTTTCCCCCTTATAATAATTTGTTTTCCCCCTACACAAAATTATTAGCCAATTTTTGTTCCCCCTCCCAGCAATTACACAAAATCAATTTCCCCCTCCCCCTTATTAATTTTCAGACAAAATCAAAATCATAAAAACATTAAAACAAAATCTCACATCTCTCTCTCCCGACTCACCTCTCTCTCTCTCAGAACCCTAAATCTCTCACAGCTCTCTCTCGTTCTCGCGATACTCACAGATCTGGGATCTCACAGCTCGAAGGCTCACACTCGAATAACCGAAATCTCCAAAGCTCGTAACCGGAATCTCGAAGCTATACAACCGGAATCTTTGAAGCTCGATTTTTGTTCAATTCACTACTCGAAGCTCATTATTCAAAGCTCGCATGGTTGATTTGGTAAGTGGCTAAGCTTGAATGTGTATGTATCTCGAATTACTTGGAATTAATTTTAATTTGGGGGTTTTTTAAACTTAAAACCCTAATTTTATTTATGTTAATTGTTCTTTTGTTTGGGTAATATGCTTGTTTGGGTAATTGCTCTCTTGTTTATATTAATTTAAATTTAATTGTTTGTATTTGTATTCTGGATTGTATGGGTTGTTGCCTAATTTATATTGTATGTTGTACTAAACTTGTTGCTTCTGCATTTATGTGTGTAATTGCTTCATTTGACGTAAAGTTTTTGGTGTATATATGTGCATACAAAGCCCTTAATCAGAACATACATGCCAATTGAAGCTCCTAATCAAAATGCACATGTATTTTAGAGCTTAATGTTTAAATTTTAGCGAGATTATGCTCTGTTAAATGTATATTAGATGTATGCATAGATTATGCTCTGCTAGATAAATGTCAATTAGATTTTTGCTCTTTTGCTAGATTAATTGATCGTCTAGTTTCTCATTAAGGAAGCAGAAATGACTTCTTTTATAGCTATGTTCTGCGTTCGACTCTTTCTTTTCTTGACTTTCCAAGTCATGGAAGCATATGATCCCACAAAAGGATTCATTTCTTTGCCCTTCAATACATCTGTTTACCACATTCAGATGCCATACGACAAGCAAAAAAATCAACGATACAGCTTCAAGAATGGAGTTCACAAATTATGGGTATTTGCCAATGATAAACCTCATATCACAACTAGCCACACAAAGCCGAGGATTGAGATTGCTATCCTAGTAAGTGATCTTTGCTAACACGATTATAATAACGTACATTTACTAAATTACATGTTAAAAGGTTTATGATTTTGTGTTTCTTAAAATTTGATCACAGGGATAAGGTTACTCCTCAGGAATATGGGAATTTGCAGGAGATGCATATGTTCCAAAAGGGACAACATGTGCGTCCATAATGAAAGTATTTGGAGCAACTACACCCCATGCCTCAACTCTCATGCTTAGAGTTTACAATGGCAATCTCAGTACAATGATTGTCTGACAAGGCAAATGTTCGCATATATGGTAAATTGATAATATGCATGTGTGGTTGCAATTAAGGATATGTGAGTATTCTTCACTCATAACATAAAATACAATTGATAATGAATAATGTAAAAACAAGTCCTTTAAAGGCTCTTTTATTAACAAAATAAGTTTCCAGAGGCCTTGAATTCTTTTTTGATATAACTGCTAGAGTGTGAAGTGTCCGGTTGCAACATGCCTCAAGTCCACACGTACTGGTTCAAATATTATGTTACTAAATTAGTTTGTGTTAGTCTTACTCATTACTCAACTTGACTAACCAACTTTTTCCAGCTATAGCTGCTATTGATTTTCTTTACACCCAGTTTTATGTTTTTACTTCAGTGTGCACCATTCAAGCCCTTCTATTGTTGGTGCAGACATATAAGGATTCTCTATTTGTAGCTGGTGCTAGCATTTCATTGGTTGATTCAGTGGTAAAGCCTCATTCTAGCATGTTTGCCTATTGATAATTGTTGACTGTTTCCCATGCCTGCACCAAAGTATTATTTTACTTATTAAATATAATTTATGTTACAATATTTGTAGGATAGCCTTTTGAAAGTTTTACGTTTACCCAATGTAATACAAGATGGTTCTGCTTGTGTTTAAATACACTGCTAATGACGTAATATGTTCATATCATCATAGGTAGCTGCATCAAGAATTGGGAAGGAGCCTCCCACTGGTTTTGCTCTTATACGACCTCCAGGACAATATGCTGTTCCAAAAGGGCCCATGGGTTTTTGTGTTTTCGGAAACATTGCTGTTGCAGCTCGCTATGCTCAGCAAATTCATGGATTAAAGCGAGTGTTCATCATTGATTTCGATGTTCACCATGGCAATGGAACCAATGATGCCTTTTATGATGACCCAGATGTATTCTTTCTTTCAACTCACCAAGTAAGAGTTAAGTGTTCACATTATAATTATTTCTTACAACTCAAAAGCGAATGCAATGCTCTGGCACCTCTAAATTGATAAAGTAAATGTTTTTCTCACACTAAGGAGGCATGATAAATTATTATATCTTAGTTGAAAATTATAAACCTAATGGTTTGTTCCTGCTGAATTGAGAAAGAAACATGCATGGTGGGAAGACTTGGCAGCCAAGACACACCCCTCTTTTATGGTCTTGTTAACTAATTGCATGCCCGACTTTAAGTAAATACTACTCCATTATTATTTATTTGTCTATTACTTATAAATTATAGCAGCTGGGTAATATTATATGACCTGTGGCATAAGACTTAGTTGCAAGTTAGTACATTAATTATATTTGTTTAATTGTGTGTGTATAATGTTTGAGAATGACAATACAGAGTTAATTTCTTTATGTCATGCATTGGCAATAGTATTTTTTGTAGTGAATTGTTTGTTAAGATATAATAATTTGTAGTTCTTTTACAGAACATATCACTAGTTGTTACTTCTTCAAATACATCTTTATGTATTACAGGCATGTGACACAACATCGATCTCTTTGACAGGTGGCTGTGATTTATTCATGCGCTATGTTACAAGAACTTCAGCTCTGGAATATGAGGACTTCAATTCAGCCAAATCACGCCTCCTGGAACGTGCAGAGAAGTTTGGGATGAATTATATAGTTTGGAAATATGTTTAGTAGTTGGTTTTGATTTATGTAGTTTGTTTGGATTGGTGGATGATGTAATTGGAATCTTAGTAAATTAATGAATGTTTGGTTTTGCGACATTGGTTTGGTTCTTTAGTTTTGGTATGGTAATTTAGTTTTTGGATGAATGTTTGATTTTTGGGCATTTCATTAAAATAGGGGATTTATGAATTACAAAAAGAAAACTAACATCACTTTACAAATAAAGAACTGATGTAAAATATAAACAAAGAAGACATTTTACACAAAAGAACTAATGGACTGATGTCATAAGCAAACAAACATATCAGTCACCTAGTAAAGAACCGATGTTAAAGTACATAATAGACATCAGATCTTTTAAGGAAATGATATCTTAAAGGCTTATAGACATCGGCTAAAAAGCGATGTCTAAGACCCCTACTTTTTACATCGCATGCAAAGACATCGCTTGTATTTTCAAAAGACATCAGCTAATAAGCGATGTCTAAGGCAGTTTTTCTAGTAGTGTTTACTCAATCTTTTACTTATCTAAACATTCCATAACAGCCCAGATTCGTTCATATCTTTTTATAGCTGTTGGAATTTGATTTATCATATATATACTATAGTATATATATATCAAAATAAGTTTGTTGGAGATTCAAATCATTTCAAACATTTTATATTCAAAACCTCTAACTAATATAGCTGTTGGTGAGTGTTTTATGCAATCAAATCTTTTTGATATATCAAATCTTCAACTAGCTGTTTGTGTGTTTTCATATATATTCACTTACAACCTTTCTTGTAAGTAACCAAGCAAAACACAACTACAAGTTTGAGACTTTCTTATACACGTTTCTATCATCTCTCTCAAACACCATTCTTATAAACTCTGAGCTTTATTGTTATATACACTTATATTATATAAGAGAGTTTATAGCTTGAGTTGTAATGCTCGAACATCTTTTTTTGGATTGTATTGTTCAATTTGTATTGAATAGTTGTTGTACAAGTTTGGCTTAAGGTTTTGGGTGGGTTGAACTAGACTAGGGAAGGATACTTTGGAAGTATTGCTTAGAGAGTTAGTTCAGCACAGCAAACAGCAAGCCATTTGTCAGCAGGATTGGTAAGGATTAGTTGTTGGACACATTGGCTAGGGAACAAGGGTTTGGTGAACGTTGCTAGAGAAGTATAATTGGGAAGTATAGCTTAGAGAGCAGGTTCAGAACAGGTGTTCAGCAAGCCATTTGTCAGCAGCTGGGATATAAGGGAGATATATTATTGTATCTTGTAATTGGTTTATTTTGTTGATCAATAATATATTCTCTTACCAAGTTGGTAAGGGACCAGAACGTAGACCATAGGGGATTAGGGGTCGAACCTGGCTAAAAGTTTCTTGTGTTCTTTATTTTTCTGCACCTTACTGTTTCTCCACTTTACTTTACTTACTGTCTTTACATTCAGCATACTGTTTGCATTCAGCGTACCATTTGCATAAGTGAAAATTGAAATCAGTAAGTTGTTTCTGGTAATTCTTAAAATTGGACTTAGTTAGCCATATACACCTATTCACCCCCCTTTAGGTGTGCATTTTCATTTGGTATCAGAGCTTTGGTATACTAACAATTCTGTAACAGGAAAGTATTCGATCATAATGGCTGAAAACTATCCCAAAGGAAAATCTGATTTTAGGCCTCCACTTCTTCATGGCACACACAACTACCACTGGTGGAAAAGCAGCATGGAAACTCACTTATCCAGAGATCCATTAGTTCTGAGAGTTGTGCAAAAAGGTCCATATGTCTTTCTTGATAAAAATGGCAAGCCAAAGGTGTTAAATATAATTGATGTGAATTTAATCAGTGTTTAAGTGTTATAGTGAATAATCAGAGTTTAGCTGGAAGCGGTCAGAGTTTAGTTAAACGCTGACGGATGGAAGCTCGATAGAGTTTGTTAAACTCTGTCTGGTGGAAGCGTCTACTGGTCAATAGAGTTTAAAGAATACTTGAAGATAATTATGGAAGCAATATCTTTGAAGATTGGATAGCTGTCAAAGAGATTGTGTTGACTAAGGAGAAGTGTAGCAACCGTAATTGATATCAATTGTATAGTTGATTTATAGGAATATCAATTTTACGATTGTACAGTAGCTATATGTTTTTTAAATACAGTTAGGTTAACCCTAGAAGGGTATCGAACAACGAAATATCATTCATTGTAACCTAAGCAGCTCTTTGTGATAGTTTACATCACTGAGAGAGGAATTATTAATTCCAAACAGCTTTTAATTATTAAAACTTGTGTTCTTGTTAATCGCTCATACAAATCTTGATTATATTTGTGTACTCGGCCTAACAAGTGGTATCAGAGCCAATCTGTTACTTAATACAGTTTAAGATCCACACACAAAACTATAATCAATGGCAGAGATTCCTCCTCCAACAGGTCTAGGTTCTGAGAAGGCTTCTACTACTGTGAGTCGTTATGAGACTATTAGGGTTCCTATTCTGAGACCAGTAGATTATGCTATCTGGAAGGTAAAGATGACTATGTTTCTGGAAGCTACAGATCTAGAATATCTTGACAGAATTTATGAAGGTCCTCATAAGCCTACCAAGCTATCTGCTGCTACTGCTGGTCAAGAGGCTAAAACAGTTCCAAAAGAAAAGAAGGATCTGACTCCTAGGGATATTTCATCTATTGCTAAGGATGCAAAGGTTAGGCATATACTTCATAGTGCTTTAAATAATGTCATGTCTAATAAAGTGATTAACTGCACTACTGCCAAAGAAATCTGGAATGCTCTTGAAGTTAGGTGTCAAGGAACTACTGCTATCAAGAAGAATAGAAGGAACATACTCACACAGGAGTATGAGCACTTTGAGGCAAAGTCTGAAGAAACCATGACAGAAAAATTTGACAGATTCCGTAAACTGCTCAATGATTTGTCATTGGTAAATAAAGAGTATGATCTAGAAGACTCAAATCTCAAATTTCTTCTTGCTCTACCTGAAAAGTGGGATGTGAAAACAACCACTATTAGAGACAATTATTATCTTGCTAATACTGAGATTGATGAAATCTATGGGTTGCTCAAAACTCTTGAATTGGAAATGGAACAGAGAAACAGAAGATCAAGCAAGAAGGCAAAGTCTGTTGCTCTTAAGGTTGAAGAGAAAACTGTGAAGAAAGAAGCATCAAAGAAGAAAGCTAAGGGAAAAGCTTAGCTATATATTATGAAAGTGAGTCATCAGATTCTGATGTTGACTCAAACACTGATGAATCATCTGATTCTGAGGATGATGAAGAGATGAGAAAAATGGCTGTCTTGATGGTGAAGACTTTCAAGAAGATGGGTTTCAAGAACTTTAAGAAGGTAAACAGGTTCTCTAGAGATTCAACTTCAGACAGGAAGAGTTTCAGAAAGTCTGAGAGAAAGAAGACTAAATCTGGGAAGAAAGATAAGTCTAAGATTCAATGCTACAAGTGTAAGGGGATGGGTCACTATGCTCCTGAGTGCAAGAAGGGTAAAACTGAAAAGGCACTCATCACAAAAGGCAGAGATTGGGCAGACACTTCAGACTCAGATGGGGAGGTCAACTATGCTCTCATGGCTTCTATTGAAAATGAATCTGAGGACTCTGAAAACAAGGTACCCTTAACTACTTATGCTTATAATACTGATAATATATCTGAATTAAGAATTTATCTTAAGGCATTGCATATCAGTTATAGGGATCAGACTTTAGAGAATGAGAGAATTAAAACTGAGAATTCTGAACTTAAAGAGAGAAATAAAATTGTTGAAGAAAAACTTGAAAACATGCAACATGTTCAGAAAGAAAGAGATGATGCTGTTTATCTAGAACAAGAGTTGCTAGGCAGAGATATAACCAACTAGAATCTGAATTGGAAAAGGCAAAACACATAATTAAAACTTGGACTGATTCTGGAAAAGACACTAATGAGGATTTTCAGTCAGACACAGTTGGTTTAGGTTATAGTGAGGGAGATGAACTTAGGTTTCAAAATCAAGTCAAAATTAGAACTCATCTTCCTACTACAAAATTTGTTCTTGGAGTAAATGAACCTAAGTCTGAAACTGAAAAAGAAAATGTTAAGAAAGAACCAGTAAAAACTAGTGTTAAACAAGTTAATATTTGTTTAATGACAGATAACCAACTCAAGCATAGGCTTAAGGAGTTAAAATCTATTAAGAAACAGAAAGTGTATAGAAAGAACAGAAATGGTAAAGTAGGCATTTCTCAAGGTAATTATCCAATGCTTGCTACTTTTGCTCCAAGAAAGACATGTCATAACTGTGGTAGCACTAACCATCTTGCTAGCTTTTGCAAGAAGAATAAAAATATTAATTCTTTACCTTCAAAGTCTGAAGTAAAGAAAGATAATGTTAGTGCTAGACCACAGACTTTATACAAACATTGTGGAAGTACTTGGCATTCTATTTATACTTGCAGGGATTATCATGCTATTTATCATAATTACTATGAACTTAAACCCAATTTGAAATGGGTTAAGGTTAATTCTGCAAGTGTAAACTCTGAAAGTGTTAGCTTAAACTCTGATAATGTGAATTCCGCTGCAAAAGCTAACAAAGTTAAGAAAGCCAAAGGATCCAAGAAAGTATGGATCCTTAAAACTGACCTTCAGTAAATGTTTGTGATTGCAAGGCATCAGGGAGAGTTCCCTAGTCGTGGACAATGGATGTTCCGGACACATGACTGGAAATAAAGCCCTGCTATCAGAGTATGTGGAGAAGGCTGGCCCAAAAGTTTCCTATGGAGATGGCAACGCAGGACATACTCTGGGATATGGCAATATCAATCTTGGAAGTTTCATCATCACAAATATAGCTCTGGTTCCAGGACTCAAGCATGATCTGCTATCTGTGAGTCAAATCTGTGACAGAGGATATCATGTAGATTTTCAGCCTGAATATTATGAAATCATCAGTAAATCTACAGGGAAAGTTGTTCTAGTTGGAAACAGGCACAATATATCTATGAAATAAAGTTGTCAACAAACTCTGATGGCAAAGCAGTGTGCCTGTCAACAAGAATGTCCAGTGAAGAGAGTTGGAAGTGACATAAGAAACTTTCTCATTTGAATCTAAACAACATCAATGAGTTGATTAGAAAGAATCTTGTTAGAGGACTCCCTAAATCTTTATTAAATTTTGATGGCCTGTGTGATTCTTGTCAAAAGGCCAAACAAAGGAAGTCATCTTTCAAGAGCAAGACTGAATCTTCAATTGTTGATCCTTATCACCTTCTACATGTTGATCTCTTTGGACCATTGACTGTAATGTCAATTGGAAGAAAGAAATATGCTTTAGTCATTGTTGATGAACACACCAGATATACATGGGTGTATTTTCTAGCAAAGAAGTATGAAACTGCATTAACTCTGATGGAGCACGTAAAGCTGCTGGACAAAGGATCAAAACACAAAGTCAAGATAATTAGGAGTGATAATGAAACTGAATTCAGAAATTCAATAATGGAAGAATTCTGCAAAAACAGAGGAGTGAAGCAAGAGTTTTCTGCACCTGGTACACCACAGCAAAATGGTGTAGTTGAAAGAAAGAACAGAACCTTGATAGAAGCTGCCAGAACTATGCTTGATGAAGCAAAATTGCCAACCTATTTCTGGGCAGAAGCTGTACAAACTGCTTGTTTTACTCAGAATGCTACTCTGATCAACAAGCATGGAAAAACACCATATGAGATAGTGAGTGTGACGCCCCCAGATTGATATGTCAAATTATACCTAACCGCAAGCGCACGGTGTCTATTGCTAGTACAGATGGCAAGCGGGTCGAATCCACAAGGAGACAGGTTCTACTAATTCCTTTTCAGTTATCGCTAATTGTTTCAAGGGTCAAACGATTATTGAAGAATTATTAATTAACTAATTAAACTAGATTAACACTAATTAAACAGATGATAAACAAATTATTTAAAACCTAGGGCAATCAGGTCCACCATGCTTACACAATTGGCTCTTAAGCTAAAGCAATCAATGTGATCCTATAACTAGAGTATGTTAATCTCTTTCAAGCATTAACACTCTCGAAACATTCAACACAATTAACCACTTTTAGTAATTCAATCAATCAGGTAATTAGAGTCAAGTTAATCTCTTCCAAGAATTAACGCTCTCAGAAATCCAATGATGCTTCCGCACTCAAATTCAATTCTGCTAATCGTATGTGTGCCTCTAGTAAGTAAATCTCTCGATCCATACCCCTATTTGCATATAATTAATCCATGATATTGGCCAATTACACAAATTAATGATTAAAACATATCAATCAGAATTAACCATAACCAATCAAACCACTATGAAAATCATGCCAATATTAGTGCAAACATGGCTTCCCTTTAAGCCCTAGAAATAACTACTCGCTAATAATTAAACAAGTAAAACAACTAGTAAAACAATAAAACATAATTAAACTAATAAGAACAAAGAAAAGATTAAGAGAACAAAACCTTCAAACTTCAATGTTGTCACCCAAAAGAAGAGTCATGGTGTTTCTCTACATCTCCAATTAATAATAATACTCATCTACTCTAAACTATATTCTCTGATCTAATATTACATCCTTTTTCTCTTCCCTAAAATAATACCCTAGACGTGTTTATATAGGCTCTAAAAGTCTTGCCCAATAAAAGTATTTTAATACACTAAATAAATTACAAGTAGGATTCCATAACTGAATAGAATTCCTTAATTAAAATTCGTAACTACTTTTTCTCCTCTGTTTCTGGGCTCTTCTAGTTGGATTTTCCTTACTGGACCACCTCTGAATTAAAGATAATTTTACAAGCTTCGCGTGGACAGTAAGATCGTCAAATTCTGACTTCTGGAACTCAAGATATGGCCCAAACAGTGCAGGCAGCCCGTATAGCCCAATAATACGAATTTTCTCCTATTTTATCTCCAAAATAGCTCTTTTTGCTCCAAATCCTTCCAAGTCATGAATTCTTTATTTCCTACAATAAAACAATCAAATATATTAAATAAAAATCCAAATCAATGCAAAACACAATAAATATGAGAATAAAATCATCTAAAATATATATAAAAATATACTCTATCAAACATCCCCACACTTAGCATTTGCACGTCCTCGGGCAAATAAGTGAAATAAAAACTAAGTCCTAACAAACATCACTTTCGTAGATGACACGATTGCATTGAGCATATGCAACAAGCCGTTAAACCCCTAGGTAGCCCTAGTAGGACGAGTGTTGTCTCGTGAGGGTTTATAGTGAATATACCCACAAAATTCATCTAACCATGCAAAAGATCAATGCTAACACAACACCACACACACAAGTCCTCTCATGCCACATCAACTTAAGAATCAAAGTAAACATACGATGTCTTGGTGTCGAAAGTGCAAGTATTCACATAGTCTACTCAACCAACATGCAGAAGGTCATAAAAATTCATGTCAAGTGTAAAAATCGTTGGTAATCATGCTAAGCCCACAAGAAATACATCTTTAAGTCTAAACCCGGGATCTCCTATGCCAAAACAAGTAATAACTCACCTTTCACTCAAAAACGAATATTCACTCAAGAACAAGGTTAAGTGTATCACTCAATTCCAACAAAATCATAAACACAACTTGACACTCGCAATCAATCTCACTCTCAACACAACATACATCACTGATGACAATCAAAAGGTCTTTATTCGGGTTGTAGCGGGGCTAGGGACCAGGTATGTCAAGTAAAGCTAAAACAGGTTAAATGTCAAAAGCTAGTACCCGACAATAATCATTATTCAATTCCCTTTCTATTAAAACAAATACTTCCCCACACTTGGATTTTTCAATAACCCTTACATAATCACTTGACTAGTCGAATGAAGAAGGATCATACAAACGTAAGAATGCTCTCAAATTTATTCATTTTTTTTTCTTTTTTTTTCTTTTTTTTTTTCTGTTTTTTTTTCTCTGAGAGCTAAGGAATAAGCACAATGATCCATAGATTTTATTATGAATTTCGACTAGCAAGCATCAACCCAAAATCAATATTCCCCAAAAGTATGATCATCAATAACCCCCCCTTTTATGAACACCTTATCACTCCCTTAAGCACGATACTAGCCTTTGACAATTTAGGTTCAAATTTAATGTAAGGCCAATAGAATAAAAAGGATAATGGCAAGTAATGTAGTGTGTCACCGAAAGAATAGGATTAGGCTCAAAGGGTTAACTAATAGATCATGTATAAAAGGTGTGGAAATATGGGAAATACGAGGTTATACCTAATTGCCTTTATCATCTCATCATCAATTAATGTCATGCATTTCAAGAAAGATCTCAAGTAAGTGCTAGCAATGTAAACAACATGTGGACACTCAAGCAAACAAAAAATCATGCAAAAGATATGCATATAGGCTCAAAACTCACTTGGTGTGACAAAACATAATCAATCCCAGGTAACAAGACTCTCTAACGCACCTACTTGTACTCAAAGCATGTAAACCAAGTCATCTTGCACATATTCATGTCATTCTAAGCACTTACAACATCCAATTAAGTCTACCAGCTTCAACTTGCTAGTGTAAGTGTGTGCACAAGAACAAAGCACGTCACTTCTCATACAAAAGCGTCAAGAACACAAGAATTCTACGCATGCATGGGTGTATCAAGCAAAATACAACAACTAATCAAATTGCATGGCTAGAATTATTTTTGGTATTTTTAATTTTTTAATTTTTTTTTTTGATTTTTAAATAAGTAATACACTACGTTTATACACCACGTTGAGAACACCTCCCCACACTTAAGCGCTTCATTGTCCTCAATGAACAAATATAGAAAAGAAAAAAAAAAAAATAAAGAAAAAAAAATAAATATAATAAATATACAAAGAAAGGTGTAGAATACTCCCCTAGTGCATAAGCATGAAGTGGCATTTGAAAATATTGAAGAAGTATGTGCTTGCTCAAATTTAATTTCTACAAGGCGCGCCTTACATATCCTTCCCCATCGCAACTCAACATGCTTGTTAGGCAAAAATCCCCTGTTTGTAGCAATTTCCCAACACTAGCACCATCTCTCCCAACTCACAAGAAGCTCAACCAATAATTTCCAAGCAATATCACACCAAAAATAGCCAAAATTCCAAGAATAATACAAAATCCCAATTTATAAGAACACAAATTCGTAATAAAAATAAGATTAGAGAAAAAGAATTACCCAATACGAATCGAAGAGATGAACTTGCAATTAATTCCTCTTTAGAATTGAATTTTTAGAGATTTAAATAAATAGAAGAGGAATTGGATTTGTATGGATAGGTGGGTATATATATAAGATGATGGATAGATTGGAAAAAAAAAATTTAATGTGTAGGAGAGATTTGGGAGGGTATGGGATTTATCTAGGATAAAAATAGGATTTAGGAATTAAGGGGATAAGAGTTGGAATAAAATTTGGGGTGGATTTTGTGCTGAAAAACAACAAAATTCGGAAAAAAATCTGGGCAGAAAGGGTGTAACGCAGCAGCAGGCTGCGTTTCAGGGTAGCAGACTGCGGAATGGTCAGTAACGCAGCATCAGGCTGCGTTACAGGGGGTAAAACGCAGGGGCAACCTGCGCAACACAGGCGCAACCTGCGTGGAGAGCAGAAACGCAGGCGCAACCTGCGTTACACAGGTGCAGCCTGCCCAAAAACACTGTTTCGAATTTTTTATTTTTTTTTTTTTTTTGCAGAACACTCTTTCAAATTTATTTTTTTTTTTTTTTTTTACAAATACAACACAATTTGTTTTTTATAAGAAAATGAAATAAAAAATCTACTAACCTTATAAAAATCATGGGTTGCCTCCCAAGCAGCGCTTCTTTAACGTCAATAGCTTGACGTCCTCAGAAATACTCCGATGGAGACGGAATATCCAATTTCTCGATCATAAACTCGCCACCACAAAAAGTATCAAGAGTGTTAGTGGTTGTCTTTATCCTGCAGAAAGTCTCCAAACAAGCATTAGTAAAATAAAATATGTCATTAATAAGCAATAGAGAGAGTGCTTGTGCAGTTTTGGAAAACTTTGTGATAAAACAGCAAAAAAATTCGACACCACGAAAATATTGAACTCCTTTGACATAAGGTGGAGGTTCTGGTGGTGGCTTTTCTTCACTCCTCACTTTCACTGGAGCCATTCGGACATCTTGGCTTATCACATCATTGGCTAATAAGACACTTCCATCTTCTCCCTCTTCTCGAGCTTGAAACGTATGAGCCACTTTGTATGGATCCTCAACCAGAATTTGAGAAATATCTTCTTGGACAATATTTTTTATCACATCAACCTTGAAATAAGTGTTCTTGAGCAAAGAAGCCTTGTAAGTAGAGGCTAGATCGAGAGCAAATTTATCAATACATGGTAGCTTAGGCACAGGTTGTGGAAGAGAAACAACAACCATCTCTGTATTGCTTTCCTTTGTAGCCTCATCATCAGTCACATTGTTCTCAGTAGCAGCAACATCATTGATCTCGTCATCGGTGGCATACTCCTTCTCTTTATCAATTGCCTCATCATCAACATACATGGAGAAACTATCATATTCCTGATCGCTTGTGAGATTGATAGCAATCAGGTCCTCTTCGGATCGGATAGATGATGATGGTAAATAGTCGAGCTGCACTGTAGTAGAAGAGTTAGCCAACTTTGCAATTTGAGATTCAATCGCCAAACTTTGAGTCTTTAAGTCTTTGATCTTCTCGGCTTGTTCTTCAGAACTCTTTAGCAGTTTATTCAAGATATCCCACATCTCATTTGTCTGATCAGCTTGAACATCTACACTGGGTTGAGAAACATGTAGATCTTCTTGTAGAGGAGGATATTGATATTCTTGTTGTGGCGGCTGCACATATGACTGATAATATTATTGCTCAAACTGTTGCTGATTATGATATGAAAAATTTTGAACACCATTGTCCTGGTAGTAGAAATCTGGTTGATTCACGCATTCTTGATCAAAAGTGTTTGAATACTGATTGTACCCATATCCTTCTTCAAAAGAATTCATTTGTCCCAACTGAGCACTCTGAGAATTATAGACATTGTAATAGCATTCCAAACCATAATGACCCTGGACACCACAAATTGGACAGAAGTTGTAAGTTTTAGGGGCCACTTGTGACATCTCATTAATACTCATTGGACGCATAATGGGCTCTGTAGGGTTGAATGAGGCAATTTCTTGAGTGCGTGCCTGCAACATGGAAGAGAGTAGTGCAAAAGTATCAACTTCACCCATTGCAAATCTGTAGACACTCAACAAAGCCAAGAAAACGTAGTAAAATCTGCCTCAATTGGAACAAAGGTTCCAACGAGACAATGGAAACAATCTAAACAACTAAATTAAAATCAATAGAAACTCGCTGTCTCCCCGGCAGCGGCGCCAAAAACTTGATATGTCAAATTATACCTAACCGCAAGCGCACGGTGTCTATTGCTAGTACAGATGGCAAGCGGGTCGAATCCACAAGGAGACAGGTTCTACTAATTCCTTTTCAGTTATCGCTAATTGTTTCAAGGGTCAAATGATTATTGAAGAATTATTAATTAACTAATTAAACTAGATTAACACTAATTAAACAGATGATAAACAAATTATTTAAAACCTAGGGCAATCAGGTCCACCATGCTTACACAATTGGCTCTTAAGCTAAAGCAATCAATGTGATCCTATAACTAGAGTATGTTAATCTCTTTCAAGCATTAACACTCTCGAAACATTCAACACAATTAACCACTTTTAGTAATTCAATCAATCAGGTAATTAGAGTCAAGTTAATCTCTTCCAAGAATTAACGCTCTCAGAAATCCAATGATGCTTCCGCACTCAAATTCAATTCTGCTAATCGTATGTGTGCCTCTAGTAAGTAAATCTCTCGATCCATACCCCTATTTGCATATAATTAATCCATGATATTGGCCAATTACACAAATTAATGATTAAAACATATCAATCAGAATTAACCATAACCAATCAAACCACTATGAAAATCATGCCAATATTAGTGCAAACATGGCTTCCCTTTAAGCCCTAGAAATAACTACTCGCTAATAATTAAACAAGTAAAACAACTAGTAAAACAATAAAACATAATTAAACTAATAAGAACAAAGAAAAGATTAAGAGAACAAAACCTTCAAACTTCAATGTTGTCACCCAAAAGAAGAGTCATGGTGTTTCTCTACATCTCCAATTAATAATAATACTCATCTATTCTAAACTATATTCTCTGATCTAATATTACATCCTTTTTCTCTTCCCTAAAATAATACCCTAGACGTGTTTATATAGGCTCTAAAAGTCTTGCCCAATAAAAGTATTTTAATACTCTAAATAAATTACAAGTAGGATTCCATAACTGAATAGAATTCCTTAATTAAAATTCGTAACTACTTTTTCTCCTCTGTTTCTGGGCTCTTCCAGTTGGATTTTGCTTACTGGACCACCTCTGAATTAAAGATAATTCTACAAGCTTCGCGTGGACAGTAAGATCGTCAAATTCTGACTTCTGGAACTCAAGATATGGCCCAAACAGTGCAGGCAGCCCGTATAGCCCAATAATACGAATTTTCTCCTATTTTATCTCCAAAATAGCTCTTTTTGCTCCAAATTCTTCCAAGTCATGAATTCTTTATTTCCTATAATAAAACAATCAAATATATTAAATAAAAATCCAAATCAATGCAAAACACAATAAATATGAGAATAAAATCATCTAAAATATATATAAAAATATACTCTATCACAGATCCGGGATCGGGGATCTAGGCGCTCACGGTCCATTTTCCATTTAATCACATTCTTGTCCCTGTATACAATATATAAAAGTAATCGATCCCACAATAACTCACACCACGCACACTCATACACACACAGGTTAGAGTCTCAGAAACGTCATACACTTGATTAAATAAAAGTTTTAAAGTTATTACAGACCGATTTAATAGAATTTATGCTACCAACAACACTTCTACATGAAACGGTGTTAGTGGCTTGAATGTTTGTAGCGGTACACTGCCTTGCACAGGTCATACTGATAAATAAAGCGTACTAACAAAAGCTGCAAACCAACCCGGCTAACAAGACCTATCGATGGAATCTCAACTGCTGCCTCGGGCCTAGTCACCTGCTTTCGGACAGTCTATCTGGGTCTTGCCATTTCTCTTAACTGTTGTGTTTGTAATTTTGAAAACAAGCAAGAGTTAGCAACTATAGCTCAGCAAGAAATATACGTATAAGGTATGCAGTATAAGTATTATATGTGTTTAGCAGTTACTAAACTCGTTTATATCAATCAGTTATAAAATCATTTGTCATCGTTAATAAATTGCAAAGGAGCACCAATATGTGCCCTTGTTTTCAAAGTAAACTTGCAGTTCTAGATACTGCTTGAAATCAATATCTTCTCATCAAAATAGCACACTATCGGCAACTTGGCACTTAGGCCTAAAAAGCAGTGTCAGAGCATTTTTCCAAAGTGGAGGAATGGGACTTAAAGAAAACGTAAAATCTGACAGGGATTGTTGATGATCAGTCGCCACATCCAAGTCCAATAATCCGCGGGTCTTCTCTACCGGTAGAAGGATAGAAACTCCATCCGTAACTATCCCTTGCGTAAAAGCTCCATCCACAATCACCCTCGATGAAAACTCTATCCGTAATCATCCTTCGGCAACACCTGGGCCGGAATAAATGATGGACCGCCTGGCTAACGGCCTCTTACACTAAACTCGGGGTCGTTCGTCAACGACCCTGCATGCCAGAGTCCCCTTTTTCTTTTCCTTTCAAAACTTGTTTTTATTGAAAATCGAGTAGTTGAGGTCCGACATCAGTCGACCGATAATTCTTGAAAAACGTGCAAGGGAGTAAAACCTGATCGGGGGTTTTCGAAAATGTTTTGGGTTCGAAAGAATTCGAGTTTGAAAACGCTAAAGGTATCTTGGATTAGTTTTGAACAATAATTAATAAATAATATTTTGAGATTTAATATGAACAATTAATAGAATAATTATTTACTTAAGTTAAGCTTTTAATCCAAGGTAGATATTTTTGAGTATTTTTAACAACATAAAAATAATAAATACTTATGTATGCGATACTTCCCGAATAACTCTTCGGGTTTTCGTAATTTAATCACGATACAATAATATACCGCTCCCCGGTCAATAGTATATTTGGACTGCTACGACCTCTATTGCTAGAGTCGTTGTCCGAAGAAAACACTTTCATTCTAAGTTCAAGGGTGTACAAACACGTATGCATATATCTCAAACTTTAACATAATCTCATAAGGCATAAGCATGTAATACGTTTGGAAGTACAAACACAACAGTGAAAATCCTCATATATAAGCTTTGAAAAGTAAACTTGCCTTGGTGAGGTTGGGGTGGTCGAGCTTGCGGAGTGGAATGGAAATCTATACATAATCAATATTCGCTCGTTAGTATCTTAACAATACCTCTTAACCACAAGTTTTTAGAGAATACAAACTTACTTAATGACTCCGTCCTACGACTCTCTAGCCCTCATATAGGTCCATGCCATCACTCGATTACGCTCGTCACTTATTTGACTCGATTTGGTTACCACATTCGAAGCATAATGACTCCCCCTTGAAACCATATCAAACTAACTCCTCTTATGACTTTTTCACTTGCGCGCACTTTACTCTAACCTTTTTATAAAATTGAAAAATACATATTTTAATCCAAATCTTTTTGGATAGCCTTCCATACTGTAAAATCTAGCTATTCTCAAGTTTTCACAATGTTTGCAGAAAGGTTAGGGTCCAAAGACAGTTCACAAACAGACCATACAGTGCAGTCCGGATTTCAGAACCACTCCTCACTCCTCTGGTCATAACTCAAAATCTATACATCACCTAGACATGAGCCTTATATTTCTGGAAACTACATGAAAATATCTTTCTAACCATGGGTATTAGACCCTCGGGAGACAAGTTTAAGGGGTTCAAAAATCTACTGTAAGAAAGTACATACTCCCAGAATTTTTACACATCACTTATCCTTACTCAAACCTTCAAGAACTCAACTTATACTTCATATCTACCATCAAAACCACCAAGACTTATCTTTACAACATTCATGGAGTTACATAGTCTAATTACAAGTCTTACAACCATCAAACAAGCATACAACTTCAAGATTTCATCATCTACAACTCATACTACCAAGATATGGACTAAAACTCTTAGATCTACCATTATAAACCACAAACAAATCATGATTAAGAGTGGTTAGAGTTTTATATCTTCTTGAGTAGCTAAGGATCTTGGGTGAGCTTTCTAACATCTAAGAATACTTGGATGAGTCTCTACAAACCTTAATCCTTCAAGATCTAAAAGATGAACAAGCTTGGTCATTATTCATCCAACTTTCAACAATTTATAACTCAAGATTTAGTGGGTAAAAGGAGTTGAAATTGATACCATACCTCTATTATGATGTAGGAAGCTCGAAGATTTTTGCTAAGGTTTGTAGATGAGAGGAAGATGAAGAGAAGAACCCTCTTCTCCTCCTTTCTCTAGCTCGGCCAAGAGCTTCAAATGGGGGGGGGAGAGAGTTTTGTTTTGTTGTTGTTTGAAAAGTGGGGTGTAAGATGATATGTATTGATATGTGGGTGTATAAGGGTCACATGTTGCCAAGCTATGGGGGTAGGCTAGCCTCCACCATGCCCTATTGTCCCCTAGGATGCAACACCCATCACCTGTCACTATTCACTTTATGATTTATGCTTTCTAGTTCAATTCCTAACTAGCTAGTTACATGACACTTGCATGCAATATCTTTCCTTGTATTATTATTTCTCCACCAATGGTTGTCACTTAATCCTTAATTCATATCGTATCATAATTAATTCCTCGTAATAATGTTTTGTCGCGTAGAGATTTCCCTTGTAATTCTTTAAGTACTTAATTGTGTAAATCCCTTAAATACCCATAACTCCTTGTCATAGTCTCTTAAAATCTTTTAATACTCTAATAACTGTCAAATCCCAAGTTTCTATAAATCTTAATAGTAGTAGGCCTCTTGCCTTCAACAATCTTCCCTTTTTCTTACATAGTGAATATGGCAACATAAATTTCTCAGATAATCAATTCCATTAAACAACATAGGTGACTCGAAAGGTCCCGAATTCACAATGTCATATGATATTATATTTTTTTAAAAATATTACAAAAATCAGGGTTCTTACAGCCTCCCCTCCTTAAAAGGATTCCGTCCCGGAATCAAGTTGAAAACAGTTGAGGGTACTTTTCACGCATCGCGTCTTCTAGTTCCCATGTTGATTCTTCGATGTTCTGGTTCCTCCACAAAACTCTCACTATCTTGACAACCTTGTTCCTCAGCACTTGCTCTTTTCTATCCATGATTTCCACGGGTTTTTCCACATAAGTCAAATCTGGCTGTAGGTCTACCTGGTCGTACTCTATCACGTGCTGAAAGTCGGTGTGGTAGGGTCGTAACATAGACACATGAAACACGTTATGTACTTGCTGCAAGTTTGGGGGCAAGGCCAATTCATAGGCTAACTTTCCAACACGTTTCAAAATCTCAAAAGGTCCAATAAACCTCGGACTTAGCTTCCCCTTCTTACCAAATCTCATCAATCCTTTCCACGGTGATACCATTAACATCACGAACTCTCCTACCTCATACTCTTTGTCCTTGCGGGTCTGGTTCACATATTTCTTCTTTTTCTGTCCTGGGCCGCTACCAGCCGTCCTCGTATCAATTCGATAGTCTCTCTTGTCTGTTGAACCAGTTTGGGCCCTAAAATTTTTCGCTCTCCAACCTCTTCCCAACACAAGGGAGATCGACACCTTCGTCCATATAAGGCTTCATATGGGGGCATTCCTATACTCGCATGATAACTATTGTTGTAGGAAAAATTGATCAACGGCAAGTGGTCATCCCAACTTCCCTTAAAATCTATGGCACATACTCTCAACATGTCCTCTATAGTCTGGATGGTTCTCTCGCTCTGTCCGTCTGATTGGGGGTAGTAAGCAGTACTCATGTTTAACTTGGTTCCCACACAATCCTGAAAACTCCTCCAGAACCTGGAGTTGAACCTTGGGTCTCGATCCGATACAATGCTCACAGGAACCCCATGTCTAACCACGATTTCCTTTAAGTAAATATCCACTAGTCTATCGACTGTGTACCTCTCGTTAATTGGAAGAAAATGTGCTGATTTAGTCAATCTATCGATAATTACCCAAATGGCATCATGATTAGTCTTGGTCCTTGGTAGTCCGACCACAAAGTCCATCGCAATATGCTCCCACTTCCACTCGGGTATCTCTAAGGGTTGCAACAATCCACTGGGCCTCTGGTGTTCGGCCTTCACTCTTTGACATGTCAAGCATTTACTTACCCACTCTGCTATGTCCTTCTTCATATTTGGCCGCCAATAATATTCTTTCAAATCCCTATACATCTTGGTGCCTCCAGGGTGAATCGAATACCTTGAACTATGAGCCTCTTGCAAAATCTCATCTTTTAATTCCCGAACATTCGGGATCCATATCCTAGATGCGTACCTCAAAACTCCATTCCCGTCCTTTTCACACTTAATTTCCTCGCCAGTCAAAATTTCCTCCATCGAATTCTTTTCTTCTTCCACCTTCTTTTCTTGGCACAACTTAATCTTTTCCAAAAGCAGTGGTTGGATTCTTATTTCTCTTAGACTCTCTTGTCCGATTCCTGGTAATCTCACCTCAATCTCCAGTTTCTCAAAGTCCTTAATCAACTCGTCCGCTGACGTTATCACTTTGAGTTTCTCCCTTCGGCTAAGTGCATCGGCCATCACATCGGCCTTCCCTGGGTGGTAGTGAATCTCACAGTCATAATCCTGGATTAACTCTAGCCATCTCCTCTGTCTCATGTTTAACTCTTTCTGGGTGAATATGTATTTTAGGCTCTTATGATCTGTGTAGATTTCACATTTTTCTCCGTAAAGGTAATTGATGAGAATCAACAGGCTACAAAAGACATGTTGCAAATTCCAACTTGGCCTGTAACTAGAGCACGAAGCAAACGGATTAAGGAAGCACTTAATGGGCTGATTCAAGAGATATGGGCCAAGTCTGGAACAACTAATCCAATCTTGGGTGCAACTGAAGAGGGAAGAGTAATAAATGTTATACAAACTGTTGACGAGGCTGATCTCTCTTATTAATGAATTTGATCTGTCAGTTAATTGACACTTACATTTCAAACTGTCCAAAATAAGTGGCTGATTGTTCTGCTATTTAAGATATTCCAGTTGTGATATCTTTCCATGGAGGTGAAGATACTTGTAGACAAGTTTGCCATGATTTCAGGGATTTTTTTTATTTAGTTTTGATATTGTCTTTGTCAATAAGGATATTCTGATGTATTATAAATAGCTGGTCTGGTAATAAAGGGAAGGGGGGAAAAAAGAAGGTGATTTAGTTCTATTTATTCTAGAACACTTCTGAACTTATCAAGAATTGTTTATTTCTTGTGGCGTTCAATTTATACCTTCAATTCGTGATTATATCTAATCATTGGGTTGGGGTTCATTTTTTATACCTTTGGTTCGTGTTTTAATAAACATTGGGTCAGGGTTATCATCTTGTATCAGTTTATTTTCTTAGCGTAACTCTGGTTGTTCTTGGATTTATTCTTGGGTTGTATCATTTTGGTATCAGAGCCACGGTTTGTTTGTTTTTTTTTTTTTATGCTTTAAAAAAAATGTCAGAAGAAGCTTCAAATAAAGAGGGAGATGGATCTTTCTTCATGTTACAATCCGTGCAACAGCAGTTTGAACGCATGAATGCCATGTTTCTTGAGATTCGAGATCGGATGGACCGACAAGACAAGACGCTACTATTGCTGCGTGGCGCAATGAGGGTCACCATATAAACCTTAATGGTAGAAGGCAGGAAAGGCAAGGATATGGGGATGATTTTGGTGATGTCTATGAAAATGAGTTCGAAGATGGGAATGATGAAGCTTTATTTAATGGAGACGGCAGGTTTGTACAAAGAGGTGGAAGGCGTGGTAGAGGTGTGCAAAGAGGTACCAGGTGGCAAAATAGTCTTGACAGAAACATATGAACTATTAAAATGAAAATACCATCTTTCCAAGGAAAAAATGATCCTGAGGCATACTTAGAATGGGAAAAAAAGGTGGAGTTGATTTTTGATTGCCACAACTATTCTGAGGAAAAGAAAATAAAACTTGCTGTTGTTGAGTTTAAAGACTATGCTATTATATGGTGGGATCAACTTGTGATGAACAGAAGGAAATACCGTGAGAGGCCTATTGAGACGTGGGAGGAGATGAAGGCTATTATGAGAAGGCAATTTATTCCTATTCACTACTACAGGGAACTGTATCAAAAATTGCAAAGTCTTACTCAAGGAAATAATAGTGTCGATGATTATTACAAGGAGATGGAGATTGCCATGATTCGAGCTAGTGTAGAGGAGGACAGAGAGGCTACAATGGATAGGTTCTTAAATGGGCTGAATCAGGACATTGCCAATGTCGTGGAATTACAACATTACGTGGAATTGGAGGACATGGTACATATGGCAATAAAGGTGGAACGCCAACTTAAAAAGAAAGGGACTCGATCATATCCAAATCCGAGCTCTTCTAATTCTTGGAGATCGAATGTAAAGAAAGATGAAGGGGCTGATTTTAAATCAAAAACAGATTTATTGAAGAAAAAAGATGAAAGTCCTGTTGTAAACAAAGGTAAAACTGAATCTTACACTCGCAATCGTTATATTAAGTGTTTTCGTTGTCTGGGAGTAGGTCACATAGCGTCACAGTGTCCAAACAAAAGAACCATGATTGCACGTGTTGATGGGGAGGTGGAAACTGAAAGTGAGGGAGATGAAGATCAGATGCCAATTCTTAAAAAGGTTGGAGAACAGGATGACAGAGATGTGGAGTATCCAGTAGAGGGTGAATCACTTGTAGCAAGGAGAGCTCTAAGTGCCCAAATTAAAGAAGATGATATTGAACAACAGAGGGAGAACATTTTTCATACTAGATGCCACATCAAGAACAAGGTATGTAGTATGATTATTGATGGAGGAAGTTGTACAAATGTTGCTAGCACTGTTTTAGTTGAAAAACTAAATTTAGCTACCTTAAAGCATCCTAAACCATATAAGTTGCAATGGCTGAATGATTGTGGGGAGGTTAAGGTAAATAAACAAGTGCTAGTTTCTTTTTCAATTGGTAGATATAAGGATGAAGTACTCTGTGATGTTGTTCCAATGCATGCAGGTCATATACTATTGGGCAGGCCCTGGCAATTTGATAGGAAGGTCATCCATGATGGGTTTAAAAATAGATACTCTTTCACGAAAGATAATAAAACCATTACTCTTGTACCCTTGACCCCAAGTCAAGTTTATGAGGATCAGATCAAGATGAAAAGAGAGAATGATTTAAAACAAAATATTGCAAAGGAGAAGGTGTGTGATAGAAAGATAGAGGAGAAAAAAAAGGAAACACAAACAAAAAAACAACAGAGTTTTTATGCCAAAGTGGGGGATGTCAAGAGTGCTATTCACACAAATCAGCCTATATTTATACTTGTGTACAAAGAGGCATGTTTTAATACTAACGGACATGACGCGTCTCTTCCCAGTGGTGTTGTTTCATTGTTACAGGAATATAATGATGTGTTTCCTAATGAAGTGCCTAGTGGGTTGCCACCTATTAGAGGCATAGAGCATCAAATTGATTTTGTGCCAGGTGCAACACTTCCAAACCGGCCTGCCTATAGGAGTAATCCAGAAGAAACCAGGGAACTTCAAAGGCAACTTGAGGAGTTGTTGGCTAAAGGGCACGTGAGAGAGAGCATGAGCCCATGTGCTGTACCGGTGATACTTGTTCCAAAAAAGGATGGAACGTGGAGGATGTGTGTTGATTGTAGAGCTATCAACAACATTACGGTAAAGTATCGACATCGCATTCCTAGGCTCGATGATATGTTGGATGAATTGCATGGTTCATGTATTTTTACAAAAATTGATTTAAAAAGTGGGTATCATCAAATTAGAATGAAGGAAGGCGACGAATGGAAAACCGCTTTTAAAACTAAATATGGGCTTTATGAGTGGCTGGTATTACCATTCGGTTTAACTAATGCACCAAGTACATTCATGAGGTTAATGAATCATACGTTGCGAGCTTTTATCAGCAAATTTGTTGTAGTTTATTTTGACGACATTTTGGTGTATAGTAAGAACGTAGATGATCATATCAATCATTTGAAGTGTGTGCTAGATGTGTTGAGAAAAGAAAAATTATATGCCAACATAAACAAGTGTTCTTTTTGTTTGGAAAGGGTTGTATTTCTTGGTTATGTAGTTAGTGCAAAAGGAATTGAAGTGGATGTGGAAAAGGTAAAAGCTATAAAAGAATGGCCCACACCAAAGTCAGTTACTGAGGTAAGGAGTTTTCATGGTTTGGCAAGTTTTTATCGACGATTTGTCAAAAATTTTAGTACACTTGTTGCACCACTCACTGAAATTATTAAAAAATCTGTAGGGTTTAAATGGGGCAGTGAACAAGAACGTGCATTTGTTGAGATTAAAGAAAAGTTGTGTAGCGCTTCTTTGTTAGCATTACCCGACTTTTCTAAAACTTTTGAGATTGAGTGTGATGCTTCAGGAATAGGCATTGGAGCTGTTTTGATGCAGGAAAAAAGACCAATAGCCTACTTTAGCGAAAAATTAAATGGAGCCGCTTTGAACTATCCAACGTATGACAAAGAACTTTATGCACTGGTACGAGCATTGCAGACTTGGCAACATTACTTGTGGCCTAAAGAATTTGTCATACATACTGATCATGAGTCGTTGAAGCACTTGAAAGGGCAAGGAAAGTTGAACAGAAGGCACGCCAAGTGGGTGGAATTCATTGAAACCTTTCCATATGTAATCAAATATAAACAAGGTAAGGAAAATATTGTTGCGGATGCATTATCCAGAAGGTATGCTCTTTTGTCCACTTTAGATGCAAAATTATTGGGATTTGAATATGTTAAGGGGCTGTATCTTAAAGATAAAGATTTTGCTACTGTTTATGAAGCTTGTGAAAAGGTAGCTTTTGACAAATTCTACAGGCTAGATGGTTACTTGTTTAAAGAAAATAGACTTTGTGTACCTAGTAGTTCAATGCGTGAACTGCTCGTACGTGAAGCACATGGTGGTGGATTAATGGGTCATTTTGGTGTTAAAAAGACTTTAGATGTGTTACAAGAACATTTCTTTTGGCCAAAAATGAAACGGGAAGTGGAGAAAGTTTGTTCCAGATGTATTACTTGTAGGCAGGCCAAATCTAGAGTCTTACCACATGGATTATACACTCCTCTGCCTGTACCTAGTGCACCTTGGGTCGATATATCGATGGACTTTGTTTTAGGCTTGCCTCGGTCAAGAAAAGGTAGTGATTCAATATTTGTGGTGGTAGATAGATTTTCGAAAATGGCACATTTCATTGCATGCCATAAAACTGATGATGCAAAAAATATCGCTGATCTGTTCTTCAGAGAGATTGTACGATTGCATGGTGTTCCAAAAAGTATAGTGTCTGATCGTGATGTTAAGTTTCTTAGCTATTTCTGGAAAGTCTTGTGGGGAAAGTTGGGTACTAAATTATTATTTTCTACTACTTGTCATCCCCAAACAGATGGTCAAACCGAGGTAGTGAATAGAACTTTATCTACTTTGTTACGTACGATCATTCAAAAGAACTTGAAAAATTGGGAAGATTGTTTGGCTTTCGTTGAGTTCGCATACAATCGAAGTATTCATTCCACTACTGATTTTTCTCCATTTGAAGTTGTGTATGGGTTAAATCCATTGACTCCTTTGGATTTGCTTCCTTTACCGGTTAATGAAAAGTCTAGTTTAGATGGTCACAAGAAGGCTGAAGCAGTGAAACAACTTCATGAAAGTGTACGAAAACAGATTGAAAAGAAAAATGAGCAGTATGCAACTAAAGCAAACAAGGGTCGTAGGGAGGTAATTTTTGAACCAGGTGATTGGGTCTGGGTGCACATGCGAAAGGAAAGATTTCCAGCCCGTAGAAAATCCAAGATACATCCTAGAGGAGATGGTCCATTTCAAGTCGTTGCAAGGATCAATAATAATGCATACAAATTGGATCTTCCAGGTGAGTATAACACTAGTGCTACATTCAACGTTTCTGACCTTTCTCCCTATGATATAGGCGAAGATTCGAGGACGAATTCTTTTGAGGAGAGGGGGAATGATGAGAATCAACAGGCTACAAAAGACATGTTGCAAATTCCAACTTGGCCTGTAACTAGAGCACGAAGCAAACGGATTAAGGAAGCACTTAATGGGCTGATTCAAGAGATATGGGCCAAGTCTGGAACAACTAATCCAATCTTGGGTGCAACTGAAAAGGGAAGAGTAATAAATGTCATACAAGCTGTTGACGAGGCTGATCTCTCTTATTAATGAATTTGATCTGTCAGTTAATTGACACTTACATTTCAAACTGTCCAAAATAAGTGGCTGATTGTTCTGCTATTTAAGATATTCCAGTTATGATATCTTTCCATGGAGGTGAAGATACTTGTAGACAAGTTTGCCATGATTTCAGGGATTTTTTTTATTTAGTTTTGATATTGTCTTTGTCAATAAGGATATTCTGATGTATTATAAATAGCTGGTCTGGTAATAAAGGGAAGGGGGGAAAAAAAGAAGGTGATTTAGTTCTATTTATTCTAGAACACTTCTGAACTTATCAAGAATTGTTTATTTCTTGTGGCGTTCAATTTATACCTTCAGTTCGTGATTATATCTAATCATTGGGTTGGGGTTCATTTTTTATACCTTTGGTTCGTGTTTTAATAAACATTGGGTCAGGGTTATCATCTTGTATCAGTTTATTTTCTTAGCGTAACTCTGGTTGTTCTTGGATTTATTCTTGGGTTGTATCAGTAATGCCTCCAAAATTTCAAGGCGAAAACTATCGCTGCTAGTTCTAAATCATGGGTGGGGTATCTTATCTCGTACTCCTTAAGTTGTCTAGACGCGTACGCAATCACCTTACCGTGCTGCATAAGCACACACCCTAAACCTTTATGGGATGCGTCGCTAAAAATCACAAAATCCCCCTTATCATCGGGTAGGGCTAGTACCGGTGCTGTCACCAACCTTTTCTTCAACTCTTGAAAGCTCTCTTCGCACTTTTTAGTCCACACAAACTTCTCGGTCTTGCGAGTTAGTCGGGTCAAAGGGGCTGCTATCTTAGCAAAGTCTTGGACAAACCTCCTATAGTAGCCAGCCAATCCTATAAAACTTCTTACCTCTATCGGAGTGGTTGGTCTCTCCCAATTTGATACAGCCTCTGTTTTGGCTGGGTCCACTAGGATGCCTTGCTCGCTAATCACATGCCCTAAAAACTAAACTTCCCTCAACCAAAATTCACACTTCGAGAACTTAGCGTACAACTTTTCTTCTCTTAATGCTCCTAATACAATCCTCAAGTGTTCTGCATGCTCTTCCTCCGTCTTGGAATAGATCAAGATGTCATCGATGAAGACTATAACACACTTGTCTAAGTACTTTTTGAAGACTCGGTTCATTAAGTCCATAAAAGTTGCGGGTGCATTCGTTAGCCTAAACGACATTACTAAAAACTCATAGTGTCCGTACCGGGTGCGAAAGGCCATCTTTGGTATATCTTCTTGCTTAATCCTTAACTGGTGGTACCCGGTTCTCAAGTCGATCTTGGAAAAATAAACCGCGTCCTTTAGCTGGTCAAACAGGTCATCTATCCTAGGCAAAGGATACTTATTCTTTATAGTCACCTTATTCAACTCCCTGTAGTCTATGCATAACCTCATACTGCAATCCTTCTTTTTCACGAATAGCACCGGGGCTCCCCACGGTGACACACTAGGTCTTATCATTCCTTTATCCAACAACTCCTGCAACTGAGTGGCCAACTCTTTCATCTCCACTGGGGCTAACCTATATGGAGCTTTCGATATTAGGGCCGTACCAGGAACTAAGTCTATAGCGAACTCAGTGTCTCTATCAGGTGGTAGCCCTGGAAGATCATCCGGGAATACGTCGGCGAACTCATTAACGACAGGGATTTCCTGTAGGCTTGGTGCCTCCTTTTTGGTGTCCTTCATATAGGCTAAATAACTTCGCATCCTTTACGCAACAGCTTCTTAGTTTGAATTACAGTTAGGAACTTTTGGTTTTGTCGTTTCCCGCTAAACACTACTTCCTCATCTCCTGGCAATCTTAAGCCCACTTTCTTCTTCACACAGTCAATCTGAGCTCCATGGGTTGTCAACCAATCCATACCTACTATTACATCGAATTCTCCTAGTTTAAAAGGTATTAAATCTATCCGAAAGTGTTGCCCTCCTATTTCTAGGTCACAACCTGAATACACTTGGCTAACAGGGATAATTTCACGATTAACTATCTCTACTTGCAATCTGTCTTTCAATGGTTCAGCCTTAAGCTCTAACTGACATGCAAAATCTAAGGATATAAAAGACTTGGTAGCTCCCGAATCAAATAAAACATTCGCATTAACTGAGTTGAGTAGTAGGGTACCTGCGATCACATCCGTGTTCCTCACGGCATCTTGCACGGTCATGTTAAAAGTCCTAGCAGTAGCGGGCTTGTTAGAAGCAGTTCCACTCACTCTTGACGTAGCTGGCCCAGAAGATAGGCATTCCTTTGCCCGGTGTCCGGGTTTTCCACATTTGAAACAAGTGATCCCGCCCTGGGTCTTGACACTAAGTCCTTGGCATGCACTAGCATAGTGCCCTGACAATCTGCAATTAAAATACTGCACCTCCTGTTGGTTGCACGCACCTGAATGCTTATTCCCACACTTGTTGCAGTTAGGAAGTGGGGGTCGGGATGGGGTTGAGTAAGATGATCCCTGGGGTCGGCCACCCTGGCCCACACTCCAACTTTCAGCCCTCTTGGTTCCAAAGTTCCCGCTGGGCTGGGATATCGCCCATCGCTTAAACTTGCTCGGAAAGCTTCCGCCCGTAGAATTCCCCTTTTGGTTATCAAACTTCCTCTTCTTTCCTTCTCTCTCTTTCTGCTTTTGCTCACTCCCGACCTCTACAATCGATGCCTTCTATACCAAGGTGGCATAGTCTGTCAGCTCAAGAACCACCACACGATTTTGAATCAATTTTTTTAGCCCCAGCTGAAATCTCCGGGCTCTCTTTGCCTCAATGTTCACATACTCTGGCACAAACCTTGACAACTTAGTAAACTTGGCTTCATACTCGGCCATCGTCATGTTACCTTGCTTCAGTTCCAAGAACTTCAGCTCCATCTGGGTTTCCATGAACCTAGGGAAACACTTTTCCAAGAACAGCTCGATAAACCTCTCCCAGGTCACCACACCTCTTCCTTCCAAATTTCTCTTAGCTTCCCACCAGTAGTTTGCCTCACCCTTCAGGAGGTAGGTGGCGAAAACAGTCTTCTGCCCTTCAGCGACTCCTAGAATCTCGAAGGATTTTTCCATTTCCTTCATCCAGGCTCTTGCCTCTACCGGGTCTGTAGTTCCCTTAAATTCTGGGGGTTTCAAAGATTTGAAATTCCAAAAGGCATTAGCATTCGCATTGTTGGGTGGTTGCTGAACCGGGGGACGGTCCAAATTCTGCCTAAGTAGGTCCATGAATTGTTCCATAGGGTCTCTCCTTGGATTTTCCACCTCTCGGGTGTCATCTTCAACTTCTTCTTCATCATACTCAGAGTTATCAAACAGGTTATAGTCACTACCCTCATCTTCGCTCGAGTTCAAATCCTCTCTCTCACGGTTTCGGTGGCCTCCCGGCCCATGGTGGCTACCCTGACCTTCAGAGTTGGCCGGGTGAGCTCGAGTGTTCATTTTTCTGGGTGGCATGATTCTGATTATGAGACAAGAATTGTGTTAGGGTTTTCCGATTATTTGATAGCATTAACAGAAGACAGGAACGTATTGTTCCTCCTTATACAGGGTTAGAATTTCGAAACTTGCTGTGCCCTTATGATGGTGATAAAACTGCAAAATGCTTTTTTTTAGGGAAAAATCGTTACGTGGTTCGAAAACATTTGTAGGAATTTCCAAGATTTCAAAACTTCGTAACTTGTAAAAATATTTTTAAACTTTTAAATACAATAGATTGAAAATTTATTTTAAAACTTGTAGGAACATTTTGAAAATTTGTAGGAAATGAATTGAAATCGCAAGTCGTAAATTTAGAACAGCATGGTTGTATTTGTGGTTTGTAAAAGTTGTATATTCACAGTTGTATATCAAAACAGTAAAGCATGGCATCGGAAAGTAAGGCAGTCGAGACAATATCAAGGAAACTGAAACTTGATAAATATGGTACAAGAGTCATCACATAGTTTGGATGTTAAAGCCTAACGTATAGTTCTAATGTCAAGGTCTAGCAAAAACGGAACAATACAAGTACATCATCTGAATAGTCAAGGCTACACAAAAATAGGGCTACATCCGTACATACTATCCGAAGTCACATCTACATATCTATAGGTCAGTCTACTCATCCACTGGTCAGAAAGGACGCCACTGCATAAGTCAACTATCCCGCAAAATCGACACACTAATGTCATCTGAACCTAGAGGACTGAGCTATCCATAACACATCATGGTACCGCCCCGCGACGGAGAAAGGCCCTCACCCGGGTAAATGCACGACGCACAACTCGTCTAGCATCCCTGGTCCGGACCACTCCGCCCCCGCGGACTCCCAAACTAATAATCCTCGCGCGACTCCTCCTCTCGATCCTATGGAGTCGAGCTCTAGTCCTCCTAGCAACAGCAGTCCTCATCTCAGCCTGAATCCTCAGTCGCGCCTCGCGCTCCTCCACTAGTGCTCGCTTCACCTCATTAAGTCGGGCCTCGGCAGAAAGTAAGTCTCGGGTCATGAACTGCACAACATAGGCGTGCTCAGCGCCCGACACTGGGGGTAGGTCCAGTGGTGGGGGTTGCATAACAGGGGCAGGAGCAGGGGTAGGGTCAAGCTCCTCCTCGCCAGAAGTATCCTCCTCGAAGTCATCATCCGAAGAAGTGGGGCTCAATGACTACGAAGAGGATGGGGGTGACACAACACGGCCCTCACCGGATCGTACACTCTCCTCATCAGTGGCTAAAGGGGAGGGGGTAACAGGCTCAGGCTCAACGAAGGGCTCCTCCTCGGGGTCCTCATCCTCAGTATCCCTAACAGCGTAATCCAGGGGCCAAGCTCAGGGTTAGCACTCATGTCCTCCTCTGGATCCTCGGTATCTCTCAGCAGAGCCTCATCGTGCTCTCTCTCATAGGCCTCAGGGTCTGGTATCTCAGGGATCTCCGCCATCTACATAAGGAAAATAAGGTGGGTCACTAACCATAAAGAAAGGTTTAAGGAGTAGTTCCCTCTCGGGCCTTATAAGTCAGGGCTATATCCGATAACCCGACTGCGAACTCGATGAGAGCTCTAGGTATTAATGGGGTTATTGTTAGTGTTATTATTATTATTATTATTATTATTAGGGTTGCTTTCTTAAATTACTATCGTTTCTGAGAACTGTAACCTCCGCTCTGATACCATTTCTGTGACGCCCCCAGATCCGGGATCGGGGATCTAGGCGCTCACGGTCCATTTTCCATTTAATCACATTCTTATCCTTGTATACAATATATAAAAGTAATCGATCCCACAATAACTCACACCACGCACACTCATACATACACAGGTTAGAGTCTCAGAAACGTCATACACTTGATTAAATAAAAGTTTTAAAGTTATTACAGACCGAATTAATAGAATTTATGCTACCAACAACACTTCTACATGAAGCGGTGTTAGTGGCTTGAATGTTTGTTGCGGTACACTGCCTTGCACAGGTCATACTGATAAATAAAGCGTACTAACAAAAGCTACAAACCAACCCGGCTAACAAGACCTACCGGTGGAATCTCAACTGCTGCCTCGGGCCTAGTCACCTGCTTTCGGACAGTCTGTCTGGGTCTTGCCAATTCTCTTAACTGTTGTGTTTGTAATTTTGAAAACAAGCAAGAGTGAGCAACTATAGCTCAGCAAGAAATATACGTATAAGGTATGCAGTATAAGTATTATATGTGTTTAGCAGTTATTAAACTCGTTTATAACAATCAGTTATAAAATCATTTGTCATCGTTAATCAATTTCAAAGGCGCACCAATATGTGCCCTTGTTTTCAAAGTAAACTTGCAGTTCTAGATACTGCATGAAATCAATATCTTCTCATCAAAATATCACACTATCGGCAACTTGGCACTTAGGCCTAAGAAGCAGTGTCAGAGCATTTTTCCAAAGTGGAGGAATGTGACTTAAAGAAAACGTAAAATCTGACAGGGATTGACGATGATCAGTCGCCACATCCAAGTCCAATAATCCGCGGGTCTTCTCTACCGGTAGAAGGATAGAAACTCCATCCGTAACTATCCCTTGGGTAAAAGCTCCATCCGTAATCACCCTCGATGAAAACTCTATCCGTAATCATCCTTCGGCAACACCTGGGCCGGAATAAATGACGGACCGCCTGGCTAACGGCCTCTTACACTAAACTCGGGGTCGTTCCTCAATGACCCTGCACGCCAGAGTCCCCTTTTTTATTTTCCTTTAAAAACTTGTTTTGATTGAAAATCGAGTAGTTGAGGTCCGACATCAGTCGACCGATAATTCTTGAAAAACGTGCAAGGGAGTAAAACCTGACCGGGGGTTTTCGAAAATGTTTTGGGTTCGAAAGAATTCGAGTTTGAAAATGCTAAAGGTATCTTGGATTAGTTTTGTCTTTAAAATAATGAACAATAATTAATAAATAATATTTTGAGATTTAATATGAACAATTAATAGAATAATTATTTACTTAAGTTAAGCTTTTAATCCAAGGTAGATATTTTGAGTATTTTTAACAACATAAAAATAATAAATACTTGTGTATACGATATTTCCCGAATGACTCTTCGGGTTTTCGCAATTTAATCACGATACAATAATATACCGCTCCCCTGTCAATAGTATATTTGGACCGCTACGACCTCTATTGCTAGAGTCGTTGTCCGACGAAAACACTTTCATTCTAAGTTCAAGGGTGTACAAACACGTATGCATATATCTCAAACTTCAACATAATCTCATAAGGCATAAGCATGTAATACGTTTGGAAGTACAAACATAACAGTGAAAATCCTCATATATAAGTTTTGAAAAGTAAACTTGCCTTGGTGAGGTTGGGGTGGTCGAGCTTGCGGAGTGGAATGGAAATCTATACATAATCAATATTCGCTCGTTAGTATCTTAACAATACCTCTTAACCACAAGTTTTTAGAAAATACAAATTAACTTAATGACTCCGTCCTATGACTCTCTAGCCCTCCTATAGGTCCATGCCATCACTCGATTACGCTCGTCACTTATTTGACTCGATTTGGTTACCACATTCGAAGCATAATGACTCCCCCTTGAAACCATATCAAACTACCTCCTCTTATGACTTTTTCACTTGCGCGCACTTTACTCTAACATTTTTATAAAATTGAAAAATACATATTTTAATCCAATTCTTTTTGGATATTCTTCCTTACTGTAAGATCTAGCTATTTTCAATTTTCACAATGGTTGCAGAAATTTTGAGGGTCCAAAGACAGTTCACAAACAGACCATACAGTGCAGTCCGGATTTCAGAACCACTCCTCACTCTTCTGGTCATAACTCAAAATCTATACATCACCTAGACATGAGCCTTATATTTCTGGAAACCACATAAAAATATCTTTCTAACAATGGGTATTAAACCCTCGGGAGACAAGTTTAAGGGGTTCAAAAACCTACTGCAAGACAGTACATACTCCCAGAATTTTTACACAGCACTCATCCTTACTCAAACCTTCAAGAACTCAACTTATACTTCATATCTACCATCAAAACCACCAAGACTTATCTTTACAACATTCATGGAGTTACATACTCTAATTACAAGTCTTACAACCATCAAACAAGCATATAACTGCAAGATTTCATCATCTATAACTCATACTACCAAGATATGCACTAAAACTCTTAGATCTACCATTATAAACCACAAACAAATCATGACTAAGAGCGGTTAGAGTTTTATACCTTCTTGAGTAGCTAAGGATCTTGGGTGAGCTTTATAACCTCTAAGAATACTTGGATGAGTCTTTACAAACCTTAATCCTTCAAGATCTAAAAGATGAACAAGCTTTGTCATTATTCATCCAACTTTCAACAATTTATAACTCAAGATTTAGTGGGTAAAAGGAGTTGAAATTGATACCATACCTCTATTATGATGTAAGGAAGCTCCAAGATTTTTGCTAAGGTTTGTAGATGAGAGGAAGATGAAGAGAAGAACCCTCTTCTCCTCCTTTCTCTAGCTCGGCCGAGAGCTTCAAATGGGGGGGAGAGTTTTGTTTTGTTGTTGTTTGAAAAGTGGGGTGTAAGATGATATGTATTGATACGTGGGTGTATAAGGGTCACATGTTGCCAAGCTATGGGGGGTAGGCTAGCCTCCACCATGCCCTATTGTCCCCTAGGATGCAACACCCATCACTTGTCACTATTCACTTTATGCTTTATGCTTTCTAGTTCAATTCCTAACTAGCTAGTTACATGACACTTGCATGCAATATCTTTCCTTGTATTATTATTTCTCCACCAATGGTTGTCACTTAATCCTTAATTCATATCGTATCATAATTAATTCCTCGTAATAATGTTTTGTCGCGTAGAGATTTCCCTTGTAATTCTTTAAGTACTTAATTGTGTAAATCCCTTAAATACCCATAACTCCTTGTCATAGTCTCTTAAAATCTTTTAATACTCTAATAACTCTCAAATCTCAAGTTTCTATAAATCTTAATAGTAGTAGGCCTCTTGCCTTCAACAATCTTCCTTTTTCTTACACGGTGAATATGACAACATCAATTTCTCAGATAATCAATTCCATTAAACAACATAGGTGACTCGAAAGGTCCCGAATTCATAATGTCATATGATATTATATTTTTTTAAAAATATTACAAAAATCAGGGTTCTTACTGTGAGGGAAAAGAAGCCAAACCTAAAATATTTTCATATTTTTGGGTGCAAGTGTTTTGTGCTGAAAACTCATCCTGAACAGTTAACAAAATTTGATCTAAAAGCCGATGAAGGAATTTTTGTTAGCTATCCACTGTCAACTAAGGCATTCAGAGTTTATAATCTGAGAAACAAGGTGATCTTGGAGTCAATACATGTGTCATTTGATGACAAGAAAATAACTGGACTTGAAGATGTAGATGAACATGATCAACTGCACTTTGAAAATGAAGACTTAAACTCTGATGAAGTAAACTCTGATGATGCTGAACTGACAAACTCTGTTGGATCAAACTCTGAACCTCTATTGGTAAATACTAAAGAAACTTCTCAGCCACATTCAATGGAAGAACCAGTTGAGGGGGAGCATGAAGAATCACTACAGAGTGATGACTCAAATTCTGAAAGTGAGTCAGCTGAAAAATCTGGATCAAACTCTGATGACTCAAACTCTGAAAGTCCAACATCTGAAAATTCAAACTCTAAGCAGTCAAATTCAGGGGGAGCCTCAGAGAATGAAGAAAGTCAACAAGAAAATCAGAAGAACATGGATCGAGGTGGAGGATCAAATACTGAGAGAAGTCATGTAACACCCCCAGATCCGGGGTCCGGGATCGGGTCATTACGGTCTTATTTTCCATGATTGATGCTTTACTTGAATACACAATAAATAATTCACATGCTATGACCCCACAATAATCCACTCACACACACACAGTTATAGTCCTAGAGATGAAATTGAAATAAGTCTCACATTACGGATTACGAATAAAAGTTATTACAATCCAAAAGGGTAACATCATAAGTTTAAGGTTCTTGCCGTTGATTAACATTATTGATACATATAATTAAACTGGAAGCAAAAGCTGACTATCTGTGCTACCTCAGCAATGGCAGCAACAATATCAGCGGGGAGTCCTGTGGGACGGGTAACCTGCTTGCGCCGAGTGCGCCTTACGCGAGCCATATGACCTAGCTGTTGTTGTGACATAATAATAAGCAAGGGTGAGCAATAGCCCGCCAACAATAATATAACTGCATAGGTATGTATATATGACAGTTTAAAAAATATATTTTGAAACCATATGCCATGCATTACCGAAAATAGTGACAGCTCAATATAAAGGATGAAGTTGTAAATAACTCAAAACATATTTATGTTTTGTGGGAATATCTGCTATGTCAAAGATAAGCCAGATCATCAATTTTTCATGATAGGGGAACTTGCAGGAAGAATGTTGCAATCCCAGTTCAAACACTTTTCAGCATTACCCACAATGGTAATGTTACAGAATATTCTTCAAATTTGGGTGATGAACTAATACGGGAGCTAGCCGCGCCAGGAGCCATAACATCTACGATGATCAGTCGCATGTCATGCTCCCCATCATTTGTTCTCTACATGTAGAAGGAAGTACCGACGGATCGCCCGCCCTCTGGAACCCCCCGGCCAACGGTTGGGCCATTGCTGGACCGGCACCACTCGGCCACTTACGCGTCTCCTAGTTCAATTAACATCCATAACTTTGAAATGTAAAGTTCGTCCCCCTTTCCCCAAGTATAGCACTTGTTGATAGGACTCCATAAGGTAGTCGTATCTAGTTGGAAAGGAAAATTCACCAATATTTCCCAAGCCGAGGCTTGTTAATGGATACCAACTTGTTCCAACATTCTACCCCTCGAACGATGAGAGGTGATAAGTGGATTTTATATCCACTTGGAGCATTCTAAATCGGCTTAAATTGATTGTCTTGGGCTCAAGTTTCTTGTAGTTTTGATGTGTTTTGTTTAGTTGTGCAGATTTACAAGGATGTTGATTATGGTGGATGTTTTTGTCGTTTTTGGAGATTTAATTTATTAAAATTCGGATTTATTGGGCTGCACGCGTGAGATTCACTGTTTGGGCCATATCTTGAGTTCTATAAGTCTGTTTTCAGCCCGTAAGCAGTCCACGCGAAGATAACGAGATTTTCTATCATTCTAAGGTGGTCCAGAGGTCCAATTACGTTTGGAACGTTCCAGAAAAACTGAAGAAAAGTCAGCCACGAATTTTCCTTAAAAAAACAGAATCAGTTTAGGAAACGTATCTTGCAGAAATTCTATTATAATTCTGTTTTGGTATTTTCTTGCTGGGCAAGACTTTTAGAGCCTATTTAAACACATCCTACCATTGTAATAGAGATATACACATTATCATAGTTTTATTATTGTATCATAGCTTAGATCTGCAAGGGAGAAAAGGAGAGAAGGATTCAACGCTCGTGACAAGCAACGGATCTAGATCTACTTCATCTTTTGTGTTACTTTGGATTATAGATTTGTTTTCTCAACTCTTCGTTTTAATAATATTATTACTTCTTTCTTCCATATCTTGTTTTATATCATGTTTTCATCAAATCCCATGACGATGAACGGTTCAATTATGGGCTAATCGTTGTCATGGGATCCTAGTGGATTTATCTATGTAGCTTAGTAGTTTGCATGCCTTAAAGATTTATGTGTGGTGAATACTGATATCCTCGTATGGTTAATCTTAATGCTTTTAGATGCGTAGCTAACATCTAAATTGAATTGTTAATCTCTTGTGAAGCGAGAGTGGATCTTGAGATTTAGAACTTGCCATGCTAGCATAGGTTCATAATTGTTTATCAATATGATTCGTGGTGTGAGATGAAAATACTTATACTGCCCTATGTGATCTAAGTGGATAACTTGTGCTTCAACCTTTATGTTTTCAAATTCTATAGAGATATAGGGTCTAAACATAATAGGTGACTATTCATCTTCTATCTCTTTTGTGGATGTATGCGTAGATTGGTACTACTATACCGAGAGGTAACTTTTACTCTTTTCGTGTTATTCGATCAGATATCATAACCATCGCATGTTTTAATTAAAGGCTGCAACTCTAAGTGAAGTAGATGATGAAACTAGGATTCCATGTTTTATTCTCATATTAGTAATTCGACTTTAATCTCTTTAATTAGTTAATCTTTAGTTTGATAATTAATTTAGTAGTTAATAAAAATCCAATTTGTTATTTGTCTTAGCAGTGGATAAAAACCATACATCGGTGCATAGGTACATTAATTGAATTGAACACCATTCTAGATCTCTGGGAACGAACTTGATTTAATCATATATTACTTGTGACAACGTGCGCTTGCGTAAATTTTGCATAAAAAGTTTTTGGCGCCGCTGCCGGGGATCATCGGTGTTTTTATTTTAGTTTATGTGCTTGTCATCAGTGGTCGTTAGCGTTCACTGACTTGGATTTTACTTAGTTTGTTTGTTTCGTGGTGTTTCAGGTACTTAAGTTTGTATGCAAACACGTTCGCAAGCTCGTTTACAAAAACTGGCAAAAGACGATCGTGTAGAGAATTTAGAGAATAAGGAAGAGGAATCTGAAACTATAGTAACAATGGCAGATGCAGCAGCAGCTAAGGCTTTGAAGGAGTATTCTCAGCCGAAACTCAATGACATCCAGTCTAGCATTATTAGGCCAGCTATTGCAGCGAACAATTTTGAGATCAAGTCGGCCACAATTCAGATGGTGCAGAATTCAGTTCAGTTTAGGGGAGCTCCTATGGAGGATGCCAACATGCATGTTCGGGACTTTATCAAAATCTACGACACTTTCAAGTGTAATGGTGTGACGGATGATGCTATCAGGTTGAGGCTTTTCCCATTCTCTCTGAGGGATAAGGCTAAGAGCTGGCTACACTCTTTGCCACCTGGTTCCATTACTACATGGGAAGATCTTGCTCAGAAGTTCCTTACTAAATTCTTCCCTATGGCGAAAACTGCAGCATTAAGGAACCAGTTGACTCAATTCCAACAGCAATCTGGCGAGACCTTGTGTGAGGCTTGGGAACGCTACAAGGAGATGCTACGCAAGTGTCCTCATCATGGCATGCCTGATTGGATGGTTATTAATGGGTTCTACAATGGGTTGGTAGCACAGTCTAGGCCTTTGCTAGATGCAGCATCAGGAGGAGCTCTGTGGGCAAAGAGCTATGATGAAGCTTATGATCTAATAGAGATGATGGCTGCTAATGAATATCAGAATCCAACCCAAAGGCTATCTCAAGGCAAAGCAGCAGGAATTTTGGAAGTAGATACAGCTGCAATGATTACGGCTCAGTTGAAAGCTCTTGCTATGAAGGTGGATTCTCTTGCTAATTATGGAGTTCAGCAGGTGGCTAGTGTTTGTGAGTTATGTGCGGGCGCACATGAGACGAATCAGTGTGTTATCTCTTCTGAATCAGCACAATTCGTGAGTAATTTCCAGAGACCTGCTGCACCAGTTCCAGCCACTTATCATCCTAATAATAGGAATCATCCTAACTTCAGCTGGAGCAACAATCAAGGTGCTCAACAACCTTATCAGCAGCCCTATCAGCAGTTTCAAGGTCAGCAAGCAAAGCCATTCAATCAAGTCTATCAACAGCCTTATGCTCCAAGGACACCATATCAACCTCCTGGATTTCAGCAGCAACAGCCTCAGGCTCATATGGGGTAATCATCTAATGATAAATCAGATGAGGTGTGGATAGCGGTAAAGAACCTACAAGCTGGCCAGAAAGTCTTGGAAACCCAGTTAGGACAGATTGCAAGTGCCTTATTTAGTAGGCCTCAAGGAACTCTTCCTAGTGATACGGAGGTAAATCCAGGCAGAAGGGAAAGCAAAGAACAGGTCAATGCAGTTACTTTGAGATCCGGAAAAGTCACGAGTGATCCTAAATCAGCAACTGAAGAAGATGAAGATGTTCAGAATCAGCAGGTTGAAAAATCTGCAGTGCCAGTAATTGAGAAATCTGATTTAGTGGCTGATCAGCTTGATGGTGAGAAGAGCAAGAAACCTGTTGAAAAGTCTACTCCGGAGCAATCTTCAAAGAATAATCAGATCTATCCACCTCCTCCATTTCCTGGATGCTTGCAGAAAAGTAAAGAGAAACAGTTTCAGAAATTTATGGATGTCTTCAAGAAACTGTCCATTAACATTCCTTTTGTTGAAGCATTGGAGCAGATGCCGAGATATGCAAAGTTCATGAAAGATATTTTGTCAAGGAAGAGAAGGTTGGAAGAATTTGAAACAGTAGTATTGACAGAGGAGTGTAGTGCCGTTCTGCAGCAGAAGTTGCTTCGTAAACCGAAAGATCTGGGAAGTTTCACTATTCCATGCACTATTGGCAACCTTTCTTTCAACAAGTGTTTATGTGATTTGGGAGCTAGTATTAATCTCATGCCCTTGTCTGTTTTCAAGCAACTTGGTCTACCGGAGCCAAAGCCAACTAACATCTCTTTGCAGTTGGCTGATAGGTCGATCACGTATCCAAGGGGTATAGTGGAGGATGTCTTAGTGAAGGTTGATAAGCTCATATTTCCTGCTGATTTCGTTATCTTAGATTTTGAAGAAGATAAGAAGATTCCCATAATCTTGGGAAGACCGTTCTTGGCTACAGGAAAGACTTTGATTGATGTGCAAAAAGGAGAGCTTACAATGAGGGTGCAAGATCAGAGTGTCACCTTTAATGTGTTCAAGGCCATGAAATTTCCGACAGAGGATGAAGAGTGTTGCAGGGTGGAAATAGTTGATACGGGTCAGAGAAAGAAGTTTGATCAGTTATTGAGCGAAAAATCTGACATGCATGTGCTAAAGCATCCTATCAGTGATTCCATTGACAGTTCTTCGGTTCGAGATCTTTCGAATGTCAAGCTTGGGAAACTTCCATCACATTTGAGGTATGTCCTTTTGAATAATGAGCTAGTGATTTTTGAAGAGGGGAATGATAACGTGTTGCGAAGGTGGAAGGCAGATGATAAGGAAGAGGAAATTTTTGTTCAACCGGTTGAGTTGGAGAAGCACCTTAGAGGTGTGAAGAAGAAAAAGAAGAAGATTAGGCCGTTGGGTAGAAAAATCAAGTTGAAATCTGATGGAAGCGTTTGGTGGAAAGCAAGCAACCAAGATGTCAACGTTCGTATGAATGGTTTGTCTATTGAGAACGGTTCAGTTATTCTTTTGAAACCGCCATGAGTTGAGGAAGTAACGTCAAGCTATTGACATTAAACGAGCGCTTCTTGGGAGGCAACCCAAGCTTTGTTGTATACGTTATTACTTCTTTCTTTCAAAAAAAAAAAAATTAGCAATTTGCAGGTCTGTAACGCAATTTGCCCCTGCGTTACTGACCTTGGCGCCATTTGCCCCTCTGTCGCGCTAGTTGCGCCTGCGCGTCTGTATTGGAAGCAATTTGCCCCCCTGTCGCGCTATTTGCTCCGGCGCATCTGGTCTCAGGGCAGTTTGCCCCTCACGCTGGCAACTTGCGCGTGATCCTCAAAGAAAAAAATAAAAAAAAAATTCAGTCGTGTTTTACTGTGTTGCTCGTGTGTTGTACCTGTTGTATATAAAAAAAAAAAATTCTTCACCCCAAATTCTTTTTATACTCTCATCTTTCCCCTAAATCTTTTCCTATTTTAATTCCAAAACCCCTCATCTCTCCTAAAAAAAAAAATTCAAATTCCTATTTCTTTTCTAATTCTTTTTCTTTTATTCATTAAATATTTTTCTATCCTATATCAAATTCCAATTTCCACCCAAATTTTTTCCTTTTCACATTAAAATTCTTATATTCATCCTATCACTCCATGGCCTATATATACCCATACATACACACCCAATTCCTTATGTTCCTCCTCTACATCTCTTAAAAATTCAAGTTTGGGGGAAAATTAGTACAAGTTCACCTCTTTGATTCGTAGTGGGATTTCTTTTCTCTATTTTATTTGATTACGAATTTGTGTTCTTGTAAATTGGGGGTTTTGTATTATTCTTGTTACTTGGGTATTTTTGGTGTGATTTTGCTTGGTGGTTATTGGTGGAGCTTCTTGTGAGTTGGGTATTGATTCTTACGGCTCCTAAGCGTGGGAGAGGTGGTGCTAGTATTATGAAATTTTCGTCTCCCGCATGATTCATCCGAGGAGGAGGACGATTTGGTATGTTTTCTACTATCCCTTGTATTTACTTCCATTCAATGAGGACATTGAATAATTTAAGTTTGGGGGTGGTTTGAGGGATTAGTAGTTGTTGTTGTATTATGTGTTCATGTAGGATTTCATGCTTTACATATTAGTAGTAGTAAATTATGCATTTATGTTTGTGTTATCTATGTTTGTTTCATATAGGACATTCTGTTTTTTTTTGTTCGTATATCATGTGGGTTCATAATAGTTTGCATTTGCACCCATGCTTGATAGGAATTTTGTGTTGTTGACGCTTTTGTTTGAGAAGTGATATGCTTTGTTCTTGTGCACACACATACACTAGTAAGTTGAAGCTAGTAGACTTATTGAATGTTGTAAGTGATTAGAAGGACATGAATATGTGCAAGATGATTTAGTTTGCATGCTTTGAATACAAGTTGGTGCGTTAGAGAGATGCTTGCTTAGGATTGAGTATGTTTTTCCACCAAGTGAGTTTTTGAGCCTTATTGCATATTTGCAATTTATTCGTTTGCTTGAGTGTCCAGGGATTGTTTGCATTGCTAGCAGTTGTTTGAGGTCTTTCTTGAAATGCATGACATTATTTGACGATTAAAATGATAAAGGCATTTAGGAATAACCACATATTTTCCCATATTACCACACCATGTTTACATGATCAATTAGTTAACCCGTTGAGCTTAATCCTATTTTTCGGTGACATACCACATTACTTGCCTAGACCTTTTTCTTGTATTGGCCTTACATTAATTTGAACCCATATTGTCAAAGGCTAGTAGAGTGCTTAAGGGAGTAATAAGGTGTGCAAGGAGGGGTTGTTGTTGGTCGTACTTTTGGGGGAAATATTGAGATTGGGTTTGATTGTTTACTTGATAGTCGACATATGTAATAAATTATGGGATCATTGTTATTGTTTATATTATTGTTTGTGTTCTATTTAGCTCTCGAAAAAAAAAAAGAAAAAAAAATACAAAAAAAGAAAAGAAAAAAATATATATATATATTATGAGAGCATGTTTGTGTTTGTTGTGATCCTATTTCAGTCGACTAGTCGAGTGTTTGTTTTAGTAAAATTTTGTGGGGGGAAATAGGGTGTTGTGTATGATGTATTATGGTACTTAATAGCTTTTGACACTTCACCTGTTTTGGCTTATTTGACATACCTTGTCCTTAGCCCCGTTACAACCCAAATAAAGACCTTATGATTATCGTCATTGTTGTATGTTGTGTTAAGAGTTAGATTGATACCAAATGTCAAGCATGATTATGATTTTGTTGGAATTAAGTGATACACTTACCCTCGTTCTTGAGTGAATATTCTTTGTGACTGGATTGTGAGTGTTTGCTTGTTCTTGCGTATGAGATCCCGAGTGTTGTCTCAAAGATGTACTCTTGTAGGCTTAGCATGTTTACTAACTTATTCTTACACTTGACATGGGCTTGTGAGAACTTATGCATGTTCATTGAGTAGACTATGTGAATACTTGCACTTTCGACACCAAGACATTGCATATTTACTTTGATTCTTAAGTTGATATGGCATGAGAGGATTTGAAGGTATGGTAGATTAGATTAATGCATTTGCATATTAGTTGCATTCATGCATTGCATTGCATTGTATTAGGTTAAATGGATTTTGTGGGTACATTCGCTATAGGCCCTCACGAGACCTTACTCGTCCACTAGGGCTGCCTAGGAGTTTAAAGGGCTTGTTGCATATGCCAAATGCAACCGTGATCACCTACGGAAGTGGTACTAGTTAGTTAGTTAGTTGTAATTATTTATGCTTGAGGACAAGCATCGGTTTAAGTTTGGGGGTGTGATAAGTGGATTTTATATCCACTTGGAGCATTCTAAATCGGCTTAAATTGATTGTCTTGGGCTCAAGTTTCTTGTAGTTTTGATGTGTTTTGTTTAGTTGTGCATATTTACAAGGATGTTGATTATGGTGGATGTTTTTGTCGTTTTTGGAGATTTAATTTATTAAAATTCGGATTTATTGGGCTACACGCGTGAGATTCACTGTTTGGGCCATATCTTGAGTTCTATAAGTCTGTTTTCAGCCCGTAAGCAGTCCACGCGAAGATAACGAGATTTTCTATCATTCTAAGGTGGTCCAGAGGTCCAATTACGTTTGGAACGTTCCAGAAAAACTGAAGAAAAGTCAGCCACGAATTTTCCTTAAAAAAACAGAATCAGTTTAGGAACGTATCTTGCAGAAATTCTATTATAATTCTGTTTTGGTATTTTCTTGCTGGGCAAGACTTTTAGAGCCTATTTAAACACATCCTACCATTGTAATAGAGATATACACATTATCATAGTTTTATTATTGTATCATAGCTTAGATCTGCAAGGGAGAAAAGGAGAGAAGGATTCAACGCTCGTGACAAGCAACGGATCTAGATCTACTTCATCTTTTGTGTTACTTTGGATTATAGATTTGTTTTCTCAACTCTTCGTTTTAATAATATTATTACTTCTTTCTTCCATATCTTGTTTTATATCATGTTTTCATCAAATCCCATGACGATGAACGGTTCAATTATGGGTTAATCGTTGTCATGGGATCCTAGTGGATTTATCTATGTAGCTTAGTAGTTTGCATGCCTTAAAGATTTATGTGTGGTGAATACTGATATACTCGTATGGTTAATCTTAATGCTTTTAGATGCGTAGCTAACATCTAAATTGAATTGTTAATCTCTTGTGAAGCGAGAGTGGATCTTGAGATTTAGAACTTGCCATGCTAGCATAGGTTCATAATTGTTTATCAATATGATTCGTGGTGTGAGATGAAAATACTTATACTGCCCTATGTGATCTAAGTGGATAACTTGTGCTTCAACCTTTATGTTTTCAAATTCTATAGAGATATAGGGTCTAAACATAATAGGTGACTATTCATCTTCTATCTCTTTTGTGGATGTATGCGTAGATTGGTACTAGTATACCGAGAGGTAACTTTTACTCTTTTCGTGTTATTCGATCAGATATCATAACCATCGCATGTTTTAATTAAAGGCTGCAACTCTAAGTGAAGTAGATGATGAAACTAGGATTCCATGTTTTATTCTCATATTAGTAATTCGACTTTAATCTCTTTAATTAGTTAATCTTTAGTTTGATAATTAATTTAGTAGTTAATAAAAATCCAATTTGTTATTTGTCTTAGCAGTGGATAAAAACCATACATCGGTGCATAGGTACATTAATTGAATTGAACACCATTCTAGATCTCTGTGGGAACGAACTTGATTTAATCATATATTACTTGTGACAACGTGCGCTTGCGTAAATTTTGCATAACAAGAGGGTACACAAGATTCCATGAATAATAGCAACCAAGTTGCGAGTGAAACGAATAATTTATGACCGGGCAGTCACAAGATAAATAACATTCCTCAAGTCAGGTTCCCTTATATTCGAATCGAAGGAAGAATGGAATTACTGAGAACCTTCCTTGATAATATAATAATAATAATAATAATAATAATAATAATAGGATTCTGAAATAATTTATATAATATCCGAAGGTCGATGATACTATGTGAATGAAGTAAATCATTTTTGAAACGAGTTAGAAGAATTAAATAAATATTCCAAGAATATTTATTAAGTCACAGATATTGGAAAAGTGTTGCTCGAAATGATCTTTGAATAAATATTCAGAATAATATTCATTGAACGAATAATGAATATTCAAATTAATAATAATGTTTATTGATCAAATAATCCTCAAATGGATATTTGAGATAATATTCATTGGATCAATAATGAATATTCAAATTAAGAATGATACTTATTGATGAGATAATTATCGACTGAATATTTGAGACAATATTCATTGAATAAATAATGCATATACGACTTAATAATATTTATAGAAGAATTGATTATCGAGTGAATGTCTGAAATTATATTCAATAATTGAATCGACTTTAAATGAATGTCGAATATAATATTCATCATCTCAAGGGAATATTCGAATTAATATTTATCGAAGAACTGGAGTTCGAATCAATGTTCAGCTAATATTTATAAAATAAACAGAGGTTGAATGAATATTTGGAATAATATTCATTAAATAGATAAGGCTCGAATGAATATTAAAATAATATTCATTAAATAAGTAAACTCGATTGAATATTCAAAATAATATTTATCAAAGAACTAAGAATGAATATTCTCTAAGTAAATAACTTAACTGAGAGTTCGAAATAATATTTGAATATTAAATCGACTTTAGATGAATATTAAAGATAATGTTCATCGAATAAATAAATATCTTATGAATAACCCGAATAATATTTATCAAATAATCTCAAAGGAATATCTCAATAATATTCGCCAGATAATAAATGGGAAATATTTACTTAATTATTTTCCTATGAAAATAATGTCAATACATCAAGAAGTAACGACTCCCGGTCTATAATCAAGGAATGAGGTTCAGATGCCCTTCGTTTAAGGGTCTTAGAAATTTCCGGCTTATAATTGATATAATAACTATCTAGCTCATAAGCCAACAATAATTCAGGGAACAAGTATATCAATAAGACTTTGAAAGTAGGCATGCATGCTATGGCATATGTATAACAGAAAGCATATATATGTATTCACAACAAAAGCCTATTGAAAGGATTTGAAACTTGCCTGGAAATCGAGTGCGGGTAGGGGTAGTGGTAGCGTGTCCCGGGCCAGCCTGATGATCTATAAATAGCCAAGGCATTCGGGATTAGTCACTTAACACTTTACAAGATTAAATATAGACTTCACTTAAGTCGAAACACGTTTTCGAATTATCTCAATATACACCTCTTAGTGTAACTCTTTTTATCACCGATGCGGTTCGACATACGTTCGCTATTATAACCCGTCATTGCACCCACACTTAATACATACTTAAGCCATGTAAGTTTTAATATCGATCATTTACGAATCGAGATTGTATTACGAGTTTTATCGTCCGTTTTCTAAGTTATTAACCAAAGTCATAATCAAGCATGCTTCTAGGGGTTCGTTCGCGTTTAACCTCGATTCGAACATTTTTATAAAATTGGAAAACGATCTATTTGACATGTGGTTTTCTCCCACACCTTCCTTTTTACCTCTAATATTTAATTATCATTATTCACCACTGCATTACTCGAGTTAAGGGGGTTTAAATACAGTTACGAACTTTCGTTTACGGTTTCAAACCACTTTTACTAAATCGGCCATATCTCCTAAACCGTATATCCGTTTCATACGAACTTTATATCAAAACGAAGCTCATAGCATAATCCAGCTTAACATGGCAGAAAACGAAGCCTAACAGTGAGTTAATGCTACTGCTATGCACGGATTTCAAGGGTTAACGATTTTTCGGCATTACGACGGCTATGTTTACACGTTTTCCAAAATTCAAACCATCCAATGATCATGGTTTACACTCCAAACAACACATACATATTATTTATCCATGAACTAAGACCAAGCAATGTATTTCCATTCATCTAGACTAATTTAACATTTAACAAAGCCCATGCATAAACTTAAGGTCCTAAACATGCATTAAATCCATATAACTCATCTAAAATACCAAAACTTAACTAAGAGCTAGGTTTTCAAGAGTGGTATACCTTCCTTGATGTATGAATGAAATTAGTAAACCTTGGTTAGTCCTTATCTATCCTTAATATAGCTTGATCTATCCAAAGAAATCAAGAAAAGAAAAGTTAGTTCATAAGAACACTATTCATCAAGAACTTTGATCATAGTTTTGATCTAGTTAAACATATTGGTGGATGATGATCTCTTGGATTTACCTTCTACTTGATACTAGCTTTGATTTAAGCTCAAGATTAAAGTGAATGGATGGTTGGAAGTGGAGATCTCCTCCTTGAAAAGAGCTAGGCCGAGAGCTTCATAAGCTTGGTGGTGGTTGTGTTTTGTTTGTATGAAATGACTTAATGCATGTATCTTTATGTATATATCTTGGATGCATCTCCTACTTTTGTGTTGTCACTCATCTATAGGTCCAAGTGTTGGCTTCTTAGTGGACCATGTGTTGGCACCACATTAAACAACTCCATTTTTGCAAAAGTGCACTTATACCACCTAGCTTGTAGTTGACTTACAAACATGTCACTTAGGTTTCTCCTTTTTCCACCAATTGCACTTGTTTGTCTCTTGGTTAATTTGTTCGTTTCTTTGTCCGGTTATTACTCAATTTCCTTGCTTGTTCGGAGGAATAACTCATTCGTTTCTAGTTAGGATTTTACCGAAAACCTTCTTAATAATTATAATACCATTCTCCATCTTACTTAATACTTCTCGAATTTAAATTCCTTAAATCCCTTTAATAATTCCTTAAGGCTTGCAGTGTCCAGGGAAATCTCGGAGAAAATGAAAGTGCTATTTTTCTGAATCCGTTATCGTTTACATACACTTATCTTGCTCCTGGATCATGAATACGAACTCGAAAATCCGTTCTGAATACTTCTATATAGCGTCGTCCAATAATATACCCATATCCACCAAAATCACTATTCACTCTTCATTATTCCTTTTATTCCTTATATATAATGATAATGCCCTGGTCCTCTTTAGGGCGTTCCTTAACCCTTTTTCGGAGCCACTGGACTAATAACAGATATTGATTTAGATGACACAAGAATAATCTTTCTTGGAATAATATACTTATATCCTTAGGAGATAGATCATTCTTATCTATGCTGTCAACCAAAAGTATTCTTCATGACATATAAATATTTGAATTTAAATCCATCCCATTCATTTAATAGACATTCATTACATTGCAGTCATAACCACCATTCACTCCTTATATTATTACATAAGAAAAAGTTTTAATTCTACCAAAAATCTGGGTTCTAACTGTCTCCCCTACTTAAAAGGATTCCGTCCCGGAATCAGTTTGAAAACAAATGGGGGTATTTTTCCATCATTGCACTTTCTAGCTCCCAGGTTGATTCTTCTATGTTGTGGTTCTGCCATAAAACTCTGACAAGCTTGATGACCTTGTTTCGGAGCACTTGATCTTTTCTGTTTATGATTTCCACCGGTTGCTCTACATAGGTCAAGTCTGGTTGAATGTCCACGTGCTCATATTCCACTATGTGCTTGGCATCTGGGTTATATTTCCTCAGCATTGAGACATGGAACACATTGTGCACTTGCTGCAGGTTCGGGGGTAATGCCAGTTCATAAGCTAGCTCCCCAATACGTCTTAAGATCTTAAATGGTCCAATATATCTAGGGCTCAGCTTCCCTTTCTTTCCAAACCACATCAAACCCTTCCAAGGAGATACCTTCAAGAACACTAGGTCTCCCACTTCATATTCTTTTCCTTTCCGAGCTAAGTCGGCATATTTCTTTTGTCGATCTTGGGCTGCTACCAGCCGTCCTCTGATTAGATCCACTGCATCTTTTGTCCGTTGGACCATCTCAGGTCTGAGCATCTTTCGCTCTCCAACTTCATCCCAATATAGGGGAGATCGGCATTTCCTTCCATAGAGGGCCTCGTAAGGCGGCATTCCTATGCTTGAATGAAATCTATTGTTGTAGGAGAACTCAATCAATGGCAAGTGATCATCCCAATTTCCTTTAAAGTCTATAGCACCGACTCTCAACATATCTTCTAGTGTCTGGATGGTCCTTTCACTTTGCCCGTCTGTCTGGGGATGGTAAGCTGTACTCATGTTTAGCCTGGTTCCCACACATTCCTGAAAGCTCCTCCAAAATCTGGAGTTAAATCTAGGATCTCGGTAGGATACTACGGCGACTGGGACTCCATGTCGCGCCACTATCTCTTTGAGGTAGATATCTACTAGCCTATCGACCGTGTACCTTTCATTAATAGGAAGAAAGTGGGCTGACTTGGTTAGCCGGTCTATAATTACCCATATGGCGTCATGATTTGTTTTGGTCCTTGGTAAACCGACTACGAAGTCCATAGCTATATGTTCCCATTTCCATTCGGGAATCTCCAAGGGGTGTAGAAGTCCACTGGGTCTCTGGTGCTCTGCTTTCACTTTCTGGCAGGTCAAGCATTTGCTTTCCCACTCTACCACGTCCTTTTTCATGTTGGGCCACCAGTAGTACTCTTTCAAATCGCTATACATCTTGGTGCTACCGGGATGCACTGAGTATCCTGAGTTGTGTGCCTCATAAAGAATTTCTTCCTTGAGTTCCTGATCATTTGGGACCCATATCCTCCACATGTATCTCATGATCCCTCCTTTATCTTTTTCACACTTGATTTCTTCCCCAGTTATTAACTCCTTAGTCGAGTTCTTTTCCGCTTCCATCATTTGCTCTTGGCATAGCCTAATCTTTTCCAACAATGGAGGCTTGATTCGAATTTCCATCAACTTTTCTTGACCTTCTTCAGATATCTTAATCTCAAGTTCCAGCTTCTCAAAGTCTTTTATCAATTCTTTCTCAGTAGTTATCATTTTGAGCTTCTCTTTCCTACTAAGGGCGTCAGCCACCACATTGGCTTTACTCGGGTGATAACGAATCTCACAATCGTAATCCTTGATTAGCTTTAGCCATCTTCTCTGACACATGTTAAGCTCTTTCTGCGTAAAAATGTACTTGAGGCTCTTATGGTCAGTGTAAATCTCACACTTCTCTCCATACAAGTAGTGCCTCCAAATTTTTAAGGCAAAAACAATTGCTGCTAATTCCAGATCATGGGTGGGGTATCGGATCTCGTAATCCTTCAATTGCCTTGACGCATATGCTATTACCTTACCGTGCTGCATAAGCACACATCTCAATCCTTTATGCGAAGCATCACTGTAAATTACGAAATCTCCTTTTCCATCAGGCAACGCCAACACTGGGGCCGTTACCAACCTCTTCTTCAACTCTTGAAAACTCTTCTCGCATTTTTCAGTCCATTCAAATTTCTCAGTTTTACGGGTAAGTCGAGTTAACGGAGCTCCAATATTTGCAAAATCTTGAACAAATCGTCTATAATATCCAGCCAGTCCGATGAAACTCCTTACCTCTGTTGGAGTGGTTGGTCGTTCCCAATTTGAAACTGCCTCTATCTTGGAGGGGTCAACTAGCACTCCTTCTCTGTTGATTACGTGCCCTAAAAATTGTACTTCATTTTCCAGAACTCACACTTTGAGAATTTGGCATATAACTGCTCCTTCCGGAGTGTCTCTAAGGTTATTCTTAAATGTTCAGCGTGCTCTTCTTCTGTCTTTGAGTAGATTAGAATATCATCAATAAAAACTATAACAAATTGATCAAAATATTCCTTAAACACTCTATTCATTAAATCTATGAAAGCTATTGGGGCGTTGGTCAGTCCAAACGACATCACCAAGAATTCATAATGCCCATACCTAGTACGGAAGGTAGTCTTTGGAATATCTTCAGGTTTAATCTTCAGCTGGTGATATCCGGTTCTCAAGTCAATCTTGGAGAAATACACAGCTCCTCTTAGCTGGTCAAACAAGTCATCAATTCTGGGTAACGGGTACTTGTTCTTTATGGTTAGCTTGTTCAACTCTCGATAGTCGATGCATAACCTCATACTCCCGTCCTTTTTCTTAACAAACAACACTGGTGCGCCCCAAGGCGACACACTGGGTCTTATCATACCCTTATCCAACAATTCCTGTAATTGTTTTGCTAGCTCTTTCATTTCCACTGGTGCTAATCGGTACGGGGCCTTCGAAACTGGCGCCATCCCCGGGGCTAACTCGATAGCAAACTCAATCACTCTATCTGGTGGTAATTCGGGAAGATCTTGAGGAAACACGTCTTCAAATTCGTTGACTACCGGAATGTCTTGTATCTTAGGCACCTCTTTCTGGGTGTCTATAACGTAAGCTAAATAAGCTTCGTTCCCATTTCGTAGTAGTCTCTTGGTCTGCGCCATGGTTAGAATAGTCTGGGTATGTCGTATCCCTTTAAACACTATTTCCTTCTTTCCTGGGGTTTTCAACTTAACCTTTTTCCCTTTACAATCTATTTGCGCATTATTACGAGACAATCAGTCCATACCCAAAATAACATCGAATTCCCCTAGCTTAAAAGGAATCAAATCAACACAGAAGGATCGTCCTCCTATTTCTATTTTGCAATCGGGGTGAATCTAATTAACTGGAATGACTTCCTGATTAGCTATCTCTACTTGCAAAGACTCCCTTAGCGGTTGAGTTTTTAGTTTCAATTTATACGCAAAATCTCTAGATATAAAAGACTTAGTTGCTCCAGAATCAAACAAAACATTTGCACTGACTGAATTGAGGGAAAATGTACCTTCTATCATATCCGCGTCCTTCACGGCATCTTGCACCGTCATGTTAAAAGTTCTAGCAGTTGGTGGCCTGTTGGAGGCAGCTCTGCTTGCCCCCAATGCTGCTGGCTTATTCATTGGGCAATCCTTCCTCATGTGACCCTGACGACCACACTGGAAACAAGCAATGCCCTTAATGGTAGCAGGAGTAACCGGGGTACACTGGTAGGCGTAGTGGCCTATTCGTCCGCACTTATAACAGGTTATCAGTTTCTGGTTACACTCTCCCGGGTGTTTCTTCCCACAAGTGGCACATACTGGCAGTGGGGGTCTGGAAAGGTGGGAACGGGACACCCCTGCCTGCTTGTCTCCCTGGCTCACAGTTGCACTCACAGATGGTTTAAACCCTACACTCTTCCCAGGTAGGGAAACTGCTCCTCGGTTGAACCTATTTGGGGGCCTTCCCCCTGTGGAACCTCCGCCCATGCTGGCATGCTTTCTCTTTAATCCCCCTTTTTCTCTTTCTCTTTGCATCTGATCACTCCCTGCTTCCACAATGGTTGCCTTTTGCACCAGGGTGGCATAATCTGTAATCTCTAGAACCGCCACTCGATTCTGAATCCATTGTTTCAACCCCTGCTGAAACCTGTTAGCCTTCTTCTCTTCAGTATCCACAAATTCCGGTACAAACCTTGATAACTCAGTAAACTTGGCTTCATAATCGGCCACCGACAAGTTATTCTGCTTTAGCTCTAGAAACTTAAGCTCCATCTGGGTTTTCATAAACTTTGGGAAATACTTCTCTAGAAACAACTGTTTAAACTATCCCAAGTTACAATAACATCTGTCTCCATATTCTTCTTAGCTTCCCACCAATAATTGGCCTCTCTTTTTAGCAAGTAGGTAGCAAAGACAGTCTTTTGGGCCTCCTCAATACTCAGAATCTCGAAAGATTTCTCCATTTCCTTGACCCAGGCCCTAGCCTCCACGGGATCAGCCGATCCGTGAAACTCTGGGGGTTTGAGGGACTTGAAGGCCCTAAAGGAATTGGCCACAGTGGTATTGTTTCCTTGGGGTGGTTGGGGATATTGGTTCAAATTTTGCCTTAGCAGATCCATAAATTGTCCCATGGGGTTTCCTCCCTGGTTCTCCCCCTGATGCTCGACTTCGGTTTCCCCTTCTTCTATTTCCTCTTCAAAATCTGCAGTATAAAAAGTTTCATCCCCCATCCCATACTGGGAATCTTCTTGTTCATTGTAATCCTGGTCCTGTTCTTCATTATACTCAAGGTCTTCCTCAGGTTGATTGCGACTTTCTTGGTCAGTAGACTCATGAGGGTTAGCCCTAGTACCCATTCTTCTCGGAGGCATTTTACTGAAAATTTGGACAATATACATTAGGTTTATTCACCTATTTTAGAGGGTTTTCCTCACAATATCGATGCATAAATGGATTTAGGATCCTACATTTCTATATATCATGGCAGTTTTAATCGAAAGCAGTACGAGCAAATATAATATAATAAACTAGTGATCGCGTCACAAGGAAACTGAAATGACTGAAAAGGGAAATAAATATATACCAAGTACCAAACGGTACAATATCCGACATACAACAACAGTTTTAAAATAAATACAACCATCCGAATAATAACTAGTCAAAAGTGAGATAAGCTGTCTAACTGTCTAGTCTGCAACAGGGAACTGCAAGCCCTATACATCTCTCTAGCCCTGGCACGCCTACCACCTAGGTGCCTCAACCGGGCCTCTCTCTCCGCTGCTAGCTCTCTACGGGACTCTGCCAGCCTGGCCTCAGCCACGGCTACCTCAGTAGTAAGTCTGGCCACAACATAGTGGTGTAAACATGCTGGGACTCCCTCAGTCGGAACATGGGGTGGAGGGGCTGGATCGGCTGGAAGGGCAGCCTCTGCCTGCTGCGGCTCTGGGGTCAATGCCTCAAACTCATCTGATAATGGGCTCACAGGTAGTGGTGGCGGGGTAGGGGCTCTCTCATCAGAGAGGGGTGGCACATGAAGTCCAGAACTCCCTACAACATCAGCCACGGGCTCATCAACATCTCCCTCGGCACCCTCATCTACATCCTGGCCTAAAACGGCAGCCATCACCTGCTCTGTGGTCATGTCAGTATCCTCCTCCATCACCTTAACACCATGAACAAGCTGGGCCTCCTCAGAGTCCTCCACATCAACATCCTCAGCAACTACCTCAGTATCCTCCCCCAAAGTCCTAATCTCAGATACATACCAGAAATCCTCCCCCTCATCAACTAACTCAACGTCCTGCCCTGCCTGGACCTCCTCCGGGTCCTCCTCCTCCTCAGACTCAATGACATCAGTATCAGCATCAACCTGGACCTCAGGGTCCTCCTCCTCTGACTCAATGACATTAGTATCTGCATCTACCATCGCCGAGCCCTCGGCGGCCTGGATCGCCTCATCGTGCTGCCTCTCATACTCCTCCGGATCAGAGATGTCGCTCGCCTACACAATGATGAATTATATTACTATCATGATAATTAAAAGTTCCCATAAGGGTTTTAGATGAACTTGGCAAGAGTTCTTATTATCTTAGTAAATTTATTATTGTATAACGTCGCATCATCTCTTGGGATTTATAACTCTCCCTCTGATACCATTTCTGTAACACCCCCATATCCGGGGTTCGGGATCGGTTCGTTACGGTCTTATTTTCCAATATTGATTCTTTACTTGAATCCACAATAAATAATTCACATGCTGTGACCCCACAATAATCCACTCACACACACACAGTTATAGTCCCAGAGATGAAATTGAAATAAGTCTCACATTACGGATTACGAATAAAAGTTATTACAATCCAAAAGGGTAACATCATAAGTTTAAGGTTCTTGCCGTTGATTAACATTATTGATACATATAATTAAACTGGAAGCAAAAGCTGACTATCTGTGCTACCTCAGCAATGGCAGCAACAATATCAGCGGGGAGTCCTGTGGGACGGGTAACCTGCTTGCGCCGAGTGCGCCTTACGCGAGCCATGTGACCTAGCTGTTGTTGTGACATAATAATAAGCAAGGGTGAGCGATAGCCCACCAACAATAATATAACTGCATAGGTATGTAATATGACAGTTCAAAAAATATTTTTTGAAACCATATGCCATGCATTACCGAAAATAGAGCCAGCTCAATATAAAGGATGAAGTTGCAAGTAACTCAAAACATATTTATGTTTTGTGGGAATATCTGCTATGTCAAAGATAAGCCAGATCATCAATTTTTCATGATAGGGGAACTTGCAGGAAGAATGCTGCAATCCCAGTTCAAACACTTTTCAGCACTACCCACAATGGTAATGTTACAGAATATTCTTCAAATTTGGGTGATGAACTAATACGGGAGCTTGCCGCGCCAGGAGCCACAACATCTACGATGATCAGTCGCATGTCATGCTCCCCATCATTTGTTCTCTACATGTAGAAGGAAGTACCGACGGATCGCCCGCCCTCTGGAACCCCCCGGCCAACGGTTGGGCCATTGTTGGACCGGCGCCACTCGGCCACTTACGCGTCTCCTAGTTCAATTAACATCCATAACTTTGAAATATAAAGTTCGTCCCCCTTTCCCCAAGTATAGCACTTGTTGATAGGACTCCATAAGGTAGTCGTATCTAGTTGGAAAGGAAAATTCACCAATATTTCCCAAGCCGAGGCTTGTTAATGGATACCAACTTGTTCCAACATTCTATCCCTCGAACGATGAGAGGGTACACAAGATTCCATGAATAATAGCAACCAAGTTGTGAGTGAAACGAATAATTTATGACTGGGCAGTCACAAGATAAATAACATTCCTCAAGTCAGGTTCCCTTATATTCGAATCGAAGGAAGAATGGAATTACTGAGAACCTTCCTTGATAATATAATAATAATAATAATAATAATAATAATAATAATAATAATAATAATAATAATAATAATAATAATAATAATAATAATAATAGGATTCTGAAATAATTTATATAATATCCGAAGGTCGATGATACTATGTGAATGAAGTAAATCATTTTTGAAATGAGTCAGAAGAATTAAATAAATATTCCAAGAATATTTATTAAGTCACGGATATTGGAAAAGTGTTGCTCGAAATGATCTTTGAATAAATATTCAGAACAATATTCATTGAACGAATAATAAATATTCAAATTAATAATAATGTTTATTGATCAAATAATCCTCAAATGGATATTTGAGATAATATTCATTGGATCAATAATGAATATTCAAATTAAGAATGATACTTATTGATGAGATAATTATCGACTGAATATTTGAGACAATATTCATTGAATAAATAATGCATATACGACTTAATAATATTTATAGAAGAATTGATTATCGAATGAATGTCTGAAATTATATTCAATAATTGAATCGACTTTAAATGAATGTTGAATATAATATTCATCGTCTCAAGGGAATATTCGAATTAATATTTATCGAAGAACTGGAGTTCGAATCAATGTTCAGCTAATATTTATAAAATAAATAGAGGTTGAATGAATATTTGGAATAATATTCATTAAATAGATAAGGCTCTAATATTCATTAAATAAGTAAACTCGAATGAATATTCAAAATAATATTTATCGAAGAAATAAGAATGAATATTCTCTAAGTAAATAACTTAACTGAGAGTTCGAAATAATATTCGAATATTAAATCGACTTTAGATGAATATTAAAGATAATGTTCATCGAATAAATAAATATCTGATGAATAACCCGAATAATATTTATCAAATAATCTCAAAGGAATATCTCAATAATATTCGCCAGATAATAAATGGGAAATATTTACTTAATTATTTTCGTATGAAAATAATGTCAATATATCAAGAAATAACGACTCCCGGTCTATAATCAAGGAATGAGGTTCAGATGCCCTTCGTTTAAGGGTCTTAGAAATTCCCGGCTTATAACTGATATAATAACTATCTAGCTCATAAGCCAACAATAATTCAGGGAATAAGTATATCAATAAGACTTTGAAAGTAGGCATGCATGCTATGGCATATGTATAACAGAAAGCATATATATGTATTCACAACAACAGCCTATTGAAAGGATTTGAAACTTGTTTGGAAATCGAGTGCGGGTAGGGTAGTGGTAACGTGTCCCGGGTCAGCCTGATGATCTATAAATAGCCAAGGCATTCGGGATTAGTCACTTAACACTTTACAAGATTAAATATAGACTTCACTTAAGTCGAAACACGTTTTTCGAATTATCTCGATATACACCTCTTAGTGTAACTCTTTTTATCACCGATGCGGTTTGACATACGTTCGTTATTTTAACCCGTCATTGCACCCACACTTAATACATACTTAAGCCATGTAAGTTTTAATATCGATCATTTACGAATCAAGATTGTACTACGAGTTTTATCGTCCGTTTTCTAAGTTATTAACCAAAGTCATAATCAAGCATGCTTCTAGGGGTTCGTTCGCGTTTAACCTCGATTCGAACATTTTTATAAAATTGGAAAACGATCTATTTGACATGTGGTTTTCTCCCACACCTTCCTTTTAACCTCTAATATTTAATTATCATTATTCACCAATGCATTACTCGAGTTAAGGGGGTTTAAATACAGTTACGAACTTTCTTTTACGGTTTCAAACCACTTTTACTAAATCGGCCATATCTCCTAAACCGTATATCCGTTTCATACGAACTTTATATCAAAACGAAGCTCATAGCATAATCCAGCTTAACATGGCAGAAAAAAAAGCCTAACAGTGAGTTAATGCTACTGCTATGCACGGATTTCAAGGGTTAACGAATTTTCAGCATTACGACGGCTATGTTTACACGTTTTCCAAAATTCAAACCATCCAATGATCATGGTTTACACTACAAACAACACATACATATTATTTATCCATGAACTAAGACCAAGCAATGTCTTTCCGTTCATCTAGACTAATTTAACATTTAACAAAGCCCATGCATAAACTTAAGGTCCTAAACATGCATTAAATCCATATAACTCATCTAAAATACCAAAACTTAACTAAGATCTAGGTTTTCAAGAGTGGTATACCTTCCTTGATGTATGAATGGACTTATTAAACCTTGGTTAGTCCTTATCTAGCCTTAATATAGCTTGATCTATCCAAAGAAATCAAGAAAAGAAAAGTTAGTTCATAAGAACACTATTCATCAAGAACTTTGATCATGGTTTTGATCTAGTTAAACATATTGGTTGATGATGATCTCTTGGATTTACCTTCTACTTGATACTAGATTTGATTTAAGCTCAGTATTGAAGTGAATGGATGGTTGGAAGTGGAGATCTCCTCCTTGAAAAGAGCTAGGCCGAGAGCTTCATAAGCTTGGTGGTGGTTGTGTTTTGTTTGTATGAAATGACTTAATGCATGTATCTTTATGTATATATCTTGGATGCATCTCCTACTTTTGTGTTGTCACTCATCTATAGGTCCAAGTGTTGGCTTCTTAGTGGACCATGTGTTAGCACCACATTAAACAACTCCATTTTTGCAAAAGTGCACTTATACCACCTAGCTTGTAGTTGACTTACAAAGATGTCACTTAGGTTTCTCCTTTTTCCACCAATTGCACTTGTTTGTCTCTTGGTTAATTTGTTCATTTCTTTGTCCAGTTATTACTCAATTTCCTTGCTTGTTCGGAGGAATAACTCATTCGTTTCTAGTTAGGGTTTTACCGAAAACCTTCTTAATAATTATAATACCATTCTCCATCTTACTTAATACTTCTCGAATTTAAATTCCTTAAATCCCTTTAATAATTCCTTAAGGCTTGCAGTGTCCAGGGATATCTCGGAGAAAATGAAAGTGTTATTTTTCTAAATCCGATATCGTTTACATACACTTATCTTGCCCCTGGATCATGAATACGAACTCGAAAATCCGTTCTGAATACTTCTATATAGCGTCGTCCAATAATATACCCATATCCACCAAAATCACTATTCACTCTTCATTATTCCTTTTATTCCTTATATATAATGATAATGCCCTGGTCCTCTTTAGGGCGTTCCTTAACCCTTTTTCGGAGCCACTGGACTAATAACAGATATTGATTTAGATGACACAAGAATAATCTTTCTTGGAATAATATACTTATATCCTTAGGAGATAGATCATTCTTATCTATGCTGTCAACCAAAAGTACTCTTCATGACATATAAATATTTGAATTTAAATCCATCCCATTCATTTAATAGACATTCGTTACATTGCAGTCATAACCACCATTCACTCCTTATATTATTACATAAGAAAAAGTTTTAATTCTACCAAAAATCTGGGTTCTTACAAGTCATTTGCCTTCAGCTAGGAAATGGACAAAATCTCGTACACCTGATTTGATTATTGGTGATCCAGATGCAAGAGTAAGGACAAGGAGTGCAACAACAAATGAATGTTTGTTTCATGCTTTCTTGTCACAATCTGAACCAGAGAAGGTAGAAGAAGCTCTTCAAGATGCTGACTGGATAACAGCAATGCGGGATGAGTTGAATGAATTTGAGAGAATTGAAGTTTGGACCCTTGTATCAAGACCAAAGAATAGATCTATTGTTGGTACTAAATGGGTTTTCAGAAATAAAACTGATAGTGAATGGGTTGTTAAAAGAAGCAAGGCCAGGCTTGTGGCAAAAGGCTATTCACAGCAGGAAGGAATAGATTATGATGAAACTTTTTCTCCAGTTGCAAGGTTGGAGGCAATAAGAATGTTTTTAGCATATGCCTCTCATAAGAAATTCAAGGTATTTCAAATGGTTATGAAAAGTGCCTTTCTCAATGGGAAACTTGAAGAAGAAGTGTTTGTTGAACAACCACCAGGATTTATGGACCCCAAATATCTAGATTATGTCTACAGGCTTGATAAGGCACTCTATGGACTTAAGAAGGCACCAAAAGCATGGTATGAAACTCTGGCTCAATTTCTTCTAGAAAGTGGGTTTCACAGAGGTACAATTGATATAACCCTGTTCTACTTCAAATCTAGTAGTGACTTGCTTTTGGTTCAAATATATGTTGATGACATAATTTTTGGGTCTACTAATGATAAACTCTGTACAAAGTTTGCCAAGCTAATGCAGTCCAAGTATCAAATGAGTATGATGGGAGAGCTTAGTTATTTTCTAGGCCTACAAGTGAAGCAAACAGATGATGTGATTTTTATAAATCAAGCAAAATATACCAGAAATCTTCTCAAGAAATTTGGTATGCTTGACTGTTCATCTACATCAACTCCCATGGCAACTGTAACAAAGTTGGACAAAGATACAAGGGCTTCAGTAGATATGACAAGTTACAGAGGCATGATAGGGTCTCTTCTTTATCTGACATCAAGTAGGTCTGATATCATGTATGCAACCTGTCTCTGTGCAAGGTTTCGGGCAGACCCCAGAGAACCACATCTTACAGCTGTGAAAAGGATTTTTAAATATCTCAAGGGCACCATTACTTTAGGGCTGTGGTATCCCAGAGAATCAGATTTCAAGCTTCTTGGTTACTCTGATGCAGACTTTGCAGGCTGTAAGATAGACATAAAAAGCACCAGTGGAAGTTGTCAATTTCTGGGTGACAAACTAGTTTCTTGGTACAGCAAGAAACAGAAATCAATTTCTACATCTACAGCTGAGGCAGAGTATATTGTAGCTGGTAGCTGTTGTGCACAGATTCTATGGATGAAGAATAAATTATTGGATTATGGATTGAGGTACAGTAAGATTCCTATTTACTGTGATAATCAAAGTGCCATTGCTATGACAGGTAATCCAGTACAACATTTAATGACCAAGCACATCAGCATAAGGTATCACTTTATCAGAGAACATGTAGAGGAAGGAAACATAATTGAGCTTCATTTTGTGTCTATAGACCAACATCTAGAAGATATCTTCACCAAGCCATTAAGTGAAGCTATATTTACAAGGCTGGTAAATGAACTTGGAATGGTCTCTGGTTTTGACTAGAGATACTGGTTAGACTCAAAATTTTACTTGTGTAATGCATTACTTATGTTTGTATGATATGTTAACTGCTATGTGAACTCTTTTTTTAAAATTTGCTATGCAAACTCTGTTCGTATACTGCTAAACTCTGTTAGCATGTTCTGTCAGTCAAACACTGTTAACATGTTGAATAAACTCTGATATTGTTATTGTCTGATATGAACACCGATGAAGAAAATAGTATGAAGCATGATTCTCAGTTATTAATCATGAATCTTTCTAAGTTATTTGTGATCTAATCTTAGACTGTGTAGACATTTAACACAAGCATGATACTGTTTCATATTTATAGCATCTCTTAGTTTATCAATCCTAAACTCTAAGTCTGTTAATACTGTGTGCTTTGCCTCTCATGAATAACTTCTGATGTTGGTGACTCCTAAACTCTGTTAGTTAAACTCTGTTTTAGTCAGATGTTGTATACAGTGTATCCCCAAAGAAATTAACTTGGTACTTGATGATTCTTTGTTTGTGCTTGCGAAAATTATAAACTTGAGATGTGTTTTTGTCTATTTTGGTGAGTACTGAAGCATGCTTTCATCCTGTGAGATTTTGAGCCAAATGAGTGATTGATACATTTTATATCAATCGAATTTTATTGCTGTGTGTTGTTCATCAGTGAGTATAATGCTCTAGAACTTGTTTTAAACCATTTTGAGACTACATGATATGTGTGTGTATGAAAATGATAAAGGCACTAGGATTAACCACATTTATCCAAACACTGCCTGTGAATTAAATCCTTAGTGTTCCCTTGGAGCCTTTTAACCTTTATTTTTGTATATCACCACTCCAAATTCTTGAGCCTACTTGTTTCTTTTCTTGAGTTACTGATAGAGCAGTCTGATTCATTTGGAAATTGGTGAGTGAACAGTGTGGGCATTTCCTTGTTAAGGTGTGTTCATTTAATAGGACTTTAAAGAAAAGGTGTATATATAGATTATCAAGTAGATAATTTCTCTATCAGACTGTCAAATTTGTCATCTGCTAGTTTTATTTTCTTCCTTTCACCTTAGCCACATTAAAACCTTTAAAAAGTCCCTTTGATTTGTGCACTCATGTATTCAAAGTAGTGGAGATTTGGTGAACAACCAAGCTTATGGTAGCCCATGATTTTATTGATTGAACTTGAGCGAATACACTTCACCTAAACACTTGTGTGATTTGAGAGTTATGTGAGCTTTGATATCCATAGCATGTTACTCACTGAATGCGACATTGATATCTATTTCATGATCTTTTTTTCTATCTAGACTGTGTGCTTACTTGAATAGTCTTGTACATAAGGGGGTATAGTCTATTTCAAAGTTTCTGTATATCAGTTTTCAACAGAGTTTAGCATTCATATCCATATCTACAAAAACGATTGAGTTTTATTTTTTAATTATAATTCTAATCATTTTGCTTAAACGTTTCACTTTTATCCATATCTACTCACAATTACTTTTCACACAACCACACAGTTCTCTTGTTTATTCACTTGGGCGTTTTTACAAACACATTGCATACAAACCATTTTCCACTGCTTTTTATTGATTAATCTGTTCTAATGGCGACTAAATCTTTTACTGCTCAAGGGATTTTGTTTGTGCCTAATAACTATGCATCCCCACTAAATACTGAGAAGGTTCCAGAAGCGTTTCACTTGATTCAGACATTCTTGCGAGATTCAGAAATTGGTAAAGCACTGGTTGAACCATTAACACTTTCTGGCACGCAGATTGTTTTTTTCTGGACAAACTCTGCTTATGATGATGGAGGAGAGAATGGGACTCCTTCAATCGTATTCACCCATGAAGAGATAGAGTATGGGATTACTCCTACTACAGTTAGAGAAACTTTGGGCTTTGATACACATACTTCTTATAGTCTTGTTGGTGATGCTCAGCTGCGCGAGATGTTGCAAGCGATTGGCTATACAGAGTCTCTTGAAAGACTTGGTAATGTGAAATGACCAAAGTTGAGGAGAGAGTGGAATTTTTTCTTTGACTCCATTACAAGAGCGTTTGGGAAGAAAGTTATAAACTGGGATGCTATTCCTACTGATAGTCTGCAAATTGGGTATTCTCTTCTTTATGGCAATAATTTTTATTTTTGTAGATGTGTGTTAATGAACATAGGTGATAGGTTGTCAGAGTCTACTACTGTATATTTTGCTAGATTCTGTCAATTGCTATTTACTGCTTGTGTACCTGGTATTGCTATTGCTGAGGGTGATGTTATTCAACCCTTCAAAGTCAATAAGAGAATATTCTCTGATATGACTAACAAGGATGCCAGCAAGGAGCACTTACCTAATTTTTTCATGCCTCTTGCTTTACAAAACTTCCTACATCAACCCCAAGAACCTCAACCACAACCAATCCTTGAACCACAACAGCAACCACCTACAAACACTGATCAAAATCCAACCACTTCACTCACTTCAACTGAACCACCAAACACAAACACTGAATCTCAACCACCTCAATCACAAACTCAACCTTTCATTCAACCTCAACCTGACCAACAACCATCTAAACCTAAACGTGGAGGTAGAACAAAGCATCCTGCTCATAATTCAAGGCATAGCTCTGCTAGAGCTAAGAGGGCCAGAAAAGAGAAAAAGGAAAGGGCAAACAGGTCTCCATCACCTTCAATTGTTGATATAGATGAAGAGTCAACCTCTGATGCAGAAGAGGTAGCAGTTGAGGTGCAGACTTATAAAAGAAGAAAGTTGATAATTGCTGAATCTGATGAAGAGATGAATGATGAAGCTCCAGAGGTAATTCTTACAGAGATACCTGCTGTTGAGATAGATACTGCAGAAGAAGAACCTGTGAAAATACCTATGGATGAGGACAACAGAGATGTTTTTCCTACATTGGATGATTTTGCTGAAACTGTTATACCATTCTCTGATCCTATTCAAGCTCTTATCTCATATTCTGGAGACACTGGTGTAGCAGATCAAGCTACTGTAGTACTTGATGAAACAGTAGCTACTCATACAGAGATATTATCTGATGCTCACCAAACTGTTGAGAAAGGTGAAAAAGTTGATCAACGTGTTCATACAAAGTCTGTTGCCATTCTAGCACAACCTGCAGAGCATGTTTCTAATAAAGTTGCAGAACCTACTGTAGAGACTATTGCAAATACTGAACAGAATGTGGTAGAGACTGTTGAAGTTGTAGAGACTGTAGAGGCTGTTGCAGAGAATATTGCTGAGACAGTTGCAAAGACTGTAGAGCCTGTTGCAGAGACTGTGGACACTGTTGCCGAGCATGTTGAAATGCATACAACTGAAACTGTTGCTGACACTGATGCAAATGCTGAAGTTACAGATGAAGAAAGTACAGAGTCTACTTCTTCTCAGAGTGTACCTGTGCAAACTAATGCCAAGCATGCACCTTTCTCTCAAACTTCAAATGCACATGATATTGAAGCAGAGTATCTTGCTGCATTCTCTGAAAATTGGTACAAGGAGGATTGTATTTTTCCAAGAGAGAGAGCAGCTAAGTTTGTTCAGCAAACTGCTAGGGAGATTCCAATCCAGAGATTCTTTCTTGTCTAAAGGCAACTGTGTTTCAAGTCAAAACTCTGGATGGAAGCTTTGCTGAATCTAATAAGGCAATTACTGATCTCAGAACTGAAATTCAAACTCGAGATATGAATATGGAAAGAGAGACTAAACTCAAACTTTAGAAATTTTCTAAAGCTCAAGACACTCATTTTGAAAGGCTGGTAAAGTTGAAGAAAATTAGACTATACTGTCTGATAAGATTGATTCCATTGCTACCTCCTTGGAGCTAATTACATCAATTCTAATCCCTGATGATGTCAAAAAAGGGGGAGAGATTTGCTAAGACTAAATGCAGGCAGTCTCAAACTCTGACTAAGAAGGATGATGCTGGAGATGGAGGAGCAAGTGATAAAGGCAAGAGGTTAAGAGCTGATACAAATCAAAGTCTGAGATCTGGTGGCAAGTCTTTTAAATCACAGTCTGTTGGAATAAACACTGATACTCAGGGTACTTCAAACACCAGGAGTTTGCTATTTACTGAAAATCCACAGACTGATGAAGAATTGGGTACTAGAGTGTTTCTTGAAGAAAATGAAGAAGGAGCTACAATAGAAGACATTCAAGCCGAGGAAAAGAGTTTACAAGAAGAACATCTAAAGGCTTTGAAGTCTGGCAAGTTTAAAAGGAAAGAGAAAGCTTCTAGGCCTAATCTTAAAAGCATTATTATCAAAGAAAATGTTGGTATTGATCAGAGGATGCAAGTGTCCAGAAAACCAACAGAAGCAGAAGCTAAATTGAAGATGAAGGGTAAGGCTATTGAGGAGGAAAAAGTTTCAAAGAAAGAAAGTACAACCTCTGTTGCTACACATGTAGTACAGAAGGAAGAAAATACAACCTCTGTTAATACACAAGTTGCATTGATACCTCTATCTAAACAGATGAAATCCGTGTTTGGAAAATCTACACTTCATGATCCAAATCAGATGACTGAAGGGACTACTGATTTTCTACATTGTAACACCCCCAGGTCCGGGGTCCGGGATCGGGTCGTTACGGTCTTATTTTTCCATGATTGATACTTTACTTGAATCCACAATAAATAATTCACATGCTGTGACCCTACAATAATCCACTCCCTCACACACACATAGTTATAGTCCCAGAGATGAAATTGAAATAAGTCTCACATTACGGGTTTACGAATAAAAGTTATTACAAACCAAAAGGATAACATCATAAGTTTAAAGTTCTTGCCATTGATTAACATTATTGATACATATAATTAAACTGGAAGCAAAAGCTGACTATTTGTGCTACCTCAGCAATGGCAGCAACAATATCAGCGGGGAGTCCTGTGGGACGGGTAACCTGCTTGCGCCGAGTGCGCCTTACGCGAGCCATGTGACCTAGCTGTTGTTGTGACATAATAATAAGCAAGGGTGAGCAATAGCCCACCAACAATAATGTAACTGTATAGGTATATATATATATATGATTGTTCAAAAATATATTTTTGAAACCATATGCCATGCATAAGCGAAAATAATGCCAGATCAATATAAATGATGAAGTTACAGGGAACTTAAAAAATATAAGCTCTGTGAAAATATCTGCTCTATTAAGATAAGCAAGATAGCATCATTTTCGTAAAAGAGGAACTTGCAGAAAATATTGAAATTCCAGTTTTCAACATGTTTCAACACTGCCAACACAGATCGGGTTGCAGCAGATTTCCAAATTTAAAAGATGAACTAATACGGGAGCATTGTCGCGCTAGATGCCCTGACGTTTACGATGATCAGTCGTATGTCATGCATCTCATCAGTCGTTCTCTACATGTAGAAGGTAGCTCCAACGGATTTACTTGTCTACCGCCCTCTGGAACTCCTAAGCCAACGGTTGGGCTATTGCTGGACCGGCGCCACTCGGCCACTTACGCGTCTCCTAGTTAATTTAACATCCATCATTATGAAATGTAAAGTTCGTCCCCCTTTCCCCAAGTATAGCACTTGTTGATAGGACTCCATAAGGTAGTCATATCTAGTTGGAAAGGAAAATTCACCAATATTTCCCAAGCCGAAGCTTGTTAATGGATACCAACTTGTTCCAACAATTCTACCCCTCGAATGATGAGAGGGTACAGAAGATTCCATAGATAGTAGCAACCAAGTTGCGAGTGAAACGAATAATTTATGATCGGGTAGTCACAAGATAAATAACATTTCCCAAGTAAGGTTCCCTTATTATTTGAGAGGCAGGATTGAACGAATAGTAGAGTTTGAGAACCTTCCTTGATAATATAATAATAGTATTAAGTCTCTGAAATAATTTATATAATATTCGAAGGTCAATTATACTATGTGAATGAAGTAAATCATTTTCGAAACGAGTTAGAAGAATTAAATAAATACTCCAAGAATATTTATTAAGTCACAGATATTGGAAAAGTGTTGCTCGGAATAATCTTTGAATAAATATTCAGGATAATATTCATTGAACGAATAATGAATATTAAAATTGATAATGATGGTATTTATTGATGAAATAATCGTCAACTGAATATCTGAAATAATATTCATTGAATAAATAATGAATATTCAACTTAAGAATGATACTTGTTGATGAAATAATTATCGACTGAATATTTGAGACAATATTCATTAAACAAATAATGAATATTCGACTTAATAATATTTATCGAAGAAATGATTATCGAATGAATATTTAAAATTATGTTCAATAATAGAATTGATTTTAAATGAACGTCGAAGATAATATTTATCGAATAACTGGAGTTCGAATCAATGCTCAGCTAATATTTATAAAATAATTAGAGCTGAATGAATATTCGAAATAATATTCATTTAAATAAATAAGGCTCGAATGAATATTAAAATAATATTCATTAAATAAATAAACTCGAATGAATATTCAAGATAATATTTATCGAAGAAATAAGAATGAATATTCTTTAAGTGAATAACTTAACTGAGGGTTCGAAATAATATTAGAATATTAAATCGGCTTTAGATGAACATTGAAGATAATGTTCATCGAATAAATAAATATCTGATAAATAACCCGAATAATATTTATCAAATAATCTCAAAGGAATATCTCAATAATATTCGCCAGATAATAAATGGGAAATATTTACTTAATTATTTTCCTCTGAAAATAATGTCAATATATCAAGAAATAACGACTCCCGGTCTATAATCAAGGAATGAGGTTCAGATGCCCTTCGTTTAAGGGTCTTAGAAATTTCCGGCTTATAACTGATATAATAACTATCTAGCTCATAAGCCAACAATAATTCAGGGAACAAGTATATCAATAAGACTTTGAAAGTAGGCATGCATGCTATGGCATATGTATGACAGAAATCACATATATATATTCACAACAACAGCCTTTAAAAAGGATTTGAAACTTGCCTGGAAATCGAGTGCGGGTAGGGGTAGTGGTAGCGTGTCCCGGGTCAGCCTGATGATCTATAAATAGCCAAGGCATTCGGGATTAATCACTTAACACTTTACAAGATTAAATATAGACTTCACTTAAGTCGAAACACGTTTTCGAATTATCTCGTTATACACCTCTTAGTGTAACCCTTTTATCACTGATGCGGTTCGACGTATGTTTGCTATTATAACCCGTCATTGCACCCACACTTAATACATACTTAAGCCATGTAAGTCTTAAGATCGACTAATTACGAATCGAGATTGTACTACGAGTTTTATCGCCCATTTTCTAAGTTATTAACCAAAGTCATAATCAAGCATGCTTCTAGGGGTTCGTTCGCGTTTAACCTTGATTCAAACATTTTTATAAAATCGGAAAACGATCATTTTTACATGCGGTCTCTTCCCACACCTTCCTTTTTATCCCTATTATTTAATTATCATTATTCACCACTGCATAACTCGAGTTAAGGGGGTTTTAATACCGTTACGAACTTTCGTTTACGGTTTCGAACCACTTTTATTAAATCGGCCATATCTCCTAAACCGTATATCCGTTTCATACGAACTTTATATTAAAACGAAGCTTATAACATAATCTAGCTTATCATGGCAAAATCCGGAACTGGACAGTGTATATATGCTACTGCTATGCACGGATTTCAAGGGTTAACGAATTTTCGGCATTACGACGGCTATGTTTACACGTTTTCCAAAATTCAAACCATCCAATGATCATGGTTTACACCCCAAACATCATATACATGTTATTTATCCATGAACTAAGACCAAGCAATGTCTTTCCGTTCATCTAAACTAATTTAACATTTAACAAAGCCCATGCATAATCTTAAGGTCATAAACATGCATTAAATCCATATAACTCATCTAAAATACCAAAACTTAAACTAAGAGCTAGGTTTTCAAGAGTGGTATACCTTCCTTGGTGTATGAATGAACTTAGTAAACCTTGTTTAGTCCTTATCTAGCCTTAATATAGCTTGATCTATCCAAAGAAATCAAGAAAAGAAAAGTTAGTTCATAAGAACACTATTCATCAAGAACTTTGATCATGGTTTTGATCTAGTTAAACATATTGAATGATGATGATCTCTTGGATTTACCTTCTAATTGATACTAGCTTTGATTTAAGCTCAAGATTGAAGTGAATGGATGGTTGGAAGTGGAGATCTCCTCTTTGAAAAGAGCAAGGCCGAGAGCTCCTTGGAGCTTGGTGGTGGTGGTTTTGTTTTTATGTTTTGTCTTAATAATGCCACACACTTGCTATATAATGGATGCATCTCTCTTTAATGTGTTGTCAACCATCTATTGGTGCCACTTGTTGCCTTTCTACTTGTCCATGTGTTGGCTCCTTATTAAACAAGTCCATTTTTGCAAAAGTGCACTTATACCACCTAGCTTGTAGTTGACTTACAAACATGTCACTTAGGTTTCTCCTTTTTCCACCAATTGCACTTGTTTGTCTCTTGGTTAATTGTTCGTTTCTTTGTCCGGTTATTACTCAATTTCCTTGCTTGTTCGGAGGAATAACTCATTCGTTTCTAGTTAGGGTTTTACCGGAAACCTTCTTAATAATTATAATACCATTCTCCATCTTTCTTAATACTTCTCATATTTAAATTCCTTAAATTCCTTTAATAATTCCTTAAGGCTTGCAGTGTCCAGGGAAATCTCGGAGAAAGTGAAAGTGCTATTTTCTGAATCCGATATCATTTACATACACTTATCTTGCCCCTGGATCATGAATACGAACTCGAAAATCCGTTCTGAACACTTCTATATAGCGTTGTCCAATAATATACCCATATCCACCAAAATCACTATTCACACTTTATTATTTCTTGTATTCCTTATATTTAATAAAATGCCCTGGTCCTCTTTCGGGCGTTCCTTAACTCTTTTACGGAACCACTGGACTAATAACATATATTGATTTGGATGACACAAGAATAATCTCTCTTGGAATAATATAACCTATATCCTTAGAAGATAGATTATTCTTATCTATGCTGTCAACCAAAAGCATTCTTCATGACATATAAATATTTGAATTTAAACCCATCTCATTCATTCAATAAACCTTTATTACATCGCAGTCATAACCACTGTTCACTCATATATTATTACATAAGAAAAAGTTTTAATTCTACCAAAAATCTGGGTTCTTACAGTCTCCCCTCCTTAAAAGGATTCCGTCCCGGAATCAGTTTGAAAATAAATGGGGGTACTTTTCCATCATTGCACTTTCTAGCTCCCAGGTTGATTCTTCTATGTTGTGGTTCTGCCATAAAACTCTGACAAGCTTGATGACCTTGTTTCGGAGCACTTGATCTTTTCTGTCTATGATTTCCACCGGTTGCTCTACATAGGTCAAGTCTGGTTGCATGTCCACGTGCTCATATTCCACTATGTGCTTGGCATCTGGGTTATATTTCCTCAGCATTGAGACATGGAACACATTGTGCACTTGCTGCAGGTTCGGGGGTAATACCAGCTCATAAGCTAGCTCCCCAATACGTCTTAAGATCTCAAATGGTCCAATATATCTAGGGCTCAGCTTCCCTTTCTTTCCAAACCTCATTAAACCCTTCCAAGGAGATACCTTCAAGAACACTAGGTCTCCCACTTCATATTCTTTTCCTTTCCGAGCTAAGTCGGCATATTTCTTTTGTCGATATTGGGCTGCTACCAGCCGTCCTCTGATTAGATCCACTACATCTTTTGTTCGTTGGACCATCTCAGGTCCAAGCATCTTTCGCTCTCCAACTTCATCCCAATATAGGGGAGATCGACATTTTCTTCCATAAAGGGCCTCGTAAGGCGGCATTCCTATGCTTGAATGAAAACTATTGTTGTAGGAGAACTCAATCAATGGCAAGTGATCATCCCAATTTCCTTTAAAGTCTATAGCACAGACTCTCAACATATCTTCTAGTGTCTGGATGGTCCTTTCACTTTGCCCGTCTATCTGGGGATGGTAAGCTGTACTCATGTTTAGCCTGGTTCCCACACATTCCTGAAAGCTCCTCCAAAACCTGGAGTTAAATCTGGGATCTCTGTCGGATACTATGGCGACTGGGACTCCATGTCGCGCCACTATCTCCTTGAGGTAGATATCTACTAGCCTATCGACCGTGTACCTTTCATTAATAGGAAGAAAGTGGGCTGACTTGGTTAGCCGGTCTATAATTACCTGTTAGAAATGATTGATGAAAACAGTGTTTGGAAGCTAAAGTCAGAAAACAGAGTTTAGCTGGAAGCAGTCAGAGTTTGATTAAACACTGACTGGAAGCGCAAACAGAGTTTGATAAACTCTGTAGCGGTATTGTCTGAAGAGTCAACAGTGTTTGAAGATTGATAAATATGGAAGCAATATCTTTGAAGATTGAAAAGCTGTCAAAGAGATTGAGTTGACTTGGAAGACTGAAGCAATCGTGATTGATATCAATTGTATAGCTTGATTGTAGGAGTATCAGTTACTGATTGTACGAAGCTGTATGTTCTATAAATACAGTTAGGTTAACCCTAGAAGGGTAGTCGAACATTGAGATATTCATCCATTGTAACCTAAGCAGCTCTCTGTGATATTTACATCACTGAGAGAGGAATTATTAATTCCAAACAGTTTTTAATTGTTAAACAGTGTGTTCTTGTTAAGTTACTCATACAGTATTTGATTGCTTATTGTGTATTCGACCTAACAAGTGGTATCAGAGACTAATCTGTTACTTTATTACAGTTAAAGATCCAAACACAAAAGTAATCAATGGCAGAGATTCCTCCACCATCTGAGAAAGCCCCTACTACTGTTAGTAGGTATGAGACAATCAGGGTTCCTATACTTAGGCCATCAGAGTATGCAATTTGGAAGGTGAAAATGACCATGTTTCTGGAGGCTACAGATCCAGAATACCTTGATAGAATATATGAAGGTCCTCACAAACCAACAAAATTATCTGCTGCTGCTGCTGGTGAGGAGGCAAAGGTCATTCCAAAGGAAAAGAAAGATCTAACTGCTGAGGATCTTTCATCTATTGCAAAGGATGCAAAAGTGAGACATTTACTTCACAGTGCATTAGACAATGTTATGTCTAATAAAGTGATTAATTGCACAACTGCAAAAGAAATATGGGATGCACTTGAGGTTAGGTGTCAAGGAACTCCTGCAATCAAGAAAAACAGAAGAAACATACTCACTCAGGAGTATGAGCACTTTGAGGCAAAGTCTGATGAAACCATGACAGAAACATTTGACAGATTCTGTAAACTGCTCAATGATTTGTCATTGGTTAACAAAGAATATGATTTAGAAGACTCAAATCTCAAGTTTCTTCTTTCTCTACCTGAAAAGTGGGATGTGAAAACAACCACTATTAGAGATAATTATGAACTTGGTGAAACAGAGATTGATGAAATTTATGGGCTGCTCAAAACCCATGAATTGGAATTGGAGCAGAGAAACAAAAGAACAAGTAGAAAGTCAAAATCTGTTGCACTCAAGGTTGAGGAGAAACCATCAAAGAAGGAGGCATCAAGGAGAAAGGCAAAAGGGAAAGCCTTAGTCATCCATTCAGAGAATGAGTCATCAAATACTGATGTTGACTCAAACACAGATGGTTCATCTGATTCTGAAGATGATGAAGAGATGATGCAAATGGCTGCATTGATGGTAAAGACCTTCAAGAAGATGGGTTACAAGAACTTCAAGAAGGGAAAGAGATTCTCAAGGGACTACTCAAAGTCTGACAAGAAGAATTTCAAGAAAGCTGAGGGAAAGGACTTCAAATCTGGAAAGAAAGATAAGTCTGAGATTCAATGCTACAAGTGTAAGGAGATGGGACACTATGCTCCAGAGTGCAAGAAGGGTAAAACTGAAAAGGCACTCTACACCAAAGGCAGAGATTGGGCAGACACTTCAGATTCAGATGAAGAAGTCAACTATGCTCTCATGGCTACTACTCAGACTGAAAATGATGATCTCAAGGTACCTCCAACTACCTATGCTTATAACACTGATAATATAACTGAATTGAGAATTTATCTTAAAGCATTGCATATCAGCTATAGGGATCAGACTTTAGAAAATGAAAGGATAAAGTCTGAGTGTTCTCAACTCAAAGAAAGAAATAAACTTGTTGAGGAACAGTTAGAGAACATGAATAAAATTCAAAAAGAGAGAGATGATGCAGTGTTTATTGAACAGGAGTTGCTAGGTAAGTATAAGCAACTAGAATCAGAATTGGAGGATACTAAACACATCATTAAAACTTGGACACACTCTGGTAAAGACACTCAAGAAGTGTTTCAGTCAGACACAGTAGGTCTAGGTTACTCTGTAGGAGATGAACTTAGATTTGAAAATCAGGTAAAGAAAAGACCACATTATTCATCTGAAGGTAATGTCATGGGAACAGGTGGACCTAAGACTGAAGCACAGAAAAAGGCTGTTAAGGAGTCATATGCTAAAACTTTTGTTAAAGAGGCTAACATTGGTTTAATGACAGATAAACAACTCAAGCATAAGCTTAAGGAGATAAAATCTGTCAACAAACAGAGATTGCCTAAGAAAAACAAAAATGGAAAAGTAGGCATCACATCAGGAATTAAGCCAATGCTTGCTTCATTAGCTCCTAGAAAAACATGTTTTAATTGTGGTAGCACTAATCATCTTGCTAGTTTCTGCAGTAAGAATAAGAACATTAATTCTTTGCCCTCTAAAACTGCAGTAAAGAGTGATTATGTGAGAACTAGACCACAGACTTTATGCAAACACTGTGGAAGTACTTGGCATTCTATTTACACTTGCAGAGATTATCATGCTATTTACTATAATTACTATGAACCCAAACCAAATTTGAAATGGGTTAAAGTAAACTCTGCAAATGTAAACTCTGAAAAAGTTAGCTTAAACTCTGTTAATTTGAATTCCGCTGCAAAAGCTAACAGATTTAAGAAAGCCAAAGGATCCAAGCAAGTCTGGATCCTTAAAACTAATAATCAGTAATTGTTTGTGATTGCAGGGCACAAAGGTCAGTACCCTAGTCGTGGACAGTGGATGTTCAGGACACATGACAGGAAATAAAGCCCTGCTATCAGAGTTTGAGGAGAAGGCTGGCCCAGAAGTTTCCTATGGAGATGGCAACATAGGACATACACTGGGATATGGCAATATTAATCTTGGAAATGTCATCATCACAAATGTAGCTCTTGTTCCAGGACTCAAGCATGATTTGCTATCTGTGAGTCAAATCTGTGACAGAGGATATCATGTAGATTTTCAGCCTGAATATTGTCAAGTGATCAGTAAATCTACAGGGAAAGTTGCTCTAGTTGGAAACAGACACAATAACATCTATGAAATCAAATTGTCAACAAACACTGATGGCAAAGCAGTATGTCTGTCTACAAGGATGTCCAGTGAAGAGAGTTGGAAATGGCATAAGAAACTCTCTCATTTGAACCTGAACAACATCAATGAGCTAATCAAGAATGATCTTGTAAGAGGTCTACCAAAGTCCTTGTTGAATGTAGAAGGACTGTGTGATTCTTGTCAAAAGGCCAAACAGAGAAAAACATCTTTCAAAAGCAAATCTGAGTCTTCAATTGCTGATCCTTATCATCTACTACATGTTGATCTTTTTGGTCCAGTGAATGTGATGTCTCTTGGAAAGAAGAAATATGCATTAGTCATTGTTGATGAATATACCAGATTCACATGGGTATATTTTCTTGCAAAGAAAGATGAAACTGCATTAACACTGACAGAACATGTAATTCAACTGGAAAAAGGGTCAGAGAATCAAGTGAAGATAATCAGAAGTGACAATGGAACTGAGTTCAGGAATTCATCAATGGAAGAATTTTGCAAGAGTAAAGGGATAAAACAAGAGTTTTCTGCACCTGGCACTCCACAACAAAATGGTGTAGTGGAGAGAAAGAACAGAACCTTGATAGAAGCTGTCAGAACCATGTTAGATGAAGCAAAGTTGCCAACATATTTCTGGGCAGAAGCAGTTCAAACTGCTTGTTTTACTCAAAATGCAACACTGATCAACAAGCATGGTAAAACACCATATGAAATGGTGAAGAAGAAAAAGCCAAATCTAAAATATTTTCATATTTTTGGATGCAAGTGCTTTGTGTTGAAGACTCATCCTGAACAGTTGACCAAGTTTGACCTAAAGGCAGATGAAGGTATTTTTGTTGGTTATCCACTGTCAACTAAGGCATTCAGAGTTTATAATCTGAGAACCAGAGTGATCATGGAATCAATTCATGTGTCATTTGATGACAAGAAAATAACTGGACTTGAAGATGTAGATGAACATGATCAACTGCATTTTGAAAATGAAGATTTATTCTCTGAAAAAGTAAACTCTGATCAGACTGATGTGTCAAACTCTGTTGATCTAAACTCTGAACCTCTACTGGTAAATACTGAAGAAACTCTTCAATCAGAAACAAGGGAAGAACCAGTTGAGGGGGAGCATGAAGAATCACATCAAAGTGATAATTCAAACACTGATAGTGACTCAATTGATAACTCTGAATCAAACACTGTTGATTCAAACTCTGATCATTCAAATTCTGAGCAGTCACATTCAGGGGGAGCATCTGAAAATGAAGAAAGACATCAAGAAAATCAGGAGAGCATGGATCAAGGGGGAGGATCACATGATGACAGAAGCAATCTGCCTTCTGCAAGAAAATGGACTAAATCTCACACACCTGATTTGATTATTGGTGATCCAGATGCAAAAGTAAGGACAAGAAGTGCAACAACAAATGAATGTTTATTTCATGCATTCTTGTCACAATCTGAGCCAAAGAAAGTGGAAGAAGCTCTTAAAGATGCTGACTGGATAACAGCAATGCAAGAAGAGCTAAATGAATTTGAAAGAAATGAAGTGTGGACACTTGTACCAAGGCCCAAGAACAGATCCATTGTTGGTACTAAATGGGTTTTCAGGAATAAAACTGACAGTGAGGGTGTTATCACAAGGAACAAGGCAAGACTGGTTGCAAAAGGCTACTCACAACAGGAAGGAATTGACTATGATGAAACATTTGCACCAGTGGCTAGATTGGAGGCAATCAGAATTTTTCTAGCATATGCCTCCCACATGAAATTCAAAGTGTTTCAGATGGATGTAAAAAGTGCATTTTTGAATGGAAAACTTGAAGAAGAAGTGTTTGTAGAACAACCACCAGGGTTTGTAGATCCAAAATATCCAGATTATGTCTACAGGTTAGACAAGGCTCTCTATGGACTTAAGCAGGCACCAAGGGAATGGTATGAAACCCTTGCCAAATTTCTACTAGAAAGTGGATTTCACAGAGGTACTATTGACAAAACTCTGTTTTATTTCCAAAATGGAAGTGACTTGCTTTTAGTTCAGATATATGTGGATGACATCATTTTTGGGTCTACTAATGATAAACTCTGTAAGAAGTTTGCCAAACTCATGCAGTCAAGATATAAAATGAGTATGATGGGAGAGCTTAGTTATTTTCTAGGCCTACAGGTGAAGCAAACAGATGATGGAATTTTTATAAATCAAGCAAAATATACCAGAAACCTTCTCAAGAAATTTGGTATGCTTGACTGTTCATCTGCAACAACTCCCATGGCAACTGCAACAAAATTGGACAAAGATGCAGGGTCATCAGTAGATATGACAAGTTACAGAGGAATGATTGGTTCTTTGCTCTATTTGACAGCTAGCAGACCTGATATCATGTATGCAACTTGCTTGTGTGCAAGGTTCCAGGCTGATCCAAGAGAACCACATTTAACAGCAGTAAAGAGAATATTCAAGTACCTGAAGGGCACTATAACTTTGGGGCTGTGGTATCCAAGGGAATCAGAGTTTAAACTTCTTGGTTACTCTGATGCAGACTTTGCTGGATGTAAGATAGACAGAAAAAGCACCAGTGGAAGTTGTCAATTTCTGGGTGACAGACTTGTTTCCTGGTATAGCAAGAAACAGAAGTCAATATCTACATCTACAGCTGAAGCAGAGTATATTGCTGCTGGTAGCTGTTGTGCACAGATTTTATGGATGAAGAATCAACTGCTGGATTATGGATTAAGGTATTCCAAGATACCTATTTACTGTGATAATCAAAGTGCTATTGCAATGACAGGTAATCCAGTGCAACATTCAATGACAAAGCACATCAGCATAAGGTATCACTTCATCAGAGAGCATGTAGAGGAAGGCAACATTGAGCTTCACTTTGTGTCTACAGAACAACAACTTGCAGATATCTTCACCAAGCCATTGAGTGAAGCCACATTTACAAGACTGGTCAATGAACTAGGAATGGTCTCTAGTTTTGACTAGAGATGTTGGTTAGACTCAAAAACTTATTGCTCATATTTTCTGTAAATTGTTAAGTGCTATGTGAACCTTAGTATTAAACTCTGTTCTGCATGCTAATGTTTAAATATTTTTAAACTCTGTCAGCATGTCTGTTTGTTAAATACTGTTAACATGTTAGATACACTCAGTGAATTCAGAATTGATTATTGTCTGAATAAAAACACCAATGAAGAAATATGTATGAAGCATGATTCACAGTAATTAAATCATGATTCTTTCTGAGTCACTGCTATCTAATCAGACTTTGTACAGAAAATTAACACAGCATGATACTGTTTCATATTTATAGCATCTCTTAGTTTATTTAGTCCTAAACTCTGAGTCTATGAATATTGTGTGCATGGCCACTCATAAATAATTTTGGTTATTGATGAACTCTAAACTCTGATAAGTGACATTCTGTTTCCAAAGGTATGGTTCATGATGATTCCTTGTTTGTACTTGTGAAAATCATAAAACTTGAGATGTGTCAGTGATTAGTTTGGTGAGTTCAGACTCATGTTTACACCCTGTGAGAGTTTGAGCCAAATCAGTGATTGATACATTTTCTATCAATCAGTATTTATTGTTGTGTGATATTCATCAGGTAGTATGTTTCTCTAGAACTTGTATTAAACCATTTTGAGACTACAGGATATGTGTGTGCATGATAATGATAAAGGCAATAGGATTTACCATTCTTTCAAACACTGTTCGAAATTCTTTTGAACATTGTACAAACACTGTATAAACACTGTTCATAAATTCCATCCTTAGTAAACCTCTTTGAGCCTTATTAACTGCTCATTTTTCTTATACTCTGAAGTATTAAGAGCAGTTAAATATTTTTTTTCTCAAACAGATGAGTGTTTCTCAAGAAAAGAAAAAGTTTACTCAGTATATATGCTAAATAAATAAAAAAAAAAATGAAAAAAAAGATAAAAAAAAAAAAAGAAAAAGAGCATATATACTGATCTTGTACAAATATATACTGTGACTGAACACTTTGTTCTCTTAAGATGCTCAGCTTGAAGTCACTCTTGAATAAAACATCTCTTTTCATCTGTTTGATCTTACTCCATTTAAACCCTGAATAAAGTCCTTTTGATTTGTGGATACATGTACTCAAAGTAGTGTAGAATTGGTGGACATTCAAGCATATGGTAGACTCTGCTATTGCTGATTGAATGTGAGTGTAAACACATCACCTAAACACTTGTGTGCTTTGAGAGTTTGTGAGGTTATACAGTTCATGACTGTTATTCACTGAATGATGCTCTGATTTCTATCTCTTGATATTTTTGTCTTTAAAGACTGTGTGCTTACTTGGATAGTCATGGACATCAAAGGGAATGGAAGTTTTCAGATTTCTGTATAACAGTAACTACAGAGTTTAGCATTCATCAAACAATCAGTGTTTAATATGAGAGTTTGTGCATTCAGTGTTAATTAACTGTTTGTTATGGATTTTATGAAATATTAGATGCTTTAAAAATTGATTTCAGTAAACTCTGCTTCACACACACTCATATTCACAACTGTGCAATTTTTGAAAGGGTTTTAGTGATAAAGTTGGAAAATTGATAAACACTGTTGAGTTGTGTTCAGTACTCTGAGGTAAAATTTTATTGAGATGATTTGACTATTTTGGAGTAATTGGGGTAGTTGACAACTGTTAATTAGTGTTAATGTGTCTAAGTGTCGTGATTATAGGAATAACAGCGGTAATTATTAAGTGATCCATTGGCTTTTTGACACGTGTCCCATGATTGTGTCCCACTCACACACTACTCTACAACAGTTGCGCGCTTTTACTAAATAAACGATTGAGTTTTAATTTTACTCTAATCGTCTTTAGTCTCTCACTCCATATCGATTCACATTCACCCACTCACAGTTACTTACATACTCATTCATTTTCACACTTCTCTTATTCTCTCTTTCACTTTTTGATAAACACTTACAGTGCATACACATCTTTTCTCTGAATATCTTCGTATCTTGTTACTAATGGCAACTAAAGCATTTGATGCAGCAGGGTTAGTTTTTCTCCCTAGTAACTATGCAGCACCATTGGAGAATGAAAATGCTCCACAGGCGTTTCACTTGTTCCAAAACTTCTTGAACGATTCTGAGATAGGGACGGCTCTTACTGCACCACCAACATTATCTGCTTCACAGATTGCTACTTTCTGGACAAACTCTGAATATGATGATGGAGGAGAGGCTGGCACTCCAACAATCATTTTCACTCATGAAGAATCAGAGTATATCATTACTCCAACCACTGTCAGGGATGCTTTGGACTTTGAGACACACACTTCTTACAGTGTTGTTGGTCATGATAGATTGAGGACAATGTTGGAGCAAATTGGATGTGCAGGAAACTTGAACAAGATAGGTTCTTTGAGACGGCCAAGTTTGAGAAAGGAATGGAGTTTCTTTTTTGATTGTATAACAAGGGCTTTTGGAAAGAAGACAACAAACTGGGATGCACTGCCTCTGGATACTCTCCAAATTGGTCATGCTCTACTATATGGAGGTAACTTCGATTTTGGTAGATTAGTACTAATGAACTTGGGAGAGCGATTGTCTGAGTCTACTACTGTTTATTTTGCTCGTTTTTGTCAATTGTTATTTACTGCATGTGTGCCTAACATTCCAATTGATGAAGCTGATGTAATTCAGCCTTTTCAAGTTGCTAAGAGAATGTTCACTGATTTGACAAACAAAGATGTCACTAAACAGCAAATACCTGAGTTGTTTATGCCTTTAGCCTTACAAAACTATGTAAACCAACCACAAGACCCTCAATCACCACAACAAATGCCTGAACCAACAGAAACCATAAACTCTGAACCAACACCTCCAACACCCACAACTACTGTACCTACTACATCTCAACAACCACAACCAGAAACTTTAAACTCTCCACCAATAAACTCTCCACCCTCAAACACTGAACCCTCAAACACTGAACCATTAAACACTGAAGCTTTAAACACTGATACCTTACACTCTGAGCCAGCACCTACTGAACCAGCCAAAATCAAGCCAAAGAGAAAGAAGCACACTGCCCAAAACACTAAACATTCAAAGGCTAAACAGACATTACCTGGAGCTGTTTATACTAGAAGAATGAAGCAACATGCAAACAGACCTTCACTTTCACCACCAAAAGAAAGCTCAAGTGAAGATGAAGAGGAGATTGTTGTGCCAATCAAGAAGAGGAGATTAATTCTTTCTGATTCAGATGCAGAGAATGTTATTGAAGGTCCAGAGGTGGTTTCACAGCAAACACCTACTGTTGAGGATACAGTGAATGTTGAAGTACCTGCAAAAGCTGACATGCCTGCAGAGAATATTGTGGATGACAAAGTAGAAATACCTGCAGAGGTTGAAATGCCTGCAGAGGATAATGTTACTGTTGAAATACCTACAGAGGATAAAATGCCTGTAGAAGAGGATCAAAGAGATGGTTTGTCACCAGTACATGATGTTCCTGCATCAATTCTTGATCCTGTCTCACCTGTTGTTCATGTTGAAGCTCCTGGTGTAGCTGATGAGCCTGCAGTACATGTTCCTGAAGCTGTGGCATCACACACAGAGCTGGTATCTTCTAAAATTCAAGACAAAGGTGATGAAGCTACTAAGGCAAACTCTGTTGCAGAGCCTGTGCAACATGAGGTGATTATTGAAAAGGTTGCAGAAGTTATTGCAGAAACTGTGGCTGACACTGCTCAGCACAGTGGTTCTTTCAAAGATGGTCAAGCTCAAGGTGCAAGTGATGAAGATAAATCTGACAGTGATGCAAACTCTGATTCTTTTGTGAGTGCACCTGCACAGACAGATAGTAAACATACACCTTTTGCTCAGCCTTGTCCATCACATGCTGTTGAAGTAGAGCATCTTGCTAAATCTGCTGAAAATTGGTATAAACAAGATTGCATTTTTCCAAAAGGGAGAGCATCTGAGTTTGTTAAGCAAACTGCAAAGCAAATTTCAAATCCAGAAATCTTATCCTGTTTAAAGGCAACTGTGGTACAAGTCAAGACTCTGGAAGGAAATTTTGCTGACACTAAACAAGAAATTGCTTCCTTGAAGACTGAGATTCAGTCAAGAGAGTTGAAGATGGAAAGAGAGTCTAAAATAAAAGTTGTTCAGCTGTCCAAAGTTCAGGACACTCTCTTTGCCAGGCTAGGAAAGGTTGAAGAAAATCAGACTGCTTTATTTGCTAAGGTGGATTCAATTGCAAACTCTTTAGAGCTCATTACATCAATACTAATTCCTGATGATGTCAAAAAGGGGGAGAGAGTGACTAAGTCTAAATGCAAAGTTTCTCAAACTCTGACTCAAAAGGATGATGCTGGAGATGGAGGGGCAAGTGATAAGAGCAAAGTCTTAAACTCTGAAAGGCAAACTCTGAGATCTGGCAAATCTTTTAAATCACAGTCTGTTGGAACAAACACTGAAACTCAAGGTACCTCAAAGACCAAGAGTTTGGAATTAACATCAAACCCAAAGACTGATGAGGAGTTAGCTGTTAAGCTTTTCATGGAAGAGAATGCAGAAGGAGTGACCATAGAAGATGCTAAAGCTGAAGAGAAGAGTTTACAAGAAAAGCATTTGAAAGCTCTAAAGTCTGAAAAAGGAAAGAAGAATGTGAAAGTTGCTAAAGCTGCAAAGCCTGTTCTTAAAGGTATTCAAATCAAAGAACCAGTTGGTACAGATCAAAGAATGCAAGTATTCAGAAAACCAACAGATGCAGAAGCTAAGCAAAAGTTGAAAAGTATAGTTACAACCTCTGTTGATACACATGTTGTACAGAAGAATGAAAACACAACCTCTGTTGCTGCACAAGTTGTGACTACACCATTATTGTCTTCTCAGTTGAAATCAACATTTAAAAGAGGTGCTCCTCATGATCCAAGACTAGAAGCTACAATTCCAATGGATTTTTCTGATGGTAGAGCTTTATCTGGTAAAATCGGATACAACAAAGAAGGCATAGGCTCACACAGAGATAAAAGACAATATGTTGGTCCTAGAGATCCTTCTTCACTGTCTGTTCCAGGAGGTGGTGTCACTCAAGAGAGTTTAGACAAACTGGAGTCAGTACAACTTGTATATCAGAAGAGTCTAGAAAAGGATTTCTTGCTATATTTCATGGCTGATGGAACAGTATTTAAAGTCTCTGAAAAGGATATCGAATTAAAATATGCTGAAGAACTTGAATATGTCCTGTATATTTTCAGAGTGAGAAATCAAAGAGCTCAGTCAGTTGCAAATGTGCTCAGACAAAGAATGATTCAGAATCTTGCAAGAAGACAAATGAAAATCAACAGTAAGTATGTTCCTAAATACAGAAATTGGGATGGCAATTTGATAGAAATGGAGAAGGGGACTACAAAGCTGAAGACTGATCTTGGAGTTACTGTTCTTGATTTCAATGTAAAGTCTGAAGAATTGAAATACATCAGGCTGGGGAATGAAATGAGAAGAAACAAAATCTACGATCTTAGAGCTGCTATCTATCAAACTGATGAGAATGATCCTCAGTTGAGAGAAATCAAAGAAGCTATGCAGATAGAGCTTGAAAATGCTGAAAGAAGGTTGCTTATAGACTATCTCAGAACAGTGCCTGATCTTCAAGAGATTAGAGATTAAAGTCTATAAGAATTTTCTTATTTCATGTAGAATTTGTTAAGTAATAGCTTAAACTCTGTTTTTATGTTAGACACTGTAAACTTTGTATTTGTTTTGACATCATCATTTACTGTAAAACTTGTACATTCTTGCTAATGGACAAGTTGGGGGAGATTGTTAGAAATGATTGATGAAAACAGTGTTTGGAAGCTAAAGTCAGAAAACAGAGTTTAGCTGGAAGCAGTCAGAGTTTGATTAAACACTGACTGGAAGCGCAAACAGAGTTTGATAAACTCTGTAGCGGTATTGTCTGAAGAGTCAACAGTGTTTGAAGATTGATAAATATGGAAGCAATATCTTTGAAGATTGAAAAGCTGTCAAAGAGATTGAGTTGACTTGGAAGACTGAAGCAATCGTGATTGATATCAATTGTATAGCTTGATTGTAGGAGTATCAGTTACTGATTGTACGAAGCTGTATGTTCTATAAATACAGTTAGGTTAACCCTAGAAGGGTAGTCGAACATTGAGATATTCATCCATTGTAACCTAAGCAGCTCTCTGTGATATTTACATCACTGAGAAAGGAATTATTAATTCCAAACAGTTTTTAATTGTTAAACAGTGTGTTCTTGTTAAGTTACTCATACAGTATTTGATTGCTTATTGTGTATTCGACCTAACATTACCCATATGGCGTCATGATTTGTTTTGGTCCTTGGTAAACCGACTACGAAGTCCATAGCTATATGTTCCCATTTCCATTCGGGAATCTCCAAGGGGTGTAGAAGTCCACTTGATCTCTGGTGCTCTGCTTTCACTTTCTGGCAGGTCAAGCATTTGCTTACCCACTCTACCACGTCCTTTTTCATGTTGGGCCACCAGTAGTACTTTTTCAAATCTCTATACATCTTGGTGCTACCGGGGTGCACTGAGTATCCTGAGTTGTGTGCCTCGTAAAGAATTTCTTCCTTGAGTTCCTGATCATTTGGGACCCATATCCTCCACATGTATCTCATGATCCCTCCTTTACCTTTTTCACACTTGATTTCTTCCCCAGTCATTAACTCCTTAGTCGAGTTCTTTTCTGCTTCCATCATTAGCTCTTGGCATAGCCTAATCTTTTCCAACAATGGAGGCTGGATTCGAATTTCCATCAACTTTTCCTGACCTTCTTCAGGTATCTTAATCTCAATTTCCAGCTTCTCGATGTGACGGCCCCAAATCCCTTAATTAAATTTAACTAGATAATGGTAAAGCATGCATATAAATTAATTAGACATTACCAATCCCACGCCTAGATCGCCAACAGGTAAGAGTTTGAAACAATATAAACTACCAATTTAAAACCATTTATTATTACAACCACAAATTTATTCTAAGTTCAAAAGATTATTACAGACTAAGTCAAAAGTCTAGCAAAACAAGATCCATCAGATCGCCACTCCCTTCTACCTGGAACTGCCTCCTATAGGCTACACCTGAACCACCACAATTCTTACGCGCAGTCTCAAGAGTCCTTACCATCTTCGAGTTTCACTGAAAGGTTACGGAAAATAATATCATTGAGCCAATTGCTCAGCAAGTGCATAAACAACAATATAAGACTGGCAAAATAATTCAACTGTAAAGCAAGATATAAAAATCTGCAAATGAACTATATCAACTGAATCAATATCAAAATTAAATGAGAAGGAATTGGAATATCTGATAAGACGCTACGAGCAACGCTGGGTGATCAGCCCACGACAGAGCTCCGAACCCGCATATCCAATACGGTGTTCATCAAATATAAGGGGATCCCAGGCACACATTGGCCTATAATAGTAACATGATTTGGACCGGCGCCTCGGTCAAAGTAACATTCCATCCAATTCCATTAAGGTTAAACAATGTCTATCAAATTCAATTCATCTCAAAGAAACAAGATTATCAATGTTATATCAAGTTGTTAATCAACAAGAATAGGATTCTCAAATTTCGAATAAATGACAAGGTCAAATGAAGAAAGTCAATCATTTCGAATTCTTAGAAGTTGGGATTCTGTTTAGAGTACTTTGGTTAAATCAAGAAAATAAGTCAAGAATTAATCAGTGTTTTCAGGTAGAAAAGAATTCATCAAACAAGACGATATTTATATAGTTGATTCAAGGGTTCAAGAATTCAAGAAAATACGAAAGGGTTTCCAAGCAATGTGGTCATCGATTAACAAATCAAGTTCAAGTTCAAGTTCAAGTTCAAGTTCAAGTTCGAGTTCAAGGAATACGAATCAATCACAAGGTATACGACAATATCAAGGTCGGAAAGAATAAGGCACAAGGAAAGAATAAGGTACTAATTTGTGACAGCTTAACAATTCGATATCTCATGGCATTCAATATATGGTATCAACAAGGTAAGATAGTACACTTGCCTTAAATTACGAGATCAAACTAGGTAGCGTCCTCTTCAATCGGCTCCTTGCCAGGCCTCCTACTCGGACCTATAATAATAATAAACAATATCTTATTTTCCCCTCTTTTGTTTACATATCACAAAGCAATCCTAATAATACTAACGCCCCATCGATATAACCATGCTATACACATACATTCATATATACATGTAAACACATACGTCATGTAAGTCACTTAGCATGTAAATCACTTAACCTACAATGTAGTATGGTATAGTACTATAATGATTCTACGACTTAACATTGGAGATGTGATTTTAGGGTTTTGGAAATCTTATTATATTTTTAGAAATTTCGGCGGCATCTCCTTTGTATAGTCGTCAAACCATACCGAATATAATCGGTCTCAAGCAATCACAAAACAACACAATACACCTCCAATGACTACAACTCCATCAACAATCGACTACTACAATCACCAAGCAATCCTAGGTCATCCTACTATCTCCACGACGACTCGTTAAGCAATTCATCAATCAATTTCACATAGCAATTCAATCCTTAAAACAATTAAATCAAGTAGCAATTAAATTAAGCAATTAAACGACTAACAATCAACTCAAGAACACAACCTCTCCTCACAATCTCTCTTCTCTCCCTCTCTCGGCCTCTCGGCCTCTCTCTCTTTCTCTCCTCTCTCTCTCGGCTTCTCCCTCTCTATCTCTCTCTTTCTCCCTCTCGGTCTCTCTCCCTCCTCCATCAATCTCTCTCGGCCTCACCCTCTTCTTCACCAACAATCACATACAAAACCCTCACAATGACATACACTATTACTTACACCTAATTTGGATTCATAGCTCAATATTTCAACAACCCATCAACACTAACTAACAATTTCATACTAAAATCAAATTATAAGTTGAACCTATCAAACTTCATATCATACAATCACCAAAATCACTAACCCTTTTAATTTTACACATACTAAAAATCATCAACTAACAAAACAAGCATACCCACAACTTGAAATCTTATAAAAACTCAAACCCATCATCAAAATCAACTTAAAAAGTTATAAAAACTTACATGCAATCACATATCACCTACTAATCATGTAAAATCATAAAATTAACACTTGCATGCAACCCTTCGGCTCACTTTCGATCATGGCCGAAGGTTTGGGGTCCTCCGGAGAGCCCGAAAATTCGTGGGTCTCTTCCAAGAAGTATACCCAATCATCAACACCCACAAACTTACCTTGATTCTTCAATTTTCGAAAAACCCTAAATTGGAAAAGTGAAGGAAATTGAAATTTAAAACCATGGGTTTGTAGAGGATGACAAGAGGAGTGTTTTTATGTATAATAGTGTGAGGTTTTAATGGAGGAATTACCTTGATTAAAGCTTGAGAATCAATGGAGGTTTAGAGAATTTTGAGAGAAAAGAGATGAGCAGGGGGGTCTCGGTTAAAATGAAAAAGAAAGGGGAGGGGAGGGTTTTGTCCAAGCCTACACACACACACATGTAATTAAATCACATTTTAATGATACATCTTTTAATTAATTAAAAGACTTAACAATTAAATCCTAATTGAAAATATTTTGAATCCAAAAAACATTTATTGACACCTAAAATTAAAATATTAAATTCTCTTCCTCAATATATTTTTAAAACATTTTTAAAATCGTTTTATAAAAAGATTTGAATTTTACAAGTTTTAATATTTTAAAAAGGAAAATAATTGGAAAAATCCTTGTAAAATATTTTAATTCAAAAATAAATCAAACTTTTATTTTTAAAAAGTTTTTAAATACATAAAGATAATAAAACAAAAATTTCATGATTTTTACTAACTCCAAGAATTTTATAGAAATGTTTAAGCGCAAATAAAATCATGTTTTATCATTTAAAAACTATACAGAATTTTAATAAAATTCCACGTCAACACATCTAGCAATTTGACACGTAACACATATTCACAATCACACAAACATGTAATGACTCATCAATTAAGGCACATAATAATATTTTAAATGCCAAATAATATTATTTATAGAATACGAAATTCCCAGATATTACATCCTTCCCCCCTTAAAAGGATTCTGTCCCCAGAATCAGCTATGTAAACAAATGAGGGTACTGTTCTAACATATCACTTTCTAACTCCCAGGTTGATTCTTCAACCCTAGGGTTCCTCCACAAAACTTTAACTAACACAACTGATTTATTTCTAAGCACTTTCTCTCGGCGATCTTCTATTCTGATCGGCCGCTCTACATAATACAAATCTGGCTGAATTTCTACTGGCTCATACTCTATTACACACTTAGTGTCAGGATGAAACTTCTTAAGCATCGATACATGAAAAACATTATGAATATGCTACATCTGAGGCGGTAAAGCTAATTCATAAGCTACTCTGCCCACGCGTCGCAAAATCTCAAAAGGTCCTACAAATCTTGGACTTAGCTTTCCTTTCTTCCCAAATCTGGTTAATCCTTTCCATGGCGAAACTTTTAGCAACACTGGATCACCTACTTCAAAATCTACTTTCTTTCTTGCTGGATCCGCATACTTTCTCTGTCTGTCTTGAGCAGCTCGCAATCTTTTCTGAATTAGTTCCACTGTCTCTTTCGTCTGCTGAATCAATTCTGGTCCTACTATCTTTCGCTCACCAACTTCTTCCCAACACACAGGAGATCTACACTTCCTTCCATAGAGAGCTTCATATGGAGGCATTCCAATACTAGCATGATAGCTGTTGTTGTAAGAAAATTCCACCAAAGGTAGATGCTCGTCCCAATTGCCTTTAAAGTCTATGGCACAAACTCTAAGCATGTCTTCAATTGTCTGAATCGTTCTTTCGCTCTGACCATCTGTCTGAGGATGATAAGCAGTACTCATTCTGAGTTGCGTTCCGAGATGTTCTTGAAACTGTCTCCAAAATCTTGAGTTAAAACGTGGATCTCTATCAGATACTATGGATACTGGAACTCCATGACGAGTCACAATCTCCTTCAAATACAAATGCACCAACTTGTCTAGCGAAAATCTTTCGTTAATTGGCAAGAAATGAGCTGATTTCGTCAGTCGGTCAACTATAACCCAAATAGCATCATGATTAGCCTTCGATCTTGGTAGACCTACTACAAAATCCATTGCAATGTGCTCCCACTTCCACTCAGGTATCTCCAATGGTTGAATTAATCCACTTGGTCTTTGATGTTCTGCTTTTACTCTTTGGCATGTATAACAACGACTTACCCACTCTGCAATTTCTCTTTTCATGTCTGGCCACCAAAAGTTCTTCTTCAAATCTTGATACATTTTCGTGCTTCCAGGATGTAATGAAAACTTAGAACTATGGGCATCACACAATAATTCTTCTTTCAACTCTTTCACATCAGGAATCCATATCCTTGAGGAAAATCTTAAAATACCTTGGTTATCTTTCTGCGTGCAAATTTCTTCTCCGGTCAACTCATTCAATCTTTGATTCATCACTTCTTCTTGGCATTTCCGAATTTTGTCCAATAATACTGGTTGAAATGTCATGGTATAAACTTGATATGCTGGAATCTCTGTTGCACAAACTACAATCTCTAACTTCTCAAACTCTCTAAACAATTCTTGGGTCATTGTCAACGTATTCAATCTTTCTTTCCTGCTTAGCGCATCATCTACGACATTCGCTTTCCCCGGGTGATAACTAATGGTACAATCATAATCCTTTATCAGTTCTAACCATCTTCTTTGTCTCATATTGAGTTCCTTCTGAGTAAAAATATACTTTAAACTCTTATGATCCGTGAATATCTCACACTTCTCACCATAAAGATAATGTCTCCACAATTTCAATGCAAACACAATTGCTGCTAGCTCGAGGTCATGGGTAGGGTATCTCTGTTCATGAGGTTTTAGTTGCCTTGAAGCATACGCAATCACCTTTCCATGCTGCATCAACACACACCATAAACTCTTATGAGAAGCATCACTATAGATTACAAATTCTCCTTTATCATCTGGTAATGCTAACACTGGAGCAGTTACCAATCTTTGCTTAAGCTCTTGAAAATTCTTTTCACACTTATCAGTCCATTCAAACTTTTCATTCTTCCGTGTCAACTTAGTCAATGGTACCGCAATCTTAGAAAAATCCATAACAAATCTGCGATAATATCCTGCTAGTCCCATAAAACTTCTTACTTCTGTTGGTGTCCTTGGTCTTTCCCAATTCACAACTGCCTCAATCTTTGCTGGGTCAACTCGAATTCCTTCTTTACTCACAATATGTCCCAAAAATTGGACTTCCTTCAACCAAAACTCACACTTGGAAAACTTGGCATACAACTTCTCCTTTCTCAATATCTCCAATGCTATCCTTAAATGTTCTGCATGTTCAGCTTCCGTCTTAGAGTATATCAAAATATCGTCGATGAAAACTATCACAAACTTATCCAAAAACTTCTTAAACACTCGGTTCATCAAATCCATAAATGCTACTGGTGCGTTCGTCAATCCAAAAGCCATAACCAAAAATTCATAGTGACCATACCTTGTTCGAAAAGCAGTCTTCGGTATATCCTCTGGTTTGATTTTCAGCTGGTGATATCCTGATCTTAGATCTATCTTCGAAAAACATGTCGCTTCTTTCAACTGGTCAAACAAATCATCGATCCTTGGTAATGGGTATCTATTCTTGATAGTCAACTTATTCAACTCTCGATAGTCGATACAAAGTCTCATACTTCCATCTTTCTTCTTCACGAACAACACTGGCGCTCCCCAGGGTGATACACTTGGTCTTATAACTCCTTTGTTCAATAAATCCTGAAGTTGACTGGCGAGTTCCTTCATCTCCGACGGTGCCATTCTGTATGGAGCCTTGGAAATAGGCTCTGTCCCTGGTGCTAAGTCAATCGCGAACTCGATCTGACGATCTGGAGGTAAACCGGGTAGTTCTTCGGGAAAAACATCGGGAAACTCATTAACTACAGGAATATCCTCTAATTTCACTTCTTCTCGACTCTTGTCTATCACATAAGCAAGATAAGCCTCACATCCTTTCCTTAATAATCTCTTGGTTTGCATCATGGTAAGAAACGTACTAGTCTGCCTACGCCCTTTAAAGATAACTCTAACGCCTTCTGGAGATCTCAATGTAACTCTCTTACTCTTACAATCGATATGCGCATCATACTCGGCAAGCCAATCCATTCCTAAAATAATGTCAAAATCTCCTAGTTGAAAAGGTATCAAGGTGACGGGAAAAAGATATCCTGAAATCTCTACTGCACAAGGTGAACATACCCTATCTACTGGTATCTGATCCTGATTAGCTAACACAATATTCAAAGATTCTCTTAACATACGAGTATCACACTTCAACTTATTCACAAAATCTTTAGCAACAAACGATCTAGTAGCACCCGAATCAATTAACACTTTTGCACTAATGGCGTTCACGAAAAGCGTACCTGCCACTACATCCGAGCTTCTTACTGCATCGTTCATGTTCATGTTGAAGGTCCGGGCATGAATTGGATAGGCTGAAGCTTGATAACTTGGAGCTTGAAGGGCTGGAACTTGCTGAAGTACAGGTGGATTTAGAATCTGAGTTGGAATCTAAGAAGTTGCCATTTGGTTCACTGGGGTAGAGGTAGTCAATCTCATCAAGTTGTTATTTGGAACTGGCGATCTGCACTCCCTAGCCATGTGACCCACCTTACCACACTTGTAACAAGTCGCACCCGTTTTCGAATTCCTGCACTCGTTAGCATAATGACCTTTCTGATTACACTTGAAACAAACAATATCTGCCTTCACACACGCTCCGGTATGTCTCTTAGAACATGCCTTGCACTCTGGTATTGAGGGTCGGGGAAATCTTGGTTGATTGGGGTTCTGAGGAAGGGTTTCTGAGTTCCTGTTTCTGGGCACATTCCTTTTAAAATTTCTTCCCTGGTTCTGAAATCCGGGCTTCCTCTCCATCTGATTTGTTTACTTTCCTTGATCCTGATTCCTTTCGATTGTTTCCACTTTCCTCTTTAAATTGCCCCTTTCCTTCTGATTCTGATCACTCTCACCTTCTATTATCATAGCCTTCTGAACCACTTCTGCATACGAGTTGATCTCAAAAGCTGCAACTCTGCTCCTTAACCATGGCTTCAATCCCTGTTGAAACCTCTTCGCTCTTTTCTCATCTGTATCCACATAATCTCCTACAAACCTTGCTAATTCCGTAAACTTCTTCTCATACTCATCAACACTCATATTTTCCTGCTTAAGATTAAAGAACTTTAACTCCATCTGATTCTGCATATACCTAGGAAAATACTTCTCCAGAAAAATCCTTTTAAACCTATCCCACTGAATCACTTCTGTTGCTTCCAATGCTTTAGCCGACTCCCACCAATAATTAGATTCACCTTTAAGAAAATAGCTAGCAAACTCTACCTTCTGCTCATCACTAACCTTCACCAATGTGAAGGCCTTCTCCATTTCCTTAAGCCATATCTGGGCTTCAACTGGATCTTTTGTTCCTTGGAAATCTGGGGGTTTCACAGCCTGAAAAGATTTAAAAGTTACCACAAGTTGGGCTGGTTGTTGCTGTCCTTGTTGCTGTTGCAATTGCTGATGTTGTTGCTGAAGTAGCTGCTGCTGCTGAGCCAACGTAGCCGTCTGCTGTTGCAAAAGTCCCAAAAGCTGGGCCATACCCATATTGCCTTGATTATCATCTCTATTCTGATCATCTTGATCCCTATTTTGATTAGCTCTAGTATTACTCCTTCTTGGAGGCATCTTTCTGAATATTAAACAAGCATCTATTTATCCACAAGCATACATCTAACCGCAACATGGCACAATATGGTCTAACAGTTCTAATATGACATGGTACAACCTAAAATTTAAACAATCTCACGCACCCAAATAATACGAAAAAGGGAAACGATAATAATAATAACGATAACGGTACCGATGACATCCATCGATAACCCAAATCCAACAGTTCAAAGTACCAACCAACATAAAGTACGAAAACCGAAACTGAAAGTACGATAAAGTCTAATCAACATAAGTCTGATAATCATGTGGCTATACTATACGCCATCGCATAAAACCCAAAGCATAAAACTAGTCCTCTTGCAACTTGTTGATCACGCGTTGGAGCTCGTCTACCATCTCACGAAGCCGCTCGTTAGCCATCCGGGTAAGTACCTGAAGCCTAGAGATAAAGGTTCCATCATGGTTCGCAAGTATGCCATCATCATCATCGTACAACGCATCAATCCTCCTCTGGAGCTGAGCATTCTCACCATGATGGTGATTACACTCCCTAAGCAACTCTTGGTAAACAGACAAGGGTACGGTAGCTGGAAGATCTGCAGGGGGTGGAGCTGAAGGTCCTGGTGCCCTCTGTCGCTGCCAATAATATATATATATATATATATATATATATATATATATATATATATATATATATATAAAGCGTCAGATATACTTAGAAGCATTCTACTTAAACACTCTCGATAATAGGAGTCAATCAATCCTATTCTTTTATAAATATCATACTATTTATATTCTAAGTGAGTTTCTATTTTAATCCTAAGTGATTATTGAAAATGTGATCTATCTTGTTACCTAAACCTATATTGTTCAATGACTCAAACCTGTGGCTCTGATACCAAACCTGTGACGGCCCCAAATCCCTTAATTAAATTTAACTAGATAATGGTAAAGCATGCATATAAATTAATTAGACATTACCAATCCCACGCCTAGATCGCCAATAGGTAAGAGTTTGAAACAATATAAACTACCAATTTAAAACCATTTATTATTACAACCACAAATTTATTCTAAGTTCAAAAGATTATTCAGACTAAGTCAAAAGTCTAGCAAAACAAGATCCATCAGATCGCCACTCCCTTCTACCTGGAACTGCCTCCTATAGGCTACACCTGAACCACCACAATTCTTACGCGCAGTCTCAAGAGTCCTTACCATCTTCGAGTTTCACTGAAAGGTTACGGAAAATAATATCATTGAGCCAATTGCTCAGCAAGTGCATAAACAACAATATAAGACTGGCAAAATAATTCAACTGTAAAGCAAGATATAAAAATCTGTAAATGAACTATATCAACTGAATCAATATCAAAATTAAATGAGAAGGAATTGGAATATCTGATAAGACGCTACGAGCAACGCTGGGTGATCAGCCCACGACAGAGCTCCGAACCCGCATATCCAATACGGTGTTCATCAAATATAAGGGGATCCCAGGCACACATTGGCCTATAATAGTAACATGATTTGGACCGGCGCCTCGGTCAAAGTAACATTCCATCCAATTCCATTAAGGTTAAACAATGTCTATAAAATTCAATTCATCTCAAAGAAACAAGATTATCAATGTTATATCAAGTTGTTAATCAACAAGAATAGGATTCTCAAATTTCGAATAAATGACAAGGTCAAATGAAGAAAGTCAATCATTTCGAATTCTTAGAAGTTGGGATTCTGTTTAGAGTACTTTGGTTAAATCAAGAAAATAAGTCAAGAATTAATCAGTGTTTTCAGGTAGAAAAGAATTCATCAAACAAGACGATATTTATATAGTTGATTCAAGGGTTCAAGAATTCAAGAAAATACGAAAGGGTTTCCAAGCAATGTGGTCATCGATTAACAAATCAAGTTCAAGTTCAAGTTCAAGTTCAAGTTCAAGGAATACGAATCAATCACAAGGTATACGACAATATCAAGGTCGGAAAGAATAAGGCACAAGGAAAGAATAAGGTACTAATTTGTGACAGCTTAACAATTCGATATCTCATGGCATTCAATATATGGTATCAACAAGGTAAGATAGTACACTTGCCTTAAATCACGAGATCAAACTAGGTAGCGTCCTCTTCAATCGGCTCCTTGCCAGGCCTCCTACTCGGACCTATAATAATAATAAACAATATCTTATTTTCCCTTCTTTTGTTTACATATCACAAAGCAATCCTAATAATACTAACGCCCCATCGATATAACCATGCTATACACATACATTCATATATACATGTAAACACATACGTCATGTAAGTCACTTAGCATGTAAATCACTTAACCTACAATGTAGTATGGTATAGTACTATAATGATTCTACGACTTAACATTGGAGATGTGCTTTTAGGGTTTTGGAAATCTTATTATATTTTTAGAAATTTCGGCGGCATCTCCTTTGTATAGTCGTCAAACCATACCGAATATAATTGGTCTCAAGCAATCACAAAACAACACAATACACCTCCAATGACTACAACTCCATCAACAATCGACTACTACAATCACCAAGCAATCCTAGGTCATCCTACTATCTCCACGACGACTCGTTAAGCAATTCATCAATCAATTTCACATAGCAATTCAATCCTTAAAACAATTAAATCAAGTAGCAATTAAATTAAGCAATTAAACGACTAACAATCAACTCAAGAACACAACCTCTCCTCACAATCTCTCTTCTCTCCCTCTCTCGGCCTCTCGGCCTCTCTCTCTTTCTCTCATCTCTCTCTCGGCTTCTCCCTCTCTATCTCTCTCTTTCTCCCTCTCGGTCTCTCTCCCTCCTCCATCAATCTCTCTCGGCCTCACCCTCTTCTTCACCAACAATCACATACAAAACCCTCACAATGACATACACTATTACTTACACCCAATTTGGATTCATAGCTCAATATTTCAACAACCCATCAACACTAACTAACAATTTCATACTAAAATCAAATTATAAGTTGAACCCATCAAACTTCATATCATACAATCACCAAAATCACTAACCCTTTTAATTTTACACACACTAAAAATCATCAACTAACAAAACAAGCATACCCACAACTTGAAATCTTATAAAAACTCAAACCCATCATCAAAATCAACTTAAAAAGTTATAAAAACTTACATGCAATCACATATCACCTACTAATCATGTAAAATCATAAAATTAACACTTGCATGCAACCCTTCGGCTCACTTTCGATCATGGCCGAAGGTTTGGGGTCCTCCGGAGAGCCCGAAAATTCGTGGGTCTCTTCCAGGAAGTATACCCAATCATCAACACCCACAAACTTACCTTGATTCTTCAATTTTCGAAAAACCCTAAATTGGAAAAGTGAAGGAAATTGAAATTTAAAACCATGGGTTTGTAGAGGATGACAAGAGGAGTGTTTTTATGTATAATAGTGTGAGGTTTTAATGGAGGAATTACCTTGATTAAAGCTTGAGAATCAATGGAGGTTTAGAGAATTTTGAGAGAAAAGAAATGAGCAGGGGGGGGGTCTCGGTTAAAATGAAAAAGAAAGGGGAGGGGAGGGTTTTGTCCAAGCCTACACACACACACATGTAATTAAATCACATTTTAATGATACATCTTTTAATTAATTAAAAGACTTAACAATTAAATCCTAATTGAAAATATTTTGAATCCAAAAATAATTTATTGACACCTAAAATTAAAATATGAAATTCTCTTCCTCAATATATTTTTAAAACATTTTTAAAATCGTTTTATAAAAAGATTTGAATTTTACAAGTTTTAATATTTTAAAAAGGAAAATAATTGGAAAAATCCTTGTAAAATATTTTAATTCAAAAATAAATCAAACGTTTATTTTTAAAAAGTTTTTAAATACATAAAGATAATAAAACAAAAATTTCATGATTTTTACTAACTCCAAGAATTTTATAGAAATGTTTAAGCGCAAATAAAATCATGTTTTATCATTTAAAAACTATACAGAATTTTAATAAAATTCCACGTCAACACATCTAGCAATTTGACACGTAACACATATTCACAATCACACAAACATGTAATGACTCATCAATTAAGGCACATAATAATATTTTAAATGCCAAATAATATTATTTATAGAATACGAAATTCCCAGATATTACACTCGAAGTCCTTTATCAATTCCTTCTCCGTAGTTATCATTTTGAGCTTATCTTTCCTACTAAGGGCGTCAGCCACCACATTGGCTTTACCCGGGTGATAGCGAATCCCACAATCGTAATCCTTGATTAGCTCTAGCCATCTTCTCTTACGCATGTTAAGCTCTTTCTGCATAAAAATGTACTTGAGGCTCTTATGGCCAGTGTGAATCTCACACTTCTCTCCATACAAGTAGTGCCTCCAAATTTTTAAGGCAAAAACAATTGCTGCTAATTCCAGATCATGGGTGGGGTATCAGATCTCGTAATCCTTCAATTGCCTTGACGCATATGTTATTACCTTACCGTGCTGCATAAGCACACATCCCAAACCTTTATGCGAAGCATCACTATAAATTACGAAATCTCCTATTCCATCAGGCAACGCCAACACTGGGGCCGTTACCAACCTCTTCTTCAGCTCTTGAAAACTCTTCTCACATTTTTCAGTCCATTCAAATTTCTCAGTTTTACGGGTAAGTCGAGTTAACGGGGCTGCAATCTTTGCAAAATCTTGAACAAATCGTCTATAATATCCAGCTAGTCCGATGAAACTCCTTACCTCTATTGGAGTGGTTGGTCGTTCCCAATTTGAAACTGCCTCTATTTTGGAGGGGTCAACTAGCACTCCTTCTCTGTTGATTACGTGCCCTAAAAATTGCACCTCATTTTTCCAGAACTCACACTTTGAGAATTTGGCATATAATTGCTCCTTCCGGAGTGTCTCTAAGGTTATCCTCAAATGTTCAGCGTGTTCTTCCTCTGTCTTTGAGTAGATCAAAATATCATCAATAAAGACTATAACAAACTGGTCCAAATATTCCTTGAACACTTTATTCATTAGATCCATGAAAGCTGCCGGGGCGTTGGTCAGTCCAAACGACATCACCAAGAATTCATAATGCCCATACCTAGTACGGAAGGCAGTCTTTGGAATATCTTCAGGTTTAATCTTTAGTTGGTGATATCCGGTTCTCAAGTCAATCTTAGAGAAATACACAGCTCCCCTTAGCTAGTCAAACAGATCATGAATCCTGGGTAACGGGTACTTATTCTTTATGGTTAGCTTGTTCAACTCTCGATAGTCGATGCATAACCTCATACTCCCGTCCTTCTTCTTAACAAACAACACTGGTGCGCCCCAAGGCGACACGCTGGGTCTTATCATACCCTTATCCAACAACTCCTGTAATTGCTTTGCTAGCTCTTTCATTTCCACTGGTGCTAATCGGTACGGGGCCTTCGAAACTGGCGCCGTCCCTGGGGCTAACTCGATAGCAAACTCAATCACTCTATCTGGTGGTAATCCGGGAAGATCTTGAGGGAACACGTCTTTAAATTTGTTAACTACCGGAATATCTTGTATCTTGGGCGCCTCTTTCTGGGTGTCTATAACGTAAGCTAAATAAGCTTCATTCCCTTTTCACAGAAGTCTCTTGGTTTGCGCCATGGTTAGAATGGTCTGGGTTTGTCGTAGCCCTTTAAACACTATTTCCTTCTTCCCTGGGGTTTTCAACTTAACCTTTTTCCCTTTACAATCTATTTGCGCATTATTACGAGACAACCAGTCCATTCCCAAAATAACATCGAATTCCCCTAGCTTAAAAGGAACCAAATCCACACAGAAGGATTGTCCTTATATTTCTATTTTGCAATTGGGGTGAATCTGATTAACTGGAACGACTTCCTGATTAGCTATCTCTACTTGCAAGGATTCCCTTAGCGGTTGGGTTTTAAGTTTCAATTTATAAGCAAAATCTCTAGATATAAAAGACTTAGTTGCTCCAGAATCAAACAAAACATTTGCACTGACTAAATTGAGGGAAAATGTACCTGCTATCACATCCACGTCCTTCACGGCATCTTGCACCGTCATGTGAAAAGTTCTAGCAGTTGGTGGCTTGTTAGAGGAAGCTCTACTTACCCCCGATGCTGCTAGCTTATTCATCGGGCAATCCCTCCTCTTGTGACCTGAACGGCCACACTGAAAACAAGTAGTGCCTTTGCTGGAAGTAGGAGCAATCGCGGTACACTGGTGGGCATAGTGGCCTGCTCGCCCACACTTGTAACAGACCGTTTGTTTCTGAGTACACACCCCGGAATGTCTCTTCCCACAAGTGGCACATACTGGTACTGGAGGTCTGGAATGATGGGAACGGGACACTCCTGCTTGTTGGCCGCCCTGGCTCACAGTTGCACTCCCAGATGGTTTAAACCCAACACTCCTCCCAGGTAGGGAAACTGCTCCTCGGTTGAATCTATTCGGGGGCCTTCCCCCTGCGGAACCTCCGCCCATGCTGGCATGCTTTCTCTTTAATCCCCCCTTCTCTTTCTCTCTTTGCATCTGATCACTCCCTGCTTCCACAATGGTTGCCTTTTGCACCAAGGTGGCATAATCGGTAATCTCTAAAACCGCCACTCTGTTCTGAATCCACTGCTTCAACCCCTGCTGAAACCTGTTAGCTTTCTTCTCTTCAGTATCCACAAATTCCGGTACAAACCTTGATAACTCAGAAAACTTGGCTTCATAATCGGCCACCGACAAGTTATTCTGTTTTAGCTCTAGAAACTTAAGCTCCATCTGGGTTTTCATAAACTTTGGGAAATACTTCTCTAGAAACAACTGTTTAAACCTATCCCAGGTTACAATAGCATCGGTCTCCATATTCTTCTTAGCTTCCCACCAATAATTGGCCTCTCCTTTTAGCAAGTAGGTAGCAAAGACAGTCTTTTGGGCCTCCTCAATACTCAGAATCTCGAAAGATTTCTCCATTTCCTTGATCCAGGCTCTTGCCTCTACGGGGTCAGCCGATCCGTGAAACTCTAGGGGTTTAAGGGACTTGAAGGCCCTAAAGGAATTGGCCACAGTGGTATTGTTTCCTTGGGGTGGTTGGGGATATTGGTTCAAATTTTGCCTTAGCAGATCCATAAATTGTCCCATGGGGTTTCCGCCCTGGTTCTCCCCCTGATGCTCGACTTCGGTTTCCCCTTCTTCTACTTCCTCTTCAAAATCTTCAGTATGAAAAGTTTCATCCCCCATCCCATACTGGGAATCTTCTTGTTCATTGTAATCCTGGTCCTGTTCTTCATTATACTCAAGGTCTTCCTCAGGTTGATTGCGACTTTCTTGGTCAGTAGACTCATGAGGGTTAGCCCTAGTACCCATTCTTCTCGGAGGCATTTTACTGAAAATTTGGACAATATACATTAGGTTTATTTACTTATTTCAGAGGGTTTCTCCTCACAATATCGATGCATAAATGGATTTAGGATCCCACAGTTCTATATATCTTGGTAGTTTTAATCGAAAGCAATACGGGCAGATATAATATAATAAACTAGTGATCGCGTCATAAGGAAACTGAAATGACTGAAAAGGGAAATAAATATATACCAAGTACCAAATGGTACAATATTCGACATACAACAACAGTTTTAAAAGAAATACAACCATCCGAATAATAACTAGTCAAAAGTGAGATAAGCTGTCTATCCGTCTAGTCTGCTACAGGGAACTACAAGCTGAAACTATCCCTACCAAAAGTCGGCACTACTATGACCGTACAAGACTAGACAACTAGACCAATACATCACTAACACTGCAGTCAGCCACGATGGCGGGCCAAAGCTCGAACCCTCCTCATAGCAAGGCGGAAAATCTCCTCTGCATCAGCCCTGGATACCAAGCCATGCCCATCACTGGGTAAGTATCGCACCCTCACACGGGTCCTCAGCTCTATGTCGGTCACCTGTCTATACATCTCTCTAGCCCTGGCGCGCCTACCACCCAGGTGCCTCAACCGGGCCTCTCTCTCCGCTGCTAGCTCTTTGCGGGACTCTGCCAGCCTGGCCTCAGCCACGGCTACCTCAGTAGTAAGTCTGGCCACAACATAATGGTGAAAACATGCTGGGACTCCCTTAGTCAGAACATGGGGTGGAGGGGCTGGATCTGCTGGAAGGGCAGCCTCTGCCTGCTGCGGCTCTGGGGTCAATGCCTCAAACTCATCTGATAATGGGCTCACAGGTAGTGGTGGCGGGGTAGGGGCTTTCTCATCAGAGAGGGGTGGCACATGAAGTCCCGAACTCCCTACAACATCAGCCATGGGCTCATCAACATCTCCCTCGACACCCGCATCTACATCCTGGCCTAAAACAGCAGCCATCACCTGCTCTGTGGTCATGTCAGTATCCTCCTCCATCACCCTAACACCATGAACAAGCTGGGCCTCCTCAGAGTCCTCCACATCAACATCCTCAACAACTACCTCAGTATCCTCCCCCAACGTCCTAATCTCAGATACATACCAGAAATCCTTCCTCTCGTCAACTAACTCAACGTTCTGCCCTGCCTGGACCTCCTCCGGGTCCTCCTCCTCCTCAGACTCAATGACATCAGGATCAGCACCCATCTGGACCTCAGGGTCCTCCTCCTCCTCAGACTCAATGACATCAGTATCAGCACCCACCTGGACCTCAGGGTCCTCCTCCTCCTCAGACTCAATGACATCAGTATCAGCATCTACCATCGTCGAGCCCTCGACGGCCTGGATTGCCTCATCGTGCTGTCTCTCATACTCCTCCGGATCAGAGATGTCGCTCGCCTACACAATGACGAATTATATTACTATCATGATAATTAAAAGTTCCCATAAGGGTTTTAGGTGAACTTGGCAAGAGTTCTTATTATCTTAGTGAATTTATTATTGTATAACGTCGCATCATCTCTTGGGATTTATAACTCTCTCTCTGATACCATTTCTGTAACACCCCCAGGTCCGGGGTCCGGGATCGGGTCGTTACGGTCTTATTTTTCCATGATTGATACTTTACTTGAATCCACAATAAATAATTCACATGATGTGACCCCACAATAATCCACTCACTCACACACACATAGTTATAGTCCCAGAGATGAAATTGAAATAAGTCTCACATTACGGGTTTACAAATAAAAGTTATTACAAACCAAAAGGATAAAATCATAAGTTTAAAGTTCTTGCCGTTGATTAACATTATTGATACATATAATTAAACTGGAAGCAAAAGCTGACTATTTGTGCTACCTCAGCAATGGCAGCAACAATATCAGCGGGGAGTCCTGTGGGACGGGTAACCTGCTTGCGCCGAGTGCGCCTTACGCGAGCCATGTGACCTAGCTGTTGTTGTGACATAATAATAAGCAAGGGTGAGCAATAGCCCACCAACAATAATGTAACTGTATAGGTATATATATATATATATATATATGACAGTTCAAAAATATATTTTTGAAACCATATGCCATGCATAAGCGAAAATAATGCCAGATCAATATAAAGGATGAAGTTACAGGGAACTTAAAATATATAAGTTCTGTGAAAATATCTGCTCTATTAAGATAAGCAAGATAGCATCATTTTCGTAAAAGAGGAACTTGCAGAAAATATTGAAATTCCAGTTTTCAACATATTTCAACACTGCCAACACAGATCGGGTTGCAGAAGATTTCCAAATTTAAAAGATGAACTAATACGGGAGCATTGCAGCGCCAGATGCCCTGACGTTTACGATGATCAGTCGTATGTCATGCATCTCATTAGTCGTTCTCTACATGTAGAAGGTAGCTCCGACGGATTTACTTGTCTACCACCCTCTGGAACTCCTAAGCCAACGGTTGGGCTATTGCTGGACCGGCGCCACTCGGCCACTTACGCGTCTCCTAGTTCATTTAACATCCATCATTATGAAATGTAAAGTTCGTCCCCCTTTCCCCAAGTATAGCACTTGTTGATAGGACTCCATAAGGTAGTCATATCTAGTTGGAAAGGAAAATTCACCAATATTTCCCAAGCCAAAGCTTGTTAATGGATACCAACTTGTTCCAACAATTCTACCCCTCGAATGATGAGAGGGTACAGAAGATTCCATAGATAGTAGCAACCAAGTTGCGAGTGAAACGAATAATTTATGACCGGACAGTCACAAGATAAATAACATTTCCCAAGTAAGGTTCCCTTAATATTTGAGAGGCAGGATTGAACGAAGAGTAGAGTTTGAGAACCTTCCTTGATAATATAATAATAGTATTAAGTCTCTGAAATAATTTATATAATATTCGAAGGTCAATTATACTATGTGAATGAAGTAAATCATTTTCGAAACGAGTTAGAAGAATTAAATAAATATTCCAAGAATATTTATTAAGTCACAGATATTGGAAAAGTGTTGCTCGGAATAATCTTTGAATAAATATTCAGGATAATATTCATTGAACGAATAATGAATATTCAAATTGATAATGATGGTATTTATTGATGATATAATCGTCAAATGAATATCTGAAATAATTATCGACTGAATATTTGAGACAATATTCATTAAACAAATAATGAATATTCGACTTAATAATATTTATCGAAGAAATGATTATCGAATGAATATTTAAAATTATGTTCAATAATAGAATTGACTTTAAATGAACGTCGAAGATAATATTTATCGAATAACTGGAGTTCGAATCAATGCTCAGCTAATATTTATAAAATAATTAGAGCTGAACGAATATTCGAAATAATATTCATTTAAATAAATAAGGCTCGAATGAATATTAAAATAATATTCATTAAATAAATAAACTCGAATGAATATTCAAGATAATATTTATCGAAGAAATAAGAATGAATATTCTCTAAGTGAATAACTTAACTGAGGGTTCGAAATAATATTCGAATATTAAATCGGCTTTAGATGAACATTGAAGATAATGTTCATCGAATAAATAAATATCTGATGAATAACCCGAATAATATTTATCAAATAATCTCAAAGGAATATCTCAATAATATTCGCCAGATAATAAATGGGAAATATTTACTTAATTATTTTCCTCTGAAAATAATGTCAATATATCAAGAAATAACGACTCCCAGTCTATAATCAAGGAATGAGGTTCAGATGCCCTTCGTTTAAGGGTCTTAGAAATTTCCGGCTTATAACTGATATAATAACTATCTAGCTCATAAGCCAACAATAATTCAGGGAACAAGTATATCAATAAGACTTTGAAAGTAGGCATGCATGCTATGGCATATGTATGACAGAAATCACATATATATATTCACAACAACAGCCTTTAAAAAGGATTTGAAACTTGCCTGGAAATCGAGTGCGGGTAGGGGTAGTGGTAGCGTGTCCCGGGTCAGCCTGATGATCTATAAATAGCCAAGGCATTCGGGATTAATCACTTAACACTTTACAAGATTAAATATAGACTTCACTTAAGTCGAAACACGTTTTCGAATTATCTCGTTATACACCTCTTAGTGTAACCCTTTTATCACTGATGCGGTTCGACGTATGTTTGCTATTATAACCCGTCATTTCACCCACACTTAATACATACTTAAGCCATGTAAGTCTTAAGATCGATTAATTACGAATCGAGATTGTACTACGAGTTTTATCGCCCATTTTCTAAGTTATTAACCAAAGTCATAATCAAGCATTCTTCTAGGGGTTCGTTCGCGTTTAACCTTGATTCGAACATTTTTATAAAATCGGAAAACGATCCTTTTTACATGCGGTCTCTTCCCACACCTTCCTTTTTATCCCTATTATTTAATTATCATTATTCACCACTGCATAACTCGAGTTAAGGGGGTTTAAATACTGTTACGAACTTTCATTTACGGTTTCGAACCACTTTTATTAAATCGGCCATATCTCCTAAACCGTGTATCCGTTTCATACGAACTTTATATAAAAACGAAGCTTATAACATAATCTAGCTTATCATGGCAAAATCCGGAACTGTCCAGTGTATATATGCTACTGCTATGCACGGATTTCAAGGGTTAACGAATTTTCGGCATTACGACGGCTATGTTTACACGTTTTCCAAAATTCAAACCATCCAATGATCATGGTTTACACCCCAAACAACATATACATGTTATTTATCCATGAACTAAGACCAGGCAATGTCTTTCCATTCATCTAAACTAATTTAACATTTAACAAAGCCCATGCATAATCTTAAGGTCATAAACATGCATTAAATCCATATAACTCATCTAAAATACCAAAACTTAAACTAAGAGCTAGGTTTTCAAGAGTGGTATACCTTCCTTGGTGTATGAATGAACTTAGTAAACCTTGGTTAGTCCTTATCTAGCCTTAATATAGCTTGATCTATCCAAAGAAATCAAGAAAAGAAAAGTTAGTTCATAAGAACACTATTCATCAAGAACTTTGATCATGGTTTTGATCTAGTTAAACATATTGAATGATGATGATCTCTTGGATTTACCTTCTACTTGATACTAGCTTTGATTTAAGCTCAAGATTGAAGTGAAGGGATGGTTGAAAAGAGCAAGGCCGAGAGCTCCTTGGAGCTTGGTGGTGGTGGTTTTGTTTTTATGTTTTGTCTTAATAATGCCACTCACTTGCTATATAATGGATGCATCTCTCTTTAATGTGTTGTCAACCATCTATTGGTGCCACTTGTTGCCTTTCTACTTGTGCATGTGTTGGCTCCTCATTAAACAAGTCCATTTTTGCAAAAGTGCACTTATACCACCTAGCTTGTAGTTGACTTACAAACATGTCACTTAGGTTTCTCCTTTTTCCACCAATTGCACTTGTTTGTCTCTTGGTTAATTGTTCGTTTCTTTGTCCGGTTATTACTCAATTTCCTTGCTTGTTCGGAGGAATAACTCATTCATTTCTAGTTAGGGTTTTACCGGAAACCTTCTTAATAATTATAATACCATTCTCCATCTTTCTTAATACTTCTCAAATTTAAATTCCTTAAATCCCTTTAATAATTCCTTAAGGCTTGCAGTGTCCAGGGAAATCTCGGAGAAAACGAAAGTGCTATTTTTCTGAATCCGATATCGTTTACATACACTTATCTTGCCCCTGGATCATGAATACGAACTCGAAAATCCGTTCTGAACACTTCTATATAGCGTTGTCCAATAATATACCCATATCCACCAAAATCACTATTCACACTTTATTATTTCTTTTATTCCTTATATTTAATAAAATGCCCTGGTCCTCTTTCGGGCGTTCCTTAACTCTTTTACGGAACCACTGGACTAATAACAGATATTGATTTGGATGACACAAGAATAATCTCTCTTGGAATAATATAACCTATATCCTTAGAAGATAGATTATTCTTATCTATGCTGTCAACCAAAAGCATTCTTCATGACATATAAATATTTGAATTTAAACCCATCTCATTCATTCAATAAACCTTTATTACATCGCAGTCATAACCACTGTTCACTCATATATTATTACATAAGAAAAAGTTTTAATTCTACCAAAAATCTGGGTTCTTACATACATGGTAGTGGATTAACATGAAAAATTGGTAGAGATAAATCTGGTCTGGGCTCTCACAGAGAAAATAGGATGTATACTGGTCCTAGGGATCCTTCATCATTGGCTGTTCCAGGTCTTGGTGTTACTCAAGAGAATTTAGACAGACTGGAGTCAGTACAGTTGGTTCATCAAAAGAGTTTGGAGAAGGATTTTCTCTTGTACTTCATGGCAGATGGAACAGTGTATAAAATTGGTGAGTTTGATCTTGATCTGAAGTATTATGAAGAATTGGAGTATGTTCTATACATCTTCAAAGTGAAAAATCAAAGAACTTATCGAGCTGCAAATGTGTTAAGAAATAAGATGCTGCATAATATGGCATGCAGTGGTGTAAAATACACAGGTGCATATGTTCCGAAGTACAGAAATTATCAAGGAAAGATTGTAGAAATGAAGAAGAATAGTGCTAAGTTGAAGACAGATCTTGGTATAACTGTCTTGGACTTTAATTCAGAATCAAAAAAAGCACAATTCATCAGACTGGGTAATGAGATGAGAAGAAACAAAATCTATTCTCTGAGATCTGCTATCTACCAAACTGGTGAAGAAGATCCTAAGCTGAAAGAGATTAAAGAGATTATGCAGATGGAACTTGAGAATGCAGAAAGAAGATTGCTAATAGACTACCTCAGAACAACACCAGATGTTGAAGAGATTAAGTAAACAAAGCTCTGTAAGCGTTTCTTGTTTTCTGTAGATTTTGTTAAGTAGAAGTTTAAACTCTTATTGTATAATAAACACTGTATTTGTCTTATTGTTTTGACATCATCAATTATTGTAAACTTGTGCATTTTTTTTGTTAATGAACAAGTGGGGGGAGATTGTTAAATATAATTGATGTGAATTTAATAAGTGTTTAAGTGTTATAGTGAATAATCAGAGTTTAGCTGGAAGTGGTCAGAGTTTAGTTAAACGCTGATGGATAGAAGCTCGATAGAGTTTGTTAAACTCTGTCTGGAGGAAGCGTCAACTGGTCAACAGAGTTTGAATAATACTTGAAGATAATTATGGAAGAAATATCTTTGAAGATTGGATAGCTGTCAAAGAGATTATGTTGACTAAGGAGACGTGTAGCAATCGTAATTGATATCAATTGTATAGCTGATTTATAGGAATATCAATTTTACAATTATACAGTAGCTGTATGTTTTATAAATACAGTTAGGTTAACTCTAGAAGGGTATCGAACAACGAAATATCATTCATTGTAACCTAAGCAGCTCTCTGTGATAGTTTACATCACTGAGAGAGGAATTATTAATTCCAAACAGTTTTTAATTATTAAAACGTGTATTCTTGTTAATCTCTCATACAAATCTTGATTATATTTGTGTATTCGGCCTAACAAAAGGATGTTGATGATCTTACTCCGCAAGAATTAATCAAACTTGGCTACAATGGAAAGGCAAGGAGTTCTCTTATGAATGGTTTGAACCAGGCTGAATATGATAAAGTATTGTTAGTGGACTTTATGTCCACTAAATACGCCCCATTTCGGCTTAAATTGACCGCTTGTACCCAAGTGTTAAGTGTCTTTTGATGTGTTTTCATCTAATTTGTGTAGGTTGTATGGTTGATAGCATCTTGGAGTTCAATCGAATAAATGGTGGTGTATATTTGTTGTTTGAATACGACAAGGTGTTGAAGGAATTTAGAGCAAGAAAGAGCAGCTAAGCAAAAGATGCTGTGGAGAGCAAATTCCAGGAGCTAGGAAGCGCAGCTGCGCTTGAGCAAGAGCAACAGCGCTTGAGAGAGAAAATTTTCCAGGAGGCGCAGCGGCGCTAGTCAAGGCGCAGCGGCGCTAGGCAAGGCGCAGCGGCGCCCGTGCGCGTCAGAATATTTTCAGCATTGTTCCAGAAATTGTTTCGGTCATAACTTGAGTTCTAGACATCGGAATTGGGCGATTCAAAAGCCCACGCGAAGAGGAGAGAAAGCTCTACAATTCTAGATAGGGAGTTGGAGGCGCTCTTGCACGTTTTCAGGCGCTCTAGCGCTTGTTGGGGCGTTGTTGCCTCGTGTGGTGCATGCATGTTGGGTCGTTTTCTACCGGGTCAAAACTTGTTGGGCCTATTTATTTTTGGGCAGCTATATATATGTTGAAAACCCTAAAAACACATCTATCTAGAGAGTAGCAATCTCTAGTTTATTTTATCATCAACATTGTAGCCAAGAACAATTTCAAGATACATCTCCAAGCTAGTGACAAGCAAGGAGTAATCTTTGTATTCTTCTACTTTGGGGAGTTATTTCTGAACCTTATTTTCTCTCTTCTTTTAATTATTTGTTGTTCTAGAATTATGTTATCAATTGAACCCATGATGGCGATGAGGTCGATTATGGGCTAATTCGTTATCATGGGGTTTTAATGGATTTTTCTATGGATTCTAGTAATTGAATGTTCTTATGCCTTGGTGTGTGATTGAATGTATTGATTGCCTGGTATGTTTATGCTTATTCGTTATAAGTGAGTCGCGAACACTTGTAATTGTTTGTTTAATCCTAGTGAATGCGAAAGTGGATCTAGGGTTTAGAACAATTCATGCTAGCATAGGTTTTTGCATGTGAAGAACATGTATTAATTTGTGGTGTAATTCTAACCGTCTTGCATCGACTATGTGATTTAATGGGTGCTTGATTTTCAACCGGTATGTGTTCAATTGCTATAGACATATAGGGACTACACATATTTGGTGACTACTTGACTTCTATCAATTGTGGATGATCAGTAGGATGGTATATGCACAACGAAAGTTGGTGTGTATCAGTTTAGTGCATCTAATCAGTAATCAACTCTGTCACATGCTAGGCTAAAGGGCATAAGATTCTAGATGAAGTGGTTAATGAAATTGAAATCCCATGTTTGTTTCTTATAAAGTAATCCTTAAGTTATTTTCTCGTAATTGGCTTAGTTGGTAATTAATCATTAGTTAAATCAAAACCAAAATTGTGATTGTCTTGGCAGTGAGTGTAAATCATAAGCTGGTGAATAAGTGAACAAAACGAACAATTTGAGTCTCTGTGGGAACGAATCCTATTTACTCTATATTACTTGTTGACCACGTTCTCTTGCGTGAATAAGTGCGAACAAGTATCTTCACTCAAATCAGCAAAAGAAATGTGGGATGCTTTGGAGACTTATCATGAAAGTTCAAAATCTCTAAAGAAGGTGAAACTTAGCAAGCTAATGAATGATTTTGGGAATTTCAAGCTTAATGAAGGTGAAACTATCAAGGATAGTTAAGCACGGTTTCAAGTTACTATAAACTCACTGAAGAGGCTTGGGAAATCTATACCATAAGACGAAATCAATATGAAGGTATTGAGTGCAGTACCATTTATCTACGAAGCCAAAGTTACTGCTTTGGAATCCTCACCACTTATTGATACTATGGATCACTTAGCTGTATTTGCTGAGCTAGAGCAATTTGAAAGTAAGATAAATGGGAATCAGATGGAAAGTTCAAGTGTTAAAGCTTCAATAGAAAAGATGAAAAATATGGCTCTCCATTCTAAAAATAGCAAGCCAATTGACTCTGATGGTGAATTTGATTTTGATGAGGAACTTGCACTTATTTCAAAGAAGATCAAGAGGCTGATAGAAAAGAAGAATATGATGAAAGGGAAAGAGGTGGTTTCTATAACAACAAGAAAGGCTCAAAAGACTCTAAGGAGGAAACTTGTTTCGAATGTGGCAAGCCTGGCCATTATAAAAGGAACTGCTACAAACTAAAGTCAAAATAGCCTACTGTTTTCAAGGACAAGAAGAAATCAAAGGCTCTACTGACTTGAAGTGATGATGATTCAGATTCCAATGATGACTTAAGTGAAGAGATGGTGAACTTAGCACTTGTTAGAATGGAAGATGAATCTGTTCAAGGAAATTCAGAAGGAGTGTATGCTGAAACTGATTCTGAAGAGGATCAGAGTGAGGTAAACTCCTTTAATGATTATACTTCCTCAGATGATACATTGTTAGATTCACTAACCATGCAGGAACAAAATATTGTTATAATTGAAGAATATATGGCACTAAAAGCTAAAATCAGCAAGCTGACTGACAAGAATACTCACTTATCCAAAGGGTTAATTGGCTTATTCATCATTGAACTGAACCTCAACTTGCAAGTGGGTAATTGAACTCAAAAAGCTTGCAGTCAACTCATCATACTAATTAAAACTTGCAATCTCATAACTTCCGTTAACTCATTTAACGGTACTGACGGAAAGATGACGTGGCAAGCTGACGTGGCAAGAATTTTAAGGGGTAAAATGGCTAATTCATAACTGAAGTGATCATCAACTTGCAGATGGGTAATTGAACTCAAAAAGGTTGCAATCAACTCATCAGTTAGTGTTATAAAAATATTCTAAACAATAATATATAAAAATATATGATGGAACGATATTTTTTACTTATATTTAGTGTTATAAAAATATTCTAAACAACTAACTTATTAAACTAGCTCTTTAGCCTGTGCAAAGAACATGCACCCTCCAAATTTTAATTATTTATTGATTTTCAAAAATATATCTAATATATATGTATGTTGTACGAGATAGTTAATATTTGTAATATTCATCTTGTGAAGCTAATCATTGTCCAATTCATTAGATTTAATAAATTTATATAAATTTGAACTTATTTCTACCATGAAAATAATACTTTTAAAGTATACAACGCCAAATGTAAGAATCATTATATTATGGATATAATTATTTTTTGGAATATAATTTGGAAATCAAGAAGTATGAACCACTACACCACAAGTTGAATATAAACGTATTATATGACAACTTTTCCTTGTGTATTTTAAAAATATTGCTCTAATTTAGTGGTGATGATTGTCTCATTTCACTTTATAATTGGGTCATATATAAATTTTATATATTTTTTACTTATTAAATATAATGTATAAAAAAATTTCCAATATTTGAGTTTAGATAATATGGCGTGCAAGAGATGTACATATTATATATATCTGTGTTTGTGTGTGTGTGTGCGAGAGAGAGAGAGAGAGAGAGAGAGAGAGAGATGAATTTCTCACAATTTTATACCACATAAAATCTAATTTTGTAATCACCTTTTGTGCTTGTAATTAATTCGGTTAAACGCAAATTAAACTTTTTTGTCTGAGACAAAAGTAGACATACAAGTCATATGAACATGTTTGTTCAAGTACAAATTGTAATATAAAAATATTGAAATAATATTAAATAATGAGATATGTGCGTGTTTTAATGTGTAATTTCAGTTATCTAGTTGCAAACCTTTGGAGTTCAATGACCTATTTGCAAGTTGAGGGTCAGTTCAGTTATGAATTAGCCATTTTATCCATTACGTGTACAAAATTAACGGACCTCCGTTAAAGTCAACGAAAGTTAACGGTCGTGCAAGTTTTTAATAGTTTAATTATGATATTGCAAGGTTTAATTAGTTTAATGACGTTAATGCAAGTTTTTTGAGTTCGATTACCCAACTGCAAGTTGAGCACGAGTTCAGTTATGAAATAGCCAATTAACCCCTTATCCAAAATGTTAAAAGATTTGTTGCTAAAAATGGAAGAATGGGATTCAACTTCATTCAGTAAAGCTACAGAGATCAAGGAACTAAATACTAAGAACAACCATTTAGAGGCTAATATTAAGTTGCTTGAAAGAAGAAACAAGACCTTGACCGAAGAAATCAAAGAGCTAAGGTCTGATGTTAAAACTAAAGCTAAAGCATTGGAATCATACAAGATGAAGGAATCTAGTTAAGCCGAATCCTCAAAATCTGCTGAAAAGAGAGTTCAGCAAGCTGAACTCATCAAATAGCAAGCTGAAGTGATCACCCTCCTAGAAATAGAAGTTAAAGATCTCAAGAAGGGCATGGAAACTTTTGTTCAAGGTGAAGACACTTTAAAAACAATGATGAAGAAGGCAAAAGTTCCCTTGGTCAGAGAAGAAGTTGGCATGAACTTCAACAAAAAGGATAAAGTTCTTAAATATGATGGAAGGAATGGCATACCTTATAATTATGCTATGCCATGGAAGACATGCAACAAATGTGGTGTGTTAGGAATAATTCATGAGTTGTGATGTTAAGAATAGAATTTTACTTATACTTCTTGTATATCCTGATCTTATAAAGGATTTAGCACTTTGTATAGGATATACGTGTTAGATAGTAATCTGTAGAATGAAGTCAGGAATAGTGCATCAAGTACTACATGTCAGGAACTGAGATTGAATCCTGATATGATAAGTCAAATACTGATCGAGTACTGATGGGATGGTCAGATCCTGATGCAAGATAAAATCCTGATATCAGTCGTGTTACTGATGATGTCATTATGGATGCTACAGAAACTGGCAAGTGCTATAAAACAGGATCGTTGTTTGAAGAACAAGCAAGAAGATATCATGAAGGAAAGAATTTTATATTGATGGAAACTATCAACTGGACGGCAGAACATTGTCATGTATAGATTAACTTTCTATTATTAGTTAATAGGTAGCATTATAAATACTCTCTCTATATCATTGTAAAAAGTGTTGAGTGAGTTCGTGAAGTTTGTAATCGTAAGTATACGAGAGTGCAAACAGAGAGAGATTTGTATTGTCAGCAGCTGCTAAAGGTATTTGTACACCTTTGGTAGAGTTTGTATTTGATCTTATTAATACAAACAATTTGGTTTATTCGTTTGTTCTTGTTTTATTTATTCGAGCAAAAATCAGACACGATTATATAACTTGTATTCAACCCCCCCCTTCTACAAGTTATTCGAGTTAACAATTGGTATTAGAGCAGGTTGATTTCGAATAATCATAAAGATCTGCAATCATGTCTGGTTACAAGGATGGTAATACTAAGATCCCTATGCTCAACAGAAACGAATATACTCTATGGGAAGTAAAGATGCTGCATCATCTGGAAGCAACAGATCCTGATTATCTTGACAGGATCAAAGATGGACCATTTATCCCAACTAAGGTTGTTGGACAAGCAACTGTTGATGGTGGGGTTGTTCTAGAACATACAGCAGAGAAGCCTAAATCTGAATGGACAGATAAGGAAAAGGAGAACGTTCTTAAAGATGCTAAAGTGAGAAACATATTATTCAACAGTCTTGATTCTGTTCTCACTAACTATGTTCTCTCTTGTAAGACTGCTAAGGATATGTGGGATAATCTTAAGGTTCACTGTGAAGGAACTAAGCCTGTCAAGAAGAATACGAGGACATTACTTATACAACAGTATTAGTACTTTGAATCCAAGTCTGGTGAGTCACTTACTGATACCTTTGATAGGTTTTCAAAACTCATCAATGAGATGGCCATGCATGGTAAATATTATGACTTGGAGGATATGAATACTAAGTTCATGAAAGCCTTGCCTGATTTCTATAATGAGAAGATATCTGCAATTGAGGAAGCTAATGATCTGGATGAGATATCATTAGAGGTAGTGTATGGAAAACTGAGGGCTTATGAACTTGACAAGCAATAGAAGAAGAGCAGGAGTGAAGGAAGGATGAAAACTGTTGCACTCACTGCTCAATCTGACTCAAAGAAGCTTCCAGAGGAACAACATGATGAACCTGCTGTAAAGAACTCAAGGAGAAAAGCAAAGAAAGTTCTGAGTCAGAGACTACTGATATAGAGTCTGATAACAGTAATTCTGAAACTGAGATGCAGGAACTCTTTGCTATGTTTGCTAAAACTTTCAAGAAAGGAAGATTCAACAGGAGAAGATTTAGCAAATGAGCTTTTCAAAAGAAGGAGGAGAAGAAGAGTGACAAAGGCAAAAGTACAATTGTCAAGCTTGATAAGGCCAAGATCAAGTGCTTTAACTGCAGCGAGCTTGGACACTTTGCTAGTGAGTGTAAGAAGCCTAGGAATACAGGAAAGGGTAATGCACTTATGGTCACACAAAAGGATTGGGCTGATTCCAGTGATTCTGAAGATGAATTGGATTATGACAATATTGCATTGATGGCAAATGTTTCAGACAAACCTGGATCTCCAAAGAAAACTTCTCCATCTTCTGTTAAGGTATCACTTCACTCTCTTGATTCATTTGATAGCTTAAATTCTGATGAAATTAGATCTATCCATGCTGAGTTTAAGAATCTTATGACTAATTTTAGAATTCTTACTAGTGAAAGAGATGAACTAGGTTAAGAATGACAAGTTAGTTGATAGAAATAATTTTCTTGAATCTGAGTTAGTTCAAATGGAAGAATATAGATTAAGTTCTGAATAAGCTAAGCATGATTATAGTGTTATTCTTGAAGCTTATGACTATGTCAGAAAAGAACTAGAGGAAGAGAGAGATGTGATTAAGACCATTAACAATTCTGGTAAAAAGACTCAAGAAATCATTGAAAGTGGAATTCGTGGTAAAGTTAATGGTTTAGGTTTTGATAAGGCTAGACAAGAAGAAAAAGTAGATATTGTCAATGATGATAGTAAAGTAAAAGCTAACACATCTAAATCTTAAGGTAAGAGAATTGTTTCTGAACCTAAACATGTTAAATTTGTTGACAAAAGGTACCCCTGTTGTACACAAAAGAATTAACAATAGTAATTCAGATGAGAAAGTGCTAGAGAAACCTAAGAATGTTAACATAGGGTTTCTGTCTAAGTCTCAATTGAAAAAGAGACTAGATGGTCTTTCAGAGTCTAGCAAGATCAAAAGAAATAGAAATGGAAAAGAAGGTATTAACAAAGAGAATAATTACAAGAATGTACGTGATGCACCTAGGAAAAAATGCTATAAGTGTGGAAATCATAATCATTTGGCCCTAGACTACAATCAAAAACCTTCTTGGAAAACTGAGTCCAGATTCCCCAAGACTCAGAAAATTCAATACCAACCACAAAAAACTTGTTATCATTGTGGTAGTTTACTTCATTCCATTTACATGTGTAGAGAATATCATGAACTGTATTATGACTATTATTCTCTGAAATCTGAAACTCCTAGTCATAAACAGTTTGTGAAATCAGAGTCTAAGGTTGACTCTACAGCAGGTAAAGTAAAAGCAAAATCTTCAAAGCCTGTTGTTTCTAAATCTAGTAAGAAAGGATCCAATCAAAGTTGGGTCCTAAAAAAATTTTAACTAGTTACTTTTTGTTTGCAGGGCACAGGAAAGAAGCATTCAATTATCTTGGATAGTGGATGACATATGACTGGAAAGAAGTCCCTGCTTACAAAATTTGAGAGGAAAGCTTGCCCAGTAATATCTTTTGGTGATGGCAACAAAAGAGAAACTCTGGAATATGGCTCAATTATTTTGGGGAATGTCATCATAGAAAACGTAGCACTGGTTGAAGGTTTGAAACATACACTATTAAGCATAAGTCAACTGGGTGATAAAGGTTACCAATCAATCTTTGACAGAGAAGGATGCAAAATCTTGAATATGCAGAATGGAGACATTGTTCTAACTGGTCAAAGACATGGTAACATATATGAAGCCAGCTTAAGTGATACATCTAAAGGAATTGTTAGATGTCTCTATAGCAAAGCAACAAATGATGAAAGCTGGAATTGGCACAAGAAGCTCTCACATCTCAACTTTAAGAAGCTTAATCAACTTGTTAAGCATAATCTGGTGAGAGGCCTACCTCAGGTAAATTATGTGCAAGATGGACTTTGTGATGTCTGTCAGCTTGGAAAACAGAGAAGAACCACTTTCAAGAGCAAGACTGAAAATTCAATTATTGAACCATTTCACATGCTACATCTTGATCTGTTTGGTCCAGTAAACATTATGTCTATCAGCAAGAAAAGATATGCTCTAGTTATAGTGGATGATTTCACAAGGTTCCAATGGGTGTTCTTTCTACACAAAAAGCATGAAGCTCCTCAGCAAATCATTGAACTTGTCAAGAATATTCAGAATAACTCTAAGTACAAAGTCAAAGTACTTAGGAGTGGCAATGGTACATAATTCAAGAATTCTACAATGGAGGAGTATTGTGCAGACAATGGAATCACTCAATAATTTTCTGCACCTGGAATACCTCAGCAGAATGGTGTAGTGGAAAGAAAGAACAGAACTCTCATAGAGGCAGCAAGAACCATGCTTGCAGATGCAAAACTTCCAACCTATTTTTGGGCAGAAGCTTTAATACTGCATGTTTCACTCAAAATTGTACCTTGGTAAATAGTCATGGAAAGACTCCCTATGAGATGATCAAAGGAAAGAAACCAAGTGTGAAATACTTTCACATCTTTGGATGCAAATGCTATGTCCTAAAAGTTCATCCAGAACAACTTGGAAAATTTGAAGCCAAATCGGATGAAGCAATCTTTCTAGGATATTCAGCATCAAAGGCCTTCAAGGTTTATAATCTCAGAACTCACATTGTTATGGAATCAATTCATGTTGCATTTGATGACAAGAAATTTGGAATTTGAAAATCTGAAGAATTCTGAGATACTCTCCAGTGATGATGAAGGTTCTCCAGAAGCAATTTCTATTGCTTCTCAAAGGAATGCTACTGTTGAGGGGGAGTAAATAAATCAAGGAGGGCACAGTGATCATCAGGAGCAGACTAGCTATTCAGAGTCTATTCCATCAGGAACTGATCCTTCAGAGTCTACTGAGGAAAGATCAGTAACTAGCAGCAGTATGGAATCTACTGATTCTACTGATCAAGGGGGAGCTATTGAAGGCAGAGAGAGTTCTTCTATAAAAGATACCACTAACTTAGGGGGAGAGTCTAGCAGAGGTATCCTACCACCTGTTAAAAAATGGACAAAGGATCATACTAAAGATTTGATTATTGGTGATTCGAATAGTGGTGTTCGAACTAGAAGATCAATTCAAAATGAATGCTTGTACAGTTGCTTTCTCTCAAAGAATGAGCCAAAAAAGGTTGAAGAAGTCTTACAGGATCCTGATTGGGTAATTGCAATGCATGAAGAATTAAATGAGTTTGAGAGAAACAAAGTCTGGAAACTGGTACCAAGACCTAAAGACAGATCAATTGTTGGTGCAAAATGGGTTTTCAGAAACAAGCTAGATGAATCTGGTATGATTGTAAGAAACAAAGCAAGACTGGTGGCCAAGGGTTACTCTCAGGAAGAAGGAATTGACTATGATGAAACCTTTGCACCTGTAGCAAGATTGGAAGCAATCAGAATGTTTCTTGCATTTGCAGCTTATTCAAAGTTCAAGGTATACCAGATGGATGTAAATAGTGCTTTTCTAAATGGTAAGCTTGATGAGGAAGTATATGTGGAGCAACCACCTGGATTTGTTGATCCAAAATTTCAAAATCATGTCTACAAACTTGACAAAGCACTCTATGGACTAAAGCAGGCACCAAGAGCATGGTATGAGACTTTGTCTAAATTTCTTCTTGAAAATGGCTTCACAAGAGGTACAATTGACAAAACTCTATTCTTTAGAAAGATACAAGGTGAATTGATTTTAGTTCAAGTTTATGTTGATGATATCATATTTGGTTCTCGTAATGAAAAGTTGTGTGCTAAGTTTAGCAAGCTTATGTAGTCTAAGTATCAGATGAGCATGATGGGTGAACTAAATTATTTCTTAGGCTTGCAGGTCAAACAGACTGAGACTGGTATTTTCATTAATCAGTCAAAGTATATCAAAGATCTTTTAAGAAGGTTTGACTTTCAAGACTGTGCAGTTGCGAAAACACCCATGGCAACAGCCACTAAACTAGACTCTTATCCTAATGGAAAGAGTGTGGATAATACTAGTTATAGAGGCTTGATAGGGTCATTGTTATATTTAACTGCAAGTAGACCAGATATAATGTTTTCTACCTGTTTATGTGCTAGATTCCAAAGTGATCCTAAGGAATCTCATTTAATTGCTGTGAAGAGAATTTTTAGATATCTCAAAGGAACTCCAGATCTTGGTTTGTGGTATCCTAGAGAATCTGATTTCTCCCTAATTGGCTATTCAGACTCTGATTATGTAGGGTGTAAAATAGACAGAAAAAGCACTACAGGTACATATCAATTCTTGGGAAACAGATTGATTTCTTGGGCAAGCAAGAAGCAACAATCTATCTCAACATCAACTGCAGAAGCTGAGTACATAGCAGCAGGCAGTTGTTGTGCACAGCTCCTTTGGATAAGAAATCAGTTGATGGATTATGGTATGACACTTAGTAATATTCCTATGTTTTGTGATAATACTAGTGCTATCAAAATTGCAGAAAATCCAGTTCAACATTCAAGGACTAAGCACATTGATGTCAGGTATCATTTTATTAGAGAACATATTGAGAATGGTACTATGGAACTTCATTTTGTTCCTACTGACAAACAGCTTGCAGATATTCTAACTAAACCACTTGATGAGGCTACATTCAATAGGTTAGTAAGTGAGTTAGCAATATTAAATTTCTAGATATTTAACATCTACAAAAGTAGCAAGGTATGTTGTTTTTAGCTTATAGACTTGATATTCTTGTCAGGATCTATATTTGATTGTTAAATGCTTAAGCTGTAACATTGTACTTTGATAAATTTCAGTATGATAGACTTATTTTTATCAGGATCAGGATTGCTATCAGTATGCTGACGTCATCAGGATTTTATAGTCAGTATCAGGATTGTGAAATTTGTGTGTCTTATTCAAATCCTGAGGTACATGTTATGTAGTGATCTAATTCTGAGTTCTGTTAAGTCTATGCTAGTAAGCTTTAATACATTCATACTGATAGTTTATATTGTTTTTCAGATCAGTCAATAAACAACAATAGGCAAGTAGATAATAAGAAATTGTATTCTCATTAATTGAAAGTATTACATACATGGAAATGAAATACAAACATCTTTTTGTCTAACTTCTACTAATCCTATTCTTGTTTAAAGTTGTTGCTGTTCTTAGTCTTCAAAGATCTACTTCAGGACAAGGAGCATCTCAAGAGTCACTTTGATGATCTACTCCTGGATTCCATGTCTGGGCGACTTGAATGAAAGCAGCAGACTCAACTCTATTCTTGTTGAGGAAAATGAATAACATCTCCATCAAGATCAACCTCAGACTCTCGACCAAATTCTTCATCCTCAAGTTTTGAGGAGGTTAGAGGGAGATTGTATCCAACAGATGGATGTTTTAAGAGAAGGTTCTGGACATTATTTGGATCTACTCCAACCATGTCTAAAGCGATGAGAAAAGTCATCTCTTCAAAAAGACAAACTGTAAACCTTTGGTCATGAACAATCGGTTCATCATTTGTGAGGAATCGAAAGATTGGGCAAAAGGTCATTGTGTTTTGTGGAAGCTCTGTGATTACAGTGAGGTTTTGTGTGTTTGTGGAGTAAAGAAAGGCAAAAGACATCAGGTGTTTATAAAGGAAATAGTGAGAAGCTGAACAGTCATTTGAAGTGTTCAATGTATCGGCGTATATAGCTATGCGTATGACTGGCCCTCTCATATTTTCAAGATATTTTTACAATCTAACAAAATATTTTGTTTGGATTATTGATGTTCTTTTCAGGTTAAATTTTGAAATTGCCACGTGGAACTCTATTTAATCTCTGGAATCAGGATGATAGTGATCAGGAAAACAAGAGTGATTTCATCAGGATTGATGATTATTTTGAATTTTTTAATCACATTGAAAATAGTGATTATCTTGGTGAAAAAGATCACATTAGAAAATGAAGATGATCAGTATTGATTTTATTTTGATTTTACCCTAATTTATTTATTTGAAATCAATTTTGGATTTTAAATTCCAAAAATCGTGCGTAAACTGCATTTTTCAGGGACTGACACCTGGCAACCTACGTGTCAACGTGCGTTAGTGGGTCTGAAAGATTTTTGAATATATCTTTATTTTGAGACTCTGATTGTTTATTGCTAACTCTTAATTCGAGTTTCCAAAGGCAAAAACATTCATTAAGTTCTCAAAATCTCTAATCAATTTCAAGATTTCTCAAGTTCTTTTCAGATCAAAAATGGCAGCTCAAAGAAGACTACCAAAATCAGTAGCTTTCAAGTTTGGTGACTTTGATTTTATGACTAACAATCATGTTGCAGCAATCACCAGCAAGAAAGGTGTATCAGCTGATTTTCATCTTGTGATGGATTTTATGACTATTGGACCTTTGCGTTATGCATTGGCAGCATCTCCAGAAATAAATCAAGCTGCTGTTTCACAAGCTTGGGAGAATGCTGATGAAATTGATTCTACTCAGAGTCAATCAGGTAAGATTGTTCTACACTTAGGACAAGATACTTATGACATTACTGAATCTGTTGATTAATTCAGTACTTCACTTACCTGTTAATGTTAATTATGCAAGTGAACCATCTGATGATGATGTAAGAACTATGTTGTCTACACTAGGTTATAGTGGACCTTTAGACAACATGAGCCAGTTAAATAGATCGTTTCTTAGGAAAGAATGGTCTTTCTTCTTTGATCAAATTACTAAATGTTTTACTGGTAAATGTAGTTCTTTTCAGCAAATTACTTCTGTTACATCACATATTGCTTATAATTTTCTTTATGACAGAGTAATAAACATTGGTCAGATTATCTTAAGTTAGATGTGTATTAAACTTGGGTCAAGATATCAAGACAAGAAAATGGTTTATTATCATAGATTTATGCAAATGTTTATTAACCATTTTATTCCTGATGTTGAAGCTAGATTTGGTAAAGAACATTGTGTTTCTTCTTATGCATAGCAAAAGTGAATTTTCTCTGACATTACAAAGAAGGACAATGAAAAGAATCTAGATGAAATACCTGCAATTCATTATCCACATCATGTTCAGGTAATTCTTAAAAATCATCGTCCTACTCTATACAATTCTTCTTTCTTTTGTGGTGAAATGACTCAGGAATCTCATTTGGGGGAGAACCCCCCTTTGTCTACCCAAGTAGCCCAAAACATTATAGCTAGTCTCTAAAACAATTCAAGAACAAAGTTTTGATCCACAACCTGTTGTTTCAAAGAAACCAACCTCTGGTGTTTCTCAAAAGACATCAGTTGTAAGGAAGAGAAGATTTGTTGTGTCAAGTAGTAGTAGTAGTTCTAGTGAAGATGATGATAATATATCTCTTGCTGAGAGAGAAGAATTGAAGGCTGCAATTCAACTTTCTAAGCTAGGACAAAGAGATGAAGCACCTAGTCACAGCCAGGCTGCAGTCTCTCAAAAGACTGTAGTACTTAAAAAGGGAAAACAGTTACTGGATACTGTATCTCAAAAGACTGTGTCTATTGAAAAAGGATCTCATCCCAAGATCACTTCTGTGTCTACACCTCTTGAGTCTTCTCAGGATAAATCTTTTGATCACTATACTTGGAGAACAAGGAGAAAGATTCAATTGTAACCTACACACACAGAGTCTAGTCCAACTAACTTCATGCAGGTCTCTACAAATGAAGCTACAATCAAGTCAACAATTGACAATAGAGATCTTGACATTGATTCTTCATGGGAAACTATGTTATCATACAGACTGGCTATAAGAGTTATTTCTATTAAAGTTAAACTGTCCAGGGCTGTTCTAGATTTTCTAGTTGAAAGAGTACCAAAACTTTTATTTCCTGAAGAATATGGACTTCTACATCAAAGACTTGACTTAATAAAGATGTATTTCTATGTATCTGTCAGAAGACAATTAGTCAAGAAATTTGGACTCTCAAAGCATGTTGCACTTCAATCACTTCATGCATATTTATTTGACAAGGATGTCATTATTGAAGATGCTTCAGCTCAAGGTGAACAAAAGGAGGAAGTAGATAGAGGAATGCAGTCAACAGAAGATACTCTTGCACCAGTGGTGGATAGTAGGACAGATCAGATCACAGTCACTGCAATACAAGAACCATCTAGTCAGAGGTTGGATGACTCAGGAGCTATGATAGCTGATGCTTAAAGGTCTTCTGTGATGACTGAAATTGCAAGTGAGAAACCCTATGATATGGGAGGAATGGCTTTGATTGATTTTACTGAAGATCAAACAAAAATTATTCAGTCAGAGTCTATCCACCTTGATGGTGAGTCTCAGCAAACAACACTTAAAGACAGTGACATACTAACTATGGTGTCTAATGAAGTATTACTGAAGACATCAGAGTCTAGTAGAGAACCTGAAAGTGGTATACTGGAGCCTGTAGTCTTTGAAAGGAAAGAAGATGCTTGTGAGGATTCAGAGACTATAGTAGCTCACTCCTTGGAGAAAACCTCAAGCTCCTTGCCAGATGAGGAACCCTCTCTCCATGTGAGTTCAGGTATAAAAACTTCTTATAAACTCTATTTTTCTGTAGGTCATGAGAGCACTTATCCAAAATTGAGTGATACACTTGAAAAGATGGATATTGATCCATAATCTGAGAGCTTGCTCCTGACCAGGCAAAAGGAGAGGTATAAAGAGTGTTGACTTTAGATAGTCAAAGTGAGAATGAGGGTATGGATGATCAACTCCATAGTGAGGGAGAGAAAATTAAGAAACCACCATCGTTTGATTTCTGGGATCTGGTTTTTCCTGAATCATGGTCTGACAATCTTGATATGAATGCTGGTACTTATTCTTTTATCAAGATGTATGAGAAGAATGACTTAGCAAAGCACAATGCAAAGCCAGAAGTTAAAGCTCAGAAGCAAAAAGAAAGGTTTGCATTAATTATCAACAGGAGAGGTGAAAGGCTAAGACAAACTTCTACACTATTTGTACCAGAAGAAATTCCTAATAATCCTAGTATTCCTTTGTATGTACTTCCAATATCAGCTCAAATTGAGACATCAACAGTATCTGATCACTCTAAGGAGGAGTTAGGATTTGTAGATGTTAGTACACAGAATACTGGTGAAGGACAGAATGATCATACTTCAGCTTCAGATCATAAAGATGAAGATGTTTGTAACTCCACTCGAGTATTATTACTTGAATATCATTCTACACAGGCAACTTCTTCTACAAGACTTGAATCTGAAGAAATTCCAAACACTTCTAACATTGAAGTCAATTCTGAAGTTTTGCCAAACATTCAGAAATCTCAAGTTGAAATTCAATCAAGACTTCAAACACTTGAAGATAACCAAGTCACTATTATGGAAAATCAAGCAGTTCTGATGAATCTCATTTGTTCTGTTACTGAGTCTCTTAGAATTAATGTTGCTGATGTCAAAAAGGGGGAGATAAAAACAATTCAAAGGCAACAGACTGGGGGAGATAAACAGACCGGGAGAGATAAAAGAAGAAATTAGGATGACAGAGGTGAATCTTCTCAGGGAAGTGGTAAAGGAAAAGAAGCATCAAATAGTTGAATTCTTTCATCTAAGTACTAGATACTTTGTCTACATCTGAAGAAGGAGGTACTTAACTTCATGATTTTTGAATTTATAAATTCTATTCTGGTTGTACTGTTATATGTTTTGACATCAACAACTCAGATTTATGCTTCAGACCTTAAAGCATAAATTGGAGGAGATTGTTAGGAATAATTCATGAGTTGTGATGTTAAGAATAGAATTTTACTTATACTTCTTGTATATCCTGATCTTATAAAGGATTTAGCACTTTGTATAGGATATATGTGTTAGACAGTAATCTGTAGGATGAAGTCAGGAACAGTGCATCAAGTACTACATGTCAGGAACTGAGATTGAATCCTGATATGACAAGTCAAATACTGATCGAGTATTGATGGGATGGTTAGATCCTGATGCAAGATAGAATCCTGATATTAGTCGTGTTACTGATGATGTCATTACAGATGCTACATAAACTGGTAAGTGCTATGAAACAGGATCGTTTTTTGAAGAACAAGCAAGAAGATATCATGAAGGAAAGAATTTTCTATTGATGGAAACTATCAACTAGACGGCAGAACATTGTCATGTATAGATTAACTTTCTATTATTAGTTGATAGGTAGCATTATAAATACTCTCTCTATATCATTGTAAAAAGTATTGAGTGAGTTCGTGAGGTTTGTAATCGTAAGTATACGAGAGTGCAAACAGAGAGAGATTTGTATTGTCAGCAGCTGCTAAAGGTATTTGTACACCTTTGGTAGAGTTTGTATTTGATCTTATTAATACAAACAGTTTGGTTTATTCTTGTTTTATTTATTCAAGCAAAAATCAGACACGATTATATAACTTGTATTCAACCCCCCTTCTACAAGTTATTCGAGTTAACATGGTGGAAAAGGTCATCTGGAAAGAAATTGTGTTGTTCAAATATATCATAAGAGGAAAACAGCATACCAGAATGGACCAGTCAGACAACAGTCAGCATACCAAAAAGCAAATGACAGAAGACAAACAGCTTACCATTATCAGTCTGGCAGAACACAAAGGACTACAAATCAAGAACCAAAAGTGATACAACAGTGGATCAAGAAATCTGATCTACATGTTCTTTATGTCCTATCAACAAACCATGGCGGATCCAAAAAAATTTGGGTACTCAAGTAGTAAGTACGTTATTTGTCCTCGTACATTTCTTTGAATATGAGTATATTATTATTGTGATACTAACGAGATTCCTTCACTATATAGATGGGACAAATATATGTATATGTATTGTATTGTGCAGGAAACAAGAAAGAAGAATATTATTATGATCTTTTGGAATGTGTGTTGTCTAATCAGCAAGATATTTTGCAATCCAGAAGAACAATAGCTATCGATGAATATCCTGGAAATTTGTTTTCAGCATGCTGGTTTGATTTATTCAACTTTATAATTATAACTAGCCTCACGCTTGTTAAATGCTTTACCACATGTTTTATTCGTATATGCTTATCTTCTTGACCCTTTTCTGATGATGTCATAGGGGGAGAAGAACATGAATACATGAGGATAAAAAGGGCTATAATGTTATATGTTGGATTTATCAACTAATGTTTCATGCAAGGATGTGTCGTGTTTATATCTTATTGCATATGATGAATTATGCTAACCTGATTATGTGATGAGATATTATGTTAATCAGGGGGAGCAACATAGTCTCTCTGATGTATTCAAGTATGTCATCATCAAAAAGGGGGAGAATGTTACCGTGATATTTTGATGATGAATACAAATGTTGCATCGTAATACTTCATGTGTATTTATCTAATCTTGTTTGAAAGAAGTATTGATCAATGATTAAGGGGGAGCTTTTAGCTCAATCACGTATTGGTATATAATCATCAAAAAGGGGGAGATTGTTACCCTAGTGGATTTTGATGTTATATACAGCAAGCTGATTGCTTATCTTGTACTAGTTTTACTATATTTAGCTTACCATTATATGATTGAATCACTTGATGTATCATATGCATATATATGTGTTTGATATGTATAAGTATACTTTCAGGTAACTTGGTTGATGATATGAAAAGGCAAAGATTTAAAGCTATCTATCTGTTCAGCTCGCCAGAACCAAAACAGCAAGCTGATATGAACTCGCCAGAACCAAAACAGCAAGCTGACATGAACTCGCTAGAACCAAAATAGCAAGCTGACTTGGACTTACCAGAAGCTGTTCTTAGTCAAGTTTGATTTCGAAGATTTCTTGAAGATTGCTTAAAGATCATAGATTGGCTAGGATAAAATATGTAAGGACTCTATTATATAATATATATTATATATAATTAATAGAGCCCAAATCTTTTTCGAAAATCTGTTCCTTATTTAGTGGGATTGTGATTAATATTTCCTTATCCTTTCAAAATAGATTTTACTCAATCTTTTACTTATCTAAACATTCCATAACAGCCCAGATTCATTAATATCTTTTTATAGCTGTTGGAATTTGATTTTATCATATATATACTATCGTATATATATTAAAATGAGTTTGTTGGAGATTCAAATCATTTCAAACGTTTTATATTCAAAACCTCTAACTAATATAGCTGTTGGAGAGTGTTTTATGCAATCAAATCTTTATGATATATCAAATCTTCAACTAGCCGTTTGTGTGTTTTCATATATATTCAGTTACAACCTTTCTTGTAAGTAACCAAGCAAAACACAACTACAAGTTTGAGACTTGCTTATACATGTTTCTATCATCTCTCTCAAACACCATTCTTATAAACTCTGAGCTTTATTGTTATATACATTTATATTATATAAGAGAGTTATAGCTTGAGTTGTAATACTCGAACATCTTATTTTGGATTGTATTGTTCAATTTGTATTGAATAGTTGTTGTACAAGTTTGGCTTAAGGTTTTGGGTGGGTCGAACTAGACTAGAGAAGGATACTTTGGAAGTATTGCTTAGAGAGTTAGTTCAGCACAGCAAACAGCAAGCCATTTGTCAGCAGGATTGGTAAGGATTAGTTCTTGGACACATTGGCTAGGGAACAAGGGTTTGGTGAACGTTGCTAGAGAAGTATACTTGGGAAGTATAGCTTAGAGAGCAGGTTCAGAAACAGGTGTTCAGCAAACCATTTGTCAGCATCTGGGATATAAGGGAGATATATTATTGTATCTTGTAATTGGTTTATTTTGTTGGTCAATAATATATTCTCTTACCAAGTTGGTAAGGGACCAGGACGTAGACCATAGGGGATTAGGGGTCGAACCTGGATAAAAGTTTCTTGTGTTCTTTATTTTTCTGCACCTTACTGTTTCTGCACTTTACTTTACTTACTATCTTTACATTCAGCATACTGTTTGCATTCAGCTTACCATTTGCATCTGTGAAAATCGAAATCAGTAAGCTGTTTCTGGTAATTCTTAAAATTGGACTTAGTTAGCCATATACACCTATTCACCCCCCCCCCCTTAGGTGTGCATTTTCAGAGAGTTATGTACATTTTAAAGCCAAGGTTTATGTATATATGTGTTTGTGGCTTTGTTAAGAGGCAATGAGGAAAGGTGGTGACAAAGAAAACGAGGGGAGGGGAGACTACAGAGGGAGAGACGCACCAGAACCGAGGCTGCAAGATTAGATAGGGAGAGAGATGATAGACTTTGAGAGATATTTTGAGGGATAAAAGAGAGAAGTGAACCTTCCATAGAAACCCAGAACCAACAACCGTACTCAAGAAGAAGGATAGAGGCGTTACCTCTTTACACTTGAACACAAGGGAATTTTATTAATTTCACTACTGAAAATAAAAAATACAATTTAAATCACTTCTAAAAATCGTAATAAAATGGAAAAATGATTGAAATATTAAATTTTAAAATTTTAAAAAGTAGGGTACAAAATTACGAACACCCACATAGTTTTAAAATATTTTTAGGATAAAAATGCATTAAATATGAATTTTACAGTTTTGATCCTTTAAATACAATAGAATTCTTAAAATCATTTTAAAATACCAAAACACCCAAATTAATACACCCAATAATTTTTAAAACTAAAAAATATCATAAAAATAATAACACAAAAGAGTTCATGATTTTAATCAACTCCAATAATTTTATAAAAATTCAAGAATATAAATATAGCTTGTTTTTAATAGAGATAATCACAGAAAAATGAAATTAAAATACAGGCTCACACTGGCACTCCTAAATCATCTTATAAATATATAACTCACTATACATTTACCGGACAACATATCAAATTGGAACAAAATATCCACAATCTTATTCCCCCCTTTATGAAAAAAACCAATAAATTATTTAAATAATAATAATAGTAATCCATAAAGTTTTGGGTTGTTACATGCAGAACCAGCAGCTTCACCAACACCAGAGTTAGGCTTCATAGGGATATGAGGGTCTTTCTCTATGCAGTCCACATAGTCTTCGTCTAGTGCTGAGAGATGAAGATGCATCTTTACCTTCCAATGAAAGAAGTTGTCTTTGTAAGAATTAGAATCTTTACCCCTGTGTCCTTCTTTCCCATGGTGCTTGATCTTTAAACTTCTTGTATGTTAGAAGCTTGCTCTGATACCAATTGATATTTCCCAGTTGCACACCTCAAGATTGTAGAAGGGGGGTTGAATACAATCTTATAAATTTCTTTCGATTTGAAGCAAGACAGCTACTGAACCTCAATGGAGACGGATGAATAAATTGAGAACTACAAAGTGAACTAGACAGAAATAAACATGTATACAACATACTTAAAAATTTCAGGTGGGGTTTTCTCGACTCCACCTGAGGGTTGTATGGAAGAAAACTTATCTGTGTAAACAAGTACACAGCTGCATTATAAGAGAACCTAATGCTTTTTTCTTTTGAGCTCTGTGTTTATCTTCTTATTACTTAGCTATGCTACACTTGAAGTATATAAATACTTCAAGTTTACAAGCCCTACAAAATAAACGAATCTTACAAGTCAAAGTATTCTGCAGGGTTGCTACCACTCCTCATCTCCATGTGATACAATTTTGTCTGGTTGTCTTGGACAGATATGCACTAGATTTACCAGCTAGATTGTTTGTGAGAATAAGGAATGTTTCTTTTTCTTCTTCGTTTCCAATACTGGTTTCCGTACCTCTCTTAAGTTTATCAACCCATGTGATCTGTCAGGCATGTCAAGTCGCCATCAACCTCTAATTCCAAGACATTATTGGTTGAAGAATTTTATCCGTTGATGTAGACATCGATCGACAGGTTAATAGATACTTGTTGAGAATACCATATCCGTTGACGTAGAAGCTTCATCAGTTGATCATCACTTCACTTATACAGAATTACATAGCACAAGCTATATACAATTAGCTACCCTATTCTGCGTATCCTTTGACAGTCAACATGACTTAGGAATTCCAGTAATTATGGTATAAACAAATAACTGAAACTTAAGGACAAGGTATGTTACAAACTTATCAGTTGACAAGCTACCTTATCAACGGATGTACATAGCTTACATATCCGTTGATGAGTTACAAAACTTAATTTTGTACACATATGTTTTTCAAGGTGATTTATGAGTGCTTATCATCAAGGACAACATAATTCCTAACAAAATCCTTGTTTAAGCTTTTGTAGCTTTAAGGATGTTGATAAATAACTTCTCGTTCGATATAGTCTTATTTTGGACTAATCGTATATATATATATATATTTGAACGAGAGTTTAACAATATAACTTTAACGTTTTGCACTATAATATAATTTGGCCAATTTAAACACCACACACAAATATAACTCACACGTGCAGAAAAGTAGCTCACTTATCTATAGGATAAAATGAGGACCGCTATAAGGCGTTAATATAGTGCGAGAAATAAAATCACTCACAAGTGTGAGGACGAGAATAAAAGGTGCGGAAATTAAAATCACTCACAACTGTGAGGACGTGAACAAAAAGGCGCGGAAAATAAAAACGGCTTTGCCACGCTATTATGCGTTTAAATTAAGCACACCACACAATAATAATATATATAATATAAGCCTTAAAGATCTTCTTCCCACGAAACACTAGAGGTGATAGATGGGAATTAAATCAAACCTTAGCACGGTTATATATATATTACAACAATAAATGGCCAAAATGAGTGCGTTAAAGTATTAATAAGCACTTTTAATATAAGAGCATATAGAGATGAGAAGATGAAGGTTAGGATATCTTATATTCAAAATAAAGTATGGTCGGTTAAGACTCGGATAAGAAGCTAAAATATTACCACTTTTGGAGACGATCGGAAAGTTCGCCGAAAAAAATTCGCCGGAGGTTCGGCCGGATTCGGCCGGATTTTTGCACGTTGGTCGAACTTGGGCAGCCCTTCTGGAGACCGGATAGTTTTGGTAGAGGAGCTTTCTTGGTGGGAGAGAGCTTAGTTGAAGGAACTAAGCTTGTATAATCAAAAACCTTGAATATATGAAGATATATTGAAGAGAGAAAAGGTTTTTGAGAAGAAGTAAGTGTTTAAAGTGTTTGGATAGATGGAGAGAACTTTTACTTCCAAAATCCCAGCAATTCTTTGGCTCTTTAGCTTTTGAAAATTGGTTGGGAGAAGGGGTTTATTTATAGGAGGAGTTGGGTGAAAGGAGTGGTTGAGATTGAAGGAAAAAGGAGTGGTTAGGATTGAAAGCACTTGGATTGATGAGGTGGAAAGTGGTTTGTGTTAGTTGGGAGTAGTTTTGTATTTCTTTGAGTGGTTTTAGTATTAGAAACCAGCTGTGTATTTTTATTGTATCGTGTTTGTTTTTAACCCAATATGATGTTATGGGCTTTGGTGTTTTAAGATATATATTGGTAAGATAATAATTGTATGTGTAGACAATTATTATATATGGTATGTCTTGATCACTAAGTTGGGTAATTAGGTGCCAGAATTGCAAGACTTGTATAACAAGTATGGTAAGACTTGTAGAACAAGTATGGTAAGTCTTGGTGGCTAAGTTTTGGGTATATACATAGTCATATTGTATTTGTTTGATAGAGGTGAAAGCTTAAGAGATGTAGTCTTAATTATTGTTTGGGAGATGCTTGAGCATTGTTGGCTCAAGTATCGGGTTGGGACACCGTTAAGGTGTTATTGTTTTGATGTATTATTGATATTGTTAAGATTAATAATACAAGTGTGGGACGTGGGTGTTTCCACGTCAAATATTGTGTTTGTTCTTGTTTTACTTTTACTTATTGTTGATAGAAGTAGAAGTAATACTTGAATAGTGTTTGACCGCGTTTTAGTGGATCTTGTCAACTAATCGATTGATTGTGTAATCTGTAATGGTTATTTGTGAATCTCAGATTGTGTAAGTCCCCTAACCTAACAAGTGGTATCAAAGCCAAGGTTCGGGTTCGTGATGGATGAGGTTGAGGGAAAGTTCGAGGTTCCATTGGTATGGCAGAGTGCAATGAAGGATTTGCTGACAAGGAGTTTGCTGCTAAAGCGGGTAGAGACAAAGTTACGTGCGGTTTGAAGGTTGGCTTGCACCGTGGATCAATCTTGTGTTCGGACTCGAGATGGAAGAAGATGGAAGAGGTCATTGCAATTGTTTCAATGGCTTGATCAACCAGGTGAACTGTTTGGATGATACTAATGATTTTCTTTAGGAGACCGAAGGATTGTGAAAGCAAGGATCGGGTGACTCAATTGTGGAAGCACTCGTGGTGATTGATGCACGTGATTTTGTAGATGGATACATCGTTATGGTGAAGAACTGTAATAACCCTAACTTTTAGAATGCTACAGTGCCTAAATGAATAGTAATTTTGAGGATTTAGGGAAATGGTATATAGGTACCCTATAATGGAAACAGAAAATGGGTAAACAGAAACCATATTAGTATTGTACACTGAAATTAAGTGACTCAAAATGATAATGGATTTCAGAAATTCCTGAATATGGACTTTAAGGATTTTCGATTTTGATTGAGACTCTATTGAATGTAATATTAAAGAGTATAGAAATGTTAAAGAGTTTATATCTTGAGGAATAGTGAAGTTAGGTTAAACCAAGGAGTGATCAAGTCAAGGAAATCCTAAGGGAATTTAGATTGTTAAACGAGTTTGAGAATGCTTGAGAACCCGAGAGATAACCAGGAGAGCAACTTCTGAGAAAAAGAGAATATACCAAGGATATTGGATCTAATACTTACTTGAGGATTAGAATCACCCTAACACATTAATATATGATGTGGGAAATGATAAAATATATTTAAGAGATTTACAAGAGAAAAACCACTGAGATGATCGCAGAAATCGTTCGATGAATCAGATGACGAGAGAACTTTGTACAAAACCCAAACCAAAAGCCCAAATTTGGCTCAACCCAAGTATGGAGCTGATATTAAGTGATATTAGAGTGTCAGGGAAGGAATCCCATTGGTGCAAACATTAAAACCAAAGTGGAAGAGGAGTAAACTTGTCAAACTTGAGTACTAAGTAGCATTTTTCATGGTAAGGTGTTTAGATGATCAACAATTGGCTCTTTGTCATTGGTGGACTTCAAAGACTTTTATTATAAGACTACACAACTGATATATATGATAGATAAAAGGTGAAAAACGTTTGTAAAGGGAAAGAAGCAAGATAAACACAAAGCTCTCCAATCTGCCAAACAAGAACACAACTCAAAGAAAAATTCATATCTCTATTTATATCCATGATAAAATCACCAAATTTTATCCACAACCTCTCCACTCCATGGGCATTATTCGCTCCAAATTTCATAGCAATCCAAGTACTATAGCCTAGTCAAATCCACGCTCAAAGTTGGAGAACCCAATCTGTCCAGTTTCTGTCCAGCGGAAAGATGGAGCACAAAACCATATCTAGGAAGCTTTGTTTTTGGTGATCTATATCTCAAATCAAAGCTTATACAGAGGCCAAGCTGTGGTAAAAATTTGAGAGCCAAACTCTTATTTTTCGATTTGTTATGATTTTTACAAAAGTGATGATGAATAGAAACCCTTAGAAACTAACTTTGTTTTTATGATTTCTTTAGTTGATCCAAGCTATTATAAGGTTGTTTAAGGATATCCCAAGGATTTTTAAGTGTTTTCAAGGCTTCAAGAAGGTGTAAATGTCCTTACCCTTTCTTGTTTATGATGGATATTGAGTTGATTAGTGATTTAGTGGTGTAAATGTTACGATTATGATGATCCATGTGTTTGTAAGTGACTAAAGTTGAATATGGAAGGAGTATGTGCTTGTAACCATGGTTGGTAAGATGACCACATGGTGTAGGTGATGGTGTATAAGGTGGATGATTGATTTGGAGGAGTTTGATTTTGGAAAATATGAAAATATAGCCGTTATAATGTCCGATTTTCGTTAAACCAAAAGATGCCCTGTTTTTGGCACCCATATTCACACGGTAGGTTCCTTTACAGAGCACCAACTGATCATGAAAGGCTAGAGCTTGGTTCATAGATTGTTTTGATATAAGGTGCGTTAAAATCTTATGAACGGTTTAGGAGAAAAGTCAGTTTTAGTGAAAGACGTTCGAAAACCGAGAAACCGTAATTGTGTCAACTTTGAGACTATAATTACCATACCTATACATTTTTAAAGGTTATGAAATTTTGGGACAATATAGTAGGTTGAACAGAGATTAAAACCCCACAGATCTAGCATTAAAATTCGAATTTGAGAATTTATGATAAATTTTACAATCGAGTGTGGTTATTAAGGGAAATGGTGGAATACACTAAAACTTAGATCGAGTTTAGAAATGGTTAAGTTCATGTAAACTTTTGGTGCATAAAAAAACTATAATATGTGTCAAGGGTGTTATTATATAGAGATCAGGTGATTAAGTGGGATATGTACTAACGGTGATCCTTTCGTTCCTATAGAGACGGGAGACGAACTCAGGATCCCACCTACTCGCTTTAGAGATCCAGGCAAGATCTTTTCTATCCCTACTTGGAAATTATTTATCTTCAAAGAAACTTGATTTCATGGAATATATATGTGATGCTATTGTTACTATATTGTTAAGAATTTGTTTTCCTTGATTATTGATATTAAAAGGAGAGGTATATGAAGATGTATATGAATATGGATATGGATATGAGTATGAGATGGATATGGATATGAGTATGAGATGGATATGGATATACATAGAGATGATTATGCATAAAGTGAACATGCCTTATGGTTAAGAGTTATATTCAAGGAATGGTATCAGTTGTTATCTAGAGTTATATATAAAGGAATGGTATCAGTTGTTATCTATAATTATATATAAAGGAATGGTATCAGTTGTTATCTAGAGTTATATATAAAGGAATGGTATCAGTTGTTATCTAGAGTTATATATAAAGGAATGGTATCAGTTATTATCTAGGGTTATATGATTTATAATATTTTGTTAAAAATATTCTTTCTAAATGTTGTGACAGATATTATTGAGTATTATTTAATACTTCTAAAATAAATGGAATACTCTATGTATACAAGAACATATTTGATTTCATCGAATATAGAAGAGATGTCTGAGTCATAATCAAAGTATTATGACATAAATATTTTAAAGGTGCTGATAAATGGAAATGGAAATGATATATGTGAAGGGAAATGTGAATGGAAATGGAAAATGTAAAATGGTATTTGTTAATGGAAAAGTGATTTGAAAAGGGGGATTGCAATAATAAGCCTAAGAGGCTGTGTGGTAGTGGCACAGTCCAGCATCCAATATTTAATTCCGGCCCAAGAGTGCCGAGGGAGGATGTAGTGGTGAACCTTCCTCCTGTGGGATGGTGGAGAACCTACCTCCGTCTACCGGTAGTAAAAGGGACGGGTACGGAGGGCGACTGATCATCGTCCTTACGTATTCGGCAACAGTGGAAATCCCCAACGTTTTCTTTAAAGGAAAGAATTGAAAAATGGTTTTCAGATTTCTATAACTGAAAACAGAAAACTGATATGAAAAGATGGAATTACTGTTACAGATGAAGAGAAACTGATTTTATGTTAAATTATATAATCGTTGTATATGAAGGAAATGAGAAAATGATAATGAAAGATTTGTTCAAGTTTTCGTATTATCCTAGAAAAGTACATTGAGATGGTATATTGATTGTTATAGCATTCAAGAAGAGAAACTGATATTATATGATATTAGAAGCGAGATTGATGGAATGATACTATATATTTCTTTTGTACAAGGATAATTGGAAAGTGTATATACATATTGAATGGATATATAATGGTTTATTTTCCTTTGATGTTAGTAGATAGAAATTATCTTGCTGAGCTACTATAGCTCACTCTTGCTACTGATGTATACACAGCTAGGTATGCCGATACTACGCAGAACGCCCCGCAAGAGGGTAGGGGGAAGGCGACCTTCTGAGAACGCGCTAGCATCGATTCCTGAGGTAGCGTAGAGGCAGACGGGTTCTGGGAACTTATGTATAATTAAGTGTGTAAGAATGTAATAAACTTTTGATTGTTGGAATGCTTCATGTCGAAGTGTTATTCAATAATGTACTTAAGTATGATCTTGGTTTGTAATAACTCTTTTAACTCTCAACTCTAAACTGTTATTATGGTGAATGTTGTTCTCTGAGCATATGATTGGTGTGTGTGTGTGTATTATTGCGGGGTCAATTACATAAGTATTAAAAAAAGACCCAAGAGATATTGATATTGAATGGAAATCGGTCCGTGACGGCTCGGATTCATGACCCCGGATTTGGGGCTGTTACAGTTTGGTATCAGAGCTTAGAGTCATAATGCTCAGGAACAATAGGGATAATAATAAATATATAAGTAATAATATAAATTGTGAACTCACATCGAGTTCAAGGGTGGTTTATCGAACGAAACGTTTATTCTAAGTAGTGATTATAATTTTATAGATTATTACTAATAAATGTTTATGTTTTAGTATAGGGAGAGGAGATTGGTGAGCCAAAGTTAAGGGTATTTAAAGTCTTTTTGTGTTTAAGGGAGTTTGAAGAAATATTGTAAGTGGATTGGTGAACAGACACTGATTGTTTCAATTGATGATGGAGATGAAAGGGTGAAATTGAGGTTGGTCGGTAAAGCCAAGATATACCTTAAGGACCAAGACAGACTGAGACATTCCGAGATTGACTTAAATGAAAAAGGTTATTATGCCAAAAGTGTTAAGTTTATGTAGCACACGAGATCGATATGAGAAAGGGAATACTTGATGTATTGGGAAGTGTACGTTAGATAACCTCGTGAGTATACAGGGTATGTTAGATTATATAATTTAGAAGTATAGTTGATGGGTCCTTGGTACTAGAGCAATGTTAGGCCGAGACGATCAATATTACGTAAGTATATCGATTAGAAGGTTGTGTTCTATTATGGATAAAGGCAGAGAGTATCGAGCCAAGTCACGACTAGGTAAATGAAGATAATTGGGAATAGCAGACGATAGGTTGAGGCTTCATGGTGAGTGCCAAATTTAAGAAATTTTGGAGAGTACGCAGTCTAAGATATAAATGGTATTTGAGGAAAACTTTTCATTATTGGGATTTTCAATTGGGCAGAAGCTATTAACGGTACCTATTCTCAAATTTTCTAAAGCCCTGCTAAATTATGTTATTGAGTTTCAAATTTTCCTCCACTGATGGGTACTTCCAGTTTTGATCTGGCACCTCTTATTTATTAAGTGCATGTATCTTTTCAAAACTTTCTGGTACCCTTGAAATGTGTTTCAAAATTGTATTTTAGCTATCTTAGTCAAAATATTCCTCTAAGATTATTTTCGAAAGATGGTATTTATCATCGTGATTTAAATTTCCCTCTATATTTCTTACTTCAACTAAGAGAAACAGCCCAATATGTATACACAAGGACGATCTGTCTGTGTGATAGAAAGTCGGAGGGGACGCCCTCACTTGTGTGACGTACGGGTTCTTCCATCATATTGATTTCTCAAATATCCTTTTGTTTCAAATAAAAGTTATTTAAAACTCTTAATTTTATAAATTATTGTGGGACCCTTGCTTGTTTCTGGGTTCGTTTCAATTCAAAGTCTCTTAAATTCTATCAATTGTTTTGAATATAGAAGATTTCATTAATGGATGGAAAGCAACGTTTATAGTATACGTGATTATACAAGGGAACTGGAGATTCCAAGGGAAATTTCAGTAAGAGATAATTAGAACTGGAAGCATTTCGATATAAGAAAGGAAGGAATTTCGCGAGAAGGAATGGGTACATTTGATGATTAGTAAGAGAAAAGAATATGAGGAATTTTAAGGCATGATTGAGATTTACTATTGAGAGTAAAGTGTATTTTAAGGATAGTAGAGAGAGATTAAAGATGTTAATTATTCAAAAGGATTAATCCAAAAGGTGTGAATGAGTGAAACTTGAGGTAAATATTTTGATGAGAATAATAAAGGGAAATTACATAGGTGGAATAGATAGTATATCATGAAGGAACTAAGGTGGGTCAGCAAGATGTAAAGAGTGTATAGTGAACAATAGACATATGGGATAAGGTATCCGGAGGAAATTGTAGGTACGCTATAATTTAACCTCTTAAGAGTAAATGTTTGGTTAGGGATCGACTAAGTCAATGAATGGTGTAAATGGACTGATAATATAGATAAGAATATTCTATCTGTGAGAAAGTAAACTATGATGATATAAGAAAGGGGGGGTTATCCTCATGTCATTCCAATCAATATCTGTTAAGGGTCAGAGAACTCTATAGAAAGGAGATTAAGAGTATGAGAGAAGGTGTGAGAATATTTTTAAAGATGAAGGAAAAGTACATGCTCGTATAGTTACGAACAGGAAATATATATTATAACCAATATTTTCTTACAATTGTTTCAAGGAATATTATTATAACTTATTTTCTGGAAAATTTTACAGAGGTGATATATATAAATGTTAGAGTATTAATATTTTATGTCATGATAGAGATCAAAATATAGTTAAACAATAGTGAGATACACTACCATCCAGGGAAGGCCAATGTGGTGACCGATACCCTTAGTAAAAAGAGAAAGGAGAGATGAGATAATATAGAATGACTGAAAACAGGAAGGGATTTGCAAGAAAAAGATAGTGAAAGTGCTGCTATTGATAAGCTAAATGGCATGTTGATGAATGACAAGCAAATGTATGTTGGTGTATTTCTGTACAAACAAGATAGAGATGTTTTAAGGAGAAACTAAAGGATGGAGGGATTAATATGCGAATTAGAAGGTGTAATGTGAGAAAGGTATTCGTCGATATCTTCAACGTGATTTCGGGACGGAATCCTTTTAAGGGGGGAAGACTGTAATAACCCTAACTTTTAGAATGCTACAGTGCCTAAATGAATAGTAATTTTGAGGATTTAGGGAAATGGTATATAGGTACCCTATAATGGAAACAGAAAATGAATAAACAGAAACCATATTAGTATTGTACACTGAAATTAAGTGACTCAAAATGATAATGGATTTCAGAAATTCCTGAATATGGACTTTAAGGATTTTCCATTTCGATTGAGACTCTATTGAATGTGATATTAAAGAGTATAGAAATGTTAAAGGGTTTATATCTTGAGGAATAGTGAAGTTAGGTTAAACCAAGGAGTGATCAAGTCAAGGAAATGCCAAGGGAATTTAGATTGTTAAACGAGTTTGAGAATGCTTGAGAACCCGAGAGATAACCAGGAGAGCAACTTCTGAGAAAAAGAGAATATACCAAGGATATTGGATCTAATACATACTTGAGGATTAGAATCACCCTAACACATTAATATATGATGTGGGAAAGGATAAAATATATTTAAGAGATTTACAAGAGAAAAACCACTGAGACGATCGCAGAAATCGTTCGATGAATTAGATGACGAGAGAACTTTGTACAAAACCCAAACCAAAAGCCCAAATTCGGCCCAACCCAAGTATGGAGCTGATATTAAGTGATATTAGAGTGTCAGGGAAGGAATCCCATTGGTGCAAACATTAAAACCAAAGTGGAAGAGGAGTAAACTTGTCAAACTTGAGTACTAACTAACATTTTTCATGGTAAGGTGTTTAGATGATCAACAATTGGCTCTTTGTCATTGGTGGACTTCAAAGACTTTTATTATAAGACTACACAACTGATATATATGATAGATAAAAGGTGATAAACGTTTGTAAAGGGAAAGAAGCAAGATAAACACAAAGCTCTCCAATCTGCCAAACAAGAACACAACTCAAAGAAAAATTCATATCTCCATTTATATCCATGATAAAATCACCAAATTTTAACCACAATCTCTCCACTCCATGGGCATGATTCGCTCCAAATTTCATAGCAATCCAAGTAGTATAGCCTAGTCAAATCCATGCTCAAAGTTGGAGAACCCAATCTGTCCAGTTTCTGTCCAGCGGAAAGATGGAGCTCAAAACCATATCTAGGAAGCTTTGTTTTTGGTGATCTATAGCTCAAATCAAATCTTATACAGAGGCCAAGATGTGGTAAAAATTTGAGAGCCAAACTCTTATTTTTCGATTTTTTATGATTTTTACAAAAGTGATGATGAATAGTAACCCTTAGAAACTAACTTTGTTTTTATGATTTCTTTAGTTGATCCAAGCTATTATAAGGTTGTTTAAGGATATCCCAAGGATTGTTAAGTGTTTTCAAGGCTTCAAGAAGGTATAAATGTCCTTACCCTTTCTTGTTTATGATGGATATTGAGTTGATTAGTGATTTAGTGGTGTAAATGTTAAGATTATGATGATCCATGTGTTTGTAAGTGACTAAAGTTGAATATGGAAGGAGTATGTGCTTGTAACCATGGTTGGTAAGATGACCACATGGTGTAGGTGATGGTGTATAAGGTGGATGATTGATTTGGAGGAGTTTGATTTTGGAAAATATGAAAATATAGCCGTTATAATGTTCGATTTTCGTTAAACCAAAAGATGCCCTGTTTTTGGCACCCATATTCACATGGTAGGTTCCTGTCCATAGCACCAACTGATCATGAAAGGCTAGATCTTGGTTCATAGATTGTTTTGATATAAGGTGCGTTAAAATCTGATGAACGGTTTAGGAGAAAAGTCAGTTTTAGTGAAAGACGTTCGAAAATCGAGAAACCGTAATTATGTCAATTTTGAGGCTATAATTACCATACCTATACATTTTTAAAGGTTATGAAATTTTGGGAAAATATAGTAGGTTGAACAGAGATTAAAACCCCACAGACCTAGCATTAAAATTCGAATTTGAGAATTTATGAGAAATTTTACAATCGAGTGTGGTTATTAAGGGAAATGGTGGAATACACTAAAACTTAGATCGAGTTTAGAAATGGTTAAGTTCATGTAAACTTTTGGTGCATAAAAAAACTATAATATGTGTCAAGGGTGTTATTGTATAGAGATCAGGTGATTAAGTGGGATATGTACTAACGGTGATCCTTTCGTTCCTATAGAGACGGGAGACGAACTCAGGATCCTACCTACTCGCTTTAGAGATCCAGGCAAGATCTTTTCTATCCCTACTTGGAAATTATTTATCTTCAAAGAAACTTGATTTCATGGAATATATATGTGATGCTATTGTTACTATATTGTTAAGAATTTGTTTTCCTTGATTATTGATACTAAAAGGAGAGGTATATGAAGATGTATATGAATATGGATATGGATATGAGTATGAGATGGATATGGATATGGATATGAGTATGAGATGGATATGGATATGGATATGAGTATGAGATGGATATGGATATGGATATGAGTATGAGATGGATATGGATATACATAGAGATGATTATGCATAAAGTGAACATGCCTTATGGTTAAGAGTTATATTCAAGGAATGGTATCAGTTGTTATCTAGAGTTATATATAAAGGAATGGTATCAGTTGTTATCTATAATTATATATAAAGGAATGGTATCAGTTATTATCTAGGGTTATATGATTTATAATATTTTGTTAAAATATTCTTTCTAAATGTTGTGACAGATATTATTGAGTATTATTTAATACTTCTAAAATAAATGGAATACTCTATGTATACAAGAACATATTTGATTTCATCGAATATAGAAGAGATGTCTGAGTCATAATCAAAGTATTATGACATAAATATTTTAAAGGTGATGATAAATGGAAATAGAAATGATATATGTGAAGGGAAATGTGAATGGAAATGGAAAATGTGAAATGGTATTTGTTAATGGAAAAGTGATTTGAAAAGGGGGATTGCAATAATAAGCGTAAGAGGCTGTGTGGTAGTGGTACAGTCCAGCATCCAATATTTAATTCCGGCCCAAGAGTGCCGAGGGAGGATGTAGTGGTGAACCTTCCTCCTGTGGGATGGTGAAGAACCTACCTCCGTCTACCGGTAGTAAAAGGGACGGGTACGGAGGGCGACTGATCATCGTCCTTACGTATTCGGCAACAGTGGAAATCCCCAACGTTTTCTTTAAAGGAAAGAATTGAAAAATGGTTTTCAGATTTCTATAACTGAAAACAGAAAACTGATATGAAAAGATGGAAATACTGTTACAGATGAAGAGAAACTGATTTTATGTTAAATTATATAATCGTTGTATATGAAGGAAATGAGAAAATGATAATGAAAGATTTGTTCAAGTTTTCGTATTATCCTAGAAAAGTACATTGAGATGGTATATTGATTGTTATAGCATTCAAGAAGAGAAACTGATATTATATGATATTAGAAGCGAGACTGATGGAATGATACTATATATTTCTTTTGTACAAGGATAATTGGAAAGTGTATATACATATTGAATGGATATATAATGGTTTATTTTCCTTTGATGTTAGTAGATAGAAATTATCTTGCTGAGCTACTATAGCTCACTCTTGCTACTGATGTATACACAGCTAGGTATGCCGATACTACGCAGAACGCCCCGCAAGAGGGTAGGGGGAAGGCGACCTTCTGAGAACGCGCTAGCATCGATTCCTGAGGTAGCGTAGAGGCAGACGGGTTCTGGGAACTTATGTATAATTAAGTGTGTAAGAATGTAATAAACTTTTGATTGTTGGAACGCTTCATGTCGAAGTGTTATTCAATAATGTACTTAAGTATGATCCTGGTTTGTAATAACTCTTTAAACTCTCAACTCTAAACTGTTATTATGGTGAATGTTGTTCTCTGAGCATATGATTGATGTGTGTGTGTGTGTATTATTGCGGGGTCAATTACATAAGTATTAAAAAAAAGACCCAAGAGATATTGATATTGAATGGAAATCGATCCGTGACGGCTCGGATTCATGACCCCGGATTTGGGGCTGTCACAAGAACGATGGTTTGGGTGGTATGTCTTGATCATACCACCCAAATCGGTCCGTGACGGCTCGGATTCATGACAATTATTATATATGGTATGTCTTGATCACTAAGTTAGGTAATTGGGTGCCAAGAATTGGAGACTTGTATAACAAGTATGGTAAGACTTGTAGAACAAGTATGGTAAGTCTTGGTGGCTAAGTTTTGGGTGGCTATATATACATAGTCATATTGTATTTGTTTGATAGAGGTGAAAGCTTAAGAGATGTAGTCTTAAGTATTGTTTGGGAGATGCTTGAGCATTTCTGGCTCAAGTATCGGGTTAGGACACCGTAAGGTGTTATTGTTTTGATTTATTATTGATATTGTTAAGATTAATAATACAAGTTTCCACGTCAAATATTGTGTGTGTTCTTATTTTGCTTTTACTTATTGTTGATAGAAGTAGAAGTAATACTTGAATAGTGTTTGACCGCGCTTTAGTGGATCTTGTCAACTAATCGATTGATTGTGTGTGTGCTCTGTATTGGTTGTTTGTGAATCTCAGATTGTGTAAGTCAAATGTGAAGCCTATGAGGAGTCTGAAGCGTACAAGGGGGCGAGACGAGAGGCAAAAAAGGCGGTGACGAAAGCCAAATGTGAAGCCTATGAGGGGCTGTACAAGCGCCTAGATACCAAGGAAGGAGCGAACTCTATCTTTAAACTAGCCAAAGCTAGGAAGAGAGGGCGACGCGACATGGGTTCTGTTAAATTTGTTAAGGATGATTCAGGCCAAGTGTTAGTGAATGATGATGCTATTAAGGAGAGGTGGAGTTCGTATTTTCATAATCTTTTCAATGAGGCTAGGAGGAGTGGTGCCGGTGTGGAGCAAGAGGTCTCTCTTTGGTCTGTGCATTCTTTCGGTTCCTGTGATCGTATCAGCAAGGATGAAGTTAAGGGTGCCCTTCGAATGATGGGTAGAGGAAAAGCGGTTGGTCCGGATCAGATCCCAATCGAGGTATGGCTTTGTCTTGTGGAGGTTGGCGTTCAATGGCTAGCAGATCTGTTCAATGTTCTCCTCTTGGGTGCTAAGATGCCAGCCGAATGGAGGTGTAGTATTGTGGTCCCTTTTTTCAAGAACAAAGGCGATGCTCAGAGTTATAGTAACTATCGGGGTATTAAATTACTCAGTCATACTATGAAACTTTGGGAGAGAGTGGTTGAATGTCGGATTAGAAGGGAAGTTCAAATCTTAGAGAATCAATTTGGTTTTATGCCTTGGAGATCGACGACCGAGGCCATTCATCTCGTCAAACGCCTTATGGAGAAGTTCAGGGAACGTCGCAAAGACCTCCATATGGTGTTCATTGATCTTGAGAAGGCTTATGATAACATCCCCCGTGAAGCTATTTGGAAGAGCCTTGAGGAGAGGAGGGTGTCGTCTTCGTACGTTAGGGTGATTCAAGAGATGTACTCCCAAGCTAGTTCTTGCGTCCGGACCCAGTGGGTGACTCCCGTTTTTTCCCTGTTGAGATTGGGCTACACCAGGGGTCGGCCCTAAGTCCTCTTCTTTTCGCCCTTATCCTAGACGTCATGTCGCGAGGGATTCAAGATGTCGTCCCTTGGTGCATGCACTTCGCTGACGATATCGTGTTAGTGGCGGAGTCGGGGGGAGGTGAACGAGAAGTTCGAGTTATGGAGATCTACGTTGGAACCCCAAGGCTTGCGTGTGAGCTGGTGAAAAACTGAGTATCTCTGGTGTAACTTCAGTGGTGAGGCCAACGAGGAAGGGGTGGAGGTTAGGATTGAAGATCAGATCGTCCCGTGTACGGATAAGTTCAAGTATTTGGGTTCGATCATCCAGAAGGAAGGTGAGATTGAAGACGACGTTACGCATCGTATCAAGGCTGGGTGGCTAAGGTGGAGGGCAACATCAGGGGTGATGTGTGACAAGAAAGTCCCGCTAAAGTTGAAAGGGAAATTCTATAGAGCGACAATCCGGCCTGCGATGTTGTATGGTTCGGAGTGTTGGGCGGCGAAGAAGGCCCTATAGAGCAAGTTGGAAGCGGCTGAAATGAGGATGTTGCGGTGGTCTTGTGGGCGCACGATGTTGGATAGAATCCCGAATGTGGTTTTTAGGAGCGAGCTTGAGGTGGCGCCTTTTTCGGCAAAAGTTAGGGAAGGGAGGTGGAGATGGTTCGGCCACGTCCGTAGGAGACTGGCTGAAGCCCCAGTGAGCAGGGTCGAGAGTCTTTCGGTTGTTGGGGTGAGGAGGAGAGGCAGACCGAGGAGGTCGTGGAAAGAGCAGCTTAGGTTGGATTTGAAGGCCTTAAACTTAAATGAGACCATGACCGCTGATAGGTGTTCTTGGAGGCGCCAGATCAGAGTGGTGGATTCTCTTTTAGGGAGCGGATCTGTTGTTAAGAACCTTAGAGTTGGGTTGTCTCGGTTAGCTTTATCTTAGAAGTTCGGCTGTTTCGATCTCATTTTTCATGTTTTATTGTCTTCTATTTTCTAGTTTTGCAGTTACAGGGAGCTTGTCCAGGTGTCATCTTTGATCTGAGTGTTTTGCAGAGCGGAGTAGTCAATCCCCTAATAGGTAAGTCTCATGTGTTCAAAGCCATGGGCGCAGGTATGACGATGAGCCTTTTTCAAATCTTAGATAATCCATGTGAATATCACACACTATTAGCCTAATGTGCACTTAGCCGGGGGTCTTTGTAAGAACCCTAATTTTTGGTAATATTTTATTTTATTTAATATCTTGTGGCAATGTCAATATGGAACCTTTCTGGTCATCCCTGTTGATTAATAGAATTGATTGTCTGAGAAACTGTGTTGTTGTATTCACTATGTAAGATAAAAAGGGAGATTGTGAAGGCAAGAGTCTTATTGTTAGTGAGATTTATAAAACTTGGGATTTGAGAATGATTAGAGTATTAAAAGATTTATCAAGGATTATGACAAGGAATAATGGACATTAGAGGAATTTACACAATTAGTACTTAAGGAATTATAGGGGAAATCTCTACGCGACAAAATATTATTACGAGAGATTAATTAAGATACGATACGAATTAAAGATTAGATAATAAGCATTGGTGGAAGAATAATATTACAAGGAGTAGTATTGCATGCAAGCCCATGCAACCAAGTAGTTAGAAATCAAGCAAACTAGTTAGCCATTGGAAGATGAATAGTGCTTAGTTACTTGCTTTTCAAAAAGGAGGAGACAACAAGTACTAGTAGCCATACCTATGTGTACCATGCATATACTTACACTAATACATATCACCCAACCTCATCTAATACCACTCATTCACCCAACACCAAAATCAAAACACAAAAACACTCCCCCCCCCCCCTTGAACACAAACTCTCGGCCAAGACAAAACAAGAAGAAGAAAAATTCTTCTTCCCCCTTTCCCATCACTCATAATTCACACCATAATTCCTAGGTCATCTACATCATCTAGACAAGGTATGCTAGCAATTTCACTCCATTTCATCCATCCAATTTCAAGTTATAAATTGTTAAAGTTTGGATGAATAGTAACCAAGTTTGTTCTTCCTTTAGATCTTGCATTATAAGTGTTGTAGGAGACCATCTAAGGTGTTGTTGAGTTGTGAAAGGCTTACCCAAGGCCACTAGGAGCTCAAGAAGGTATAAAATCACAAACCCTCTTGGTCATGTAGTATTTATAATGATTGGTAGTAGATCCATGTATTTATGAGCTAATCTTGGTTATATATGTGTTGGATAGCATGGATCTTGAATTTTGATGTTGAGATTATGACTTTTATGACTATGGATAGTATATATATCACCATGAGTGTTATGAACCATGATTTGAGTGTATTAAGTGTTGGTTGTATGGTGGAATTGTGGAAAATGATTGATCTAGGTAGTATGTTCATGCTGAGTTTTTCCAGGAGCAATGACCTGTATTGTGACATGGTTTTGAACCCCCAAATGTTGTCCCCTGATATCCTACCTTATATTGTTTGAAATATAATTGAATGTAGTTTCTGGAAATGTAAGGTTCATGGCTAGGTGATGTGTAGATTTTAAGTTATGGCCGGAAGAGTGAATTGTGTTTCTGGACTATGGACTGCATTAAGTGACCCCCTTGTGAGCCTTGTTTAAACCCCTAAAAATTTATTTGGGATCATGGAAAAATTAGAGAAGCTAGGAAATACAGTGGTGAAGGCTACCCAAAAAGAATTGGATTAAAATATGAATTTTTGGATTTTATAAAAATGCTAGAGTAAATTTCGCGCAAGGGAAAAAGTCGTTAGTGGAGCATAATTCTAGGAGTAATGGATATGGTTCGAATGTGGTAACTAAATTAAGTCGAATAAGTGACGAGCGTAATCGAGTGATGACATGGACCTATAGAGGGGCTAGAGTGTCATAAGATGAAGTCATTAAGTTAATTTCGTACCCCCCTAAAACCCCGTAATTAAAGAGATATTGTTAAGATACTAACGAGCGGTTATTGCTTATGTATAGATCGTTCCACTCCGCACGCTCGATCACCCCAACCAAACCAAGGCAAGTTTACTTTTCAAAACTTATACATATACAAGGATTTTCACTGTTGTGTTTGTAGTTTTCAATTATATCAAATGCTATGTTTATCGAAGTATTGATGCAATTGAGATTGTATAAGTACATATATGCTTGTACCCCTTGAACTGAGATTGAAATGTTTTCTTCGGACAACGACTCTAGCAATAGAGGTCGTAGCGGTCCGTATATATCTATTGACCGGGGAGCGGTGTATTATTATATCGTACCTAGATTGCGAAAACCCGAAGGGTCATTCGGGAAGTATCGTATACTCAAGTAATTATTTTATATCTTCGTAAATACTCAAATTACCTATCTTGGATTAAAAGTTTATTTAAATAAATAATTATTTTATTAATTATTAATACTAAATCTTAAAATATCATTTATTAATTATTGTTCACTATTTTAAAAACAAAGCTAATCCAAGATACCTTTAGTACCTTCAAACTCGAACTTTTTCGAACTCAAAACATTTTTGAAAACCCCCGGTCAGGTTCTGCTTCTTGTATGATTTCAAGAATCATCGGTCGACTGATGTCGAACCACAACTACTCTGTTTTCAATCAAAAATCAAGTTTTTAAAAGAAAAAGAAAAAGGGACTCTGGCAGGTGTGGGAACCGTTGACGAACGATTCCCGGGATGTGTAAGCGGCCGTGAGCCAGGCGGTCCATCACTTATTATTCCGGCCCAGGTGTTGCCGAAGGATGATTACGGATGTAGTTTTCATCGAGGGTGATTACGGATGTAGTTTTCACTCGGGGATAGTTACGGATGTAGTTTCTATCCTTCTACCGGTAGAGAAGACCCGCAGATTATTGGACTCGGATGTGGCGACTGATCATCGTCAATCCCTGTCATCGTCAATCCCTGTCAGGTTTTATGTTTTCTTTAAGTCCAATTCCTCCACTTTGGAAAAATGCTTTGACACTGCATCTTAGGCCTATGTGCCAGTTGCCGATAGTGTTCTATTTTGATGAGAAAGATGTTGACTTTATGCAGTATCTAGAACTGCCAGGTTATTTTGAAAACAAGGGCACGTACTGGTGCACCTTTGAAATTTACCAATAATGACAAGTGATTTTATAACTGATTGATACAACGAGTTTAATGACTGTTATACATATGAAATGTTATATTACTTACCTTATACTTACATTCTTGCTGAGCTATAGTTGCTCATTCTTGCTTGTTTTCAAATTTTACAAACACAACAGCTAAGAGAAATGGCAAGAACCTGTCAGACTGTTCGAAAGCAGGTGACTAGACCCCAGGCTGCAGTTGAGATTCCACCGGTAGGCCCCATTAGCCGGATTGGTTGGCAACTTTTGTTAGTACGTTTTATTTATAAGAATGACCTGTGCAAGGCAGTGTACCGTAACAAACTTTCAAGCCGCCAACTTCGCTTCATATCGAAGTGTTGCTGGTAGCATAAATGCTATTTAATTCGGTCTGTAATAACTCTAAAACTTTTACTTTTGCTTATTCAAATGTATGACGTTTCTGAGACTCTAACCTGTGTGTGTGTGTGTGTGTGCGGTGTGAGTTTATTGTGGGGTCGATGGCTGTTTATTTATATTATGTGCAAGAACAAGTATGTTACTAATGGAAAATGGACCGTGAGCGCCTAGATCCCCGACCCCGGATCTGGGGGCGTCACAGAAATGGTATCAGAGAGGAGGTTACAGTTCTCAGAAACGATAGTAACTTAGGGAAGCAACCATAACGATACGAATAATAATAACACTAATAATAATCCTATTAATACCTAGAGCTCTCATCGAGTTCACAGTCGGGTTATCGGATATAGCCCTGACTTCTAAGGCCCGTGAGGGAACTACTCCTTAAACCCTTCTTTTTGGTTAGTAACCTAGCTTATTTCCCTTGTGTAGATGGAGGAGATACCAGACCCTGAGGCCTATGAGAGGGAGCATGATGAGGCACTACTGAGAGAGACTGAGGACCCTGTTGAGGATACTGATGCTGACTCTGAGATCGACCCTGTGATTGAGCTGATAGAGGACACTGAGGAGCCCTTTGTTGAGCCTGAGCCTGTTACCCCCTCCCCTGTGGCCACTGATGAGGAGAGTGTGCGATCCGGTGAGGACCGTGTTGTGTCACCCCCACCCTCTCCACAGTCATTGAGCCCCACTTCTTCAGATGATGACTCCGAGGAGGATACTTCTAGCGAGGGGGAGCGTGACCCTACCCCTGCTCCTGCTCCTGCCCCTGTTATGCCACCCCCACCACTGGACCTACCCCCAGTATCGGGTGCCGAGCACGCCTATGTGGTGCAGTTCCTGACCCGAGACTTACTTTTTGCGGAGGCCCGACTTAACGAGGCGAGGAGGGTGATAGTGGAGGAGCACGAGGCGCGCTTGAGGATCCAGGCTGAGATGAGGACTACTGTTGCTAGGAGGACTAGAGCTCGACTCCACAGGATTGAGAGGAGGAGTCGCGAGAGGGTTCTCGGATTAGGGATCCGCGGGGGCGGAGTGATCCAGGCTAGGGATGTTAGACGTGTTGTGCGTCGTGCATTTGCCCGAGTGAGGACCTTGCTCCGTCGCGGTGCGGCCCCGTGATGTGTTACTGATTGCTCAGTCCCCTAGGTTCAGATGACATTAGTGTGTCGATTTTGCGGGATAGTTGACTTGTGCAGTGGCGTCCTTTCTGACCAGTGGATGAGTAGACTGACCTACATATATGTAGATGTGACTTCGGATAGTATGTACGGATGTAGCCCTACTTTTGTGTAGCCCTGACTATTCGGATTATGTACTTGTATTTGTTCCACTTTTGCTAGACTTCGACATCGGAACTATGTATTTGGCTCTAACATCCAAACTTTGTGACAACCCTTGTACCGTACTTATTTAGTTTCAGTTTCCTTGATATTATCTCAACTGCTTTACTTTCCGATGCCATGCTCTACCGTTTTGATATACAACTGTGATTATACAACTGTTACAAGCCACAAATACAACCATGCTGTTTCAAATTTACGATATGCGATTTCAAATTGTTCTCTACATTTTCCAAAAAAAAAAAAAAAACTGTTTTAGTTCGTTTAAAATTTTGAAAATATTTCTATAAGTTTCAAAGTTTTGAAATTTTGGAAATTCCTACAAATGTTTTCGAACCACGTAACGACTTTCCCTAAAAAGGGTTTTACAGTTTATCGCCATCATAAGGGCACTGCGAGTTTCGAAATTTTAACCCTGTAAAAAGGGGAACAATACGTTCCTGACTTCTCTAAATACGGTCAAATAAATTGAAAACCCTAACCCATTTTTGTCTTATTATCAGAATCATGCCACCCAGAAGAATGAACACTCGAGCTCACCCGGCCAACTCTGAAGGCCAGGGTAGCCACCATGGGTCGGGAGGCCACCAAAACCGTGAGAGAGAGGATTTGAACCTGAGCGAGGATGAAGGTAGTGACTATAACTTGTTTGATAACTCTGAGTATGATGAAGAGGAAGCTGAAGATGATACCCTAGAGGTGGAAAACCCAAGGAGAGACCCTATGGAGCGATTCATGGACCTACTCAGGCAGAACTTGGACCGTCCCCCGGTTCAGCCAACCACCCAACAATGCGAACGCCAATGCCTTTCGGAATTTCAAATCCCTGAAACCCCCGGAATTTAAGGGAACTGCAGACCCAGTCGAGGCAAGAGCCTGGCTGAAAGAAATGGAAAAATCTTTTGAGATACTACGAGTCGCTGAAGAGCAGAAAACTGTTTTCGCCACCTATCTGCTGAAGGGTGAGGCAAACTACTGGTGGGAAGCTAAAAAGAATTTGGAGGGAAGAGGTGTGGTGACCTGGGAGAGGTTTAGCGAGTTGTTCTTGGAAAAGTATTTCCCTAGGTTCATGGAAACAAAAATGGAGCTGAAATTTTTGGAACTAAAGCAAGGCAACATGACGGTGGCCGAGTATGAGGCAAGATTTACTGAGCTGTCAAGGTTTGTGCCGGAATATGTGAACTCTGAGGCGAAGAGGGCCCGAAGGTTTCAATTGGGGCTAAAGCAATGGATTCAGAATCGTGTGGCGGTTCTTGAGCTGACAGACTATGCCACCCTGGTACAGAAAGCATCGATTGTTGAGGCTGGGGGTGAACAGATGCAGAAGGAGAGGGAAGGAAAGAAGAGGAAGTTTGACAGTCGAAAGGGAAACTCTGCGGGAGGGAGCTTTCCGAGCAAATTTAAGCGAGGAACAATGTCCCAACCCAGCGGAAACTTTGGAACCAAGAGAGCTGAAAGTTGGAGTGTGGGCCAGGGCGGCCGACCACAGGGATCATCGTACTCTACCCCACCCCGAGCCCCACTCCCGGAATGCAATAAATGTGAAAGGAAACACGCGGGCGTGTGTAACCTGCAAGATGTGAAGTGCTTCAAGTGTGGGCTGACGGGACATTATGCTAACACCTGTCGAGGGACTAGTAACAACACCAATGCTGGAGGTAATTGCTTCAAGTGTAGGAAACCAGGGCACCGAATGAGGGAATGTATGTCCTCTGGGCCAGCTGCATCAAGAGTGAGTGGAACTGCTTCTAACAGGGCCCCTACTGCAAGAACTTTTAACATGACTGTGCAAGATGCCGTGAGGAACACGGATGTGATCGCAGGTACCCTACTACTCAACTCAGTTAATGCGAATGTTTTATTTGATTCGGGAGCTACCAAGTCTTTCATATCTCTAAATTTTGTACGTCAGTTAGGCCTTATGACAGAACCACTGAGAGACAGATTGCAAGTAGAGATAGCTAATCATGAAATTATTCCTGTTAACCAAGTATGTCCAGGTTGCGACCTAGAAATAGAAGGGCGACACTTTCGGGTAGATTTAATACCTTTTAAATTAGGAGAGTTTGACGTAATAGTAGGTATGGATTGGTTGACAACCCACGGAGCTCAGATTGATTGTGTGAAGAAGAAAGTGAGTTTAAGACTGCCAGGGGATGAGGAAGTAGTGTTTAGTGGAAAATGACAAACCCAAAAGTTCCTGACTATGATTCAAGCTAAAAAGCTGTTACGTAAAGGATGCGAAGCCTATTTAGCCTATGTAAAGGATACCAAGAAGGAGGCGCCAAACCTACAGGAAATCCCAGTCGTTAATGAGTTCGCGGACGTATTTCCGGATGATCTTCCAGGACTACCACCTGATAGAGACATCGAGTTCGCTATAGATTTAGTTCCGGGCACGGCCCCAATATCAAAGGCCCCATATAGGCTAGCCCCAGTGGAGATGAAAGAGTTGGCCACCCAATTGCAAGAGCTGTTGGATAAAGGAATGATAAGACCTAGTGTGTCACCGTGGGGAGCCCCGGTGCTATTCGTGAAAAAGAAGGATGGCAGTATGAGATTATGCATAGACTACAGGGAGTTGAATAAGGTGACCATAAAGAATAAGTATCCTTTGCCCAGAATAGATGACCTGTTCGACCAACTAAAGGACGCGGTTTATTTTTCCAAGATCGATTTGAGAACCGGGTACCACCAGTTAAGGATTAAGCCAGAAGATATACCAAAGACGGCATTTCGCACCCGGTACGGACACTATGAGTTTTTAGTAATGTCGTTTGGGTTAACGAATGCACCCACAGCTTTCATGGACTTAATGAATCGAGTCTTCAAAAAGTACTTAGACAAGTGTGTTATAGTCTTTATCGATGACATCTTGATTTATTCCAAGACGAAAGAGGAACATGCAGAGCACTTGAGGATTGTATTGGGAGCGTTAAGAGAAGAAAAGTTGTACGCTAAGTTCTCGAAGTGTGAATTTTGGTTGAAGGAAGTTCAGTTTTTGGGGCATGTGATTAGCGAACAAGGCATTCTAGTGGACCCAGCCAAAATAGAGGCTGTATCAAACTGGGAGAGACCAACCACTCCGACGGAGGTGAGAAGTTTCATAGGATTGGCTGGCTACTATAGGAGGTTTGTCCAAGACTTTGCCAAGATAGCAGCCCCTTTGACCCGGCTGACTCGCAAGACCGAGAAGTTTGTGTGGACTGAGAAGTGCGAAGAGAGCTTTCAAGAATTGAAAAAGAAGTTAGTGACAACACCAGTACTAGCCCTACCCGATGATAAGGGAGATTTTATGATTTATAGCGACGCATCCCATAAAGGTTTAGGGTGTGTGCTTATGCAGCACGGTAAGGTGATTGCGTATGCATCCAGACAACTTAAGGAATATGAGATAAGATACCCCACCCACAATTTGGAACTAGCAGCGATAGTTTTCGCTTTGAAGATCTGGAGACATTATCTTTACGGAGAAAGGTGTGAAATCTACACGGATCACAAGAGCTTAAAGTACATATTCACTCAGAAAGAGTTAAACATGAGGCAGCGAAGATGGTTAGAGCTAATCAAGGACTATGATTGTGAGATTCATTATCACCCGGGGAAGGCCAACGTAGTGGCCGATGCACTTAGCCGAAAGGAGAAGCTTAAGATGATAATGTCTGTGAACGAATTGATCAAGGACCTTGAGAAACTGGAGATTGAGGTGAGGTTACCAGGAATCGGCCAAGAAAGTCTAATGGAAATAAAAGTCCAACCACTGCTATTGGAAAAGATTAAGTTATGCCAAGAAAAGAAGATAGAAGAAGAAAAGAATTCGATGGAGAAAATTTTGACTGGCGGAGAAATTAGGTGTGAGAAGGACGGGAATGGAATTATGAGGTACGCATCTAGGATATGGATCCCGAACGTTCAAGAATTAAAAGACGAGATTTTGCAAGAGGCTCATAGTTCAAGGTATTCGATTCACCCTGGAGGCACCAAGATGTATAGGGATTTGAAAGAGTATTATTGGTGGCCAAATATGAAGAAGGACGTAGCAGAGTGGGTAAGTAAATGCTTGACATGTCAAAGAGTGAAGGCCGAACACCAGAGGCCCAGTGGATTGTTGCAACCCTTAGAAATACCCGAGTGGAAGTGGGAACAGATTGCGATGGACTTTGTGGTCGGATTACCAAGGACCAAGACTAATCATGACGCCATTTGGGTAATTATTGATAGATTGACCAAGTCAGCACATTTTCTTCCAATCAACGAGAGATACACCGTCGACAAGCTGGTGGATATCTACTTAAAGGAGATTGTGGTTAGGCATGGGGTTCCTGTGAGCATTGTATCAGATAGAGACCCAAGATTCAACTCCAGGTTCTGGAGGAGTTTTCAGGATTGTATGGGGACCAAGTTAAACATGAGTACTGCATACCATCCCCAAACAGACGGACAGAGCGAGAGAACCATCCAGACCATCGAGGACATGTTGAGAGTGTGTGCCATAGATTTCAAGGGAAGTTGGGACGACCACTTGCCGTTGATCGAATTTTCCTACAACAACAGTTACCATGCGAGTATAGGCATGCCCCCATATGAAGCTTTGTACGGACGAAGATGTCGGTCTCCTTTGTGTTGGGAAGAGGTAGGAGAACAGAAGATTTTAGGGCCTGAGCTGGTCCAACAGACAAGAGAAACTATTGAACTCATAAGAGGACGGCTGGTAGCGGCCCAAGACAGACAAAAGAAGTATGCGGACCAGTCCCGCAAGGATAAGGAATATGAGGTAGGAGAGTTTGTGATGTTAAAAGTATCACCGTGGAAGGGATTGATGAGATTTGGTAAGAAGGGGAAACTAAGCCCGAGATTTATTGGACCTTTTGAGATCTTTAAACGAGTTGGAAAGTTAGCCTATGAATTGGCTTTACCTCCGAGCTTACAGCAAGTACAAAATGTGTTCCATGTGTCCATGCTACGACCCTATCATACCGACTTCCGACATTTAATAGAACATGATCAAGTGGATCTGCAACCAGACTTAACATATGTGGAGCAACCCGTAGAAATTATGGATAGAAAAGAACAGGTGCTGAGGAACAAGGTTGTCAAACTAGTGAGAGTCTTGTGGAGGAACCAGAATGTCGAAGAATCAACATGGGAACTAGAAAGCGCAATGCGTGAAAAGCACCCCCAACTGTTTTCAACCTGATTCCGGGACGGAATCCTTTTAAGGAGGGGAGGCTGTAAGAACCCTAATTTTTGGTAATATTTTATTTTATTTAATATCTTATGGCAATGTCAATATGGAACCTTTCTGGTCATCCCTGTTGATTAATAGAATTGATTGTCTGAGAAACTGTGTTGTTGTATTCACTATGTAAGATAAAAAGGGAGATTGTGAAGGCAAGAGTCTTATTGTTAGTGAGATTTATAAAACTTGGGATTTGAGAATGATTAGAGTATTAAAAGATTTATCAAGGATTATGACAAGGAATTATGGACATTAGAGGAATTTACACAATTAGTACTTAAGGAATTATAGGGGAAATCTCTACGCGACAAAATATTATTACGAAAGATTAATTAAGATACGATACGAATTAAAGATTAGATAATAAGCATTGGTGGAAGAATAATATTACAAGGAGTAGTATTTCATGCAAGCCCATGCAACCAAGTAGTTAGAAATCAAGCAAACTAGTTAGCCATTGGAAGATGAATAGTGCTTAGTTACTTGCTTTTCAAAAAGGAGGAGACAACAAGTACTAGTAGCCATACCTATGTGTACCATGCATATACTTACACTAATACATATCACCCAACCTCATCTAATACCACTCATTCACCCAACACCAAAATCAAAACAAAAAAACACTCCCCCCCCCTTGAACACAAACTCTCGGCCAAGACAAAACAAGAAGAAGAAAAATTCTTCTCCCCCCTTTCCCATCACTCATAATTCACACCATAATTCCTAGGTCATCTACATCATCTAGACAAGGTATGCTAGCAATTTCACTCCATTTCATCCATCCAATTTCAAGTTATAAATTGTTAAAGTTTGGATGAATAGTAACCAAGTTTGTTCTTCCTTTAGATCTTGCATTATAAGTGTTGTAGGAGACCATCTAAGGTGTTGTTGAGTTGTGAAAGACTTACCCAAGGCCACTAGGAGCTCAAGAAGGTATAAAATCACAAACCCTCTTGGTCATGTAGTATTTATAATGATTGGTAGTAGATCCATGTATTTATGAGCTAATCTTGGTTATATATGTGTTGGATAGCATGGATCTTGAATTTTGATGTTGAGATTATGACTTTTATGACTATGGATAGTATATATATCACCATGAGTGTTATGAACCATGATTTGAGTGTATTAAGTGTTGGTTGTATGGTGGAATTGTGGAAAATGATTGATCTAGGTAGTATGTTCATGCTGAGTTTTTCCAGGAGCAATGACCTGTATTGTGACACGGTTTTGAACCCCCAAATGTTGTCCCCTGATGTCCTACCTTATATTGTTGGAAAGATAATTGAATGTAGTTTCTGGAAATGTAAGGTTCATGGATAGGTGATGTGTATATTTTAAGTTATGGCCGGAAGAGTGAATTGTGTTTCTGGACTATGGACTGCATTAAGTGACCCCCTTGTGAGCCTTGTTTAAACCCCTAAATATTTATTTGGGATCATGGAAAAATTCGAGAAGCTAGGAAATACAGTGGTGAAGGCTACCCAAAAAGAATTGGATTAAAATATGAATTTTTGGATTTTATAAAAATGCTAGAGTAAATTTCGCGCAAGGGAAAAAGTCGTTAGTGGAGCATAATTCTAGGAGTAATGGATATGGTTCGAATGTGGTAACTAAATTAAGTCGAATAAGTGACGAGCGTAATCGAGTGATGACATGGACCTATAGAGGGGCTAGAGTGTCATAAGACGAAGTCATTAAGTTAATTTCGTACCCCCCTAAAACCCCGTAATTAAAGAGATATTGTTAAGATACTAACGAGCGGTTATTGCTTATGTATAGATCGTTCCACTCCGCACGCTCGACCACCCCAACCAAACCAAGGCAAGTTTACTTTTCAAAACTTATACATATACAAGGATTTTCACTGTTGTGTTTGTAGTTTTCAATTATATCAAATGCTATGTTTATCGAAGTATTGATGCAATTGAGATTGTATAAGTACATATATGCTTGTACCCCTTGAACTGAGATTGAAATGTTTTCTTCGGACAACGACTCTAGCAATAGAGGTCGTAGCGGTCCGTATATATCTATTGACCGGGGAGCGGTGTATTATTATATCGTACCTAGATTGCGAAAACCCGAAGGGTCATTCGGGAAGTATCGTATACTCAAGTAATTATTTTATATCTTCGTAAATACTCAAATTACCTATCTTGGATTAAAAGTTTATTTAAATAAATAATTATTTTATTAATTATTAATACTAAATCTTAAAATATCATTTATTAATTATTGTTCACTATTTTAAAAACAAAGCTAATCCAAGATACCTTTAGTACCTTCAAACTCGAACTTTTTCGAACTCAAAACATTTTTGAAAACCCCCGGTCAGGTTCTGCTTCTTGTATGATTTCAAGAATCATCGGTCGACTGATGTCGAACCACAACTACTCTATTTTCAATCAAAAATCAAGTTTTTAAAAGAAAAAGAAAAAGGGACTCTGGCAGGTGTGGGAACCGTTGACGAACGATTCCCGGGATGTGTAAGCGGCCGTGAGCCAGGCGGTCCATCACTTATTATTCCGGCCCAGGTGTTTCCGAAGGATGATTACGGATGTAGTTTTCATCGAGGGTGATTACGGATGTAGTTTTCACTCGGGGATAGTTACGGATGTAGTTTCTATCCTTCTACCGGTAGAGAAGACCCGCGGATTATTGGACTCGGATGTGGCGACTGATCATCGTCAATCCCTGTCAGGTTTTATGTTTTCTTTAAGTCCCATTCCTCCACTTTGGAAAAATGCTTTGACACTGCATCTTAGGCCTATGTGCCAGTTGCCGATAGTGTCCTATTTAGATGAGAAAGATGTTGACTTTATGCAGTATCTAGAACTGCTAGGTTATTTTGAAAACAAGGGCACGTACTGGTGCACCTTTGAAATTTACCAATAATGACAAGTGATTTTATAACTGATTGATACAACGAGTTTAATGACTGTTATACATATGAAATGTTATATTACTTACCTTATACTTACATTCTTGCTGAGCTATAGTTGCTCACTCTTGCTTGTTTTCAAATTTTACAAACACAACAGCTAAGAGAAATGGCAAGAACCTGTCAGACTGTTCGAAAGCAGGTGACTAGACCCCAGGCTGCAGTTGAGATTCCACCGGTAGGCCCCATTAGCCGGATTGGTTGGCAACTTTTGTTAGTACGTTTTATTTATAAGAATGACCTGTGCAAGGCAGTGTACCGTAACAAACTTTCAAGCCGCCAACTTCGCTTCATATCGAAGTGTTGCTGGTAGCATAAATGCTATTTAATTCGGTCTGTAATAACTCTAAAACTTTTACTTTTGCTTATTCAAATGTATGACGTTTCTGAGACTCTAACCTGTGTGTGTGTGTGTGTGTGCGGTGTGAGTTTATTGTGGGGTCGATGGCTGTTTATTTATATTATGTGCAAGAACAAGTATGTTACTAATGGAAAATGGACCGTGAGCGCCTAGATCCCCGACCCCGGATCTGGGGGCGTCACAGTCTTCAAGGAAATAGCCTCCCTACTTAAAAGCAGAGGCATGGTCTGCCTACATCTCACCCCCACAGACCCTGCTCTGAGCGGGATATACTGGGTATGCTTGGTTTGGTTTGGTTTAGATTGTGTAAGTCCCCTAACCTAACATATCGGACTCGTATCAATTAACGATTAAATACGTAACATGTATCGTTAATTAAATACCCGAAAAATATGAAACTACCCAATAAATAATTCTAAAATTATGGAGCATTTGGGAATATTATAAAATAATATTCTGGAGAGTTTGGTCAATTTTGTTCAACTTTGACTTGGTCAAACGTGGTCAACTGTGGATCCACTATCTCGATTTTCGTGCCCGGACCAAAATTATCAGAAAATTACGAAACTTTTACCATGCATAGAAAATAGCATTTAAGTGACCCATCTCAAGTTTCAAGTCATTCTAGAAAGCTGAAGTATTTTATTTGGATTTAATACGATTAAATCAGGTTTCGGTTCCGAATAAAATATGACTGGTCTTTTCTTGAAATAGATACATCTTTTGACCAATGTTTTGACCTGAATAAATACTTAGAATATATTTCCTAATATGTAAAATATTTTGAGAGTGTAGGAAATATTTTTAAGTATTTAAAATAATTTTCTCTGAAAATGGAATAAATTTAAGACGTGGAAGAAAAATTACTTTAAATATTTCAGGCACGAGATAATAATAAGTGTTAATATTCTACCACTGAATATTAATAATCTTGAGGCTAAAAACATTTTGAGTGCTAAGGGAGAATATTTTTGAATAAAAATTTATCGTTTTTAAATGTAGCACGAGTTCTCTAAAGAATATTAAATCTCGAATATTCTTTATTCGAGCTTTTCGCCTTATCAATGTTGCAACGGAGATCTAAAAAATATCAAACCTTGATATTTCTTTTTCGATCTTATTACCTTAGAGATATATTCCATAAAGTATAATTTCATTTTTAACAATAATGGAATATCTCTTATAAGTAAAAATAGATCTTGTCAGAATTGACTTTTGACTTTTGACGGAATCAATTAAATTAATGATCTAGTGTAGAGGATAACTAAGTGTATTTAAATTTTATGTTAAATCGTACAAATATCAAAATAAATAATATATCGAAGATATTCTTTTAATGAGAAATGAGTATGCATAGAAGCATACTACCAGTGTTGTAGTTTATGTATGTATATTATAATATGTACAAGGGTTGCTTGAATTCTATGAGATAAAATGAAAGACTAAAACAGATGTATCTGGGCTTGGATGAAGGCGGAGAGAGAGGGGGTTTGGTTGGAACTTTGGGGAGGTAAATGAGAGGAGAAGGTTGGCGCATGTTTTGGCAAGGGGTACGAGAAAGCCAAAGATTATTCAGTGTCCACTTGCTCTCCCCGACTTTCTTGGTCATCTCAATTCTCAACTAAACAAGATTTATTATTAATGAATTAAATTTTACTCAAAAACAAATTACTGTACTAAATCTCCTATTAGAATTGTTATTAAAAATTGTTGTATTATAAAAAAAGGAAGAAAAAGTGTTATTGATAATTATCCATTTTATTTATCATAAAATTTAGATATTTATCGAGTAATATTATTTTTAAGTACATGTTTTGAGATATGATATTAAAAAAACTATTTTTAAAATTCTTTTTTTGAACAGGTTTATTTTTAAATTATGAATGATTTTGATTTCTCTAAAATATATTTTTGCTAAAAACGTACTATTGACAACAAAAATATTATAAAGTAGTAGGGGTTTGATTAGGCAAGTTAAGAAATTTTAACAATTCAATCCACTTAAAAGCGGGTGAAAGCCCTATATATCATTTTTAGAAGTGATTGTGTCCAAAATAACACTATGCGCGCGAGGTGACCAAAATAACATTTTGAACACGTATTGGCGGCATGCGAATAGGACTACGCATTTACACAATGCGTGCACTGTGTAAATCCCACTTCTGTAGATTGGACAGTACATGGGTATACGCATGTTGAACATGCGTGGATGCAGATGCGCATGGCCAACATGCGCATGCCAATCACTGTTCATCTCCTTCCACAACCGCGCCGGACGCCATTTTTCGACCAAACTTTGACCACGCCATTGATCCCTTTTCCGGCATCGAGCACTACTATCCTATATACCAAAACACTCGTCTACTCCCCCTCTACAACCCTGTACCCTTCGATTTCCATTTGTTTCGTCGAATTTAAAAGGTCCAAAACCGAATTCTTTTCTCAGATCTGTTTTCCGACGAGCCCGTACACGTCTCTGCAGGGCCAAAAAACAACAAACAAATGGATCAAAATGGAGAGGAAGCTCTGGGGTTCGTTTTGATGCCCTCAAGAGTAGTGGAGGTAGCTGGAGGGGGGAGAACGGATGGAGGAGACGGGGAGGTGATTGAGAGAGTGGGAGAGATGTCGGCTGCGATTTTGAAAAAATGACGTCATATGACGTCATTACGCATCTGGGAAATGCGTTACCCCAGATGCGCAAGTTGAAAATGCGTATCACCAGCTACGCAGACCGCCATTGCGTAGTCTCGTGGTTATTTTGGGCACTGTTCGCGCGAATCGTTATTTTGGGCAGTTGGGTTGTGTTTTTGTGTTATTTTGGTCATTTACTCCTTAAAAGCCGGTTTGCAAATTTTCAGCGCAACCAAACAAAAATGGTGTAATCCAACCTATTTAATGTACTTCGTTTTGGATTAGAGTGATCGAGTCAATGAATACTAGTTTTTAACCATATAAATTATAAAGTATGAGTTATTTTTTTTTTATAGTGTAATATTTATATATATATGGTCTTACTCCACTAAAAACCAAATTAGCCTAGAGACTAGTCCCTGGACAATTTTCGATCACTATTTATTTATAATTATAGAAATCCCTCGTTTGTGCACAGCGATCATTATTTTATATACAACAAATCACTCAAATTTAAATATATACATACATATATATAAGAACAATAAAGAACACCATCACAATATTTTATTTTTCGTAAAAAATGATTTGTTATGATAAGAATCATATATTTTAATAACAATTAAGCTTAACATATCAAATCTAACGAAGAATCTTATCTAAATTTAAGAATCAATTGTTACATAGAATCCACTATAGAATCTTATATACATTTTTGTAACAATAAAATTATGTGTAATCATGTTATATTTGATCCTAATTTTTTAGTAGATTCTATTTTTATTCATAAAAAACCATTTTTTATGTGAAAATTAGAATCTAAAAGCGATTTATGTAAGATTCTACGGTGTTCTTTATTGTTTTTTATATAAGGGTGTTATTCATGGAGTAATGGCCTATATGTATACCATATATCACCATCATCAACGTTATCATCGTTATCTGCCATCACCGTCTTCCACCACCACTTGTCACCACCCATTATCATCACCACTTGTCGCTACTATCGAACAGTTCCCACTATTACAGACCTCCTCCCATCACTTGTCGCCACCATCGACCTTCTGCTACTACAATCGACCACCAATAGCTCATAAGCAAATTTTCTAGTTTACGGAAAACAAAAATTAATGATTTTCTGTGTATAGCATAGTGATTGATGGTGTACGGGTGATTTCTGTAGTTATAAATAGTGATTGATAACTAGCCTGAGACCAGTTTCTAGGTTAATTTGGTTTCTATTTGATCATTAGAATATATATATATATATAATATTATAAATGTTATTTTTAATGTGTTGTTGTAAATTTGAATTTTAAACTTTTGTATATAACAACTTTTAGTACTAAATTCAAATTAACATGTTAGATATTGATTCAAGTGATCGTCAGGATCTGGACTACTGACTAGCTGATCAAGATGGGATGTTGAAGTCATCAGGATTACAGAGGCATCGGTATCAGGATTGACATCAGTATGGAAAGCTGATCAGGATTACTTGAAGATTTACATTAGTCCAGAGATCAAGGAATATTGATTTATCTGTTTCTATTTTATAGGATCGTAGCTATCAGTTATGATATGTATTTTAAATAGTTGTTAATTGATTTGGCATATCTTGTAATTGATAGAGCAATTGTGTAGTATATAAACACAATTTAGGTTTTACATGATTGTAATCGCTTACATGAGAATTCTTGTAACCTAGAAGCTCTTAAGAACTCAGTATTTCTTAAGAGAGTTTTGTAACAGTTTTATATCAGTAATCAATAAAACTGTTGTTATTAATTCTTGTGTTATTAGAAGTCGAAAATCTTATACAATTGTATTCAACCCCCCTTCTACAACTGTAAATCACTAGGCAACAATTGGTATCAGAGCAAATTGATTTATTTTTAATCAAAAACGATCTTAAGATATCGACAAGTAAGTATGAAAGTATTAAGATTCCCATCCTCAAGAAATCTGAATACCCTACATGGAGGGTAAAGATGTTGATGTATCTGGAGGCCACTGATCCTGACTATATTGATAGGATCTATGATGGACCTTATGTGCCTAAGAAACTGGTTTCATTAACAGGGAATGTTCCTGAACACTATGTTCAGAAGACGAAGATAGAATGGACTGTAGAAGAAAAAGATGAGATACTCAAGGATGCTAAGATGAAAAATATTTTGCACAACAGTCTTGATGCTGTTATGTCTAACAGGGTAATAGCATGCAAAACTGCTAAGAAAATTTGGGAAACCTTGGAGACTCAATGTCAAAGAACGGAGTCTATCAAAAAGAATAGGAGATTGAGGATTTGATCAAAGAAGGGTATTTAATCGATTGGATTGTCAGAGAAGTCAAAAAGCACAGGGAAAATGCTGAGAGGAAGGATGGAGGGCGCGCCCTCCATGATGAGGATATGCCCGAAGAAAAGAAGTTTGTCAAAGGAAGCATCCACACACTATCTTTGGAGGACATCACTTGGGGGTTGACAGTAATAATGCTTTGGAACGATATTCTAGGGAAGCAAGGCATAGACCTCTAACTAACGTGAATAGCCTGGAGTTGGAGACCACCTAAGTTGTCTAATGGGGAGTTTGAGGGTATCACTTTCACTGAAGATGGGGCTAGATGGGTGCACCACCCTCATAATAATGCCTTGGTTATGGTTATTCATATTGGCTCTAAGAACGTGCATCTGGTTTTTATAGACAATGGAAGTTCGATGAATATTCGGTATTACAATACATACAAGAATATTTTCTTTAAAAATATGATTTTCGGTATTTAAAATATGCACTCTTTACAAAACAGTTTTTTTTATTTAAAAAAACAAGAAACGCACTAATACAATAATACATGTGAATTATTGATTTAATAATATAGATAATATTTATATTCATATTTAAAATCATGCCCCCATTTTTTTATAAAAGGAGTTTCTCGTCTCAAAATATTATAAACATAAAGAGTACGAAATTTTTATTAATGCATGACATGATTATTATGCAGTTAAAGAATTTTAAAATAAAAGAATTAAATGAGAGAGCTTATCTTTGATTGTGCCAAATGGATTCAAAAGATTTGTTGTGGTCTGTTTTGTCTTGATGCTTTTGTGCTTAGTAATAGCCACTGGTCCCAGCAACATCACCTTTGTTCAGTTTTACTTCAAGGCTCTTAAACATATTCATGTACCTTGAATGATGAGGAACAGAAGTGAAAAAGATTTATATATGTTATTTAATAATTTATATGTATTTAGTTTATAAAGAATTAAAATTAATTGGTTATATGTTTTATATGTGGGGTAAGTAGTTTATTAATTATCTAGTAGGTTATATATAATAAGCCCCATTGTTATCGGGACTTAGTCCATTAGGTTATTTATTATATATAATAAGTTCAATTGTTATCGGGCCTTAGTCCATTAGGTTATTTAATTAGGGTTCCTATTTTCTATATAAGCAAGTAATCCCCACATTATTACTTAGACTTGATTTTGAGATATATTGAATTATCGAATTGGGTCTCTTTTCTCCCTTCTACGGTTAGGAAACCTTGGGGTAGTGGGTGTTCTGTGGTTCATCCACCCAAATTCTATCTTGTTCTTGTTTTTATATCATAATCCATCTTTTTACTAGTTGTCCTACATCAAATGGTATTAAGCGCTTAGGTTTCTCCATCGATTTCTAAATTGTTGGGAAATCTGGGTTTTTTGAGAGAGGGGAAAAAATAGTACTGTTCATTGGGGTACTATTCACTATCGTAGCTACTGTTCACTGCCGGAAAGGTCACTATTCATCGCCGGAAAAATTGTTCACTGTCTGAGTACTATTCATCCCCTGAAATTGCTATTCACAACAGAGGTAAAAGACAAATCTGGAGAAGCAGGGAAAAAATAAAGAGGCGGCTGCTAAAAAAAGAAGGGTAACCCTAATTCTATTCTTTATATATTGTGTGAAACTATTGTTAGGGACCTCAAAATTTCTAAAAATTGCAAACTAGTCCCTGGAGATTCGGGAAAGTTTAAATCAGTCCCTGAAGTTTTTTGAATTACAAAACAGTTCTTGAGTTTTGCAGAACCTTTCAAATCAGTCCCGAACTTCAAAAGTTTGACAGTTTAATTAACCACTGAAGTTTATGATCATTGACATTCCAGCCCTTGCTACTTCTGTATTTTGATTTCAGCCCTTGAACTCCAGAATTTATCACGATCATCCCTCTTTATCCTTGTTTAAGCCATGTCTGCTCACATCAAGCGTCAAATTGATAGTGTGAAAGAAAAAATTTATTTTCTTGAGCGTGAACGTGATAAGTTTCACTACGAAGTCCTTTTACTTTTACTATTTTTTTATCTTCTGGCCATGTGAATCAACCTTCAATACTTGTATCACTATTTGCAGTAAATAGCCATATGTTATTTTTTTGATGTAATCACATGTACTCGCATCAAGTTTTAGATTTTCATAACCTTGGTCTTGGCAGCCCTCACTTAATTATGTCAAACACAATTTTATTAATAATAGGTTGTCTTCGATTTCGTATATTCTTGACCACCTCTTCTTTCGTGTAGTAATCGACTTTTTAATAAAAAAATTTAGTAATTCATCTTTTCCTTAAGATGATAATCTTAATCAGGAAATTCCCTGCTAGCGTCAATTTGTTGACGGAGGAATTTGATAACAACAAAGTTTGAGTTTCGTCACCGGAATCAATCTTAATCACGATTGAGAGAGTTTTTTGGTGGTGGCTCGTAGAGCGCTTCGTTTCCATCTCCCCCAATGTGCCTACGTACCCCTATATTTATAGGGGATCAAGCCCACGTAGTTCTTGGAGAGCAAGAAACCCAAATGGGCTGGGATTGACGGTTTAGCTTCCGGAATGTTCCACTATGAGACCTAACCACTAAGGCCCAAGACCCATCCATGATCTCAAAACTACACGGATAAAGAAACTTCCACCATCGAGGACTAGTCCTTTCCGCTACCAGCTATTTCCTGATTTCATGGGCGTAGGTATAGTCATGGTTTATCCCAAGTATGGAGAGCATCCTTGTCCCCCGAATGAGAAGCACCCACCAGATAGCAGGACAAGTGATCCAGAGCTTTTGCCTGTAAAATGCAGGATTAACCCGAAGTTTTCCAATGAGGACGCACCCATTGATAACAGGAACAGAGCTCCAAAGCACAAACCAAGAATCTCCCTACTTTCTCAGTGAGGGCGCGCTCACTGAATGCAGGAGAGGGACTTCAACACCTAGTAATACCCCTGGAGGCCTTGTACGATGGACATCCACCTCCTGTTATACTCCAGGAGGAAATTCTTAAATCGCCAGGAAAATTCCTGGAGATCTTCGACATGATAATCTACGAACTTTCTTATTTGAGGGCGCATCCTTAGACTGAGGACACGCTCTAAGAGGGATGGCCTGACATGTGAAGGAATTTACGGATAAGCGGAAGCATGATATAACAATTAATCCGTAAAAACCATGTATCGCACATATAGAAAAGCATATAAAAATTAGAGAACGGAGGAATCGTAACCATACCTTGAAAATCGAAGTTTTATAATCGATGGTTGCTAGCAGTTGCTTCTCAGAGTGTGAAGCACTCTACCGGTATCCACCAAGATTGATCCTTCGATGAAGCTTTTTATAAAACCAAGCTTTTATAAAAATGGAGTTTTTGGGAGAGAGAGAGAGATGGAGGCTAGCTCATTTCTTAGGTTTTTCACCAAAAACAAAAGTGTGTTTAGAATGAACTATCTCATTCTATTTATAGGGCTCTCTTAGGGTTTTTAATAATATATCTTTATATATATATTAGCCCCACATTTTATCTTATAAATGCTTTAATAATAATTAAAACTATTTTAATCATTATTTCTTTTCTAAACTATTTAGAAAATAATTCTCTCCCAAATACCTTCATCAATAAATTAATCTTTTTATGGTGTGACCCTGTAGGTTCAATATTAAGCTGGTAGTAGAAATAAATAATAATAAACTTTTTATTTATTATTTATATGAATTCTAATAATTCATTAAATATAATTAACTGATTAATTATATTTATTCTACATCGTGAGTGATGCTTCTCAACATATCGTGACTATCCGGATAATATGAATTCACTGCTTAGAATACCAAGAACCTGTCAGTGACTAATTACCCTACAATCAATTCCTTCTACCCTTACAATATCCTGATTAAATACAAGGCATGGATCTCGTGTCAAGCCTATCAAATTTAATCATATGATTTCTTATTCATAATGCAAAATTCATATTAATGCAAATTAGAAACACCTTTATAATTTCATTCACTCTGGCCAGAGATTCCAGAACTCACATACTAAGAATAACATAGGATATTCACTTCCTTACTGGAAGGGGTAGATCCTTTATTGATCATTAACTATCTCCATACACAAATCCCTATGCCCAGAATAGACCTAATGAATGTCCTTGAGACTAAGGACTAAACCAAAGCACAGTTCATTATATACAAGATTACTCTAACGATCTCAAGTCTAAGGACACTTGTACAACTATCACTCAGTGAACAACTATCGACGCGTGAGTAAACTCCATTAGTTGTTCAACTTATCGAGTCATGTTCAGTGAACTTATTCCCTAATAAGCACCTACATACTAGCTATAGTGTCACTACACAAATGCCTATGAGAATAGACATCCTCCTGAAAGGAGCAAGCATAGTATGTACCAATCTTTGCGGATTCACTAACTTCCGATTAGTTATCCTATGATCAGGAACTGTTTAAGTCTAGAGTTCTCATCTTCTAGATCTCACTACTATAATCTCATTATAATTCTAGAAGCTTTACTATAAACTATGGAACATCTTATTTAAAACACTTTAAATAGATAAAGCCCGTAATAAAAACAAATAAGTCTTTTATTAATATTAATGAAATCAAATAAGAGTACAAGAAAGTTCTTCCTAAATCATCATACATGATTGGATTCTAGGACAAACTCTTTCAATCTCCCACTTGTACTAAAGCCAATCACTCTGGTATCTAATACCCATTCACTCATTATGACGATCGAAGTGAATCTAAGATAGCGGCTTAGTGAGTGGGTCTGCTATGTTGTTATGTGTGTCAACTCTCTCAATGTTAACATCTCTACTTTCAATGATCTCCATAATCAAAAGAAAGTGCCACAAAACAGTTTTGAAGCGTCACTTGCATCTATAAACTCTACTTCCGCTGTTGAGTCAACCGTTGTAGGTTGTTTCGAACTCTTCCAACTAATCGCTCCACCCTTTAGAGTAAACACGTACCCTAACATGGATTTGCTATCATCACTTTCTGATTGAAAACTAGAGTCAGTATAACCTTCTATTTTCAACTCGGATCCACCAAAAAACAAGAAAAATATCCTTAGTCCTTCGTAAGTACTTAAGGATGTTCTTCACTGCTTTCCAGCGGTCTTCACCTGGATCGGACTAATATCTGCTCGTCACACTAATTGAATGAGCAACATCAGGCCTAGTACATAACATCGCGTACATGATAGATCCTATTGTTGAAGCATAAGGAATCTTACTCATACGCTCTCTTTCTTCAGGTGTCTTAGGAGACATTTTCTCGGAAAGGGATACTCCATGGCTCATCGGTATGAGACCTCTCTTGGAGTTTTCCATGCTAAACCTTTTAAGCACTTTCTCGATGTATATACCATGGGTAAGACCTATCATTCTTCTAGATCTATCTCTTTAGATCTTCATACCGAGAATGTAGGATGCTTCTCCCAAGTCCTTCACAGTGAAGTTCTTTGATAACCACACTTTGACTGATTGCAGCATCGGTATGTCATTTCCTATAAGAATTATGTCATCCACATACGGTACAAGAAATGCTACCACGCTCCCACAAACCTTCTTGCAGACACATGGTTCATCTATGTTCTTGATAAAATCAAACTCTTTGATTTTCTCATTAAAATAGATGTTCCATCTACGAAAAGCTTGCTTCAATCCATATATGGATCACAAGAAAAATCCGAATTGATTGAGTCGGGCTTCATGCAAAAAGTTTCATCAAAGTCAATTCCTTGCCTTTGTCTTAATTCTTTTGCCATGATCCTGGCCTTATAGGTCTCCACCTGGCCATCTACTCCAATCTTTCTTTTGTATACCTTTTAGCACCCAATAAGTCTAACGTCCTCAAGTGCTTCCATACTTGGTTGACATACATAGAATCCATTTCGGATTTCATGGCACTCTGCCATTTCTCAGTCAACACTATGTCACATAAGGTTGTTTAGTTTGAACAAGTGTTTCCTCGATCTTGAACCGTAGTAGTTTGTGTTTCATGAACCTTTTTAAGTCCAATATTGCTCCCACTGTTCCCTTCAAGGATAAACTATTTTTCTAAGAAGGTAGCATGTCTGGAGACAAACACCCTATGATCGGTGTAAAAGTGATACCCTAAAGTCTCTTTAGGATATCCCACAAACCTACATTTTATGGATCGAGATTCCTGCTTATCAGGGTCAACTTTCTTGACATAAGCTGGACATCCCCAAATCTTAACGTGTTTAAGACTCGGTTTCCTTTCTTTCCATATCTCATATGAAGTTTGAGGAACAGATTTGGAAGACATCTTATTCAGTAAATATGCTGAGGTTCCCAATGCATAACCCCAAAGTGATACTGGAAGATCTGCATAGCTCATCATGAATCGAACCATGTCTAACAAAGTTCGATTTCTCCTTTTATTAGTATGTTCAATTTGTAGTAAATCATGCTCTACTTCACATACATACAGGAAATTATTTAAAATACCACTACCATAAAGAACATTATCTCTAAGAATTGAACATTTATTATTCTGAATAATAAACGAAAATCCAGCCAAGTCTAACATAGGAATAGAAATAATATTCCTCACAATCGAGGGAACAAAATAACAATTATTTAAAAACAATAGTCTTGTCCGTAGGCATATGTAAATCAAGTGATCCTACAGATTCAACAGCAACTCTTGCTCCATTTCCCATCCGTAGAATCACCTCCTCTTCCTCAAGAGTCCTACTTCTCCTTAGTCCCTGCAACGAATTGCAAATGTGAGAACCATAGGCAGTATCTAATACCCAAGTAGACATTTGATTTAATGACATATTCATTTCAATCATGAACATACTTGAACCAGAAGCGGTAGTCTCACTACCCTTCTTCATCTTCAATTTTGTAAAGTAAACCTTGCAGTTCCTCTTCCAGTGCCCCACCTCATTACAGTGGAAGCAAACAGTTTTGCTCTTAGGGTCTTCAACTTTTGGTGGAATCGGCTGTTTCTCACCTACTTTCTTCTTCTTGGGAGGGTTCCTCTTCCTTTTCTTAGGATTGGAACCTTCACCAATTAGAAGAACAGAACTCTTCTTAGAGGGAAAATTTGATTCCGCATTTTTCAACATGTTGTGGAGTTCAGCCAGGCTGACGTCCAGCTTATTCATGTGAAAGTTCACAACAAACTGCGAAAACGAATCTGCGAGTGATTGCAAGACCAAGTCTTGACTTAGCTCCCTATCCATGACAAAACCAAGTTGTCCAAGACGTTCAATCAAATTGATCATCTTAAGTACATGGTCATTCAGAGATTATCCCTCTGACATCCTACAGCGGAACAGCTCCTTCGATATCTCATATCGAGCTGTCCTCCCTGCCATATCATACAACTCCTGTAGATGCTCTAGGATAGTGTGAGCATCCATAAGCTCATGTTACTTCTGTAGCTCAACGTTCATGGAAGCTAGCATGATACATTGAGCAACATTAGCATCATCTATCCACTTACGATACACAACATGTTCATCATAATGTGCATCGTCAGCAGGTTCAGCAGGCTTAGGTGAGTCAAGCACATATTCTAGCTTCTCAACCCTGAGAACAATTCTCAAGTTTCGAAGCCAGTCAGCATAATTCGGACCAGTCAATTTGTGAGCATCTAGTATGCTCCGGAGTGATAGTGTAGAAGACATAATGTATATAGTATATCTGTAAATGATAAACACATAACAACACTTGGCAAATATTCAATTTCATTTCAAAACACTATATGAATCAGGTCTTTATTCATAAGTGGCTCCCACTAGTTTATCTAATTTATACAACCCCCTAAGTGAATAAATAATCATTCGTAATGCTAGTGGGAAAAGGGATCCTACATTCCATCACACAACCTCGGTTGTAGCACGAAACGCTATGTGATGTTCAATAGGTAGACAACTCTTGTCAATTACATCTCATGTTATTCCCTAATAAAACTTTAGCCTCTTGAATAATTGAGTCACGGCTATAGCACGACAAACTTAATATTCTAAGTCAAGTATAACCCAACATTTCGTACAATTGAATCAGTCTCCAACGGCCCACGGCTGTAGCACATAACGACCATTAGATTCTAATTCATTGTACACATCTCTATGTAATAGACAAGTATTTCTAATTTCGAAATCAAAGCCCTTGGCTGTAGCACGAAATGACAATGATTTAAAAATGAGAACTACTTTCTACCATGTTGGAAGGCTATGACCGACACAAGCCCGTTGTGTTATTGGCCAATTACTACTTGATATTATTAAGAGGGATTTTATTAAAAGGTTTATAATTATATATATTTATAGACAAAATTTCAAATAAATGTTTCTATAACGTATCATAATTACTAACCAATTAATTAATAATAAAAACTGTTTTAATCATTTAAATTATTTCTAAACCTTTTAGAAAATAAATCTTTATGTTATTAACTAATAATTAAAACTCATTTAATCATTAATTCTATTTCTAAACTCTTTAGAAAATTAATCTCTCCCTTAATATAATTTCATAAATTAAATAAATAATTAATAATATTAAGATCACATCTTAATTATTTTAAAATAAATTAAATGTCACTTAATCAATTAATAAAATTGCTAACTAATTATTTCTTTCATAAATAAATAATTATCAGCCATTATTAATTAAATAATATTATTTAACAATCATAATCATATTATAAAGAGATTCTTTTCTTCAATTAAATATTTCAAATCAATAATCGATAATCGGATGATTCCCAGATCGGGAGGAGCATTGTCAAGAGGTGTCACTTAATACCCCTTTCTTACAGATCAAAATCTGTTTTTGACAGAATCATCCTTTCTCTCAATATTGAAAATTCATATTTAATTACGTGTTTCAAAAACACGAGAATTTCATGATTGTATTCATAATGATATGGGCTAAAAGTAAGCCTTAAAGACACATTTAATGTGGCATTAAATGGACTCAATATGGTCAAAACGTGGGGCCCACCAGATGGGCCCAAACCCTAATTATAATATTAATTTCGTAATTAATATTAGGGGCAATAAACAGCTCAGCAAATAAGAGTCAAACAAGGATATAACTCTTACCTGACTTAGCCTCCAAGATACATATCTCAACATGGAAACTGATTCCTAAAAGGAATAGATCCAGAACCTTCCTTGAGGCGGTGGCTTGCCCACCAAATCTCCTATTCCTACCATAATTCTTAGGCTCCTCAGCCTATATAAGGGTCTGACCCCTCATTCTCAGAACTACGTTTTTGGCTTGATCTTTGATATTCATCAAAGTACGTAGGCATCTTGTGAATCAGCCACGAGCACGAGAGCAGCCATTAAAGCACGAAGCTCACGCACCCTAGCATTAAATACACAAACCCTAGCCGCAATATTCATAACCTAGTTTTTATTCCATAACATTTGGCGCCGTCTGTGGGAAAAGGACATCAACCATGGTTCAAACACGGAGAACAACGTTGACTACCACCGATCCTATTCCTCTCAGCTCTGCTCCGCCCACCACGGATTCGGTGCCCCCAATGACCGGGACGATCGTTCAACATCAAGTTTCTCAACCCCTAGGGACGACTTCCCATGTTGAGAGTACGTTACCTCCAATCGTCCACACAAATCCAGGGACTAATCCCCTTCAGATGGTGGTTTCTCCCTTGATTGTAGATCCCAACAACCCTCCACAAGGGGTCCAGATCCACACTACGGATCTCCCCGTGAATACCAACCCGATGTATGGGCTGCCTAACTACCCTCCTATTCAAGGAGCTGGATCAAGTGGTCATGCCCTGCATATCCGAGATCGAGAGTATCGTGACTACTCTGGTCCCTATACTGATGAATCGTCTTCTGATGATGATTATCGTGAAGAAGCCCCAAGAAGGCGACGTGCTAGCTGAGAACCCCGGAGGAGTCATCAAACTATCTATGATGGACCCCCGTCGACAACTGCGGAAAGGATCAAGGCTCATGAAGCCGAGATCTTAAGATTAAAGGAAGATATGGCAAGAGAACAAGCTAGGTTAAATCAGACTCAACCTCCTCCAACATCAGGACCGATCCCCTTTATAGATCTGGAGAGGCCTTCAAGAAGGCAAAAAAGGGCTGATGCCCCAACTGGAAAAACAACGAGGGTGGAAACCCCCAAGAGCAACCCCAAGGATCTGATGCCACTTGGGGATCCTGATGATCCCACACCCCCGTTTACTGAGGAGGTGATGAATGCTCGTATCTCAAAGAAGTTTAAGATGCCGACAATTAAAGCTTATGATGGAACAGGTGATCCCGCAAACCACGTTAGGACATTCTCAAATGCACTGCTGTTGCAGCCTGCAAGTGACGCTTTGAAGTGTAGGGCGTTCCCTCAAACCCTGTCGGGTATGGCTCAAAGATGGTACAACCGGCTGCCTGCAAACTCAATTGGCTCTTTCAAGGAGTTAAGCGCTACCTTTGTTAGTCAGTTTATCAGCGGGAAGGTGCATGAGAAAAGCTCTGCATCCCTTATGTATGTGGTACAGGGGAAGAATGAAAATCTGAGAGATTACTTGAAGAGGTTCACTAAGGAGACGTTGAACATCACTGATTTGGAGAATAAGGTGGCAATGGTGGCCCTAGAGCATGGCACCACCGACTTATACTTTAAAAGGTCATTGTCAAAGCATCCTCCCGAAAATATGGCTGAGCTCCAGCGAAGGGCTGATAAGTATATCAAGGCTGAGGATAGTACCAAGATGGAGGTCACAGTGAATAATGGTAAGGGTAACAGTGATACGAAGAAGCGAAAGCAAGAGCAGGAGTACGATGCTAGGGACAAGTATCCCCGGACTAGCAAGGACTCCGACTCATCACCAAAGAAGAATTTTGGGCTGAGATTCTCTGATTATGCAAGGTTGAATGCTCCCACGAGTCAAATCTTGTTAGAGATCGAAAAGGATAAGGACTTTCGATGGCCGAAGCCACTTAGGGGTGACCCCGCAAAAAGAGACAAGGATCATTACTGCAGGTTCCACCGAGATGTGGGGCATGATACGGATGATTGTAGGCAGTTGAAAGATGAGATTAAGTTCTTAATTCGTAAAGGAAAATTGAACAAATTCACCAAAGGTGAAGATCGTGGAACCCGAAGGAGAGACTATGATAGGAGAGACAATGACAGAAGGGATAACGATCAAGATCGTAACCCACAGCCTCGAGGGCTAGTTATCAACATGATTTGGGGAGGCCTGACAGCGGCCGGTACAACTCAAAACTCTCGAAAGGCGTATGCCAGAGAGGTGATGCACATTGTGGGAGAGGCCCCGAAACGTGCTAGGACCGAAATAGTGATTGGTTTCGATGATTCTGATCTTGAAGGGGTGAAGTTCCCCCATGACGACCCGTTGGTCATAACCCCTGTGATTGGGAATTCGGAAGTAAAACGAGTCTTGATAGACAATGGAGCTTCTGTTGATATTTTGTTTCATGATGCTTTTGTAAAGATGGGATACACTGATTCTCAGTTGACCCCGACCAACATGCCCATCTACGGATTCAATGGAGTTGAGTCCAAGGCCGAGGGTACTATTCAGTTGCCCATGACCATTGGACAAGAACCTAAGGAAGCTACTCAGATGTTGAATTTTCTGGTAATCAAGACAGCCTCGACCTATAATGCAATCCTGGGAAGGACTGGACTTCATGCGTTCAAGGCTGTTGCCTCCACTTACCACATGAAAATTAAGTTTCCAACCCGGAATGGGGTCGGAGAACAAAAAGGCGATCAGAAGATGGCAAGAAGTTGTTATGTATCTGCATTGAGAGCTGATGGAGTCGGGGGGCAGGTACTCCCAATTGAAGACATGGATGTTCCGTGGTGACGATGAACACCGAGGAAAGCCAGCAGAGGATTTGATCCCTATTCCTCTAGAGATGGGCGACCCTGAGAAGGTTACCTATATAGGAGCTTCTCTACAGGAACCTCTTAAGGGAGAGTTGATAGCATTCTTACAAGAGAATAGTGATGTGTTTGCTTGGACAGCTGTCGACATGCCAGGGATTGATCCCCAACTCATAACTCATAAACTGAATGTTGATCCCAAACGGAAGACAATAAAGCAGAAAAAGAGGAACTTTGCTCCTGAGAGGCAGGAGGCCATTAAGCAAGAAGTTGACAAGCTTTTGGAAGCTGGTTTCATTGAAGAGATTCAGTTCCCCGAATGGTTGGCTAATCCCGTCATGGTCAAGAAAGCAAATGGAAAATGGAGAATGTGTATCGACTTCCCTGATTTAAATGACGCATGCCCAAAGGATTGCTTACCTCTGCCAAGGATTGACACCCTGATAGATGCCACAGCTGGGCATGAGATGTTGAGTTTCATGGATGGTTTCAGTGGTTATAATCAGATTAAGATGTACAAGGATGACATCCCAAAGGTATCTTTTGTAACTGACTTTGGTGTTTTCTGTTATCTTGTTATGGCTTTTGGTCTAAAGAATGTAGGAGCTACCTACCAACGATTGGTGAATAAGATATTCGCCCATCTGATTGGAAAAACCATGGAGGTCTATGTTGATGACATGTTAGTCAAGAGCCTACTCAAGGCTGACCATATCAAGCACCTCAGAGAGGCATTCGAAGTGCTGAGGCACCACAAGATGATGTTGAATCTAGCCAAGTGTGCTTTTGGTGTTGGATCAGGAAAATTTTTGGGATTGATGGTTTCCAAGAGAGGCATAGAAGCCAACCCGGACAAGATCAAGGTAATTCTGGATATGGAGCCACCCCGCTCTATACGGGATGTACAAAAGCTAACTGGTCGAGTTGCGGCCCTAGGGAGATTCATCTCCAAGTCTGGTGACAAGTGTTTGCCTTTCTTTCAGGCATTGAAGAAGGTGAAAAACTTTGAGTGGACCATAGAGAGCCAAGAGGCCTTTGAACAGTTGAAGAAATACATGACTGAAGCCCCGTTGTTGGCCAAACCTAGTCCTAGGGAGACTCTTTATCTATACCTGGCGGTATCTGAACAAACATTGAGTGTTGTTCTTGTTCGAGAAGAGAAGAAGGTTCAGAAACCCATCTATTATGTGAGCAAGGTGTTGCATGTGGCTGAGTTGAATTACGTACTCTCCCATTGAGAAGTTTGCCTTGGCATTAATAACAGCCTCGAGGAAGCTACGCCCGTACTTCCAGGCACACAAGATCGAAGTCTTGACAGACCAGCAGTTGAGAAGCATATTGCATAGCCCGAAAGCTAGTGGAAGATTGATCAAATGGGCAATTGAGCTCGGAGAGTTTGACATAACGTACAAGCCTCGGGCAGCCATTAAGGCTCAAGCATTGGCTGACTTCCTGGTTGAATGTACCATTAGCAACCAAGAAGTCGGGGGGCAGGAGATAGTACCTAACCAAGAATGTGAAAATAAAGATGAAGAACTTGTACCTGATCTGAAGGAGTATTGGGTGCTCTATTTTGATGGAGCATCAAAAACAAAATCCAGTGGTGCAGGTTTAGTTTTGCAAAGCCCCGATGGGTTCAAAGTCGAATGTGCTTTGAAGTTGGACTTTTTGACAACCAACAATGAAGCTGAGTATGAAGCCTTGATAGCCGGTTTAGGCTTGGCCAGAATTATGAGGGTCAAGAATCTCAAAGTCTGTGGGGATTCAAGATTGGTAGTCTCGCAAGTGAACGGTGAATTTGAGGCCAAGAATGAAACTATGGCAAAATATTTGCAAATTGTGAAAGCTATCATGACTCAATTTGAAGAATGCTATGTGGAGCACATTCCAAGAGAAGAGAACGTTAAGGCCGATGCCCTCTCTAAGTTCACTTCTTCTGAGATAGAAAATTATGCAGGGAGTGTTTACTTTCAGGTCTTGAAGGCCCCGACTGTCAACTCTAAGTTGGTAGCACCAATTGATGTAGGAAGCTGTTGGATAGATCCTATCAAAGCTCACCTTGAAACAGGTTGGCTCCCTGACAATGCCTTGGAGGCACGAAAGCTGTCAGTAAAAGCATTGAGATATGCCTTGATTGAAGGCATCCTATACAAAAGATCGTTTGTCGTCCCCTACTTGAAGTGCTTGAGGCCCCAAAAGGCAAGAGAAGTCTTGGAGGAAGTTCATGAAGGGATATGTGGGCAGCACTTGGGGGGCGGGGCCCTGGTTCACAAAATAACTCATCTGGGATTCTATTGGCCAGAGATGTTGGCCGATGCACAGAATTATGTCAAGAGGTGTGATAGGTGCCAGAAGCACGCTCCGATTGTAAGGCAGCCGCCTGAGATGTTAACATCAGTCAATTCTCCCATCCCGTTTGCAATGTGGGGGATGGACATACTTGGTCCTTTCCCTATGGCTTCAGCATAAAGGAAGTTTCTGATAGTAGCCATTGACTACTTCACCAAGTGGATCGAAGCTAAGCCTCTAGCCAAGATAACCACCAAACAAGTTGCCCAGTTCTTTTGGGAGAACATAATTTGTAGGTATGGAATCCCACAAATCCTTGTGACAGATAATTGGACGCAGTTTAACAATGAGGAGTTCAAGAAGTACTGTGAGGAAAACGCTATTGAGCTTCGATTTACTTCAGTAGCACACCCGCAAGCTAATGGACAGGCCGAGGTATCCAATCGAATCATCCTTGATGGACTAAATAAAAGGGTTAAACGCTCAAGGAATACCTGGGTGGATGAGTTGTTGCCTATACTCTGGGCTTATCACACTACTTGTAATGTAACCACCGGAGCAACCCCGTTTCTGCTGGCTTATGGAGCCGAGGCAGTTGTGCCACTAGAGATTATGCATGTGTCACCTCGAGTTGAGGCATTTGAACCACAGACTAATGAAGAGGGCATGAGACTCGCCCTAGACCTGATTGATGAAGTCAGGGACGAGGCAAATGCTAGAAATGTGGAGCATCAAAAGAAAGCATCCTTTTATTACAACCATAGGGTTAAGGAAAGGTTCTTCCAGCAAGGTGACTTAGTTCTAAGGAAGATCGAGGCTTCTGGAGTTGTCCAGAAGGGAAAATTATCCCCTAACTGGGAAGGGCTGTATCGAGTCAAGAAGACGTTGGGACGAGGATCATACAAGTTGGAGACCTTGAACGGGGTTGAGGTGCCCCGTACTTGGCATGCCTTGAACCTCAAGATTTATTATGTTTAAGCCATCCTAATAAGGACTTAGCTTTTATCTATCTGTTAAGAGGAGTAGAAATGAGGTTCTATGAAATCATTCCAGGGCCTAGTGCCCCGAGTAGGACAGTAATAAGATATGTATGGGTTAAACCCCATTCTGAGTTATTAATGTAAACTTGTTTTCCGTTATATGATTCTATGTTTTATTTATGTACCAAGCACCTGTTGAGTGTAAGTCTGGAAAGACCAAGTACCGAAAATGAATGAGCATACGAATAAGGAAAACAAAGACATAAATAAAACGCCCCGAAGGGCCATGATTTGAGTTAAGTTACAACACAGCAAGATAAAGTTCAAGTCCCGAAGGATGCTGAATAAAAGATGATAAAAGTACAAAGCCGCATGCGGCTAATAAGGCCATGCAAGGCCGTTCCCCTCTATTCCTCGTCTGATTCTTCTTCTGAGCCATCCTCATCTGAGTCCTCCTCCCCGGAACCATCATCAGTCTCGGTCACCACCATCGGCTGAACTGTAGCAACTTCAGTCTCTTCTTCTTCAGAGGATGAATCAGAAGAAGAACTGCCCTCGTTTCGGATCAATCTCTTGCCAGGGATTGGTTGTCGAACCACTCCAACTTTCCTTGCGGGTGGGGGTTTCTTTCCACGAGAACCAGAAGAGGATGAGTCCTGGCTAGCAACTGGGACAGCTCCCTTAGAGTTGGATCCAGAACGTCGATGACTACCCTTGGAGCCAGATCCTGATGTCTGAGGAACAACTTTAGTTCCCGAACCAGAAGCTAGGTTAGCCGGGTTGACACCCCAGTTAGGGCAAGGAAAATCAGCCGGATTGACAACAGAAGGATGCCTCTGACTCACAGCATTGACGGCTTTATCCCAACCAACAGACATGTTGAAGGGACGTATCTCATCGTCATGGTCATCGATGAACTTAAGAAAATCTTGGGACCTATGATAAGCCTGGATCACCTTCTCAGCATCGGATGCCTTCTTTCTGGCTAGAGAGGAAAGTTGTTTACGGGTGGATGCAGCATCAGCTTCAGCACAAACGACTTGGGAGTGTAGATCTTCCATTTCTTCCTTGAGCCTTGCTGAGTCATTCTTCAAGCTAATGTTTTCATCCCTAAAAGCCCGGCCTTGACTTGAGACAGTTTGAAAGTAGGCATTGGCCTGTAATAAAGAAATGGGTGAGCTACAAGAAATATACCAAATCTAAATCAATAACAGAATCGAACTTAACAGAGAGAAGTCCATACCTGATACAAGGCCTGAGCACCCATAAGCTGTGAATCATCCATTTTGTCGCCCGCGTGCATAGTCACTTGGTCAGGAGGAGTGATGGAAAACTTAGACCAGGATAGAGCCAGATCAGGGCTCCCCAGAACTGAGTCTTGCTCGCATATCCCCCAAGAAGGGATGAAAGGAGTCCTGACATCCCCATCAGCGTTCCGAGATCGTTTCCCACCTTGGGTGCAGCGCTCCAAGAAAGTAGGGATATGAGGCTTAGTGGGATTCAGTAATTCCGTAGCCTTCTTCTTCATCCTCTTGGTCACGGTCGGCTGGTTCTAAGGACAACTATCAATCTCCTCGGTGGCTGAAATACAAAGAGAAAAACATCGGGATAAGAACAAACAGAGTTCATAATAAGTTCAAGTAAGAAAATTACCCTCAACGGAAAGAAAGCTAAGGCTAGCCTCAATAAGGTTCTTTTCATTCAGAAAAATTTTATAGTGTGTACAACCGTCGTCGGCAAGAAGCTTATCTCGATCCAGTAATTCTGAGTCATCAAGGTCACACACGAAGTGTTTACTATCTTCCATGAATCTGAATCTCTTCACAAAGAAGTTGCCCCAGTCACCGCCTTTCCATTCAAGAACTACAAACTCCCTTTCCCAGAAATGCTGAGAATTTGGAAAGGAGAAGGGATTCACCATGTGTGGGATTTTAGCTCGGTGCTTGAGGCTAACCCATCCTTTCTTATGGTCAGAAGAGTTAGTGGCCCCAAAGATACTTCGAAACATTGTAGTAGTCGGTAGAATCCCCAATTGACGACATCTTATTAAAAAATAGAGATATACCTCCAAGCGTTGGGATACAACTGACAAGGATGGATCTGATACTCCGCCAGCAATCTAATGATAAAGTTATCAACCTGGAATCTGAGCCCAGCGTCAAGGGCACCCCAGTGAACACAAATCCTCTCAGGATGCCAGTTGCAGGTCCTGTCTGATGGGTTTGGAAGACGAACTTTGATAGCACTTGGAAAATGATATGTGTCTCTTATCTCTTGGACATCTTTTTCCTTCAACTTACTGGGACTGTTAAAAGCATCTAAGCTAGCACAGTTTGGGAATGTGTCCCTCATGATGTTTAGAAGATCTAGTAAGGATTCAAATCTATGTTCAACATATGAAAGAGGTTTGATTTCTTCTTTACCTTTAGCTGTTCTCATCTTACTCCTCTTCGACATAGCTTCCATCATAGAGACAGGGGGAGCCATTGAGCGATCACCTTCCGACATCTTGATCTTGAAGTTGGAACTTGATCTTGAATCTGAAACTTGATCTAGAAGCTTGAACTTGATCTCGCAACTTGAAAGCCAGAGAACTTGAGAATTCGAAAGCTCTGAAATGAAGAAGTGAATCGAAATGAAGGCTACTTTTACTCTTTTATAGAAAATGCATGACCTGCTACATCAGGTTGAATCTCAGCTTGGTTCGCATTTACAGGTCATCTATCGTTTATAGATGAAATAAAGGACAGAAACTATCCACGTTTTACAGAAATAATCGTTATAATTCATATATGCTAGAAGAGAAATAGCAGATATAATCGCTGGAGCTGCAAAATAAGTGACTTCTGAAAAGCTAAATACGCTTAAGGAGTTAATTAAGGAGATCAACCATAATCACAAGATTAGCAGTGCTAATCATAAGTTAAGGAGTAATATCATCAGAAGTCACGAAGGACCAAACTGATGACTTAAGATCAAGATCAAGATTCTTGATCCTTAAGATAATGAAGTCACGAATGACCAAGATAGTAACTTGAGATCAAGATCAAGATTCTTGATCCTCAAGACCACGGAGGGTTTTCACGTCCGAATCGCCTAGCTAACCGAGAGGCAATCGACTATGGCGCACGGGCACCACGGCCGACCACCTCCCGGCCGACCACGGCGCACGGGGCACTACGGCCGACCACCTTGCAGCCGACCACCTCTTCCGGAGGAGCTTCGGCCGATCACCTCCTGGCCGGTCACCTCGTGGCCGATCACCTCGGATCAAGGCCATTCGACCGATCAGGTGCTAGCCGACCACGAGCTAGCCCTTGATCCGGCCAATCACGGGTTAGTTCGTGGTCCTAAATCCTGACTTTTTCAGCGGACCTCGGATAGTTTTCAGACCTAGATCTCGACTTTTTCAGCGAATCTCATATGATTTTCAGTGCTAAAAAGAAGTCGAGATTAGCACAGGTTAGTGCCGATTAGCACCGTTTAGCGCTGTTTAAGCACTGTTTAGTGCCTGTTAGCACAGGTTAGTGCCGATTAGCGTTGTTTAGCACCGGTTAGTGCCGTTAGTGCCGTTTTATGCCATTTAACATCATTTAACACTGTTTAAACGTTGTTTAAGGCTGATTAGCGCTGTGTAGTGCCGTTTAACACCGATTAGTGCCGTTCAACATCGTCGTAAATGCCTCGGTCGCTCCACGCTTTACATTAAGATGATATTGTTGAAAATACTCACGTAAGAGCAATGAACCCTGACCCAAGTCTCGGATAAGGCCGTTATAACTTCAAGGAAAACCTGATCAGTTTTCCTAGAAGTTGGGGGGCAAATGATATGGGCTAAAAGTAAGCCCTAAAGACACATTTAATGTGGCATTAAATGGACTCAATATGGTCAAAACGTGGGGCCCACCAGATGGGCCCAAACCCTAATTATAATATTAATTTCGTAATTAATATTAGGGGCAATAAACAGCTCAGCAAATAAGAGTCAAACAAGGATATAACTCTTACCTGACTTAGCCTCCAAGATACATATCTCAACATGGAAACTGATTCCTAAAAGGAATAGATCCAGAACCTTCCTTGAGGCGGTGGCTTGCCCACCAAATCTCCTATTCCTACCATAATTCTTAGGCTCCTCAGCCTATATAAGGGTCTGATCCCTCATTCTCAGAACTACGTTTTTGGCTTGATCTTTGATATTCATCAAAGTACGTAGGCATCTTGTGAAGGCAGATTCAGCCACGAGCACGAGAGCAGCCATTAAAGCACAAAGCTCACGCACCCTAGCATTAAATACACAAACCCTAGCCGCAATATTCATAACCTAGTTTTTATTCCATAACACATAATATTATTATTAAGGCAAGAAACGATTCCTATTCTAGATTTTCTAGAGCACGCCTTATGTTGATTTAAGTTCACCTAAATCTATCATCGCATGGTAAACATAGATATATATCTCATATATAAACATAAACAAACATGTATGCATGCAAGTAATATCATGTCACACAATGATATATGGATTTATTATAGTTTTTAAAAGCAATTAAAACATGCTTTAAAAGACTTCCGGGAATATAAATAGTTCAAAACTATATATAAAGAATATTTGACCACTCCATTAGATTCTTCTCGGAAAAACGAATCCAACGATATATTGCACGCCCAAAACGGAGTTACGAAACTCCCAAAAAATCAAATTTAATGTGGACAGAAGGTCTGTAACGCATTAGAGGAATGCGTTACAACAATTTAAATCTATTAAACGTTTTAACGCATGACCATCTAGTGCAACAACACAGTCACGAATTCCGTGAATGCGCGACCACCCCTCCCCGCAATTGAGCACCACGCGCGCGGGACAGCAGGCTCAGCAGCATCAGTTTTTTTTTTTTTCAGATAGTACAACGCTTGTAAATGTTGCCAGCTTGTGCTTTATTAATTACTAGCTTATAGCCCGTGCAAAGCACAGGTACTTTTGATTTTTTTTATTTACTTATAGTTTAATATATATAATATTATAAATATTACTTTTAATATGTCGATAAAATTTAAATTTTAGACCATAATTTAGTATTAATTTTTTATTAAACTGTTGTTGGCGGGATTCGAACCTTAGATCTCCAAACGGTCATGATCTATTTGAGTTGAACATCTAACAGTTGTAAATGTGGATAACCAAAAATGAGGAACCATTACGCATTTTAAGAAAACATTAATTAGATGATATATTTTCTTTTATACCCATTATAAATGATTTGATTTTTAAGAATATGAGTTATTTTATATGTTTGGTCATTCCTATTAATTACTATACAATTTTTAAAAAGGATAATTTATGAAAAATGATCGCAATTTTACATTGCTTTCACTAATTTGGGGAAGCAAATTGATTATCTTAAAAATTAATAATTCATTAAAAATTGTAATACTCAATAAATATAGAAGATATGGGTCGAAATATATCCCTCTAAATTGTTGGTTAGTTATTAGGAATTATAATATCATATAATTAATATTATCTGTAATTTTTTTAAAAGAAATGGTTTAAGTTTGGAAAATAGAAATGAAAGCTAACATATTTTAAAAGTAATTAGTTTTTTTTTAAATTAAAGATAAAATAATGGTTAGTTACTAAAAATTATAATATTATATTTAAGAAAAAAGCAGAGAAAAAAATGGGATTTTAATGTTTTGGTCCTTATTTTTAGGGCTTTTTTGATAAATAAATTGCTAAAAGTAATTTTTTACAATTTAACTTTTATTAAGAAAGACTATTTAAAAATTTATCATTTTAATTACAATTATACCAATTATTTTTTTTAAATTGCAAAAATACGGGAATTGTGGGAGTAACTTTGTGATTCACTTTTCACGCGTTTACCATTTTTCTGTGTTGCTTCGTTGTTACACGTGCTCTTCTTGAGCTGTCCGGAAAGTTACGTTTTTTTTATATAAAATTTAATTAAATATATTTTTAATTCAAGTAAAATTATGGCTAAAATATAGGATTGAACCAAACTACCAAACTACCAATTATCCTCTAATTTACTTATTATAGTATAGTATCCCTAGTTTACTTATATTAGTATAGTATAGATTACTACCAAAACAAAAACGGGTGATTGCCCTATATACCCAAAAATCAGCTTTCTCTCACCAAAATACCCAGAATCCGGAAGTACCGTCCAAATTACCCACGAGATACGCCCATGACAGAGGAGTAACCGTTGGATACGCCCACAGAAAAGGAGTAACCATTTGATACGCCTATAAAAAAGGAGTAACAGGGCCACATACGTTGTTTGAAAAGGAGTAACATCAGATGCGCCTTCTGACAACGCCTAGAGATACGCCTTCTGATGTGGCGTAACAGTAGATACGCATCTTGAAGATGCGTATCACCCATCGTCCCAGAGCTCTGCAACGGCGCCAACAATGGCGATTCCGGCGTTAGTTTTCGATTTGTTCCACCGTCCACATTCGTGACTTTTGATTCACATGCCATATACCAATCGAATCGTGATTTAATTCTCTACACATCCATAATAAGTTTATTACGTTTAAATCTCCCGATTTGAAAACCCCAAATCGAGCTATTTTCCCGATTACACTTTCCGATGAGCTTTGTTCATGCCCCTGCGGGGCCAAAAGAGATAAACGGATATGTGCATAAGGACAAGGACGATTCGCTTGTGCTGTGGTGATGATTTGGAGGGCGGTAAACGATGCAAGGTACGCGAACGAAGCAAGCTCAGTTTTCCGTCGAAGTCGCCGGCAAGGAGAAAGGAGAAGGGAAAGGAAATTCTGGCGTGCTACAGTGAAACCGGTCACGCCCACGGGGGAGGCGCATCCCGTGGGTACAGATGTCTGGTTTTTCAGTTTTGGGTATTTTGGTTAGTGGGTAGTGAAATTTTAGGCATTTTGGTCATTCTTTCAACAAAAACTGCTCACATGAATAACCTTTATTACATTACGGTAACACCCACTTTAATAATAATAACTATTATTATTATTTTAATTTTTAACATTAATAAATTAATTAACAATTAATTAATTAATTAATTAAAAATTAACAGAACATGATTTCTTGAATCAAGCAGTAACAAAATTACCAGATCAGCTAGAGGTCCTTTGTGCAAATTTTAAATTCATATTTATTCAAATGCATAATTATTTTATAAATTTTAACCAAAACAATTTTTAAAAATTCACAGCAAATAATTTACACATCACAAAATTATGAAACAAATACCTAGATGATCCACAACACTTGTAGAACCCAGATCAGTTGTCAAAATCTCATGCAAATAATATTTCGAATTAATTCATAATTAAATCTAAATAAACTTGCAAAAATCAAAATAAATTCATACATGCATTAAAAAATCTGATTTTTTTTATATGACTCTCTATATGCAGAACCTAGCTCTGATACCGTTGAAGGAATTTACGGACAAGCGGAAGCATGATATAACAATTAATCCGTAAAAACCATGTATCGCACATATAGAAAAACATATAAAAATTAGAGAGCGGAGGAATCGTAACCATACCTTGAAAATCGAAACTTTATAATCGATGGTTGCTAGCAGTTGCTTCTCAGAGTGTGAAGCACTCTACCGGTATCCACCAAGATTGATCCTTCGATGAAGCTTTTTATAAAACCAAGCTTTTATAAAAATGGAGTTTTTGGGAGAGAGAGAGAGAGAGAGAGAGAGAGATGGAGGCTAGCTCATTTCTTAGGTTTTTCACCAAAAACAAAAGTGTATTTAGAATGAACTATCTCATTCTATTTATAGGGCTCTCTTAGGGTTTTTAATAATATATCTTTTTATATATATTAGCCCCACATTTTATCTTATAAAATGCTTCAATAATAATTAAAACTATTTTAATCATTATTTCTTTTCTAAACTATTTAGAAAATAATTCTCTCTCCAAATACCTTCATCAATAAATTAATCTTTTTATGGTGTGACCCTGTAGATTCAATATTAAGCCGGTAGTAGAAATAAATAATAATAAAGTTTTTATTTATTATTTATATGAATTCTAATAATTCATTAAATATAATTAACTAATTAATTATATTTATTCTAAATCGTGAGTGATGCTTCTCAACATATCGTGACTATCCGGATAATATGAATTCACTGCTTAGAATACCAAGAACCTGTCAGTGACTAGTTACCGTACAATCAATTCCTTCTATCCTTACAATATCCCGATTAAATACAAGGCATAGATCTCGTGTCAAGCCTATCAAATTTAATCATATGATTTCTTATTCATAATGCAAAATTCATATTAATGCAAATTAGAAACACCTTTCTAATTTCATTTACTCTGCCCAGAAATTCCAGAACTCGCATACTAAGAATAACATAGGATATTCACTTCCTGGAAGGGGTAGATCCTTTTTTGGACTTCCTTCCTTAGCTCGGTCCCATTCCTTTATTTATACTAGATTTTGGACGTAACACTTTCTTTTTTACCAAAACGGGAGAGCAATTGGCTAAGACCGATAATAATTGAGTGCCGTGTTTTTGAAGTAGTAAAATCTGTATCCAAGTTGAATTTGTTCTTTAACACTTTCTTCGTATGTAAGATACTTCCACAGCAAAAAAATCCCGTTTGAATCAAAGTTATAATCGACTCTTTCGACGGCTTCATTAATTTTGTAACCACCTTTGATCATGGAACTCCTCAAATACGTATGGATCATAGACGAGTTATCCGTGAATTATAAAAACGTTGCAAATTTCAAAATCAAGGACTTAATCAGACGGTGTCCTGATTACTACACATACTTACTTTCACCTACTTTAATAAATTCGTATAGCAGAGCTTCATAGAAACTTTAGCAAAAAGAATTCCTACTACGTTAGGGTCAAATGACAATAAACTATTATTTATGATTAACAAAAATCCTTTCCCGTAATGTTCAAAGTGACTTGTTTGATTTTAATGTTTCGAACCAATCCATTTTGTAATATATTCCCTCCGACATGTCCTTTTTGTAAAAAAAAATTGTCCCAAATTACATGTTCCCCTTCTTTTTTGACGAAAAGCATAGAGTTATATTACTGGATCAAACAACTCAATATAACAGCGGGACAAACCCCCGACTGTCAACACGATCAGGGTGAAAAACAAATAAATTGATAAATATAGGGTGAAAAATTACATGTCTCCATCTTCTTTCCATACAAATATCTCTACATTCTATACAAATTTAAGTTTAATTTTCCAAAATTACCCCTATATTTGTATTTTCAATACTTGACTTTTTTAAAACTTTTTTTTAAGAGACTTTTTTAAAACTTAACTCTATTCTCATTTTTCAATACATTTATTAAGGTTATTTATTGAAGAACCTTATTCAACCAACCTTTTTCTTAATATCTTAATATGCGTATTTTTTCAAAAGGGACATTTAAATTGGGAAGGAGGGAGTAATGAATTTATTCATTTTATATCTCAAATAGTTATATCTTTATTTTATTATTACTAACGTTCTACCCGTACTACGTACCGACCAATAAATTATATTAATAATTAATATAAATATATTATTTTAATTTTTATTTAGTAAAATATATAATTTTATTGGAATTTTAATTAACTTAAGCATAAAATCAGTTATCCATGAATTCATACCAACTGAATTAATATTAATATTATGAACCAATCATCAAAACAAATATAACCCTCGTTGAAAAGTTCAAAATCCCTCTTTATTGTTTTTTTTTAAATCCAGCTTTCATTTTATTTCTCTTTTTGTTAGAGAATATTTCTACGTATCATGTTAACAAATTTTTCACCCATATTCTGAGAATTCGGTATAAAATATTTATTATATTAATTCATTGAAAATATTTGTATTGTCGTGGTTAATTTTTCGATTTCATATTAAAAATGTATAGAAACTTAATCCTCACGACTCCAATAAATCATTAGACTGTCTATCAAAAAAAGGTTGCATGTTTCAGCGATATGAGAAAGGATATTTACTGTGCAAGATATGTGAAACGAACGTAGTTATAACAATAAAAACTTTCATTTAATCTAGTTTGCTATGTGATTGTTCAATATCATTTTACAAAATATATGTCCTTTTATTAATGAATTGATTAACTATAAAAAAATATTATCAACTAACCAAACAAATTCAATATATTGCTCCTGGAGTAACATATGATTGTTAGATTTATGGTTTTTGCCCATAGCTTCTTTGTAATGACAACTTAAAATGTGCATTTTCAGTTTGGAAGTTTGTATTTTAGTTTTTTATATTTTTTTCTAGTAAAACATGAATAATAAATTTTAGTTTTCTTTCATTCTTAAAATAAGACATAAAAATAAGTATCACTTATCTTTTTTTAATGTGACTAACTTGTGAAAATAAGCTACTATCCATAAAATTGAAATCAAGTGTGTAATATATAAACACATAATCACATTGTTATATATGTGTTCCTGTAATTCAGATTTTGGGTTAAATAACATTAAATTTATTTTCCTTTAACAGTGAGTATATTTTTCTGACATATATAAGAATAAATAGCTTATGTAGACGTGACAAATCGTTTTGTACATTCATGTCATGTACTTTAGGATCTTGAACGAAAATAACATGATATTAAATTGTGTATCCGAAATTAGAACACAAAATGACACTAAATTACACAAATTTTTTCGTGTACGCGAAATGAAATGAAATACGCGAATAGAAAAATTATAACAATTACATGAAATATTACTATGTATCCAAGTCATATAAATATATAATTATAAGTCCTATAACAACATTGAGATGTTACAAAACAAAACTAAGAGTAGCATGCATGGTGTAAAGTCTCCCAAACAAAATTAAGCCCTCCTTTTTATTTTTTCTTATTTTTCGTTAACAAATATCTCTCTTTGTGTGGAATCTTTCTACCAAGTTATTTAGTTTTCATAGCCAAATTTTATGCTTTGTTGATATAAAAAAAATATAATCAACCAAGCAAGCAAATTCAATATATGCTCTTAGGTTAAGATATCGGAATTGATACTATTACTTTAATTCAAGAATACAAAATTCAGAAAGGCACCCTTTTATTAAAAATAATATATAATTTTAAGTGTATTTTGTATTTATCATTTTTAATAATTTTTATAACAAAAACTGTAGCGGATGCTCTCTCTCTCTCTCCACCTTTCCCAAAAAATGCTAAACTAAAGTTTGTGAGCTAATATCAGTTTTTTTAGAATTTTTTTCTTGATTTTTCTTTATTTTTGAATAAATATATCATTGAGAGTCTAATACCCCGTTGCCCGTTGGTGGATTTTATCTACCAAAATATTAGATTTTGTACTATCTTCTTGTAAATGATAAGCCTTATTTTCTTTTTCTTGATTTTACTTTGGTTTTCAATAAAAATCTCTCTTTATTGAGAGCCTAATATCATGTTCGTGAATTTTGTCTACCCATATATTAGATTTTGTTATATTAGTTCATTGATTTGGATATTATAGAATCACAGTTTTGGTAGGTTGTTTGATTTGAATACGTTATGATAAATCAGATATACATATTCCTCACGTCTATAACAAATTGTTAGATTATCTTACCGAAAAGACTATATAATTTAGTGATATAAGATAGAGATGTATCATAATTGAAGATCTGTTCAATGACTGGATAAAAGAAATTAATGATCTAATTTGCTATGTGTTTGTCCAATTTTAATTATTTTTGTAGATGTTGTATGCCCATTTATTGATATTTTTTCAGGTTTGATTATTTTTGTGGATGACATGTCCTTTTATTGATGAATTAATTATCAATAAATAAATAGTGATTTTTAAGAAAATTTGTGTTAAATTGACCAATTTATTATGAAAATATTCACTAACAATATTTTCATTGACTCTGTAATATTTTCATTTTTTGATTGATAATTTATACACCAAATAATGTATAGTACTATTTAAGAGTATATTGAATATTTTGAATAATTCAAATATATTGTCAGGTCAAAAAAAAATATTTCCCATTAATAATTGGATAGTTAAAAAATTTCGTAATTAAAATGTTAAAAAATGATTGGTTTAAAATTCATTCTAATATTTTAATTGGTTGATCCTAGCTTTTTTTATGACTGAATTATTTAATACTTTATATAACCTTAAATTTTGAATGTGTATTTAGAATAGTGTGGTAAATAGTTTCATATTGTTAATAATTTTTAATTTATGATTTTAATTGTACATTATGATTTTGAATTTAGAGTTTGAGATATCAAAATATTTATTATAAATATAATAGATTCATGTATTAATGTATAATTTTTTTAATTTAATAATTATTGAATTTAAAATAAAATTCTTAAGTAATCACTGAATAACTTTAACAAACCAACATTGTAAAAAAAACATTTATCTATAGGCATACCTAATAATGTAAACAAATCAATGTAATGTGATAAAGATTGATGTCTACAATTTAGTAAGTCGCTGAATTATTGGAGTTTGGTACTGAATATCCTAATGGGAAGTAACTCTGGGAGAATCCGGACTCGGAATGATGATAACCTAAATCGTTTTCTATTTTTTGTCAGAAACGTTTTTATGTTGAATTTATTGGACAATTAAAATACGAAAAAGATAATCTGTACAAGTATAGAATGTCATATAATAAAAAGATATAAAGTAGTACCTTAACCGAAATTGATATGATTTAGCCATGAGAAGAATTGATGCATACACTTAGTTTATCAAAGTTGACTAGATTTGATGGGGAATAGGGATTAAGCGGCTTAGATTTTCTGTAATGTTTAAATTGATATAATAATTATATTTTTTAGTTTGTAAGAATTTTATTTTACATAAATTTTTTATTAGTTAACTTTAAAATAAAAATTTGTAGTTATTATGTTTAGTTAATTGATATGAAAAAATAAAAAAATAACTGTTATGGAGTGTAACTTGATTTGAGTTTAGTCTTCGCTGAAACGTAGAATCTATATCTAGTAGAGAAACAAGTTACATTAAGTTTACTTGATTTAAATTTAATAGATTCTGATTGATGTTAAAATAATTCACAATCTTGTGATTGGTTAACTAATAAATGTTAGATTTGGGTATCCTTTATTATAATAAAGGATGTTCAAAAACAATTCATAACAAACTGATATATAACCATATGTAATATATTGTTATGTGGATTAATAGAAAATAATATTTACGGTTAGTATAAACTTTTTAAAATTAAAAATCATGTGATATGCGAAGTTATTAAATCAAGATATTTTATATTTAAGTTTAATTTAACCACAATTAGTACATTAGAATAATCATGGTAAATAATAAAAAAAATTTGTATATGATTGATTGATTTAAAATTTAGAAGTAAATTCCGATTGTCTCTAAAATAATTTTAATTTTTCTATTGGTAATTTAATCACTAACCAATAATAATACTCTTGTAGCGCATATTTAATAATTAAAGTAATTAAAATATATGTTGTGTTCGTTTATATGAATTTATTAATTATTTTATTAAGAAATTGTGAATAAACATATTTTTGAACCTTTCAAAAAATAGTGTTTTTGAAGATAGGGATTTTATCCAAGCTATTTAAAAAAATTTCAAATCCGATTTTGTAATGTTGGCTTATATGTATTAATTAATTAATTTTATTAACAAATTATGAATAAATATTTTTTTGAGCTTATAAAAAATCAGCTTTTTGAATATATGGATTTTATCCAAAATATTTAAAATCTGATTCCAATTTTTTCATATTTTTAGTTAAATTAAATTATAATTATTTAATATCGATTATAATTGTACAATATATATTATAAAAATCAATTTATAATGTATGATAATATGAATGTGATTGACTTTATATTAAAATAGTGGTTAATTTATGAATGATTAATTATGAAATTTAATTTAAAATGTATAATAGTATATCGTGATTCAAATTAAAATTGTGATTTTTTAGTAAATATTTTTTGTTAAAAAATATATATATATGGATATATTTAATAAAATCATTATTGTATTTAAATTCGTTTATATGAATTTATTAATTATTTTATTAACAAATTGTGAATAAATATATTTTTGAACCTTTCAATAAATTGAGTTTTCAATGATATGGATTTTATCCAAGCTATTTAAAATGTGTTCAAATCCGATTTTGTAGTGTTGGCTTATATTCATTTATTTATTAATTTTATTAAAAAAGTATGAATAAATATAATTTTGAGCTTATCAAAACAATCAAATTTTTGAAGGTATGGATTTTATCCAAGTTATTTAAAATCTGATTTCAAATCCAATTTTTTCAGATTTTTAGTTAAGTTTAATTAGATTATAATTATTTAATATTTATTATAATTGTATAATATATATTATAAAAATCAATTTACAATGTATGATAATATTGATAACTCTGAATCTTGATGGTACTTCCTCGCCAACTCCAATCTCGGAAGTGGTGTAGCTGTGGTGGGGTATCTGCAAAATAACACCGGAGGGGGGTTCGGCCCCGAGGTGCCTCCGGCGTGAGAATAAGAGTTGGCTTTGGAAGATAATAATCAAGTAGAGTATCGCGAAGATAATAAATGTGTGTAGGTGTGTAATAATGTCTAACCCCTAAACCCTATTTCCTAGGGGTATTTATAGCCCTAGGCCTGGGGTTTAGGGGTGGGTTACCTTTATTCCTGATCGTTGGATCCGGGGGACAAGGTGCTGAACTCCCGGGATGTAGGACACGTGTCCCTATCTGTGGGGACTGTTGACTTAAGTGTGGCAGTGTTGATGGGGACATGATTTGACACATGTTGTTCCTTGTCCTTTAATGTAGGTTAGTGCCAAGTGTGGGAATGTCGGCTGAGCTGGACTGCCACGTGCGCCCGGTGTCATCCATCCGGGGTCCCCTAGTCTGGGGAGGGGACCATGCCACGTAGTGGTGGCTCCAGGCCCGGGGCCCACCAGCTTGGGCTGGTTGCTCTTATTCTCATAAGTTGGATTGTTTGTTACTTTTGGGTTAGAGGTCGGGCCTAATTGGACCTGGGCTATTTCTAGCCTATCATTTGCCCCCCCACTCCCTCATGCGGATTCTCCGGATGGGGGAGTAAAAAAAAATTCTTTTGGTTGCCCCCCAGGCCCGGGGTTTGTGCTGAAAGGCGAGTCCCCGGGGCTAGGAGTGATATTCTATCTTCACAAGTCCAAAATTTCATGACTTTGGGTAACTTAGAAAAAATTATTGTTTTTGGTTGTCCCCCAGGCCCGGGGTGTGTGTTGATAGGCGCGTCCCCGGGGCTAGGAGTGCTTCGGCCGGTTCACGCGTGTATACACATACATATGTATATATATTTTAGTGTGTTCTAGAAAGCATTCCTATTACAAAATAGTTGTTGCTTTAGCTGAAGTCCTTGGCTCTACTGGTAATATTTTCTTAGTCTGAGGCCGTGCCAAGTGTTTGGGACCTCGGTGCCATCAATGTGATTGAGCGTGTAGGTCCCGAGGCGGAGTACTTCTCTGACCTGGTAGGGGCCTTCCCACTTAGGCTTGAGTTTGCCAGTGTTTGTGGGGTCCGATGCCGCCGTGTCCCGCAGTACTATGTCACCGATTTGGAAATTCTTCACCCTTGATTTCTTTATGAAGTACTCTCTTGTCTTTTCTTTGTATTTCTCCATTCTTTCCACAGCTTTATCTCTGACTTCCTTTACTAGCTCGAGGTTTGCCCGGAGCCCCTCTTCATTTGCAATTTCATCAAAATTAATCACTCTGTGGGAAGGGGAGCCCACTTCAATTGGTAACAGGGCTTCGGTCCCATAGGCTAGCTTGAATGGAGTTTCACCTGTCCCAGACCTCGGGCTTGTTCGGTATGACCATAGCACGTTTGGTAGCTCTTCGGGCCACTTGTTCTTACTTTCTTGCAGCCTTTTCTCAATTCCCCTTAGTATAATCCTGTTTGTGACTTCAACTTGGCTGTTGCCCTGAGGATATGCTACTGATGACTTCTTGTGTTTGATCCCCCTTTCCTTGAGGTAGTTTTCAAAATCTGAACCGACGAACTGGGGTCCGTTATCTGAGACTAAGACTCTGGGTAGCCCGAACCGCATTAGGATATTGTCCATGAACTTGATGCAATCTTGCTGATTTATTGTCCTCATTGCTTTGGCTTCCGCCCACTTAGTCATGTAGTCAATGGCTACTAGCAGGTACCTCAAGTCGCCTTTAGCCCAGGGGAATGGTCCCACTATGTCGATGCCCCATACGGCGAAGGCGATCGGGGAGATGACCGAGGAGGGAAGGACCGGGCTTTGCCTTGGCACGTTGCTGAACAACTGGCAATTTCTACATTTCTTGACAAACTTCACTGCATCGGAGTGAATGGTTGGCCAGTAGTATCCTTGCCTTATGATTTTGTAGGCAAGGGCTTTTGCAGACATGTGGGCTCCACAAATTCCCTCGCGTACCTCTTGCAAACAATAGTTGGCCTCCTCCGGGCCCACACACTTCAGAACTGGAGATGAGAAAGTTCTGTGATAGAGTTGGTTATCTTCAATGAAGTACTTTGCTGCTTTATTTTTCAACCTCCTAGCTTCGTTCTTGCCCCCGGGTAACTCCCCCTTTCCCAGGTAGAGGATAAAAGGGGTCATCCAGTTCGGGCTGTCATCAATTTCCATTATTTCTTCTTGATCAATAGCTGGTTTCTCAAGATCTTCAAAGTAGACTGAGCTATCTAGCTCGGCTGAGCTTTGAACTAGTTTGGAGAGCTCATCCGCTTCGGAGTTTTCTTCTCTGTTGATCTGGCTGATTTGATGTTCTGGGATGGTGGCTAAGTAGCTTTTGACCAGGGATTGGTATTGAGCCAACTTGGGATCTTTGGCGATGTACTCCCCTCTCGTTTGTCGTACCATAATCTGGGAATCACTATAGATGCTCAGGTTTCGGAGTTTCAGAGTTCGGGCTAGTCTTAACCCAGCGAACCTCATATTCGGATTGATTGTTGGTTGCTTGAAATTTGAAAGCTATCGCTTGTTTGTTCTGAAAGCCGTCCGGGCTCTTCATGATGGCCCCGGCCCCGGCCCTGTCCGCTGTTGAGGAACCATCTACATGGAGAGTCCATGAGTCAAGACTTTTGTCCGGGGTTACCTCGTGCTTGGCTGATATGGAAGGGTGCTGCGGCTCAGGAAAGGAGCATTCCACAATGAAGTCTGCCAGGGCCGGTGCCTTGATTGCTGTCCGGGGTACGAAGGTCAAGTGGTACTGACTTAACTCTATTGCCCAATTTATCAATCTTTCAGATGCATCCGGCTTGTGGATTATCCGTCTTAACGGATGATCTGTTACTACTTTAATCTCTCTTCCCTGGAAGTAGTGTCTGAGTTTTCTTGAGGCTGTAACGAAGGCAAAGGCGAACTTCTCCAGGTTGGGGTATTGAGTTTCTACATCTTTCAGGACTTGGCTGATGTAGTATACCGGCTGTTGGTTTCCCTTTACTTCCCGGACCAAGGCGGCTGCCACCGCCAAAGGCCCGGCGGAGAGGTACAGATGTAGGGGCTCTCCGGGCTCGGGCTTGGTCAACAGAGGTGGTGATGAGAGATATTCCTTGATTGTGTCCAGGGCTTCCTGGCACTCCGTACTCCATACGATTTCCCTTTTGTTACTTGCTCCCTTGAGCAGATTGAAGAAAGGCAAACATTTTTCTACCAACTTAGAGATAAACCTTCGCAAGGCCGCCAGTGATCCGGCTAATTTTTGAATGTCTTTTTGGGTCCAGGGTGGTTGCATATCTAGGATAGCTCTGATTTTTTCTGGGTTGGCCTCAATTCCCCTTTGGCTGATCATGAAGCCCAAGAATTTCCCAGCCGCCACCCCGAAGGTGCATTTCTCTGGGTTCAGTTTCATTTGGTTTTTCCTTAGGTTTTCAAAACATTCCCGTAGATCCGGGACCTGTTCCTTGATGGTCTTGGATTTGGAGATGATGTCATCAACATAGGATTCCAGGTTCCGGCCTATTTGGTCCTGGAAGACTTCTACCATGGCTCTTTGGTATGTAGCCCCGGCATTCCGGAGCCCAAAGGGCATGAACTTGTAAGTATACACCGCTCTGTGGGTGATGAAGGCCGTTTTGGCTATGTCTGCAGGGTTCATCTTGATCTGATTATATCCGAAGAAGGCATCCATGAAGCTTAGCATTACATGTCCTGAGGTGGCATCGATGACCTGGTCTATGTTGGGTAATGGGTATGGATCTTTGGGGCAGGCCTCGTTGAGGTCGGTGTAATCGACGCACATCCTCCACTTTCCGCTAGGTTTCTTTACTAGCACCACATTGGCCAACCACTCCGGATACTTGATCTCACAAATTATGTCTACCTTGAGGAGTTTGTCTACCTCTTCATCTATGGCCCTTTGTCTCTCCGGGGCAACATTCCTTCTTTTTTGTTTTACGGGTTTCATCCGGGGGTGAACATCCAGGCTGTGCATGGCTAAGGATTCTTGGAGTCCGGGCATGTCAGCCGGGCTCCATGCAAATACATCCGCGTACTCCCGGAGTAGCGATACAAGGTCCTCTTTGAAGGCTGTTTCTAACCCCGCCCCAATCTTGATTTTCCTTTCGGAATCTCCGGGTATCAGTTCAATTTTTTCCGTTTCTACTGCGGGCTCGACTTTGGCTTGATCTTTCAGGGTGGATGATTTTTGAACCCGGGCCTGGGAGTTTGAAGCCAGGTACCCCCGGGCTGTGGCAGTTCTTGCTTCCTGGGTAGGGGCCTCGAAGTTCTCGATATTTTGAACCTCTTTCCCGGGGTTTTTGTAAGTTGAGTTTCTGTGTTTCTTTCTGCTTTGATTCTTGTGGTAAGAAGAGGCTTTGCGTTTGTTCTCTGGATCAGTTTCAGCCATAACTAGGGCTTGACCATAGCATCGGCTGGCTGTTTCGGTGTCACCCCTTACTTCTCCTACTCCGGCGGCTGTTGGGAACTTGAACTTGAGGTGCGGGGTCGAGGTCACGGCTCGGAGCTTGGTCAGGGCTGGGCGCCATAGAATCACATTGTAGGAGGATGGACTGTTGATCACGTAGAATTTGACTATGTGAGTTATCTGCTTCGGGGCAGTGCCGAACTGGACAGGTGGGTAGAGGGTTCCTTGGATCGGGACCAAGTTGTGGTCGAAGCCGTACAGCGGGTCTTCTCTACATTCGTTCATTTTGACGCTTTCGAGCTGCATCCTGTCCATGGTATGTTTAAACAATATGTTGATCGAGGAGCCGTTGTCCACAAGGACCCTCTTTACTTCGTTTTCTGCAATATCTAGGCTCACCACCAAGGCCTCATTATGGTTGGGGTCTATTCCCTCGAAGTCGGCGTTGCTGAATGATATGACTTTCTCCGGAGGGGTTTCCACCATCATTACCTCATCTCCGGCGTCTAGGGTTCTTGGGGGAGAGTTTGAGCCGCCCAATACTACATGTACCACATTTTTAGTTTTCTGGGCCCCGGGTCCCTGTCCCCTATCAGCATTTTTTCGGGCCACATACTGGTTCATATTTCCCTTTTTGATTTGTTCCTCAACGAAGAATTTGAGTGAGATGCAGTTCTCAGTGGTGTGCCCGTGGGTTGCGTGGTAATCATAATGCTTGTGTTTGGGCCTGTTCTCCGGGGTTGTTGCCATAGGCTTGGGTGGGTAGTAGAAGGGCTTGTCCTGGATTTCTTTCAATATGTCGGCTCGGGGTCGGTTCAGGGGTGTCCATTTGGGCTCGGGTCGTGGCTCGGATTTTTCTGGCCTCGGGGACCTGGCATCAGACTTGGGTTTTGAGAATTGGCTTCTGTCCGGAATGGCTAGTTGAGAGCTGGGGATGTAGTTACTCTGTTTGTTGGGTTTGAATTTCTTTTTCGGCTGGTAATCACCTCTGGGGCGATCATCCCTGTTTCTGCTCGAGGAGGCGCCCTGCCTGGTCATTCTCATGGCCTGTAAGATATCTGTTTCTTTGATGAATTTGGCAGCCATAACATAAGTTGCGGCCAGGCTCCGGGGCTCTTTGTGCACAAGCTCTAGTACATAGCACTCATTGTGCTCCGGGTCTAGGTTCTTCTGGAATATGCTCAAGGCTTCTCTCTCATCTAGATTTGTGACTTTGTTTATGGCTTCCTGGAATCGTTTCATGAAGGCGAAGAGGGCTTCGTTGTCATGCTGTCTGATTGTCTCTAGGTGACACATGTGGTACTCCGGGGTCTTGTTAGCTCGGAACCTCCGGAGGAAGGCCTCCCTGAACTCCTTCCAGCTATGTATGCTCTGGGATGGGATCCGACTAACCCATCTTTGGGCCGCCCCTTTCAGTGTGGAGGTAAAGAATATTCACTTTGTTAGGTCGTTGTAGAAGTATAACAGGGCTATCTGTTCAAAGTAGTTGAGGTACTCCTCGGGGTCTTCCAACCCATCGAAGGAGTCGAAGTTGTAATGCTTGAGATTCTTCTGTCAGGGTATGGCTTCGAGGGAGTAGCTAAAAGGGGTGAGTGTGTCTTGGATCTCAAATCCGGAGTTACTGTTGACTTTTCTTTGCAGTTCATGGATCATTTGTACCAAGTTGTCTGGGTGTTCTTCATTATCTGAGATGATCTCCGGGATAATCTCTCGGTGAGGTCTCTTGGGTTTGGATTTCCTTATCCGTTCTTCCTCTTCCTGAAGCCTTTTCTGGATTCTAAGTTCCAACTTGGCCTGTTCTTCCTGCCTTATTCTTTCCCGGAGCCTCTCCATTTTCTTGAGTTTATCAGTTTCGTCCCCTCTGACTTTGCTTTGAGGGTTGTGGTCTTTTTTAGTTCTTTTGCCCTGGTCTCCGAGACGGTCAAAGACCGAAGCTTGGGATTGGTGGGAGTTGGCTTACCCTTCGGAGTTCTCCGCTTGCTCGGGCTCTGGTACTGGATGGGGACGGCTTCGGTAGGCCCGGATCGCTTCGGCCAGTTCCTCCGAGGTCAGGTTTTCCATTTGTGCGGAGTCAAGAGGCACGTCCGTGTATTTATATCGGTTCACCTCGACGGTGATCCGGGCATCACCGGGGCCGATTCCGAGCTTCTCTTGGATCGGGATCTGGTTCTGTGGTTCTCTCTCCGGGATGGGAACCAGGGGCTCTTCTCTAGGGGCGCTGAGTGTTTGGCGTTGGGTGGACTTGCTTTGTCGAGGCATGGTTGCTGGTTTTAGCTGGTTTGAGGGGATCGGGTTCACTTAGCTCGGCTGTCTGGTTTGAATCCGGAGGTTCGGCCCCTCCTTCTAGCGCCAATGATAACTCTGAATCATGATGGTACTTCCTCGCCAACTCCAATCTCGGAAGTGGTGTAGCTGTGGTGGGGTATCTGCAAAACAACACCGGAGGGGGGGGGGGGGTTCGGCCCCGAGGTGCCTCTGGCGTGAGAATAAGAGTTGGCTTTGGAAGATAATAATCAAGTAGAGTATCGCGAAGATAAAAAATGTGTGTAGGTGTGTAATAATGTCTAACCCCTAAACCCTATTTCCTAGGGGTATTTATAGCCCTAGGCCTGGGGTTTAGGGGTGGGTTACCTTTATTCCTGACCGTTGGATCCTGGGGACAAGGTGCTGAACTCCTGGGATGTAGGACACGTGTCCCTATCTGTGGGGACCGTTGACTTGAGTGTGGCAGTGTTGTTGGTGACATGATTTGACACATGATGTTCCTTGTTCTTTAATGTAGGTCAGCGCAAAGTGTGGGAATGTCGGCTGAGCTGGACTGCCACGTGCGCCCAGTGTCATCCATCCGGGGTCCCCTAGTCTGGGGAGGGGACCATGCCACGTAGTGGTGGCTCCGGCCCCGGGGCCCACCAGCTTGGGTTGAGCTGCTCTTATTCTCATAAGTTGGATTGTTTGTTACTTTTGGGTCAGAGATTGGGCCTAATTGGGCCTGGGCTATTTCTAACCTATCAAATATGATTGTGACAGACTTTATATTGAAAGAGTGGTTGATTAATGAATGATTAATTATGAAATTTAATTTAAAATATATAATGGTATGTCATGAGGGTGAAAGGCTTTTTTGCCTTTTTTTTTATGTAACCAAATCCCAAAATACCCGGCAGTGGTAACCCTTGCCCAAAATACCCCGCATATACGCATTGTAATGTTGCGCATACAATTTTGATGATCTACACGCATTTCACAACTACGTACATTATATTGGGTAATAGTGAATACGCATTATATTCATGCGGAACTAGGAACTATACGCATATTAGTTATGCGTAATGCGTACACGCATAGCTCTAATGCGTACACGCATAGCTCTAATGCGTACACTGTACTTGAGCTTTGAGCTTTGAGCTTTGAGCTTAGAGCTTATTAATTTCTAGTAAAAATTTTCTCATCAGTTGCTATGGTAAAATGCATGTTTTCTTTGTTTGGCCCCACATATTTAAATTTCAAAGTAAGTGTGCCCTGCACCTGCACAGTGGCCAACTAGTCATGCCAGACATATATAATAGTACAATGTAGTCTATATATGAGTTAAATAGAAAAATTATTTTGAGGTGAGGGGTCAATCATAATAGTCTTCCCATTATATAAGATGGGTGATCTTTTTGTCTTTTGACTATACGCATTAGCATAATGCGCTGGCTGTGGATATTTAGGTCAGTGGGTCGCGCTAAACGGTATTTTGGTTATTTGTTTATCAAATCTAGGCAATTTGGTCAATTTTTCATATCATGATTGATTTCAAATTAAAATTGTGATTCTCTCGTAAATGTTTTTTGATTTAAAAAATATGTATTTATGGATATGTTTAATAAAATCATTATTGTATTTAAATTAGAAGTGTTAACTAAGCATGGTTAAAGAGATAGGGTGAGATTGTAAATAAGGAAAGTTCTTAATATAATATGATTGGTCTAAAATTTAGGAATTAGTTCTTATTGGTTATAAAATAATTCTGGGTTAACTGACGTGTAGTAGACTCATGTATTAATAAATGATTTTTATTTTTTTGAGTACTATAGTCATATCTTTATAAGAAACACGTTTCAGTATTTATACTTTTTCTCAAAATGACAACTGAGTAACATAATTCTTTTTTTCAATTTCACTTTACACCTTTTTTTTGTTATTTGGCTGTTAATGTTGAAAAAATAGAAGGACATTTTCGTAATTACATTATAAAACTTTTGATTTTACATTAAAAAATTTAATATATATTCATTTAATTATCTAAAATATTTTTATTCTCGAATATTAATACGTTGTACAATATTTAATTAATATATTAAAATATAATAATTTTAATATCATATTCTAGTCTTATGACTATAAATTTTACTTAATTTTAAAATTTTTAAATGAAATATCTTAAATTGCATAATATTATTTCTAAGAAAAAAAATGGTTTGCAATTGCATCATCGCATTATTCAATTAAATCAAATAGTGCATAAATTTTTTAAATAAAAAGGATTATACTTATTAATATAAAATTAAATTATAATAATTTTATGTAAAATTAGTTATATATTCCATGTAAAATGAATATATATTTATTAATAAAATACCTCTTACAGTTTAACCGGATCATGCTCAGATTGCAAAAGAGAAATTAAAGTATAGAAGGTGAATTGTCACAAAAAAAAGTTTGAGTACTTGAACGTGTTTCTTCCAAATATGTTGGTTACCAACTGCAATAAATTCTAATATAATTTATGTTTATTTATGTCAAATACAATTTGTATAAAAATTAGAGGTATTTTGATAAATATATATACAAAAGTAAAATTTTGCAATTTTACTTTTGTTAAGAAAAGTTATTTGAAATTTTATTACACTAATTTTCAAAATTGCAAAAATACAATAAATTAGGGCACCCCTTCCCCCTTCCCCCAGACTGCCCAGATTTCATCAGCTTCGATACCCATTTTTTTAAGCTGGGATGCTATTTTGGGTTGCTAGGCCTCGCAAGGGGCCATATTCAACTAAAATCAATAACATTCAACTTTCTACACTTTTTTTTTTCTTTTTTCTTTTCTTAAGGTGGGGTGATATTTTGGTGGATTTGGTTTGCAAGGTCTCGCAGGGGCCACATTTAATTAAATGCAACTAAATTTCTGATTTCAAGTTTCATTTTTCAGTTGTCATTTTCGACCTCTTTTTTGAACTCTAATATATATATGCCATTGCTCCATATATATATATAGGGTCCTACTCCATTAAAAACTAAAATTAACTACAAACTAAAAACTAAACACTAATATAATATTTCAAGCTAATCTAATGACCAAACTAGGGGTACCCCAATACAAAAAATGCTTAAAATAATTGGCTCTATCCAACGAAAAAAAAAAAAAAAAAATCACTGTTCACGTGATGACGTGGCAGTGGATTTCACTGGTTAACGGTGCTTCGCACCTTCTTGTACGGCGCTTCGCGCCTTTATCATTCTAAAGTTGTAAGGGATGGCAATCAATGGTAAAGGCAATAGACGATTGACGGGTGTGTCGAGAGCCTTCAGCCTTCATGACTACCTAACTCATCCGTTTACTGTCTTAAATGCTTCGCATTTCCACGGCAGGGATTTTTATTTTTTTTTGTTGGATAGAGCCAATTATTTTAAGCATTTTTTGTGAAGGTACCCTTGGCGAGAACCTTAGAATAAATGAAATATAATTAATTTAGTGTTAGTTTGTAGTTTGTATTTAAGGATTGGTTTGTATTTGAGCAAAAGCCTATATATATATATATATATATATATATATATATATATATATATATATATGTCATTGCTCCATACAGAACACTCTAATATAACAAAAAATAAAGAACACCTCATATCTAATCTAATATAAGAGTTCCGTCATGGAACCCAATACAAAAAGTTGTTATTTTTTTACCCTCTATCCATCCAGCAAAAAAAATAATAAAAAATTACTGATCATGATGACGTAACTACTGACGTCAGCATGACGTCATCATGAACTGTATATTTTTTATTTTTTTTATTTTTTTCATATTTATATATATATATATATATATATATATATATATATATATATATATATAGGCAAGTGCTCAAATACAAACCATTCTTAAAATACAAACCTACAAATCAACACTAAATTAATTATATTTCATTTATTCTAAGGTTTCCGCCAAGGGTATCTTCACGAAAGATGCTTAAAATAATTGGCTCTATCCAACAAAAAAAAAAATTCAAAAAAAAAAAAAATCTTGCCGTGGAAATGCGAAGCATTTAAGACAGTAAACGGATGAGTTAGGTAGTCATGAGGGCCGAAGGCTCTCGACACACCCGTCAATCGTCTATTGCCTTTACCATTGATTGCCATTCCTTACAACTTTAGAATGATAAAGGCGCGAAGCGCCGTACAAGAAGGTGCGAAGCACCGTTAACCAGTGAAATCCACTGCCACGTCATCACGTGAACAGTGATTTTTTTTTTGATTTTTTTTTTTGATTTTTTTTGTTGGATAGAGCCAATTATTTTAAGCATTTTTTGTATTGGGGTACCCCTAGTTTGGTCCTTAGATTAGCTTGAAATATTAGATTATGCTTGGTTTGTAGGTTTGTATTTTAAGGAGGTTTGTATTGGAGTAGCCCTATATATATATATATATATATATATATATATATATATATATATATATATATATATATATATATGACAACTGAAAAATGGAACTTGAAATCAGCAATTGAATGCAACCACATTCAACCACATTCAAATACTCTATCACTATTCGTATATTCAATTGAATATGGCTCCTGGCGGGGGCTTGCAACCCAAATCCACCAAAATCATCCCACCTTAAAAAAAAAAAGTTGCATGTGGTTGCATTTGGTTGAATATGGTTGCATTCAGTTGAATATGGCCCCTGGCGGAGCCTAGCAACCCAAATCCACCAAAATCATCACACCTTAAGAAAAAAGTTGCATGTGGTTGCATTTGGTTGAATGTGATTGCATTCAGTTGAATATGGCCCCTGGCGGGGCCTTGCAACCCAAATCCACCAAAATCATTCCACCTTAAAAAAAAAAGTTGAATGTGGTTGCATTCAGTTGCATTCAGTTGAATATGGCCCCTGGCGGGGCCTTGAAACCCAAATCCACCAAAATCATCCCACCTTAAAAAAAAGTTGCATGTGATTGTATTTGGTTGAATGTGGTTGTATTCAGTTGCAACCCAAATCCACCAAATAGCATTCCACCTTAAAATAAAAAATAAAAAAATAAAAAAATAAAATAAAATAAAGTGTCGAAAATTGAAGCTGGTTGATTTTAGTGGAACTGACCCCTGCTGGACCTACCAACAAAAATAGCATCCCACTTTTAAAAAAAAATTGTTGGAAGTCTAGGATAGTCGGCTAGGAAGGGAGAGGAAGGGGAGGGAGTTCTAATTTGTAGTATTTTTGCAATTTTGAAACTTAGTAAAATCGCAATTAATTAAAATAGATAGTATATTTGCAAATAGAAACTTTAAACATAGTATTTTTTGGTAAATAATCTAAAAATTTATATAAGAAATTATAGTTAATGTTATTGCACTATCTTTATATTTGTAAGAATGTAATAAATATGTTTTTACCATAAGTGATACAATCAATTTAATTGAAAAAATATTTACAAAATAAGTGAATTAGTTCTTCGAGTGAAACCCGAAAAAGTATACAATTTTAAATCATTTTTAATACATGATACATTTAATTTAGAAATATTTAAAAAATATCTAATTTTTTAAAAATATTTTAAAAAATACTATCTAAAGTTACAAATAAAGTTACAACGCACACAGCGCATATGAAAATTAATTACAAATAAAATTGCAAATGAGGTTGAAAATATTGCAAATGAGGTTGAAAATCAGATTGCAAATATTGCAATATACTTTGAAAAAAAATAATTACAACTTGAATATTTTTGAGAAAAGCTCTTTTAACTTATTATTCATATATAAAGCAGTGACTATGGATATGATAAGGATGTTGGACGAGAAATAAAAAGAGTATGCTCATTCAAATCATGCATAGTAATTTGTTATTCATTCCCTAGGTGTCACTTCAAATAATTCCTCCCACTCCATGTGATTCATTTTACTTTTTAATGATCTATTTTTTAAAATTTTATTAAACATTACATACAATATATATATATATATAATTGAAAAATAATTATAATATATATTTAGTTCAAAAGTATTTAACTAATTTTAAAATGTGTTTTCCAATTTTTCAAAATAAACAATATATAAATTTTAATTTTCAGCTAAAGTTGTCAAATGAGCTACTTGAAAGGGCTTGGTTACATTTCTGGTACATTACTGAACTGAATTTTCAAAAATGGTACATTTCATTCAGCATTTTCATTTCTGGTATAGCTGAGAAAATCTAATAGAAAACTCCACTTCTAGTGGCGTTTTCTGTTGAATTTCATTTCAACAGAAAACGCCAATAGAAGTGGCGGTTTCTATTAGATTTTTCTCTTTTCACTATTTCCAGCACTTAACATAATTTTGTAACCACAAAATGAACTTTGTAGTAGTCATTTTATATGGCTTAGAAAATATATTTCTGAATAAAATTTATTCAATTTTTTTGCTTCGTATTAAAGAATTGACATTTGACTTTGGTATAATACGAAAATCTCGAAAAATTATATTGTCTAACCATCTTATTTTTTGGTCCGAACATGCCAACTCAACATCAAATTGTTAAAAATTCTTTCGAGTAGCCATGTTTAGGGGAATAAAAAATATATTTGTACATGTTTTTTTTTCATTGGTTTTGTTCCGTATTCAAGTATTGACATTTTACTTTGGTATAATATGAAAATATCCAAAAATTATTATGTCTAACTATCTTATTTTACGCAAAAGTACAACGTCAATACTTGAATATGGAATAAAAACAACGTAAAAAAAACTTGTACAAGTATATTTTTTATTCCCCTAAACATGCCTACTCGAAAGAATTTTCAACATTTTGATGTTGAGTTGCCATGCTCGGACTAAAAAATAAGATAATTACACATAATAATTTTTGGAGATTTTCGTATTATACCAAAGTACAACGTCAATACTTCAATATGGAATAAAAACAAAGTAAAAAAAACATGTACAAGTATATTTTTTATTCCCCTAAACATGCCTACTCGAAAGATTTTTCAACAATTTGATGTTGAGTTGCCATGTTCGTCCCAAAAAAGAAGCTAGTTAGACATAATACTTTTTGGAGATTTTCGTATTATACCAAAGTATAATGTCAATACTTGAATACGAAACAAAAAAAAAAGAATAAATTCTACTTACAAATATATTTTCTAAGCCATATAAAATGACTACTACAAAGTTCATTTTGTGGTTACAAAATTATTCTAAGTGCTGGAAAAAGTAAAAAATTTAAATCTAATAGAAACCGCCACTTCTAGTGGCGTTTTCTGTTGAAATGAAATTCAATAGAAAACGCCACTACAAGTGGCGTTTTCTATTAAATTTTCTAAGCTATACCAGAAATGAAACTTTACGTTTAAGTGTACCATATTTGAAAGCTCAATTCAGTAGTATACCAGAAAAGTAATCGAGCCACTTGAAAGTATGTGGGGTATAGTCTATGCTTAGTTAGGATCGATATTTCTAGCAATTAACCGACATAGACCTAACACTATTGAAAAAGGATCAGTAATTGACCGAGTCGGAACTAGGAGTGGAAGTGCCAACTTTTAGTGTGATATATAGAGTCATGATCGACGAGAGATTGATTGATTACCATTGGATCATTTCAGGCCTTCAAAGCGCTAAGTACTACCTAGTACCTACTGCGGACGAAGAGTTTGTATATATATATTTTTTTTGGCTTTAAAAGATTCTACCTAATAAGTTGGAAAAACAGAAAAAAAAAAAATCTTATGCATATTTAGTTTAAAACTATTGTCAACTGAAACCCAAAGTAGGGATGCTAAAAAACAAAGAAAGAGAGGGAACAATCCGAGCATTCAACATCAGATGATCATCTATAGATTCTATACCCAGGCCCAGTGTTGTAAAAAGCGAGAATCGGACTTAATCGGTGCAGGTATCGTCCAGGGATTAATCGGGTAATCGGGGATTAATCGGAATTAATTTAATATTATTTTTAAATATAATTATTATTAATATACATATTATTTTATTATTTTGATTATACATGAATAATTATTATATATTTATACAAATATATTTAAAATATATAGCATTATTAAAGTAAATATAAATTTTGATAAAATTCATGATTTAACCGTTTAAAATATTAGTTTCATATATCAGAATAATGTTTTTCTTAAAATTTATTCAATTTTATACTTTTTGAATTTTTTTAATTTTTCTACATATTTTTCAATTTTTTATCAATAATGCCGATTTTTTACCGATTAATCCGATTATTGACCAATTAATCCCGATTTTTCGAAAAAACAATTTTTTGGCCTATTTCTGTAAAATCAGTTCGGTTCCTTATCGAACAGCGATTAATCGGCGATTAATCGCCGACTTTTATAACAGAGCCTAGGCCCCATACTATATATAGGGGTGTAAATGAGCCGAGCCGAGCCGAACTTTAGAATGTTCATGTATCGTTTGTTAAGAAATTATCGAACTCGAACTCGAGCTCGAACTTAAATCGAGCCAAAAAATGTGTTTGAGCTCGGTTCGTTAAGAAAAAATGTTGTTCGCGAACGGTTCACGAACAACTCATGAACATGTCTCATGAGCTTGTTCACGAACTTTTACTTCGAACAACTCATTAACCTTGTTCACGAGCTTTGTACTAACGAACAAGTCTTAAATATTGGAGAAACATATTCTTATTAATATTTCACGAAAAACTTGTAATCTATTTAAAAGTTAACTAATTTTTTTGTAAATCGTAAAAAAATATCGATTTTTTTTACAAAATAATGTAAATTAAATTTATATATTGTAAACTTAAAATATTAATGATCGTTACTGTCATCATAATCATACAAAATTATTAATTTTTTTTACATAAATCTATAAAATATCATAGTCATACAAAAATATTAGTGTTCTTACATAGAAACTACAATCTTATATGTAAATTTTGACATATATTATACATTTACTATATTATCTCCTGATATTCGATAAAATCGAAGTACAAATTTAAAAAAAAACAATTAATAATGTAATTGTTGTGTTAAAATAACTTATTTTGGTCTTCGAACTACATATTTGCATGTATAGCAAGTTATTTTAGTTTTAAATTTTACATAATCATTAAAATATATTAGTACCTTTTTATATATTTAAGTAGTATAAATAAATTTATACATCACTAATATTTAATATTAAAATTTAGTACTTTACATAATGTAATATTTAATTTGATAACATATTTTTGACAAATATGAACTAGTTATACTAATTGCAAGACTAGGTTGTTGTTGTTGTTGTTGTTGTTGTTGTTCTTATTATTATTATTATTATTATTATTATTATTATTATTATTATTATTATTATTATTATTATTGTTTTTATTATTATTATTATTATTATTATTATTACTACTATTAAAATTAATCAAAATTATAAAATAAACAATTATAATATCTAACATGACATATACCGAGCATATTATAACAATCAAACATATATTATTTGTACGAGATTATAATAATAAAAAATATATTATATGTAGGAGATTATTTATTGAAATTGTTTATGAACCTCTAATGAAGTCATATACCGAGCATGTTAACGAGCTCAATTATCGAACTTATTCACGAACATGTTCATGAGCTATGTTCACGAGCCTATTCACGAACTATGTTCACGAGCACGTTAATCGATCTTGTTCGCGAGCTATCGAGTCGAACTTTACTGTGATCAAGTTCAGCTCGTTTATAAATCGATCCTTAAAATCATGTTCAAGATCGACTCGTTTGTGAATCGAACCGAACCCGAACCGAGCTTTTTTCGAACCGAACGCCGAGCCGTTCACGAGTGTATCGGCTCATTTACAGCCCTAACTATATACGTACATTTCAAGAACATTGAATATTTGGGTAAACTTTATTGAGAGATAAATTGCTAAATGAAATTTTTATGTTTTTTTCCCAATATTTCGTACTTATAACTTTATATTTTTAGTTTTAGCCAGTCAATATTTTAAATAAATTAAATTGATTTGAGTCCAGGGAAAAAGTAGACTTGACAATACATTCGTGTCATGTATTAATTTCGTATTTCGTGTATTTAAACGCTAAATTTAAACACAATCTATTTAGAATTCATGCATTTTCGTATTTCTGTACCTTCGTGTCATGCATTTTCGTGTATCTGAGTGTTAAATCCAAACACAATCCATTTAGAATCCATGTACTTTCGTATTCGTGTATCGTGTACTTTTCGTATCAAGTTTTCTGTGTAATTTTAAATAAAACATAAATTAAAATAATTGAATAAAATGTTTAAATAGTAATATTTTTAGTGAATTATTACAAAAATGTAATATATATATATATATATATATATATATAACATTATAGAATTATGTATAATAATATAAATAAATGTTAATTTATTTAATATAAATATTAATATATCTTATGTAAATACTACTCCCTCTGTCCCTCCCATTTCTTTACACTTTTTTTTTCACTGCTTGACACGCATTTTAAGGTTCTTAAAAAGTATAGTTCCGTAACTTATTTTAAAATTTTCTTTTTTTGTATAAAAATAGAACAATTCTATTTTTATACAAAAAAAAAAGAAAATTTTTAAAGTAAGTTATGAAACTATCCGCAAAATGCACCTTAAAATCCGTGCCAGAATTACGTTCCCCAATGTAAAGAATCAAGAGTATTTAATTGCGTTCAGTTGAATGTGGTTGCATTCAGTTAAATATGCCCCTACGGGGCCATGCAACCCAAATCCACTATATATATATATATATTCCAAAAAAGAGGTCGAAAATGACATTTGAAAAATGAAACTTGAAATCAGAAATTTAGTTGAATGTGGTTGCAATCAGTTGAATATGCCCCTGCGGGTCCATGCAACCCAAATCCACCAAAATAACACCCCACCTTAAAAAAAATGTTTAATGTGGTTGAATATGGTTGAAAATGATGGGCAGGCCGGGCAGGCTGGGCAGGGGAAGGGTCTGCCCTAGTTCCTTTCTAGCTTTGAACTGCTTTCTACGAGTGATCCTTATTTGTTCTTGGATAGCTTTGTTCTTGTATTCCCTTTTCTTTTTTCTATATAATTATCAGCTTAGCAAAAAAAAAAAATGTAAATATAAACATTAAATTTTTGTACCATTTCATGTCGTGTGGTAAATTAAGGATTCTACATTTCTACGAAGAAGGAAAACATGTTCGTGCATGGAAGTTAATAAAACTTGGGAGAATTTATTAGTACAACCACCTTCACTTTAATATCATGTCCGGCGAATTTGTGTGATATTTTCAAACAAAAGAAAAGGTACTACAAAATGTCAAAAGCCTATATTTAGATCTAGAAGTTGAAGTTCTATTAATTATTTGTGAGACTAATATAGCAAATACTTTTCTGGGTCTTTATTTTCGAGAATGCTTGTACAAATATCATATATACGAGTTAACTATAGAACTTGTTTTCTATGTTATACTTGAACCTTGTTAGTGAATATACACGGATGAAATTTTCATGCATCTGGAGTATAGAACGGATAAATCTTACTATAAAATTTGGATCGATATCTTACTTTTCTAATTTATATAAATCTTAGTTTATAGCAATATTTTGAAGAAAAGAAAGGGGCACAAAATGAGCAGAAATTATCAAACATACATAACAAAGACCTTCCTCCCTATCATAGACTACATGTATGGTACGGTAGATTTTTAGTAGTAGAGTTAAAACTTAGCTTACTCAGTTATAATACCACTCAAAGTGGTGTGTGAGGAGGGTAGCTGTACGCAGACCATGCCCCTATTCAATAGGGAGGCTGTTTCCGAAGGACCCCCGGCCAAATACAAATACAAATACAAATACAAAGAAAGGAAACTAATACAAACTAAACTCACACACACCCAGGGATCGAACCCTTGACCTCCTACAAAGGTAAACGGTATAATCTGTGAATGGCCTACATCCAGTGTTCTAAAACTCGGCTGAGGCGGCCGCCTAGGCGCCGCCTAGGCGCTAGGCGCCATCAAAACGCCCCGAGGCGGGCCTAGGCGGGTAAAAAAACGTTTTTTTAGAAAATCGGTCAAAGTCGGGGTTAGGCGGTCTAGGCGGTCCGAGGCGGGTTGAGGCGGGCTGAGGCGGTCAATAATAAAAATTGCTGAAAAAGTCAAAAATCGACAAAAAATGGCAAAAAATTGGCAAAAATCGTTGAAAAAGTCAAAAATTGACAAAAATATTTGGGAAATTGATATCTACTTGGTTAAGAACTTAAGATTGTTTTTATTCGGGCAATAAAAAATTGATATATGATATATTTTGTAATTATAATATTATATAAATATAAATATTAAAAATAATATTTAAATACAACCGATTAATGCTCCGATTAATCCGTCCGATTAATCCCCGCCTACCCGATTAATCCCTAGGCGGTACCTCAACCGCCTAGCTCCGCCTAGCGATTTCTGGAACACTGCCTACATCTATGGATGATTGATATATCTACGGACTACGAATGTCTTAATTGGATGCTTAGATTTTTCCATTTTCAAACCATATCTACCTAGTCAACTGTGGGCTTTATTTCTAGACTATCTACCCTAATGTAAACTCTATGACGAAAAGTATCCCACTTGAGCGCAGGAATATTGGAGTTTTACGTAACTTTTAACATAATTAATTTTACGTAGGTAGGTCTCAGCAGCATGCATCTGGTGTTTGCCTATAAATACTCATTTCAATCGCAGCTAACCTCATCGCTTCTCAATTACTAAATACAGACTTGTTAGTGATTAAGGAATTAACTTGAACATTGCAAAATGGCTTCCCTAACTAATACTACTAGTAATTATCTGTTATGTACAATTCTCTTGATTGTTTCTAGCCTAGCTAGTGCTCAGCTCTCGGCTAACTTTTATGCTCGTTCATGCCCAAATGTTCAAACACTTGTCCGCACCGCTATTAACCAAGCAGTCAAAAATCAGCCACGTCAGGGTGCCTCCATTCTTCGTCTCTTCTTCCATGATTGTTTCGTTAATGTGGGTTATCTATCTATCATGTTCGAGAGTACTATCAGTATACATTATTAATGCATAAACATATATCGGTTTAATTAAAGTTTTATAACTATGTATGTATTGCTAAATTAATTATTTTATTTTTTTGATGAATTTCTGGTACGTGTAAATTTTCAGGGGTGTGACGGATCTGTACTGCTGGATGACGTATCAGGTTTTACAGGGGAAAAGACAGCAAATGCAAACAGAAACTCAGCAAGAGGTTTTGACGTAATTGACACCGTTAAAACTCGTGTAGAAGCTGCTTGTAATGCCACCGTTTCATGTGCTGATATTCTAGCACTTTCAGCACGAGACAGTGTTGTTGCGGTAAGCTCATTAAGTTGATTGCCGTTGTATTAATTATCTTAACAACTTTTTTCACTAATCACATAATTCACATGCATGCATAATGTCAATAACTACTAATTATCTTGATTTGGAAGTTTTAACCAAAATGTTTACTACTTTAATATGTACATATATGTATATATGTTCAACTAAATATTAATTGTTAGACAAATAAATTGTGACAGCTGGGAGGACCATCATGGACAGTACTGCTAGGCCGAAGAGACGCAAGAACCGCAAGTCTAAGTGCAGCAAACGCCCAAATCCCAGCACCAACCTCAAGTCTCTCCACCCTCCTCTCCATGTTTTCTTCCAAAGGTCTGAACGCCCGCGACATGACTGCTCTTTCAGGTGGCCACACCATAGGCCAAGCTCAATGTACCAACTTCCGTGGCCACATATATAATGACACAAACATAAACGCCGCATTCAGAACTACTCGTCAGGCAAATTGTCCAGCTTCTGGTGGTAACACAAACTTGGCTCCTCTTGACATCCAGAGCCCAAATCAATTCGGAAATAGTTACTATCAAAACCTTGTGAATCAACGCGGACTTCTCCATTCTGATCAGGAGCTCTTCAATGGTGGATCCACCGATGCTCAGGTTCGGAGTTACAGTAGAAATAATGCAGCATTTCTAAGTGATTTCACTGCTGCGATGATAAAGATGGGAAATATAAGTCCTCTTACTGGAACAAATGGAGAGATCAGAAGAAACTGCAGGCTTCGTAATTGATCTTCATGCATTCTGATCGCAACCATATCATCTGCAATTTTAAGTTTTAAAATATATACATGCATGCATGTTCTTAATTAATTATTATTAGTATCCAGCTTTGCGTTTTTTGTTTTTGTTTTCTTGTAATGAATAATTAAAGTGATGTTATGAACGTTTTCACTTTTCTCATTCTGATCTTCTTTGATTACAATAGTCAATAGTGATGTATGAACGTTTTTAATTTCTAGTTGTATGACTAATAACATAGTGTGTGTTTGGCTCCACTTAAAGTGGACTTAAATGAATCAAATATTGATTTGCAACTTATGTTATCTTTTTGGCAAAACAATAGAAACCTGTTGTTCATATAATATCCTTCAAAACTTCAAAATCATATATCTTTTGATTCGTTCATTAGAAAATTGATATCTATATATCATATTTCTCTACTCATCGATATCTATCTATTGATATATATCTTCATATTTTGAACAAATATTTTGAAAAAAAAAAAATTAACTTATAAGTTCTGATTTACCAAACACTCGACTGACTTATAAGTTCTAACTTACCAAACACTCTATTCACTTATAAGTTCTAACTAGCTTTGTAGACCGTGCAAGGCACGGCCATGTTCTAGATTACAAATATTTATGAATTATTTGTAATCACGCAGCATTGGATTGTTGATATCTTCGATTTTTCATATCTTCGCAGCAATTGTTGTGAGTAAATAGAATTTATGCAATACCCGATCGTGACATGCAAATGATAATTTTGATTAAAATACATTTGTTTATATTTTACGCTATGTTTTGTTTTGTTAAAGCAAACTTGAACGATATGTAATAAATTGGTCAATGTTAAGATCAAAACCTTACTTCGAAATATAAATATATAGAGTTAACATGGATGGATACAAAGATACATACAAGTATTAATTACATAATAATAAATGCATATTAGTTTATATTAGTTATTATTATGTAATAAATATGTTAGTGTTCCAATACCCAAATAGCCCCCGGAAATATAACATAGATATAATTAGTAGGGATAAATATAACTTTTTATATGAATAAATTTGCTCATGAAACCCTCCCCCCATTTGCTCTATTATATAAACTAGTATTTTTGCCCGCTTCGGTATGGCTTTACCAAACTTTTATTTTTTTATGTATGTTAATAATTTACTTTTTTAATTACATTTAATCCTATATTTTTAATTTTAGTAAAAGTCAATTCATTACGAAAAATAAAATATGCTATTAAATTTGTTATGGTTATATATTAAATAAAGATGATTTTAATATTAAATATTATATACTAACAGTTGTGTAAATTAACTTTAAAAAGTTATAATATGAATTTGTTTATATAAAATGCTTATTTAAAAATAATACGCGTGATTTTAAAAATATACATGATACATAGGATTTTGAAGAAAGTGTAGCGTATAAAATTTCAAATAATTAAACAGGGTTTTTCCCCGAATGAATTTCTAAGAGTATTTGATTAACATATTATACAAAATTAATTTTTACATAATTTTGAGTAAATTACATAAAAGCTTAGTGTTAAGTTACCATACCTCGATTTTTAAAACTAAATATTTTGTGCAATATAATTTATACAAATTTTATTTATAGTATGTTAATTGATAATATTTCCATTCCAAAAAAATGATTATCTGATTTAAAAATTAGTTATAAGTACCTCAATCAAGCATATTGAAATACGTGCAAAAAAATGGCTCAAACTTTTTGGGATGAAGGAAGTATTAATTTTAAAATATATAAAAATAATATAATAATATAATTGGATTGATACATTGAATTTTGTATCCGAAAAGAACATTGATACTCAAAATTCATTGAATTTTAAAATATTTAGAATTGATCTTTTTAAATTGTAGTTGAAAAGCAATCAACACAATAGTTTTATATGCATGTAAAATTTAGTTGCGAATATTAAATATTAAATATAGTTTTTGTTGTGGAATGAAAAGTAGGGTGTATTTATTGCGTATTAAATGCTAGGGTTTAAAGAAGCTTCGAGCTTTGATGGCTGATCAAGTGTTTCGTGACTTAATTCGGGTCCTCACAGGAACCCTAGAATCGGGATACTTGGTGGGCAAGTTACTACCTTGGCCCAATTCTAGAGCCTTCCAATTGATAAAAAGATAAGTATTAGAGGTGTATGCCTTGGAGGCTACTCCTGATATGATTTAGTTTCCTTTTAAGACTCAATCTTGAAGTCTGAAACTGGCTGATTTATTAATTACGAATTTATTATCATAAATAAGGTTTTGGGCCTCGTGATTGGGATTTGACCTTGAACCAACTTAGGTTTATTTAACGTATCATTAAATACGTTTCTAGGGCTTACTTTCAGCCCATATCATTTGCCCCCCAATTTCTAGGAAAACTGATCAGGTTTTCATTGAAGTTAAAAGGTTTATGTACACTAGTGTTTCACAGGTATCGTCTTGAGTGCAAAGTGTGGAGCGACCTACACATTTGCGACGACTTGCCTTATTCGAGGCTAAACAACAATTTTTATGTCTTACAGAGAATTATTAATAATTTTCTTGCATTTTTGGGAATCTTCGTTGTGCTAACGGGCACTTTCCCTTATTTTTGATTAATTTCATCAAAAATATTTTGGGCATACTACCTTCGGAAATAATCTTGTAAATTATCTCATATTTTTCTGGAATCCTTGGAATTTGATTTCCAATTTTTCTCAGAAGATATTATTTTTAATCAACATTTCTGTTTTCTGCTCGAGAAAATTAATTTAAAATGCAATTTTTTTTTTCTCGACCTGAAACGAGGTCGTGTATGGCCTCAAAAGCGCCCAGGTCGTGTGGTTTTCGACCTCACTCTACGACGTGAGTTGAGGTTGTACAAGGGCAAAGAACAGGGCAGGTCACATCATCTCCGACCTCAATTCACGAGGTGGTTCGAGTTCGTGTAAGGACACCAAATGGAGTAGTTCGTTGAGCCTACGACCTCATTCTGCGACGTGGATCGAGATCATGGAAGGGCACCAAAGCAGGGAGGTCGTGAGGATTTCGAGCTCATATCACGACGTGACTTGAGTTCGTGTTAGGTCCTTCCACGAGCCTCCTCGCGTAGCCTATGACCTCAACATACGATGTGGATCGAGGTCGTCCAAGGTCTATAGATTAGCCTCATCGAATTAGACACGATCTCATCTCACGAGATGGATCGAGGTCGTGTGAGACCTTTAACGTGGCCTGTTCGTATTGTTTTCAACTTCAATTTACGAACTGGATCGAGTTCGTGTAACGAATAATAACAGGCCTTCTTGTGTGCTTTACGAACTCATCCTACGAACTGGAATGAGTTCGTGTAAGGGACAATAATAGGCCTTCTCGTAGGATTTTCGAACTCATCCTACGAACTGGAATGAGTTTGTGTAAGGGACAATAATAGGCCTTCTCGTGGGCTTTTCGAACTCATCCTACGAAATGGAATGAGTTCGTGTAAGGGACAATAATAGGCCTCCTCGTGGGTTTTACGACCTTAACCCACGAACTGAAATGAGTTCGTGTCACAGGTTTTTCTTTTATTTATTTATTATTTATACGAATTTCTCGATCCTTCTAGAATTCTCTTTTAAATTCTATAAGCTTCTAGATCTTGGGCCTTTACTTGGGCCTATGGGCCTTAACCGGCTTTAACCTGTTAATTCAACACTAAAACCGACTAAATGACCGGTTGTGTTAAGTATAAAAGAGTGAGAAGTGAACTCATTTCTCACTTCACTCAAATTTTTCACCAAATTTCCTCTCAAGAGCTTTCATCTAAGGCAATTTCCAGCAAGAAGTTTTCGGCGAACATTCTTTCTCCCACGGTGGTTTCTGGGCTTTCTTTGAAGATTACTTTTCGAAGCATTCATCTCAAGAACATCCATGGCGGACGACAAAGAAGCTAAGAGGCTTAGCAAGATGAGCTCTTCTTCACGAGGTACCTCTTTCCCTCCTATTCGTTCAAAATACACTTCGCTGATTGACATGATTAATCAAAGGGGGGATGAATATCCCTCTGTATCTGCATTAGATTCTTATAACCACCACTCGAGGTTTTTTTATGCTGAGAAAATCAAAAAATTTAACAAACTCTTTAATGTTCGTTCTCCTTTAAAATTAGTCACAGCTGAGCCTAGGGATCGTTCCTGTCATTGGAAACCCCATGCCCTTTGCATTTATAAGGATTCCATCATGGCAGGGCTTCGTTTCCCTTTCCACAATTTCATCCCTACACTATTGGCAGATGTTCAAATAAATCCTTGCCAACTCGTCCCAAATGCTTGGAGAGCCATTCTTTGTTTCATGGTTCTTTGTTTGAAAAACAATTTTCCGCTATCTGTTTCTCTTTTTAGGAAAATTTTTCAATTTAAAAATAGTGCAATTACTTATCCTGGCTGGGTATACATTAGCCTTCGAGCCACCATCCCAAACATCTATGATCCCTCCTCAATCCTTGATAATAATCCTAAGTGGAAAGAGGAGTTCATGTATCTTGTATGGGAGGGGGGTAATTGGGGCACCCTCTTCCGTAGTTCTTTCGGGAAGGTTGTCGACGGGAATCCAGATGATATAGAGCTGAATGACGCAGAGCAAGCTGCTTTCACCACCCTTACTGCAGACAAAGGGTAAACCTCATCATTCTTTCCCTTAGCTTCTCATTTATTGTTGTATTTTATTGTGATTAATTTTGCCTTTGATTTTTCAGCTGCTAAAGCCATAAATGATCTTCAAGAGCACCTATCTGGTGAAACTTCCCGGATGAAGAGGAAACGGGCTGCTAAAGATCCCAGGGGACAGCCTACTGAGCCTGCCTTTCTAAGGACCCATGATGCTATTGATGTGGAAGGTGGGAGTGGCGCTGCCTCTTCTGCTAAATCATCTATTTTTCGGCCTGCTTGGGGCATCAGAAAACAAGACTCAGTGGTTGGAGATACCAAGCATTCGAAGGACTGGTCCTACCACTCAATCACTCCTGCCGACTATCGCGACATTGTTGTTTATCGTGATTTGGAGGGAGTTGAGTTACTGGGAACTCAAGCTCTTGCTACTGTAAGTATTTTACTTCTCTTTTAGTTTAAATGTTTCAATTTCCGTTCCTTAACACTTAAATTGTGCTTTCAGGGTAACACCTACTTCCAGGCTGCGATGCATAATGCCAAATCTTGGCGAACCAAGGCCGGGACTCATAAGAAGGAGCTTGATCAGTCGAAGGTCCAAGTTGCAGGCTTGGAGGAGAAGTTGAAGGCAAAGGAGGAGGAGCTTGAGAAAGCCTATGGCAGCATTGCTGAGCTTGCCAAGGCAAGGAGGATATCATTGATGATTACATGGACTCCGATGACTTCCAAAAGCTTATGACTAAGCATGATGACCTTGCCTATCCAGCCAACTACTTTAGTGGCTGGAAAGGGGCTTTAGATGCTGTTTTTGAGAGGCACCCTGGGTTGTTCCAGATTGGGGATTTTCCTTACCCCGAGGCTCCTTTAGAGTTGGCCAAGCTGCTAGAGTCTCAGAGGATTTCTCCTATGGAAGAGGATGAGGTGGAAGAGGAGGAAGGGGAGGATGCTACTGATAGGATTCTAGATCCTGAACGTACCCCCTTCAAGCGGATGCTGAGGAGTCAACTACTTGCACCAGCTCTGATAGGGATTCAACTGTGAAGAGTACTGCCAAGGGTGCTAAGGCTGCCAAGGTTGTCACTAAGACCCCTTGAGTTTATCTATTGTTGGCCCTGCGTGGCTTATCTTTTGACATTCCGCTTTCTTGACTTGTGAATCGTAACTTATAGCCTCCGGGCTTTGTTTATTTGTTTTAAGCATCCTTTGATTTTTCTTTTCACTTAGTTGTTTCGTCTTTTGTATTTTGGCTTACATTAGCTAGCAATTTTTTAAATATGCTTTGATACATAACAGACATAGGGGATAATAACCAAGAAAGGAGAAAATCAAATGGCATTAAAACTTGAAATGGGTCTAGCCCTTACATACTCTACTTTCTACTCAGAGTTTAAGAACTCAAAAATGGTTTCGTCGACCTTATTTCTACTTCCCTACTAAATATGAGCTATGCCCTTCATAGAATAATCAAACATAATAGACCTTGAGGTTCGATGCATGCCAAGTGCGAGGCACCTCGTTCCCTTCCAGAGTTTCCAACTTTTATTATCCACGACCTAATGTTCCTTTGACACGATACGGACCTTCCCAGTTTGGTGCTAGCTTTCCCTTCTGTCCAACTCCGGATGCTTCAATCTTTCTGAGTACTAAGTCCCCCTGACGGAAGAACCTTTCGTTTACCCTCAGGTTGTAGTAGAAAGAGGCCTTCTTCTGATGTTCAACATTCCTAGCATGGGCTTCATCCCTTACCTCATTGATCAAGTCAAGAGCTAACCTCATTCCTTCTTCATTAGTGTCAGGCTCAAAAGCCTCCACTCGAGGAGATATATGCATGATTTCTACGGGGACAACAGCTTCAGCTCCGTAAGCTAACATGAACGGAGTTGCCTTAGTGGTTACTTTGCAAGTGGTTCGATATGCCCAAAGTATGGGCAACAATTCGTCCACCCAAGTATTTCGGGAATGTTCCACCCTTTTCTTGAGTCCATCAAGGATGATCCGATTTGCAACCTCAGCTTGCCCATTAGCTTGAGGGTGAGCAACTGAAGTGAACCGAAGCTCGATTCCGTTCTCCTCACAATAATCCTTAAACTCTTTGTTGTTGAATTGTAACCCATTGTCCATAACTAGGATCCGTGGTATTCCATACCTACACATGACGTTCTCCCAGAAGAACTGCATAACTTGCTTGGTTGTGATCTTAGCCAAAGGTTTGGCCTCGATCCACTTCGTGAAGTAATCAATTGCTATAATCAGGAACTTTCTTTGAGCTGTCGCCATTGGAAATGGCCCAAGTATATCCATTCCCCACATAGCAAAAGGAATGGGGGAGCTGACGAACGTCAACATCTGTAGTGGTTGCCTAACCACTGGTGCATGTTTTTGGCACCGATCACACTTTTTCACATATTCCTTGGCATCAACCATCATCTTCGGCCAATAAAACCCGAGTCTAACTATCTTGTGAGCTAGGGCCATGCCCCCCAAGTGTTGCCCACAGATTCCTTCATGAACTTCTTCTAGTACTGACTTAGCTTCTTCGGGCCTTAGGCACTTCAGATACGGAATCACAAAGGATTTTTTTATAAAGAATTCCCTCAATTAATGCATACCTTAGTGCCCTAACAGATAACCTTCGTGCCTCCAAGGCATTATTCGGGAGCCAACCAGTCTCAATATGCATCTTGATCGGGTCTATCCAACACTCCCTAGTTCCAATAGGTGTTACCAGCTTTGAATCAATGGTGGGGGCTCTTAGAACTTGGAAGTAAACACTTCCAGAATAATTCTCTATCTCCAAGGAGGTAAACTGGGATAAATATGCTCAACATAACATTCATTGAATTGGGTCATTACAGCCTTAACATCCCTCAAGTACTTGATCATAGTCTCATCTTTCACCTCAAACTCTCCATTGACTTGGGCCACAACTAGCCTTGAATCTCCACAAACTTTCAGATTTTTGACCCTTAGCGCTCCTACCAAACCAAGTCCAGCTACCAGAGCTTCATATTCTGCCTCATTATTGGTTGTTGGAAAGTCTAATTTCAGGGCGTACTCAATCGTGAATCCATCGGGACTTTGTAGGACAAGACCTGCACCACTTGTTTTTGTTTTTGATGCTCCATCAAAATAGAGCATCGAGAATTCCTTCTCTTCAATCACGGATTCCTTGTCTTCCTTATTGCCTTCCTGAGGTATCTCCTGCCCCCCGACTTCTTGGTTGTCAATGGTGCATTCAACCACGAAGTCAGCAAGTGCCTGAGCTTTTATGGCCGTCCTCGGCTTGTACTTGATATCGAATTCTCCCAACTCAATTGCCCACTTGATAAGCCTACCACTGGCTTTAGGGCTATGTAAAATGTTCCTAAGTGGCTGTCCTGTAAGGACTTCAATCTTGTGTGCCTGAAAGTAGGGCCGCAGCTTCCTTGAGGCAGTTACCAATGCTAAGGCAAACTTTTCAATGGTAGAATAGTTCAACTCTGCTCCATGTAGAACTTTGCTCAAATAGTATACAGGTTTTTGAATCTTGTCTTCCTTCTTCACTAGCACCGTGCTCACAGCTTGAGCCGAAATAGCTAAGTAAAGATAGAGGATTTCTCCCATACTTGGCTTGGCCAACAGCGGGGCTTCAGCCATATGCTTCTTCACCTGATCAAAGGCCTCTTGGCTTTCTTCTGTCCATTCGAAGTTTTTCACTTTCTTTAGAGTTTTGAAGAACGGCAAACACTTGTCTCCGGATTTGGAGACGAACCTCCCCAATGCAGCAATGCTTCCAGTAAGTTTCTGTACGTCCCTTATGGAACGAGGTGGTTCCATATCTAGAATAGCTCTGATCTTGTCGGGGTTAGCCTCAATTCCTCGTTTCGAGACCATAAGACCCAAGAACTTTCCTGACCCGACACCAAAAGCACATTTGGCTGGGTTCAACATCATCTTGTGGTGTCTCAACACTTCAAATGCCTCACGGAGGTGCTCAATGTGATCGGCCTTGCGTAGGCTTTTCACCAGCATATCATCTACATAAACTTCCATAGTTTTTCCAATGAGATGAGAGAAAATCTTTTTACCAACCTTTGATTGGTAGCTCCTGCGTTTTTCAATCCAAAGGCCATGACCAGGTAACAATACACACCAAAGTCAGTGATGAATGATACCTTAGGAATATCGTCCTTATGCATCTTGATTTGGTTGTAGCCACTAAAACCATCCATGAAGCTTAGCATCTCGTGCCCAGCCGTGGCATCTATCAACATATCAATCCTTGGTAAGGGAAAACAGTCCTTTGGGCATGCGTCAGTCAGATCAGTGAAGTCTATACACATCCTCCACTTTCCATTGGCTTTTTTGACCATTACGGGATTGGCCATCCATTCCGGGAACTGGATTTCTTCAATGAACCCTGCCTCTAGGAGCTTTTCAACCTCCTGTTTTATGGCTTCTTGTCTCTCAGGTGCAAAATTTCTCTTCTTTTGTTTCACCGCCTTCCTGTCCGGATCTACGTTCAGGTTGTGTGTTATCAATTGGGGATCTATCCCTGGCATATCAGCTGCTGTCCATGCGAAGACATCACTATTGTCTTTCAAGAAGGTGATCAGTTCGCTTTTTAAGGGGTCTTTCAGAGATGCCCCGATGTGAGTAACCTTTTCAGGATCCCCTAACTCCAAAGGTATTGGAACCAAGTCTTCCGCCAGTTTTCCTCTCCGTTCTTCATCCTCTCGAACGTCCATATCCTCAATTAGGAGGACTTGCCCCCCAGTTCCATCCGGCCTCAGTGCGGCCACATAACAACTACTTGCCATTTTTTTATCCCGTTTCTCTTCTCCTACACCGTTTCTGGTTGGGAACTTAATCTTTAGATGATACGTGGAGGCAACCGCGTTAAAAGCATGAAGTCTCGTTCTTCCTAGGATAGCATTGTAGGTAGACGTAGCTTTAATAACCAAGAAATTTAACATCTGAGTGGCCTCCCGTGGCTCCTGCCCTATAGTCATGGGTAGCTGAATCGTCCCTTCAACTTTAGACTCAACTCCGTTAAACCCATATATGGGCATATTTGATGGAGTCAATTGAGACTCAGTATACCCCATTTTCAAAAAGGCATCATGGAATAGAATGTCCATTGAAGCTCCATTGTCTATCAAGACTCTCTTTACTTGGGAGTTGCTGATCACTGGAGAGATCACCAATGGATCATCATGGGGGAACTTCACCCCTTCAAGGTCCGAGTCATCGAATCCAATTGAGACCTCTTTCTTTGCACGCTTTGGTGCTTCTCCAACAATGTGCATCACTTCTCGTGCATACGCCTTTCTGGAATTCCTACTTGTCCCGGCCGCTGTTGGGCCACCAAAAATCATGTTTATTACCGGCCCCCGGGGCTGTGGGTTGCGATTGCGATCATCATTCTTCCTATCATAATCTCACCTTGGGTTTCCTTGATTCCCATCTTTGCAAAACTTATTCAACTTTCCTCTCCGGATTAGAAACTCGATCTCATCCTTCAATTGCCTACAATCGTCAGTGTCGTGCCCCACGTCTTTGTGGAATCGGCAGTATTGATTCTTATTTCTTTTCCCAGGATCGGTCCTTAGTGGCTTCGACCATCTCACATCTCTATCTTTCTCTATGTCCATCAGGATTTGGCTATTTGGGGCATTCAATCTTGAGTATTCAGTAAATCTTTGTCCTGGATTCCCCTTTCTAGGAGTCGAGTCTGAATCCTTGCCCGTACGCGGGTACTTGTCTTTGGCATCGTATTCCTGATCCGACTTCCTTTTCCAAAAATCATTGTTATTCCCTCCATTACCTGCTGTGGCATCCTTCTTCATACTATCCTCGGCTTTGATATATTTATCAGCCCTTCGTTGTAACTCAGCCATGTTCTCAGGAGGATGTTTGGCCAATGACCTCTTAAAGAAGAGATCAGTGGTTCCATGTTCCAAGGCCACCATGGCCACCTTATTCTCCAAATCTGTGATATTCAATGTTTCTTTAGTGAACCGTTTGAGGTAGTCTCTCAGATTTTCATTCTTTCCTTGTACCACATACATAAGAGACGCGGAACTTTTCTCATGAACTCTTCCGCTGATGAACTGGCTAACAAAAGCGGTGCTTAGCTCCTTAAAAGAGCCAATTGAATTCGCAAGTAGATGGCTATACCATCTTTGAGCCATGCCTAACAGAGTTTGAGGGAACGCCCTACACTTCAAGGCGTCACTTGTAGGCTGCAACAGCAGTGCGTTTGCGAATGTCCTCACGTGGTTCGCGGGATCACCTGTTCCATCATAAGCCTTAATTGTCGGCATCTTGAACTTCCTAGAGATGTGAACATTCATCACCTCCTCGGTAAACGGGGGTGTAGGATCATCAGGATCCCCAAGCGGCATCAGATCCTTGGGGTTGCTCCTGGGGGTTTCCACCTTTGTTGTTCTTCCAGTTGGGGCGTCAACCCTTCTCTGCCTTCTTGAAGACCTCTCCAAGTCTATAACGGGAATCGGCCCTGAAGTTGGAGGAGGTTGAGTTTGATTCAACCTAGCTTGTTCTCTCACGATATCTTCCTTTATCCTTAAAATCTCGGCCTCATGAGCCTTGATTCTCTCAGCAGCTGTCAAAGGGGGTCCATCATGGATGGTTTGAGTTCTCCTTTGAGATTCTCTACTAACGCGTCGCCTCCTCGGGGCTTCATCACGATCATCATCATCAGATGATGAATCATCAGTATAGGGTCCAGAGTAGTCAACAAACTCTCGATCTCGGATCTGCAAGGCGTGGCCACTTGGTCCAGGACCTTGAGTGATTGGAGGGTAGTTAGGTAGACCGTACATTGGGTTGGTATTCCTGGGGAGATCTGTAGTATGGATCTGTACTCCTGGTGGCGGACGATTGGGATCAACTGAAGAGAGCTAGTTCCTTGACCTGGATGGACGACCATAGGTAGCGTTCTCTCAGCATGAGGATTCGTCCCTAGGGGTTGAGAAGCCTGAGTTTGAGTGATCGCCCCTATGGTTGGGGGTACCTGCTCAGTGATGATCGTCTTAGAGGTGAGGGGCGGAGCAGAGCTAATTGGTAAAGCCTCGGTAGAGCTTGGTGCTGTTCTTCCTGTAGTTACCATGGTTTATGTCTTTTTCCCACAGACGGCGCCAAATGTTGTGGAACGAAAAGTAGGGTGTATTTATTGCGTATTAAATGCTAGGGTTTAAAGAAGCTTCGAGATTTGATGGCTGATCAAGTGTTTCGTGACTTAATTCGGGTCCTCACAAGATACCTACGTATCATGCAAATGTCAAGAATCAAGCCAATAAAATGTAGTTCTTATAGGTGGGGAAAACCCTAGAATCAGGATACTTGGTGGGCAAGTTACTACCTTGGCCCAATTCTAGAGCCTTCCAATTGATAAAAAGATAAGTATTAGAGGTGTATGCCTTGGAGGCTACTCCTGATATGATTTAGTTTCCTTTTAAGACTCAATCTTGAAGTCTGAAACTGGCTGATTTATTAATTACGAATTTATTATCATAAATAAGGTTTTGGGCCTCGTGATTGGGATTTGACCTTGAACCAACTTAGGTTTATTCAACGTATCATTAAATACGTTTATAGGGCTTACTTTCAGCCCATATCAGTTTTATATTAAATTTAAGTTTTATATTAAATTTAGTTTTAATATTAAATATTATAAACTAACAGTTGCAAATTGATGTTTAAATAATTCTATACGTGGCAATATCTATTTTCGCAATATATTATATTGGAGTAAAAAAAAAATCAACATCCTAGAAATTTTGGATACAAAAAATTTGACAAATCTTATTAAATATATTAACTTAAAATATTGTTTTGTCGGGTCGCAGTTCTATGATACACAATCAAATGTGATCACACCTAACTTGGTTCACAAAATCTGTTGGGTAGTTAGCTTCTCGACCTCATAATCTAAAATATATTTAACCTCATCTATAATCTCTTTTTTCTCATGAATTATATGCATGGTATGTATACATTACAATGGTCTGAAATTTTTGGGTGGGGTGCTTGGAATCATTACAAACACAACTATAACTTTGGTCAGTGCTTTACACCAACTAAATGTAGATATGACAAACTTTACACCAATTATCATAATTTCAAGTGGGTTTTTCATCCATTTGATTCTGTTTAAGATACTGGTGCAAAACTGTAAGTCTGGCAGTCTCAAATTCAAAGAAGCCTAAAGCCGAAAAGCAAGCACTGCAAATTATCCTAGGCATCATGCCATGATTATGAGTGAATCTAACTCAACCTTTTTCCATCAACTTTTTAAAAACTTACTGAAACTCCAACAGCAACAACATCAATTCGAACTTCAGTCACCAATCTTGCCTTGACAACATCTAATGGTGTTGTTAAAGTTAAAACTCCACATATTACATTCGTAAAGAGATTCATATATGTTAGTTTTTTTTTTCAATTTCCGTTATTTAATTTTTCAACAACGTGACTATTGACCAATTTTTGGACCTGATAGTCTGTGTAGTTTGTATGGAGTTGAGAGAGGTGACCCAAGTATCACTTTACAACATATGGTAGCCAAAAAAATCAATCAGTGATAAAAAAAATATACCCTAGTTGAATCTTTAGTGTTGCCATATGTGGATCCAGATTATCTTTAATGACAACAATTAGGAATGGTACCTCATAACCGGTTGCTTCTCCATGAGTGACTACTTCTGAAAGAAAATTAGTTGTCTTCTTCCAAGACTCCTCATAAGAATTAAAAGAGAGGTCCAAACATATAAGTTTACGTAATAATCAATATAATTCTGCATAGGTAAGATCACAAGCAACTCATTACATCCATCACATGCAAAGTTAAAGGCAACTCAAGATTGTTACAGAGAGGTTCCATGCAATTTAACAGTTAGCACACACCATGTAATTACTGTTTTTTAAATAATTTAAATATAAAAAAGCAATTTAACATTTGCATCAGCACTTTAATCAAACAGACGAAGTACAAAACTAAATTCTTACATTTCATTCAATCCTCAAGAAATCAAAACAATATTACCAAATTACTATCAACACTATTAAATCAACCAAAAATCATACACATACATGTATGTAACAAATCTGCAAGATAGCAAAAGAAATTATAAGCACCCATGGTAACACAAAGTTGGAAGTTCTATCACAGAGAGAGAAGGGGGTAGGAAGAGAAAGAAGAGACAGAGAGGGTAGCTGGTGAAATTTGCATTCAAAAATTAGTATGATATCGATTTTTCAATATAAATATGCAGGTAAACGATTTTTGTAGGATATAATTTTTGTATAACACTTATAGAATTTTTTTCTCTAATTTATCAAAGTTCAAATTTGATGAAACCTAATAAGTTTGTAACACAAAATGGACTCAATCCTCCAGTTTGCATGACCGGATTCCAGTACATGGAGCTATCAAATTATTAAGCTTGCTGCATGCTTATCCCCAAGCAATGCTACTGTGTCCAACATGTTTAAAAAGATCTGTTATAGCTTTTTCTGGAAAGGTTCCTTGAAAAGTTATCAATAACGATAAAACACTAATTTGCATTCAAATTCTGCACACCCATCTTTATATAAAACTTTTTTGTTATTAAATTTAGAGTTCTATGTGTGATTTGAGAAACATTATCATTTTAAAAAGTAACAGAATAGCAGTCTTGCAAGTGCAAACACTCTAAAAATATCATTTCCATGTAATGTTTTAGTTATAAGATTCAAATAGTTACAAATTACTAAGAAGAACACTATAAGAGAAAAATTGAAATATATATCTATTTGAAATAATCAGTGAGAACCCTTCACGATTGAGATAAGAGAACAACGATCATTTCAAATGCAATTAAACTCAAGTTTTTCTAAGTGGATTAAGAATACTAACAACATCTCTTATTTATTATTTATGTATTAGCACTTTTGTTGTACTGACTTACTGACCTTGAAACTATCCAGCAGTGAATAGATTCTCACTGACTCGTGCTAACACTTTTATCACCAATGATAATGTACCACCACCTAGCACTCCATGAGGAATAAAACATCATAATCAAATTCGTAAATGTTAGTTATGACACGGAACTCGTAATAGGATAATACAAAGCCAACAAAGGTTTGAAATTAAAAAAAATAACTAATAAACTATAATAGAAGTGACACCAATGTAGGTATAATACAATCAGCTTAACAGCTATGGTAATTAACGTAACGGGATTCGACGTAGTTCATCAACCACCCTATATATAATGATCTTACTAATTTTTTTAACTAAAGTACATATGAGTAAAATTAGCAAGTAGATTGGACTTAATTCAATTTAATTTTAGGGTCAATAATAGACATGTACAATTAGACATAGTAATGATTGTCCACCGCCACTATTAAGATATAGCAATGCGAAAATAAAGGAGGCCAATTTTTAAAAGAGAAAACTGGGCCTGAGGACAACCTCAGGTACCTCTCCTAAGGTTAGAACAAAATATAGCTATAAAATAAGGGGCTCCGCAGGGGCATTTTAGTAAATTTAAATTGTTTTTCAGTAATTTACAAAAAAGCCCTTAAATTTGTATTGAAATTTGGTCTAACCTCAGGTAGAACCCTGAGGATGACCTCAGGCCCATGAAACCCTTTTTAAAATTTAAACAAAATTCCATAATAATCATTGTGAGGACTGGTGATCAAATAAAATAGATTATAATATACGAAAAAGTTGGTGTTAGGCCATACCTCGATCTTATGTATTCAGATCCATAAATAGCTCTAAAATCACTTTATCCTCTAAATATATTACATACAATGTAGCTTTTGAGGGATACACTGTCATTTTCTTCTAAAGACATCATCATCCTTCAATGTTAGGTCCAAGCCCACGAAAAATAAATGGAGATATATGCACAAAATCTTATTATTTGTCTACCTAAATCATCATATTTAGATTTAAGATTTAAGAGGTGCTGGTTGGTAAACATGTCTCTAATCTTCTTTTTGTCGTCAAGGTTATTGATAGTAGTATGGGTGCAGGCAGAATTAATTGCAAGCTAGCAAGCCTAGTGATGATAACAGCATGAGCTTGGTATGAAAGTCATACATAAAATTTGTAATAACTTGATGTCACTTTTTCGAGCACGTATTTAGTATATATTCAAAAATGCAAGATACGTAATATTTGTCTAATTTTTTTTAAATAGTCAGATTATTGTGCAGATTAAAGGAAATTAGTAAGTGACTCACAATTTCTTAGTCATAAAATATGTCACATATAAACTCACAAAATATGTCATATATAAACTCACAAATTTTAAATTTTCACAAATATTTAATCAAACACTTGTAATACATCAAAACACAAACATGACAACAATGATTAAAATAAGACAAAATATGATTTTTATGTATAAATCGTGCATCTAATATCATAAACATTTATTCAAATGCGAACTTTGTACTTGAACCGTAGTAGATATATTTTCACACACAATTTGTAGGTAGAAGAAAAGATGAGAAAGGAGTGTAATTAACCTGTGCAAACCAAGCTTCATTATACCTAAAAATTAAATCGAACAAAACACGTAAATTAAATAGAAATGAATAGATCTATGTTGAGTAAGATTTACATGACACCATATAAGAGTGATTACAGTAGTACAACAAAAACTAAAAATAAAACTTAAAAAGTATGTCACTCTCTTAGAACTTCTATCAAACATATTATCTACATCCCGTACACTTCTATTCATCCTACTAATCATCAACACTTGAATTAGATATATACATACAATCGATATATACATACAAATATCTATTTACATATATAAATTAGTAATATGCATTACTATATGTACCAATTTTGAGAAGGTGTTCGGATTATATACACCGACCATACTCGTGTGCATAATAATCTGCAAGGAAGAGAGAAAAATAATTAGCATATACGGTAATGAATATAAGATGAAATTTAAAAATATTAGAGAGAAAGACAGAGAGTAGATGAGAGAAAGTGAGTAAGAGGATGAGAGGATGAGAGAGCAGGAGGATGATAAATATATATTTAAAAGATAGAGATAAGTGAAAATATAAAAAGATGTCACTGTCGAAGCACGTGAAGTGGGGTGATGATTTGAAATATTAGGTATGTAGCATTCCTTTTTTACCCCGCATGAAAGCATTTCTTCTTCACAAATTCAATGGCATTCACATGTAAATAAGTGGCAAGTATTGGGGTACGGGGTGTAAAAGTGCCCCATTTGGATTCAGGAATTATAATATAGATAGATAGATGTGTGTGTGTGTGTGTGTGTGTGTTTGTTATATTGTTTTGTGCATTTACGTATTAAAGCTGTGATTGGTGAGTTTTACGATAGTTAATGTTAATACAAGTTTGTATTATATATACTTATATATACGCATTAAGGTTCTTTTTTTTTATTGTGATATTTTTTTATAATATTTAATTCGTAAATAATTACAGTAGATCTAAAATGATTAATAAGATATGGTATATGTTAGTGAATATTATAGTACATTATTACATATCCACAAAAATTTATATATGTATGTATTTATGTTTGTACATGTGTATGTATGTATAAATATGCATATTAATTATACAATAATTAATAGATTACAAATAATGAAATATTAATAGATTATACAACATAAATGTATGTACGTATGTATGTATGTATGTATATATGTATGTATGTATGTATGTCTGCTATATAGTATGTATGTATGTATGCATATAATATTATAGTATATTATTATATATCCATAGAAATTTTTATATGTATGTATTTATGTTTGTACATGTGTATGTATGTATAAATATGCATATTAATTATACAATAATTAATAGATTACAAATAATGAAATATTAATAGATTTTTTAACATAAATGTATGTATGTACGTATGCATGTATAATTAATAATTATGTAAGTATGTATGGATGTATGTATGTATGTATGTATGTATGTATGTAAGTATGTAAGTGATATGGGTTAAAAATAAGCCATAAGGACACATTTAATGTGGCATTACTTAGACCCAATGTGGTCAAAGCGTGGGGCCCACCGGTTGGGCCCAAACCCTATTTATGATATTAATTTCGTAATTAATATTAAGGGTAATAACCAGCTCAGCAATAAGAGTCAAATAAGGATATTACTCATGCTTGACTTAGCTCCCAAGGCACCTATTTCAACAAGGAAACTGATTCCTACAAGGAAGGAGTCTAGAACCTTCCTCAAGGCGGTGACTTACCTACCAAGTCACCTAATTCTACCACGACTCTAGGGCTTCTCAGCCTATATAAAGGGTCTGACCCCTCTTTTTCAGAACTACGTTTTTGGCTTGATTCTTGATAATCATCAAGGTACGTAGGCATCTTGTGAAGGCAGATTCAGCCACAAACACGAGAGCAGCCATTAAAGCACGAAGCTCACGAACCATAGTATTAATTACATACAAACCCTAGCCGCAATTTAACAACCTAGTTTTTATTCCACAACATTTGGCGCCATCTTTGGGACAAAGACATCAACCATGGTTCAAACACAAAGGACACCAACAATTACCAAGCCTCTGCCACTCAGTTCTGCACCGCCCACTACGGATCCGGTGCCTCTAACGACCGGGGCGATTGTTCAACATCAAGTTTCTCAACCTCTAGGGACAACTTCCCATTTTGAGAGTACGTTACCTCCGATCGTCCATACAAATCAAGGGACCAATCCTCTTCAGATGGTGGTTTCTCCCTTGGTTGTCGATCCTAACAACCGCCCACATGGGGTCCAGATCTATACTACGGATCTCCCCGTGAACACCAACCCAATGTATGGGCTGCCTAACTACCCTCCTACTCAAGGAGCTGGACCCAGTGGCCATGCTTTGCAGATTCGAGATCGAGAGTATGTTGACTACTTTGGCCCCTATAATGATGATTCATCGTCTGATGATGATGATCGTGATGAAGCCCCGAGGAGGCGACGTGCTAGCAAAGAACCAAGAAGGAGAACACAAACTATCCATGATGGACCCCCTTTGACAGCTGCTGAGAGAATCAAGGCTCATGAGGCCGAGATTTTAAGGATAAAGGAGGATATTGCGAGAGAACAAGCTAGGTTGAATCAAACTCAACCTCCTCCAACCTGAGGACTGATTCCCATTATAGACTTAGAGAGGTCTTCAAGAAGGCATAAAAGGGCTGACGCCCCTACTGGAAGAACAACAAGGGTAGAAACCCCCAGGAGTAACCCCAAGGATCTGATGCCGCTTGGGGATCCTAATGATCCCACACCCCCGTTTACTGAGGAGGTGATGAATGCTCACATCTCCAGGAAGTTTAAGATGCCGACAATCAAGGCTTATGATGGAACGGGTGATCCTGCAAATCATGTTAGAATGTTTTCAAATGCACTGCTGTTGCAGCCTGCAAGTGATGCCTTAAAGTGTAGGGCGTTTCCCCAAACCCTGTCGGGCATGGCTCAAAGGTGGTACAGCCGCCTACCAGCGAATTCAATTGGCTCTTTTAAGGAGTTAAGCGCCACTTTTGTTAGCCAGTTCATCAGCGGGAGAGTTCATGAAAAAAGCTCTGCATCTCTCATGTACGTGGTGCAAGGGAAGAATGAAAATTTGAGAGACTACCTCAAGAGGTTCACTAAGGAGACATTGAACATCACTGATTTGGAAAACAAGGTGGCCATGGTAGCCCTGGAACACGGAACCACTGATGAATTCTTTAAAAGGTCGTTGGCAAAGCATCCTCCTGAAAACATGGCCGAACTCCAACGAAGGGCTGATAAGTATATCAAGGCTGAGGATAGCATGAAGAAAGAAGCCACGGGAGGTAACGGCAAAGGTAATAATGACTCCAAAAAGCGAAAGCAAGACCAGGAGTATGATGCTAGGGACAAGTATCCCCGTACTAGCAAAGACTCTGAGTCAAAGAAGAATTTGGGACCGAGGTTTTCTGACTATGCAACTGAATGTACCTAGGAGTCAAATCTTGTTAGAAATAGAGAAGGATAAGGATTTCTGATGGCCGAAGCCACTCAGGGGTGATCCCGCTAAGAGGAACATGGATCAATACTGTAGGTTCCACCGAGATGTGGGACATGATACAGATGATTGCAGACAGTTGAAAGACGAGATTGAATTCCTGATTCGCAAAGAGAAACTGAATAAGTTCACCAAGGGTGAAGATCGTGGAGCCCAAAGAAGGGATTACGACATGAAAGACAATGACAAAAGGGATAATGATCATGATCGTAATACACAGCCCCTAGGGCCAGTTATCAACATGATCTGGGGAGTCCCGACAGTAGCCGGCACGACAAGAAACTCTCGAAAGGCGTATACCAGAGAAGTAATGCACATCATGGGAGAAGCCCCGAAACGTGCTAGAACCGAAATAGTGATTGGTTTTAATGATTCTGACCTTGAAGGGGTAAAGTTCCCCCATGACAACCTGTTGGTCATAACTCTTGTAATTGGAAACTCCGAGGTGAAGCGAGTCTTAATAGAAAATGGAGCTTCTATGGATATTTTGTTTCATTATGCGTTTGTAAAAATGGGATATACTGATTCTCAGTTTACCCGACCAACATGCCCATCTATGGGTTTAATGGATTTGAATCCAAAGTTGAAGGAACTATTTAGTTGCCCATGACAATCGGGCAAGAACCTAAGGAGGCCACTCAGATGTTGAATTTTCTGGTAATCAAGGCATCCTCGACTTATAATGCAATCTTGCGAAGGACTGGACTTCATGCGTTCAAGGCTGTTGCCTCCACTTACCATATGAAGATTAAGTTTCCAACCCGGAATGGTGTCGGGGAACAAAAAGGCGATCAGAAGATGGCAAGAAGTTGTTATGTATCTGCTTTAAGAGCTGATAGAGTCGGGGGGCAAGTACTCCCGATTGAAGACATGGATGTCCGTAGTGATGATGAACACCGAGGGAAGCGAGTAGAAGATTTGGTCCCCATACCTCTAGAGCTGGGCGATCCTGAGAAAGTAACTTATATAGGGGCTTCATTGAAGGAACCCTTGAAGGGCAGGTTGACAACATTCTTACAAGAAAATAGTGATGTGTTTGCTTGGACCATAGCTGATATGCCGGGGATCGATCCCCAGCTCATAACTCACCGGTTGAATGTCGATCCCGACCGGAAAACAATAAAGCAGAAGAAGAGGAATTTTGCTCCTGAAAGGCAAGAAGCCATTAAGCAAGAAGTTGACAAGCTTTTGGAGGCTGGGTTTATTGAAAAGATTCAATTCCCTGAATGGCTAGCTAACCCAGTAATGGTCAAGAAGGCGAATGGGAAGTGGAGGATGTGCATAGACTTCACCAACTTGAATGACGCATGTCCAAAGGATTGTTTTCCCCTACCAAGGATAGATATGTTGATAGATGCCACAGCTGGACATGAGATGTTGAGTTTCATGGATGGGTTTAGCGGCTACAATCAGATTAAGATGCACAAGGATGACATCCCAAAGGTATCTTTCATAACTGACTTTGGTGTTTTCTGCTATCTTGTTATGGCTTTCGGTCTAAAGAATGCAGGTGCTACTTACCAACGACTAGTCAATAAGATATTCGCCCATCTGATCGGAAAAACCATGGAGGTCTATGTTGATGACATGTTAGTCAAGAGCATTTCCAAGGCTGGCCACATTAAGCACCTCAGAGAGGCATTTGAAGTGCTGAGGCACCACAAGATGATGTTGAATCCAGCCAAGTGTGCTTTCGGCGTTGGATCATGAAAGTTTTTGGGTCTGATGGTTTCAAAAAGGGGCATCGAGGCCAACCCCGATGAGATCAAAGCAATTATGGAAATGGAACCCCCCCGATCTATACGAGATGTACAAAAGCTAACCGGCCGGGTTGCAGCCCTCGAGAGGTTCATCTCCAAGTCTGGTGACAAGTGATTGCCTTTCTTTCAAGCATTAAAGAAGGTGAAAAATTTTTAGTGGACTTCTGAAAGCCAAGAGGCCTTTGAACAGCTAAAGAAATACATGGCCGAAGCCCCGTTGTTGGCCAAACCTAGTCCCGGAGAGACTCTTTATTTATACTTGGCGGTATCCGAACAAGCATTAAGTGTTGTTCTCATTCGAGAAGAGGGCAAAGTTCAGAAGCCAATCTACTATGTGAGCAAAGTGTTGCATGAAGCTGAATTGAATTACTCCCCCATCGAGAAGTTTGCTTTGGCATTGATAACGGCCTCGAGGAAGTTACGACCGTACTTCCAGGAACACAAGATCGAAGTCCTGACGGACCAGTAGTTGAGGAACATTCTGCACAGCCCTAAAGCCAGTGGAAGGCTAATCAAGTGGGCAATCGAACTTGGAGAATTTGACATCACATACAAGCCTCTGACAGCCATCAAGGCCCAGGCATTGGCTGACTTCGTGGTTGAATGTACCGTTAGCAACCAAGAAGTCGGGGGGCAGGAGATAGTAACCACCCCTGGAAGTGAGAATAAAGATGAAGAACTTGTACCTGAGCAAAAAGAGTATTGGGTGCTCTATTTTGATGGAGCATCAAAAACAAAATCTAGTGGTGCAGGTTTGGTCTTGCAAAGCCCCGATGGGTTCACAGTTGAGTACGCTTTGAAGTTGGACTTTCCAATAACCAACAACGAAGCTTAATATGAAGCCTTAATCGCTGGATTAGGCTTGGCCAGAGTCATGGGGGTCAAGAACCTCAAAGTTTTTTATAACACCCCCAGATCCAGGGTCAGGGATCTGGTCATTACGGTCTCAATATCCATCCACAAAACCAACATAATTTAAATTACAACCTTGTGACCCAAAACAACAACATAAAACACACCCGTTATAGTCCCAGAAATGAAATTAGAGTAACCATCAATATTATTAATCACAAGTTTGAGTTCTTACTACCCAAAGAATTACAATATAACCTTTACATACTCTTTGCCATCCATTTGTGTATGTCATATAATAAATACCTTTGATATACAAAATCTAACAACTAGCCTACCAATAGCTTCTCCTCATTAATGGTAGCTAGGACCTCAACGTTTAATCCTCTGGCGGCTGTCACCTGCTCGTACCAAGTGCACCTTGTGCGGCCATCTGACTTAACTGTTGTTGTGATATAATAAATAAAGCAAGGGTGAGCAATAGCCCACCAAAGATAATATGTAACTGAACAATAATATATAACAGTTCTGAAATATCTTTGAAACCATATGCCATGCATTTACGAAGATTGTGCTAGTATAATGTAAAAGATGAAGTTACCAAGTAACTTAAATCATATTCTCTGTAGAAATATCTGTTAGGCCAAAGATAAGCAAGATAGCATCATTTTCATGAAAGAGGAACTTGCAGGAAAATATTGCAATTCCAGTTTTAAGCATTTTTCAACCCTGCCAACACAGATAGTGTTGCAGAAAATTTCCAATATTGAAAGATGAACTAATACGGGAGAATTGCCGCGCCAGATGCCCTAACGTTTACGATGATCAGTCGTATGTCATGCATCTCATCAGTCGTTCTATACATATAGAAGGTAGCTCCGACGGATTTACTTGTCTACCGCCCTCTGGAACTCCTAAGCCAACGGTTGGGCTATTGCTGGGTCAGCGCCACTCGACCACTTACGCGTCTCCTAGTTCAATTGACATCCATAACTCTGAAACATAAAGTTTGTCCCCCTTTCCCTAAGTATAATACTTGTTGATAAGACTCCACAAAGTAGTCGTATCTAGTTGGAAAGGAAAATTCACCAATATTTCCCAAGCTGATGCTTGTTAATGGATATAAACTTGTTCCATCAATCTTACCCCTCGAGCGTTGAGGAGGTAACCAAAAGACTCATATCGATGTTTGAACGAATCAAGATGTGAGTGACAAAATAGTTTAACAAGTATATGACCGGGCAGTCAAATAAATAACAGCTCTCAAGTGAGGTCCCCTTATATGATTTTGGAAGTTTGAGCGAGTATTTTAATCTTCTTATAAGATAGATTTAAATAAAATAGAGTTTTGGGGACCTCCCCTCGATAAAATAGTCATAAAAGACTCCGAAATAATTTACATAATATCTGAAGGGGAAAGATAATCTTTGAATAATATAAATCATTTTAAAAAGAATATAAAAGAATTAAATAAATATTCCAAGAATATTTGTTAAATCAATAATAATTACGGAATATTATTACATCATAATATTGCTCGTAAGTAATCCTCCAATGAATATATAGAACTATTTACTAAGTAATTCTCTTCTTAAATGAATATTCAAAATAATGTTCATTAAATAAATAAATCCTCAATGAATATTCAAGATGATCTTCATTAAATAAACAACTCAAATAAATATTTAAATAATATTCCCTAAATAAATCCAACCTTAAATGAATATTTAAAAATATAATATTCATCAAGTACATAAAATCTTAAATGAATATTTGGAAGTAATATCCATTTAATAAATAAAAATTTCAATGAATATCAAAGTAATTATTCATTAAATGACCAAACTCTAAATGAATATTCGAAACTAATATTCATTTAAATAATTTAAGCTCAAATGAATGTTAAAATAATATTCAGTAAATAAATAGACTTAAATGAATATTCAAAATAATATTCATATAGTATTTCTCGATTGAGATAATGTTCAAATAACATTCCTCGAATAATTTCCAAGTAATTAATACTTTATGGAAATATAAATAATGTTCATAAATAACAATACTCAAAATGAATACTAATCTGTCGCTGGAATCCCTCCGGGTTTCCACGACTATCTCTATATCTCAAAATACCGACTCCCGGTCTATATTTAAAGAATGAATATCATACGCCCTTCACTAAGGGTCTTAACACAACAATCCGGCTTATAACTGATAATTCTTATCTAGTCTATAGGCCAATATTGATTCAGGGAACAAGTAATCCAATATACTTTGAAAACAAGTATGCATGCTATGGCATATGTAAACAGAATCATATACATATTATCACAACAACAGCTTCAAAGTTTTGAAGACTTGCCTGGCAATCCTGTAGGGGTAGTGTGCCTTGTGTCAATCTGGTGATCTATAAATAGTCACAATAATCGAGGTCAATCACTTAACACTTTTTAAAAGACTAAGTATAAACTTAACTTAAGTCGAAACACGTGGTCACGTTATCTCGTTAAACACCCTTTAGTGCAACTCTCTTTATTATCACTATGACCCGTCATTCGTTCGCTACTAAGGCACGTCGTCATACTTACACTTGGTATATACTTACGTCGTATAAATTCTAAGGTCGGTCATTTACGAATCAAGATTATACCTCGAGTTTTATCACCCATTTTCTAAGTTATAACCAAAGTCATACTTTTAAGGGGTTCGTTCGCATTTAACCTTGATTCGAACATTTTTATAAAATCGGAAAACGATCCATTTCACATAAGGTTTCCTCTCACACCTTCCTTTTTATATCTAATATTTAATTACCATGATTCGTCACTGCATAACTCATTTTTCGAAGGTCCAATTTCAGTTACGAACTTTCTTTTACGGTTTCGAACCACTTTCACGAATTTAACCATAACTCCTAGACCCTAAGTCCATTTCATACGATTTTTATATCAAAACGAAGCTTATAACATAATCTATCCTATCATGTCAGAAAATGAAGCTGTACAGTGAGTTATAGCTACTGTGATGCACGGTTTCCAAGGTTTTACAAAATTTCGGAATTATGACGGCTAAAAATCGAACGTTCCAAAAATCGTAACATCAATACCAAGCCACACCGGGCATCCATACAACTTCTACACATATTATTCATCCCCAACTGTCCAAAATCATCTACTTTACCAACATGATCATCATATCTCTTAAATCAAATAATCACTACTTAATCATGCTTATAATCATACTAACATCCTAACCATGCTAACAACCATCAAGATCATCAATAAACTTAAAGTAAGAGCTAGGGTTTTGATGAGATATACCTTCCTTGGTGAGTTCTAGAGCCTTACTAATCCTTTATCTAGTCCTTAGAACTCCTTAGAACCTTAAACTAGCAAGAATCATCAAGAACGTAGTTAGTGATTTTTGGATCTGCTATAACCCAGTTGAAAGATCATGAAAAACGAGGGCCTTACCGAGGTTTTCTGGACGAGGCTTCTAAAGGAGAGTTGTAGAGCATCTAACCAGCTTTCCAACAAGCTAAAGATCACCAAATTCCATTGAGTAATGAAGGAGATATGGCCGTTTGAAAATCATCACAGAAACTGTCAACAGTCTGGACAGTTTGCTTCTTCAACTTGGGGAGGTGATTTTCCTAGGCTATACTACTTTGATTGCTATGAAAATTGGAGCGAATATTGCCCATGGAGTGGAGAGGTTGTGGTTCAAATTTGGTGATTTTATCATGGATGGAAATGGAGATATGAATTTTTCTTTCATGGGTGTTCTAGCTGGGCAGTTTAGAAAAAATGAGAGAAATGGAGTTGTTTGCTTGGTTGCTTTGGTTTGTTCTCATCCAATATGAATTATTGTGATAATATCTTGTATAAAGTGGCTTTAATAAAGGTGTGATGCAATGGATGATGTAATTTGAAGAGACATGTGTTGATTTGTTGTGGTAAGTTGATAAAGTGATGCTAAGTACTAGTTGGCTTTCTAATCTTGCTAGTTACTCTTGTAACTACTTAGTTACTAGATATTTTCTACTAGCACATGCATGCATCTTGCTTTCCTGCTTGCTCTTTTGTCCGTTTATTACTCAATTTCATTCATCGTTCGGAAGAATATCTCAAGGATTTCTAGTTAAGGTTTTACCGGAAACCTTCTTAATATTTATAATACTATTCTCCATCTTTCTTAATAATTCTCGAATTTAAATTCCTTAAATCCTTTTTAATAAATCCTTAAGTCTTTCTGTGTCCAGGAAAATCTTGGAGAAAATAAAAGTGCTAATTTTCTGAATCCGATATCGTTTACATACACTTATCTCGCCCCTGGATCATGAATACGAACTCAGAAATCCGTTCTGAATACTTCTATATAGCGTCGTCTAATAATATTCTTATTTCCACTAAAAACACTATTCATTCTTTATTCCATCTTTATTCCTTATATTTATAAAAAATGTCTTTGTTCTCTTTCGGGCATTCCTTAACCCTTTTACGGAATCACTGGACTAACAACAGATATTGGTTTGGATGACACAAGAATATCTCCTTCCTCTTTGGAGTGCCATAACTTATTTCTTAGGAGATAGATTATTCTAATCTAGGTTGTCAACCCATTGCATTCTTCATGACATATAATCATTTAAATCTATACCCATTCACATTCATTGTTAATACCTTGTAGTCGAAGTCACTGTTCATTCTTTCATGAATATATAAAAAGTTTTAATTCTACCGAAAATTTGGGTTCTTACAGTCTCCCCTCCTTAAAAGGATTCCGTCCCGGAATCGGGTAGAAGACAAATGGGGTATACAATCAGAGGTGTTGGTGTAGACCTTTATCATAATATGGCATTTCGCCCGAAACAGGGTTATCTGCGGGTTAAACCGCAAGTAAACAACCCTTGACGGTGTACACAGCTCCCTTTCGATAGGGGAACCATTCTTGCGATAGAATGCTAAATTGAGAAAAAGCATATACACTCAACACGTTAGTGAGTAGTTGCTACCCCCTTCTAGAGTCAAATTAGTAGAATATGTCTGAAAGATTTCCCTTAATGTGTAGATGTAGTCTTTTATTGAACAACCACCATAGGGAGTCTTGCAGAGCCATCAGAACATGCTTTATCATTACCAACAGCATCATCATCACTACCACCATCATTTCTTGATCTAGGTTGGATATCTGAGCATTTGTCCTTAGAAACATTCTCCCCCTTTTTGACATCAGCACCAGTAGAACCAGTTGCTATGATGCAGAGAATGTCATTTCACTTTCCAGTTCCCCGGTCAATCCTTAATCATTCCAATACTCTTACAGCACACCTCACTAGTGCTATAATATATCCTTTATCCTTTTTCATCAACTTTGCTACTTTTCGTACAACACACTATCCGGGTTATGCCCTTACTCAGTCATATACTACTTTCCTTATTGGTATCGGTAGTGACTTTGGTATCACTATCGCACTGCGAATTTCGGAGATAACCTCACTCGTAATTATGCAATTCCTGATCGCTTTAATCTTCGCAATCTCGATCAATATATAGAATTAGAAGAATTTATTGAGAGATCACTATGATCAATGAACATTTGTCCTATTGCATAGTTAGTACAGATGGTGGCCAGCCTTTAGTACTTGACAAGCAATTTAGACAAGCTATGGTATTCCACTTAGACTCCTATCACATAGACAGGTAGTCACGTAGCAGTACCTCCCCTCCTTAAATGGTTGTTCTTCTCAATTTAGAAGAAGATAAATAAGGGAGAAGAAAAGAAAAGAATTTCAAAGAATTATATATAAAAAAATCTTCATGATTGTCAAAAATATCATACTTAAAATTTACCTCTGAACTATAGAGGTTTATTAGAGAAGAAAAATAATCGTATTCGTATCAAATACTACTTTATCATAATCTCACATATCACATGTCCTTGCTGCTTTGTCCATCATTCTATGGACCTATAATCTTGTTCGATATTAGCATCACTTACTTTTGGAAAATCCTTCAACCTCTCAGGTTAAATCTTGGATTTCTCGCTTGACATTATTATTACTGACATTCCACGCCACGACACTGGCTCTTTCATATACATAATACTAACATTATCAGGTCGTCATTCCGAGAGCTCGTTAGGAAAACCCCTTCATCAATCCATTCATAACATTCCTTTCTTCACATTTCATAATTATCTCCCTATCTTTTCTTTATCAATCACATCCATCTTATCATCTAATTCCCATTCACTTCTGTTATTTAACTCCACTGTCATCTTATCAGTGGAACACTCGTCACCTTTACTCAATATGCGTTACACGTTTGGGGTCAAACTTGCCTTTGTTCAACCATCTAGATTTCACTTTCTCATTCCATGAGTCTCTTTATTACTCAATCCATCTATTCCAAATTTCCTCGACTTCCCCCAACCTAAAGGGGTCAATTTGTATGTCATTTATGCTTCTAATTCCAACTTTCCATTTAGGACAATAGCTTTGCCATGACAATTTCATACTTTTCTTGCTTCATTATTGGGGTTTCTCAGGAGTCTGTATATCCACTCCCTTATTGATTCCTCAACTCTATATTCATCTCTATCAGTTAATTGTTTCCATTTCTACTATAATCACTCTATGAACCATCATAGCCTAATCATTTATTTCAAACATCATATCATTCCAATTTATACACTCCGAAATAAATCTTGACGATTTCTTTAACTTAGATCCAATATAATCTATTCCTGTCAAACTTGTCTCTTAGCATTATGAATCTTCAACCTCATATTCTCTATCTTGTTTGCGCAAAAATACACCAACATAAACATGCTTGTCATTCATCAACATGCCATTTAGCTTATCAATAGCAGCACTATCTTTATCTTTGCGTTGTCATTGCATTTCTTAGAAGAATCGCCACTACATTAATGTAGCCCTTTGTCGAATCACCATCGCTTGTCGTTTGCGTAACCCTTTAATAGCAATCCTATGGTTTCCATAATTGTCAGATCAAAATCCTCTAAGAAGACAAAATAATCACTATTCTTTATCCATAAGGAATACTTCTTGAACTTGATGTAGATATTACATGAAGCAGATAAAATTGCAAAAGAGCTTCAAGCATCGCATCTATGATAGGTTGATGAAATTACTAACCATATATCTTCAGTAGAAGGTTGGAAGCTTAACGGTTCACTTAATCAATTTCGTATCATGGTCCTGGTTTACCTCAAAATAGGACCTCCTAATGCGGGTAATATGCTTAAGATGACATCAGGAATCGAATGTTTACTTAAACTATTCTTATGGTTGATTCTTGCACAATCATCAGAAGGAATGTAAATCCTCCATCACATTATGTCCTTCAAGGTTCTCCTCGATATCATCCTGTCTCTTTGGCATAAGCATTCATAATTACTCCTTTATATATACATAAAGTGTCGGCCACCTCATTGGCCTTTACTGATAATGATAATTCCTCGCAATCAATGTTTTCTAGGTCTATTCCAACTTAAATTTTTCTATCTCATTCCCATCACTGCTAGGTGAAAGCATTCTCCCTTAAACTCTGCTAAAGGAGAGAAGATATAGGTCAGTCTTTTTCCATGAGTCATTGCTTTCACCTTTCCGTGTGGACTTTATCACAGTTACTCCCAATCATACTTAGGATATTTATCCTCTTAGTTCTTCCTTGTTTTAGGATAATCTCAACCTTTATTGGCTCAATCTATACTTTCTCATGGTTTCACACATGCTTTATCTGACCTTATTGTTACTATGTCATGCATTCCTTACCAACTTCTATTTTGAAGTTCAAAATATAATACCTTTTCCTTATAAGGTTTTCTTAGGTCATCCTCATCATTCCACCTGTATTTCCTGGGTATCGGGTACATCAAAATATCAGCAATCAATCCTATAATAGTTCTCTCTATGTACTCTTCTAGGCTCCTTTCAGCAATTCCTTACAGGTTATTGCTACCTTGGTCAATCCAACTTACATCATCTGAGTTCAGAATGTCTTGATTAGGGGTAATGCCATCCTTTGCGCATTCCCAGGGTTCGTCTTAATTTATGGATATTCCATCCCCAATTCTATTTTCAAGGAATACTTACATCCTAAAATTGGCAATCAAATCATATATCCTTAATAAGAGTCTCTCTTCAATCATTCTCATCTTAATAATCCATAGGTAACTTAATGCTAACCTCTTTCTTCAACGAATGTCAGTCTACATTACCTTCCAAAAGACCACATACGTCTATCTGCTCTTTCTTACAGAACTTGGTAATGGTAGCAAGGATGTTCTGGAAGATATTGGTCGTGTTCAACGTGAATCTCTTAGTGCCTAATGCTTCTCTTAAGGACACTAAGTTTTAGATAACATTTATGCATCATCCTGCACCATCTTTGACAATCTTCGTAACTTTTTATTGGTCACTATCCTCAATCCTAATACGTCCATGGTATATATAAAATCCTTAATCCTGTATCTCAATTCATTTTACATCAAAAGCCCTCGCGGTTGGCACTTGATTAGAAGCACCCCGCTTTGTCCTTATATTGCTGGTTCAGTCACTTGATAATCCTTAGTGACTTGGCCCCAACTGGCCATGCTAAAATATGTGAGTTTAGGGGTCGGCTAATAGCATTACTTTTCTAGCAATTGCTGGAATAGTGCCTTCTACTTTTATACCTTTTGATCTTTTCAATACTTTACTCCATATAAGTCTCAATCGACTTCTCGGTACCGTCTCCGGTCACCTTTCCTTTACTTTTATTCTTTCAGCTATTCTTATCAATTTCACGTGCCACAAAAGCTTAACACTTCTAGCATAACAACCTTTTCATTTAAGTCAATCCCGAAATTTCTCAGTCCGACTTGTTTCTTAATTACATTTTCCTTTTTCCGTCAAATCTCAACTTCATAATTTTATCCCTACATTCAACTATAATAATCGGGGTCTGTCTACCAACCTGTATAGCGGCTACCTTACCCAATCCATAGGGTTCGCTCCAGTTTCCACTCTCTTTAGTGACGTATTCCGATAATCAGAAAGACAAGGTTTGCTAAAACTTGTCAAATTCCTTTCCAGGATTAGGGAAATTTCAGTCAATCTATCCACCCACTAATAACATTAAGAAGATTCATTTCGATAATCGAAGAATATTTCTAGGAACATCCAAGCGGGTGGAACCATAAACAGTTATAACACTACGCCACAAATGGGCTTCAGCAACGCTTTTTTCAGTGTTACGAGCAAAAGTGTAGCCATATATGCCTTAAAATTGGTCTACACCTACACATTTTTTTAATGTTACAGTTGATATCAAATAATGTTACCGTAGAGATGGTTGGGTACTATGGTAACATCAAAAGCAGTGTAGCCATCTCTCTTTAATAAATGTGTTACTAATCACCAAACAAGATAGGCGGGAGAAAATGAAATATTAAAAAAATAGGCGGTTCAATTAATTTTTCAGGGCGGGTCAATTATTTTCACTATAGCCCTCTATTACTTTCGCTCTCTCTCAATTCACACACTCTCTCGTTTTGCCAAAAAATAAAATTCACACACTCTCTCGCTCAAAAGTCTCTCTCTCTCTCTCTCTCTTGCCATAAATTAGGGTTCTTTACGGGTTCTATAATTTTAGGTCCCTAGGGTTCTTTGGATCTTTATTCACAGATTGGAAGTAACTAGGGCTTCAATTGGATGTAATTAGGGCTTCAATTATTTCTTCTTAATTAAGGTTTCTTCTTCTCTTGTGCTTCTTCAGGTCCTCTTTACTAGTTCCTTAGGCCTTCTTAATTGGATTGTATTTTTTGTATGTTATGCTTTTTTAATTGTGAATGTTATGAATCTTTCGATTGTGAATGTTTTGGGTATACTTCGATTGGGCATATTATGTATAGTCCTTTTTACCGACTATATGCGATGAACCTATATGTGTGTTCTCTGTTCCTTTACTCTTTCTATTCTATGTTTCTTTGTTTTCTTCCAACTCCTTGCTTCTGCCATCTATCGTCACCACTGTCCACTGTAATATTTTGCAAGACTTCTGATAGATATGTTTATATTGCTGCAATGATGCGGCTTTGTGGACATGCTTTCGAGCTGAATGTGGGTGGAAAGGCAGTACACAAGTAACATTTATTTGTTCTTTTAAGGTGGGTTCATATTTATGCAACATGTTGTTCAGGGTAAATTTGCTTTGAGATTTAAATTGGATTGCAGACTTTGCCAAACAAGTCAAGTAATGGAAAGATGTATAAATTCACCAAGCCTAAGGCAATTAGGCAAATAACAGAGCAGGGATTGGATTTACAACCTCTTTGCAGTGAGGTAGTTACTTTTGCAGTATTCCTTATAACTGTACTTGTATCAAAGTCCATTGTAGTTTGGTACCTTGGTTTACATCATAGGTCATTGTAGTTTGTCTCTTCTAATGAATGTTGATAGAAGCTTTATCTATCATTTAGTAGGCGGGACTTAATGGCCTTGTCTGGTGGCTCTAATTATTTGTACTGTGTATGTTTACATTTAGTATACTGTAGAATAAGATCATTTTTTTCAAGGAAGTCCTTGCAAAGTATGGCATATTGCTTAATTGTCGTTGAGTTTAGGATGGTAATTTGTTTCAGTTTGTTCCGTTTAGGTATGTACTGATTAGTGACTTTATTTTAAGTTATCAAGTAATGTTGACATTGCATCTTTATGAAACTATGGAATCATTTAAAAATAGGAGATTTGAGTACGATTTATTAGTTTGAACTTATTTCTAACAAAGTTACGGATGGTTTCATGACAATTATACATCTACTTGGAAAAATAACATTGTTATATGTCCCTTGTTAAGAAAATTAAAAAATATAAACTTACTACATGCAAAAAGTATAAAATTGTAATTCTTAACAAGATTCTTCTATGAGGCACACATGACTTTTTTTGTTATATGAAGCACTAATAATGTATGGTCATTGCCAATCCAATCTGGTTACAATTGTCTATTAGTCACCTTTAATTGATTTCTTTACTACATTGAGTTATCTTGGAATCCCCCCCCCCAAAAAAAATAGAGTTGTTAGTGTGTGTGCTTCCTCTTTTAAGTGCTTGAAGTGAAGCAAATTGTTTGTAAGTATGAGGCAAACTATTAATTAATCATTCTCTATGTATATTTTAGATGGCTTCATGACAATAATGCATGTACTTGGAATATTGCTACTATTTCGGATCATAAAATTTGTACCCCTCATTTAGAACAGTAAACAAAGTATGATCTTAATTCTTATTTGACATGCATTAAGTATAGTACTATTATTTTGTAGGAGATTCTTCAAAAGGCCACACATGCCTTTCTTTGTAATAGCAAGCATTTCCTTTTCTTTTAGTATCAAGCACTGGTAGTGTACGGGTAATATATAGTGAATCGGGAGTTGCACTAGCATATTAATATTCTGGTTAAAGTTGCCTGTTTTTGCATCAATAGTAGATTAATAGTCAATCTGATTTGATTTCCTTACTGTGGTGAATTACATTGGATTTCATCAATTTCCACCATCACCCCCAGAAAAAAATAAGGTATGAGTATGTGCGCTTCGTCTTTTTAGTGCTTGAAGTTAAGGAATTGGTCTCTGAGTGTTAGTGTGAAACAAATTATTTATTAAATTTGTTTTTTGTAGGTGGAGTTAGCAAACGTCTTGTATCCTGCTCATTTGCTGATCGCGTGTTTTTCTCAAATTCTGGAACAGAAGCAAATGAAACTGCAATTAAATTTGCTCATAAATTCCAGCGATTTTCACACCCGGATAAGACCCATCCACCCTCTGATTTTATTTCATTTAGTAACAGCTTTCATGGTAGGACTATGGGTGCTCTTGCATTGACTAGCAAAGAGCATTATAGGACACCTTTTCAGTCTGTTATGCCTGGAGTTACTTTCCTAGAGTATGGTGATATCCAAGCTGCAACAGAACTTATTCAATCTGGCAACATAGCTGCAGTTTTTGTGGAACCTATTCAGGGTGAGGGTGGTATATACAGTTTGGTAGTTACTTTCCTTGGTTTGCTTGTTTTCTAAGACAAGTTGGTGCTTAAAATTCAAATCGCCTAGTTTTAATTATGTAATTGATGTCACACTGATGCTGGATGCATTGTGTAGCTGTCCGGTTGAGGTATGTGTCTAGGAGTTAGGTCTGGTTAGACCCTGACACTAGTCTAGTATATGAATACTAATCATAGAAAAACCCTTACATATGATCCAAATAAGTGCATACTCGAGATATCTGACATGATTATTGCAATTTGTTTAAGATTATTGATTACATATATGTTCCAAAGAAGATATAAGAATTGACTTTGCAATAAATTTTATGACTTATTTTAATAATGTGAAGGAGAAAGGGTTAAGTCACTTAGTTACATAAATATAATAGTTTAGATGAATAGTCATTAAGACAAACTTTCTTTCATAATTTGTTATAGATATAACAAAAGCTTTATGTGTGTAGTGTGTGCCTGGTCGATTGTTTTTCTCCACCCTGTGCTTTTTACCATGCACAACCTAAGGTTGTAGTTGCAAGTTGCCATGTCAGTTTTGTATAGTTTTAGGGTAAATAATGTAAATGATCTTTATCATTGCTTTTAAGATTTTCCGTAGGTATTCTAATTCCCATGGGGTGCAATATAGTATCTACACCATTAATAATTCCTTTCTGATCATTTTTAATTTTAATAGTTGGAGAAGTTGAAGCAAGATGATACACTTTCAGACTTAAGTAACCTGTTGGGGGAGCTGAAGGATATGGCTGTTGATATGGGGTCAGAACTTGAAAGGTTAGTTATTTCATTATGTTCCTTGGTAACTAATATTACCACCCAAATGTCGAGTTTAAAATCTGTACAGTCCTAGGTGTATCCACAGTCTTCTCTACCACCTCATGTCATATCAGCATTAGCTTTAGCTGGAACAGAGGGAGGTATGCTAAGCTGTCTAGCTTAAAGTTTTATGTTATAGATTATTACTAGTAGTTTTGTTGTCATTACATTTTTTAATTTTTGAATTGATCTTTTAATTCTTTCGTATTTATTTCTCTTTGCCTTTGTTCTGTAATTTCTTCATGGCAAATGGATTTCTTGAGCAAACGGCAAAGTGCATGGGAGGATTCCTTTCGAAGTTTGTATTACATGCTGAGAAAGAATGTGTGCAACATCTTTTATGGTAATAGTAACATCATGGGCAGTTGTCCCTCCGAATCCACATTTTATTTATTTGGTAGTATCGTGTTATTTATTTTTGTTAACAGATTTTAAAGTTAGTTAGCCTTATGTAATATACAATTTTGTTTGTTCTTTTGCAATCTCTAGTTTGCACTGCACAATTTATGGTCATGTTTACTAGTGCTAATATTTTAAAATGTTGCTTAATTTTTATCCAGGATTACGAAAGGAAAAGCAATATTTTGTCAAGTACAGAGGTCTTGCTCACATTCACAACCAGTGGATTCCGGAAAGTTGGTTGTTTCCTGAAACTGAAAACTTATTGAGGAATTTAATAAGGAAAGAGAGGTTAAACATATCTCGAGGCCCCTTCTTATTTTTAACATTTCACCATTGAGTTTACTAGAATAGTGGAATTCTTACACAGTTAGTCTTACTAGAATAGTGGAATTCTTAAATATATGTGGATTTGATGTAGTTATTTTGGATGGGATTTTATGTATTGGAATGGCTTTTGGATAGCCTTTATGTATTGGAATGTTTTACAATATTTTGAATGAGAATCTTTATTTTTCAATTTTACATGTTGCCTTTCTTTATTTAAAATGTTGGTATAGAGCGTGTAAAAATGTAGCCATTGGCTCCGAAGTATTAATCATTATGTGTTGGCAAAAGATTAGCAAAGTGTTGGCATAGATCTATAGCAATACTTTTAATAGTGTTACTACAAAGATAATGGTGTAGCCATAGATCTATAGCAACATCTTATAAGGTGTAGCCATAGATCAGAAAGGTGTTGGCATAGGGGTCTAAGCCTACACTTTTCTCCCATGTTACCAAAAATCGAAAAAGTGTTAGCATAGACCCCTATGGTAGCACCCAATTTTGTAACACTCCCAAATTTGGTCAAAGTGTAGCCATAACTGGTTTTAGGCTCTTTTACCAACACTTTTTGCCCTATAATCACACTTTTTTGGGCGTAGCCGTAGGCCATATGTGGCGTAGTGTAATAACGAAATGATTGACATAAAGTTGGGAGTTTAACAATTGGAAAGAAACCAAATATATATACCTCCCCTAGAAGGGAAATCAAAGTTTCCAAACTGAAACATACCACATCTTCCCGGTACATGTTCGTCCTAATAGTCGATACTACCGAATACTAGTCTACCTAAAATATAGTCTCAGAAGGAACACTACCGTCGAAGTTAGTCATTCCACAAAACTGGCACTACCAGGGCCTTCCGAATCTGGTGAACCGTGTTGTCCGAATACATCCGCAATTACCCTGACGTGTTGCACAAGCATAGCACCTAAACCTGTATGAGATGCACCACTGCAATCACAAGATCTCCTTTTTCCACTAGGCAACGCCAATGCGGGCTCATTGCCAATTTTGTCTTTAGCTCTAGGAAGATTTTCTCACATTTTTTTTTCCATTCAACTCCTTAGTGTTACAAATAAGTCGGGTTACGGGACCACAATCTTTGTAAAGTCCTGAACAAATCTTTGGTAATACCTTGTGAACCTTATGAATTTCTCACCTTTGTTGGTGTGGTTGGTCTTTCTCTATTCGAAGCTGCCTTTAACTCGGCGGGGTCAACCAATGCTACTCACCATTGGTCACATGTCCTAATAGCTGAACTTCATCTTGCCAGAATTCATAGAATTCATACCTCGAGAATTTGGCAGAAACTTGTTCCTTTAGGTTTTATCCTTAAAACATTCTCCATTATCTTTTAACCACTGATCGTATTACTAGATCCATTTGCGATTCAGTGTCGGAATAAACTTAGTGTAACTACTATAATCCATTCAAGGAAAAGTAAGAATTTAGTATTCTTCTGAATCACATGCATCTAATGTTTCTGGTTCATTATTTCACTGCGTTGAAATAAACCGATACTTAGTCCCTGACTATAGTCTTATTATGGGTTTATTATAGACTCACTGGCCTCTTCCTTTTGTAGATTCTGAGATCATCGTCTCGCTTACGGCTTTCCTTATATACTTTATCCAATCATGCCATCTCTTCCAAATGTCTTTACTTTCTAAGATGTTCTATTCCTAAAATGAACATTTCCCTGAATAAAACCACCTCATCAATCTCAATTTGGCTTCATAATTATAGCTTATGAAATCTGCCTTCTCAGGGCGAGTTACTATTGACAATATTTACACTAATCCTTTTTATCCAATGATATGGCACTTTCCGCCTTCATCTCAAATGCTCCTGGAGACTCTGCTCTCCGTTCTATATCGATGTCTTTGATAATCATTCATCATTCTAACTCTTTTCTCGTTAATCTGAAAGTCTCTAAGGATTCTTATCTATCCCCATACAAGATCTCAAGTTATCCTTCCAGTCCGTCTTACTTGTTGGTACTACTTCCGGTAGTCCGGCTATTAATTCAATACACATCTTTAGTTCTCTTAATAATATCTCAGTTCTTTACGCTCACTTCTCTGAGCACTATACCTTATCTCTTACTGTCTCTCTGGCTGCAGCCCTTATTCCCTCAAGGGTAAATTCCTTATTCCTAACAGGATTCTCTTCTTTAGCTGAAACCTCTTTCTGGTTCTCTGTAGGGTACTCTATCGAATCCACCATTCGATCGTTATCATATAATCAAGCATCATCGCGTTGCTGCTTGTATGTCTCAAGGTCCGTCGCCTTACTAGTCGGTACGAGAACGAGCTTAAGTTACTATCATGATACTTAATAGTTCCCATAAGGGTTTTATATGTCAATACTACATTAAGTAGTCCGACTATGAACTTGGCAAGAGTTCTTATTATCTTAGTGAATTTATTGTTTTAACGTCGCATCATCTCTAGGATTTATAACGTAACTCTCTGATACCATTTCTATAACACCTGTTAACTCGAATAACTTGTAGAAGGGGGGGTTGAATACAAGTTATATATTCGTGTCTGATTTTTGTTTGATTATATGAACAAGAATAAACGAATGAATCAAAATCTGTTTGTATTAAATAAATCAAATACAAACTCTACCAAAGGTGTACAAATACCTTTAGCAGCTGCTGACAATATAAATTTCTCTCTGTTTGCACTCTCGTATACTTACGATTACAAACCTCACGAACCCGACTATTTTTACAATGATATAGAGAGAATATTTATAATGCTTCCTATCAACTAATCATAGAAAGATAATCTATACATGACAATGTTCTACCGTCCAGTTGATAGTTTCCATCAATATAAAATTCTTCCCTTCATAAAATCTTCTTGCTTGTTCCTCAAACAAAGATCCTGTTTTATAGCACTTGCCAGTTTCTGTAGCATCCATAATGACATCATCAGTAACATGACTGATATCAGGATTCCATCTTGCATCAGGATCTGACCATCCCATCAGTACTTGATCAGTAGTTGACTTGACATATCAGGATTCAATCTCAGTTCCTGACATGTAGTACTCGATGCACTGTTCATTCCTGACTAAACTTTACAGATAACTGTCTAACACATATTTCCTATACAAAGTGCTAAATCCTTTATAAATCAGGATATACAAGAAGTATAAGTAAAATTCTATTCTTAACATCACAACTCATGAATTATTCCTAACAATCTCCCCCTATTTATCTCCATGATGAGATTCATCTCTGTCACAATCTTTATCTCCCCCAGTTCTTCTTTTATCCCCAGTCTGTTTGTTGTTGTTGTCTTTGAATTGTCTTTATCTCCCCCATTTTGACATCAGCAACATTAATTCCAAGAGATTCAGTAACAGAACAAATGAGATTCATCAGAACTGCTTGATTTTCCATAATAGTGACTTGGTTATCTTCAAGTATTTGAAGTCTTGATTGAATTTCAACTTGAGATTTCTGAATATCTTGTAGAACTTCAGAATTGACTTCAATGTTGGAAGTGTTTGGAATATCTTCAGATTCAAGTCTTATAGAAGAAGTTGCCTGTGTAGAATGATATTCAAGTAATAAAACTCGATTAGAGTTACAAACATCTTCATCTTTCTTATCTGAAGCTGCAATATGATCATCTTGTCCTTCACCAGTATTCTGTGTACTAACATCTACAAATCCTGACTCCTCCTTAGATTGATCAGATACTGTTGATGTCTCAATTCTTGCTGATATTGGTAGTACAAACAAAGGAATACTTGGATCATTAGAAATATCTTCTGGTACTGATGGTGTAGAAGTTTGTCTTAGCCTTTCACCTCTTCTGTTTATAATTCCTGCAAGCCTTTCTTTTTGCTTCTGAGTTTTAACTTCTGGCTTTGAGTTGTGCTTTGCTAAGTCATTCTTATCATACATCTTGATAAAAGAATAAGTACCAGCATCCATACCAAGATTATTAGACCAAGATTCAGGAAAAACCTGATCCCAGAAATCAAACGATGGTGGTTTCCTAATTTTCTCTCCCTCACTATGGAGTTGATCATCCATACCCTCAATCTCACTTTGACTATCTAAAGTCAACAATCTTTCTACCTCTCCTTTTTCCTGGTCAGGAGCCAGCCGCTCTGATTGTGGATCGATATCCATCTTTTCAAATGTATCACTCAAATTTGGATAAGTGCTCTCATGACCTACAGAAAAATAGAGTTTAGAAGAAGTTTTTATACCTGAACTCACATGGAGAGAGGGTTCCTCATTTGGCAAGGGGCTTGAGGTTTTCTCCAAGGAGTGAGCTGCTATAATCTCTAAACCCTTACAAACATCTAATTTCTTTCCAGAGACTACAGGCTCCAGTATACCACCTTCAGGTTCTTTACTAAACTCTGATGTCTTCAGTAATACTTCATTAGATACCATAGTTAATATGTCACCGTCTTTAAGTGTTGTTTGCTGAGACTCACCCTCAAGGTAGATAGACTCTGACTGAACAATGTTTGTTTAATCTTCAAGAAAATCAGTCAAAGTTATTCCTCCCATATCATAGGGTTTCTCACTTGCAATTTCAGTCATCACAGAAGACCTTTCAACATCAGCTATCACAGCTCCTGAGTCATCCAACCTCTGACTAGATGGTTCTTGTGTTGCAGTGACTGTGATCTGATCTTTCCTACTATCCACCACTGGTGCAATAATATCTTCTGTTGACTGCATTCCTCTATCTACTTCCTCCAGTTGTTCACCTTGAGCTGAAGCATCTTCAATAATGACATCCTTGTCAAATAAATATGCGTGAAGTGATTGAAGTGCAACATGCTTCGAGAGTCCAAATTTCTTGACTAATTGTCTTCTGACAGATACATAGAAATACATCTTCATTAAGTCAAGTCTTTGATGTAGAAGTCCATATTCATCTGGAAATAAAAGTTTTGGTACTCTTTCAACTAAAAAATCTAGAACAGGCCTTGACAACTTCACTTTGAGAGAAATTAGTCCCATAGCCAGTCTGTATGATAATGTAGTTTCCCATGAAGAATCAATATCCAGATCTCTATAGTCATTTGCTGACTTGATTGTAGTTTCATTTGGAGAGACCTGCATAATATTAGTTGGACTAGACTCTGTGTGTGTAGGTGACAATTGAATCTTTCTCCTTGTTCTCCTGGTATAGTGAGCAAAAGATTTATCCTGAGAAGACTCAAGAGGTGTAGACACAGAATTGATCTTGGGATGAGATCCTTTTTCAATAGACACAGTCTTTTGAGAGACAGTATCCAGTAACTGTTTTCCCTTTTTAAGTACTACAGCCTTTTGAGAGACTGCAGCCTGGCTGTGACTAGGTGGTTCATCTCTTTGTCCTAGCTTAGAAAGTCGAATTGCAACCTTCAATTCTTCTCTCTCAACAAGAGATATATTATCATCATCTTCACTAGAACTACTACTACTACTTGACACAACAAATCTTCTCTTCCTTACAACTGATGTCTTTTGAGAAACACCAGAGGTTGGTTTCTTTGAAACAATAGGCTGTGGATTAAAACTTTGTTCTTGAATTGTTTTAGAGACTATAATGTTTTGGGCTACTTGGGTAGACACATGTGGGTTCTCCTCCAAATGAGATTCCTGAGCCATTTCACCACAAAAGAAAGAAGAATTGTAGAGAGTAGGAAGATGAGTTTTAAGAATTACCTGAACATGATGTGGATAATGAATTGCAGGTATTTCATCTAGATTCTTTTCATTTCCTTCTTTGTAATGTCAGAGAAAATTCTCTTTTGATGTACATTAGAAGAAACACAATGTTTTCTACCAAATCTAGTTTCAACATCAGGAATAAAATGGTTAATAAACATTTGTATAAATCTATGATAATAAACCATTTTCCTGTTTTGATCTCTTAACCCAAGTTTAATACTCATCTGATTTAAGATAATGTGACCAATGTTAACTACTCTGTCATAAAGCAAACTGTAAGCAATATGTGAAGTAACAAAAGTAATTTGATCAAAAGAACTACATTTACCAGTAAAGCATTTAGCTAATTGATCAAAGAAGAAAGACCACTCTTTCCTAAGACAAGATCTTCTTAACTGGCTCATGTTATCTAAAGGTCCATTATAACCTAATGCAGATAACATAGTTCTTACATCATCATCAGATGGTACATTCTCATAATTCATACTAACAGGTAAGTGAAGTACTAAATTAACAACAGATTCAGTAATATCAAAAGAATCTTGTCCTAAGTGTAGAACAATCTTACCTGATTGACTCTGAGTAGAATCAATTACCTCAGCATTCTCCCAAGTTTGTGTAACAGCTGCTAGATTAATCTGTGGAGATGCTGTTAATGCATAACTTAATGGTCCATATGCCAGAAAGTCCATGATTGGATGTAAATCAGTTAAAACTCCTTCCTTGTTGGTCATAGCTGCTACATGATTGTTCGTCATAAAATCAAAGTCACCAAACTTGAAAGCTACTAATTTAGGTAATCTTCTTTGAGCTTCCATTTTTGATCTGAAAAGAACTTGAAAAATTCTTGAAATGGATTAGTGATTTTGAAAACTCGAGAGTGTTTTTGCTTTAGAGAATGTGAAATTAGAGAAAGCAATTACACGATTAGAGTTTCAAAACAAATATATTTCACAAATCTTTCAGACCACTATCCCACGTCGACACGTAGATTGACAGGTGTCAGTCCCTGAAAAGTGCGGTTACCCACAATTTTTGGAAAATAAAATCCAAAATTGATTTTCATGAAATAAATCAGGGTATTATCAAGATAAAAATCATTACTGATCAGCTTCCTTTTCCTGTTTTGATCTTCCATCAAAATAATCACAAAATGCAATGTGATTTAAAAATAATAATTTTCAAATCCTGATGGTCACACTTGAAATCCTGATCAATATCATCCTGATTCCAGAGACTTAAATAGAGTTTCCACGTGGCATTTTCTTCTTTTATCTGAAAAAGAAATAAACAATTAATCTGAACAAAATCAATTGGTTAGATATATTCGACATTTCTTGAAAATACAAGAAATAAAGTCACACGCGATAATTAGCATTTGACTTCATTGATGGTTCCAAGTGACTGTTCAGCTTCTCACGCCTTTCTATAAAAGAAATAGACGCCTTATGCCATTCTCCATAAACCTTTCAAATTCTTTTCTTCTCAACATTGATTCTCAAACCAAAACTCCATTCAAACCCATTCTTTAGGTTTTTCACAATCGATGAACATCCTGTTCTTGATCATCTCTTTGAAGAGACGACTTTTCTCATCGAGCTAGTCATGGATGGAGTAGTTTTAGATAATATCCAGAGGTTTCTCCTAGAACATCCATCTGTTGGATACAATCTTCCCCTAACCTCCTCAAAACTCGAGGATAAAGAATTTGGCCGAGAGTCTGAGGTTGATCTTGATGGAGATGCTATTCATTTAAGTTAGCTACTCTCATTCAAGTCGCCCAGACAAGGAATCCAAGAGCAGACGAGGCTGTTCAAATCCCCTGATGGATTTCTTGATGCTGCTCCTTGTCCTTGCTACTCAGAATCCATAACATTAGACAAGTACAGGATTATCAGTAGAATTTAGACAAAAAGATGTTGCATTTTCCATGTATGTAATGCTTTCAATTAATGAAAATACAATTTCTTATTATCTACTTGTCTTTTGATTATGTAATGATGTATAAATTATCAGTATGCAAATATTAAAACTTGCTGGCATAAACTTAACACATCACAGAATTAGATTACTACACAAAGTAAACATCAGGATCTGAAACAATTTTCACAATCCTGATACTGACACAATACTGATGACGTCAGCATCCTGATAACAATTCTAATCCTGATGATTATTAACAAGTCTATCATACTGAAATTTACCAAGGCAAAGTGTTATAGCTAAAGCATTTAACAATCAAATATAGATCCTGACAAGAATATCAAGTCTATAAGCTAAAAACAACATACCTTGCTACTTTTGCAGATGTTAAAAATATAGAAATTTAACATTCCTAACTCACTTATTAATCTACTGAATATAGTCTCATCAAGTGGCTTAGTTAGAATATCCGCAAGCTGTTTGTCAGTAGGAACAAAATGAAGTTCCACAGTACCATTCTCAATATGTTCTCTAATAAAATGATACCTGACATCAATGTGCTTAGTCCTTGAATGTTGAACTGGATTTTCTGCAATTTTGATAGCACTAGTATTATCACAAAACATAGGAATATTACTAAGTGTCATACCATAATCCATCAACTGATTTCTTATCCAAAGGAGCTGTGCACAACAACTGCCTGCTGCTATGTACTCAGCTTCTGCAGTTGAGGTTGAGACAGATTGTTGCTTCTTGCTTGCCCAAGAAATCAATCTGTTTCCCAAGAATTGACATGTACCTGTAGTGCTTTTCCTGTCTATTTTACACCCTGCATAATCAGAGTCTGAATAGCCAATTAGGGAGAAATCAGATTCTCTAGGATACCACAAACCAAGATTTGGAGTTCCTTTGAGATATCTAAAAATTCTCTTCACAGCAATTAAATGAGATTCCTTAGGATCACTTTGGAATCTAGCACATAAACAGGTAGAAAACATTATATCTGGCCTACTTGTAGTTAGATATAACAATGAGCCTATCATGCCTCTATAACTAGTATTATCCACACTCTTTCCCTTAGAATCAGAGTCTTGTTTAGTGGCTGTTGCTATGGGTGTTTTTGCAACTGCACAGTCTTGAAAGTCAAACCTTCTTAAAAGATCTTTAATATACTTTGACTGATTAATGAAAATACCAGTCTCAGTCTGTTTGACCTTCAAGCCTAAGAAATAATTTAATTCACCCATCATGCTCATCTGATAATTAGACTGCATAAGCTTGCTAAACTTAGCACAAAACTTTTCATTAGTAGAGCCAAATATGATATCATCAACATAAACTTGAACTAAAAGCAATTCACCTTTTATCTTTCTAAAGAATAGAGTTTTGTCAATTGTACCTCTTGTGAAGCCATTTTCAAGAATTTAGACAAAGTCTCATACCATGCTCTTGGTGCCTGCTTTAGTCCATAGAGTGCCTTGTCAAGTTTGTAGACATGATTTGGAAACTTTGGATCAACAAATCCAGGTGGCTGTTCCACATACACTTCCTCATCTAGTTTGCCATTTAGAAAAGCACTCTTTACATCCATATGGTATACCTTGAATTTCGAATGAGCTGCAAATGCAAGAAACATTCTGATTGCTTCCAATCTTGCTACAGGTGCAAAGGTCTCATCATAATCAATGCCTTCTTCCTGAGAGTAACCCTTGGCCACCAGTTTTGCTTTGTTTCTTACAATCATACCAGATTCATCTAGCTTGTTTCTGAAAACCCATCTTGCACAAACAATAGATCTATCTTTAGGTCTTGGTACTAGTTTCCAGACTTTGTTTCTCTCAAACTCATTTAACTCTTCCTGCATTGCAATTACCCAATCAGGATCCTGTAAGGCTTCTTCAACCTTTTAGGTTCATTCTTTGAGAGAAAGCAACTATACAAGCATTCATTTTGAATTGATCTTCTAGTTCGAACACCACTATTTGGATCACCAATAATCAAATCTTCAGTATGATCCTTTGTCCATTTTCTAACAGGTGGTAGATTGACTCTGCTAGTCTCTCCCCCTAAGTTAGTGGTATCTCTTGTAGAAGAATTCTCTCTGCCTTCAATAACTCCCCTTTGATCAATAGAATCAGTAGATTCCATATTGCTGCTAGTTACTGATCTTTCCTCAGTAGACTCTGAAAGATCAGTTCCTGATGGAGTAGACTCTGAATAGCTAGTCTGCTCCTGATGATCACTATGTCCTCCTTGATTTATTTGCTCCCCCTCAACAGTAGCATTTCTTTGAGAAGCAATAGAAATTCCTTCTGGAGAACCTTCATCATCACTGGAGAGTATCTCAGAATTCTTCAGATTTTCAAATTCCAATTTGTCATGACTCTCATCAGTTTGCAGAGTTCCAAATTTCTTATCATCAAATGCAACATGAATTGATTCCATAACAATGTGAGTTCTGAGATTATAAACTTTGAAGGCCTTAGATGCTGAATATCCTAGAAAGATTGCTTCATCCGATTTGGCTTCAAATTTTCCAAGTTGTTCTGGATGAACTTTTAGGACATAGCATTTGCATCCAAAGATGTGAAAGTATTTCACACTTGGTTTCTTTCCTTTGATCATCTCATAGGGAGTTTTTCCATGACTATTTACAAAGGTACAGTTTTGAGTGAAACATGCAGTGTTAATAGCTTCTGCCCAAAAATAGGTTGGAAGTTTTGCATCTGCAAGCATGGTTCTTGCTGCCTCTATGAGAGTCCTGTTCTTTCTTTCCACTACACCATTTTTCTGAGGTGTACCAGGTGCAGAAAATTGTTGAGTGATTCCATTGTCTGCATAATACTCCTCCATTGTAGAATTCTTGAATTCTGTACCATTGTCACTCCTAAGTACTTTGACTTTGTACTCAGAGCTATTCTGAATATTCTTGACAAGTTCAATGATTTGCTGAGGAGCTTCATCCTTCTTGTATTGAAAGAACACCCATGTGAACCTTGTGAAATCATCCACTATCACTAGAGCATATCTTTTCTTGCTGATAGACATAATGTATACTGGACCAAACAGATCAAGATGTAGCATGTGAAATGGTTCAGTAATTGAATTTTCAGTCTTGCTCTTGAAAGTGGTTCTTCTTTGCTTTCCAAGCTGACATGCATCACAAAGTCCATCTTGCACATAATTTGCCTGAGGTAGGCCTCTCACCAGATTGTGCTTAACAAGTTTATTAAGCTTCTTGAAGTTGAGATGTGAGAGTTTCTTGTGCCAATTCCAGCTTTCATCACTTGTTGCTTTGCTGTAGAGACATCTAACAATTCCTTTAGATGTATCACTTAAGCTGGCTTCATATATGTTACCATGTCTTTGACCAGTTAGAACAATGTCTCCATTCTGCATATTCAAGATTTTGCATCCTTCTCTATCAAAGATTGATTTGTAACTTTTATCACCCAGTTGACTTATGCTTAAAAGAGTATGTTTCAAGCCTTCAACCAGTGCTACATTTTCTATGATGACATTCCCCAAAACAATTGAGCCATATCCCAGAGTTTCTCCTTTGTTGCCATCTCCAAAAGATATTACTGGGCCAGCTTTCCTTTCAAACTTTGTAAGCAGGGACTTCTTTCCAGTCATATGTCCAGAGCATCCACTGTCCAAGATAATTGAATGCTTCTTTCCTGTGCCCTGCAAACAAAAAGTAACTAGTTAGAATTTTTTACTAGATTTAGAAACAACAGGCTTTGAAGATTTTGCCTTTACTTTACCTGTTGCAGAGTCAACCTTAGACTCTGATTTCACAAACTGTTTGTGACTAGGAGTTTCAGATTTCAAAGAATAATAGTCATAATACAGTTCATGATATTCTCTACACATGTAAATGGAATGAAGTAAACTACCACAATGATAACAAGCTTTTTGTGGTTGGTATTAAATTTTCTGAGTCTTGGGGAATCTGGACTCAGTTTTCCAAGAAGGTTTTTGATTGCAGTCTAGGGCCAAATGATTATGATTTCCACACTTATAGCATTTTTTCCTAGGTGCATCAGGTACATTCTTGTAATTATTCTCTTTGTTAATACCTTTTTTTCCATTCCTATTTCTTTTGATCTTGCTAGACTCTGAAAGACCATCTAATCTCTGTTTCAACTGAGACTTAGACAGAAACCCTATGTTCACATTCTTAGGTTTCTCTAACACTTTCTCATCTGAATTACTATTGTTAATCTGTTAGGAATAATTCATGAATTGTGATGTTAAGAATAGAATTTTACTTATACTTCTTGTATATCCTGATTTTATAAAGGATTTAGCACTTTGTATAGGAAATATGTGTTAGACAGCTATCTGTAAAGTTTAGTCAGGAATGAACAGTGCATCAAGTACTACATGTCAGGAACTGAGATCGAATCCTGATATGTCAAGTCAAATACTGATCAAGTACTGATAGGATGGTTAGATCCTGATACAAGATGCAAGTCCTGATATCAGTCGTGTTACTGATGATGTCATTATGGATGCTACAGAAACTGGCAAGTGCTATAAAACAGGATCGTTGTTTGAAGAACAAGCAAGAAGATATTATGAAGGGAAGAATTTTCTATTGATGGAAACTATCAACTGAAAGGCAGAACATTGTCATGTATAGATTATCTTTCTGTTATTAATTGATAGGTAGCATTATAAATACTTTCTCTATATCATTGTAAAAAGTGTCGTAGTCGAACAAGTGTGAGTTCGAAGTTCGTGTGCGTAGCTCTGTATATGGTTTCTATTCGAAAGTTCGAAACAAATAGAGAGAGAGATTTATTTTGTCAGCAGCTGCTAAAGGTATTGTACACCTTTGGTAGAGTTTGTATTTGATCTTATTAATACAAACAGAGTTTGATTCATTCGTTTATTCTTGTTCATATAACCAAGCAAAAATCAGACACGATTATATAACTTGTATTCAACCCCCCCCCTTCTACAAGTTATTCGAGTTAACAATTGGTATCAGAGCAGGTTGATTTCGAATAATCATAAAGATCTGCAATCATGTCTGGTTACAAGGATGGGAATACTAAGATTCCTATGCTCAAGAGAAACGAATATACTCTATGGGAAGTAAAGATGTTGCATCATCTGGAAGCAACAGATCCTGATTATCTTGACAGAATCAGAGATGGACCTTTTGTTCCAACAAAGGTCGTTGGACAAGCAACCGTTGATGGTGTGGTTGTTCCAGAACATACAGCAGAGAAGCCAAAATCTGAATGGTCAGATAAGGACAAGGAGAATGTTCTTAAAGATGCTAAAGTGAGAAACATATTATTCAACAGTCTTGATTCTGTTCTCACTAACTATGTTCTCTCTTGTAAAACTGCTAAGGATATATGGGACAATCTTAAGGTTCACTGTGAAGGAACTAAGCCTGTCAGAAAGAATATGAGGACATTACTTATACAACAGTATGAGTACTTTGAATCCAAGTCTGGTGAGTCACTTACTGATACCTTTGATAGGTTTACAAAACTCATCAATGAGATGGCCATGCATGGTAAATATTATGACTTGGAGGATATGAATACAAAGTTCATGAAAGCTTTGCCTGATTTCTACAATGAGAAGATATCTGCGATTGAGGAAGCTAATGATCTGGATGAAATATCATTAGAGGCAGTGTATGGAAAACTAAGAGCTTATGAACTTGACAAGAAGCAGAAGAAGAGCAGGAGTGAAGGAAAGATGAAGACTATTGCACTTACTGCTCAATCTAAATTAAAGAAGCTTCCTGAAGAACAGCATGAAGAGATTGCTGTAAAGAACTCAAGGAAGAAGAAAAGCAAAGAAAGTTCTGAGTCAGAGACTACTGATATGGACTCTGACAACAATGATTCTGAATCTGAGATGCAGGAATTCTTTGCTATGTTTGCTAAAGCCTTCAAGAAAGGAAGATTCAACAGGAGAAGATTTAGCAAAGGACCTTTTCAAAAGAAGGAGGAGAAGAAGAGTGACAAAGGCAAAGGGACAATTGTCAAGCTTGATAAGGCCAAGATCAAGTGCTTTAATTGCAGCGAGCTTGGACACTTTGCTAGTGAGTGTAAGAAACCTAGGAATTCAGGAAAGGGTAATGCACTTATGGTCACACAGAAGGATTGGGCTGATTCCAGTGGTTCTGAAGATGAATTGGATTATGACAACATTGCACTGATGGTAAATGTTTCAGATAAACCTGGATCTCCAGAGAAAACTTCTCCATCCTCTGTTAAGGTATCACTTCACTTTCTTGATTCATTTGATAACTTAAATTCTGATGAAATTAGATCTATCCATGCTGAGTTCAAGAATCTTATGACTAATTTTAGAATTCTTACTTGTGAAAGAGATGAACTTAAGGTTAAGAATGATAAATTAGTTGATAGAAATAATTTTCTTGAATCTGAGTTAATTCAAATGGAAGAATACAAGTTAAGTTCTGATAAAGCTAAGCATGATTATAGTGTTATTCTTGAGGCTTATGACTATGTAAGAAAAGAACTAGAGGAAGAGAGAGATGTGATTAAGACCATTAACATTTCTGGTAAAAAGACACAAGAAATCATCGAAAATGGAATTCGTGGTAAGGTTAATGGTTTAGGTTTTGATAAGGCTAGACAAGAAGAAAAAGTAGCTATTGTCAATGATGATAGTAAAGTAGAAACTAGCACATCTAATTCTGAAGGTAAGAAAATTGTTTCTGAACCTAATCATGTTAAATTTGTTGATTCAAAAGGTACCCCTGTTGTACACAAAAGGATTAACAATAGTAATTCAGATGAGAAAGTGTTAGAGAAACCTAAGAATGTAAATATGGGGTTTTTATCTAAGTCTCAGTTGAAACAGAGATTAGATGGTCTTTCAGAGTCTAGCAAGATCAAGAGAAATAGGAATGGAAAAGAAGGTATTAACAAAGAGAATAATTACAAGAATTTACCTGATGCACCTAGGAAAAAATGCTATAAGTGTGGAAATCATAATCATTTGGCCCTAGACTGCAATCAAAAACCTTCTTGGAAAACTGAGTCCAGATTCCCCAAGACTCAGAAAATTCAATACCAACCACAAAAAGCTTGTTATCATTGTGGTAGTTTACTTCATTCCATTTATATGTGTAGAGAATATCATGAACTGTATTATGACTATTATTCTTTGAAATCTGAAACTCCTAGTCACAAACAGTTTGTGAAATCAGAGTCTAAAGTTGACTCTACAACAGGTAAAGTAAAGGCAAAATTCTCAAAGCCTGTTGTTTCTAAATCTAGTAAGAAAGGATCCAATCAAAGTTGGGTCCTAAAAAATTCTAACTAGTTACTTTTTGTTTGCAGGGCACAGGAAAGAAGCATTCAATTATCTTGGACAGTGGATGCTCTGGACATATGACTGAAAAGAAGTCCCTGCTTACAAAGTTTGAGAGGAAAGCTGGCCCAGTAATATCTTTTGGAGATGGCAACAAAGGAGAAACTCTGGGATATTGCTCAATTGTTTTGGGGAATGTCATCATAGAAAATGTAGCACTGGTTGAAGGCTTGAAACATACTCTTTTAAGCATAAGTCAACTGGGTGATAAAGGTTACAAATCAATCTTTGACAGAGAAGGATGCAAAATCTTGAATATGCAGAATGGAGACATTGTTCTAACTGGTCAAAGACATGGTAACATATATGAAGCCAGCTTAAGTGATACATCTAAAGGAATTGTTAGATGTCTCTACAGCAAAGCAACAAGTGATGAATGCTGGAATTGGCACAAGAAGCTCTCACATCTTAATTTCAAGAAGCTTAATCAACTTGTTAAGCACAATCTGGTGAGAGGCCTACCTCAGGCAAATTATGTGCAAGATGGACTTTGTGATGCATGTCAGCTTGGAAAGCAAAGAAGAACCACTTTCAAGAGCAAGACTGAGAATTCAATTACTGAACCATTTCACATGCTACATCTTGATCTGTTTGGTCCAGTAAACATTATGTCTATCAGCAAGAAAAGATTTGCTCTAGTGATAGTGGATGATTTCATAAGGTTCACATGGGTGTTCTTTCTACACAAGAAGGATGAAGCTCCTCAGCATATCATTGAACTTGTCAAGAATATTCAGAATAACTCTGAGTACAAGGTCAAAGTACTTAGGAGTGACAATGGTACAGAATTGAAAAATTCTACAATGGAGGGGTTTTGTGCAGACAATGGAATCACTCAACAGTTTTCTGCACCTGGTACACCTCAATAGAATGGTGTAGTGGAAAGAAAGAACAGGACTCTCATAGAGGCAGCAAGAACCATGCTTGCAGATGCAAAACTTCCAACCTACTTTTGGGCAGAAGCTATTAACACTGCATGTTCCACTCAAAACTGTACCTTGGTAAATAGTCATGGAAAAACTCCCTATGAGATGATCAAAGGAAAGAAACCAAATGTGAAATACTTTCACATTTTTGGATGTAAATGTTATGTCCTAAAAGTTCATCCAGAACAACTTGGAAAATTTGAAGCCAAATCGGATGAAGCAATCTTTCTAGGATATTCAGCATCTAAGGCCTTCAAAGTTTATAATCTCAGAACTCACATTGTTATGGAATCAATTCATGTTGCATTTGATGATAAGAAATTTGGAATTCTGCAAACTGATGAAAGCCATGACAAATTGGAATTTGAAAATCTGAAGAATTCTGAGATACTCTCCAGTGATGATGAAGGTTCTCCAGAAGGAATTTCTATTGCTTCTCAAAGGAATGCTACTGTTGAGGGGGAGCAAATAAATCAAGGAGGACATAGTGATCATCCGGAGCAGACTAGCTATTCAGAGTCTACTCCATCAGGAACTGATCTTTCAGAGTCTACTGAAGAAAGATCAGTAACTAGCAGCAATATGGAATCTACTGATTCTATTGATCAAAGGGGAGTTATTGAAGGCAGAGAGAATTCTTCTACAATAGATACCACTAACTTAGGGGGAGAGACTAGCAGAGTCAATCTACCACCTGTTAGAAAATGGATAAAGGATCATACTGAAGATTTGATTATTGGTGATCCAAATAGTGGTGTTCAAACTAGAAGATCAATTCAAAATGAATGCTTGTATAGTTGTTTTCTCTCAAAAAATGAACCTAAGAAGGATGAAGAAGCCTTACAGGATCCTGATTGGGTAATTGCAATGCAGGAGGAGTTAAATGAGTTTGAGAGAAACAAAGTCTGGAAACTGGTACCAAGACCTAAAGATAGATCTATTGTTGGTGCAAGATGGGTTTTCAGAAACAAGCTAGATGAATCTGGTATGATTGTAAGAAACAAAGCAAGACTGGTGGCCAAGGGTTATTCTCAGGAAGAAGGCATTGATTATGATGAGACCTTTGCACCTGTAGCAAGATTGGAAGCAATCAGAATGTTTCTTGCATTTGCAGCTCATTCAAAATTTAAGGTATACCAGATGGATGTAAAGAGTGCTTTTCTAAATGGCAAACTTGATGAGGAAGTGTATGTGAAACAGCCACCTGGATTTGTTGATCCAAAGTTTCCAAATCATGTCTACAAACTTGACAAGGCACTCTATGGACTAAAGCAGGCACCAAGAGCATGGTATGAGACTTTGTCTAAATTTCTTCTTGAAAATGGCTTCACAAGAGGTACAATTGACAAAACTCTATTCTTTAGAAAGATAAAAGGTGAGTTGCTTTTAGTTCAAGTTTATGTTGATGATATCATATTTGGCTCTACTAATGAAAAGTTGTGTGCTAAGTTCAGCAAGCTTGTGCAGTCTAAGTATCAGATGAGCATGATGGGTGAATTAAATTATTTCTTAGGCTTGCAGGTCAAACAGACTGAGACTAGTATTTTCATTAATCAGTCAAAGTATATTAAAGATCTTTTAAGAAGGTTTGACTTTCAAGACTATGCAGTTGCAAAAACACTCATGGCAACAGCCACTAAACTAGAGTCTGATCCTAAGGGAAAGAGTGTGGATAATACTAGTTATAAAGGCATGATAGGCTCATTGTTATATCTAACTGCAAGTAGGCCAGATATAATGTTTTCTACCTGTTTATGTGCTAGATTCCAAAGTGATCCTAAGGAATCTCATTTAATTGCTGTGAAGAGAATTTTTAGATATCTCAAAGGAACTCCAAATCTTGGTCTGTGGTATCCTAGAGAATCTGATTTCTTCCTAATTGGCTATTCAGACTCTGATTATGCAGGGTGTAAGATAGACAGGAAAAGCACTACAGGTACATGTCAATTCTTGGGAAATAGATTGATTTCTTGGGCAAGCAAGAAACAACAATCTATTTCAGCCTCAACTGCAGAAGCTGAGTACATAGTAGCAGGCAGTTGTTGTGCACAGCTCCTTTGGATAAGAAATCAGTTGATGGATTATGGTATGACACTTAGTAATATTCCTATGTTTTGTGATAATACTAAAGCTATCAAAATTGCAAAAAATCCAGTTCAACATTCAAGGACTAAGCACATTGATGTCAGGTATCATTTTATTAGAGAACATATTGAGAATGGTACTGTGGAACTTCATTTTGTTCCTACTGACAAACAGCTTGCAGATATTCTAACTAAACCACTTGATGAAACTACATTCAGTAGATTAGTAGGCGAGTTAGGAATGTTAAATTTCTAGATCTTTAACATCTGCAATAGTAGCAAGGTATGTTGTTTTTAGCTTATAGACTTGATATTCTTGTCAGGATCTATATTTGATAGTTAAATGCTTTAGCTATAACATTTTGCCTTGATAAATTTCAGTATGATAGACTTGTTAATAATCATCAGGATTAGATTTGTATTAGGATGCTGACGTCATCAATATTGTGTCAGTATCAGGATTGTGAAAATTGTTTCAGATCCTGACGTTTACTTTGTATAGTAATCTAATTCTGTGATGTGTTAAGTCTATGCCAGCAAGTTTTAATATTTGGATACTGATAATTTATACATCATTCAATAATCAAAAGACAAGTAGATAACAAGAAATTATATTTTCATTAATTGAAAGCATTACATACATGGAAATGAAATACAACATCTTTTGTCTAACTTCTACTGATAATCCTATACTTGTCTAATGAAATGAATTATGAGGTACAGGACAAGGAGCATCTCAAGAAATCCATCAGGGGATTTAAACAGCCTCGTCTGCTCTTGGATTCCTTGTCTGGGCGACTTGAATGAGAGTAGCTAACTTAAATGAATAGCATCCCCATCAAGATCAACCTCAGACTCTCGACCAAATTCTTCATCCTCAAGTTTTGAGGAGGTTAGGGGAAGATTGTATCCAATAGATGGATGTTCTAGGAGAAACCTCTGGATATTATCTGAAACTACTCCATTCATGATTGGTTCGATGAGAAAAGTTGTCTCTTCAAAGAGATTATCAATAACAGGATGTTCATCGACTGTGAAAAACCTAAAGAATGGGTTTGAATGGAATTTTGGTTTGAGGATCATTGTTGAGAAGAAAAGAAATTGAAATGTTTATGGAGAATGGCATAAGGCGTCTGTTTCTTTTATAGAAAGGCATAAGAAGCTGAACAATCACTTGGAACTATCAATGAAGTCAGATGCTAATTATCGCGTGTGACTTTATTTCTTGTATTTTCAAGAAATGTCGAATATATCTAACCAATTGATTTTGTTCAGATTAATTGTTTATTTCTTTTTCAGATAAAAGAAAGATGCCACGTGGAAACTCCATATTAAGTCTCTGGAATCAGGATGATATTGATCAGGATTTCAAGTGTGACCATCAGGATTTGAAAATTATATTTTTAAATCATATTACATTTTGTGATTATTTTGATGGGAGGTCAACAGGAAAAGGAAGCTGATCAGTATTGATTTTTATCTTGATAATACCCTGATTTATTTCATGAAAATCAATTTTGGATTTTATTTTCCAAAAATCGTGGATAACCGCATTTTTCAGGGACTGACACCTGTCAATCTACGTGTCGACGTGGGATAGTGGTCTGAAAGATTTGTGAAATATATTTGTTTTGAAACTCTAATCGTGTAATTGCTTTCTCTAATTTCACATTCTCTAAAGCAAAAACACTCTCGAGTTTTCAAAATCACTAATCCATTTCAAGAATTTTTCAAGTTCTTTTCAGATAAAAAATGGTAGCTCAGAGAAGATTACCTAAATCAATAGCTTTCAAGTTTGGTGACTTCGATTTTATGACAAACAATCATGTAGCAGCTATCACCAACAAGGAAGGAGTGTCAACTGATTTTCATCCAATCATGAACTTTCTGGCATTTGGACCATTAAGTTATGCATTGACAGCATCTCCACAAATTAATCAAGCAGCTGTTACACAGGCTTGGGAGAATGCTGAGGTAATTGATTCTACTCAGAGTCAATCAGGTAAGATTGTTCTACACTCAGGACAAGATTCTTTTGATATTACTGAATCTGTTGTTAATTCAGTACTTCACTTACCTGTTAGTTTGATTTATGAGAATGTACCATCTGATGATGATGTTAGAACTATGATGTCTGCATTAGGTTATAATGGACCTTTAGATAACATGAGCCAGTTAAGAAGATCTTATCTTAGGAAAGAGTGGTCTTTCTTCTTTAATCAATTAGCTAAATGCTTTACTGGTAAATGTAGTTCTTTTGATCAAATTACTTCTGTTACTTCACATATTGCTTACAGTTTGCTTTATGACAGAGTAGTTAACATTGGTCAAATTATCTTAAGTCAGATGTGTATTAAACTTGGGTCAAGAGATCAAAACAGGAAAATGGTTTATTATCATAGATTTATTCAAATGTTTATTAACCATTTTATTCCTGATGTTGAAGCTAGATTTGGTAGAGAACATTGTGTTTCTTCTTATGTACAGCAAAAGAGAATTTTCTCTGACATTACAAAGAAGGACAATGAAAAGAATCTAGATGAAATACCTGCAGTTCATTATCCACATCATGTTCAGGTAATTCTTAAAACTCATCTTCCTACTCTCTACAATTCTTCTTCCTTTTGTGGTGAAATGGCTCAGGAATCTCATTTGGAGGAGAACCCACCTGTGTCTACCCAAGTAGCCCAAAACATTATAGTCTCTGAAACAATTCAAGAACAAAGTTTTAATCCACAGCCTATTGTTTCAAAGAAACCAACCTCTGGTGTTTCTCAAAAGACATCAGTTGTAAGGAAGAGAAGATTTGTTGTGTCAAGTAGTAGTAGTTCTAGTGAAGATGATGATAATATTTCTCTTGCTGAGAGAGAAGAATTGAAGGCTGCAATTCGACTTTCTAAGCTAGGACAAAGAGACAAAGCACCTAGTCACAGCCAGGCTGCAGTTTCTCAAAAGACTGTAGTACTTAAAAATGGAAAACAGTTACTAGATACTGTCTCTCAAAAGACTATGTCTATTGAAAAAGGATCTCATCCCAAGATCAATTCTGTGTCTACACCTCTTGAGTCTTCTCAGGATAAATCTTTTGCTCACTATATCAGGAGAATAAGGAGAAAGATTCAATTGTCACCTACACACACAGAGTCTAGTCCAACTAATATCATGCTGGTCTCTACAAATGAAGCTACAATAATGACCATAGAGATCTGGATATTGATTCTTCATGGGAAACTACATTATCATACAGACTGGCTATGGGACTAATTTCTCTCAAAGTGAAGTTGTCAAGGCCTGTTCTAGATTTTCTGGTTGAAAGAGTACCAAAGCTTTTATTTCTAGAAGAGTATGGACTTCTACATCAAAGACTTGACTTAATGAAGATGTATTTCTATGTATCTGTCAGAAGACAATTAGTCAAGAAATTTGGACTCTTGAAGCATGTTGCACTTCAATCACTACATACATACTTATTTGACAAGGATGTCATTATTGAAGATGCTTCAGCTCAAGGTGAACAACTGGAGGAAGTAGATAGAGGAATGCAGTCAACAGAAGATACTATTGCACCAGTGGTGGATAGTAGGAAAGATCATATCACAGTCACTGTAACACAAGAACCATCTAGTCAGAGGTTGGATGACTCAGGAGCTGTGATAGCTGATGTTGAAAGGTCTTCTGTGATGACTGAAATTGCAAGTGAGAAACCCTATGATATGGGAGGAATGACTTTGATTGATTTCTCTGAAGATCAAACAAATATTGTTCAGTCTGAGTCTATCTACCTTGAGGGTGAGTCTCAGCAAACAACACTTAAAGACGGTGACATACTAACTAGGGTGTCTAATGAAGTATTACTGAAGACATCAGAGTCTAGTAAAGAACCTGAAAGTGGTATACTGGAGCCTGTAGTCTCTGGAAGGAAAGAAGATGATTGTAAGGGTTCAGAGACTATAGCAGCTCACTCCTTGGAGAAAACCTCAAGCCACTTGACAAATGAGGAACCCTCTCTCCATGTGAGTTCAGGTATAAAAACTTCTTCTAAAATCTATTTTTCTGTAGGTCATGAGAGCACTTATCCAAATTTGAGTGATACACTTGAAAAGATGGATATTGATCCACAATCAGAGCGGCTGGCTCCTGACCAGGCAAAAGGAGAGGTAGAAAGAGTGTTGACTTTAGATAGTCAAAGTGAGATTGAGGGTATGGATGATCAACTCCATAGTGAGGGAGAGAAAATTAGGAAATCATCGTTTGATTTCTGGGATCAGGTTTTTCCTGAATCTTGGTCTAACAATCTTGGTATGGATGCTGGTACTTATTCTCTTATCAAGATGTATGAGAAGAATGACTTAGCAAAGCACAACTCAAAGCCATAAGTTAAAGCTCAGAAGAAAAAAGAAAGGCTTGCAGGAATTATAAACAGAAGAGGTGAAAGGCTAAGACAAACTTCTACATTATCAGTACCAGAAGATATTTCTAATGATCCAAGTATTCCTTTGTTTGTACTTCCAATATCAGTAAGAATTGAGACATCAACAGTATCTGATCAATCTAAGGAGGAGTCAGAATTTGTAGATGTTAGTACACAGAATACTGGTGAAGGACAAGATGATCATATTGCAGCTTCAGATCAGAAAGATGAAGATGTTTGTTACTCTAATCGAGTTTTATTACTTGAATATCATTCTACACAGGCAACTTCTTCTACAAGACTTGAATCTGAAGATATTCCAAACACTTCCAACATTGAAGTCAATTCTGAAATTCTACAAGATATTAAGAAATCTCAAGTTGAAATTCAATCAAAACTTCAAATACTTGAAGATAACCAAGTCACTATTATGGAAAATCAAGCAGTTCTGATGAATCTCATTTGTTCTGTTACTGAATCTCTTGGAATTAATGTTGCTGATGTCAAAAAGGGGGAGATAAAGACAATTCAAAGACAACAACAACAACAACAACAGACTGGGGATAAAAGAAGAACTGGGGGAGATAAAGATTGTGAAAGAGGTGAATCTCATCATGGAAGTGGTAAAGGAAAAGAAGCGTCGAATAGTTGAATTCTTTCATCTAAGTACTGGATACTATGTCAATATCTAAGAAGAGGAGGTACTTAACTTCATGATTTCTGAATTCATAAATTCTATTCTGATTGTATTGTTATATGTTTTGACATCAACAACTCAGATTTATGCTTCAGATTTTAAAGCATAAATAGGGGGAGATTGTTAGGAATAATTCATGAGTTGTGATGTTAAGAATAGAATTTTACTTATACTTCTTGTATATCCTAATTTTATAAAGGATTTAGCACTTTGTATAGGAAATATGTGTTAGACAGCTATCTGTAAAGTTTAGTCAGGAATGAACAGTGCATCAAGTACTACATGTCAGGAACTGAGATCGAATCCTGATATGTCAAGTCAAATATTGATCAAGTACTGATAGGATGGTTAGATCCTGATGCAAGATGCAAGTCTTGATATTAGTCGTGTTACTGATGATGTCATTATGGATGCTACAAAAACTGGCAAGTGCTATAAAACAGGATCGTTGTTTGAAGAACAAGCAAGAAGATATTATGAAGGGAAGAATTTTATATTTATGGAAACTATCAACTGAAAGGCAGAACATTGTCATGTATAGATTATCTTTCTGTTATTAGTTGATAGGTAGCATTATAAATACTTTCTCTATATCATTGTAAAAAGTGTCGTAGTCGAACAAGTGTGAGTTCGAAGTTCGTGTGCGTAGCTCTGTATAAGGTTTGTATTCGAAAGTTTGAAACAAACAGAGAGAGAGATTTATTTTGTCAGCAGCTGCTAAAGGTATTGTACACCTTTGGTAGAGTTTGTATTTGATCTTATTAATACAAACAGAGTTTGATTCATTCGTTTATTCTTGTTCATATAACCAAGCAAAAATCAGACACGATTATATAACTTGTATTCAACCCCCCCCCCCTTCTACAAGTTATTCGAGTTAACATAATCCTTTTGTGTACAACAGGGGTACCTTTTGAATCAACAAATTTAACATGATTAGGTTCAGAAACAATTTTCTTACCTTCAGATTTAGATGTGCTAGCTTCTACTTTACTATCATCATTGACAATAGCTACTTTTTCTTCTTGTCTAGCCTTATCAAAACCTAAACCATTAACCTTACCACGAATTCCATTTTCGATGATTTCTTGTGTCTTTTTACCAGAAATGTTAATGGTCTGAATCACATCTCTCTCTTCCTCTAATTCTTTTCTGACATAGTCATAAGCCTCAAGAATAACACTATAATCATGCTTAGCTTTATCAGAATTTAACTTGTATTCTTCCATTTGAATTAACTCAGATTCAAGAAAATTATTTCTATCAACTAATTTATCATTCTTAATCTTAAGTTCATCTCTTTCACAAGTAAGAATTCTAAAATTAGTCATAAGATTCTTAAACTCAGCATGGATAGATCTAATTTCATAAGAATTTAAGTTATCAAATGAATCAAGAGAGTGAAGTGATACCTTAACAGAGGATGGAGAAATTTTCTTTGGAGATCCAGGTTTGTCTGAAACATTTGCCATCAGTGCAATGTTGTCATAATCCAATTCATCTTCAGAATCACTGGAATCAGCCCAATCCTTCTGTGTGACCATAAGTGCATTACCCTTTCCTGAATTCCTAGGCTTCTTACACTCACTAGCAAAGTGTCCAAGCTCGCTGCAATTAAAGCACTTGATCTTGGCCTTATCAAGCTTTACAATTGTACTTTTGCTTTTGTCACTCTTCTTCTCCTCCTTCTTTTGAAAAGGTCCTTTGCTAAATCTTCTCCTGTTGAATCTTCCTTTCTTGAAAGCTTTAGCAAACATAGCAAAGAGTTCCTGCATCTCAGATTCAGAATCATTGTTGTCAGAGTCAACAATGATTCTTCTTCCTTGAGTTCTTTACAGCAGGCTCATCATGATGTTCCTCTGGAAGCTTCTTTAGTTCAGATTGAGCAGTAAGTGCAACAATCTTCATCTTTCCTTCACTCCTGCTCTTCTTCTGCTGCTTGTCAAGTTCATAAGCTCTCAGTTTTCCATACACTGCCTCTAATGATATCTCATCCAGATCATTAGCTTCCTCAATCGCAGATATCTTCTCATTGTAGAAATCAGGCAAAGCTTTCATGAACTTTGTATTCATATCCTCCAAGTCATAATATTTACCATGCATGGCCATCTCATTGATGAGTTTTGTAAACCTATCAAAGGTATCAGTAAGTGACTCACCAGACTTGGATTCAAAGTACTCATACTGTTGTATAAGTAGTGTCCTCATATTCTTCCTGACAGGCTTAGTTCCTTCACAGTGAACCTTAAGATTGTCCCATATATCCTTAGCAGTTTTACAAGAGAGAACGTAGTTAGTGAGAACAGAATCAAGACTGTTGAATAATATGTTTCTCACTTTAGCATCTTTAAGAACATTCTCCTTGTCCTTATCTGACCACTCAGATTTTGGTTTCTCTGCTGTATGTTCTGGAACAACTTGACCATCAATAGTTGATTGTCCAACAACCTTAGTTGGGATAAAAGGTCCATCTCTGATTCTGTCAAGATAATCAGGATCTGTTGCTTCCAGATGATGCAATATCTTTACTTCCCATAGAGTATATTCATTTCTCTTGAGCATAGGAATCTTAGTATTCCCATCCTTGTAACCAGACATGATTGCAGATCTTTATGATTATTCGAAATCTACCTGCTTTGATACCAATTGTTAACTCGAATAACTTGTAGAAGGGGGGTTGAATACAAGTTATATAATCGTGTCTGATTTTTGCTTGATTATATGAACAAGAATAAACGAATGAATCAAAATCTGTTTGTATTAAATAAATCAAATACAAACTCTACCAAAGGTGTACAAATACCTTTAGCAGCTGTTGACAATATAAATTTCTCTCTGTTTGTACTCTCGTATACTTACGATTACAAACCTCACGAACCCGACTATTTTTACAATGATATAGAGAGAATATTTATAATGCTTCCTATCAACTAATCACAGAAAGATAATCTATACATGACAATGTTCTGCCGTCCAGTTGATAGTTTCCATCAATAGAAAATTCTTCCCTTCATAAAATCTTCTTGCTTGTTCCTCAAACAAAGATCCTGTTTTATAGCACTTGCCAGTTTCTGTAGCATCCATAATGACATCATCAGTAACACGACTGATATCAGGATTCCATCTTGCATCAGGATCTGACCATCCCATCAGTACTTGATCAGTAGTTGACTTGACATATCAGGATTCAATCTCAGTTCCTGACATGTAGTACTCGATGCACTGTTCATTCCTGACTAAACTTTACAGATAACTGTCTAACACATATTTCGTATACAAAGTGCTAAATCCTTTATAAATCAGGATATACAAGAAGTATAAGTAAAAATTCTATTCTTAACATCACAACTCATGAATTATTCATAACAACAGCCCCAGATCCAGGGTCAGGGATCTGGTCGTTACGGTCTCAATATCCATCCACAAAACTAACATAATTTAAATTACAACCTTGTGACCCAAAACAACAACATAAAACACACCCGTTATAGTCCCAGAAATGAAATCAGAGTAACCATCAATATTATTAATCACAAGTTTGAGTTCTTACTACCCAAAGAATTACAATATAACCTTTACATACTCTTTGCCATCCATTTGTGTATGTCATATAATAAATACCTTTGATATACAAAATCTAACAACTAGCCTACCAATAGCTTCTCCTCATTAATGGTAGCTAGGACCTCAACGTTTAATCCTCTGGCGGCTGTCACCTGCTCGTACCAAGTGCACCTTGTGCGGCCATCTGACTTAACTGTTGTTGTGATATAATAAATAAAGCAAGGGTGAGCAATAGCCCACCAAAGATAATATGTAACTGAACAATAATATATAACAGTTCTGAAATATCTTTGAAACCATATGCCATGCATTTACGAAGATTGTGCTAGTATAATGTAAAAGATGAAGTTACCAAGTAACTCAAATCATATTCTCTGTAGAAATATCTGCTATGCCAAAGATAAGCAAGATAGCATCATTTTCATGAAAGAGGAACTTGCAGGAAAATATTGCAATTCCAGTTTTAAGCATTTTTCAACCCTGCCAACACAGATAGTGTTGCAGAAAATTTCCAATATTGAAAGATGAACTAATACGGGAGAATTGTCGCGCCAGATGCCCTAACGTTTACGATGATCAGTCGTATGTCATGCATCTCATCAGTCGTTCTCTACATATAGAAGGTAGCTCCGACAGATTTACTTGTCTACCGCCCTCTGGAACTCCTAAGCCAACGGTTGGGCTATTGCTGGGTTGGCGCCACTCGACCACTTACGCGTCTCCTAGTTCAATTGACATCCATAACTCTGAAACATAAAGTTTGTCCCCCTTTCCCTAAGTATAATACTTGTTGATAAGACTCCACAAAGTAGTCGTATCTAGTTGGAAAGGAAAATTCACCAATATTTCCCAAGCTGATGCTTGTTAATGGATATAAACTTGTTCCATCAATCTTAGCCCTCGAGCGTTGAGGAGGTAACCAAAAGACTCATATCGATGTTTGAACGAATCAAGATGTGAGTGACAAAATAGTTTAACAAGTATATGACCGGGCAGTCAAATAAATAACAGCTCTCAAGTGAGGTCCCCTTATATGATTCTGGAAGTTTGAGCGAGTATTTTAATCTTCTTATAAGATAGATTTAAATAAAATAGAGTTTTGGGGACCTCCCCTTGATAAAATAGTCATAAAAGACTCCGAAATAATTTACATAATATCTAAAGGGGAAAGATAATCTTTGAATAATATAAATCATTTTAAAAAGAATATAAAAGAATTAAATAAATATTCCAAGAATATTTGTTAAATCAATAATAATTACGGAATATTATTACATCATAATATTGCTCGTAAGTAATCCTCCAATGAATATATAGAACTATTTACTAAGTAATTCTCTTCTTAAATGAATATTCAAAATAATGTTCATTAAATAAATAAATACTCAATGAATATTCAAGATGATCTTCATTAAATAAATAACTCAAATAAATATTTAAATAATATTCCCTAAAAAAATCCAACCTTAAATGAATATTTAAAAATATAATATTCATCAAGTACATAAAATCTTAAATGAATATTTGGAAGTAATATCCATTTAATAAATAATAATTTCAATGAATATCAAAGTAATTATTCATTAAATGACCAAACTCTAAATGAATATTCGAAACTAATATTCATTTAAATAATTTAAGCTCAATTGAATGTTAAAATAATATTCAGTAAATAAATAAACTTAAATGAATATTCAAAATAATATTCATATAGTATTTCTCGATTGAGATAATGTTCAAATAACATTCCTCGAATAATTTCCAAGTAATTAATACTTTATGGAAATATAAATAATGTTCATAAATAACAATCCTCAAAATGAATACTAATCTATCGCTGGAATCCCTCCGGGTTTCCACGACTATCTCTATATCTCAAAATACCGACTCCCGGTCTATATTTAAAGAATGAATATCATACGCCCTTCACTAAGGGTCTTAACACAACAATCCGGCTTATAACTGATAATTCATATCTAGTCTATAGGCCAATATTGATTCAGGGAACAAGTAATCCAATATACTTTGAAAACAAGTATGCATGATATGGCATATGTAAACAGAATCATATATATATTATCACAACAACAGCTTCAAAGTTTTGAAGACTTGCCTGGAAATCCTGTAGGGGTAGTGTTGGGGAATTGGGTGATAACTTGGATTTTTCTGAAGTCGTGTAATCACTTTCAGATTGAAGTTATTTGTGGTTCACCCAAATAATTCAATCGGATAAAGTCAGAAAATCTGCAAGAAGAAAGAATGTATATTGCTGTGTATTTCAAAATGAACCTATATATAAAATGATCAATGTCACACCTATTTATAGATGTCAACAGATGTGTCTATTGCCAATAGACACACCTCAAGATGTGTCTTTTCCAATAGACACATCTCATTTCCAACAGTCATGTCCAATGCCAATAGACACACCTCAAGGTGTGTCTTTTCCAATAGACACATCTCATTTCCAACAGATGTGTTTGATGCCAATAGACATGTCTCATAAGCAATAATTCTGAAATCATAACGAACTCGAACAGAGCATGCACTCCGCATTCTCCCGACTTGTTCGATGTAACATTACGATTACATTGATCAACTAGCCAATCCAATTACACTAAAATATCCAACAATCCTCCCCCATTTTAGCGTAATCCATGATTAACTAAACAAAATCACAACAAACGACAAACTTATGCATAAATGAAATATCGTGACGATTGAATTTCACATTAGTATATTACACATTCCAAATATTCGAATACCAAGGTATCACTATGGATTGAACCTTTACTATTCATATTGAATACATGAAGATAATATACACATAAATTTACATTCTCAAAATGTTCTTACTTGACACTATCTTTTACTAGCCTAGTGTCCTAATCCTTCATAAGCATATCAAAGCCAAGTCCTAGCTTCTTGAAGCGGCTAAACTTCATGCTCATATAGGTAGTTCTTTTATTCTCGCACCTGCATATGCAATTTTTCAAAAGAACTATTAAGAAGATAAACTTCAACCTCCTTAACTTGCAGGTCTGAACACATACCTTGGGATGATGCTTTAATGTGTTCCAATCTCTAAATGTTAAGCTTTCCACATTGAATTCAGCACCTAATGTCATATTAGATGGGAATTGGGTATCTCAACATGAGAGGTTATTCGATGGACTTTAATCCCATCCCCACAGCCGATTTGTGCACAAGATCTCTACTCAACCCTTTGGTTAGATGATCGGCTAAATTATGTTGAGTTCTTATAAACTCCACTGATATAACACCATGCGTGATAAGCTCACGAATCATGCTGTGTCTAACACCTAAGTGTCTAGACTTGCCTTTGAACACTTGTCTATAAGCATTAGACAAGGCAGATTCACTATCACACCTGATAGATATGGGAGATATCGGTTTAGGCCACAATGGAATCTCGTAAATCAGATTTCTTAGCCATTCAGCTTCTTTACCAGCCGCTGATAATGCCACAAATTCAGATTCCATCGTTGAATCAGTAATGCAACTTTGTTTCTTTGATGCCCAAGAGATAGCACCTCCCCCAAGAAGGAATACCCATCCACTTGTGGAAGAATGATCTTCCTTATTGGAAATCCAACTTGCATCTGAATGACCTTCAATAACCGAAGGAAATCCAGTATATGTCAAACCATAATCCATGGTTCCTTTCAAGTATTTGAACACTCGGCTTAAGGCTTGCCAATGATGTGTACTTGGCTTGCTAGTATACCTACTAAGCTTTCCAATAGCATAGGCAATATCTGGCCTAGTGCTTATCATGGCATACATGAGACTACCAATAGCCCTTGAGTATTCAAGTTGAGATACTGCAACACCTGTATTAGGTAGGAGTTTAATACTAGGATCAAGAGGAGTGCTAATAGGAGAACAATCCTTAAAGTTAAATCTTTTAAGAATCTTCTCAATATAATGAGATTGAGAAATTGAAATGCCATTGTTCTCTCGCTTGATCCTTATACCAAGAATCACCTCAGCCTCCCCCATGTCTTTCATATCAAAATTAGATGACAAGAACTTCTTGGTTTTATCCACTTGATTTTGGTCAGTCCCAAAAATCAACATGTCATCCACATATAAACAAATTATAACTCCTTTACCAGAAGCATCAAATTTGCTATATACACACTTGTCTGCTTGGTTAAGAAAATAACCGTTAGACAAGACCACAGTATCAAATTTATCATGCCAATCCTTTGGTGCTTGTTTCAGACCATAAATTGATTTCTTCAATTTACACACCTTGTTCTCACAACCAGGCATAACAAACCCTTCGGGTTGTTTCATATAAATCTCTTCATCTAATTCACCATTCAAGAATGCAGTTTTCACATCCATTTGGTGAATGACAAGGTTGTGTATAGCAGCAAGTGCTATTAACAACCTAATAGTGGAGGTTCTAGCAACAGGAGCATAAGTATCAAAATAGTCAATCCCTTCTTTTTGTCTAAAACCTTGGATCACCAATCTGGCTTTAAACTTATCTATGGTACCGTCCACCTTCATTTTCCTTTTGAAGATCCATCTATTTCCCAATGCTTTACAGCCAGGGGGCAGATCACTCAATTCCCAAGTATTATTATTCATGATAGAATCCATTTCATCTTGGATAGCTTCTTTCCAGAATGCAACATCCCTAGATTTCATAGCTTCGCTAAAAGTATTTGGATCCTCCTCAATAAGAAAACAATATTGGTATTGATATTCAATTTCACTTCTAGAGCCTTCTACTAGATAAAGATGAAAATCATCTCCAAAAGACTTTGCCTTTCTAGCTCTAGTGCTTCTCCTTGGTTCAGACGGTCCATTCACATCTTCAGTAGAAACCGAGTTCCTACTAGAAGAAATCTGAAGCATGTCCCTTGGTCTAGGTATAGATGTAAATCTATTTTCATCAAAAATAGCATCTCTTGACTCGATAATCGAGTTCACAGATACATAGTCATTAGATTCTAACACATAGAATCTATATGCTATAGAATGCTCAGCATAACCAACAAATATGCAATCTATACCTCGTTCACCCAAGTTTCTTCTTTTGGGTTCAGTGAGTCTTACAACTGCTCTACATCCCCAAACTCTCAGAAAACTCAATTTTGGTGACTCTTTATACCAAAGTTCATAAGGGGTAATCTTATTCCTCTTACTAGGAATTCGATTCAATAAGTAACAGGCTGTCAACATAGCCTCACCCCAAAATCCCTCACTCAAACCCGAGTAGGATAACAAGGAATTAACCATTTCTTTCAAAGTCCTATTCTTTCGCTCTGCCACACCATTTTGCTGTGGTGTATAAGGAGCCGTGGTTTGATGTATTATACCAGTAGATTGAAAATAAACCGGATCATAATACTCACCTCCTCTATCAGTACGTAGATTTTTAATCATGGTACTCTGATGTAGCTCTACTTCTTCTTTAAAAATTTTAAAGAAGTCAAGAGCTTCATCCTTAGCATGCAATAAATATACATAGCAATATCTAGTAGCATCATCAATAAAAGTAACTACATACTTTTTATTTCCTAATGATGGTGTAGAATGGAAATCACACAAATCACTATGTATTAATTCTAAAAAACCAGACACCCTATTAACCTCCTTAAAGGGCTTTCTTGTTATCTTTGTCAACATGCATGTTTTGCATTTTTCATTGTCTAAATCAATAGCAGGTATGAGACTCATTTTAGACATATCCTTTATTCTTTTGTAATGTACATGTCCTAGTCTAGCATGCCATAATTCTGGTTTGTTCAAATTATTGCTAGTACTAGTAGTAGCCATGCAAGCAGATTCATCAATAAATGGAGTATTAACATTCAACATAAACATGCCATTACACAAATAGCCAAAGCCAACAAAAGAGCCATGTTTTGACAATATATATTTGTCACTTTCATAAACTTGTTTATATCCACAATTGTTCAATACAACACCAGACAAGAGATTCTTACGAATCCCAGGAACATACAACACTTTATTTAATAATATACATTTGCCAGAAGTAAAAACTATCTTGACATTTCCTAGTCCTTTGATCGGTTCAGTTGCAACATTTCCCATCTTTAAGATAGATCCATCTTCGATTGGTTGAAAGTCTATGAACCAACGAAGATCTTTGCATACATGACTCGTTGCTCCTGAATCAATCCACCAAGCAACATTGTCATCCTGCACATAAAATGCCTCAGATATTAGTGACACATAATTCTGACTAGAATTACAATTTTGCATTAAAATCTGACCTTGTTGCAATTCTGGATCCTTGGATCCACTTGGACCAGCATTTTGCTTTTCTTGCTTGCCTTTACCAACCCGACAATCCTTCTTGAAATGTCCAGGTTTGCCACACTTCCAACATGCCATCTTAGGCTTTTTGTTGGAAGAATTGTTGTTGTTTCCTTTAAACTTTCGTTTATCACCCTTGCCATACTTAGAATTCTTTGAAGATCCACCATCTTCAACCATATTCACAGAAGAGTTATTGACTTGGTTCTTGCCCTTAGGATTATTCTCAATTTCTTGAGTCCTCAAAGCCTCTTCAATTCTGAAGTGACTTCCAAGTTGAACCAGAGTCATATCCTCTTTGTTATGTTTCAAGGAGTGTTTAAAATCCTTCCATGATGGTGGTAGTTTGTCTATAACACCAGAAACTGAGATAGATTCATCCATCTTCAGATTGTGTTGGGCAAACTGTCCCAGAATTCTCAACAATTCATTGTATTGTTCCATCACAGGTCTAGAATCGACCATTTTATAATTCATAAAATTACTGACCAGAAACTTCTTACTAGAAGCATCTTCTGCCATGTATTTGGATTCAAGAGAATCCCACAATTCTTTTGCTGACTCAACATTTTGATATACATCGAAAAGGGAATCAGACATACCGTTTAAGATGTGACCGCGGCAGATGTAATCAGCGTTTTCCCATTTGCAACGCCTCCTTGTTTGTTCAGCGGTTTCATCCTCAACCACTTCTGGAATGGGGGTACTCAGAACATATACAACCTTCAGCGTTGTCAATAGAAAATGCATCTTCTTTTGCCATCTTCTAAAATCTTGACCCTCAAACTTGTCCAACTTTGCAAACTTGCTTGTCATGTCTCTTGCAGATTCTGAGTTTGCCATCTTCAGAAAATAGATAACTTCAATCTTTGTTGGGGAATTGGGTGATAACTTGGATTTTTCTGAAGTCGTGTAATCACTTTCAGATTGAAGTTATTTGTGGTTCACCCAAATAATTCAATCGGATAAAGTCAGAAAATCTGCAAGAAGAAAGAATGTATATTGCTGTGTATTTCAAAATGAACCTATATATAAAATGATCAATGCCACACCTATTTATAGATGTCAACAGATGTGTCTATTGCCAATAGACACACCTCAAGATGTGTCTTTTCCAATAGACACATCTCATTTCCAACAGTCATGTCCAATGCCAATAGACACACCTCAAGGTGTGTCTTTTCCAATAGACACATCTCATTTCCAACAGATGTGTTTGATGCCAATAGACATGTCTCATAAGCAATAATTCTGAAATCATAACGAACTCGAACAGAGCATGCACTCCGCATTCTCCCGACTTGTTCGATGTAACATTACGATTACATTGATCAACTAGCCAATCCAATTACACTAAAATATCCAACAGGTAGTGTGCCTTGTGTCAATCTGGTGATCTATAAATAGTCACAATAACCGAGGTCAATCACTTAAAACTTTTTAAAAGACTAAGTATAAACTTAACTTAAGTCGAAACACGTGGTCACGTTATCTCGTTAAACACCCTTTAGTGCAACTCTCTTTATTATCACTATGACCCGTCATTCGTTCGCTACTAAGGCACGTCGTCATACTTACACTTGGTATATACTTACGTCGTATAAATTCTAAGGTCGGTCATTTACGAATCAAGATTATACCTCGAGTTTTATCACCCATTTTCTAAGTTATAACCAAAGTCATACTTTTAAGGGGTTCGTTCGCATTTAACCTTGATTCGAACATTTTTATAAAATCGGAAAACGATCCATTTCATATGAGGTTTCCTCTCACACCTTCCTTTTTATATCTAATATTTAATTACCATGATTCGTCACTGCATAACTCATTTTTCGAAGGTCCAATTTCAGTTACGAACTTTCTTTTACGGTTTCGAACCACTTTCACGAATTTAACCATAACTCCTAGACCGTAAGTCCATTTCATACGATTTTTATATCAAAACGAAGCTTATAACATAATCTCTCCTATCATGGCAGAACATGAAGCTGTACAGTGAGTTATAGCTACTGTGATGCACGGTTTCCAAGGTTTTACAAAATTTCGGAATTATGACGGCTAAAAATCGAACGTTCCAAAAATCGTAACATCAATACCAAGCCACACCGGGCATCCATACAACTTCTACACATATTATTCATCCCCAACTGTCCAAAATCATCTACTTTACCAACATGATCATCATATCTCTTAAATCAAATAATCACTACTTAATCATGCTTATAATCATACTAACATCCTAACCATGCTAACAACCATCAAGATCATCAATAAACTTAAAGTAAGAGCTAGGGTTTTGATGAGATATACCTTCCTTGGTGAGTGATAGAGCCTTACTAAGCCTTTATCTAGTCCTTAGAACTCCTTACAACCTTAAACTAGCAAGAATCATCAAGAACGTAGTTAGTGATTTTTGGATCTGCTATAACCCAGTTGAAAGATCATGAAAAACGAGGGCCTTACCAAGGTTTTCTGGATGAGGCTTCTAAAGGAGAGTTGTAGAGAATCTAACTAGCTTTCCAACAAGCTAAATATCACCAAATTCCATTGAGTAATGAAGGAGATATGACCGTTTGAAAATCATCACAGAAACTGTCAACAATCTGGACAGTTTGCTTCTTCAACTTGGGGAGGTGATTTTCCTAGGCTATACTACTTTTATTGCTATGAAATTTGGAGTGAATATTACCCATGGAGTGGAGAGGTTGTGGTTCAAATTTGGTGATTTTATCATGGATGGAAATGGAGATATGAATTTTTCTTTCATGGGTGTTCTAGCTGGGCAGTTTAGAAAAAATGAGAGAAATGGAGTTGTTTGCTTGGTTGCTTTGGTTTGTTCTCATCCAATATGAATTATTGTGATAATATCTGGTATAAAGTGGCTTTAATAAAGGTGTGATGCAATGGATGATGTAATTTGAAGAGACATGTGTTGATTTGTTGTGGTAAGTTGATAAAGTGATGCTAAGTACTAGTTGGCTTTCTAATCTTGCTAGTTACTCTTGTAACTACTTAGTTACTAGATATTTTCTACTAGCACATGCATGCATCTTGCTTTCCTGCTTGCTCTTTTGTCCGTTTATTACTCAATTTCATTCATCGTTCGGAGGAATATCTCAAGGATTTCTAGTTAAGGTTTTACCGGAAACCTTCTTAATATTTATAATACTATTCTCCATCTTTCTTAATAATTCTCGAATTTAAATTCCTTAAATCCTTTTTAATAAATCCTTAAGTCTTTCTGTGTCCAGGGAAATCTTGGAGAAAATAAAAGTGCTAATTTTCTGAATCCGATATCGTTTACATACACTTATCTCGCCCCTGGATCATGATTACGAACTCAAAAATCCGTTCTGAATACTTCTATTTAGCGTCGTCTAATAATATTCTTATTTCCACCAAAAACACTATTCATTCTTTATTCCATCTTTATTCCTTATATTTATAAAAAATGTCATTGTTCTCTTTCGGGCATTCCTTAACCCTTTTACGGAACCACTGGACTAACAACAGATATTGGTTTGGATGACACAAGAATATCTCCTTCCTCTTTGGAGTCCCATAACTTATTTCTTAGGAGATAGATTATTCTAATCTAGGTTGCCAACCCATTGCATTTTTCATGACATATAATCATTTAAATCTATACCCATTCACATTCATTGTTAATACCTTGTAGTCGACGTCACTGTTCATTCTTTCATCAATATATAAAAAGTTTTAATTCTACCAAAAATTTGGGTTCTTACATTTGTGGAGACTCAAGGCTTGTAGTATCACAAGTTAATGGTGAGTTTGAAGCCAAGGATGAAATTGTGGCGAAATATTTGAGAATCGTGAAAGCCGTTATGACTCAGTTTGACAAATGCTATGTGGAGCATATTCCAAGGGAAGAGAACCTTAAGGTCGATGCCCTGTCCAAGTTCGCTTCTTCCGAGATAGAGAATTATGCAGGGAGTGTTTACTTCCAGGTCTTGAAGGCCCCGACTATCAACTCGAAGCTGGTGGCACTAATTGATGTAGGAAGCTGTTGGATGGATCCTATCAAAGCCCACCTAGAAACCGGATGGCTCCCTGACAACGCCATGGAGGCACAAAAGCTGTCAGTGAGAGCATTGAGATACGCCTTGATCGAAGGCATCCTTTATAAGAAATCATTTGTCATCCCATATTTGAAGTGTTTGAGGCCCCAAAAGGCTAAGGAAGCATTGAAAGAAGTTCATGAAGGGATCTGTGGGCAACACTTGGGGGATAGAGCCCTAGCCCACAAGATCACTCGTCTGGGATTCTATTGGCCAGAAATGTTGGCAGATGCGCAGAATTATGTCAAGAAGTATGATAGATGTCAAAAGCATGCCCCCATTGTAAGGCAGCCGCCTGAGATGTTAACCTCAGTTAACTCTCCCATCCCATTCGCAATGTGGGGGATGGACATACTTGGTCCTTTCCCTATGGCATCAGCACAAAGAAAGTTTTTGATAGTGGCCATCGACTACTTCACCAAGTGGATTGAGGCTAAACCTCTAGGTAAGATAACCACCAAGCAAGTTGCCCAGTTCTTTTGGGAGAACGTCAATTGCAGGTACGGAATTCCCCGAATTCTTGTGACAGATAATGGGACACAGTTCAACAATGAAGAGTTTAAGAAATACTGCGAGGAAAATGCTATTAAGCTTCGTTTTACTTCAGTAGCACATCCGCAAGCTAATGGACAGGCAGAGGTAGCTAATCGAATTATCCTTGATGGACTAAAGAAAAGGGTTGAATGCTCAAGGAACACTTGGGTGGATGAGTTACTGCCTATACTTTGGGCAAATCGCACCACTTGTAAGGTGACAACTGGAGCAACCCCGTTCTTGTTGGCTTACGGAGCCGAAGCAGTTGTGCCCCTAGAGATCATGCATGCATCACCTCGAGTTGAGGCATACGAACAAGTAACCAATGAAGAAGTCATGAGGCTCGCCCTTGATCTAATTGATGAAATTAGGGACGAGGCAAACGCCAAGAATGTGGAGCATCAGAAGAAGGCATCCTTTTACTACAACCATAGGGTTAAAGAGATGTTCTTCCAGCAAGGTGACTTGGTTCTGAGAAAGATAGAGGCTTCTGGAGTTGGCCAAAAGGGAAAGTTAGGAGCATACAAGTTGGAGACACTAGGACGAGGAGCATAAAAGTTGGAGACGTTAGATGGGAATGAAGTACCACGAACTTGGCATGCTCTAAATTTGAAGATTTATTATGTGTAAGCCTTCCTAGTAAGGACTTGGCTTTTATCTATCTATTAGGAAAAGTAGAAATAAGGTTCGATTAAACCATTCCTGGGCCTAGTACCCCGAGTATACAGTAGTAAATTATGTAAGGGTTGAACCCGATTCAAGTTATTAATGCAAGTTTGTTTTTCATTCTATGATTGTGTGATTTTATTTATGTGCCAAGCACCTGATGAGTGCAAGTCAAAGATGACCAATTAACGAAAATAAAAAACACAGGTGGAGATAAAACAAGTGCATAAATAAATACCCCCAATGTAATATCTGTGAATTTCGTACTCTCTAAATAATATTATTTGGAATTAAAAATATTATTAAGTGCCTTAATTGATGAGTCATTACATGTTTGTGCGAATGTGAATATGTGTTATGTGTCTAATTGCTAGATGTGTTGACGTGAAATTTTATTAAAATTTTGCATAGCTTTTAAATGTTAAAAATATGATTTTTAAATGGCTAAACATTTTTATAAAATTCTTGGAGTTAGTAAAAATCATGAAATCTCTTGTTTCATTATCTTTATGTATTTAAAGACTTTTTAAAAATAAAAGTTTAATTTATTTTCGCATTAAAATATTTTACAAGGATTTTCCCAATTACTTTCCTTTTAAAATATTAAAACTTGAAAAATTCAAATCTTTTCATAAAATGATTTTAAAAATGTTTTAAAAATATATTGGGGAAGAGAATTGCATGCTTTAATTTTATATGTCAATAAATTATTTTTGAATCCAAAATATTTTGTAATTAGGATTATTTTACAAGCCTTTTATTTAATTAGAAGTGTATCATTAAAATACATTTTATTTACATGTGTGTGTGTGTGTTAGCCAAAAACAAACCCACCCCCCTTTTCTTTTTCATTCGGCCGAGACCCCCCCCCCCCCACACTCATCTCTCTCAAAATTCTCTCAAAATCTCTCAACCTCCATTAGAGCTCAAGCTCACTTTTCAAGGTATTTCTCCATTAAACTCTCATACTATTATACATAAAAATACTCCTCTCTTCATCCTCTACAACCCCATGTCTTTGAATTTCAATTTTCTTCACTTTGCAAATTAGGGTTTTCGAAAATCAAGCATCAAAAGGTAAGTTTTGTGGGCATTTTCGATTGGGTGTTACTCCTTGGTAGAGACCCACGAATTTTGGGCTCTCCGGAAAACCCTAACCTTCGGCCATGATCAAAAAGAGGGCCAAGGGTTACATGCATGTGTTTATTTGATGATTTTGTATAATTACTAAGTGGTATATGTATGCATGTGAGTTTTTACAAGTTTTTAAGTTAAGTTTGATGATGGGTATGAGTTTAAATGAGTTTATATAATGTGGGTATGTGTGTATTGTTAATTGATGATTGTTAGTAGGTGTAAAATTAAAAGGGTTAGTGATTTTGATGATTATATGACATGAAATTTGATGGGTTAACTTTATAATTTGATTTTTAGTATGAATTTGTTAGTTAGTGTTGATGGGTTATTGAGATATTGAATTGAGAATCAAAGGTTGAGTGTAAGTATGTGTGTAAGTAATTGTTGGAGTTTTGGTGAGTGTTGCTGGTGAAGAGAGAGAGACCGAGAGAGAGAGAGGAGAGAAAGAGAGAGAGACCGAGAGAGAGAGAGAGAGAAGAGAAAGAGAGAGAGGCCGAGAGGCCGAGAGAGGGAGAGAAGAGAGATTGTGAGGAGAGATTGTGTTTTTGGGTTGAAGTTGATTGTTTAGTCATTGAATTACTTAATTTAATTGCTACATGACCTAATTGTTTTAATGATTGAATTGCTATGTGAATTTGATTGTTGAATTGCTTAATGAGTCGTTGTGGAGATAGTAGGATGACTTAGAATTGCTTGGTGATTGTAGTAGTAGTCGATTGTTGATGGAATTGTAATCATTGGAGGTGTACTGTGTTGTCTTGAGATTGCTTGAGACCGATTATATTCGGTATGGTTTGACGACTATACAAAGGAGATGCCGCCGAAATTTCTAAAAAATATAATAAGCGATTTCCAAAACCCTAAAGGCACATCTCCAATGTTAAGTCGTAGAATCATTATAGTACTATACCATACTACATTATATGTTAAGTGATTTACATGCTAAGTGACTTACATGACTTATGTGTTTACATGTATATATGAATGTATGTATATAGCATGGTTACATCGATGGGGCGTTAGCAGTTAGGATTGCTTTGTGATATGTAAACAAAAGATGGGAAAATAAGCTATTGTTTATTATTATTATAGGTCCGAGTAGGAGGCCTGGCAAGGAGCCGATTGAAGTGGACGTTATCTAGTTTGAACTCGTGATTTAAGGCAAGTGTACTATCCTACCTTGTTGTTACCATATGATGAATGCCATGAGATATTGAATTGTTAGTTTGCCACAAACTAGTTCTTTTCGACCTTATTATTGTCATATACCTTGTGATTGATTTCATACCCCTTGAACTTGACTTGACTTGTTAATCGATAATCATATTTCTTGGAAAACCTTTTCATAACCTTATTGAATTCTTGAATTCTTGAACCAATTACTTAAACATCTTCTTGTACTTGAACTCGTTTCTATCTAAAAACAATTGTTGATTCTTGATTAACCTTTCGTGATTAACTTTTCTTGAATTAACCTTTCTTGACTTAATCAAAGTACACTAAACAGAATCCCAACTTCTAAGAATCCGAAATGATTGACTTTCTTCATTTGACCTTGTCATTTATTCGAAATTTGAGAATCCTATTCTTGTTGATTAATAACTTGATATAACATTGATAATCTTGTTTCTTTGAGATGAATTGAATTTGATAGACATTGTTTAACCTAAATGGAATTGGGTGGAATGTTACTTTGACCGAGGCGCCGGTCCAAATCATGTTACTATTATAGGCCAATGTGTGCCTGGGATCCCCTTATATTTGATGAACACCGTATTGGATATGCGGGTTCGGAACTCTGACGTGGGCTGATCACCCAGCTTTGCTCGTAGCGTCTTATCAGATATTCCAATTCCTTCTCATTTAATTTTGATATTGATTCAGTCGACACATTTCAATTGCAGATTTTTATATCTTGCTTTCCAGTTGGATTATTTTGCCAGTCTTATATTGTTGTTTATGCACTTGCTGAGCAATTGGCTCAATGATATTATTTTCCTTAACCTTTCAGTGAAACTCGAAGATGGTAAGGACTCTTGAGACTGCGCGTAAGAATTGTGGTGGTTCAGGTGTAGCCTATAGGAGGCAGTTCCAGGTAGAAGGGAGTGACGATCTGATGGATCTTATTTTGCTAGAACTTTGAACTTAGTCTGTAATCCTTTTGAACTTAGAATAATTTATGGTTTGTAATAATAAGTCGTTTTGAATTGGTAGTTTATATTGATTCAAACTCTTACCTGTTGGCGATCTAGGCGTGGGATTGGTAATGTCTAATTAATTAATATGTATGCTTTACCATTATCTAGTTAATTTTGATTAAGGGATTTGGGGCCGTCACAGGTTTGGTATCAGAGCCACAGGTTTGAGTCACTGAACAATATAGGTTTAGGTAACAAGATAGCTCACATTTTCAATAATCACTTAGGATTAAAATAGAAACTCACTTAGATTGTAAATAGTATGATATTTCTAAAAGAATAAGATTGATTGACCCCTGTTATCGAGAGTGTTTAAGTAGGATGTTTCTAAGTTATATCTGATGCTTATATATATATATATATATATATATTATTGGCAGCGATAGCGGGCACCAGGACCTTCAGCTCCACCTCCTGCCGAGATAGCAGATACTGTACCTTTGCCCGTCTATCAGGAGTTGCTTAGGGAGTGTGATCATCTTTATGATGAGAACGCTCAGCTTCAGAGGAGAGTTGATTCATTGTATGATGATAATGAGGATATACCCGAGGACCATGTCCCGACTCTTGCCTCCAGGCTTCAGTCACTCACCGAGATGGCTAACGAGAGGCTTCGCACTATGGTACCTTATCGAGATTGGGAGAGTTATGCGATGGTGCAAATGATGGTGGACGAGCTCCAGCGCGTGATCAACAAGTTGCAGGGAGATTAGTTTTATGCTTTGGGTTTTGTGCGATGGCTTATAGTATAGCCATATGATTATCAGACTTATGTTGTTAGACTTTATCGTACTTTCAGTTTCGGTTTTCGTACTTTATGTTGGTTGGTACTTTGAACTGTTGGATTTGGGTTATCGATGGATGTCATCGGTACCGTTATCGTTATTATTATCGTTTCCTTTTTATCGTATTATTTGGGCACGTGAGATTGTTTAAATTTTAGGTTGTACCATGTCATATTAGAACTGTTAGACCATATTGTGCCATGTTGCGGTTAGATGTATGCTTGTGGATAAATAGATGATTATTTAATATTCAGAAAGATGCCTCCAAGAAGGAGCAATACTAGAGCTAACCAGAATAGGAATCAAGATGATCAGAATAGAGATGATAATCAAGGCAATATGGATATGGCCCAACTTTTGGGACTTTTGCAACAGCAGACGACTACTTTGGCTCAGCAGCAGCAGCTACTTCAGCAACAACATTAGCAGTTACAACAGCAACAAGGACAGCAACAACCAGCCCAACTTGTGGTAACTTTTAAATCTTTTTAGGCTGTGAAACCCCCAGATTTCCAAGGAACAAAAGATCCAGTTGAAGCCCATATATGGCTTAAGGAAATGGAGAAGGCCTTCGCATTGGTGAAGGTTAGTGATGAACAGAAGGTAGAATTTGCTAGTTATTTTCTTAAAGGTGAATCTAATTATTGGTGGTAGTCGGCTAAGGCCCTAGAAGTAACAGAAGTGATTTCGTGGGATAGATTCAAAAGGATTTTTCTGGAGAAGTATTTTCCTAGGTATATGCAGAATCAGATGGAGTTAAAGTTCTTTAATCTGAAGCAGGAGAATATGAGTGTTGATGAGTATGAGAAGAAGTTTACAGAGTTAGCAAGATTTGTAGGAGATTATGTGGATACAGATGAGAAGAGAGCGAAGAGGTTTCAACAGGGATTGAAGCCATGGTTAAGGAGCAGAGTTGCAGCTTTTGAGATCAACTCGTATGCAGAAGTGGTTCAGAAGGCTATGATAATAGAAGGTGAGAGTGATCAGAATCAGAAGGAAAGGGGCAATTTAAAGAGGAAAGTGGAAGCAATCGAAAGGAATCAGGATCAAGGAAAGTCAACAAATCAGATGGAGAGGAAGCCCGGATTTCAGAACCAGGGAAGAAATTTTAAAAGAAATGTGCCCAGAAACAGGAACTCAGAAACCCTTCCTCAGACCCCAATCAACCAAGATTTCCCCGACCCTCAATACCAGAGTGCAAGAATTGTTCTAAGAGACATACCGGAGCGTGTGTGAAGGCAGATATTGTTTGTTTTAAGTGTAATCAGAAAAGTCATTATGCTAACGAGTGCAGGAATTCGAAAGCGAGTGTGACTTGTTACAAGTGTGGGAAAGTAGGACATATGGCTAGATAGTGCAGATCGCTTATTCCAAACAACAACTTGATGAGATTGACTACCTCTACCCCAATGAACCAAGTGGCAACATCTCAGATTCCAACTCAGATTCTAAATCCACCTGTACTTCAGCAAGTTCCAGCTCTTCAAGCTCAGAGTTATCAAGCTTCAGCCTATCCAATTCATGCCCGGACCTTCAACATGAACATGAACGATGCAGTGAGAAGCTCGGATGTAGTGGCAGGTACGCTTTTCGTGAACGCCATTAGTGCAAAAGTGTTAAATGATTCGGGTGCTACTAGATCGTTTATTCTAAAGATTTTGTGAATAAGTTGAAGTATGATATTCTTATGTTAAGAGAAGCTTTGAATATTGTGTTAGCTAATCAGGATCAGATACCAGTAGATAAGGTGTGTTCACCCTGTGCAGTAGAGATTTCAGGATATCTTTTTCCCGTCACCTTGATACCTTTTCAACTAGGAGATTTTGACATAATTTAAGGAATGGATTGGCTTACCGAGTATGATGCGCATATCGATTGTAAGAGTAAGAGAGTTACATTGAGATCTCCAGAAGGCGATAGAGTTATCTTTAAGGGGCATAGGCAGACTAGTACGTTTCTTACCATGATGCAAACCAAGAAATTGTTAAGGAAAGGATGTGAGGCTTATCTTGCTTATGTGATAGACAAGAGTCGAGAAGAAGTAAAATTAGAGGATATTCCTGTAGTTAATGAGTTTCCCGATGTTTTTCCCGAAGAACTACCCGGATTACCTCCAGATCGTCAGATCGAGTTCGTAATTGACTTAGCACCAGGAACTGAACCTATTTCTAAGGCTCCATACAGAATGGCACCGTTCGAAATGAAGGAACTCGCCAGTCAGCTTCAGGATTTATTGAACAAAGGAGTTATAAGACCAAGTGTATCACCCTGGGGAGCGCTAGTATTGTTCGTGAAGAATAAAGATGGAAGTATAAGACTTTGTATCGACTATCGAGAGTTGAATAAGTTGACTATCAAGAATAGGTACCCATTACCAAGGATCGATGATTTGTTTGATCAATTGAAAGGAGCGACATGTTTTTCGAAGATAGATCTAAGATCAGGATATCACCAGCTGAAAATCAAACCAGAGGATATACCGAAGACTGCTTTTCGAACGAGGTATGGTCACTATGAATTTTTGGTTATGGCTTTTGGATTGACGAACGCACCAGCAGCATTTATGGATTTGATGAACCGAGTGTTTAAGAAATTTTTGGATAAGTTTGTTATAGTCTTCATCGACGATATTTTGATATACTCTAAGACGGAAGCTGAACATGCAGAGCATTTGAGAATAGCATTGGAGACATTGAGAAAGGAGAAGTTGTATGCCAAGTTTTCCAAGTGTGAGTTTTGGTTGAAGGAAGTCCAATTTTTGGGACATATTGTGAGTAAGAAAGGAATTCGAGTTGACCCAGCAAAGATTGAAGCAATTGTGAATTGGGAAAGACCAAGGACACCGACAGAAGTAAGAAGTTTTATGGGATTAGCAGGATATTATCGTAGATTTGTTTAGGATTTTTCTAAGATTGCGGTATCATTGACTAAGTTGACACGGAAGAATGAAAAGTTTGAATGGACTGATAAGTGTGAAAAGAATTTTCAAGAGCTTAAGCAAAGATTGGTAACTGCTCCAGTGTTAGCATTACCGGATGATAAATGAGAATTTGTAATCTACAGTGATGCTTCTCATAAAGGTTTAGGGTGTGTGTTGATGCAGCATGGAAAGGTTATTGCGTATGCTTCAAGGCAACTGAAACCTCATGAACAGAGATACCCTACCCATGACCTCGAGCTAGCAGCGATTGTGTTTGCATTGAAATTGTGGAGACATTATCTTTATGGAGAAAAGTGTGAGATATTCACGGATCATAAGAGTCTTAAGTATATTTTTACTCAGAAGGAACTCAACATGAGACAAAGAAGATGGTTAGAGCTGATAAAGGATTATGATTGTACCATTAGTTATCACCCGGGGAAGGCGAATGTCGTAGCAGATGCGCTAAGCAGGAAGGAAAGATTGAATACGTTGACAATGACTCAAGAATTGTTTAGAGAGTTCGAGAAGTTAGAAATTGAAGTTTGTGCAGCAGAGCAAGTCTATACCAGCAGAGCAAGTCTATACCATGACATTTCAACCAGTATTATTGGACAAAATTCGGAAATGCCAAGAAGAAGTGATGAATCAGAGATTGAATGAATTGACCGGAGAAGAAATTTTCACGCAGAAAGATAACCAAGGTATTTTAAGATTCTCCTCAAGGATATGGATTCCTGATGTGAAAGAGTTGAAAGAAGAATTGTTGTGTGATGCCCATAGTTCTAAGTTTTCATTACATCCTGGAAGCACGAAAATGTATCAAGATTTGAAGAAGAACTTTTGGTGGCCAGACATGAAAAGAGAAATTGCTGAGTGGGTAAGTCATTGTTATACATGCCAAAGAGTGAAAGCAGAACATCAAAGACCAAGTGGATTAATTCAACCATTGGAGATACCTGAGTGGAAGTGGGAGCACATTGCGATTGATTTTGTAGTAGGTCTACCAAGATCGAAGGCTAATCATGATGCTATTTGGGTTATAGTTGACCGACTGACGAAATCAGCTCATTTCTTGCCGATTAATGAAAGATTTTCGCTAGATAAGTTGGTGCATTTGTACTTGAAGGAGATTGTGACTCGTCATGGAGTTCCAGTATCTATAGTATCTGACAGAGATCCACGTTTTAACTCAAGATTTTGGAGACAGTTTCAAGAACATCTCGGAACGCAACTCAGAATGAGTACTGCTTATCATCCTCAGACAGATGGTCAGAGCGAAAGAACGATTCAGACAATTGAAGACATGCTTAGAGTTTGTGCAATAGATTTTAAAGGCAATTGGGACGAGCATCTACCTTTGGTGGAATTTTCTTACAACAACAGCTATCATGCTAGTATTGGAATGCCTCCATATGAAGCTCTCTATGGAAGGAAGTGTAGATCTCCTGTGTGTTGGGAAGAAGTTGGTGAGCGAAAGATAGTAGGACCAGAATTGATTCAGCAGACAAAAGAGACAGTGGAAATAATTCAGAAAAGATTGCGAGCTGCTCAAGACAGATAGAGAAAGTATGCGGATCCAGCAAGAAAGAAAGTAGATTTTGAAGTAGGTGACCCAGTACTGTTAAAAGTTTCGCCATGGAAAGGATTAACCAGATTTGGGAAGAAAGGAAAGCTAAGTCCAAGATTTGTAGGACCTTTTGAGATTCTGCGACGCGTAGGCAAAGTAGCTTATGAATTAGCTTTACCGCCTCAGATGCAACATATTCATAATGTTTTCATGTATCGATGCTTAAGAAGTTTCATCCTGACACTAAGTGTGTAATAGAGTATGAGCCAGTAGAAATTCAGCCAGATTTGTATTATGTAGAGCGGCCGATCAGAATAGAAGATCGCCGAGAGAAAGTGCTTAGAAATAAATCAGTTGCTTTAGTTAAAGTTTTGTGGAGGAATCCTAAGGTTGAAGAGTCAACCTGGGAGTTAGAAAGTGATATGTTAGAACAGTACCCTCATTTGTTTACATAGCTGATTCTGGGGACAGAATCCTTTTAAGGGGGGAAGGATGTAATATCTGGGAATTTCGTACTCTCTAAATAATATTATTTGGCATTAAAAATATTATTAAGTGCCTTAATTGATGAGTCATTACATGTTTGTGTGAATGTGAATATGTGTTATGTGTCTAATTGCTAGATGTGTTGACGTGAAATTTTATTAAAATTTTGCATAGCTTTTAAATGTTAAAAATATGATTTTTAAATGGCTAAACATTTTTATAAAATTCTTGGAGTTAGTAAAAATCATGAAATCTCTTGTTTCATTATCTTTATGTATTTAAAAACTTTTTAAAAATAAAAGTTTAATTTATTTTCGCATTAAAATATTTTACAAGGATTTTCCCAATTACTTTCCTTTTAAAATATTAAAACTTGAAAAATTCAAATCTTTTCATAAAATGATTTTAAAAATGTTTTAAAAATATATTGGGGAAGAGAATTGCATGCTTTAATTTTATATGTCAATAAATTATTTTTGAATCCAAAATATTTTGTAATTAGGATTATTTTACAAGCCTTTTATTTAATTAGAAGTGTATCATTAAAATACATTTTATTTACATGTGTGTGTGTGTTAGACAAAAACAAACCCACCCCCCTTTTCTTTTTCATTCGGCCAAGACCCCCCCCCCCCACACTCATCTCTCTCAAAATTCTCTCAAAATCTCTCAACCTCCATTAGAGCTCAAGCTCACTTTTCAAGGTATTTCTCCATTAAACTCTCATACTATTATACATAAAAATACTCCTCTCTTCATCCTCTACAACCCCATGTCTTTGAATTTCAATTTTCTTCACTTTGCAAATTAGGGTTTTCGAAAATCAAGCATCAAAAGGTAAGTTTTGTGGGTATTTTCGATTGGGTGTTACTCCTTGGTAGAGACCCACGAATTTTGGGCTCTCCGGAGAACCCTAACCTTCGGCCATGATCAAAAAGAGGGCCAAGGGTTACATGCATGTGTTTATTTGATGATTTTGTATAATTACTAAGTGGTATATGTATGCATGTGAGTTTTTACAAGTTTTTAAGTTAAGTTTGATGATGGGTATGAGTTTAAATGAGTTTATATAATGTGGGTATGTGTGTATTGTTAATTGATGATTGTTAGTAGGTGTAAAATTAAAAGGGTTAGTGATTTTGATGATTATATGACATGAAATTTGATGGGTTAACTTTATAATTTGATTTTTAGTATGAATTTGTTAGTTAGTGTTGATGGGTTATTGAGATATTGAATTGAGAATCAAAGGTTGAGTGTAAGTATGTGTTGGAGTTTTGGTGAGTGTTGGTGGTGAAGAGAGAGAGACCGAGAGAGAGAGAGGAGAGAGAGAGAGAGAGAGACCGAGAGAGAGAGAGAGAGAGAGAGAGAGAGAAGAGAAAGAGAGAGAGGCCGAGAGGCCGAGAGAGGGAGAGAAGAGAGATTGTGAGGAGAGATTGTGTTTTTGGGTTGAAGTTGATTGTTTAGTCATTGAATTACTTAATTTAATTGCTACATGACCTAATTGTTTTAATGATTGAATTGCTATGTGAATTTGATTGTTGAATTGCTTAATGAGTCGTGGAGATAGTAGGATGACTTAGAATTGCTTGGTGATTGTAGTAGTAGTCGATTGTTGATGGAATTGTAATCATTGGAGGTGTACTGTGTTGTCTTGTGATTGCTTGAGACCAATTATATTCGGTATGGTTTGACGACTATACAAAGGAGATGCCGCCGAAATTTCTAAAAAATATTATAAGCGATTTCCAAAACCCTAAAGGCACATCTCCAATGGTAAGTCGTAGAATCATTATAGTACTATACCATACTACATTATATGTTAAGTGATTTACATGCTAAGTGACTTACATGACTTATGTGTTTACATGTATATATGAATGTATGTATATAGCATGGTTACATCGATGGGGCGTTAGCAGTTAGGATTGCTTTGTGATATGTAAACAAAAGAGGGGAAAATAAGATATTGTTTATTATTATTATAGGTCCGAGTAGGAGGCCTGGCAAGGAGCCGATTGAAGAGGACGTTATCTAGTTTGAACTCGTGATTTAAGGCAAGTGTACTATCCTACCTTGTTGTTACCATATGATGAATGCCATGAGATATTGAATTGTTAGTTTGCCACAAACTAGTTCTTTTCGACCTTATTATTGTCATATACCTTGTGATTGATTTCATACCCCTTGAACTTGACTTGACTTGCTAATCGATAATCATATTTCTTGGAAAACCTTTTCATAACCTTATTGAATTCTTGAATTCTTGAACCAATTACTTAAACATCTTCTTGTACTTGAACTCGTTTCTATCTAAAAACAATTGTTGATTCTTGATTAACCTTTCGTGATTAACTTTTCTCGAATTAACCTTTCTTGACTTAATCAAAGTACACTAAACAGAATCCCAACTTCTAAGAATCCGAAATGATTGACTTTCTTCATTTGACCTTGTCATTTATTCGAAATTTGAGAATCCTATTCTTGTTGATTAACAACTTGATATAACATTGATAATCTTGTTTCTTTGAGATGAATTGAATTTGATAGACATTGTTTAACCTAAATGGAATTGGGTGGAATGTTACTTTGACCGAGGCGCCGGTCCAAATCATGTTACTATTATAGGCCAATGTGTGCATGGGATCCCCTTATATTTGATGAACACCGTATTGGATATGCGGGTTCTGAGCTCTGACGTGGGCTGATCACCCAGCTTTGCTCGTGGCGTCTTATCAGATATTCCAATTCCTTCTCATTTAATTTTGATATTGATTCAGTCGACACATTTCAATTGCAGATTTTTATATCTTGCTTTCTAGTTGGATTATTTTGCCAGTCTTATATTGTTGTTTATGCACTTGCTGAGCAATTGGCTCAATGATATTATTTTCCTTAACCTTTCAGTGAAACTCGAAGATGGTAAGGACTGTTGAGACTGCGCGTAAGAATTGTGGTGGTTCAGGTGTAGCCTATAGGAGGCAGTTCCAGGTAGAAGGGAGTGACGATCTGATGGATCTTATTTTGCTAGAACTTTGAACTTAGTTTGTAATCCTTTTGAACTTAGAATAATTTATGGTTTGTAATAATAAGTCGTTTTGAATTGGTAGTTTATATTGTTTCAAACTCTTACCTGTTGGCGATCTAGGCGTGGGATTGGTAATGTCTAATTAATTAATATGTATGCTTTACCATTATCTAGTTAATTTTGATTAAGGGATTTGGGGCCGTCACACCCAAGGGGCCAAAGTTGGAAGTTAAGTTACAAACCACAAATAAAAGTTAAGTCCCGAAGGACCTTGAGATTAAAAACTTGAAAGATAAAGCCACAAGCGGCTAACAAGGCCATGCAAGGCCACTTACTCCCCGGAGGATTCCCTTACCACTTCTTGCTCTCCTCCTTCCTCCTCTTCATCTTCCTCATCCTCCTCTTCGGAGCCTTCATCATTTTCATCATCGTCATCAACATCGGCTTCCGTCTCCATAGGTTGCACCGCTCCCTTCTGCACCACGTCCCCTTCTTCGTCTGAAGTCTCGGTCAAAGATTCGACCCTGGCGCGAAGTTGGTTGCCGGGTAAAGATTGCCTTACAGCTACCTCCCTCTTTGACATGGCCTTTTTCCCAGCAGAACGGGAAGAGGACGATCCGGAGCTAACAACATTTGCCGCCTTCCTCATACCAGAAGGATGACGGCTACCCCAGAGCTTGAGGCATGATCTGCTTGACTTCCACCACCAACAGCCCAATTAGGGCAAGGGAAGTCTGTTGGGTTGACCACTTCAGGATACTTGTTACTAACCGCACCAACGGCTTTGTTCCAACCAACAGACATGTTAAAGGGCCGCATTTCATCATCATGCTTGTCTATCATCTCATAAAATCTTTCTGACCTATGGTAGGCATCAATCACTTTGTCAGCTTTGGAAGACAACTTCTTGGCCATAGAATGAAGGTTCTTTTGAAGAGAATGGCAGTTGGCCTCAGCTCGGACAGCTCTGGAGTCTAAGTCTTGAATCTGCTCTTGGAGCTTTACTTTCTCGTTTTTCAGTACGGCATTATCATCCATATAAGCACGACCCTAACGGGTCGCGGATTGAAGATAGGCATTGACCTACAATAAGGGAGTTAGAAAGACATGTATAACCAACGAGGTAAACAAAAACGTTAAGTACACAAATTGGTACCTGATATAAGGCCTGAGCTCCGAGGCGCTCAGATTCATCAATTTTATCCCCTGCAGTGATGGTCAGGAGATCAGGAGGGGTGATAGAGAGCCTTGACCAATCTAAGGACAAGGCAGAGCTCCCCATAATAGAATCTTGCTCGTAGATGCCTTAATCTGGTGTGAAGGGAACTCTAACGCCTTCACCAGCATTCCGAGACCTTTTTCCCCCTTGGCTACATCCTGCCAGGAATAGAGGTACTTGTTTTCAGGAGGATTCAGTTGAGATTCCGCCTTCTTTATCATTCGCCTTGTGACATTTGGTTGATTTTCAGGAAGATTGTCCAACTCCTGAGCAGCTGAATTATGAAAGAAAAGATATCGGAATAAGAACAAACATAGTTCATAACGAAGTCATGAAGGAAAAATTACCCTCAACAGAAAGAAAGCTTAAGCCAGCTTCGATAAGCTTCTTCTCAGTAAGAATAGTTTTATAATGAGTACACCCATCATCGGCAAGCAGTTTATCCCTGTCGATCAATTGTTGGTCGGTAAGGTCGCACACGAAGTGTGAACTATCCTCCATGAACCCGAATCTCTTAACAGAAAAGTGGCCCCAGTCGCCACCTTCCCATTCCAAAATGGCAAATTCCCTATCCCAAGTATGATGAGAGTCAGGAAAGGAAAAGGAGTTTACAATATGAGGGAGCCTGCTTCGAAGTTGAAAACCAACATATCTTGGTGAGGACTCAGGAGAATTCTTGATCATGAAGATGCTTCTGAACAAAGTTGTATCCCAAGTGATGTCCAACTCCTTACACCTTAGCATGAAGATAATCAAGAACCTCCAGGAGTTGGGATATATTTGACACGGGTGGATTTGGAGCTCCTCTAGGAACCTGATAATGAAGGGATGAACCGGGAACCTCAATCCCACCTCCAAAGCACCTTTAAAAACATATAATCTTTCTGGGTGCCAATTGCAAGTCCGGTCTCCCGGATTTGGAGCGAGAACCTTAATCACATCGGGAAAACTGTACCTACTCCTAATCTTCACAATGTCCTTCTTTTTTAACTTAGAATGCCTATGGAAGGTAGCCAAGTCTGAACTGTTGGGAAAAGCTTCCTCCATGGTGCTCAACAAGTCTAATAAAGAATCAAATCGACGATCAACATAACGAGGAGGCTTGAGTTTTAGCATACCTTTAACCGTTCTTACCATGCTCCTCTTCTTTATAGCTTCCTGCATGGAGATTTGAGGGACAACCGGGCGTTTGTCAGCTATGTCGAGCTTGAACTTGAGGATGAACTTGAAAAGCTAAAGAACTAGAGAATTTTAGACTTTGAGAGAGATTTGAGAAATGAAGAAGTGAGGAAGAATGAAGGATGCTCCCCTTCTTTTATAGAAAAAGTGTGACCTGTTATCCCAGGTTGAGATACAGGCTGGATCGTGTTTACAGGTCATGTATCGGATGAATGCAAAAAAGAGACGAAAAACTATCCGTTAATAAATGGAGAGAGTCATCAAAAGCTAAGAATAAGGAACTGAGAATGTTATTTGGTACCTTACTAAGGAAGCTTTGGAGGCCACATCAAGAAGTTAACATAAAGTACAGGATTAGCAGTGCTAATCAAGAAATAAAGGAAGTCCTAAGCAAAAGTCATGAATGACCATATTGCTGATTTTCCATACCCATGGTCGTCACGAATAGGAACAATCATGGTCGTCATGAATAGGAACATTCATGGTCGTCACGAATAGGAACATTCATGGTCGTCATGAATAGGAACATTTATGGTCGTCACGAATAGGAACATTCATGGTCGTCACGAATAGGAACATTCATGGTCATCACGAATAGGAACATTCATGGTCATCACGAATAGGAACATTCATGGTCGTCACAAATAGGAACGTTCATGGTCGTCACGAACATAAAAACTCACGTTCATGAAAAACATCATGTTCAACAAAAAAAATTTTTGGAAGTGGCCGACCGGAAGCCAGCCGACCGGGGCAAACCGGAAGGCTTCGGCCGACCGGGAGCCAGCCGACCGGTGGCTGGCCGACCGGTGGCTAGCCGACCGGCGCCCCCTGGAGGCTTCGGCCGACCGGGGTTCGTCACGAGTATGGGTATTTTCTGTCCAACCGGGGTCGATCAGGAACACGAATATTTTTGGCCAACCCATTTTCGTCAGGAACATGAAGATTTCGGAATGACCAGGTTTCGTGAAAAATATGAAAATGGATTTGAACCGAAATCTTATTAGCACCGTTTAGTGCCGTTTTATGCTGTTTAACATTGTTTAAACGTCGTTTAAGGCTGTTTAGCGCCGTTTAGCGTCGTTTAGCACCGTTTAGTGCCGTTTAACGTCGTTTAACACTGTTTAAACGTCGTTTAAGGCTGTTTAGCACCGTTTAGCGTCGTTTAGCACCGTTTAGTGCCGTTTTATGCCGTTTAACGTCGTTTAACACTGTTTAAACATCGTTTAAGGCTGTTTAGCGCCGTTTAGCGTCGTTTAGCACCGTTTAGTGTTGTGTTATGCCGTTTAACGTCGTTTAACATCGTTTAAACGTCATTTAAGGCTTATTAGCACTATTTAGTGTCGTTTATGGTCGTTGTAAATGCGTTGGTCGCTCCACGCTTTACATTAGGACTATGTTTTTGAAAATGCTTGCATATGAGCAATAAACCCAGTCCCGAGTCTCGAATAAGGCCGTTAAAACTTCAAGGAAAACCTGATCAGTTTTCCTAGAAGTTGGGGGGCAAATGATATGGGTTAAAAATAAGCCCTAAGGACACATTTAATGTGGCATTAATTAGACCCAATGTGGTCAAAGCGTGGGGCCCACCGGTTGGGCCCAAACCCTATTTATGATATTAATTTCGTAATTAATATTAAGGGTAATAACCAGCTCAGCAATAAGAGTCAAATAAGGATATTACTCCTGCTTGACTTAACCCCCAAGGCACCTATTTCAACAAGGAAACTGATTCCTACAAGGAAGGAGTCTAGAACCTTCCTCAAAGCGGTGACTTGCCCACCAAATCACCTAATTCTACCACGACTCTAGGGCTTCTCAGCCTATATAAAGGGTCTGACCCCTCATTCTCAGAACTACGTTTTTGGCTTGATTCTTGATATTCATCAAGGTACGTAGGCATCTTGTGAAGGCAGATTCAGCCACGAACACGAGAGCAACCATTAAAGCACGAAGCTCACGAACCCTAGTATTAATTACATACAAAACCTAGCCGCAATTTAACAACCTAGTTTTTATTCCACAACAGTAAGTATGTATGTGTGTATGTACGTACTCATGTATAATTATTTATGTATGTATGTGTGTATGTATGTATGTATGTATATATGTATGTATGTATGTATATGTGTATGTATAATTATTGGGATTATACATTATACAAATATTTATGTATGTTGCTAATGATTTTTAATATTAACTCAAATGCTCACACAGCTCAACTGGTTATGGTGTTGCATTTAGTTATGCAAGGTCATGGGTTCAAACCAACCCTCTAATAATCAAAAAATTTATTATATCCCAACTCTAAAAATTACAGCATATATCTATACCATTATATAAAAAGCGAAAAATTAAAAAATTTGATACTTGATTTTTGGTACAGTCGTAAATTTATTTATTTATCCTTAATTAAAAAGAATCTATACTATATTATAATAGCCGGAACATTAAAAATTTTAGTACCCATTTTTTGCTACATGTTTTTTGCTACTTTGTGAATTTAGTTATTTAACCTTCATTATAAAGAAAAATATATACGACATCTATACTTAAAACTCCTAAAATAAATAATAACATAATATAATTAAGGGTAATTAGTCGATTGCCTTTTTTCACATTTACTTTTAATTGAAGATATTATCTTTTATAAACACCTAAAAACATCAATCGTATCATATCTTTCAATAATTAAAATTTCCTTTCGAAATAAAACACGTTACTTTTTTAATTTAAAACTAATCTTACAATTATTAATATATCTATACTATTATATAAAAGCCGAAACATTAAAAGTTTTGGTACCTATTTTTTGGTACTTCATGAATTTACTTATTTACCCTTCATTATAAAGAAAAACAAATACACCTAAAATAAATATTAACATAATATAATTAATGGTAATTAGTCGATTGCCTTTTTCATATTTACTTTTAGTTGAATATATTACCTTTTATAAACACCTAAAAATATATACCCGAAAATATCACACCATAATTATCAAGAAAAATATAACACCTTAAATAAATAATAACATAATATAATTAATAGTAATTAGTTGATTAACATGGTAAAATTAATGGTAATTAATCGATTGCCATTTTCACATTACCATAATAAAATTAATGATAATTAGTCGATTGCATTTTTTACATTTACTTTTAGTCGAAGATATTACCTTTTATAAATACCTAAAAACATCAATCAATCATTAATATTTCCTTTCGAATTAAAGCACGTTACCATTTAAATTTAAAACAAATCTTAAAATTATTAATATATACCCAAAAATATCAAACCATAATTTTCAAGAAAAGTATAACACCTAAAATAAATAATGACATAATATAATAAGGGTTTAATGATCCTATAGTTAACTATAGGTAATTACCTAAAGTTAAGACATATTACAATACAATCCGAAGGTTATTTTTGTAAATGCAGGGGGTGGATTTCATTATTACAAACATACCATCCACCTTTTATACTCAAAAAGCTACTAACTTTAGGTAATTACCTACAGTTAACCGTAGAAACATTTTTCTCATATAATTAATGCTAATTAGTCTATTGCCTTTTTCACATTAACATAATAAAATTAAAGGTAATTAGTCGATTGCATTTTTCACATTTAATTTTAGTTGAAGATATTACCTTTTATAAATACCTAAAAACAGATCATTAATATTTTCTTTCGAATTAAAACACGTTAACTTTTTAATTAAAACAAATCTTACAATAATTAATATATACCCAAAAATATTACACCATAATTTTCAAGAAAAATATAGCCCGAAAATATCACACCATATTTTTCAATTATTAATAAAATATATTAAAAATCATATACGTTGTTTATAATAAGGAAACATAGTATAATCCGTAAACATGAGTAAATTAAATTATATCAAATTAAAATTAAACAATTATTAAAAATAATGATTATATAAAAACATAAATGTAATATTAAATAAAATTTATAACATAACATTTAATTTTAGTTGATGATATTGCCTTTTATAAATACCTAAAAATAGATCACTAATATTTCCTTTCGAATTAAAACACGTTACCTTTTTAATTTATAACAAATCTTATAATCATTAATATATACCCAAAAATATAACACCATAATATAGCCCAAAAATATCACACCATATTTTTCAATTACTAATAAAATATATTAAAAATCATATACGTTATTTAAAATAAGGAAACATTAGTATAATCCGTAAACATGAGTATATTAAATTATATCAAATTAAAATTAAAAAAAATATTAAAAATAATAATTACATAAAAATATAATTGTAATATTAAATAAAGTTTATAACATAATACAAGAAACCCGTGCATTGCACGTTTTCATTATAACATAATACAATCATTAATTATATACCCAAACATTAAAATAGCCGAAACATTAAAAGTTTTGTTACACGTTTTTTGGTACTTCGTGAATTTACTTATTTAACCTTTCATTATAAAGAAAAATATATAAGATATCTATACTATTGAAACTCCTAAAATAAATAATTACATAATATAATTAATTGTAATTAGTCGATTGCCTTTTTTCACATTTACTTTTAATTGAAGATATTACCTTTTATGAATACCTAAAAACATCAATTCTATCATATCTTTCAATAATTAATATTTCCTTTCGAATTAAAACACATTACCTTTTTAATTTAAAATAAATCTTACAATCATTAAATATAATCCCGAAAATATCACACCATATTTTTCAATTATTAATAAAATATATTAAAATTCTATATACGCTGTTTATAATAAGGAAACATTAGTATAATCCGTAAATATGAGTATATTAAATTATATTAAACAAAAATTAATTCATTATATAATAGCCAAAATATTAGAAATTTTGGTACCTATATTTTGGTATATGTTTTTTGGTATTTCGTGAATTTATTTTGAAACATTAAAAATTTTGGTACCTATTCGTGAATTTATTTATTTGCCCTTCATTATAAAGAAAAATATATATGATATCTATACTATTAAAACACCTAAAATAAATAATAACGTAATATAATTAATGGTAATTAGTCGATTGTCTTTTCCACATTTACTTTTAATTGAAGATATTACCTTTTATAATACCTAAAAACATCAATCATATCATATCTACCAATCATATCTGTTGTGGAATAAAAACTAGGTTATTAGATTACGGCTAGGGTTTGCTGTATTTAGTGCTAGGGTGCGTGAGCTTCGTGCTTTAATGGCTGCTCTCGTGCTCGTGGCTGAATCTGCCTTCACAAGATGCCTACGTACTTTGATGTGTATCAAAGATCAAGCCAAAAACGTAGTTCTGAGAATGAGGGGTCAGACCCTTTATATAGGCTGACAAGTCCTAGAATCATGGTAGAATTAGGTGACTTGGTGGGCAAGTCACCGCCTTGAGGAAGGTTCTAGACTCCTTCCTTGTAGGAATCAGTTTCCTTGTTGAAGTAGGTGCCTTGGAGGCTAAGTCAGGCAGGAGTAATATCCTTATTTGACTCTTATTGCTGAGCTGGTTATTACCCTTAATATTAATTACGAAATTAATATTATTAATAGGGTTTGGGCCCATTTAATTGGCCCCACGTTTTGACCATATTGGGCCTAATTAAAGCCACATTAAATAAGTCTTTAGGGCTTATTTTTAACCCATATCATTTGCCCCCCAACTTCTAGGAAAACTGATCACGTTTTCCTCGAAGTTTTAACGGCCTTATTCGAGACTCGGGTCTGGGTTTATCGTTGCGCACTAGTGTTTCACGAATACCGTCTTGGTGTAAAGTGTGGAGCGACCGACACGTTTACGACGATGTTTAATCGATGCTATTTGGCAATAATTAGCTTTAAACGATGCTTAAACGACGTTAAGCGATGCTAAACGGCATTAAGCGGCACTAAACGGCGCTTAATGGTGCTAAAATGGCACTATAACGGCACTAAACGGTGCTTAATCGGTGTTAAACGGCATTAAACGGTGGTAACGACACTAACAGTGCTATCAACACTAACAGTGCTAACGGCACTAACGGTACTAATGACACTAACAGTGCTATCAACACTAACAGTGCTAACGACACTAACGGTGCTAACGGCACTAACGGTGCTAACGGCACTAACGGTGCTAACGGCACTAACGGTACGAACAGCACTAATAGTACTAATGGCACTAATTAGCCTTAAATGACGTTTAAACGGTGTTAAACGACATAAAACGATGCTAAACGGCGCTAAACGGCACTAATCGGCGATAAATGATGCTAAAACGACGCTAAATGACGATCGGCTTACATTTTCTAAAAACGTTGAATCATCATTGTCATGTTTGAATGATCACTAACGTGTTTCAATGTTCTGAATCACTTTAGTGAGGTTTGAAGCCAGTCAGGGGTGTTTTGAACATCAAAGTGATTTTTCAAAGTTGACGGACCATCAGCATCCACTTCCAGTTGGCTAAGGCCCTCAAAAAATGAAGTGGTCAGCCAAGGATGGTCCAAGACTATAGAAAATTCAATTAGCTTCGCGTGGACTATAAGATCGTCCAAATCTGATATTCGAAGCTCAAGATATGGCTCAAACAGCGTTGAAGGATCGGATTGAGTTCCCGGTCGGCCTAAGGGCTCCAAAATGGCTCAGTCGGCCAGTACCCAGTCGGCCAAGGGTCTCCAAGACTATAGAAAATTCAGAGAGCTTCGTGTGGACAGTAAGATCGTCCAAATCTGACATCCGGAACTCAAGATATGGCCCAAACAACGTTTGAAGGGTCCGGGGCATGAGGTCGGTCATCAACGTGACATATCGATCATCAAGGTGAAGTTTCGAACATCAAATTCAGGTTTCAAACATCAATTTAAGTATTCTAACATGGATTTCAGTATTCAAACATGAATTTCAGTATTCGAACATGATCTCAGTGGCATCAAACGGCACTAAACGGCGCTAAAACCATATTCTGGTTCAACTCAATTTTCATATTCGAAACGACGTCGGGATCAATATTCGACATCGAAACGACATTGAAATCTTCATGTTCTTGATGAACCCAGGTTGACTGAAAATACTCGTACCCCTGATCGCTCCGGGTCGGACAGAAAATACCCGTGGTCTTGATGAACCCCGGTCGGCCGAAGCCTCCTGGGGGTGCCGGTCGGCCAGCCACCGGTCGGCAAACCCATTTTCAAATTCTTGTCGAACCCCGGGTTGCCGAAAAATATCCATACCCCTGACTGATTCGGGTCAGCCGAAAATACCCATACCCCTGACTGATCCAGGCCGGCCGAAAATACTCGTAGTCTTGATGAACCCCGGTCGGCCGAAGCCTCCCGGGGGCGCCGGTCGACCAGCCACCGGTAGGCCAGCCACCGGTCGGCTGGCTCCCGGTCGGCTGAAGCCTTCCGGTTTTCCCCGGTCGGCCGGCTTCCGGTCGGCTGAAATATTATTATTATTATTATTATTATTTTTTTAGCTTCAATACTTCAACTTCCCTCTTGAATACGATGTTTTGATAAACATGTATATTCGTGGTCTTGATGACCATGAGTTTTCTTGGTCTTAATGACCATGTATATTCATGGTCTTGATGACCATGAGTTTTCGTGGTCTTGATGACCATGTATATTCGTGGTCTTGATGACCATGAGTTTTCGTGGTCTTGATGACCATGTATATTCGTGGTCTTGATGACCATGAGTTTTCATGGTCTTGATGACCATGTATATTCGTGGTCTTGATGACCATGAGTTTTCGTGGTCTTGATGACCATGAGTTTTCATGGTCTTGATGACCATGAGTTCAGAGAATCAACAATATGGTCATTCATGACTTTTGCTTAAGGCTTCCCATAATTTCCGAGTATATTCGTGGTCTTGATGACCATGAGTTTTCGTGGTCTTGATGACCATGAGTTTTCGTGGTCTTGATGACCATGAGTTTAGAGAATCAGCAATATGGTCATTCATGACTTTTGCTTAAGGCTTTCCATAATTTCCGATTAGCGCTGCTAATCCCCAGACTTTGCTCTAACCTCTTGATTAGGCTTCCTTAATCACAATCAGCTTCCATCCTGAATACCAACCTTTCATATCGATAATTGAACATCAATGTCAACACTTGAACATCACTTCAACCTTTGGATCTTGATTGGAGGTCCGTGACTCCCTCGAGTTTGGCCTTCATAGCTAATCTTGACCTTCATGGCTAATATCTCAATGCTCTCACTGACAACTTTCGTGCCTCCGAGGCATTGTCAAGGAGCCATCCGGTTTCAAGATGAGCTTTAATAGGATCTAACCAACAGCTTCCAACATCGATCGGTGCTACCAACTTAGAGTTGATGGTCGGGGCCTTCAAGACCTGGAAGTAGACACTCCTTGCGTAATTCTCTATCTCAAAAGAAGCGAACTTAGACAGGGCATCAGCCTTAACGTTCTCTTCTCTCGGAATGTGCTCTACGTAGCACTCATCAAACTGAGTCATGACGGCTTTCACAACTCTCAAATACTTTGCCATAGTTTCATCCTTGGCCTCAAATTCACCATTCACTTGCGATATTACCAATCGTGAATCTCCACAAATTTTGAGATTCTTGACCCTCATAATTATGGCCAAGCTCAACCCAGCTACCAAGGCTTCATACTCGGCTTCGTTATTGGTTGTCGGAAAATCCAACTTCAAAGCATACTCAACTGTGAACCCATCGGGGCTTTGCAAGACAAGGCCTGCACCACTAGATTTTGTTTTTGATGCTCCATCAAAATAGAGCACCCAATATTCCTTCAGATCAGGTACAAGTTCTTCACTTCCAGGGGTGGTTACCATATCCTGCCCCCCGACTTCTTGGTTGCTGATGGTACATTCAACCATGAAGTCGGCCAATGCCTGAGCCTTAATAGTTGTTCGAGGCTTATATGTGATGTCAAACTCTCCAAGTTCAATTGCCCACTTAATCAACCTACCACTAGCTTTTGGGCTATGCAATATGCTTCTCAACTGCTTGTCCGTCAGGACTTCGATCTTGTGTGCTTGAAAGTACGGTCATAACTTTCTCGAGGCTGTGATCAATGCCAAAGCAAACTTCTCGATTGGAGAGTAGTTCAACTCCGCCCCATGTAACACCTTGCTTACATAGTAGATGGGTTTCTGAACCTTTTTCTCTTCTCGAATGAGGACAACACTCAATGCTTGCTCAGATACCGCCAAGTATAGATAGAGAGTCTCTCCGGGACTAGGCTTGGCCAACAACGGGGCTTCAGCCATGTACTTCTTCAGCTGTTCGAAGGCCTCTTGGCTCTCAAGAGTCCACTCAAAATTTTTCACCTTTTTCAATGCTTGAAAGAAAGGCAAACACTTGTCACCAGACTTGGAGATGAATCTCCCTAGGGCTGCAACTCGGCCGATTAGCTTCTGTACATCTCGTATAGAGCGGGTGGTTCCATGTCTAAAATTGCTTTTATCTTATCAGGGTTGGCCTCTATGCCTCTCTTCGAAGCCATCAATCCCAAAAATTTTCCTGATCCAACTCCAAAAGCACACTTGGCTGGATTCAACATCATCTTGTGGTGCCTTAGCACTTCGAATGCCTCCCTAAGGTGCTTAATGTGATCTACCTTGCACAGGTTCTTGACTAACATGTCATCAACATAGACCTCCATGGTTTTCCCAATCAGATGGGTGAATATCTTATTCACCAGTCGTTGGTCTTCATCCTTAAGACATATTGAAGAGTAGCTAGTCCTTAACATCCTCGGCCTTGCATGGCTTTGATTGTCGCGTGTGGCTTTTATCTGCTCGTCTTTTAACCTGGGTCCTTCACGGACTTAAACTCTTATTTGGTCATGCTATAACCTAACTTTTGACCCTTCGGGGTCTTTATTTATGCATTTGCTTGTTCTCCATTCGTGTATTCTTTTATTTTCGGTACTTGGTCATCCTTAACTTGCACTCATCAGGTGCTTGGCACATAAAATCACACAATAAATGAATGGAAAACAAACTTGCATTAATAACTTGAAATGGGTTCAACCCTTACATAAAGTACTCCCGTCCTACTCGGAGCAACATGCTCTTCAATGGTTTCAATGAACCTTATTTCTACTTCTACTAGATAAATATGAAGCTAAGTTCTACTAGGATAACTTGAGCCCATCGGGGCTTTGCAAGACTAGGCCTGCACCAGATTTTATTTTTGATGCTCCATAAAAATAGAGCACCCACCACTCCTTCTGGTCTCCTCCTTATTATTCTGAGGTTCACTTCCTGCTTGGGGTATTACCTCCTGCCCCCCGACTTCTTGGTTGCCAATGGTACATTCAACCACGAAGTCAGTTAATGCCTTAGCCTCAATGGCTGTTCGAGGCTTCTGTGTAATGTCCTCTGATGGCCTTTCTTGACGTTTCTTACTACTGCGGACATCCATGTCCTCAATCGGAAGGACCTGCCCCTCGACTCCATCAGGCCTTAACGAGGCTACATAACAGCTTCGTGCCATCTTCTGATCACCTTTATGTTCTCCAACACCATTCCTGGTCAGGAACTTGATCTTCATATGATAAGTTGAGGCAACAGCCTTGAATGCATGAAGTCCAGTCCTTTCGAGGATAGCGTTGTACGTTGAAACCGTCTTGATTACCAGGAAGTTCAACATCTGAGTGGCCTCCTTGGACTCCTATCCAATAGTTACAGGCAACTGGATAGTCCCTTCAACTTTGGATTCTACTCCATTAAATCCATATATAGGCATGTTATTGGGGGTCAACTGAGAATCACTGTACCCCATCTTCACAAATGCATCATGAAATAGAATGTCAATGGAAGCTCCATTGTCTATCAAGACTCGCTTCACCTTTGAGTTTCCAATCACAGAAGTTATGACCAACGGGTCATCATGGGGGAACATCACCCCTTCCAAGTCTGAGTCATCAAACCCAATCACTACTTCAGTTTTTGCACGCTTCGGGGCCTCTTCCACGATGTGCATTACTTCTCTCGCATAAGCCTTCCGAGAATTCCTTGTTGTGCCAGCCGCAGTCGGGCGACCTGAGATCATGTTGATTACTGGCCCTCGGGGCTGTGGGTTGCGATCTTGATCGTCATCCCTCCTATCATACTCTCTTCTCTGATTACCACGGTCGTCACCCTTAGTGAAGTGGCTCAGTTTCCCTCTACGAATCAAAAACTTGATCTCATCTTTGAGTTGCTTGCAATCATCAGTGTCATGTCCCACATCTCTGTGGAATCTGCAATACTGATTCTTGTTTCTCTTTTCGGGATCACCCCTGAGTGGCTTCGGCCATCGGAAATCCTTATCCTTCTCAATGTCCAATAAGATTTGACTCCTAGGAGTATTCAACCTTGCATACTCAGTGAACCTCGGTCCTTGGTTCTTCTTAGGGGCATAGTCGGAGTCCTCGCTAGTTCGGGGATACTTGTCCCTAGCATCATACTCCTGGTCATCATACTCATGGTCTTGCTTTCGCTTCTTGGAGTCGTTGTTACCTCCTCCTCCACTTATTGTGGCTTCTTTCTTCATGCTATCTTCAGCTTTAATGTACTTGTCAGCCCTTCGTTGGAGCTCGGCCATGTTTTCAGGAGGATGTTTTGCCAATGACCTTTTAAAGAATAGATCAGTGGTTCCGTGTTCCAGGGCTACCATGGCCACCTTATTCTCCAAATCAGTGATATTCAACGTCTCTTTAGTGAACCTCTTGAGGTAATCTCTCAGATTTTCGTTCTTCCCTTGCACCACATACATTAGGGATGCGGAGCTTTTCTCATGAACTCTTCCACTGATAAACTGGCTAACAAAAGCAGCACTTAACTCCTTAAAAGAGCCAATTGAGTTTGCAGGCAACCGGCTATACCATCTTTGAGCCATGCCCGACAGGGTTTGAGGGAATGCCCTATACTTTAAGGCATCACTTGCAGGCTGCAACAGTAGTGCGTTTAAAAATGTCCTGACATGATTTGCGGGATCACCCGTTCCATCATAAGCTTTGATTGTCGGCATCTTAAACTTCCTAGAGATATGAGCATTCATTACCTCCTCGGTAAACGGGGGTGTGGGATCATCAGGATCCCCAAGTGGCGTCATATCTTTGGGGTTGCTCCTGGGGGTTTCCACCCTTGTTGTTCTTCCAGTAGGGGCGTCAGCCCTTCTCTGCCTTCTTGAAGACCTCTCTAAGTCTATAATGGGAATCGGTCCTGAGGTTGGAGGGGGTTGAGTTTGATTCAACCTAGCTTGTTCTCTCGCAATATCTTCCTTTATCCTTAAAATCTTGGCCTCATGAGCCTTGATTCTCTCAGCAGCTGTCAAAGGGGGTCCATCATGGATAGTTTGTGTTCTCCTTCTTGGTTTTCTGCTAGCATGTCGCCTTCTCGGGGCTTCATCACGATCATCATCCTCAGACGATGAATCATCAGTATAGGGACCGGAGTAGTCATAATACTCTCGATCTCGGATCTGCAAAGCATGGCCACTGGGTCCAGGACCTTGAGTAATTGGAGGGTAATTAGGTAGACCATACATCGGGTTGGTATTCATGGGGAGATCTGTAGTATGGATCTGTACCCCTGGTGGTAACGGGCGATTGGGATCAACTAAAGGAGAAACCAGCGTCTGAAGAGAGCTGGTTTCTTGACCTGGGTGGATGACCATTGGTAACGTTCTCTCAGGATGGGGATTCGTCCCTGGGGGTTGAGAAACCTGAGTTTGAGAAGCTTGAGTTTGAATGATCGCCCCTGTTGTTGGGGGCATCGGATCCGTAGTGGGCGGAGCAGAGCTGAGAGGCAGGGGCTCGGTACTTGCTGGTGTCCTTCGTGTTTGAACCATGGTTGATGTCTTTTTCCCACTGACGGCGCCAAATGTTGTGGAATAAAAACTAGGTTATTAGATTGCGGCTAGGGTTTGCTGTATTTAATGCTAGGGTGCGTGAGCTTCGTGCTTTAATGGCTGCTCTCGTGCTCGTGGCTAAATCTTCCTTCACAAGATGCCTACGTACTTTGATGTGTATCAAAGATCAAGCCAAAAACGTAGTTCTGAGAATGAGGGGTCAGACCCTTTATATATGCTGACAAGCCCTAGAATCATGGTAGAATTAGGTGACTTGGTGGGCAAGTCACCGCCTTGAGGAAGGTTCTAGACTCCTTCCTTGTAGGAATCAGTTTCCTTGTTGAAGTAGGTGCCTTGGAGGCTAAGTCAGGCAGGAGTAATATCCTTATTTGACTCTTATTGCTGAGCTGGTTATTACCCTTAATATTAATTACGAAATTAATATTATAAATAGGGTTTGGGCCCATTTAATGGGCCCCACGTTTTGACCATATTGGGCCTAATTAAAGCCACATTAAATATGTCTTTAGGGCTTATTTTTAACCCATATCAATATCATTTCTAGAATAATTAATATATACCCAAAAATATTACACCATATCTACTAACCACTAACAAATTATATTAGAAATCAGTATACTACGAATAATGACCATTAGATTTTTAGTAAAAAATCATAATCGTTAGATCTAATGATTAAATATATTATATGATTAAATTAATTTACTAAAAGTTCAAGGTTCGAATTCTATCAATGATATTTTTATTTTAAAATTTTATAATACTAGCTTAAAACTCGTGCATCGCACTGATGTTCTTTAATATAACAGAATTTTTTTAATTTGAATTAAAAAAAATTAAGACATAAATTTTCTTGGCTTAAAATTTTAAAAAATATGATCTGATACAATTATATATATGTTGTCCATGATATTTTTAGAAAATGATAGATTTTAGTTTGAAAACATGAAATATTTTAGCTGAAAAACGTAATCGGTTAGTTATTAGTTATTATATTGTTATTATTTTATTGTAATTAAATAAAGCAAACCAAATAGGTTTTCTGAAAAAAAAATAATAAATAGAAAGGTAATGTATTTTAGCTGAAAAAGATAATTGGTTAATTATTAGTAATTATAATATTTTATTTTATTAAACATAATTGCTCATAGTTTTTTTAGAAAAAGAAAAATTTTAGCTAGATAAACTGTATTTTACGTAAAAAGAAAAATTGGCTATTGAAAAAAATAAAAGGTAGCATATTTTACTTGAAAAAGGAAAGAATTTCTCATATTTTATGTGAAAAAAGATTAGTTATTGAAAAATAGAAAAGGTAATATGTTTTACCTGAATAAGGAAATTTATTAGTTATTAGTAATTATAAATAATTAAGTAAGGATAATTACGTAAAATAACATGTACCATTAAATAAGGGTACATAAATAAAATTAACTGAAAAAAAATAGAAAAATATAAAAGGTAATATATTTTAGCTGAAAAAAGTAATTGATTAATTATTAGTTATTATAATATTTTATTTTATTAAACAGAATTGATAATAGTGTTAAATAGAACCGCCAGTGATATAATTGGAATAAGAGAGATTTTAGTTAAAGAAAATAGAAATGTAACATAAAGATGACATGATTTATGTGAAAATGGCAATTGATTAGTTTATAGTAAGAGATAATGCCCAGAATACCACAAAATGGTACTTTCTCTCACCAAAATACCACAATGCGGAGAAGTCCGCCCTTTTTAACCACTAACCACGCATGCTGGTATTGCGCGGTCTTCTATACGCATTTTGGTAATGCGTACCATGTGATACGCATCTCTGAGATGCGTATCGACGTCAGCTGACGTCATTTTATCACTTACCACTCCAGCGACTCACTGAAGCTCAAAATCGCCATTTTCGTCGCCTTGCTCGTTTGAACAGATCCGACAACTTCCATTCGTCGTGATGGTACTAAAAGAAAGCCCAGACGTTGCTCTACGTTTCCCCCCGTTTATTATTTGTTATTTGTCCCCGTAGATTCGTGTTTTAGTAGATCGGAAAGTTAAATCGGAAATTAACCTCGTATTTTGACTTTTTAATTCGAAAAAACAAATTGAATTTGAGAGATATAGGGTTGTAGAGGATCAAACGACGATTCGTTTGGTGTATAGAATGCAACTGGTCGATGCTTGTAGAGAGCAGTAGAAGTGGTTGAAAATTCGAGCAAAAACCGGCCGGCGACTGAGAAGACGACGATGAACAGTGACCTTGAATACGCATGTAAAAGATGCGTAACCTTCTCCACGCATTTTCAGAATGCGCATTCATTGTTACTGTTCACGAATTGATTTCTCACAATTACAAAGTGTACGCATTCTCTTGGTGCGTGGCCTCAGACCACGCATTTGCAAAATGCGTATAGGCTGTACGCATGCTGAAAATGCGCGGCCCGTGGTTAAAAAGGGCGGACAGATCTGAATAATGGTATTTTGGGCAAATGGATTGAAAAAAGTGGTATTCTGGTACTTCACCCTTATAGTAATTATAATTTAATTATGTTCTTTTACTAAATAAAATTGCTCTTAGTTTTTAGAAAATGAGTAATTAATGTTGCCCGTTATATTTCTAGAAAAAAAGGAATTTAATTAGAAAAAATAGAAAAGATGATATATTTTAGTTGAAAAGGTAATCGGTTAATTATTAGTATTATAATATTATTATTATTTTATTTTTATTAAATAGAAATGCCCTTGATATAATTGGAAAAAAAGAGGTTTTAGTAAAAGAAAAGAAAAAAAGGTAATGTGTTTTGGCTGAAAAAGGTAACCGTCCATGATATAATTGAAAAAAGAAATATTTTAGTTAGAGAAAAGAGAAAAGGTAACGTGTTTTGATTAAAAAAAGGTAATTGATTAGTTAATTGTAATTATAATTTTTTAATTATGTTATTTTATTAAACAAAATTGCTCGTAGTGTTTTTAAAAAAGAGAAATTTTAGTTAGATAAATTGTAAAAGATATTCTAATTTACCTGAAAAAAGAAATTATTTATTTATTGAAAAATAAAAAAGGTATTATGTTTAACCTGAAAAAGAAAATTGATTCATAAAGGAGAAATTTTAGTTAGATAAAATATAAAATATATTGTATTTTACTTGAAAAATGAAATTATTTAATTCTTGAAAAGTAGAAAAGATAATATGTTTAATCTGAAAAAGGAAATTGATTAGTTAGTAATAATTGAGTAAGGGTAAATAAGTAAAATCAACAGGTACCGTACCGACCAACCGACCAACCAAACTTTTAATGTTTCGACTTTTATATAATAGTATAGATAAGTTTGAGAAAATGACCAAAATGCCTATTTTTCACAAGTTTTTGCCCAAAATACTGATTTTGAAAAAAATGGCCCGAAATACCGACGGGATACGGAGAATCGTCCTCCGTGTTAGGGTGTTGCGGAACACCGTGTACCGTATTATGCATGATACGGAGCTGCGTCCTCCGTGTTAGCATGATACGGTGGACTGTGCACCGTGTTAGATGGGTGCGCAGCACTGTCACGGAATACCGTCCACCGTATCATGCCCTGTTACGGAACACAGAGCTCCGTATCATGCCCTGTTACGGAACACGCAGCTCCGCAACACACCCCCTATCACGGTACACGATGTACCGTGTCCCGTCAGTAAAAAGGGCCATCCAGTTTCCCAGGTGATTATTTTGGGCCATCACCCGATAAGTTTTAGACCATGCATATCATTAATTAAATTTATATTAAATTATTAAAATTAAAATTAAAATTAAAATTAAAATATTGTAAATAATGATTATATAAAAATATAATTGTAACATAAAATAAAATTTATTACATATTAAAACAAATCTGTGCATCAAAAGGGTTATAAGCTAGTATTTAATATAACACCAGAATTTGTGAAAATTTTAGAATTTCTATAATTTTCAAAATTCCTATTATACTCATTGACTAAAACCAAATTTTTATTTGGGTTAAATATCAAACTCGTCACTGAATAACTTGAAATATCTCAGATTGCACACTGATAAATTCGGGATCTCATTTAGAACACTTTTAAAGACATAAATATCAAACGGATACTTTTAAAATGTATTCGGGAACTAAAAATAATTTTTCATTGAGTTTTACACATTTTTCTTGAATGTTACCATAACCAAATGAAAGGTTAATAATTCTAGTATTTTTGATAATATATTTAGATTTTAAGAAATTTATTTACTATTTATTTTCAATTTTAATGGTCATTTTCTTTGCTTTAATTAAAATTAAATAGTAAATAAATTTCTTAAAATTTAAATATATTATAAAAAATACTAGAATTCATAATATTTTATTGGTTAAGTAGCATTTAAGAAAAATGCGTATAACTCGATAAAAATTACTTTTACTTTCCGAGTACATTTTGAAGATATCTATTTGATATTTATGTCTTGAAAAGTGTTTTAAATGAGATTCCGAATTTATCAGTATGCAATCTGAGATATGTCAAGTTATTTAGTGGTCAATTTAATATTTAACCTTTTTTTTTGGAGTTTAGGGATGATGTATAGTGAAAGCTGCTGATTTTGATGTGAAGACCACACTAAAATACTTAAATAATGTAATGGGTTTGAACTGCTTTAAAACAACCCCATTGAAATTTGAACATGTACCAGCTGATTCTATCAGCCCAATAGGTAAAGTTGTTGTGGGCTGATTAGTCCGTAGTCTTCGCAAAATTTAACCGAATATTAAAGTGGTTCTTGTTGTTTTGGTATGGGCCGAGCTTATCAGCGTGACGGTCCAAGTCAAAAGAAAAAGAACTCTTAGGCCCTGTTTGGCAATTAGCTGATACTCCCTCCGTCTCACAATTCTTTTCTTGTTTAATATGTCGGGACTGTTCATAACATGAGACAAATTACTAATTTACGTCTAATCTATAAGTCCAAATATAGTCATGAGTGATCTTGTTGGATTCGTATTTATGAGTACTTTAATACAGTGAAGTTTTTATATTTAAAACTAATACGAAATTAAAGATATTAACGATCAAAAGTGTGCGTTGGCAAACGTGATAAAGGTAAACAGGAAAAGTTTTAAGAGACAGAGGGAGTAGCTGTTAGCTTTAGCTGATTGAATTAGCTGTTTTGACTAGCGGATTGATTAGCTGTTTTGACTAGTGGATTTAAATTAGCTGTTTTGAATAAAAGTGTTTGGTAAATAGCTTTTTGAATAACTTTTTGTGATACATAGCAAATCTCTAACTGAAAAAGCTCCTAAAATGAGCTTTTTCAAAATTAGTTTTTTGATCCCAAACCTCTAACAACCAAACACTCGTATTAGATGTTTGATTTGGTCAAACCTCTAATCTATCCCAAACCTCTAATTTCTCCCCAAACCTCTAAATTCCAAACACCCCCTTAATATTCTACTAGTATATTGTATATTCAGTTTTCATCATTTTCAGGTACAAATTAAATTCAAACATTCAAACCAAACAAAGCAATTTATTAACTGTTACCACAACAAATTAATTTACCTCGTCTTTTAGTTGCTAACTTATAAGAGTATCTTCGATGGGACAAAATTTTTAGCTAAAATTTAAAATAACTTATCAAAATCGAAAATTATATATAATACGTCAAAAATTCATCACTGGTATTTTTCTTGTCTAAAATTTTAACCAATCCTTTATATTTTTTCAATATTGGTCTTATTTATTGAAGCTCTACAGATTTGTAGTAAATGCTGATAGGCTACTGTCTACAAGCAGTCCGGACCCGGGACTCCATCGAGCCCGGGACCCTCTCTTGCTAAGGAATCCGGACCCACGGATGTCATTCAAGCCCCGGGAACAGAGCACGGGACACCTCGAATCTCAGTCATCATCAAGGGACCCAATTGACAGTGATAGCTAATGATTGCCAATAATGTGCATAATTCAAGAATGAGAATGGCACACTCCAAAAGGTGTCTGACACAATTTTCCACAATTATTCTCCTGGACGCGTGTCATGCATCCATAAGCCCCAAGTGTCCTACCTATCTAGGATCCAACGCTCATAATTGAAGGTACCAACCCCTAAATCCTAATCCTTGGCCTATAAATAGACCAAGAAAAGAAGGTTAATTTAGAGGTTAGATTCTCTCTACACGTTCTTTACATACACACACCCTCCACTTTAGATACTTCATATTCTTGATATTATCTTCCAAAGCCTTCTCTCATTCTCACGCCGGAGGCGCCGCGGGTCCAAACCCCCCTTCCGGTGTTGTTTTGTAGTCACCCAACCACCAGCTACACCGCACCAGGGCGTGGGAACGGCGGAGGAAGAGCCCCAACGGAATCTGAAGTTATCATTGGCGCTAGAAGGAGGGGCTCGAACCTGTCCTTTGGTCTCGGTGCCGCTCGACTCGACTCCATCAACAAGCTCTTGAAAAAGAGTCCTAATAAACCAGTATGATCTAAAGAAAAATTCCATCTTTATTGTCCCCCAAGCCTGAATTGTGAGCGTAGCACATGATCCAAAGTATTCGATAAACAAAATTAATAATGTTTTGTTTATCAAATGCCATGTCGTTTCCCGCCCGTTTTCTTCCCAAAATTTGACGAAAAAAATTAATAATAATAATAATAATAATATCTTTTTTGAAATATAATCGACCATTATAGTCGATCTCCATTGGAGCAAAACACCCTACATATTCAATAAGTTTTAGCCAACTATTACTTTTTTTTTTGATATTTAGCCAATCAACTTAGCCAATACCGTTGGAGATGCTCTAAGTTATAATCGTGCAACGCACGACTACTTTTATAATATTTATTATTATATTAATTTCTAATACTTATTTATTATTAGTTTACAAATCAAATTGTTGTTAAAAAATTATATATATATATATATATATATATATATAATTTTACACGTTCAATTTATTAAATATTTTATCTTGAATTCTTAAAACTTAATTTTGACGATTTTACAGCCCACTTAAATTAACAAAATAATCTTTAATTTAGTGACGATTTAACAATTTTTCTCCAATTAAAACTACCAAGAATAAAAAAGAGATGAAATTAATGATTTTTTACATTAAAAATTCTATTCAATTTAGTGAATCTACTTATATTTCGTTTTGATTATTAAAATAACCTTATTTTATTTGAAGATAGTTGTACTACAAACAAATACAGTTTTAGTAATAAGTGTAAGAGGGATTTTGTCAAAAACTTAGGTAATCGACCTTCTAGTCCTCAATACGACAAAATAAATAATAACTGTTAGATTTTAAAGTAAACACATTAAAAACATTGGATCTAGCAAAAAATATTTATATTTTAACATGTAAACTAAAGCGTAATATATAGTAAACCTCATTAAATACTCGATACCACGATAAATTAATATTTTGAATGTAGATTTTTTGTCCCAACATAATAGCGACTATATAAATTTTACCTCGATTAATTAATAATCTTCAAAAATTAATAAAATTTGTCGATCCCAATAGTATTAATTTATAGAGGTCTTACTGTATTGAAATATGAAAAATGATTGTCAATGATTTAAATCATATATAATTTGGTTTTCTATACAATATAAGATTATTAATGTAGGTCTTACACACTGAATAGGATTAATGTAAAAATTCATAATTATATTTTCTCTTGAGATTATAAGTGTTTTTATTTGGATAAAAATTGTTAAATTATCAGTGAATTAAAGATAATTTTATGAGTTTCGCGTGGGCTGTAAAATCAATCAAATCTAATTTCTAGATATCGAGATAGAGCCCAAATAGTAAATGTAAACTTTTTTTTAATACAAATAAATAAATAAATAAAATTCAGTTCTAATACAACATTTTATATCTTTTTCAGATTATAATTTTTTTAAATTCAATTCTAATACAAGCTTTTAAAATATATTCATTTTAGATTATAATTTTTTTTTAATATGATATAATCTTGATCGTCTATTTTTAAAAAATATTAGATTCAACAGTTGAGATTATTTAGATTCGATGGTTGAGATTATTTTGGCAGTACATAAACCAAAATTATGGATAAATATATAAAGATATAATTTAACATGTTTTAGTTAAAAAGAAAATTTGTTTGCTATTATTAATTATAATATTATTATTGTACATTGTTGATGAATGGATTTTGTAACAACTTTTGAGAGGTTTTCGATGAGTTGTAAAGGCTAACGATCAACTATTCTACGGAAGATTAGGGTTGTGTTTGTGGGGGTGAGCTGAGCTTGAGAGTGCCTCCAATAATCTCAGGTTCCTTTAGACTGAATTAGAGAGCTAAAATATGTCCCCTCTCAAGGTGCCTACGTATCCTTTATATAGGAATCAAGCTCACGTAGTTCTAATTCTAAGATGATTCTTCTTGACCAGCTGTATGAGGAAGTCTAGTTCGTGTTGGGCTCAAATACCTTTAGAGCTTACCACGAATTGGTTGGCTAAGTAGAGTAGAACTCGTATTCGTACCCTACTATGAATCTGTCATCTATTAGAGGTAATCTAGGATCAGCTACGTCCTAGAAGTACACTCCAATAATAAATCTATATCTTTCTAGATAGCTTCTAGATCTTTTGGCTGTCTAATCTTAGGAACCTGGTGCTCAGGAAACTATATCTCAGGAGTCTGTTTCTCAAGAACCTCCTTATTTCGGAACCTATTTCTCAGGAACCTCTCTACAGGAATCTGTACCTGCACAAATAACAAACATATTAGTCTGGGAAGCCTCTCTGTGGTTCCTATTGTAATAACCCGAATTTTCAGAAAATGATTTTATTATTATTTTAAGAATATTAATGTTTTTCCTAAAATGAGGAGGAAATTTTTATTTTATTTTATTGTTCGTTATCCAGTTTAAGGAATTTCAAAAGCGAATTATTTAATTATTGTCTGGTTCAGTGTAATTATGAACTATATTATTTGATTATTGTTGGAAGGTGGAATATATGTGAAGTTGTGTTTATGTGTTTATATGATGATTTGTGTGAGTTGTGAAGGTTGATGTATTTTATTTATATTTTTGAGGATTTTGATATATTTAAATCATGCATTTTGATCCTCTGTTAATTTTATAAAATTATCGGAGAAATTAAAAATCATGAAATCTTTTGTAATATTATCTTTATAATATTATTTAGTTTTTAAAATGGTTGGGTGAATTAATTTGGATGTTTCGGTATTTTAAAATGATTTTAAGAGTTTAATTGTATTTAAAGGATCAAAACTTTGAAAATTCATATTTAATTCATTTTTGATCCGAAAAATATTTCGAAAATATGTACGTGCTTGTAATTTTATATTCTTTATTTTAAAAATGAAAAGTGTAATTTTCCAGAAGTTTTATTTAATTGTGATTTTTATAAGTTACTTATTAGAATGTATTTGGGCCCGAAATGAAAAGTGGTAGTGATAGAAGATAAGTTTTGGGCCTAGCCCATTAAGGATTAAAAACGCAGTAGATAGAAGTGTCGGGGAGAGAGAGTGAGATTGGGGGAATAGAAATTAGGGATTAGAGATGAAATTGAATTGGGGGTTTTTGATTGTGGTGCTAATTGGTGTGTATATACATATATATATACGTGTGTGTGCGTGTATAGGTGCAAGTGTGTGCGTCGTGTGTGTGTGTGTTAGCAGTTGGAGGAGACTCGGGTGAGGATGGTGGCACCGGGTGGAGGCGCCGGCGGCCGGCGGGCGGCGAAGCCGCGGGTTGTGGTGGCGGTGGTTGCGCGAACTACCGCTGGAGAGAGAGAGAGAGAGAGAGAGAGAGAGAGAGAGAGAGAGAGAGAGAGAGATGGAGATGCAGGGGAGAGAGGGAGAAGACAACGGTGGTGGCTACCATGGTGGCTCACCGGAGGTATAAATTCGGTATACATACGTTTATGTGTATATTTTAATTGAATTATTATTGTTTTAATTTAATTAGATTTAATTGCTAATATATTTGTTAATTTTCGAAAATTAATTTCGGAGAGTTTAGTTGCTAATTATAATTGATGGGAGTAATTGTGAGTTTAATGTGTTAATTGTAGTAGTTTAATTATTAAATTGGTATGGTTACAATTTGATTAATTGTGAAATTTGAGTATTGTTTAATTGGCATAATTGTAATTAGATATAAGTTGTGAGTTAAATATGTGGATTTTCGTAATTGAATTAAAGTGGAAAATTGTGGATATTACTATGTTATGTGAATTAAATTGGTAAATAAAGTTGAGTATTATTACTATTTGTTAATTAATGGTAAGTTAAGTTGCTATTTGTAATTGTTGGGATTAGTTGTGTGTCGGGCTATATGATTTTGTTGTTCGGATTAGTGATTACTGATTTGTTAATTGTTGTTGTCTTATAAAGTGTAGATATAAGGGTTGGTTAAATTGTAAAGGTTTATGTGCTAAATGGTAAATGTTTATGTGTTAAATCCTAAATGGTATAAATCAAGTCTTAGTATCTGTTGAATGTATAATCGTCAATTACTTGGTATTGATTAGTAGGTGGTTACTAATTTACCTTGATAGTTGCTAGTTGCATATGGTGTCGGAAATGCTAATGTGCTAAATGGTAAGTATGGGAATACGTGATACATGTTAAATGTTAGAATTTTATAATAATTAGAATTGTGCTAGGGATTATGAGAAGATCACAAGTTTTTAAATGTCAATATTTAGAGGACTTGTGTAATTCTTTTCGACTAATCCCTAGGGCTTACGAATATCCATGATTAGCTATCACGAGTATAATTAATATACTTGAGTGATGTGATCATTGATATAGCGTAAGTAATAGTTAGTGCTAGGGGTTGTTCCCTAGGGCTTACGAACATCAATGATTGGTTGTCACGTGTATCATTAAAATGCGTGAGAAATACGATCATTGGTGTAGCGTAAGTAGTAGTGTTAATTATTATGTGCTAGGTGCCGCATGTCTGGGCGGGTACTTTTTATTATTTGTTTACTTTTATGTTGCTGCAAGTTGAGGCAGCTTTTATTTTATCAAAAGCAGGGTTATAAATTGTTTTGTTTGGCATGGAGGGGCTGAGCCCATAGTCCGATAAACGAATACTACATGCCGAAATTTTCTGAAAATCCCCTGCATTTAAATTTATTTAACTTATTTGATTTCAATGATTTAAAGGTATGATTTGGGTGTTAACTGTTTATGTGTATATGTGTTAAGTGAATTAATTTGAGGGTAATTGTTGTCTCGAGGTTTATGTGTTAATTTGAGGATTAAATGTGTCTTGAGGATTGATTGTGTATTGTGTGTCTTTATCTATATATTAAATTGGTTTAAGTCTATTAAATGGATATAAGTGTGTTATGTGCATTAAGTGGTAATAGAGTAGTCAATTATAGGAAGGACACCTATAGTTTGACTTTATGTGACTTAGTGGTAATTCCGAGTGGTGTCTACTCGAGATACGAGGTAGGACTGACACGTACTCGTAACAATTACAGTACCATTAGGGCGTGATCAAGTGGAGCAACGTGTATCAAAAAGGGAAAGATCGAGGCATCGTGTAAAGTTCATGGAACTGCTTGGGCGAAACGCCAAGGATTTATTCGCGGTGTTCCGTTTGGTGCTAAGGACCAGAGGCAAGTTTATTTATACATACTCTATCGTTCAGAGTATATTTATTTTAAAATAAATGAAATGTGTAGAATAAGACCTCAGTCCATATTTGCAAGATTTCTTCTATCTTTATCTTGATAAATTGTTTATTTTTAAGTGAAATGATTTGATTGGAAATATATGTGATATGGAGAGAGTGATATACTATAAGGAGTAAAGTGATATGGGAGGAAATGATATCAGTTGTTATTTATAGTTATTCTTACGACATTATGGTATCAGTTGATATCTAAAGTTATTTTATGATATTATAATTAGGTGTAAATTGGGGATATTGAATTCTAAACTGTTTCAGACGTTATTAATAAATATTTTGTTATACAAGGGGACAACAGTTGATATCTACAGATTTTTCTTAAAAAGGGACTTACATGTAAAGTATTTTAGTTGGTGTATTTTAAAGGTATTGATATATGAATGGAAAAGTGGAAGGGGTTATCTTGAGAGGTATATTTTCGAAAACCCGGACAAAGTATTTAGAAAGAATTTCGCAATAATTAACCTAATGGCAACATCACCAATAAACTAGTGTTTATTTAATTATTAGATACCTCTCGAAGCATCTACTAATTAAATAAACCTTATTCGTCTAATTAAATTTATTTAATTAGATGAATATTATTTTTAAAATGTTTTCTTAAAATCGCTTTGTTCCGGAATAATAATAAAGATATTTCGATGGTTATAAATGAGACATTTTTCGTTAAAAATGTCTGGAATGATAATGATAAATGTTATGTTAATGGTTATTTATTTAATGAATATTAATTATAATATTCATTTAAAAAGGGATTATTGAATAGTTATTCTTTAGATATTTTTAAGTGTTTAAGGATGATTATATATTGTTAAAAGGTTGTTTAAGGAATTTCATAGTGAAATGAATGTATGTCTTGAATTGATATACCTGTATAAATGTTTTCAAATGATTATAATACGGATATGAAAATGGAAAGGTGAAATGTGAAATGGAATTGAAAATGATATACGGAAATGGAAATGTGAAATGGTGTTGATAAATGGAATAATGATCTTATAAAAAGGGGGATTAGCAACAAACTTGCATAAGAGGCTATGTCAGGGCGGTGTGCGACATAGTCTAACATTCATGATTCGGCACGAAGATGCCAAGGGAGGATGTTAGCAGGTGGCCTTCCTCCAGGAGGATGTTAGCAGGTGGCCTTCCTCCAGGGATGATGTTAGTAGGTGGCCTTCATTCCTTCTACTAGTAGTAAACAGAGAGCGGATACGGTCAGGCGACTGATCATCGTCCTACGTATCTGACGCCAGTATATATCCCCAAGACTTGAAAGGAAGAATTGAAAATGGTTTTCAGATTTCTATAACTGGAAACAGAAAAGTGATATGAAACGATGAAATTATTGTTATAGATGAAGAGAAACTGATTTTATATTACTTTTACATACAGTTGTTGTATAAAAGGAAATGGAAAGATTATATTGAGAGCTTGATTTTAAATGTTATATTACTTTGAGATATTATACTAAGATGATGTATTGATTATTATCTTGTTATAGAAGAGAACTGATATTATATTATCAATAAATAAGTAATAACTTGCTGAGCAATTCTTTCGCTCATACTTGCTTGTTTTCAAATATTAACTTTTCAGTGGAAGGTAGCCGGACGAGGTTATCTGCATGGCTTAGATGAAGCGGGCAGCGTGCCCTTATGAAGACAATATGATCTAGAAAGTTTATAGCTGGAGTAAGTTATATGTAAGTATATTGATGTGTAATATATATGTTACTTTGCATAATATAGTACTAGTTGCTGGTGTACTTCTCAACGAAGTTATACTAGTAGTAAGGAGTTGATTCTTGTTTCTAGCCCTATAACCTAAAAGATGCTTGGTGGTTGGGGTCTCAATGATGTAACTTAATTATTAATGACTACAGATGGTTTAATGTGGTTAAGCAGGTGATTTGTTATTAAGGATTTCCGCGTGACGACCAAATCCCTGACCCCGGATTTGGGGGCGTTACACCTATGCATTCCTTATTGCCTCTTCGTCTGATGCTAAGCTAATTCGAACTATTCTTCGGGGAGGAACCTGGTCCATTTGTAATCTGATCAGCTTCTGGTTCACCAGGAACCTCATGATACTTGTCAACTCTTGATCATCTCTCTTTCTAATGCTCATTTCTTCATGACTAGTCTTCATGGCTTGCACTGGATCTGTCTTCTGGCTAGTGTGGATTGGACCCTATATCTTAATGGGCCTGAATTCGGCCCATGGTAATTTTGGGCAAAACATATATTGTTAAATAGAATAGACCGTACAGTTTTTAAAAATAAGAGAAAATTTAGTTAGAAAAAATATAGAAGAAAATGTGTTTTACCTGAAGAAGAAAATTAATTAATTATTGAAAAAATAAAATAGGTAACATGCTTTACATAAAAAAGAAAATTGATTAGTTATTATAATTTACTTTTTCTTCTTGAAGTACCTTAATGCAATACCATGTATCCAAGCCTACATGAGCTAACTTTGCGTAGGAAACATGACATATGATATTTCAGCTGATATGGTTTTGGTAAGCTTCCTTCGGAACCTCGTTGGCTGCTCAACATTTTTGTTACGTCTCTTCAAATTTTGACCACCTTGAAACACGAAAAGGTGTAACCTTTTGCTGCGAATCTCTTGATTGGATAATTCAAAATTTGAATTAACCTTATCAATTACCGAAGCTGTAGTTAATGTAGGCATTTCCAAGGTTCACACACCTCTTGCGCGTGTATTCTTCCATTTACTGCTCCAATTATTCGCTACCATGTGTACACGGATGTCCCTCATTTAACTAAACTATTTAATCACATCTATAATTCCAGGTTCATTTTTTACCTTTACCAAATCTTACTAAAAACCCTTGGTGAGAGAGAAAGAGGAGTTCGACGGTCACCCACTCAAACTAGCTTCCTCGTCGTCGTCTTCTTCAATCCAGGGTATGATTATGACTTATTTTCCTCTGTTCTTTCATAATCTCGGCTTGATTTTCAACTATTTGTTTACTTGTATCTTGTATGTCGACTTGCTGTTGCTTCTTATCTCTGCTCGAGGATATGTATATGTGCTTGTTCTTCTCGTTACATATTGCACACACAGGCTTCCACTACAGATTATAGCTTTATCGTCCTTACCTATTTCCGATATCTATTTGTTGATTTGTAGGTGTATTATCTTGTTTTTATTGTAGCTTTCGTTCGTTTGTTTATCTTCTGCACTCGTATGCTTTGTCTTGTATTGTTGTCAATGTATGGTCTCTTTGAGGTCCCTTAGATTATCTCCAATATATAGCCATGACTGTCTTAGTATCTTAGGACCTTAATCTCTCTCTTAGATGCCCTTAAACTTGACCCTTCTTCGTCTGTCTTTGCAGATGTCTTCTGAGTCTACTCGTTCAGACCACCAATCCTCTATAAACCTTAAGTCGATCAAATCTGTTAGCGGGAGAACTAGGTCCAAAGTTTCTATCCCTGACTTAGGTGAGCCCCAAAACATTCTAATCAGACTCCCAATTAATCATGACAAGGTTCTAAACTTTCCTAATTTGATTGATTTAGGAGATGACTAGCCTTCCGATGAGGAAGAGGTGTCTAAACCTAAGATTCTTGACCTTGAAAATGATGAACCAGAAGTTGAGGTCGAGAGAGATGTTTATAAAGGTGAAATAAACCCTTTTTGTGAGAAAACTGATTCCTTGATGACTGTAGCTAGGTTAGAGAAACTGTATGAAGAGTGTCCCCATCCATCTTGCACGATTGTGATTCCTGAACCTGGTGAGAGAGCTCACAGGTTTGACATTCTGACCCCTGAACGTGGAGTTCCCAATGCTGTTATTTCTACCACCTTTTTTAAGGTCGGTTTCTATTTGCCTATACATCATTTCCTCAAGGAGGTCCTGGATTTTTATAGTTTGGCTCCAATGCAACTTGTTGGTCCCGGAGTATTGCAGAAGGAGGGGGTTGAATGCAATACTGATAAATCACAATCTTTAAAACAACAACAATAATAAAGATTTCAACTTATCAATAATAATATGCAAACACAAGTAGATCAAGATTTCTCACAAAATAAATGTTTTTTTATCTTGTGAAGTGTTGCTACAACCTAGAGAAATGGTGTGTTTCTCCAGCTTCGGTTTCTTGAGAGATACAAGATTTGTTCGTTGAAGCATTCAGAAAGAATTAGAGATATATCTCTAAATAAGCTGGGTTGCTCTATTGTCTCTATCGCATGGGTTGTGGAGCTGCTGTCATTTTCAAGTGGCAGCACCTTACAACTTGCACACCCATGTGACTTTCCTAAATTGCTATACAAACAGAATTAACAATACATGTAAAGTAACCTAGATTCTTTCTTATTTTAGCTAATACAATTCTATTAGATGTAGATTTGTCATACTCTTTGAATTGGCTAGCTTTGTCATGTGATCTCTCAAGCTTCTGTCATAGTCTTTGTAGCTACAATCGTTGGAGTGTTGCAGCAAATCTGTTTCTTGAACATCTAAACTATCACGGGTTTGACTGAGAAAAATCCCCAAATTAAATAATTCATTGAGACAGTAACCTTAACCGCCAAGTCTGCTGTCAGGAGAATATTCAGTTGTTGACAATATGAGTTTTCGCCAATGTTGTTGTCGGAATTTCAGACTTGCTGTCAAGTTGTGAGAATGTTGTTATCCCATGCTTCGGCCAATGTTGCTGTCAGATAAAGCTTACTGTTGTGACTTACAACATGTTGTCTTCTTGTAACCTTATTGTCAATGTTGTGACAATAACATTTATTCTTGCTGTCTTCTTGATGTATCCCTTGAGGCTTGAACAAATGCATGAACTTCTTCCAAGACATACAATTATTACATGACAACAATTTATTTGATTACAAGAACACACTCTGCATGTGAGAGTATGTTCTACTTAGTGAAAAACTAAGTACAGGGAAATCTAGTTAAGTTGTCTCTATGCTATCACCCATAAATCCCAACACAACTTACCTCTAACTCTTACCGTTTAGCCTTCACTACCTATATCTTGTATGCCAACAAGTTTTCTACCCCTTTGAGTGCTCCAGAGCTTGGTTTCTTCTTCAGGCTCAAGGATACAGGGAGAAACTTAGGTTGTTTTTATTTGTCGGCTTGGCCATGTCACCAAGGTCATTGTATCAAAGGAATTAAACAAAATTTCGAGCAATGGCATGAACAATTCCTCTATTGTTTTGACTGCCCAAGCGTTAGGCACGAATTCAACCGTCGCCCAAGTATTCCAAGGCAAATTCCTTTGGCAGGTGCTCAGCTTTCAAGAGTAGCAGAGATTCTAAAACTGTCATCTTCTATTAGAGACTGTATGATCTTAATGACTCCTGAAAATTTAACTGCTTTGGGATTCATTCCCTCTGATTCTGGTATAGCTATATTGTCACCTTCATGTCTTGTCTTTAATTTTATCTTCACAACTGCATCTGCTTCTTTATATAATATAATATCATTGCTGACTGTGATTCATTCTTTTATGTAGATATGGCTCCCAAAATTCCATCTTTTGTGAAGAGGTCTAAAAACGTTGATGAAGTGTTCAAAGTTGAGAATGAATTAATGGAAGTTCCGCGTGCTGCAACTCCGGTTAGTCAGGTTCCCACGCTGCATCAACAAATAATCAACCGTCTAATTCTTCAAAACGCAAATTATCTCAGGCTACTCTTGACTTATCTGGAAGCTCTCAATCCAGGTCTTTGAGGAAGGGAAAAACTATCAAGGTCGATCCTGATGTTGTGCAGAATCAATTCAAAGACTTAATTGACACCCATGTCCCTGTGGAAGCTATTGCCGGCTGGACAAAGATGGATTCTACTGAAGCTCTCCATGCTATGAGGTTCTCAGCAACTCAAAATGCTTTCTTCACTCTCAGGTTCTATGATGACATTGCTGAGAAGACTCAATATGATCTTCGATTGCAAGGAGAGGTTAATAAGCTCAAGGAGGAGCTGGCTGCTAGGGAAGAGAGGGGGAATATCGTTATAGCTGTAGTGAGGAGAATGAAGTTTACTGAGACCTCCATGAAGAAAGAGAAGGGGGAGCTCAAGGGCCAAGTCAAAAATCTAAAGGATGAGAAGCTATCGATGTTGGAGAAGATTGGTGAGCTAGAAGCCCAGGTGGATGCTCATCAAGGAGAAGGCCAGATACGATGAAGGATACTACGAAGGTATCCGTGACTACATGAGGTCCATGTGGGAGAAAATGCCTGAGTTAGACTGGTCTCTTCTTGGCGAGGATGTAGTGGGCATGATCGAAGATTTCAAGAAAGCAGCTACAAACCTGCCTGACTCTGTACCTCCTGCTATTGCAGTTGAGAGGCCTCTAGGTTCCACCCCTGAGGCTGGAGAGAATACTTCTGAAGCTGTTCAAACTACCCTTCCAACACCTACTGTTGTTGAATCTGACAAAGTATCTTCTGCTTGAACTTTTAATGATTTCTCTTAAACTTTTGATAATCTGAAAACTTTGAAAAAGGTCGCGGGCCCCTAATAATGCCTCGAATGATGTATTGTTAACTTGGTTTTTGAGGCCTTCGTGCCTTTAACTTTTGATGGTTGGTTTTCTAGGTCCCTGTACCCTAAAATTTTAAGCTATGGTTTTTACTGATAATTATCTACTTTTGTTACACCCTTTGTAAATGATCCACCTTTGCTCGCACACATTCTCCACAGTTACATCATAATTAGATACATTATGTTCTTCTTTATACTTCACAAAATAATGTAATGTATCTTAAAGAATTGTTCAGTATCCATATTTGTGCATTCAAGCTTACGCGGCCTAACCCATTGTAAGAAACAGAACACACTCATACTTTCACTTACAATCCTTCAAGATAAATATCTCAATAACTTAATCATATCTTAACCACTTACTTGTAAACCTGGAACCTCTTTTCCTTCATACTTCGAATAACGTTTTCGAAACCTTAATCTGAATCACTCTAGCTCTATAACCTCTTAACTTCTTTCCTTGGGTAACAAAACCATGTCCACTATAAATAACCAATATAGATGAAAATATGAATCCTGCAAAAATAAAATAAGAAACATAAAACAAAAAAGATAATTAGTGTTAGTGAACTAATCCTGTTAAGTACAGGCCAACTCTAGAAAGGTCACCATTTGGGTTTCCAATTCTAAAAATCTAGGTTCCAACATGCCAATCTGGGTTCCATGTTGGTCCATCTTGCCTTGAGGCGAATCTAGAAACCTGTGTGCCAATCTTGGAATCCATACATATTCCTCTTCTTTATGCACCTGTCTTGGCTCTACATAAAGGGAAGCTGAAAGGCAGAGTGTGTAAACTTGTAACACTATAACTAATGTAACTCAACTAAAGGAAAAGATACTTAACCAGAAGACAATCAAGAACAAGAAGCCACAAGAAATCAACACTAAATGAAGACAAGGTAGTTGATACAATTGAACATGTTAACTATGATCAAGCCAAGAAGAAATCATTGAGAGAAGTTCAAGTCAAAGTTGTTCATGCCTCAGTGATTTGTGAAATCGAGAATCAAGATCATAACTATCAGTATCAACAAGACCGATTGATTTCAAGTGAACAAGAAGGAAAGCGAAAATTGGAAAGCCAAGTTACTAAGTGAATATGGTAATTTATTCGAGAAGCAGAAACACTATCAAGACTAGTCACTTATGAACCAGACCAGTGCATCAAGTGTCAGGACATTGATAGCAAGTTTATGTCAGTAATAAAGATCCATGTTCAAGAGCTTGCTGAAGAATAAAGAAGACATGAAGATATCACAAGTTCAAGATGTGCATTGAAGTTTCAAGTTGAAGACCAGAATATTTTCTAAGTACTAAATATTCTAGATGACCAAGTAGAATATTTCTAAGTAGAAGTTCTACTTAGAAATTCGAGATGGCTAAGTAGAAATTCTCAAGTAGAAGTTCTACTTAGAGTGCAGCTTCAACATGACACATGGCATCTTCTGATTGGCAGATTTCCAAGCTTTCAAGATAAGGCAAGATTTATGTGGACATCATTGGGCCACGTATATCTTAGTCTTTGAAGACTACAGGACATAGATTACATGTAGTATAAATAGAAGTACTTGTGTAATGTTTTATTTGGGGAAAAATAGAGAGCAATAGTTGAAGAAAACACAAGAAAAAGAGAGAGAGTGCATTCACAGAGCTTAGTATCATTCACTTCTCTCTGAACTTCTGTTATACTTTGTAATGAATGTTGTAGCAACCATTTCAAGTTATATATAAGAAATATATTCCTTGAATCTACGTGTTCATTTATTGCATCGTATTTATTGCTTCTCATATTCGAAAAGTTGTATTCACCCCCCCTCTACAACACATTTGGACCTAACAATTGGTATCAGAGCTGATGTTTAACATACAAAACATAGATCCTTGTGTTTGGTAGAAGAATCGTGAGTTTTCATTTTCTAGATCTACTTTTCATTTTCTCGAAAAGTGTGCTTTAATTCGTTGGTAGTGAAAACTCATCCGAAAAATTATTTAAATACTCCAGGTGTGATTATTTAGCTTGTGGGTATTTTAATTAATTTTTGTGAATTAATCTGGGTTCATTGATATTTGGTGTTCTTGAGTGTTCATCATCTGTTCTTATCAAAGAAGACAACCCAATAACTTTTTGATCTCCTTTTCAAACAGATAAATAGTAAAAGAATAAAAAGGTGTTTTTGGACGTTTGATTTGCATTATTCACGGCCGAAAGTGTAACAAGACATACTCAGTACCTAGCACGTGGGTTAGGTGGGTTAGGTGAGTAAAGCATCAAAGTCAAAAAGGTGTTAAAGAGATAATATTGTTTATTCAATATTAAAGTAATCTGCAGAAAATTTATTCTAAGGACAAAAGTTCTACATAGAATTTCAACTTGAGATTTTCTACATAGAATTTCGACTTGGACAATTTCTACTTGGTGAGGGACAAGATAGAAGTTGTCATGGAAGGATCTGCAGAGGTTAGAAGTAACAAGACACTCATACTCAAGATGGAGTATGACATCTTTAGAATACGAGAAGGAGAAGGCATAACGGAAGTCTATCTACGATTCAGTCAGTTGGTATTGGATTTGAATCTGAGAGGTGTAACTCTCCCCATGGTTGAGACCAATACGAGATATCTGAGGAACCAGCCAAAGAGCATTGAACATAGGGTCTACGCAATCAGAGAAACCAGAGATTTGCATAAAACTTCTCTGGAAGAATATTATGGAATATTAAAGACCTATGAGCTGGAAACGCTTCAAGATCAAGCATGGGAAAATGATTCAAAGGGAAAAGAAACTGCATCAGGATTAGTTGCTGATGAGGAAGAGTCTAAGAAGGCAATGGTTGCAGCAAAGCCTAAATCATCACTTGCACCACATCAAGTTGATAATGATGACGAGTGCACATCTAATAGTGATGATGACTACTACACCTAAGAAGAGACTGAATTGATAGCTAGATATGAGATTGAGATGGAAGATCGCCAGGAAGCACAACCAGGATTAAGAGCTAAGGCTATTAAACAACAAGGGAAGAAAGGCATAAAAGAGGTTAAGGCTGAACGGATAAAGAAAGCATGTTATCACTGCAAATCTACTGAACATCTTTCTTATGCATGTAAAGCTAACATAAATGTTCATGCTACACATGCCATGCCTACCACACATACAATGAATAATCTGCATCAGAATCATGCACAATGTGGTCAACCTAATTGTATGCCATGCACTTTTAACATCATGCAAACTTTTATGAATTTAATGAATGCATCTAGCCAGTCATGCTCAAATACTGCTGCTATTTCAAACATCAAAAAGAAGCATGTGAGAGCCAAGACTGTCAGTCCTCCTAAAGTTAGGAGTGACAAACCCTCTCCTAAGACTGACATATCTGTCAAGTCTGAGAAAGGAAAGGAGAGAGTCGAAAGCTCTAGTAATGTTACGAAAAGTGCATCTCATGTTGTTAAATCTGTTGATTCTCGATCTTATAGAAAAGCCGGGCCCAATCAAAGTTGGGTTCCGAAGAACGTCTAATCAATCTGTCATTGCAGGGCATTAAGCAGAATAGAAATAAAGTTATATGGGTGCTAGACAGTGGAGCATCGAGGCATATGACTGGAAACAAGTCCCTGCTTACAGAGTTGGTTATGAAAGCTGGCCCTTATGTTACCTTTGGAGATGATAGCATAGGTGTGACAAAGGGATATGGCAAACTGAAAACTGGCAATGTCATCATTGAAGATATTTCCTATGTTGAGGGATTAAAGCACAATTTGTTGAGTATCAGTCAATTCTGTGACAAAGGTTACAAAATTGTCTTCAACAAGAAAGGTGTATCAATCACTCACATCAAGGAAGGCTCACTAGCTTTGAGAGGAGTTCGAAAGGTAGATCTTTTTGTTGCAGACATGGATTCAGCAAATCAGAATGAAGTCACCTGTTTCTACAGCAAAGCTTCAGATGATGAAAGCTGGTTATGGCACAAAAAAATTATCTCACTTAAACTTCAAAACGATGAATGCTCTCGCGAGGCGAGAATTGGTGAGAGATCTACCTCAAATGGAGTTCGCTCCGAAAGGACTCTGTGAAGCTTGTGAAATGGGAAAGTCGAAGCGAGCATCGCATAAAAGCAAAGAAATTTCTAGTATTACTGAGCCTCTGCAACTTCTTCATATGGATTTGTTCGGCCCAGTGAATGTCCTATCTTTGTCTAGGAAAAGATATGCATTGGTAATCGTGGATGATTTTTCCAAGTATACATGGGTATTGTTCGCAATGACGAAAGACGAAGTACCTTTCCTAATCATTGATCACATCACTCACTCAAATTGAGAATGTTTCAACACTTACTGTGAAGACGATTAGATCAGATAATGGCACTGAATTCAAAAATGCAGTGCTGAATGACTTCTGTGTATCTAAGGGAATACGTCGTCAGTATTCAGCCCCGAGAACTCCACAGCAAAATGGAGTAGTTGAAAGGAAGAATAGAACGTTGGTTGAAGCAGCAAGAACTTTGTTGTGTGATTCGAAACTTCCTCTGTACTTCTGGGCAGAAGCAGTGAGTACCGTGTGTTACACTCAAAATCGATCCTTGATCATAAAAGATAAAGAAAAGACACCATGAGAGCTAATGAACGGCAGGAGACCAACAATCAAATACTTTCATGTCTTTGGAGCAAAATGCTATGTACTTATAGATGATGAAAATCTAGGCAAGTTTGCAGCAAAAGCTCGTGAAGGAATCTTTGTTGGTTATTCCACAGATGTGGTGGCAGCTTATAGGGTGTTCTTAGTGAATGATCGAAAAGTGACTGAAAGCTACAACGTCAGATTCGACGATACCAAACTCCCATCAATTTCAAGAGATTCTAGTGAACCTAAGTCCCTAAAATTTCAGAATCTGGACTTAGAAGAACTTGAAGATGAACCTGAGTTGGTTGTCCCATTAAATGTTTCAAGTGTACGTGAAGAACCTGAGTCTAGTGAACAAGCTAATTCTACAAGATCAGGAGAGACTTCTTCAGTACGAACCGACAACAACTCAGGGGGAGTAAATAGCAGCTCAAGGACTACTGTTCAAGGCTCGAGTCGAGTTGACTCTAGTTCTGTAGGAGCTGGCACTAACTCAGGGGGAGTTAGTGAAAATCATCAAAGTAGTCAGCACCACAACTCAGAAAGTCAAGCTGAATCATCAAGACAATTTCCAAGAGAACGGGTATGGAATAGAGACCATCCGTTTGAATTAATTATTGGTGATCCAGATGCTGGTGTGTCTACTAGAAGAACTGCAAGAGCTGACCTGGCTAATATTTGCTTATATTCTGGGTTCTTATCCAAGCTTGAACCTAAAGAAATAGAAGAAGCTCTTGGTGATGCTGATTGGGTGATTGCAATGCAAGAGGAACTCAATCAGTTTGAAAGGCAGAAAGTTTGGAAACTGGTACCCTGACCAAAGAACAAATCAGTAATTGGAGCTAGGTGGGTATTCAGAAATAAAATGGATGAAAACGGACTTATAACTCGAAACAAGGCTCGTTTGGTTGCAAAAGGTTATTCTCAGCGAGAAGGAATTGATTATGATGAGACCTATGCACCGGTTGCAAGACTTGAGGCAGTCAGGATGTTCTTGTCATTTGCAGCACATAAGAACTTCAAGGTTTTTCAGATGGATGTGAAAAGTGCCTTCTTGAACGGAGAGTTAGAAGAAGAGGTGTATCTGGAACAGCCGCCTGGCTTCATTGATCCAGAACTTGTAGATTTTGTGTATCTTCTCTTCAAATCTGTCTATGGCCTCAGGCAATCCCCAAGATGTTGGTATGAAACCCTATCTGTATTCTTAATTGAAAGTGGTTTTACGAGGGGAGTAATTGACAAAACATTGTTCTATAAAAATGTGAAGAATGATTTAATACTTGTTCAAGTCTATGTGGACGATATTATCTTTGGGTCATCTAATGAGCGCTTGTGCGAGAAATTTGCTAAGCTAATGCAAGAGAAATACGAGATGAGCATGATGGGAGAGCTGTCCTTCTTCCTTGGATTACAGATCAGTCAGAGAAAAGATGGTATCTTTATCTGTCAATCCAAGTACGTCAGAGATTTACTCAAAAAGTACAATCTTGAAGATGCATCAGCAGCTAAGACTCCCATGGCAACAGCCACGAAGCTTGATGAAGACAAATCAGGTAAACCAGTTGACATCACAAGCTATCGAGGTATGATTGGCTCACTCCTCTATTTAACTGCAAGTAGACCCGATATAATGTTCGCGACTTGTTTATGTGCAAGATTCCAAGCGGATCCTAGAGAATCACATCTCATAGCCATCAAAAGAATTTTTAGGTATCTCAAGGGCACACCAAATCTAGGGATTTGGTACCCAAGAGATACAGGTTTTAATCTAATTGGCTATACGGATTCAGACTATGCAGGTTGCAGGATTGATAGGAAAAGCACATCTGGTGCTTGTCAATTTCTTGTCAGAAGATTGGTGTCCTGGCAAAGTAAAAAGCAACATACAGTATCTACTTCTACTGCTGAAGCTGAGTACATTGCTGCTGGAAGCTGTGTAGCTCAAATACTGTGGATGAGGAACCAATTGAAGGATTATGGCATGGAGCACAAGAAAATTCCAATTATGTGTGACAACACAAGTGCTATTGCCATAACCAACAATCCTGTAGATCACTCAAGAACCAAGCACATTGACATCAGGTTTCACTTCATAAGAGAACATGTTGAGGAGGGGACTGTGGAACTACATTTTGTGCCCACAATGCAACAAATTGCAGATATATTCACCAAACCTCTTGATGAAGTAACATTCAATAGATTGGTTGGTGAATTGGGAATGCTTAACACAAGTTAGTAAAGCTTTCTATCTGTAAAATCCATGTTTATGTTTGTATATGCAAGCTACTTAATCATTATGTGCTTAGACTTTAAAATGCCTAATTAATGATTGTTATAGGTTGCATATAGTGTCATTTTACATGAATTCATTGTGTTTTAAGTGTCTTTTATAGCACAAATCTTTGAATTTATGCTTGTTAGATTGCATGATCATAGGGGGAGTTAAATTCATAATATTCTAAATTTTGCATGATTTTTAGATGAATTTACCTGTGTTTTTTCATGTAATTAGAGGCCTTAGAATTATCAAGGAATGTTTTAATTATGTCATATATTAAAATCCTTGAATTGATATTTATATTAATTTGGCTATATTAAGTGTTGAGTTTTTCAAAGAGAATTGTCAAATTATTCTAAGTATCTTCAAAATTTCGAGTTAGTCACTATCTCGAAACTCATCTTGAAATTCTACTTGAATTTCGATTTGAGCTTCCAGAGTGAAGTTTTGAAAATTCTAAGTCTGGGAAGAATTTCGAGTTAGTCTCTATCTCGAAATTCATCTCGAAATTCGACTTAGAGTTCGAATTCGAGTTACCAGAGTGCCTATTTCTATCTTCAAAATATTCGAGATAAGTTCTATCTCGAACTTTATCTCGAAGGTTGAGATAAGTTTCCATTTTTGGGGATATTTTGAAAAGAACTGAGAATAACTTCGAGTTTCTCTCTATCTCGAAACTCAACTCGAATTTCGACTTGATGTTCGAGATAGAGTTCTCAGTTGGATAAAGGGATTTTTCGAGTTAACTCCTAACTCGAAACTTATCTCGAATTTCGACTTGAAATTTTGAGATAGGTTTCCCTGGTGGTTTTGCTGCTTAATTGGTTCAAAAAGTGTTTGTTCGAGTTAACCTCTATCTCGAAATTCATCTCGAAGTTCGACTTGATAATTTTCGAGATAGAGTTCGACTTAAGAAGTTCGAGATAGAGTTCGACTTAAGTGTTCCCTGTATGGACTTAGTAATTTTCACTCCTTTTAACAGGGACATTTTTGTCATTTCACAATCATCTATATATACATCTCTAACTCGATGCATCATTCACTTTACCTAAATTCATTTTTACAGCAGCCTCTTCACAAAAAACAAGGCGATTTCACAATTTCTTACCATTAATCCGTGTTTTTGTGATTAAACTCATACATATCACGAATTACTGCCAATTTTTAGACTAGTATTATCTGTGTGTTATCATTAATCTTTGTGTCGGTGTTTTGTAACCATTCATATTCACGCGCATATACATACACACGAACATCAATTGTTTGTGTAACTGTTCAAAACACGATTTCCATATTCTCTATCTATATCCACACACGATTTCACTGGTATACACACACGAATATACATCTTCATTGAATATTCAGATTTAGTAATTGGCCACTGTTCATATCCCATAGTTTAATTTCTCAGATTGCTTTTGGTATTCTCGATAAATTGAAAGGGATAAAACTGTGAATTTGTTAATTACTTGTTTATATCCCGTAGTTTGATTTCTCGAAGTGATTCTTGGTATTCACAAAAGAAATTAAAAGGGCTATAACTTTAGTTTCTTTAATTAATTGTTTTTCGAAGATTAAAATTAAATTTCACATTTTTTTTTAAAGGAAAAACATTTAGTTAAAATGGCTCACCAATTTTCCCTTGCTAAAAACAATTTTTACAATATTTCTACGGAAATTGGTGATCAACTCCCGTGCTTTAAGTCTTGGATACGATTTCTCAATTTGTACTCCAAAGCTAGCGATGCTTTTACTGCTAAACCTACACTAGTACATGATGCTTTACAGCAATTATTGACTAGTGCGGTTTCTTTTGGGAGCAAAACAACCCCCTACGGTTTCAGGTTTACCTTAGCGGGTCAGGAATATGAGGTGACTGAAGAAATTGTGTTAGGTCGAATACACAAAAAGCAATCAAATACTGTATGAGTAACTTAACAAGAACACACTGTTTAACAATTAAAAACTGTTTGGAATTAACAATTCCTCTCTCAGTGATGTAAATATCACAGAGAGCTGCTTAGGTTACAATCAATGAATTTCTCAATGTTCGACTACCCTTCTAGGGTTAACCTAACTGTATTTATAGAACATACAGCTTCGTACAATCAGTAACTGATTCTCCTATAATCAAGCTATACAATTGATATCAATCACGATTGCTCCAGTCTTCCAAGTCAACTCAATCTCTTTGACAGCTTTCCAATCTTCAAAGATATTGCTTCCATACTTATCTTGCATCAACCTTTAAACACTATTGACTCTTCAGACAATATCGCTACAGAGTTTACCAACCTCTGTTGCGCTTCCAGTCAGTGTTTAACTAAACTCTGACTGCTTCCAGCTAAACTCTGTTTTGTCACTATAGCTTCCAAACACTGTTCTCATCAATCATTTCTAACAATCTCCCCCAACTTGTCCATTAGCAAAAATGTACAAGTTTACAGTAAATGATGATGTCAAAACAAATACAAAGTTTTACAGTGTTTAATATACAAACAGAGTTTAAGCTATTACTTAACAAACTTACAACTTTTGTCTACCTAACTTCCTCAAGATCTGGAGCTGTTCTGAGATAATCAATCAACAACCTTCTCTCAGCATGTTCAAGTTCAATCTCCATAGCTTCCTTGATTTCTTTCAAATCTGGATCATTCTCATCAGTTTGAAAAATAGCAGCTCTGAGATCATAGATCTTGTTTCTTCTCATCTCATTTCCCAACCTGATGTACTTCACTTCTTCAGACTTTACATTGAAATCCAGAACTGTAATTCCAAGATCTGTTTTCAGCTTTGTAGTTCCCTTCTCCATTTCAATCAGATTGCCATTCCAATCTCTGTACTTAGGAACATACTTTTCAGCAGACTTTGTTCCTGTAACAACTTTAGCATTCTGCATATACCTCCTTATAGAATTAACAATAAGCTGTGTTTGTCGATTTCTGACTCTGAAGATATGTAAGACATACTGAAGTTCCTCAAATAATTTTAGCTTGATTGCTTCTTCATTCACTCTATACACTGACCCATCTGCCATAAAGTATAACAAAAAGTGAATGTCTAAGCTTCTTTGACGAACTAGCTGAACTGACTCCAACTTGTCTAGATTTTCTTGATTAATACCAGAACCAAGAGATACAAGTGCAGAGGGATCTCTTGGACTGTTACTAAATCTCAAATCTCTTGTTGAACCTAATCCAGAAGTATTTCTCCCTGGTGGCTTTCCTGAACATGCAACATTATGTTGATAATCACCAGTCACTCCTGCTTCTTCTTGCACTGGAATCTTTGGCCTTGAAAAACCAGGTAAGGGTTTACTTTGTGGTTGTACAACTTGTGTGGCAACAGAGGTTGTAACAATCATTTTGCCTTTGTTCTCCTCATTTATTACCCCTTTTAACTTCAATTTAGCCTCAAGAGAAGACTTTCTGATCAACTTTTCTTTATCTTCTTCTTCAATGCCAGTTAATTTCTCTTTGATTTCAATGCCTTTAAGAACAGGCTTTGCAGTTTTAGCAACTTTCACATTCTTCTTTGCTTTTTCAGACTTTAGAACTTTCAAATGCTTTTCTTGTAAACTCTTCTCTTCAGCTTTAGCATCTTCTAAAGTAACTCCCTCTGCATTCTCTTCCATGAAAAGCTTAACAGCTAACTCCTCATCAGTCTTTGGCCTTGATATTAATTCCAAACTCTTGGTCTTTGAAGTACCTTGAGTTTCAGTGTTTATTCCAACAGACTGTGATTTAACAGATTTGCCAGATCTCAGAGTTTGCCTTTCAGAGTTTAAGACCTTACTCTTATCACTTGCCCCTCCATCTCCAGCATCATCCTTTTGAGTCAGAGTTTGAGAAACTTTGCATTTAGACTTAGCAACTCTCTCCCCCTTTTTGACATCATCAGGAATGAGTATGGATGTAATGAGCTCTAAAGAGTTAGCAATGGAATCCACCTTAGAAAACAAAGCAATTTGATTTTCTTCAACTTTTCCTAGCCTGGCAAATAGAGTGTCTTGAACTTTGGATAGCTGTGCAGCTTTTATTTTGGACTCTCTTTCCATCTTCATTTCTCTTGACTGAATCTCAGTCTTCAAGGAAGCAATTTCTTGTTTTGTATCAGAAAAATTTCCCTCCAGAGTTTTAACTTGTACCACTGTTGCTTTTAAGCATGATAAAATCTCTGGATTTGAAATTTGACTAGCAGTCTGCTTAACAAAATCAGCTGCTCTCCCTTTTGGAAAAATACAGTCTTGTTTATACCAATTGGCAGCAGATTTAGCAAGATACTCTTCTTCAATTGCATGAGATGGACAAGGCTGATCAAAAGATTTATGCTTATTATCAGTCTGTGCAGGTGCACTCACAAATGAATCAGAGTTTGCACTGCTGTCAAATTCATCTTCAGCACTTGCATCTTTAGCTTGAGCATCTTTTAAAGAACCACTGTGCTGAGCTGTGTCAGCCACAGTTTCTGTAACAACTTCTGCAACCTTTTCAATAGTCTCTTCATGTTGCACAGGCTCTGCAACAGAGTTTGCCTTTGTAGCTTCAACAGGCATAGATTCAGAATTCTCCTTAGTTGCCTGATCAACTTCATCACCTTTGTCTTGAATTGGAGAAGATACCAGCTCTGTGTGTGATGCTTCAGCTTCAGGAACTTTTACTGCAAGCTCATCAGCTACACCAGGAGCTTCAGTATGAACAATAGGTGAGATAGGATCAGAGAATGGTTCAAATGTGTCAAAAATATTATCCATTGGTGAAAAACCATCTCTGTTATCCTCTTCTACAGGCATTTTATCCTCTGTAGGTATTTCATCATTAACAATATCCTCTGCAGGCATTTCAACCTCTGCAGGTATTTCAACTTTGTCAACCACAATATCCTCTGCAGGCATTTCAACCTCTGCAGGTATTTCAACATTCACTGTAACCTCAACAGTAGGTGTTTGCTGTGAAACCACCTCTGGAGCTTCAACAATTTGCTCATCATCAGACTCTGAAAGAACTAATCTCCTTCTCTTGACTTGATGCACTACAGTCTCCTCTTCATCTTCACTGGAGCTCTCTTTAGGTGGTGAAAATGAAGGTCTGTTTGCCTTTTGTTTCATTCTTCTTGTATAAACAGCTCCAGGTTGTGTCTGTTTAGCCTTTGAGTGTTTAATGTTTTGGGCAGTATGTTTCTTTCTTTTTGGCTTGGTTTTGGCTGTTTCAGTAGGTGCTGGCTCAGAGTTTAAAGTTTCAGTGTCTAATGGTTCAGTGTTTAATGTTTCAGTGTTTAATGGTGGAGAGTTTATTGTTGGAGAGTTTATTGGTGAAGAGTTTAAGGTTTCTGGTTGTGGTTGATGAGATGTAGTAGGTACAGTGGTTGTGGGTGTTGTGGGTGTTGGTTCAGAGTTTATGGTGTCTATTGGTTCAGGCATTTGTTGTGGTGATTGAGGATCTTGTGGTTGGTTTACATAGTTCTGTAAGGCTAAAGGCATAAACATCTCAGGTATTTGCTGTTTAGTGACATCTTTGTTTGTCAAATCAGAAAACATTCTCTTAGCAACTTGAAAAGGCTGAATAACATCAGCTTCATCAATTGGAATGTTAGGCACACAGGCAGTAAATAGCAATTGACAAAAACGAGCAAAATAGACAGTAGTAGTCTCAGACAAACGCTCTCCCAAGTTCATTAGTACTAGTCTACCAAAATCAAAGTTACCTCCATATAGTAGAGCATGACCAATTTGGAGAGTATCCAGAGGAAGTGCATCCCAGTTTGTTGTCTTCTTTCCAAAAGCCCTTGTTATACAATCGAAAAAGAAACTCCATTCCTTTCTCAAACTTGGCCGTCTCAAAGACCCTATCTTATTCAAGTTTCCTGCACATCCAATTTGCTCCAACATTGTCCTCAAGCGATCATGACCAACAACACTGTAAGAAGTGTGTGTCTCAAAATCTAGAGCATCCCTAACAGTAGTTGGAGTAATAATATACTCTGATTCATCATGAGTGAAAGTGATTGTGGGAGTGCCAGACTCTTCTCCATCATCATATACAGAGTTTGTCCAGAAGGCGGCAATTTGTGAAGCAGATAGTGTTGGTGGTGCAGTTAAAGCCTTCCCTATTTCAGAATCTTTCAAGAAGTTTTGGAACAAATGAAACGCCTCTGGAGCATTTGCATTCTCCAGTGGTGCTGCATAGTTGCTAGGAAGAAAAACTAACCCTGCTGCATCAAACGCTTTAGTTGCCATTAGTAAGATATGATACGAAGAGATTTAGAGAAAAGATGTGTATGCACTGTAAGTGTTTATCAAAAGGTGAATGAGAGTATATGAGAAGTTTGAAAGTGAATGAGTATGCAAGTAACTGTGAGTGGGTGAATGTGAATCGATATGGAGTGAGAGACTAAAGACGATTAGAGTAAAATTAAAACTCAATCGTTTATTTAGTAAAAGCGCGCAACTGTTGTAGAGTAATGTGTGAGTGGGACACTATCATGGGACACGTGTCAAACAACCAATGGAGCACTTAATAATTACCGCTGTCATTCCTATAATCACGACACTTACACTAATTAACAGTTGTCAACTACCTCAATTACTTCAAAATAATCAAATCATCTAAATGAAACTGTACCTTAGAGTACTTAACACAACTCAACAGTGTTTATCACTTTTCCAATTTTATCACTAACAACCCTTTCAAAAATTGCACAGTTGTGAATATCAGTGTGTGTGAAGCAGAGTTTACTGAAATCAATTTTTAGAGCATCTAGTATTTCATAACATCCATAACAAAAATCAATAAACACTGAATGCACAAACTCTCATAGTAAACACTGATTGTTTGATGAATGCTAAACTCTGTAGGTACTGTAATACAGAAATCTGAAAACTTCTATTCCCTTTTATGTCCATGATTATCCAAGTAAGCACACAGTCTTTAAAGACAAAAATATCAAGAGATAGAAATCAGAGCATCATTCAGTGAATAACAGTCATGAATTTGATAACCTCACAAACTCTCAAAGCACACAAGTGTTTAGGTGAAGTGTTTACACTCACATTCAATCAGAAATAGCAGAATCTACCATATGCTTGAATGTCCACCAATTCTACACTACTTTGTATACATGTATGCACAAATCAAAAGGACTTTATTCAGGGTTGGAATGAGATAAGATCAAACAGATGAAAAAGATGTTTTATTCATAAGTGAATATCAAGCTGAACATTTCAATAGACCAAAGTGTTCAGTCACACTGTTAGTACATATTTGTACAAGATCAGTATATATGCCTTTTTCTCTCTTTTTTTATTTTAATTTTTTTATTTTTTTTTTTTATTTTTTATTTTTATTTTTTTTTATTTAGCATATATACTGAGTAGACTTTTCTTTTCTTGAAAAAATACTCATCTGCTTGAAAAAAAAAAAATAACTGCTCTTAATACTTCAGAGTATAAGAAAAATGAGCAGTTAATTAGGCTCAAAGGGGTTTACTAAGGAAGGAATTTATGAACAGTGTTTATACAGTGTTTGAAGAGAGTTCAAAAGAATTTTGAACAGTGTTTAAAGAAAAATGGTAAATCCTATTGCCTTTATCATTTTCATGCACACACATATCATGTAATCTCAAAATGGTTTAATACAAGTTCTAGAGAAACATACTTCCTGATGAATATCACACAACAATAAATACTGATTGATAGAAAATGTATCAATCACTGATTTGGCTAAAACTCTCACAGGGTGTATACATGAATCTGAACTCACCAAACTAATCAATGACACATCTCAAGTTTTATGGTTTTCACAAGTACAAACAAGGAATCATCATGAACCATACCTTTGGAAACAGAATGTCACTAATCAGAGTTTAGAGTTCATCAATAACCAAAATTATTTATGAGAGGCAATGCACACAATATTCATAGACTGAGAGTTTAGGACTGAATAAACTAAGAGATGCTATAAATATGAAACAGTATCATGCTGTGTTGATTTACTGCACAAAGTCTGATTAGATTACAGTGACTCAGAAAGAATCATGATTTATTTACTGAGAATCATGCTTCATACATTTTTCTTCATTGGTGTTTTCATTCAGACAATAATCAATTCTGAATTCACTGAGTGTATCTAACATGTTAACAGTGTTTAACAGACAGACATGCTTACAGAGTTTAACAAGTTTTAAACATAAGCATGCAGAACAGAGTTTAATACTAAGATTCACATAGCACTTAATAATTTGCAGAAACATGAGCAACATATTTTAGAAATAAGTTCTTGAGTCTAACCAACATTTCTAGTCAAAACTAGATACCATCCCTAGTTCATTGACCAGTCTTGTAAATGTAGCTTCACTCAATGGCTTGGTGAAGATATCTGCAAGTTGTTGTTCTGTAGACACAAAGTGAAGCTCAATGTTGCCTTCCTCTACATGCTCTCTGATGAAATGATACCTTATGCTGATGTGCTTTGTCATTGAATGTTGTACTGGATTACCTGTCATTGCAATAGCACTTTGATTATCACAGTAAATAGGTATCTTGGTATACCTTAATCCATAATCCAGCAGTTGATTCTTCATCCATAAAATCTGTGCACAGCAGCTACCAGCAGCAATATACTCTGCTTCAGCTGTAGATGTAGATATTGACTTCTGTTTCTTGCTGTACCAGGAAACAAGTCTGTCACCCAGAAATTGACAACTTCCACTGGTGCTTTTTCTGTCTATCTTACATCCAGCAAAGTCTGCATCAGAGTAACCAAGAAGTTTAAACTCTGATTCTCTTGGATACCACAGCCCCAAAGTTATAGTGCCCTTGAGGTACTTAAATATCCTCTTTACTGCTGTTAAATGTGGTTCTCTTGGATCTGCCTGGAACCTTGCACACAAACAAGTTGCATACATAATATCAGGTCTGCTAGCTGCCAAATAGAGTAAAGAACCAATCATTCCTCTGTAACTTGTCATATCTACTGATGACCCTGCATCTTTGTCCAATTTTGTTGCAGTTGCCATGGGTGTTGTTGCAGATGAACAATCAAGCATACCAAATTTCTTGAGAAGGTTTCTGGTATATTTTGCTTGATTTATAAAAATTCCATAATCTGTTTGCTTTACCTGTAAGCCTAGAAAATAACTAAGCTCTCCCATCATACTCATTTGATATCTTGACTGCATGAGTTTGGCAAACTTCTTACAGAGTTTATCATTAGTAGATCCAAAAATGATGTCATCTACATATATCTGTACTAAAAGCAAGTCACTACCAGTTTGGAAGTAAAACAGAGTTTTGTCAATAGTACCTCTGTGAAATCCACTTTCTAGTAGAAATTTGGCAAGGGTTTCATACCATGCCCTTGGTGCCTGCTTAAGTCCATAGAGTGCCTTGTCTAACCTGTAGACATAGTCTGGATATTTTGGATCTACAAACCCTGGTGGTTGTTCCACAAACACTTCTTCTTCAAGTTTTCCATTCAAAAATGCACTTTTTACATCCATCTGAAACACTTTGAATTTCATGTGAGAGGCATATGCTAGAAAAATTCTAATTGCCTCCAATCTAGCCACTGGAGCAAATGTTTCATCATAGTCTATTCCTTCCTGTTGTGAATAGCCTTTTGCAACCAGTCTTGCCTTGTTCCTTGTGATAACACCCTCACTGTCAGTTTTATTTCTGAAAACCCATTTAGTACCAACAATGGATCTGTTCTTGGGCCTTGGTACAAGTGTCCACACTTCATTTCTTTCAAATTCATTTAGCTCTTCTTGCATTGCTGTTATCCAGTCAGCATCTTTAAGAGCTTCTTCCACTTTCTTTGGCTCAGTTTGTGACAAGAATGCATGAAACAGACATTCATTTGTTGTTGCACTTCTTGTCCTTACTTTTGCATCTGGATCACCAATAATCAAATCAGGTGTGTGTGATTTAGTCCATTTTCTTGCAGAAGGCAGATTGCTTCTGTCATCATGTGATCCTCCCCCTTGATCCATGCTCTCCTGATTTTCTTGGTGTCTTTCTTCATTTTCAGATGCTCCCCCTGAATGTGACTTCTCAGTATTATCAACAGAGTTTGAATCAACAGAGTTTGAATCAACAGAGTTTGATTCAGAATTATCAACTGAGTCACTATCAGTGTTTGAATCATCACTTTGATGTGATTCTTCATGCTCCCCCTCAACTGGTTCTTCCCTTGTTTCTGATTGAAGAGTTTCTTCAGTATTTACCAGTAGAGGTTCAGAGTTTAGATGAACAGAGTTTGTCAAATCAGTCTGATCAGAGTTTACTTTTTCAGAGAATAAATCTTCATTTTCAAAGTGCAGTTGATCATGTTCATTTACATCTTCAAGTCCAGTTATTTTCTTATCATCAAATGACACATGAATTGATTCCATGATCACTCTAGTTCTCAGATTATAAACTCTGAATGCCTTTGTTGACAGTGGATAGCCAACAAAAATTCCTTCATCTGCCTTTAGGTCAAATTTGGTCAACTGTTCAGGATGAGTCTTCAACACAAAGCACTTGCATCCAAAAATATGAAAATATTTTAGATTTGGCTTTTTCTTCTTCACCATTTCATATGGTGTTTTACCATGCTTGTTGATCAGTGTTGCATTTTGAGTAAAACAAGCAGTTTGAACTGCTTCTGCCCAGAAATATGTTGGCAACTTTGCTTCATCTAGCATGGTTCTGGCAGCTTCTATCAAGGTTCTGTTCTTCCTCTCCACTACACCATTTTGTTGTGGAGTGCCAGGTGCAGAAAACTCTTGTTTTATCCCTTTACTCTTGCAAAATTCTTCCATTGATGAATTCCTGAACTCAGTTCCATTGTCACTTCTGATTATCTTCACTTGATTTTCTGACCCTTTTTCCAGTTGTAATATATGTTCTGTCAGTGTTAATGCAGTTTCATCCTTCTTTGCAAGAAAATATACCCATGTGTACCTGGTATATTCATCAGCAATGACTAGAGCATATTTCTTCTTTCCAAGAGACATCACATTTACTGGACCAAAAAGATCAACATGTAGTAGATGATAAGGATCAACAATTGAAGACTCAGATTTGCTTTTGAAGGAGGCTTTTCTCTGTTTAGCCTTTTGACAAGAATCACACAATCCTTCTACATTCAACAAGGACTTTGGTAAACCTCTCACAAGATCATTCTTTATTAGCTCATTGATATTGTTCAGATTCAAATGAGAGAGTTTCTTGTGCCAGTTCCAACTCTCTTCACTGGACATTCTTGTTGACAGACACACTGCTTTGCCATCAGTGTTTGTTGACAATTTAATTTCATATATGTTATTGTGTCTGTTTCCAACTAGAGCAACTTTCCCTGTAGATTTGCTGATCACTTGATAATATTCAGGCTGAAAATTTACATGATATCCTCTGTCACAGATTTGACTCACAGATAGCAGATCATGCTTGAGTCCTGGAACCAGAGCTACATTTGTGATGATGACATTTCCAAGATTAATATTGCCATATCCCAGTGTATGTCCTATGTTGCCATCTCCATAGGAAACTTCTGGGCCAGCCTTCTCCTCAAACTCTGATAGCAGGGCTTTATTTCCTGTCATGTGTCCTGAACATCCACTGTCCACGACTAGGGTACTAACCCTGTTGCCCTGCAATCACAAACAATCACTGATTATTAGTTTTAAGGATCCAGACTTGCTTGGATCCTTTGGCTTTCTTAATTCTGTTAGCTTTTGCAGCGGAATTTACATTAACAGAGTTTAAGCTAACTTTTTCAGAGTTTACATTTGCAGAGATTACTTTAACCCATTTCAAATTTGGCTTGGGTTCATAGTAATTATAGTAAATAGCATGATAATCTCTGCAAGTGTAAATAGAATGCCAAGTACTTCCACAGTGTTTGCATAAAGTCTGTGGTCTAGTTCTCACATAATCACTCTTTACTGCAGTTTTGGAGGGCAAAGAATTAATGTTCTTATTCTTACTGCAGAAACTAGCAAGATGATTAGTGCTACCACAATTAAAGCATGTTTTTCTAGGAGCTAATGAAGCAAGCATTGGCTTAATTCCTGAGGTTATGCCTACCTTTCCATTTCTGTTTTTCTTAGGCATTCTCTGTTTGTTGACAGACTTTATTTCCTTAAGCTTATGCTTGAGTTGTTTATCTGTCATTAAACCAATGTTAGCCTCTTTAACAAAAGTTTTAGCATATGACTCTTTAACAGCCTTTTTCTGTGCTTCAGTCTTAAGTCCACCTGTTCCCATGACATTACCTTCAGATGAACGATGTGGTCTAACTTTTACCTGATTTTCAAATCTAAGTTCATCTCCCTCAGAGTAACCTAGACCTACTGTGTCTGACTGAAACACTTCTTGAGTGTCTTTACCAGAGTGTGTCCAAGTTTTAATGATGTGTTTAGTATCCTCCAATTCTGATTCTAGTTGCTTATACTTTCCTAGCAACTCTTGTTCAATAAACACTGCATCATCTCTCTCTTTCTGAATTTTATTCATGTTCTCTAGCTGTTCCTCAACAAGTTTATTTCTCTCTTTAAGTTGAGAACACTCAGACTTTATCCTCTCATTTTCTAAAGTCTGATCCCTATAACTGATATGCAATGCTTTAAGATAAATTCTCAGTTCAGTTATATTATCAGTGTTATAAGCATAGGTAGTTGGGGGTACCTTGAGATCATCATTTTCAGTCTGAGTAGTAGCCATGAGAGCATAGTTGACTTCCTCATCTGAATCTGAAGTATCTGCCCAATCTCTGCCTTTGGTGTAGAGTGTCTTTTCAGTTTTACCCTTCTTGCACTCAGGAGCATAGTGACCCATCTCCTTACACTTGTAGCATTGAATTTCAGACTTATCTTTCTTACCAGATTTTAAGTCCTTTCCCTCAGATTTCTTGAAATTCTTCTTGTCAGACTTTGAGTAGTCCCTGGAGAATCTCTTCCCCTTCTTGAAGTTCTTGTATCCCATCTTCTTGAAGGTCTTTACCATCAATGCAGCCATTTGCATCATCTCCTCATCATCTTCAGAATCAGATGATTCATCTGTGTTTGAGTCAACATCAGTGTTTGATGACTCATTCTCTGAATGTATGACTAAGGCTTTCCCTTTTTCCTTTCTCCTTGATGCCTCCTTCTTTGATGGTTTCTCCTCAATCTTAAGAGCAACAGACTTTGACTTTCTACTAGATCTTTTGTTTCTCTGCTCCAATTCCAATTCATGAGTTTTGAGCAGCCCATAAATTTCATCAATTTCTGTTTCACCAAGTTCATAATTATCTCTTATAGTGGTTGTTTTCACATCCCACTTTTCAGGTAGAGAAAGAAGAAACTTGAGATTTGAGTCTTCTAAATCATACTCTTTGTTAACCAATGACAAATCATTGAGCAGTTTACAGAATCTGTCAAATGTTTCTGTCATGGTTTCATCAGACTTTGCCTCAAAGTGCTCATACTCCTGAGTGAGTATGTTTCTTCTGTTTTTCTTGATTGCAGGAGTTCCTTGACACCTAACCTCAAGTGCATCCCATATTTCCTTTGCTGTTGTGCAGTTAATCACTTTATTAGACATAACATTGTCTAATGCACTGTGAAGTAAATGTCTCACTTTTGCATCCTTTGCAATAGATGAAAGATCCTCAGCAGTTAGATCTTTCTTTTCCTTTGGAATGACCTTTGATTCCTCACCAGCAGCAGCAGCAGATAATTTTGTTGGTTTGTGAGGACCTTCATATATTCTATCAAGGTATTCTGGATCTGTAGCCTCCAGAAACATGGTCATTTTCACCTTCCAAATTGCATACTCTGATGGCCTAAGTATAGGAACCCTTATTGTCTCATACCTACTAACAGTAGTAGGGGCTTTCTCAGATGGTGGAGGTATCTCTGCCATTGATTACTATTGTGTTTGGATCTTTAACTGTAATAAAGTAACAGATTAAGCTCTGATACCACTTGTTAGGTCGAATACACAAAAAGCAATCAAATACTGTATGAGTAACTTAACAAGAACACACTGTTTAACAATTAAAAACTGTTTGGAATTAACAATTCCTCTCTCAGTGATGTAAATATCACAGAGAGCTGCTTAGGTTACAATCAATGAATTTCTCAATGTTCGACTACCCTTCTAGGGTTAACCTAACTGTATTTATAGAACATACAGCTTCGTACAATCAGTAACTGATTCTCCTATAATCAAGCTATACAATTGATATCAATCACGATTGCTCCAGTCTTCCAAGTCAACTCAATCTCTTTGACAGCTTTCCAATCTTCAAAGATATTGCTTCCATACTTATCTTGCATCAACCTTTAAACACTGTTGACTCTTTAGACAATATCGCTACAGAGTTTACCAACCTCTGTTGCGCTTCCAGTCAGTGTTTAACTAAACTCTGACTGCTTCCAGCTAAACTCTGTTTTGTCACTATAGCTTCCAAACACTGTTCTCATCAATCATTTCTAACAAATTGTCAACAGGGTTCTGGGATTCCCGATAAAAGATGCTTATGATCCAGAACCTACAGCTGCAGAACGCCTCAGATTCTTTGAAGAAATAGGATGTTATCCTCCGACTGGCCAGATCACTAGAAACATCCAAAAACAATACTTTCATGTGGAATGGAATTACTTTTTCGAGGCTATCACAAGATGTTTTCGAGCACGAGAAAGCGATTTCCATCAAATTCCCATTCCCATGCAAACCTTTGGAATTGCCCTAGCAAGAGAACTGGATATAAATTATGGACGCATAGTTCTCTCTGAGATAGTGGCTGTAATGGGATCTCCTGCAAGCAGAGACCTCAACACAACAGATGTTGTCTGCTGGTTTCCTCGGTTCCTACAAATGCTGATTAATGATTTAATACCGAAGGATACTCCTGCTATTAGACAGAGTTTTGCCAGAAGTCAAACATCTGCACCACTAGGGATGGGCACTAAGTCACTTTCAACAATTGCTAATCAGAATAAACATCGTGGAAAACCGATGTCAATTCCTGATACCTTACAAACGTGGCTTACATATGATGAGGGAGTTACCACTTTGGCGAAATCATCGCAAGTTTCATCATATGCTCAGAATCGGTCTGCTCATGCTGAGGCATTTGAAGAGATTCCCGATGAGCAAAGCAATGATGAACAAGGTAATGAATCAGGTAATCTCTCTCTGCATACTACTCATTCCTCTTCCTATGTATCTGATTCCGAGACCCAAGAGACTGCTAGCCCGCAGGATCTATCCCAGGGTGAGAGCTATATTTCTAATTCTCTGTCACCCCTGTCACCGGAATCCAAACAGCCAGCACATGTAGATGTAGGATATGATGAGGAGAGTGACCCCGAAGAGCAGCCTCTTACTCGAAAGAAAGCCAAATTTTCTCATGCTGCTACTTCTAAACCCCAGTCAAACCCTAGTGTGTCACACGCAACCACTCCACCTCACGAGAGTGGTTCTCCCCTTGAACAATCTACACATAGGGATTTTGGTGAGGATTATGTACCTTTTGAAGATACTGTTGCTTCAAAAGGACATGAAGCTTTAAGAACTTCAGCCGTACCTTCACCGGTACGTACTGATGCTGCAAAGAGGATCGGTTCTGATGTTGTACAAGAACACTTTGCAGCCTCTCAGCCTGAGATTCCAACTCAGGAACCAACAGAAATTGATCCCATAACTGCCAATTATATTACTTATCCAGTTTCTGCGGGTACTGCTTCATATTTTGGATCACTCATTGAAGACATACACGAGCGTGAGACAGGGAGTGTGTGTGAGAGGTTAGGGAGAGAGGGACCTTCATTTTTAAGGCCCGAAACCGAGCGCCAAATACTAACAGAACGAGTATTAGAGCGAGGTCACCTAAACCAAACACCGTCCCTTAACATTGAAAATCTTGATACACGTATGACTTCTATGGAAAATCAGATGAAGCAGTTCGGGCAGACGATGGGGCAGTTAGGGATTAACATTGGAAACAATCAAAGGGCTCTTGATGACTACGCAGCACAAATGGCAAGTCAAGCTATAGCGTTTAATGTTTTGACAAACAAGGTTAATGACTTGGGCCATGCTGGTGGTGTCTTGGGAAACACTCTGAATGAGAGAATGGGAGCAATGGAGACTACAATGGATACAATGGCTGTGGAGATCAGTAGAGTGATGTTCGCAATCAGAAGTTTTGTGCCCCCGGAGTGTTTTGAGCCGCAACAACCTCCCCCCAATGCTGGTGCAGGTGGTGCTAGTGGAGCGGGAGCCTATGGTTCTAGTTTTGGAGGTTCTTATGCAGCTGGTGGATCTGAAGATCAAGGTGGAGTTCAGGATAACTCACCTAAGGGGGAGAGTGGAAAGGAGACGAGACAGCAGGCAGTTCATATCGAAGAAATTGAAGAACATGCTGATCTTGTCAAGGAAATAGAAATTGAGCCGTCTATTGATGAAGAGGCTCTGAGGAGGAGAAAGGGTAAGGCAATAGCGGTTGAGCAAGATGAGCCATTCGTTGACCTGAGTCATCAGGAAACAGTACAGAAGGCACATGACTCAGATTCTGATATGGAAGACATACCTTTGGAACATGCTATAAAGAGATCTTTGAAGGATCAAGGTGGAGGTGCTGGGATGTCTTTCGGAATGCCTGAAGAAGTTACTGTTGATGAGGAAACCCTTAAGTCTCAACGGTTAGCCTTGGAACAAGCTGAGTTCTTTAAAATGAAGATGATGCAAGAACGTGCTGTGTTTCTAGAAAAGAAAGTGGAGCTACAAGGGAAGCAGTACGATCATGAGCTTGCAAGGCTAGCTGATCCTCAAGTTGATCTGGATAAAAGAAGGTTAGGGTAGAAGTGGGATGAAGCAAGGAAGATATTTATGGGACCCTGTGCAAAAGGAGTTCATAACAAGGAGGCAGATGATCTGTTCTACAATTTGAATTTGCAGAATCCAATGGCTGCGGACTACATAAGTGCATTGAAGAGATTAATTTCTAAAGTCAGGGTTGGATATAATGCAACGCTTAAGGAGTGGCAGGTTATATTGTCTTTGGTAGAAGGAGTCCCAATGTCTTTCCTATATGTGGATGACCAATTCATAACGAGAAGATCTGCGTCAGAGTTGTTCTTGCTAGCAACAAAAATTCAATACTCTCAATATGAGAAGCTAAGCATTCTGTATAGGGATCAGTTAATGCAGCTAGTAGAGGACAAGGGTCCAGAATTCTCAGCATATCCTAATGTTGTCCGGATGGTAGTTGACAAGAAATTGAAGAGGGTTAGCATGGAGGAAAAGGATTTAATGGAACTTTCAGTGGAATCTCTTAAAGCCGTCTGTAGACAAATGATGAGCAAGGGATTCGCTTCTGAGATTAAAGATAAATCAGTGAAGATCATTGAAAGAGTCATATTCATGAAGAGCAATGAGGTGTGGAAGTGTGATATCATTGCTCCAAACCCTCTCGATAACGTGAAAATTGAGCCGGAGCTGATAGAGAAGAAATGGAATATTCTTCAAGCAATGAAGAATGTAGATGAAGCTCTGACTCTTCCTTCTGGAGCACTGGAACAAGGAGAGATAAGGGAGACAGTTGGCGTTCCAGGAAGAGATAGTGTATACTGGATACACTCTTATGTTGATGATACAGCTGATGCCTTAGTATTCATAGATGCAGACCAGAATAAAACAATCTTGCATATGAGTAGAAATTGGCTGCTACAGACTCAAGATGCTGCATTTCTGGAGAGAGTATTATATGTGTTCAAGTGGGACGAAGTGGAAGTTAAGCATGTGGAAGAAAAGCAGAGACTCGTGAGTTACCTGTCTGAAGTAGTAGTGGAAAAGAAGCGAATGGAGAAAGATGCGGCTAGTATCCACAATACTAACCGTGTCAAGGGCTATCCCAAAATGATCTATTGTCAGTTTAAAGCTGATAAAGCTCATTGGAAACCTCAGCTTATAATGAAGAACTTTGAGGACATTCCAAAGATCAGGACTACTCAGGAGGTGGACAAACTCAGAAGGCTTTTCAAACATCCTTACCCAGAGCCCAAGAATCCTCTAGAAATGGAAGCAGTAAGTTTGTTGAATGCTAGGTGGACGCAGCTTCGTGATCCAGTATATAAGAAACAACAGCAGCAGAAGGAGAAGCGCAGAAGGCAGAAAGAAGAGAAAGACCAAGCTGCTGAAGCTAGGAAGAGGAAACGGAATTAGGGTTAAAGGTCAGAGTGGTGTGAACTTGAAGTTGGAAAAACTTCATGTCTTTCGGTTGCTTTAACTCACTTGAGGAAAATTCACCTTAGAGTGAATCCAATAAGGTGATATAAGTTTGACTAAAAGGTATGAAATAATCCAGGTGATAGGAATCATTCAAATGATCTTTAATTCAAAGTTCGAATTCTGTTCCTAGTTTAAGTTCTTTGTATTGTTTTCAAGTACTTTTCAATTGTATATTATTCAAGACTGTAATGTTAATTATCTTTTCTCATCTCATTGTTTAGTTGAGTTATCCTTCATTAATTTGAATGTCATTGTTAGACAATCAAATAGGGGGAGATTGAAAGGCAGAGTGTGTAAACTTGTAACACTATAACTAATGTAACTCAACTAAAGGAAAAGATACTTAACCAGAAGATAATCAAGAACAAGAAGCCACAAGAAATCAACACTAAATGAAGACAAGGTAGTTGATACAATTGAACATGTTAACTATGATCAAGCCAAGAAGAAATCATTGAGAGAAGTTCAAGTCAAAGTTGTTCGTGCCTCAGTGATTTGTGAAATCGAGAATCAAGATCATAACTATCAGTATCAACAAGACCAATTGATTTCAAGTGAACAAGAAGGAAAGCGAAAATTGGAAAGCCAAGTTACTAAGTGAATATGGTAATTTATTCGAGAAGCAGAAACACTATCAAGACTAGTCACTTATGAACCAGACCAGTGCATCAAGTGTCAGGACATTGATAGCAAGTTTATGTCAGTAATAAAGATCCATGTTCAAGAGCTTGCTGAAGAATAAAGAAGACATGAAGATATCACAAGTTCAAGATGTGCATTGAAGTTTCAAGTTGAAGACCAGAATATTTTCCAAGTACTAAATATTCTAGATGACCAAGTAGAATATTTCTAAGTAGAAGTTCTACTTAGAAATTCGAGATGGCTAAGTAGAAATTCTCAAGTAGAAGTTCTACTTAGAGTGCAGCTTCAACATGACACATGGCATCTTCTGATTGGCAGATTTCCAAGCTTTCAAGATAAGGCAAGATTTATGTGGACATCATTGGGCCACGTATATCTTAGTCTTTGAAGACTACAGGACATAGATTACATGTAGTATAAATAGAAGTACTTGTGTAATGTTTTATTTGGGGAAAAATAGAGAGCAATAGTTGAAGAAAACACAAGAAAAAGAGAGAGAGTGCATTCACAGAGCTTAGTATCATTCACTTCTCTCTGAACTTCTGTTATACTTTGTAATGAATGTTGTAGCAACCATTTCAAGTTATATATAAGAAATATATTCCTTGAATCTACGTGTTCATTTATTGCATCGTATTTATTGCTTCTCATATTCGAAAAGTTGTATTCACCCCCCCTCTACAACACATTTGGACCTAACAGAAGCTTATAGCCCACTTAAGGAGTGATATGCCTGTCCGGGCTCTATACCATTTTCTTCTTCTTCATGTGTCATATTGGACATCTTATGAAAGGAATCTAAGGAACTGAGTCCCTTCTTCTCATGTGCCAGTGGAGGCTCCACATAGGGGAGAGCTTATTGGGCTTCTCTTTAAGAACAAGTGTGCCAGTCTAGGATCCACACAAGTTACCAATTCCTCTCGTGCCAGTGGAGGCTCCATGGAGGGGTGAGACATATAGTCTCAGGTTCCTGTATGCCTATCTGGGCTCCATACAGGTTCCTCTAGGATGCCTTTCATCAGGGCTTTTGGTGCCTGTCAACATGGCTTATTAATCAAGTGCTCAAGAAATTTGAGGCTTTTAGCTAAATTATCTTGCTCAGGTAACTTAGGCTTTTAATCGACTTGCTCATGAAGCTGCCTGAGGCTTTATAATCAACTTGCTCAGGAAGGTGCCTGAGGCTTTAAAATCAACTTGCTCAGGAAGCTGCCTGAGGCTTTAAAATCAACTGTCTATAAGCTACAACTACTCAATCAATAACTACAGGATACCTTGGCTTAAGGTTCCTATTTTAGTTAAGCAAGTACTAAACAAGCACTTAAAAAGTTTCAAATTAGCGTATGAAATAATTATTCAATCATGCACATCAGCTATCTAAGTAGGTAAACTACCCCCTGTTCTTTTGGTTAATTATTGTTACATAAAAGAACTATCAGGAAGCTGTAATCATCTAACTGTAATCAAAGAAATCAATGTAGAGCTATGACTACTCAATACTAAAACTATCTTGCAAATATGGAGGTTCACATCAGGTACCCCCCGATTACATGCATAATCAAATCTGAAATAAAATAGTTCTGGGCAGCTACAACTAATAAGCTGCTTTTATTCTTGGGCTGAAAGAGCTTTACTTTTCCTAAGAAAAACATAGTAAAAGAGAATTATTGATAGTATCTCTTGGGATGTTCTGCATTCCAAGCTTTTGGAGTGAGATTCCCATCCATGTCCATCAAGTGGTAAGTTCCTTCCCAAATGGCTGACTTTATCTGGTGAGGTCCTTCCCAATTCGCACCGAAGGCTCCATATGCAGGAACCTTGGTGTTAGGCATGACTTTTCTCAAAACCAAATCTCCAACTTTAAAAGGTCTTTCTTTCACCTTGCTGTTGTAGTACCTTCGAACTCTTTGCTGATAAGCTGCTAACTTCATCTGAGAATCTGCTCTCAACTCTTCAATCATGTCTAAATAGAGTCTATGGTTGACCTCATTGTTCTCGGGGTTATAATGCTTTCTTCTTAAGGAACTTGTGCTAACTTCTACAGGTACCATAGCTTCACAACCATATGTGAGGGTAAAAGGAGATTCACCAGTTGTAGTTCTAGGTGTGGTGTTATATGACCACAAGACTCCAGGAAGCTCCTCTGGCCAACTTCCTTTCTTCTCTTCAAGCCTTGTCTTCAGCGTATGCTTGATAATCTTGTTTATAGCTTCACTCTGTCCACTACTTTGTGGATACTGTTGAGAAGGCTTTCTGGATTCCAAATTGTTCACATAATCCTTTGAGCTCTTTGCTATCAAACTGCTTTCCGTTATTAGAAATCAGCTTCTGGGGAATACCAAACCTGCAAACAATAGCTCAAAAAACAAACTCAATTAGTTTAAAAGCTGTGATTCTAGCAAGTGGTTCTGCTTCCACCCACTTTGTGAAATAATCAACTGCAACCACTACATATTTAACCCATCCCTTTCCTATAGGTAGTTCACCAATGAGGTCTATCCCCCATACAACAAATGGCCATGGGCTGATTATCTGCTTAATAGGTGCTATAGGCATGCTATCGAAATTTGCAAACTTCTGACAGTTATCACACTCATGAACAAACTTATGAGCATATGCTTTGAGGGTTGGCCAATAATATCCTTATCGAAGGACCTTCATGGCAAGAGAACCACCCCCGAGTGATTTCCAAACACTCCTTCATGTATCTCTTCAAGGATATATCTACACTATCCTCCAGCTACACATTTAAGAAAAGGCTGGTTAAATCCCCGTCTGTATAGAATTCCATCATAGATCACATACTTAGTAGCATGATACTTCTGCTTCCTAGCTTCATCTTGACCAGAAGGTACTTCCCCCTTGTCCAGGTAACTGTAGATAGGTGTCATCCATGAATCTTCAACATGAAATTCAATGTCCATAATTTCCTCTTTGAATACACTAGGTTGTTCTTGAATCTGGAGTGGAATCACACCCAATAGTGTTGATTCTCTTTGTGAACCCAGCTTAGCTAATCCATCTGCATTTGTATTCTTTCCTCGCGGTATCTGATCTAGCTTAACCTCTCTAAACTTTGCGAGCAACTCCTGTGAGTACCTCAAGTATAGGTCTATTCGTTGACCTCTCGCCTGGAATCCACCGTGAATCTACCAAACTACCATCATTGAGTCACTGAATACTCTGATATTCTCCACTTTCATCTCCAAGGCTAACTTGAATCCTGCAATAAGTGCTTCATACTCTGCATCATTATTAGTAGCCTTAAAAAGTAAAGTGAATCGAACTATGAAATTGATATCCTTCTAGGCTAACAAGTTCTATACCTGCACCAGCTTCACTGCTATTGACAGCTCTATCTACATAGAGTGTCCACCATAGTGAACAATTATCATCTTCCATTTGCTCTTTCAAAGGTTCCTTAAGTTCTTCCTGACCAGTAACCTCCACATGAGGTGGAAACTCAATCAAAAAATCTGCTAAAGCTTGAGCCTTAATCGTCGTCTTCGGCTTGTACTCTATATCAAACTGGCCCAGCTTTACAGCCCATTTTAACATTCTGCCTGAGGTTTCTGGCATGTGCATCACTTGTCTAAGCAGATATGAGGTCCTCACTTCAATCTTGTGAGCTTGTAAATAGGGTCGCAGCTTCCTGAATGCCAGAATCAAAGCATAAACCAATTTCTCCATTCCTATGTATCGTGTTTCTACATCAAGCAATCTTTTACTGACATAGTAGATTGGGCTTTGCTGTCCATCTTCTTCTCGAACTAAGACTGTGCTTATAGAATACTCAGATACAACTAGGTAAAGAATCAATGTCTCTCCATCAATTGGTTTAGCTAGCAATGGGAGGCTTCCTAGGTGTTCTTTTAGCTTTGCAAAGGCTATCTCACACTCTTCTGTCCATTCAAACTTACTTCCTTTCTTAATGGTTTTAAAGAACTCTTGACACTTATCTGTAGATCTCGAGATGAACCTGTTCAAAGCTGTAACTCTTCCAGTGAGAGACTGCACCTCTCTCACAGTTCTAGGGGATTTAATCTCAACCAATGCCTTAATCTTGGTTGGATTAGCCTTTATATCTCTGTGGTTCACCATGAACCCTAGAAACTTTCCTGATTCTACCCAGAACACACATTTTTTATGGTTTAGCTTCATTTTGTACTTTCACAAAATTCCAAACATTTCTTTCAGATGTTTCACATGATCAGTAGCTTCTTTTGACTTGACTAACATATCATCCACATATACCTCCACGGTATCACCAATTTGATCTTTAAACATCATGTTCACTAACCTTTGGTATGTTGCTCCAACATTAATCAATCCAAATGGCATATAAATATAGCAATAAAGACCTCTATCTATAATAAACGAAGTATGTTCCTGATCAGGTTCATATATAGGGATTTGATTGTAACCTGAATATGCATCCATGAAGCTAAGCAGAGCGTGACTAGCTGTTGCATCTACTAGCTGATCAATTCGTGGCAATAGGAAGCTGTCCTTAGGGCATGCCTTGTTGAGATCCGTGAAGTCTACACAGGTTCTCCATTTTCCATTAGGTTTCTTCACCAAGACTGGGTTTGCTAACCAAACTGGATATAAAGATTCTCTAACCAAACCTGCTCCCAGCAATCTATCAACCTCTTCCTTCAAAGCTTGTGCTCTTTCTCCACTAACTGGTCTCTATTTCTATCTTATCCCTTTCTTCTCTAAATCAATATTCAATTTGTGGCACATGACCTTTGGATCTATCCCTTTCATGTCTGCGTGGCACCATGCAAAAACATCTAGATTCTGACTTAAAAAGGAGATAAGAGATTTCTTTAAAGCTGGCTCAAGTTGAGTTCCAATCTTCAAAACTTTCGTAGCATCTTTGTCACTTATCTTTACATCCAATGTTTCCCCAGCTGGTCCAGCCTTAATCATTGTCTCTGGAATTCGAGGGTCTAAATCTATATCCATCTCACTTACTGACTCTTCTTGTCTCCCCACGACAGGTGGCGCATACTCCTCATGCATGATATTCCTTCTTTTAGCTGATGGTTGTTATCTTCACTGCTTCCACTGTGTTTCACTTTTTGATTTTCTTCATTCTCCAATTCATCTGCCATACACACATCTCCATCTTTATCTGTTGGGGGTGCACATTCCAGCAACAAATAAGGGGTATATGGTCCCTGAAAAAATGGAATCTCAGCATGAGGTTCCTCTTCTATGACTTTTTCAATCCTTACTGCTCTGCAGGAAGCTGACACGAATCCTTCCAGTGGCTGGCTATGAAAATTGACTTTTATATCACCTGGGTTCTTTCCTGGAAAATCGTCAGGAATCTCATCCATTGGCACTAGAAGCTTAGCAGGTTTAGCAGCATGTTGTAAAGCTTTAGTGTAACATTCTCTGGACTCATACTGGCATCTCCGAACTATACCAATGCCATTTGGGGTTGGAAACTTCATAGTCAGATGATAAATTGAAGTAACCACCCTCATCGCCTTTAAGATTTGTCTTCCAAGGATAGCATTGTAGTTCATATTATCCTTAATAACAATGAATTCTGCTAGTTGTGTGATGCAACGAGGCTTATCACCTAAAATAACTGGTAAACGAATCTTACCTTTGATAGGAACCTGATTATTTGTGAAGCCATACAAGGTGTCCTTCGTTGGAGTCAAATCTCTATCCAGAAAATCCATCTTCTTGAAAGCTGAGTAGGATAACAGGTTCACAGAGCTTCCATTATCTACTAACACTCTATGAACTTCATAAGACCCAATTCCAGTCTCTATCACCAAAGCATCAGTATGTGGGTGGTGTACCCAAGAAGCATCTTCTTCTGTGAAAGTAATATCTGCATCTTCTCCTACAAACAGCTTTGGAGACCTCTGTGATAGGTTATAGACATTCGTCAAGGGACGCTCCATAGCTTCACGTGTATATCTTTCCATGGCATTTCTACTATTTCCTCCAATGTGTGGTCCTCCTATAATGGTGCATATACGCCCAACTTTAGGTGGTTCTTCCATCAAAATAGGTTCTGGTACCTTCTGAGTTTTCTCTTATCTGTATTTCTTTCCTTCTTGAGCTACCCACTCGATTAACTGAACTTGCCTGATTAGAGTTTCAATTACATCTCTCAGATGGAGACAGTCTATAATATTACACCCATTAGCATCATGAAAATCACAATATGGGCATTTATTCTTATTCCCTGGAGGACCAGCTCTATATGGCTTCTTAAACCATGGAGACTTCTCGTTTACTACATATATGTGATCTATTGGAGCTGCTAGAGGTGTGAAAGATTCATAGTTGGGCCTCTCTCATCGATTGTAGAAGACTGGTGGAGGATCTTGATTCACAGCAGGTCTCGCAGGATTTATAGCTTCAGCTTCCTGCTTCACCTGAGATGTGCGGCTAACCACCTTTCTATTGTCACGGTTGTTAGGGCTTCTAGGCCTTGTCCTATTATTTACTAACCATCCACCTTGCTTCTTAAACTATAGATCCTTCTTCAAATTAGCTAGAGATTCCTCCATGAGTTGAAAAGATTCTGCCTGAGAATAAAAATCTGCTAATGTTTCAGGTTCCTTTCCTTGCAACTCTTTCTAGAAATCTGAACCCCTCCTGACTCTTGCAATCAGGAAATTCTTCAAAGTTTCTTCAGATGCCTTCGTAACTTTGGGAACCTCCGCATTGAATCTCTTGAAATATTCTGTCAGGGTCTCATTAGGTCTCTGCTTGATATTGGCAAAGGTATTGGTAGATGGTGCAAACGCCACAGATGCCCTGAACTGGGTGACGAAAAGCTTTCCCATGCTTTCCCAGGAATTGATAGAATCAGCAGGTAACCTCTTGAACCATTGGTGGACTCCACCCTACAAGGTTGCTGCCAATAACCTGCATCTAGTAACTTCCTTAACCTGGTATACATCCATCTCTATGTCGAAATGACTCAAGTATTCGATGGGATCAGTGGTTCCACCAAACTTTAGCTCATTTGATGGTCTATAGGATCTAGGTAACGATGACTTTATAACCTTCTTGGTAAAGGGAGAAGAGGCTATAGGTTTAGCTGCAAGATATCTCTTATCTTTAAGTTTAGCCAGTATCTTCTTGATGTCTTCAGCGGTTACCTCTCCTATAGCTTCTGCTTTTGTATTTTTACTGGTACCCTCATCTTCCAGTGATTCTACAGTACTAGATTCATCAATCGTTTCCTCTGAGCCTGTATCATCATCCTCAATTATCTCAATAGATGGTTCCTTATCCTTTTTGACTATTTTCTTTCCCTTGGACTCTGCATGAACCTGGGACTGACCCTTTTTGGTAGGAGTTTGATTCTTCTCAGGATTCTCTTGTTCTTCATCATCACCATCCTGTTTTGGTTCTTCCTCATCCTCCTCAGCTTTATCTTAGGGTCCAGGTCCCTTCTCCTCAAAGTTCAATTGTTTAGGGGTAACCTTCGAATTTTTACCCTTCTTCGACTTCTTTTTCTTCCTGCTTGATGCATGTTCCAGTGTTGACAAGTACATCCTACAGTAACAACTTCAAGTACATGAGTTAATGGCTTCAAGTACATCCATTGGGGTGATCTTCTTGGTCTGGTGAATATGTCCATCATCATTCGGTGTCTTCTCAATAGAACTTGTTGCTTCCCTATTTGACTTTCCTGCCATCTTTCCACTCTTAAGATGATAACTCCCCTCCTTCTAGCGCTAATGTTGATGAGTGGATTTTGTAACAACTTTTGAGAGGTTTACGGTGAGTTGTAAAGGCTAACGATCAACTGTTCTATGAAAGATTTGTGTTGTGTTTGTGGGGGTGAGCTGAGCTTGAGAGTGTCTCCGATAATCTCAGGTTCCTTTAGTGAGAATTAGAGAGCTAAAATCCGTCCCCTCTCAAGGTGCATACGTATCCTTTATATAGGAATCAAGCTCACGTACTTCTAATTCTAAGCTAATTCTTCTTGACAGCTGTATGAGGAAGTCCTGTAGAGCTTAACACGAACTGGTTGGCTAAGTAGAGTAGAACTCGTATTCGTACCCTACTATGAATCTGTCATCTATTAGAGGTAATCTAGGATCAGCTGCGTCCTAGAAGTAAACTCCAATAATAAATCTATATCTTTCTAGATAGCTTCTAGATCTTTCTGTTGTCTAATCTTAGGAACCTGGTGCTCAGGAACCTATATCTCAGGAGCCTGTTTCTCAGGAACCTCCTTATTTCAGAACCTGTTTCTTAGGAACCTCTCTACAGGAATATGTACCTGCACAAATAACAAACATATTAGTCTGAGAAGCCTCTCTGTGGTTCCCATGCATTCCTTATTGCCTCTTCGTCTGATGCTAAGCTAATTCGAACTCTTCTTCCGGGAGGAACCTGGTCCATTTATAATCTGATCAGCTTCCGGTTAACCAGGAACATGATACTTGTCAAATCTTGATCATCTCTCTTTCTGATGCTCATTTCTTCATGACTAGTCTTCATGGCTTGCACTGGATCTGTCTTCTAGCTAGTGTGGACTGGGCCCTATAGCTTAATGGGCCTAAATTCGGCCCATGGTAATTTTGGACAAAACATATATTATTAAATAAAATAGACCGTACAGTTTTTAAAAATAAGAGAAATTTTAGTTAGAAAAAATATAGAAGAAAATGTGTTTTACCTGAAGAAGAAAATCAATTAATTATTGAAAAAATAAAATAGGTAACATGCTTTACATAATAAAGAAAATTGATTAGTTATTATAATTTACTTTTTCTATCTTTCAATAATTTGGTTTTAAGATAGTAGTATAGATTGATATAAGTAAGGGTATTTATGTAAAAATATATTAATATATAAGTAAGGGTAATTAAGTAAAAATACGAAATACCAAAAAATAAGTACCAAAACTTTTAATATTTTGGTTATTATAATAAAGCATAGATAGGAAATTGTTGAGTATTGAATACAGTAAAAGAATACAGAGGGGGGGTGAATGGATTCTTGAACTTTTCTTGTTCTTGAGTCTATGTAGCAAGATAGGTGTTTGTGTGTGCAAGGATATGAGTGCGGATAAAAACAACACAAGACACGATATCAATTTAGTCTAATATTGTATTAGATAAAGGTTGCTACAATCTGTGAATACAAATGATAGTATTCTCAGCTTTGTTTTTCTCAGAGAGATATGACTTACAATGTATGAAAAACTTGACTCCTCAAAAGTTAACAACTAAGGAAGTGAGGTTGTATCCTTATAGAACATGGATACAACCTACTTACTGCAAATAAGGTAGCTAAACAAATTACTTTCTAGCTTGTCTATACTTTTTGAGTAAGTGTCCAAACGGTTACAGATTTGACTTTGCAAAGCCTGTTCAGATCCACTTCTTTAGCTCTTTTGTCTCTTCTATATCTCTCCAAGCTTCCTTGTAGGCTTTCCAGAGCACTTTACAGGTTGTGGTCCATAAAGTGCATTGGCTTGTTGCAGGCTTCTGACTTGTACAATTTCTTCAGTATTTTGTCTCTAAGAATGTATTCGAGAAGTGACAAAGTAATTGATTCGAGAACTAGGATTGACTTGATCGATAACTATGAGTTCTCGAATACTGTTATATGACATATCGAATCACTTCTCGAATAGCTCTTTTCTCTGGGAATCCTTGAGTTGTCGAATAGAGCATTTTGACATGTCGAATCCCTGAGATATCGAATAGCTTTCTCAGTCCTTGAGATATCGAATGGAACTTTGACTTGTTGACTCTTTGAGAACTCGAATACCACTTTGACTTGTTGACTTCTTGAGTTCTCGAATACAGCAGTAGACATATCGAATCTCTGAAATATCGAATGAGATATCGAACAGTGTATTCAGAGATATCGAATAGTGTCTTGAGATATCGAATCTCTGACTTCTCGAATGCTAGAGTTCTCGAATAGACAAAAGTACTTCTCGAATTGGTACTTAGACAAATTCTTCATTTCTTCAAATCCCAACTGTGATTTATTTGACAGTCTTCATCTTCTTGCTTGAGGCATGAACCTTGGAACTTCTTTCAAGCATTATTCTTGACTATATAAGTACAGTTACACAACTAGAATTTTATGCCTATTACAAGTACAAAGCAAGTAAAAACTCTACAACTAGAGGTTCCCTCAGTTAAGAGGTCATGTAAGTAATGCAAAGCATTACAAACAATTAGGCTTGTTATTAGAGTTAAACAGACATGTCTCTGTGACTAACAATCTCCCCCAAATTGTGAGTAAGACCCTTAGTCACAATTTCATGTCTGATAACAAGCCTAACATACATAAAGATAAAACTTTAAAAAGTACAGGTATGAAATTTGATTGAGAGCATGAGTTGAATTACAAGTTGAGTATTCTTACAATATGATGAAATACTAGCCATTCCCCTTTGATTCCATTTTCATTGTTTTGGCTTGTAGATCATCATATGCTTTCTGTTTTCTTTCTTGCTCCCTCCTTGCATTCTCATACATAGCTCTTATGATTTCTGCCATAGCATCTAATTCTTCAAGCAGGATAGAGTTTTTGAAATCTTCAAGTACTGGTTTTAGTATATTGGCAGGATAATGATTAAGTAGATTCATTCTGATATTGACATTGTCTCCATTTCTTCTCCTATACTTCACCACATAGGTATCAAACTGAACTCTACACAATCCCTTATGTAATAACCCTAACTTTAGCAAAGCTACAGTAATCACATGAATTTCGAGGATTTAGGGAAATGGTATATAAGTACTCTATAATGGAAACAGAAAATGAATAAACAGAAACCATATTAGTATTGTACATTGAAATTAAGTGACTCGAAATGACGATAGATTTCAGAAATTCATGAATATGGATTTTGAAGATTTTGATTTCGAATAAGCATCTATTGGATATTAAGGAGCATGGAAATATTAAAGGAATCATATATTGAGGAATTAGAAGATTTAGGTTAAACCAAGGGATTAATAAGTTAAGAGAATACCAAGGGAAATTGGATTTGTAAATGATTTCGAAAACCACTGAGATAATGAGGTATACTCGAAACGAACCACAATTAGACGAGTATGGAAACCAAGCAACCAATATTAGTAATATAACAAGGATACATACCACATTTTTACTTACCAAGATCATTATCATTATACTTAGAAAATCAAAATGGGATTTATTGGATCATCAAGTGACATCACCATCCACTAACTTGTTTTAAGGGGCAAATTAGTCATTTAGCATGGTTTCATACACTAAATATCTTCCAATCTTCCACCATACTCTAGAATTAATAAGTGATTAGCTAGATAAGATCAAAACCAAGAGCAAAACTCTCTCCCCCACCTCATTTCATCAATTCGGCCAAACAGTAACAGCCTACTTAGAACAGGCATATCTCCTTCGTTTCTCAGCCAAATTTTGCGTTCTATAGCTTTTTGGAAAGCCCATGAGATAATCTACAACTCTTATTTCACACGGTTTGTCCAGAAAAGCAAGGTAAGAGCCTCGTTTTTCATGTTCTTTCAGCTGGGTTTTAGAACTCCGAAAATCTCTAAGTATGTTCTTGATGTTTCTTGTTAGTTTAAGGTGTTATAAGGTTATATCAAGGCTTCTCAAGGACTACAAGCCTTTGTTAAGTGTTGTTAAAGCTTCAAGGAAGGTATAAACCCTAACCCCTTTTTATTATGTGAGTTTTAGTGATGTTAATGGATGATGTGTGGTTAAAAGTGATTATTGTGATGTTAGCTAGCATAAATTTTGATTGATTGTTGGGTGATGGTATTGAGGCCTCACCACTGATTATATGGATTATGAGGATGTAATATTGATGTGTATGGAGTGGTGGATGATTATATGGCTTGGTTGTGATGGAATGGTTTTTGGAATGTCCGAATTATAGCCGTCATAATGTCCGATTTTCGTTAGACCAAGAAACTGCCCTGTTTTGGACCCTGTACCCGTACGGTAGGTTACTGTCCAGACTCCCAAGTGCCCATGAGATGATAGAGCTTGGTTCATAGATCGTTTTGATATAAGGTGCGTTAAAATCTGATGAACGGTTTAGGAGAAAAGTCAGTTTTAGTGAAAGACGTTCGAGAACCGAGAAACAGTAATTGTGTTAACTTTGAAGCTGTAATTACCCTACTTAGACATTTTTAAAAATTATGAAACTTTGGGATATTGTATTAAGGTAGTCAAAGAGTTGTTACCAGTTGACCTTGTGGTAAAATTCGAATTCCATATTTTCTGAGAATTTTTACAGTTAAGTGTAGTCGTTAGGGGAAATGGTGAAAACCCCATAAACTTCGATTTAGTTTATAAATGGTTAAGTTCTTGAACCTTTGGGGTAATAGTGATATGTTAAACATATATTAAAGTGTCAAGGGTAATGTTATACAAGAGTGTAGTGAGTAAGAGATGTAGTATTCTAGCGACGGACCTTTTGTGTTTATAGAAACTCCGGAGGAGACACGAGCGACACCGTCAGGATACCGAAACCGAGGCAAGATCTTTTCTATCCCTACTTGGAAATTATTATCTTCAAAGAAACTTGATTTCATGGAATATATATATATGTGATGCTATTGTTACTATATCGTTAAAAATTTGTTTTCCTTGATTATTGATATTCAAAGGAGAGGTATATGAGTATAATATGAATATGGATATGGATATGAGTATGAGATGGATATGGATATACATAGGGATGATTGTGCATGAAGTGAACATGCCTTATGATTAAGAGTTATATATGAAGGAATGGTATCAGTTGTTATCTAGAGTTACATATAAAGGAATGGTATCAGTTATTATCTAGGGTTATATGATTTATAATATTATGTTAAAAATATTATCTCTAAATGTTGTGACAGATATTACTGAGTATTATTTAATACTTCTAAAATAAATAGAATAATTTATGTATACAAGAACATATTTGATTTTATTGAATATAGAAGAGATGTCTGAGTTATAATCAAAGTATTATGACATAAATATTTTAAAAGTGATGATAAATGAAAATGGAAATGATATATGTGAATGGAAATGCGAATGGAAACGGAAAAGTGGAAAAATGTGAAATGGTATTTGATAATGGTAAAATGATTTGAAAAAGGGGGATTGCAACAGTAAGCGTAAGAGGTTGCGTGGGAGTGGCACAGTCCAGCATTCAATATTTTCTTACGGCACGAAGATGCCAAGGGAGGATGTAGCAGGTAGCCTTCCTCCAGGGTTGATTACCAGGTAGGGATCATCCCTTCTACTAGTAGTAAACAGAGAGCGGATACGGTCAGGCAACTGATCATCGTCCTACGTATCTGGCGCCAGCAGATATCCCCAAAACTTGAAAGAAAGAATTGAAAATGGTTTTCAGATTTCTATAACTGAAAACAGAAAAGTGATATGAAATGGTGGAATTATTGTTACAAACGAAGAGAAACTGATTTTATATTGATTTATATAATTGTTGCATAAGAAGGAAATGAGAAGCTTATAGCGAGAGATTTGTTCAAGTTTTTATATTATCTTGAAAGATTACACTGAAATGGTATATTGATGGTTATAGCATTCAAGAAGAGGAACTGATATTATATGATGTTAGAAGCGAGACTGATGGAATGATACTATATATTTCTTACGTACAAGGATAATTGGAAAGTGTATATACATGTTGAATGAAAATAAAATTCTTCCATAATAACTGAAGTTTGCTTTTGTCTATTATATATATATATAATGGTTTATTTTCCTTTGATGTTAGTAGATAGAAATTATCTTGCTGAGCTACTATAGCTCACTCTTGCTACTTATTTATATAACAGCTAGGTATGCCGATACTACGCAGAACGCCCCGCAAGAGGGTAGGGGGAAGGCGACCCTCTGAGAGCGCTAGCATCGATTCCTGAGGTAGCGTAGAGGCAAACGGGTCCTGGTAGCTCTATGTATAATTAAGTGTGTAAACATGTAAGAAACTTTTGGTTGTTGAAATGCTTCATGTCGAAGTATTATTCAGCAATGTATTTAAGGATGATTCTGGGTTTGTAATAACTGTTAAATTCTAAACCTTATTATGGTGAATGTTGTTCTCTGAGCATATGACTGGTGTGTGTGTGTGTTTATTATTGCGGGGTCAACTGCATAAGTATTAATTGTTATAAAAAAAAAGACCCAAGAGATATTGATATTGAATGGAAATTGGTCTGTGATGGCCCAGATTTATGACCCCGGATTTGGGGCTGTCACAGTTTGGTATCAGAGCTTAGAGTCATATTGCTCAGGAACAAGAGTGATAGTAATATATACATATATAGGTATATAGGTAATGATATAAAGTATGAACTCACATCGAGTTCAAGGGGGGTTTATCGAACGAAGCGTTTATTCTAAGTAGTGATGATTATAATTTTATAGATTATTGGTAATAAAGGTTATTATGCCAAAAGTGTTAAGTTTATGTAGCATACGAGATCGATATGAGAAAGGGAATACTTGATGTATCGGGAAGTGTACGTTAGATAACCTCGTGAGTAATTCCAGGGTGATCTATCATCTCCTATTCAAAAGGGGCCTGTATCTTTTAAAACTTTCTGGTACCTTTGGAATGTATTTCAAAATTTTATTCAATCTATCTTAGTCAAAATATTTCTCTAAGATTATTTTCGAAAGGTGGTATATATCATCATGATTTAAATTTTCCTTTATATTTCTTACTCCAACAAAAAGGAACAGCCCTATATGTATACACAAGGACGATCTGTCTATGTGATAAAAAGTCGGAGGGGATGCCCTCACTTGTGTGACGTACGGGTTCTTCCATCAGATTGATTTCCCAAATATCCTTTTGTTTCAAATAAAAGTTATTTAAAACTCTTAATCTTATAAATTGTTTTGGGACACCTGCTTGTTTCTGGGTTCGTTTCAATTCAAAGTTTCTTGAATTCTATCAATTGTTTCGAATATAGAAGATTTCCTTAATGGATGGAAAAATGGAAGCAAAGTTTAGAGTATACGTGATTATACGAGGAAACTCGAGATTTCCAGGGAAATTTCAATAAGAGATAATTAGAGTTAGAAGCGTTCCGATATAAAAGAGGAAGGAAGTTCGTGAAAAGAAATGGGTATATTTGATGATTAGTAAGATAAAATAATATGAGGAATTTTAAGGTATAATTGAGAGTTACTATTGAGAGTAAGGTGTATTTTGAGGAAAAAGTCAGAATAAGGTTAAACAAAGGAAGTGGGGATAATTAATGAAGTTTGTGTATTCTGTCTAAATTCTATCGTACTTTGATATTAAATGTTGAGATTCAAGGATATTGATGTATATAAGGTGATTGACTTAAATGAAAAGGTTATTGTGCTAAAGGTGACACGCTTATTTGCTAAAGCTGAGTTGAGAATATTATGGTATATAAATGAGTTAACTAGTGATATAATTGTGTATATGAGAATGATGTATATGGGAATGATGTATATTGTACCCTAAATCTGGGCAATTAATGAAGAATATTGTTATATACAGAATCATGCCGCCTAAGCGTAATAATAGAACGAATGCAAGGGAAAATGAGAGAGAGGAAGGAAGTCATAATAGGCAGAATGAAAATGCTCATAATGAACAAAATCATGAGGAAGAGGAAGATGAATCAACTGAGCAACAAGGAAATCAGGGTGGTAACCCCTTTAACCAATTTATGGAACTATTGAGGCAGAATTTAGTTAATCCACAGGATCCTCAACAACCACCTGTTCTTCCTAATCAGGCAGCTAACTCCTTTCGTGCCTTTAAGTCATTGAAACCCCCAGAGTTTGAGGGAACTGTTAACCCAGTAGTAGCCAGAGCCTGGTTGAAAGAGATGGAAAAAACTTTTGAGATATTGAGGATAGAGGAGGATCAGAAAACAATCTTTGCAGCCTATCTCTTAAAGGGAGAGGCAAATTATTGGTGGGAAGCTAAGAAGAACCTAGAAGGAGCGGGAGTGATAACCTGGGAGCGTTTCACTAGGGTGTTTTTAGAGAAGTACTCCCCTAGATATTTGGAAAACCAAATGGAGATGAAATTTCTAGAGTTAAAACAGGATAACCTAACAGTGGCAGAGTATGAAACGAAATTTACAGAACTGTCGAGGCTTGTTCCCGAATTTGTGCGTACTGAAGAACAAAGAGCGAAAAGGTTCCAACAAGGATTGAAACCATGGCTACGGACAAGAGTGGCACCATTTGAGTTGACTGAGTATGCTGCGGTAGTTCAAAAGGCATCTATTATTGAAACTGAGAGTGAACAGACTCAAATAGGTCGAGAGAATAAGAAAAGGAAATTTGAGGGTCAGAAAGGAGGTGCAAGTGAAGGAAGTTATTTTAGCAGGGTCAGTAAAGGACAAAAATCTCAGTTTGTAGGAAAGTCAGGAAATAACAAGGCTGTTAGTGAGACTGTGAATCGGGGTGGGAAGTCAAACCAATCAAGACCACCCTTACCAGAGTGCAATACGTGTGGTAGAAAGCATACAGGAGTGTGTAGAGTGTTAAGAATAACTTGCTTTAAGTGCGGACAGAAAGGACACTATTATAACCAGTGCACATCAACTGACAAAATTGATATCAAGTGTTATCAATGTGGGAAATTAGGACACTTTGCTAGAGATTGCCGTTTCAGTGGGTCATCTGCGCCGGGACAAAGTATGATTGCTTCAAATAAACCTACTGCCAGAGTGTACAATATGACTTTAGGGGAAGCATTGAAAAAGCCGGATACAGATGCAGGTGAACATTTCCTCTTATTATTTAACCTTTTAAGTGTAAATGTTTGGTTAGGAATCAATGTGGTCAATGAATGGTATAGGTAGGTTGACAATCAAGATAAGGAAAATCAGTATCTGTTAGGGGTTAGAAATTCTATGAAAAGGAGAATAAGAGTATTTTGGGAAAAACACAAACTTGTTTAGGCACAAACAGGAAATATATATTATAGGTAGAATTTTCCTACAATTGTTTCAAGGAATAATGTTGTAGTCAAATTTCTGGAGGATTTTACAGAGATAGGATATAACAAGATTGAAGTGTTTATATTTTATGTCATGATAGAGATCAAAATACAGATAAACCATAGTGAGATACACTACCATGTAAGGAAAGGCCAATGTGGTGGCCGGGGTACTAGTAAAAAGGGAGGAGAATGAGGAGATAAAATAGAACGATTAAGTACAGGAAGAGATTAGTAAGGGAAGATAATGAAAAGCACTAATATTGATAAGCTAAATGGAATGTTGATGAATGACAAGCAAGATTATGTTGGTGTATTTTTGCGCAAACAAGATAGAGATATTATGAAGGAAAAAGGATAGAGAAAGTGGTGTAAAAGTCAGAAGTGTGGATGAAAGAGGTATCTATGGACATTTTCAACGTGATTCCGGGACGGAATCCTTTTAAGGGGGGAAGGATGTAATAACCCTAACTTTAGCAAAGCTACAGTAATCACATGAATTTCGAGGATTTAGGGAAATGGTATATAAGTACTCTATAATGGAAACAGAAAATGAATAAACAGAAACCATATTAGTATTGTACATTGAAATTAAGTGACTCGAAATGACGATAGATTTCAGAAATTCATGAATATGGATTTTGAAGATTTTGATTTCGAATAAGCATCTATTGGATATTAAGGAGCATGGAAATATTAAAGGAATCATATATTGAGGAATTAGAAGATTTAGGTTAAACCAAGGGATTAATAAGTTAAGAGAATACCAAGGGAAATTGGATTTGTAAATGATTTCGAAAACCACTGAGATAATGAGGTATACTCGAAACGAACCACAATTAGACGAGTATGGAAACCAAGCAACCAATATTAGTAATATAACAAGGATACATACCACATTTTTACTTACCAAGATCATTATCATTATACTTAGAAAATCAAAATGGGATTTATTGGATCATCAAGTGACATCACCATCCACTAACTTGTTTTAAGGGGCAAATTAGTCATTTAGCATGGTTTTATACACTAAATATCTTCCAATCTTCCACCATACTCTAGAATTAATAAGTGATTAGCTCGATAAGATCAAAACCAAGAGCAAAACTCTCTCCCCCACCTCATTTCATCAATTCGGCCAAACAGTAACAGCCTACTTAGAACAGGCATATCTCCTTCGTTTCTCAGCCAAATTTTGCGTTCTATAGCTTTTTGGAAAGCCCATGAGATAATCTACAACTCTTATTTCACACGGTTTGTCCAGAAAAGCAAGGTAAGAGCCTCGTTTTTCATGTTCTTTCAGCTGGGTTTTAGAACTCCGAAAATCTCTAAGTATGTTCTTGATGTTTCTTGTTAGTTTAAGGTGTTATTAGGTTATATCAAGGCTAAGGTTATATCAAGGCTTCTCAAGGACTACAAGCCTTTGTTAAGTGTTGTTAAAGCTTCAAGGAAGGTATAAACCCTAACCCCTTTTTATTATGTGAGTTTTAGTGATGTTAATGGATGATGTGTGGTTAAAAGTGATTATTGTGATGTTAGCTAGCATAAATTTTGATTGATTGTTGGGTGATGGTATTGAGGCCTCACCACTGATTATATGGATTATGAGGATGTAATATTGATGTGTATGGAGTGGTGGATGATTATATGGCTTGGTTGTGATGGAATGGTTTTTGGAATGTCCGAATTATAGCCGTCATAATGTCCGATTTTCGTTAGACCAAGAAACTGCCCTGTTTTGAACCCTGTACCCGTACGGTAGGTTACTGTCCAGACTCCCAAGTGCCCATGAGATGATAGAGCTTGGTTCATAGATCGTTTTGATATAAGGTGCGTTAAAATCTGATGAACGGTTTAGGAGAAAAGTCAGTTTTAGTGAAAGACGTTCGAGAACCGAGAAACAGTAATTGTGTTAACTTTGAAGCTGTAATTACCCTACTTAGACATTTTTAAAAATTATGAAACTTTGGGATATTGTAGTAAGATAGTCAAAGAGTTGTTACCAGTTGACCTTGTGGTAAAATTCGAATTCCATATTTTCTGAGAATTTTTACAGTTAAGTCTAGTCGTTAGGGGAAATGGTGAAAACCCCAGAAACTTCGATTTAGTTTATAAATGGTTAAGTTCTTGAACCTTTGGGGTAATAGTGATATGTTAAACATATATTAAAGTGTCAAGGGTAATGTTATACAAGAGTTTAGTGAGTAAGAGATGTAGTATTCTAACGACGGACCTTTTGTGTTTATAGAAACTCCGGAGGAGACACGAGCTACACCGTCAGGATACCGAAACCGAGGCAAGATCTTTTCTATCCCTACTTGGAAATTATTATCTTCAAAGAAACTTGATTTCATGGAATATATATATATGTGATGCTATTGTTACTATATCGTTAAAAATTTGTTTTCCTTGATTATTGATATTCAAAGGAGAGGTATATGAGTATAATATGAATATGGATATGGATATGAGTATGAGATGGATATGGATATACATAGGGATGATTGTGCATGAAGTGAACATGCCTTATGATTAAGAGTTATATATGAAGGAATGGTATCAGTTGTTATCTAGAGTTACATATAAAGGAATGGTATCAGTTATTATCTAGGGTTATATGATTTATAATATTATGTTAAAAATATTATCTCTAAATGTTGTGACAGATATTACGAAGTATTATTTAATACTTCTAAAATAAATAGAATAATTTATGTATACAAGAACATATTTGATTTTATTGAATATAGAAGAGATGTCTGAGTTATAATCAAAGTATTATGACATAAATATTTTAAAAGTGATGATAAATGAAAATGGAAATGATATATGTGAATGGAAATGTGAATGGAAACGGAAAAGTGGAAAAATGTGAAATGGTATTTGATAATGGTAAAATGATTTGAAAAAGGGGGATTGCAACAGTAAGCGTAAGAGGTTGCGTGGGAGTGGCACAGTCCAGCATTCAATATTTTCTTACGGCACGAAGATGCCAAGGGAGGATGTAGCAGGTAGCCTTCCTCCAGGGTTGATTACCAGGTAGGGATCATCCCTTCTACTAGTAGTAAACAGAGAGCGGATACAGTCAGGCAACTGATCATCATCCTACGTATCTGGCGCCAGCAGATATCCCCAAAACTTGAAAGAAAGAATTGAAAATGGTTTTCAGATTTCTATAACTGAAAACAGAAAAGTGATATGAAATGGTGGAATTATTGTTACAAACGAAGAGAAACTGATTTTATATTGATTTATATAATTGTTGCATAAGAAGGAAATGAGAAGATTATAGCGAGAGATTTGTTCAAGTTTTTATATTATCTTGAAAGATTACACTGAAATGGTATATTGATGGTTATAGCATTCAAGAAGAGGAACTGATATTATATGATGTTAGAAGCGAGACTGATGGAATGATACTATATATTTCTTACGTACAAGGATAATTGGAAAGTGTATATACATGTTGAATGAAAATAAAATTCTTCCATAATAACTGAAGTTTGCTTTTGTCTATTATATATATATAATGGTTTATTTTCCTTTGATGTTAGTAGATAGAAATTATCTTGCTGAGCTACTATAGCTCACTCTTGCTACTTATTTATATAACAGCTAGGTATGCCGATACTACGCAGAACGCCCCGCAAGAGGGTAGGGGGAAGGCGACCCTCTGAGAGCGCTAGCATCAATTCCTGAGGTAGCGTAGAGGCAAACGGGTCCCGATAGATCTATGTATAATTAAGTGTGTAAACATGTAAGAAACTTTTGGTTGTTGAAATGCTTCATGTCGAAGTATTATTCAGCAATGTATTTAAGGATGATTCTGGGTTTGTAATAACTGTTAAATTCTAAACTTTATTATGGTGAATGTTGTTCTCTGAGCATATGACTGGTGTGTGTGTGTGTTTATTATTGCGGGGTCAACTGCATAAGTATTAATTGTTATAAAAAAAAAAAGACCCAAGAGATATTGATATTGAATGGAAATTGGTCTGTGATGGCCCAGATTTATGCCCCGGATTTGGGGCTGTCACACCTTAGCCCTTAGCTTTTCTGCCTCAATCTCCAGTCTATCAATTTCTTTCTCTCTTTCTAACAATTTCTCAAGACACCCCTTCCTTATTGCTTCAGCATGATTTCTCTTCATTCTCACAAAGTCAATCAACTCCAGCTTCCATACTCTCTCCACCTTGTCTTCAGAATCCAACAATGCAATAATTCTTTCTATCTCATATAACTTGCCCCAACTTTGACAACCTCCTTGTTTGCATTTTCTCTGTCTCCCATCAGTATAGTTGATCTCAAGGAAGTTATTCACAATTGCAGCAGAGTAGATTCTTTGAGCTCTCAGAAATAGCAGTTGGTCTTCATCAAAATCTTCATCTAGTGGTTGGAGTTTCAGTCCTGGAATGATTGTTAGGGCTCTTGACCTGGATGGCTTTACTCTCTTAGCAGCATGCTTGAAGTTAGATCTTTTTACTTGATTGCTTGGCTGAAATTTTTAACCTTTGTTGGAAGACCAGAGTATGTTAACTCGAATAACTTGTAGAAGGGGGGGTTGAATACAAGTTATTTAATCGTGTCTGATTTTTGCTTGATTATATGAACAAGAATAAACGAATGAATCAAACTCTTGTTTGCATTAATAAGATCAAATACAAACTCTACCAAAGGTGTACAATACCTTTAGCAGCTGCTGACAATACAAATCTCTCTCTCTCTGTTTGTTTCGAACTCTCGAATACAAACCTTATACAGAGCTACGCACATTCACTAGTTCGACTCACACTCTTTACAATGATATTGAGAGAGTATTTATAATGCTACCTATCAACTAATAACAGAAAGATATAATCTATACATGACAATGTTCTGCCTTCTAGTCGATAGTTTCCTTTAATAGAAAAACTCTTTCCTTCATAATATCTTCTTGCTTGTTCTTAAAACAATGATCCTGTTTTATAGCACTTGCCAGTTTCTGTAGCATCCATAATGACATCATCAGTAACACGACTGATATCAGGATCTGTACACTGCATCAGTATCTGATCAACCATCAGTATTGGACCATCATCAGGATTTGCTCTCTATTCCTGACATGTAGTCTCCGATACACTGTTCATTCCTGACTAAACTATACAGATAACTGTCTTACACATAAATCCTAAATACAGTGCTAAATCCTTTATAAGATCAGGATTACAAGAAGTATAATGTGTAAATTCTATTCTTAACATCACAACTTATGAATTATTCCTAACAATCTCCCCCTATTTATGCTTTAAAATCTGAAGCATAAATCTAAGTTGTGGATGTCAAAACATATAACAATACAACCAGAATAGAATTTATGAATGTAGAATTATGAAGTTAAGTACCTCCTTCTCAGATGTAGACGTTTATCTAGTACTTAGAAGAAAGAATTTTAACTATTAATGCTGCTCTTCCTTTACCACTTCCTAGCTGAGATTCACCACTGTCACTCCTGGTTCTTCTTTTTACTACCCTTTGTCTGATCTTTATCTCCCCCAGCTTTATCATCCTCAGTCTGGTGGTGTTGTTGTTGTTGTCTTTGAATTGTCTTTATCTCCCCCTTTTTGACATCAGCAACATTAATTCCAAGAGATTCAGAAACAGAACAAATGAGATTCATAAGAACTGCTTGATTTTCCATAATTGTGACTTGGTTATCATCAAGTGATTGAAGTCTTGTTTGAATATCAATTTAAGAATTCTGAATATCTTTCAAAACATCAGAATGAACTTCAATGTTGGAAGTGCTTCTAGTATCTCTAGTATCAGAATCAGAAAGAACTGTATCTTCAAGTCTTGTAGAAGAAGTTGCTTGATTTGTATGATATTCAAGTAATAAAACCTGATTAGAAGTATCAACATCTTCATCTTTCTGTTCTGAAACTGAAACATGATAATCATCTCGTTCACCAGTATTCTGTGTACTAACATCTTCAAATCCTGACTCCTCCTTAGAGTGATCAGAGACTGTTGATGTCTCAATTCTAGCTGATATTGGAAGTACATACAAAGGAACACTAGGATCATTAGGATCTTCATCTGGTACATATGTATCAAGAGATTGCTTTATCCTGGCACCTCTTCTGTTAATGATTCCTGCAAGCCTCTCCTTTTGCTTCTGAGCTTTAACTTCTGGCTTTGCATTGTGATGTGCTAGGTCATTCTTCTGATACATTTTGATGAATGAATAAGTACCAGCATCCATACCCAAATTTTCAGACCAAGATTCAGGAAAAACCTGATCCCAGAAATCAAATGATGGTTTCCTAATTTTCTCTCCCTTACTATGGAGTTGATCATCCATACCCTCATTCTCACTTTGACTTACTAAAGTCAACACTCTTTCTACCTCACCTTTTGCCTGGTCAGGAGCCAGCCGCTCAAATTGTGGATCTAAGTCCATCTTTTCAAGTGTATCACTCAAATTTAGATAAGTGCTCTCATGACCTACAGAAAAATAGAGTTTAGAAGAAGTTTTTATACCTGAACTCACATGGAGAGAGGGTTCCTCATTTGGCATGTGGCTTGAGGTTTTCTCCAAGGAGTGAGCTGCTATAGTCTTTGAACCCTTACAATCATCTTCTTTCCTTTCAGAAACTACAGGCTCCAGTATACCACTTTCAGGTTCTTTACTAGACTCTGATGTCTTCAGTAATACTTCATTAGACACCATAGTTAGTACATCACCGTCTTTAAGTGTTGTTTGCTGAGACACACCCTCAAGGTGGATAGACTCTGACTGAACAAAATTTGTTTGATCTTCAGAAAAATCAACCAAAGTCATTCCTCCCATATCATAGGGTATCTCACTTGCATTTTCAGTCATCACAGAAGTCCTTTCAACATCAACTATCACAGCTCCTGAGTCATCCTTCCTCTGACTAGATGGTTCTTGTGTTACAGTGACTGTGATCTGATCTTTCCTACTATTCACCACCGGTGCAATAGTATCTTCTGTTGACTGCATTCCTCTATCTACTTCATCCAGTTGTTCACCTTGAGCTGAAGCATCTTCAATAATGACATTCTTGTCAAATAAATATGCATGAAGTGATTGAAGTGCACCATGCTTCGAGAGTCCAAATTTTTTGACTAATTGTCTTCTGACAGACACATAGAAATACATCTTCATTAAGTCAAGTCTTTGATGTAGAAGTCCATATTCATCTGGAAATAAAAGTTTTGGTACTTTTTCAACCAGAAAGTCTAGAACAGGCCTTGACAACTTCACTTTGAGAGAAATTAGTCCCATAGCCAGTCTGTATGATAATGTAGTTTCCCATGAAGAATCAATATCCAGATCTCTCTTGTCAAATACTGACATAGATGTAGCTTGATTTGTAGAAACCTGCATGATATTAGTTGGACTAGACTCTGTGTGTGTAGGTGACAATTGAATCTTTCTCCTTGTTCTCCTGATATAGTGAGCAAAAGATTTATCCTGAGAAGACTCAAGAGGTGTAGACACAGAAGTGATCTTGGGATGAGATCTTTGTTCAATAGACACAGTCTTTTGAGAGTCAGTATCTAGTAACTGTTTTCCCTTTTTAAGAACTACAGCCTTTTGAGAGACTGCAGCCTGGCTGTGACTAGGTTTTTCATCTCTTTGTGCTAACAAAGAAAGTTGAATTGCAGCCTTCAATTCTGCTCTCTCAGCAAGAGTTAAATCATCATCATCTTCACTAGAATTACTACTACTACTTGACACAACAAATCTTCTCTTCCTTATAACTGATGTCTTTTGAGAAACACCAGAGGTTGGTTTCTTTGAAACAATAGGCTGTGGATCAAAATTTGGTTCTTGAATTGTTTCAGAGACTATAATGTTTTGGGCTACTTGGGTAGACACAGGTGGGTTCTCCTCCAATTGAGATTCCTGAGCCATTTCACCACAAAAGAAAGAAGAATTGTAGAAAGTAGGAAGATGAGTTTTAAGAATTACCTGAACATGATATGGATAATGAATTGCAGGTATTTCATCTAGATTCTTTTCATTGTCCTTCTTTGTAATATCAGAGAAAATTCTCTTTTGCTGTTCATAAGAAGAAACACAATGTTCTCTACCAAATCTAGTTTCAACATCAGGAATAAAATGGTTAACAAACATTTGCATAAATCTATGATAATAAACCATTTTCCTGTTTTGATCTCTTAACCCAAGTTTAATACTCATCTGACTTAAGATAATATGAACAATGTTGATTACTCTGTCATAAAGCAAACTATAAGCAATATGTGATGTAACAGAAGTAATTTGCTGAAAAGAACTACATTTGCCAGTAAAACATTTGACAATTTGATCAAAGTAAAAAGACCATTCCTTTCTAAGAAAAGACCTATTCAACTGGCTCATGTTATCTAGAGGTCCACTATAACCTAATTCAGACAACATAGTTCTTATATTATCATCAGATGGTACATTCTCATAACTATCAGTAACAGGTAAGCAAAGTACTGAATTAACAACAGATTCAGTAATGTCAAATGAATCTTGTCCTAAATGTAGAACAATCTTACCTGATTGACTCTGAGTAGAATCAATTACCTCAGCATTCTTCCAAGCTTGTGAAACAGCTACTTGATTAATCTGTGGAGATGCTGTCAATGCATAACTTAATGGTCCATTCGCCAGAAAGTCCATGATTGGATGAAAATCAGATGACACTCCTTCCTTGTTGGTGATAGCTGCAACATGATTGTTTGTCATAAAATCAAAGTCACCAAACTTGAAGGCTACTGATTTAGGTAATCTTCTCTGAGCTGCCATTTTTGATCTGAAAAGAAACTTGAAAAATTCTTGAAATGGATTAGTGATTTTGAAAACTCAAGAGTGATTTTTGCTTTAGAGAATGTAAAATTAGAGAAAGCAATTACACGATTAGAGTTTCAAAACAAATATATTTCACAAATCTTTCAGACCACTATCCCACGTTGACACGTAGATTGACAGGTGTCAGTCCCTGAAAAATGTGGTTACCCACGATTTTTGGAAAATAAAATCCAAAATTGATTTTAATGAAATAAATCATGGTATAAATAAGCAATACTGATCAGCTTCCTTTTCCTGATGACCTCTCATCAAAATAATCACAAAATGCAATGTGATTTAAAAATATAATTTTCAAATCCTGATGGTCACACATGAAATCCTGACCAATATCATTAGAGACTTAATATGGAGTTTTCCACGTGGCATTTTTCTTTTATCTGAAAAAGAAATAAACAATTAATCTGAACAAAAATCAATTGGTTAGATATTTTCAATATTTCTTGAAAACAAGAAATACAGTCACATGCAATAATTAGCATTTGACTTCACTAAAACTTCCAAGTGACTGTTCAGCTTCTCACGTCTTTCTTTAAAAGAACCAGACGCCTTATGCCATTCTCCAAAACCTTTCAATTTCTTTTCTTCTCAACAATGCTTCTCAAACCAAAAATCCCTTCAAACCCATTTTCCAGATTTTTCTTGATCGATGAACATCCTATTCTTGATCATCTCTTTGAACAAATGACTCTTCTCATCGAACTAATCATGAATGGATTGGTTTTCGAAAATATCCAGAGGTTTCTCCTAGAACATCCATCTGTTGGATACAATCTTCCCCTAACCTCCTCAAAACTTGAGGATGAAGAATTTGGCCGAGAGTCTGAGGTTGATCTTGATGGAGATGCTATTCATTTAAGTTAGCTACTCTCATTCAAGTCGCCCAGACAAGGAATCCAAGAGCAAACGATGCTTTCATCCCCTGATGGATTTCTTGAGATGCTCCTTGTCCTGTACCTCAGAGTTCATATCAATAGACAAGTATAGAATTATCAATAGAAATTTAGACAGAAAGATGTTGTATTTCATTTCCATGTAATGATTTCTATTAATGAAAATACAGTTTCTTGTTATCTGCTTGTCTTTTGATTTTTGAATGATGTATAAATTATCAGTATGCAAATATCAAAACTTGCTAGCATAGACTTAACACATCACAGAATTAGATTACTACACAAAGTAAACGTCAGGATTTGAAACAATTTTCATAATCCTGATACTGACACAATACTGATGACGTTAGCATCCTGATAACAAATCTAATCCTGATGATTATTAACAAGTCTATCATACTGAAATTTATCAAGGCAAAGTGTTATAGCTAAAGCATTTAACAATCAAATATAGATCCTGACAGGAATATCAAGTCTATAAGCTAAGAACAACATACCTTGCTACTTTTGCAGATGTTAAAGATCTAAAAATTTAACATTCCTAACTCACTTACTAGTCTACTGAATGTAGTCTCATCAAGTGGTTTAGTTAGAATATCTGCAAGCTGTTTGTCAGTAGGAACAAAATGAAGTTCCACAGTACCATTCTCAATATGTTCTCTAATAAAATGATACCTGACATCAATGTGCTTAGTCCTTGAATGTTGAACTGGATTTTCTGCAATTTTAATAGCACTAGTATTATCACAAAACATAGGAATATTACTAAGTGTTATACCATAATCCAGCAACTGATTTCTTATCCAAAGGAGCTGTGCACAACAACTGCCTGCTGCTATGTACTCAGCTTCTGCAGTTGAGGTTGAAACAGATTGTTGCTTCTTGCTTGCCCAAGAAATCAATCTATTTCCCAAGAATTGACATGTACCTGTAGTGCTTTTCCTGTCTATCTTACACCCTGCATAATCAGAGTCTGAATATCCAATTAGAAAGAAATCAGATTCTCTAGGATACCACAAACCAAGATTTGGAGTTCCTTTGAGATATCTAAAAATTCTCTTCACAGCAATTAAATGAGATTCCTTAGGATCACTTTGGAATCTAGCACATAAACAGGTAGAAAACATTATATCTGGCCTACTTGCAGTTAGATATAACAATGAGCCTATCATGCCTCTATAACTAGTATTATCCACACTCTTTCCTTTAGGATTAGAGTCTAGTTTAGTGGCTGTTGCCATGGGTGTTTTTGCAACTGCACAGTCTTGAAAGTCAAACCTTCTTAAAAGATCTTTGATATACTTTGACTGATTAATGAAAATACCAGTCTCAGTCTGTTTGACCTGCAAGCCTAAGAAATAATTTAGTTCACCCATCATGCTCATCTGATACTTAGACTGCATAAGCTTGCTAAACTTAGCACACAACTTTTTATTAGCAGAACCAAAAATAATATCATCAACATAAACTTGAACTAAAAGCAATTCACCTTTTATCTTTCTAAAGAATAGAGTTTTGTCAATTGTACCTCTTGTGAAGCCATTTTCAAGAAGAAATTTAGACAAAGTCTCATACCATGCTCTTGGTGCCTGCTTTAGTCCATAGAGTGCCTTGTCAAGTTTGTAGACATGATTTGGAAACTTTGGATCAACAAATCCAGGTGGCTGTTCTACATACACTTCTTCATCAAGTTTACCATTTAGAAAAGCACTCTTTACATCCATCTGGTATACCTTGAATTTTGAATGAGCTGCAAATGCAAGAAACATTCTGATTGCTTCCAATCTTGCTACAGGTGCAAAGGTCTCATCATAATCAATGCCTTCTTCCTGAGAATAACCCTTGGCCACCAGTCTTGCTTTGTTTCTTACAATCATACCAGATTCATCTAGCTTGTTTCTGAAAACCCATCTTGCACCAACAATAGATCTATCTTTAGGTCTTGGTACCAGTTTCCAAACTTTGTTTCTCTCAAACTCATTTAACTCCTCCTGCATTGCAATTACCCAATCAGGATCCTGTAAGGCTTCTTCAACCTTCTTAGGTTCATTCTTTGAGAGAAAGCAACTATACAAGCATTCATTTTGAATTGATCTTCTAGTTCGAACACCACTATTTGGATCACCAATTATCAAATCTTCAGTATGATCCTTTGTCCATTTTCTAATAGGTGGTAAATTAACTCTGCTAGTCTCTCCCCCTAAGTTAGTGGTATCCCTTGTAGAAGAATTCTCTCTACCTTCAAAAACTCTCCTTTGATCAATAGAATCAGTAGATTCCATATTGCTGCTAGTTACTGATCTTTCCTCAGTAGACTCTGAAAGGTCAGTTCCTGATGGAGTAGACTCTGAAACGTCAATTCCTGATGGAATAGATTCTGAAAGACTAGTCTGCTCCTGATGATCACTGTGTTCTCTTTGATTTATTTGCTCCCCCTCAACAGTAGCATTCCTTTGAGAAGCAATAGAAATTCCTTCTGGAGAACCTTCATCATCACTTGAGAGTATCTCAGAATTCTTCAGATTTTCAAATTCCAATTCGTCATGGCTTTCATCAGTTTGCAAAATTCCAAATTTCTTATCATCAAATGCAACATGAATTGATTCCATAACAACGTGAGTTCTGAGATTATAAACTTTGAAGGCCTTAGATGCTGAATATCCTAGAAAAATTGCTTCATCCGATTTGGCTTCAAATTTTCCAAGTTGTTCTGGATGAACTTTTAGGACATAGCATTTGCATCCAAAGATGTGAAAATATTTCACACTTGGTTTCTTTCCTTTGATCATCTCATAGGGAGTTTTTCCATGACTATTTACCAAGGTACAGTTCTGAGTGAAACATGCAGTGTTAATAGCTTCTGCCCAAAAGTAGGTTGGAAGTTTTGCATCTGCAAGCATGGTTCTTGCTGCCTCTATGAGAGTCCTGTTCTTTCTTTCCACTACACCATTTTGTTGAGGTGTGCCAGGTGCAGAAAACTGTTGAGTGATTCCATTGTCTGCACAAAACCCCTCCATTGTAGAATTCTTGAATTCTGTACCATTGTCACTCCTAAGTACTTTGACTTTGTACTCAGAGTTGTTATGAATATTCTTGATGAGTTCAATGATTTGCTGAGGAGCTTCATCCTTCTTGTGTAGAAAGAACACCCATGTGAACCTTGTGAAATCATCCACCATAACTAGAGCATATCTTTTCTTGCTGATAGACATAATGTTTACTGGACCAAACAGATCAAGATGTAGCATGTGAAATGGTTCAGTAATTGAATTTTCAGTCTTGCTCTTAAAAGTGGTTCTTCTTTGCTTTCCAAGCTGACATGCATCACAAAGTCCATCTTGCACAAAATTTGCCTGTGGTAGGCCTCTCACCAAATTATGTTTAACAAGTTGATTAAGCTTCTTGAAATTAAGATGTGAGAGCTTCTTGTGCCAATTCCAGCTTTCATCACTTGTTGCTTTGCTGTAGAGACATCTAACAATTCCTTTAGATGTATCACTTAAGCTGGCTTCATATATGTTACCATGTCTTTGACCAGTTAGAACAATGTCTCCATTCTGCATATTCAAGATTTTGCATCCTTCTCTGTCAAAGATTGATTTGTAACCTTTATCACCCAGTTGACTTATGCTTAAAAGAGTATGTTTCAAGCCTTCAACCAGTGCTACATTTCCTATGATGACATTCCCCAAAACAATTGAGCCATATCCCAGAGTTTCTCCTTTGTTGCCATCTCCAAAAGATATTACTGGGCCAGCTTTCCTCTCAAACTTTGTAAGCAGGGACTTCTTTCCAGTCATATGTCCAGAGCATCCACTGTCCAAGATAATTGAATGCTTCTTTCCTGTGCCCTGCAAACAAAAAGTAACTAGTTAGAATTTTTTAGGACCCAACTTTGATTGGATCCTTTCTTACTAGATTTAGAGACAACAGACTTTGAAGATTTTGCTTTTATTTTACCTGTTGCAGAGTCAACTTTAGACTCTGATCTCACAAACTGTTTGTGACTAGGAGTTTCAGATTTCAAAGAATAATAGTCATAATACAGTTCATGATATTCTCTACACATGTAAATGGAATGAAGTAAACTACCACAATGATAACAAGCTTTTTGTGGTTGGTATTGAATTTTCTGAGTCTTGGGGAATCTGGACTCAGTTTTCCAAGAAGGTTTTTGATTGCAGTCTAGGGCCAAATGATTATGATTTCCACACTTATAGCATTTTTTCCTAGGTGCATCAGGTACATTCTTGTAATTATTCTCTTTGTTAATACCTTCTTTTCCATTCCTATTTCTCTTGATCTTGCTAGACTCTGAAAGACCATCTAATCTCTGTTTCAACTGAGACTTAGACAGAAACCCTATGTTTACATTCTTAGGTTTCTCTAACACTTTCTCATCTGAATTACTATTGTTAATCCTTTTGTGTACAACAGGGGTACCTTTTGAATCAACAAATTTAACATGATTAGGTTCAGAAACAATTTTCTTACCTTCAGATTTAGATGTGTTAGCTTCTACCTTACTATCATCATTGACAATAGCTACTTTTTCTTCTTGTCTAGCCTTATCAAAACCTAAACCATTAACCTTACCACGAATTCCACTCTCAAAGATTTCTATTGTCTTCTTACTGGAATTGTTAATGGTCTTAATCACATCTCTCTCTTCTTCTAGTTCTTTTCTGACATAGTCATAAGCCTCAAGAATAACACTATAATCATGCTTAGCTTTATCAGAACTTAACTTGTATTCTTCCATTTGAATTAATTCAGATTCAAGAAAATTATTTCTATCAACTAATTTATCATTCTTAACCTTAAGTTCATCTCTTTCACAAGTAAGAATTCTAAAATTAGTCATAAGATTCTTAAACTCAGCATGGATAGATCTAATTTCATCAGAATTTAAGCTATCAAATGAATCAAGAGAGTGAAGTGATACCTTAACAGAGGATGGAGAAGTTTTCTTTGGAGATCCAGGTTTGTCTGAACTATTGGCCATCAATGCAATGTTGTCATAATCCAATTCATCTTCAGAGTCACTGGAATCAGCCCAATCCTTCTGTGTGACCATAAGTGCATTACCCTTTCCTGAATTCCTAGGCTTCTTACACTCACTAGCAAAATGTCCAAGCTCGCTGCAGTTAAAGCACTTGATCTTGGCCTTATCAAGCTTGACAATTGTACTTTTGCTTTTGTCACTCTTCTTCTCCTCCTTCTTTTGAAAAGGTCCTTTGCTAAATCTTCTCCTGTTGAATCTTCCTTTCTTGAAAGCTTTAGCAAACATAGCAAAGAGTTCTTGCATATCAGATTCAGAATCATTGTTGTCAGAGTCCATATCAGTAGTCTCTGAATCAGAACTTTCTTTGCTTTTCTTCTTCCTTGAATTCTTTACAGCAATCTCTTCATGCTGTTCTTCAGGAAGCTTCTTAACTTCAGATTGAGTAGTAAGTGCAATAGTCTTCATCTTTCCTTCAGTCCTGCTCTTCTTCTGCTGCTTGTCAAGTTCATAAGCTCTCAATTTTCCATATACTGCCTCTAATGAAATCTCATCCAGATCATTAGCTTCCTCGATCGCAGATATCTTCTCATTGTAGAAATCAGGCAAAGCTTTCATGAACTTTGTATTCATATCCTCCAAGTCATAATATTTACCATGCATGGCCATCTCATTGATGAGTTTTGTAAACCTATCAAAGGTATCAGTAAGTGACTCACCAGACTTGGATTCAAAGTACTCATACTGTTGTATAAGTAATGTCCTCATATTCTTCCTGACAGGCTTAGTTCCTTCACAGTGAACCTTAAGATTGTCCCATATATCCTTAGCAGTTTTACAAGAGAGAACATAGTTAGTGAGAATAGAATCAAGACTGTTGAATAATATGTTTCTCACTTTAGCATCTTTGAGAACATTCTCCTTGTCCTTATCTGACCATTCAGATTTTGGCTTCTCTGCTGTATGTTCTGGAACAACCACACCATCAACAGTTGCTTGTCCAACGACCTTTGTTGGAACAAAAGGTCCATCTCTGATTCTGTCAAGATAATCAGGATCTGTTGCTTCCAGATGATGCAACATCTTTACTTCCCATAGAGTATATTCGTTTCTCTTGAGCATAGGAATTTTAGTATTCCCATCCTTGTAACCAGACATGATTGCAGATCTTTATGATTACTCGAAATCAACCTGCTCTGATACCAATTGTTAACTCGAATAACTTGTAGAAGGGGGGGTTGAATACAAGTTATTTAATCGTGTCTGATTTTTGCTTGATTATATGAACAAGAATAAACGAATGAATCAAACTCTTGTTTGCATTAATAAGATCAAATACAAACTCTACCAAAGGTGTACAATACCTTTAGCAGCTGTTGACAATACAAATCTCTCTCTCTCTGTTTGTTTCGAACTCTCGAATACAAACCTTATACAGAGCTACGCACATTCACTAGTTCGACTCACACTCTTTACAATGATATTGAGAGAGTATTTATAATTCTACCTATCAACTAATAACAGAAAGATATAATCTATACATGACAATGTTCTGCCTTCTAGTCGATAGTTTCCTTTAATAGAAAAACTCTTTCCTTCATAATATCTTCTTGCTTGTTCTTAAAACAATGATCCTGTTTTATAGCACTTGCCAGTTTCTGTAGCATCCATAATGACATCATCAGTAACACGACTGATATTAGGATCTGTACACTGCATCAGTATCTGATCAACCATCAGTATTGGACCATCATCAGGATTTGCTCTCTGTTCCTGACATGTAGTCTCCGATACACTGTTCATTCCTGACTAAACTATACAGATAACTGTCTTACACATAAATCCTAAATACAGTGCTAAATCCTTTATAAGATCAGGATTACAAGAAGTATAATGTGTAAATTCTATTCTTAACATCACAACTTATGAATTATTCCTAACAGAGTAGTATTCCATTAGCAGTTTGCTTTCTGAAACATACACATGGTTTCTTGACTTGAATCTCCTTCTCTTCTTGAGGTAGTAAAACATTTGCAGAGGCCATGGAATTTGACTTTTGTAGGTCACTACTAACATTATTCACCCTAGACTTAGAGTCTTGTGTTGTGGTGAGGTTACTATCAGTAATGCCTATGGCTTGCTGTTTCACACTTGTCCTCTCATAGACTTTCCCTTGGTCATTACTATCTTTCTTCTCTTTGTCATCCCTCTTCTTTTTCTTGTCTTCATCTTCCTTATCACTCATGTGATGTCTTCTCCTCCCATCACTTTTATCCTCATCTTTGTCATCCTTATTTCTCCTATGCTTGGCAATTTCTGGAATTATACCAATTGCAATAAAGGATCTGAGAATTTGTAGTGCCTCTAGTTCTTCAGCATTTCTAGTTCCACCCTTCTTCTGTAGTTGATCAATGATAGCAATGATAAGTCTATGATTTCTAGAAGTGAGATCATTGGGAATGACCAACTGCTTGATGTCTTCAATTTTGGTGCCAGATTGGTAGATGATTGTCCATGGCTTCTTGATTACTTCTGGCAGCCTTGAAGGTTGATCATTCCTTAAGTCATCATACAGACTTTTATTGTTTTCATTTGCATCCCTCTTCCCAATGAGCCTGATCAGTGCATCTATCTCTGAATGTTTCAATGATTGTAGAGTGTTGTAGGTTAGATGCCAGATACTGGATTTTGCCACCATCATCACCTCCTTGAGCCATAAGCCATTGACTCTCCTAGGTATCACAGTGAAATAATTAATCTGATCCCTCAGCCTCCTTAGATATATTTGAGTGTCATTAGCCTGTTCCCTTGAGACTTTCAGAAACTTCAAGAATGCATCATCATGGTAGACATTAGAGTTTGCAACTTCTTGTAGCTTGGCCTCAGTAACCACCTTTACTTCTACAGGTTTGACACTTTCAACTTTGGTAGATGGAGAGTTATCAGATGGCATACTCCCTGCAATCACTGTGGTTGTGATAGATTGCTTTTGACCATCAGGAGTGGTGATGTGCACAGTTGGTAGAGTGACAACTGGCAGAGAAGATGGAGGCTCATCAACTTTTGATTTTCCTTTTCCTGGCACATTGGGTATGGATATGGATTTTGAAGCTCTTTAGTGACCACCCTCATTTATCTTGATGCTTTTAGCTTGAGTTTTCTCCCCCTTTGGATTTGAGTTCCTTGAGGTTCTCTTCTCCCCCTTAGGCTTGTTGTCAGGCACAGAGGCTTGATGAGTGACCACAGGGTTTGAAGATTCTTCAGGGAGAGGGAGACCCATGTGCTTCATCATTACAGACAACATGGACTGTTGATGCAGGAGAACATCAGCTGTGGTGGTGGCTTGAGTGTTCAGCTGCTCAGTGAGAGTTGCTACCTTGTCTATAAGATGAGCATTAGACTGAGTGAGAGTGGCTACCTTATTTTCAAGTGCATTTACCTTATTGAACAATTGAGTAGATTTGAAGCCAGACAGGGATTGTTCTTTAAGTCTCTGCACTTCAAACCTAGTCATGTCATGCACTGGGACTTCAGTGATTAGCTTATCTCCATATTGATTGGCAAAAAGTGTCCTAAGTATGGCATTGGCCTCAGTTGTCTGATTGGAGAGATTTTGGAATTGGTGCCCTAGGCCTGTGACAGCATCTTTGAGAATGGCTAAACCATTGTCCATCTTGGTACAGGTAGACTTGCAGGCTAGAATATCCTTGACTACAGTCTCCAATTGAGGGAATTTGGAATCAAAAGTCCTCTTTATCTCATGCACCTCCTTGGTTGTGGTTGTACACACTTCATTAACTTCTGTCTTTAGACCCTTTCCAAGGTAGTGTGCAGCCTTTAGAATGCCCTTGTAGCTATCATTCAATGCTTCATACACATCACTAGGGGTGAGAGATTTGGCATTGGACCCCCGTGAAGTGATGTACTCTTCTCTTAGATACTGAAGACTGTCTGAGAGAGAAATATTAATCTGTCCTTGTAGCCAGGCATCTACATTGCCATCTCTCTTAGTATCATCTATTATTTTTGCCTTCTGTAGCTCCACATCATCTCTGTGGCATAAGAGAATAGCTTCATAGTCAGGATTTGGCAGATTTGCAGTGAGGAGGTTCTGAGCAATCTTTGTGAACTCAGGGATCTGATCCACAATTAAGCTTTGAAGTGCTTTAACCGTCAATTATTGTGGAACAGACCCTGATCCTGAAGCACTGTCATGTTGCACAGGCTTCAGCCATTGTGACATAAAGTCAGAGCTAGAGCTAGGCAAGCTAGACTCCTCAGTTACAGATGCAACTTTTGCAACCGGATGGATTGACTCTACTACTGGTGTCTCCACAAAAGTGGGATGAGTTATACCAGTAGTTGACACAGGCACAGAGTCTCTATTGGTAACTAGTGGAACCTCTGTGTTTGTGATGGTGTCATTAGGACATGCCCCAGCATGCATTCCCTCACCATCTAAATGTGGGTCCCGGGTGGTGAGCAAGGTGTCATGCACCAAGTCACTTGAATCCATTGGCTCATCAAGAGAAGAGAATTCTTGATGATCAATGCCTTGCTCCTCAAATGTTTGAGTTGCAGGCTCCAAAGAAATATGAGTGGTAGATTCTAGAAGAGAAATGTGTTGTAGATTAGATTTTGGCAACTCCCCCTGAGAGATAGAGGGAGTTTCAGTTGTGATATGCTCTCCACTCAGTGTTGTGCCAGCCTTATCACTCCCATGTGCTGACTCTGTACAAATAGGTGCATTGGGGAGGATGCTTGATTCTATAGATGCACCCTATTGAGAGGATACATCTAGTGAACTGTGTGCCCCTGATTTTACAACTTCAGCCATTTGTGTTACTGAAGAGGTGGTCCTAGATTTCTTCCTCTTTGGCCTCTGTAAGGGTGAATCAGGTTCCTCACTACCTATACCTAATTCCACAGCCAATGCTACTTCAGATAATATGTTCAAGGGTGCAGACATTACCTCCTTTCTCTTCTTTTTACTAACATCACCCTTTTGAGAGGATGATGCAGTTGGCTCACTATGTGGTCGAGTGTTTGGTTGAGAGGGTTGGTTAGTAAGCCTTGGGTTAGCATCTTGTACTACTTGCTTAGGCTGTGCTAACTGTGACTTTGAGTCAAATGTTGGCATGTTGTGGGGGTAAGTCCTAAATAGACTCTCCATATGGGGAGTTATTTTGAGTCTTACATCCACATCATTCCTAGTCTCCAAATTACCAAAAATAAGTTTGGTCATGGACCTAGGGTAGCCTATTCTACTGTTATCTACTCCAGGCAATTCAATCAATTTAGCATTTTTAAAGTTAAGGACAGATTGAATAAAGCGAGGGAAAAAAATTTCAATACCTCTCTTGGCTGTGTTCTTGCCAAGTCTCTCATATAGCTCTTGTAGAATAATTTGACCAACATCTATCTTTCTTCCATAAGCCAAGGCATAGCCTATTTGCTGTGCAGGTGCACTAATCTGATCGAAGCTTGACTTCCTGGCTGTGAAGACTTGAAGAATGGTGGCAAACACATAACTCCACTCTTTCCGCAGATGCTTCCTGTTTAGCTTCCCAAGATTGATCACATCTGAGTAGTTGATGAATTCAAAGAATTCTTCCAACTGTGTATTTGTGGCCAGTATGTCATATGACTCTTGTTTTAATTCCAGTGCTTGATTCATGTCTGCTGTAGTAATAGAAATATCCTGGCCTTGAATCTTGCAATAGACTACATAGGAGGTTATAGCATTCTCGAGGGCAATGACTTCCACAGTGGCAGTTCTCCAAAACTGTTCTAGGAGGTCCAGATACAGAGTTAGGTTGGCTGATAGTGCACTCTTGATGTATGATTCTGACATCCAGCGTACAAAGCACTTGAAGTTTGCATTAGGTGCTTCCACATCGTTAGTTATTGCGATGAAATTGGTTTGAGTGGGTATGGTGAGTTGGGTGTTTGCCATTTGTATATAGAAGAAAAGAGAATGAAGGTTGAAGAAGAAATTAAGCTTTTGTAGTTAGAGTTTTCAGAGGTTTTGGGGGTTTAGATGCTTGAGAAATCGAATGAAGTGAATCGAATAGATGTAGAATTGTATAGTTATGAAGTACTAGAATTGTCGATTAGACATATGTTTTGTATCGACAAGTCAGGCATTCGAGAAGTAGAAAACAACTATTCGATAAGTCAAGAAAGGCTTAATCGATAACTCAAGCATGTTGTAACTCACAGCTGGAAGTTATCTAACTTAGAATAAATTCTAAATTAGGTCAGATATGTTTTTATGAGTAATTCTGAATTTTGAATAAAAATCCAAAATCAGTTAAAATTCAGCGAGAAACCAGCCTTTTCAAATGATTCGAGAACTTAAACATGCTATTCGAGAACTCTGTCAATAGAGAACTTAAATACCTTATTCGAGAACTCACTCATGTCTCTATTCGAGTTCTCTAAAATACACTATTCGAGAACTCAAGAGTGTCCTGAATAGGCTTGTTAGAGAAGTCGACCACTAACAATGAAATGAACCATTCGAGAAGTCTGACTTATCGAACTATTCTTTTTACTCATAGAAACTCAATTTTCACTATCTTTTGAAAATCTACCAGACATATTCTATAAAGAATATTCCAACAGATTAAATAGTGATGTTCTCAAAATTTCACAGAAATTTCAAGTTGACAAAATATGATTTTCTGATATATGCAGCAGATTGGAAATATTTATAAATCATATATTTCAGCCAACACTTACTTAAAAATTATTGAGCATTTAAATAAAGTAGGTGTTTACTGCTGCAATAACTTAGTTGATATATTCACTTAGCCAGAATCTGAAGAATTCAGCATTCCAATCTCACTAACCAACCTTGTGAAGGTGGCTTCATCTAATGGTTTAGTGAATATGTCAGCTAGTTGTTTATCTGTAGAGACATAATGCAACTCAATGGTTCCATTAGTTGCATGTTCTCTAATGAAATGATATCTGATGTCAATGTGCTTTGTTCTAGAATGATTGACAGGATTGGCAACTATAGAGATTGCACTTGTGTTGTCACACATGATTGGAATTCTTTCCAACACAAGTCCATAATCTCTAAGTTGGTTTCTAATCCAAAGCACTTGAGCACAGCAACTTCCAGCAGCTATGTATTCAGCCTCAACTGTAGAAGTTGACACAGATTGTTGTTTCTTGCTATACCAAGAGACTAACCTTTGTCCAAGAAACTGGCAGCTACCTGAGGTGCTTTTCCTATCCACTCTGCATCCAGCATAATCAGCATCAGAATAACCAACCAGATTGAACCCTGTGTCCTTTGGATACCATAAACCCAAGTTTAGAGTGCCCTTTAGATATCTAAAGATCCTTTTTATAGCAATCAAATATGATTCTTTTGGATTTGATTTGTAAGAACCCTGATTTTTGTAATATTTTTAAGAATATAATATCATATGACATTGTGAATTTGGGACCTTTTGAGTCACCTATGTTGTTTAATGGAATTGATTATCTGAGAAATTTATGTTGTTACGTTCACTGTGTAAGAATAAGGGAAGATTGTTAAGGCAAGAGGCCTACTGCCCTTAAGATTTATAAAAACTTGGGATTTGAGAGTTATTAGAGTATTAAAAGATTTTAAGAGACTATGACAAGAAGTTATGGATATTTAGGGAATTTACACAATTAAGTACTTAAGGAATTACAAAGGAAATCTCTACGCGATAAAATATTATTACGAGGAATTTAATTAAGATACGATAGGAAATACGGATTAAGTGACAACCATTGGTGGAGAAATAATAATACAAAGAAGGATATTGCATGCAAGTGTCATGTAACAAGCTAGTTAGGAAATGAACTAGAAAGCAAAAAGCATAAAGCATAAAGTAACCATGAATAAGTGACTAGTTGGTGCATTATTCTAGGAGACAAAGAGGCATGGTGTATGCCTAGTCTACTAACCCTAGGGTGTCAACATGTGACACAATACATACACACATCAATACATATCACAATAATACATATCATCATTCAAACACCCAACACAAACCAAGAAAACTTCCCCCCACTTGGAGCAAACTGCTCTCGGCCAAGCAAGAGAAAAGGAAGAAGAAAATTTATTTTCCCCTCTTCCACTACTTCAAAAATCTCAAGATTAAAACCCAAGCCTCTCCTAAGTGTTGTCAAGGTATGTACTAAGTTTCATAATTTATTTCAAGGTGTAGCTTGGTGAGAAAAATGGTGAAAGTTGGAGATGTATAGTGATTAACTTAAATCTTGTTTTAGATCTTGAAGTATAAGACTTGTAAAGACCATCCAAGGTGTTCTTGAGGCTTGTAAAGCTTACCCAAGGTTCTTAGAGGCTCAAGAAGGTATAAAAACTCTAACCCCTCTTAGTCATGAAGTGTTTATGGTTTATAATGTTAGATCTAAGAGTATTGGTGCATATCTTGGTTATATGAGTTATGGATGATGAGAATCTTGAGGATTTATGTTGTTGATGTGATTTTAAGGCTTGTACTTAGAGTATGTAACCCCATGTATGTTGTAGAGTTATGCCTTGATGATTTTAATGGTAAATATGATGTATAAGTTGAGTTCTTGAAAGATTAAACAAAGAAGTATGCTGAGTAAAAAGTCTGGGAGTATGTACTGCCTTGCAGTGGACTTTTGAACCCCTTAAACTTGTCTCCCGAAGGTCTAATACATATGGCTAGAAAGGTATTTGAATGTAGTTTCCAGAAATATAAAGTTCATAACTAGGTGATGTATAGATTTTGAGTTATGACCAGAAGAGTGAGGAGTGGTTCTGAAATCCGGGCTGCACTGTATGGTCTGTTTGTGAACTGTCTTTGGACCCCCAAACTTTCTGCAAACATTGTGAAATATTGAGGTTAGCTAGGTCTTACAGTAAGGAAGGCTGCCCAAAAAGAATCTGATTAAAACTCGAATTTTTCAATTTTATAAAAATGTTAGAGCGAGGTGTGCGCAAGTGAAAAACCACTTAGGGGATTAGTTTAAAGTAGTTTTAAGAATATTTACTTGAATTTCGAGTTTGAGGAATAGATTTGAGTCGAATGGGTGACGGAAGTGATAATGTGACGACATGGTCATATGAGAGGATTAGTGGTCACAAGTGGAGTCGTTAAGTTGGTCTTATGATTTTTTAAAACCTTATGATTAAGTAGCGTTGTTAAGGTACTAACGTACAAATATTGATTATGTATAGATTTCCATTCCACTTCGCGAGCCGACCACCCTAACCTCACCAAGGCAAGTTTTCCAACCCTATGTATTTATTTTCAAAAGATTATATTCTTGATTTTACCTATGCAAGTTTACTTTTCAAAACTTATATATAAGGATTTTCACTGTTGTGTTTATAGCTTCCAAACGTATTATATGCTTATGCTTTACGAGATCATGTTGAAGTTTGAGATATATGCATATGTGTTTGTACACCCTTGAACTTAGAATGAAAGTGTTTTCTTCGGACAACGACTCTAGCAATAGAGGTCGTAGCGGTCCAAATATACTATTGACCGGGGAGCGGTATATTGTTGTATCGTGATTAAATTGCGAAAACCCGAAGAGTCATTCGGGAAGTATCGTATACCTAAGTAATTATTATTTTTACGTTGTTAAAAATACTCAAAAATAACTATCTTGGATTAAAAGCTTATTTTAATTAAATAATTATTTTATTAATTGTTTATATTAAATCTCAAAATATTATTTATTAATTATCGTTCATTATTTTAAAGACAAAACTAATCCAAGATACCTTTAGCGTTTTCAAACTCGAACTCTTTCCCACCCAAAACATTTTCGAAAACCCCCGGTCAGGTTTTGCTTCTTGTACATTTTTCAAGAATTATCGGTCGACTGAGGTCGAACTTCAACTACTCGAGTTTTCTATCAAAATGATTTTTGAAAAGAAAAGAAAAAGGGGACTCTGGCAGGTGTGGGAATCGTTGACGAACGATTCCCGGGATGTGTAAGCGGCCGTGAGCCAGGCGGTCCATCAATTATTATTCCGGCCCAGGTGTTGCCGAAGGATGATTACGGATGTAGTTTTCATCGAGGGTGATTACGGATGTAGTTTTCACCCAAGGGTAGTTACGGATGTAGTTTCTATCCTTCTACTAGTAGAGAAGACCCGCGGATTGTTGGACTTGGTTGTGGCGACTGATCATCGTCAATCCTTGTCAGGTTTTTATGTTTTCTTCCAGTCCCATCCTCCACTTTGGAAAAATACTCAAACACTGCTTCTTGGGCCTAAGTGCCAAGTTGCCGATAGTGTGGTTTTGATAAGAAAAATATTGACATCGTGCAGTATCTAGAACTGCAAGATTTTATATAAAGATTGGCACGTGTTAGTGCACTCTTGCAATTATTTCAAAGAATGAAGTGCTTTTGAATGAGAAACCTTCTAAGCTAATGGAAGGAAAGAGGTTTGCAATGATGTATTCCCTGTACAGTATGTTAACCGTAGAGTGTTTTGCCGAAAATGATATACTCATATGTATATACTTTAAAACTTGAGATATATTGAGATGGGAACCTTATAAAGGGTTCATATGTTATTCTTAAAGCTCCTTAGTGAGTATAAATGTTTTATTCAAACTCGGACATACACATTGTCCAATTATGTTTTGAAATCTGAGATATATACCCATATAGTTGGGAATGTTTTCGAAATAAACCACATTATTATTTTAAAAAATGGTGAACTTGCTGAGCATTATGTAGCTCATTCTTGCTTTATAAAAACTTTTCAGAAAGAGAAGAATTTGATCAGTTAACTCCGCACCAGCAAAAGAGGAGTAGAAGATTTACCCCTGAGATGATTTAGTTCCTGATAAATACTACAGAGTAAGTCTGATAGGTTTTCAACTGTAATAGTAAGACTTGTCTTCAAGTGTAGTTGTATAAGTGGAAGTGCGTAAGATTCTGGATTGTACAGATGAATTGTAATATTTAGTGTTACTTTTGGTTATCGTTTCTGAGGCTCTAACTTGTATGTGCATAAGATTGAGGTCTGGATGGATGTATTGTTGAGTTGTAAAGTTAATACAGGTATGATATGGTTGTGTGGTGATGTGACGACCTGAATCTCTGACCTCGGATTTGGGGGCGTCACAGAAATGGTATCAGAGAGATAAGTTACAGTACTCAGAAACGAGAGTGTTGAGAGTTAAGTCTAAGTCGGAGAATGACATAAGAGATCGTAGTAAACTTATTATTGGAATACCAGAAGAGGTACCGGTGAGTAGAATAGACTGGAGTGTTTATTGGAGGTATTATACTAGGGTCGGTAGAATCCTTAGAGACCTTCAGAATGATGAATAGAGGTTTGAGAGTCGTACATGACCTATCATAAGTAATAATGTAGAAAGCAGAGCGAAATCTCAAGAGCAGCTGAGGTAGAGGCGATATTGCCAATATAATCGGATGACTAGGCTGGCATAAATTTTGTGGCCCATAGTCCTCCACAGTTTAGGAGGCGGCATTTTAAGAATCAAGAAGTTTAAACTTCCCTACATATTTAAGGGTACTTAGTACTTGGAATAATGAAAGTCTTTTACTTTGGCTATAAGATCCGATTTTCGATAAGTAACGGGTTTACCTGAAAGTTGGTCACTATGTCGTTGTGGATTTCATTACCCTTGATGGCGAATTTTACATGTGTTATACGAGAATGTTATCATAAGACGAGCGTGCTAGATAATTCCATGCATGATTCGGACGCTAGAGCATGGTAGTTCAACTTAGAGAACAAACAAGTGGGATTAACAAAGGGACTCAAGTGAAGTTGAATAGGGTTACAACGAGCGATACAGTGATCTCAGAGTCTATCAAAAGAAAAGACCAGTGGGTCTAGAGTGGGATCCTTTGATAGAGATGTTATCAGGGACTACGTATATATGTATTGTAGACCTCAATATTTTTTGTATATGTTCATATACACACACCCGCCACTGAACCTATGGACTGCACTGAGATCCCTGAGAGATCTCTTTGATCTGTTCCCAGGGGGAACTGGCCACTTGTGATTCATGTCGGAAGGCATGAAGTAGGACCCTATGGACTTAGCAGGTGTCCCCGAAATGATGTGAAGTTTGGTCTTCAAGATAAAGCACGAAAATGACAGATATATTTGTGAAACCCCAACTCGATAAATGACTTTAAGATGAGGATTGAGAGACACACTAGTTGGTGTCTTGTATTACGAAGACGAAGAGATGGAGTTACCCTCATAGTGGTGATAATGAGATGCACGAATGATTATTAACTTATTTTGGTAACTACCGGCTGGTGCACTACTTCATTTTAAACTTTTCATTAACCATGTTACCTCGATTAGTTTATATCAGGTAATCCTTCTAGCTTTCTACTTCAAATTTGTGGAATAACAACCAGTGATATACTCTCCCTAAAGCAAGACTTATCCGAAGTAATTTTATTTGACCCATGAACATTCTATTCAAAAATTTATGATGACCTTGTTCGGCTCAAGCCTATTTACACTTTCTTTCAATTATCCAAGGAATGTTCCACGAATACTTCCTTAATTATTCGACGAATATTACTTAACGAATATTGATGTTTGATTGTTTCTTTCATACTTGCACTCTTCAGTTGAGCTCATAAATATTTAACAAATTACTGAGGACATGGATGATCTAATGTCCAGACATCCTCATGAATTCTTTTCTTCTATTCAAGATGAGATTGTACATCGTACATTGAAATCATAGTAAGGATATTATTTTGATATTGGTATTCTGAATTTAATTCTACTGTAGGATCTGATAAAACATGTGTACGGAGGCACCCTTGGGTGGACCGTTTCACTGATAAGTAATATTTGACGAAAGGTTATCGATTGTTCCGATACCTAGAACATTCTCTTCAGATTTTATAGTTTTCTTTTTCAAACTTAATAACTTCTTATTTCCATTCGTTGTCCGAGTAGCCTAAAGTTTCTTCAGTAGCTACGATGTTGAAATTCCGTTCTAGCCAATTGAAACTGGCTAGTCGATATGTCAATATGAATGACTAGTTGATTGTTCTAACTAGTCAAAATTGTAATGTTGTGAAGAACACCTAGCTAATTGTCCTAGCTAGTGGTGATGTCTCAAACAGGTGAACTAGCAAATTTTGTCTAGCTAGTTGCTAGTGTTTCTTGAAAAGGACTAGTTATTGTTTCACTGGTCCAACTCCCAATTTAATTCATTCAAAAATTCCTCAATGCATTTTGCATGTGGTAAAGTATGATAATGAAAGTTTTGACGAATAACTTGATTGAGACCTTGTGAGGTCACCCACTCAACTTGAATTCTACCCATCTTCGTATCAGACTTTATGTCACTTGAATATTCTGTTCTTTCATTCATATAATGAAGATTCATTTGAAACCATAGATTACTTGAATGATAAACTGCTTCATTTTTATTATCATAGAGTATAATTGCTTTCGATCGGTTGACCTTTATCAATGGGACTTTTAGATCCTCTATTTTTCAAGAGGAAAAGTATTCACCAGATGTAAGAATTGTATAAAGACCGTCTTTATGACTTTTGTATCCAACAATCATTGCCCTCGTGCAACATTCTCTATGATATTACATTACAAAATTATCAGGACATGAAGGAATAAACCTTGTTGTATTCTTTCTATATATCCTTACATCTCCGAAAAATCGAAACTCCTAGTATTTGAAACCATCAACATTTTTGGAACATCCAATGTGGAATTCTTATTGAAATTATCTATTGGACCTTGTTATTTTGAAACCATTCCTTTCAAAAGTCATTACTCTAGGGTGAACGGGAGGTACAATTGTGAACCGTTGCACCAATATGAGATCAAAAACCAAATGTTGTAATTGTGTAGCCAGAGCGTTATGCCGAGTAATTATTTAAAGTAGGAATAACATGTCGGGGAATACCACAGGACCTTTAATATTAGTATGAGGAAGGTTATAAGAAATGATGAGGTGGTTTGGAGTACGCTCCTACCAACCGTTGTCAGGATGTGATATTAATGAATTCTGGAGTTACCAAGCCTTTTCCTGATCCGAGAAATGCAAATTGATTGCGATGTAAGAGATATCCTTAGAGGAAACTAACATGGAAGTGAGATGGACAAGAAAGGAAGAAAGATTGTGGCAAGAATGTGAATCTTTACTTAGCTTAAAGGGATTGATGCACATAGAGAGACATAAAGTTTAAAAGGCCCTAATAGCAAATGGATGCATGGATATATCCCAATGATCCTTCGAGATTACCACCGAATCAATTTTATTGGGAATCGCAGCAGCATGCAGGCCTCAGGCTGACTGGCACCAGTTGTGAAAGAGGACGAGCGTATGACATCTTACATATACCATCGAGAACTGATACCCTTATCGGAAATGTAGGAATTGTTGACCAGTTAAAACGCGTAGTTGTTTTTCAAAGATAAGGTTGAAAAGCGGGTTTCACCAACTCAAGATCGACCTCTGTACTGTGCCAAAGTTGGCATTTCATACTAATATAAACGTTATAAAATTATGGTAGTATCGTTTGAGTGGACTAATGAGTCAGAAGCCTTTATGGATTAATGAACAAAGTTTTGGAATGAAATGAGATATTAGCAACAACCTCGTTGTTAGCTATACTTGATGATAAAAAGAGGACTTTGAGAGTCACGATGATGCGTCTTGCAGTAGAAAGGGGATGATAGCCTATACTTCTAAACAACATAAAGGTTACAGGATAGGATATACTAACCGTGAGTCGGGGATTAGTCATGATAGCGTTCACGCATAAAACTGAGACGTTAACCTTATGAGAAAAGTGTGAAATTTTTCCACAAGTGCCATAAGTATATCTTCATATTAGAACTAAACATAAGAAAGAGAAGGTGACAAAAGGGAGCAGGGAGTATAATGGAGAAATTTGTTATTACCCAGGAAAGGCCAGTGTGGTGGCCGATACCTATAGAAGGGATTATTCAAAATTGGAATTCAGTCAGTATTGACCAAGAAAATAGAGTATATACAATAAAGAATAATGTTAGAGGAAAATGACTAAATTATGGGGAAGGACAAAGATGTATAGAGAATTAAGAGAATGTTTGGCAAACGGATATGAAGAATGGTATTGGAAAACTATTAAGTACAAAAGCGACATGTCAAAAGCAGAATGATAGAGATCTAGTGGATTAATTCCGCCTGTAGAAAATCTTGAATGTGAACAGAATTATAATGAATTTCATATATAAGTAGGTCGCCGAAGACCGAGCCAAGAGATGGCCCTAGTTGATTTATAATTGTTGAACCAAGTGATTTACCTACGAGAGACTTTCCATTTAGAAGATTATTGATTTATATACGGAAGAGATGGTGGTGAAATATAAAACATCTGCAGTGATTATGTCAGATAAAGACTTAAGGTTAAACTTCGAATATTGAAGGTGCTTTTAAGTATATTTAACAAAGAGATTGAGCGTATGTACTAATTTGATCTGTGGCTGACGGACAGGGAAGAAGAATTATCCAGACGATCGAATTTATATTTATTGTCGTGCCTTAGATTTCACGGGGCAGTCGAGAATAAAAACTTATCCATGAAATGAATGTTGTTATCACGATCGTCACCATGCGAACGTAAGGACGTCTCTTGTAAAGCGTATTGCGAAAGAAGAAGTTTCCCTTTTCTTACGTTACGAAGAAGTCAATGGACGAGGGATATAGTAGCTGAACTGGTTCGACGTATACCGAAGACTATATAGTATCCATGGCAAGTGGTAACGGCTGACGGGAGGCAACACATGCGTGCTAATTAAGCCAAGGAATATGAGGAATACCGTGCGTATTGACATTGTCTCCGATTATAAAACACGACCACAAAGTATTCACGGGCCAACGATACAAGGACTCAACACGGATACTATGAACAAGGTAGAAGAGGAACGTATAAGTAGTGGGTTAGAAATTTTCATTCATAGAACAACCGATAAGGAATACAGGTCGAGGAGAGCGAAACAACACTAAAGCGTTGGTGAGACCATCATATAGTCATCATAATAATGGAAATCTTTCTCATGTTCCATGAATCCAATTTTCATTTCATCAGGGAAAAGCCATTTTTTTTCTCAACAATGTCTTTGTCATTTGATCTAGTAGCGTTCCGTTAGATAGGAAGAGATTTGATAAATACTGATAACTCTTGGATAGAGTAATAGAACGGAGAGATACATTCGATAATGAACTAGTGGTTCTAAACCATCTATGGCGATTAAAGGGTTGAACAAAAGGGTTGAAGTGTCAACCTGAAAGTTGGAAAGGGGAAGTTTGGAATTGTATCCATAACTATTTTCCTTAGGTTCTTAAGATAAAATCCTTTTAAGGAGAGGAGACTGCAACAACCCTAATTTTCGTGAATATTCGAAACCTGGATGAATAGTAATTTTATGGGTGGATGAGAAATTTTTGCAACCACGATATGTACGAATTATTAAATGAAGATTTCGAATTGATATTAAGTTTTTACGGTGCAAATGAGTGTATGTATAAGTCGTTAGTTTTTTTTTTTACGAAACCCATTATTTCGAATGGTCAAATTTTACGAGATATAAAAGGAGTATGAGGTTGGAGACTTCGTGATGCTAAAGGTATCCCCCTGGAAAGGATTGATGCGGTTTGGTAAGAAAGAGAAGCTAAGTCTGAGGTTTATTGGACCTTTTGAGATTTTGAGGCGTATTGGGAAGTTAGCCTACGAGTTAGCCTTACTCCCAAGCTTGCAGCAAATTCATAACGTGTTTCATGTGTCTATGTTACGACCCTACCACACCGACTTTCGGCATGTGATAGAATACGACCAGGTAGACCTACAACCAGATTTGACCTATGTGGAGAAACCAGTGGAAATCATGGATAGAAAAGAACAAGTGCTGAGGAACAAGGTCGTCAAGCTAGTGAGAGTTTTGTGGAGGAACCAGAATGTCGAAGAATCAACCTGGGAACTAGAAGAAGCGATGCGTGAAAAGTACCCTCAACTGTTTTCAACCTGATTCCGGGACGGAATCCTTTTAAGGAGGGGAGGCTGTAAGAACCCTGATTTTTGTAATATTTTTAAGAATATAATATCATATGACATTGTGAATTTGGGACCTTTTGAGTCACCTATGTTGTTTAATGGAATTGATTATCTGAGAAATTTATGTTGTTACGTTCACTGTGTAAGAATAAGGGAAGATTGTTAAGGCAAGAGGCCTACTGCCCTTAAGATTTATAAAAACTTGGGATTTGAGAGTTATTAGAGTATTAAAAGATTTTAAGAGACTATGACAAGAAGTTATGGATATTTAGGGAATTTACACAATTAAGTACTTAAGGAATTACAAAGGAAATCTCTACGCGATAAAATATTATTACGAGGAATTTAATTAAGATACGATAGGAAATACGGATTAAGTGACAACCATTGGTGGAGAAATAATAATACAAAGAAGGATATTGCATGCAAGTGTCATGTAACAAGCTAGTTAGGAAATGAACTAGAAAGCAAAAAGCATAAAGCATAAAGTAACCATGAATAAGTGACTAGTTGGTGCATTATTCTAGGAGACAAAAAGGCATGGTGTATGCCTAGTCTACTAACCCTAGGGTGTCAACATGTGACACAATACATACACACATCAATACATATCACAATAATACATATCATCATTCAAACACCCAACACAAACCAAGAAAACTTCCCCCCACTTGGAGCAAACTGCTCTCGGCCAAGCAAGAGAAAAGGAAGAAGAAAATTTATTTTCCCCTCTTCCACTACTTCAAAAATCTCAAGATTAAAACCCAAGCCTCTCCTAAGTGTTGTCAAGGTATGTACTAAGTTTCATAATTTATTTCAAGGTGTAGCTTGGTGAGAAAAATGGTGAAAGTTGGAGATGTATAGTGATTAACTTAAATCTTGTTTTAGATCTTGAAGTATAAGACTTGTAAAGACCATCCAAGGTGTTCTTGAGGCTTGTAAAGCTTACCCAAGGTTCTTAGAGGCTCAAGAAGGTATAAAAACTCTAACCCCTCTTAGTCATGAAGTGTTTATGGTTTATAATGTTAGATCTAAGAGTATTGGTGCATATCTTGGTTATATGAGTTATGGATGATGAGAATCTTGAGGATTTATGTTGTTGATGTGATTTTAAGGCTTGTACTTAGAGTATGTAACCCCATGTATGTTGTAGAGTTATGCCTTGATGATTTTAATGGTAAATATGATGTATAAGTTGAGTTCTTGAAAGATTAAACAAAGAAGTATGCTGAGTAAAAAGTCTGGGAGTATGTACTGCCTTGCAGTGGACTTTTGAACCCCTTAAACTTGTCTCCCGAAGGTCTAATACATATGGCTAGAAAGGTATTTGAATGTAGTTTCCAGAAATATAAAGTTCATAACTAGGTGATGTATAGATTTTGAGTTATGACCAGAAGAGTGAGGAGTGGTTCTGAAATCCGGGCTGCACTGTATGGTCTGTTTGTGAACTGTCTTTGGACCCCCAAACTTTCTGCAAACATTGTGAAATATTGAGGTTAGCTAGGTCTTACAGTAAGGAAGGCTGCCCAAAAAGAATCTGATTAAAACTCGAATTTTTCAATTTTATAAAAATGTTAGAGCGAGGTGTGCGCAAGTGAAAAACCACTTAGGGGATTAGTTTAAAGTAGTTTTAAGAATATTTACTTGAATTTCGAGTTTGAGGAATAGATTTGAGTCGAATGGGTGACGGAAGTGATAATGTGACGACATGGTCATATGAGAGGATTAGTGGTCACAAGTGGAGTCGTTAAGTTGGTCTTATGATTTTTTAAAACCTTATGATTAAGTAGCGTTGTTAAGGTACTAACGTACAAATATTGATTATGTATAGATTTCCATTCCACTTCGCGAGCCGACCACCCTAACCTCACCAAGGCAAGTTTTCCAACCCTATGTATTTATTTTCAAAAGATTATATTCTTGATTTTACCTATGCAAGTTTACTTTTCAAAACTTATATATAAGGATTTTCACTGTTGTGTTTATAGCTTCCAAACGTATTATATGCTTATGCTTTACGAGATCATGTTGAAGTTTGAGATATATGCATATGTGTTTGTACACCCTTGAACTTAGAATGAAAGTGTTTTCTTCGGACAACGACTCTAGCAATAGAGGTCGTAGCGGTCCAAATATACTATTGACCGGGGAGCGGTATATTGTTGTATCGTGATTAAATTGCGAAAACCCGAAGAGTCATTCGGGAAGTATCGTATACCTAAGTAATTATTATTTTTACGTTGTTAAAAATACTCAAAAATAACTATCTTGGATTAAAAGCTTATTTTAATTAAATAATTATTTTATTAATTGTTTATATTAAATCTCAAAATATTATTTATTAATTATCGTTCATTATTTTAAAGACAAAACTAATCCAAGATACCTTTAGCGTTTTCAAACTCGAACTCTTTCCCACCCAAAACATTTTCGAAAACCCCCGGTCAGGTTTTGCTTCTTGTACATTTTTCAAGAATTATCGGTCGACTGAGGTCGAACTTCAACTACTCGAGTTTTCTATCAAAATGATTTTTGAAAAGAAAAGAAAAAGGGGACTCTGGCAGGTGTGGGAATCGTTGACGAACGATTCCCGGGATGTGTAAGCGGCCGTGAGCCAGGCGGTCCATCAATTATTATTCCGGCCCAGGTGTTGCCGAAGGATGATTACGGATGTAGTTTTCATCGAGGGTGATTACGGATGTAGTTTTCACCCAAGGGTAGTTACGGATGTAGTTTCTATCCTTCTACTAGTAGAGAAGACCCGCGGATTGTTGGACTTGGTTGTGGCGACTGATCATCGTCAATCCTTGTCAGGTTTTTATGTTTTCTTCCAGTCCCATCCTCCACTTTGGAAAAATACTCAAACACTGCTTCTTGGGCCTAAGTGCCAAGTTGCCGATAGTGTGGTTTTGATAAGAAAAATATTGACATCGTGCAGTATCTAGAACTGCAAGATTTTATATAAAGATTGGCACGTGTTAGTGCACTCTTGCAATTATTTCAAAGAATGAAGTGCTTTTGAATGAGAAACCTTCTAAGCTAATGGAAGGAAAGAGGTTTGCAATGATGTATTCCCTGTACAGTATGTTAACCGTAGAGTGTTTTGCCGAAAATGATATACTCATATGTATATACTTTAAAACTTGAGATATATTGAGATGGGAACCTTATAAAGGGTTCATATGTTATTCTTAAAGCTCCTTAGTGAGTATAAATGTTTTATTCAAACTCGGACATACACATTGTCCAATTATGTTTTGAAATCTGAGATATATACCCATATAGTTGGGAATGTTTTCGAAATAAACCACATTATTATTTTAAAAAATGGTGAACTTGCTGAGCATTATGTAGCTCATTCTTGCTTTATAAAAACTTTTCAGAAAGAGAAGAATTTGATCAGTTAACTCCGCACCAGCAAAAGAGGAGTAGAAGATTTACCCCTGAGATGATTTAGTTCCTGATAAATACTACAGAGTAAGTCTGATAGGTTTTCAACTGTAATAGTAAGACTTGTCTTCAAGTGTAGTTGTATAAGTGGAAGTGCGTAAGATTCTGGATTGTACAGATGAATTGTAATATTTAGTGTTACTTTTGGTTATCGTTTCTGAGGCTCTAACTTGTATGTGCATAAGATTGAGGTCTGGATGGATGTATTGTTGAGTTGTAAAGTTAATACAGGTATGATATGGTTGTGTGGTGATGTGACGACCTGAATCTCTGACCTCGGATTTGGGGGCGTCACATGATTGAAACCTTGTACACAAACATGTAGCAAACATGATATCTGGCCTACTTGTAGTGAGATAGAGTAGAGAACCAACCATGCCTCTGTAGACTGAGATATCTACTTTCTTGCCTTTAGCATCTTCATCTAATTTAGTGGCAGTGGCCATGGGTGTCTTTGTAGGTGAGGAGTCTTCTAAGTCAAACTTCTTCAATAGATCCTTGATGTACTTGGTTTGACTGATAAAGATACCATCCTTCCTTTGACTGACTTGCAACCCAAGAAAGAATGTCAACTCTCCCATCATACTCATCTCATATCTGCTCTACATGAGTTTAGAGAATTTCTCACACAGCTTCTCATTTGTGGACCCAAATATGATATCATCCACATAGATCTGAACTAGGATAATATCATCACCATGCTTCTTGTAAAACAGTGTTTTGTCCAATGTGCCTCTAGTGAATTGATTTTCAAGAAGAAATTGTGATAGAGTATCATACCATGCCCTTGGAGCCTGCTTAAGTCCATACAATGCCTTAAGCAATCTGTAGACAAATTCTGGGAAGTGTGGATCCTCAAAGCCAGGTGGTGGTTGCACATAAACTTCTTCTTCCAACTCTCCATTCAGAAATGCACTCTTGACATCCATTTGATAAACTTTAAAGTTTGAATGAGCAGCAAATGCCAAGAAGATTCTGATGGCTTCCAATCTAGCAACATGGGCAAAAGTCTCATCATAATCAATGCCTTCATGTTGAGAGTATCCTTTTGCAACCAACCTTGCTTTGTTTCTTATGATTACACCATTTTCATCCATCTTATTCTTCAGAACCCATTTTGTTCCAACAATGGTTCTACCTTTTGGTGCAGGCACAAGTTCCCATACTTTGCTCCTTTCAAATTAATTCAGCTCCTCTTGTATAGCAATTATCCAGTCGGGGTCCATCAGTGCATCATCAAGTTTTTTAGGCTCAACTTGAGATAGAAAGCAACCATAGAGGCAGTCATTTAGAGTTGCTCTCCTAGTTCTTACTCCTGCATTTGCATCTCCAATGATTTGGTTTGCAGTGTGTGATCTATCCCATTTCCTTGAATGCTCAGTCTGATTTCTCACTCTTGATGTTGCTTCATCATCCAAGTCATGATCATTCTCATTTCCTCCCCCTGTGAAGTTGCCACTATTCACAGGTGTGTCTTGGATGCTTGTTTCTCCACTATTGATTGGCATAAATTCTTCTCTTGCTTCATCATTCACTTGAGTTTGTTGAACTTCAGTTTTAACTCCAGTTTCAATCTCTTCATCAGAATCATCTAGATTATCAAACTTTAATGGATCTTTATCTTCATCATTGGTTTCTTCTAATCCAGGCAGTTTGCTGTCATCAAATGTCACATCTGTGCTTTCCATAATTTTCTTTTGACTGATGACATAAACTTTGTATGCAATTCTTTCCATAGAGTAGCCAAGAAAAATTCCTTCAAATGCCTTTGCATCGAATTTTCCAACATATTCTGAATTATCCTTCAATACAAAGCATTTGCTTCCAAAAGTATGAACATACTTTAGAGTAGACTTCTTTCCAGTCATCAAATTGTAAGGTGTCTTTCCAGTGTTTTTGTTGATGAGGGTTCTGTTCTGGATATAGCATGCAGTGCTCACAGCCTCAGCCCAAAAACATGTTGGCATCTTTGCATCAAGCAACATTGTTCTAGCAGCCTCAATTAGAGTTCTATTCTTTCTCTCAACAACTCCATTTTTTTGTGGAGTCCTTGGAGCAGAGAATTGCTGAGAAATTCCATTCTCTTTGCAGAATGCTTCAAGTATGGCATTTCTGAACTCTATTCCATTATAACTTCTTAATGCAATCACACTTGCATTGTTGGCCTTTGATTCCTTGTCAACTCTCTTTATGTGCTCAATGATTACTTGTGGAGCCTCTTCTTTTGATGCCAGAAATTCCACCCATGTATACCTTGTAAAGTCATCAACCATCACTAAGGCATACTTCTTTCTTCCTAGTGACATACTATTGATAGGCCCAAACAAGTCCATATGGATGAGTTGTAGGGGCTTGGTTATTGATGTCACTGTCTTTGACTTGTGGCTCGATCTTTTCATTTTTCCTCTTTGGCAAGCCTCACACACTCTTTCTTGACAGAATTCAAGTATGGGCATGCCTCTCACTAACTCTCTTTTGACCAGAGAATTAATGGCTTTGAAGTTCAGGTGTTAGGTGTGATAATCTCTTGTGCCACAGCCAACAATCTTCATTTGATGCTTTTGAGTAGAAGCAACAAATTTTGTCCTTGTTTGTAGAGTCCATATTGGCTACAAAAAAGCTTCCTTTCCTTGCTCCAGATAGAGCAAAATCACCAGTCTTCTTGTGGGTGATCAAACATTCATCTTTGTCAAAATCCACTTTGAATCCCCTATCAGTAAACTGACCAACACTTAGCAGATTATGCTTGAGTCCCTTGACTAGTGCTACATCTTCAATGATGACATTACCAACTTTCAATTTGCCATATCCCAATGTGTTACCCATGCTGTCTTCTCCAAAAGCAACCATTGGGCCAGCCTTCTCCTCATACTGTGATAGCAGGGCCATATCACCAGTCATATGATTTGAGCATCCACTGTCCAAAATCCACATGACTTTCTTTTCACTTTCTTTGCCCTGCAAACACAAAGGTATTACTTCTCCTTTGGTACCCAAACAAGTTTGGGTCCATGTGACTTAGAAACAGTTTTATCATAAACAACATGCTTATCAACTTTCTTGGTGTTAGTCTTCTTGTCACTATTAGAAGTCTTAGAGCCTGAGGTCTCAGACTTAGGTGACAAAGGTACCTTCCTAGCTTTAGGAGGACTTGAAGACTTTGACCTTGTGTAGTGTGTGTGAGAATTGTGACTAATACAACCATTAATGAATTGCCTTCTCAAATTGAAACAACTAGTCATAACATTCATATTGAAAAGCATGAAGTCAAATTTATCACAAAATGGTGCATCTCTATGTCTTAGAGGCACAGAACAATCATAGAAAGGTTTGGGCACACTACCAACAGGTTTCTTGCATGCATGAGTTAGATGATTGGTACTGAAACAGTTCTGACAAGTTTTCCTAGGGGCATTAGGCATATAAACATAGTTGTTATCTTTATTAATCCCTAACTTGCCATTTCTGTTATGTTTCTTCTTAGTCACTTTCTTTTCAGATTCATGATTTCCAGCTGAAACGAATTTCACAAACTTTTCAATCTTAGGTCTATTACCTACTGGCTATTTGGCTTTGGCTTTGACACTCTTTCTCTTGGAGGATGCCTGTTGTTCACTGGACTGTGCCTCATCCTCATCATTCAACATTTGCTTGATGAGTAAGGCTTCCTCATCAATTTCAAGTGTTGGATGTTTAAAAATAGGAGTCTCAGTCTTTTTCAAGATGTGAGGGACTTCCTCTTGAACAATAGTGTCATCTTCAATGACAGCATAGCCTTTTCTCTGGTTAAGAGTGCCATAGTCAAGTCCAATAGCAGTCTTGGGTTTTGCTTGAATTTTCTCACAGTAGGATTGCACTAGACCAGATGATTTCTTAAACGTTTTCAGTTTGAATTCATTTTCAGCTAATTCATCCCTAAGAGCCTTTTCCACTTGACTAGCACATAAAACCTTATTCTGCAAATATTCAACTTCTTTCTTAAGGTTTTCTACTTGCATAGCAGTTAACTCAAGTTCCTCATTCTTTTTTATTAACATTTCATTTCTAGTAGACAGTTTAGCAATCTCCTCATTAGCAGCAGTCATACTAGTATGAATATTAAACATTTCAACAGATAGTTGTTCAATCATGCATTTATACTCAGAAACAGACATGTCTATAGTAGTGAGAGATGGTACCTGAGAGTCTGATGGAGATGTGTCATCCTTGAAATTGGCCATCAAGGCATAGTTGCAAAATTCTTGTTCTTCTCCATCACTATCAGAATCATCTCAACACTTCCCTTCAGCTATGTAGGCCTTACCTTGTGTTTGCTTTTTCAGAAGGGCCTCATACTTAGCTTCAAGTTCTAGAAACTCTTTATCCTTCTTTTTAGGCTTCTTGCATTCACTGGCAAAATGCCCTAGGTCATTGCATCTATAACACCTTACAGATGACCTATCCACATAGCTGGTTTTAAATTTGTTCTTGTTTGCTTTCACAGGTGCCTTGCTCTTGTTGAATGAATGGCTTTGGGTTTTAGGTTTAAAGGGTTGGTTCCTTTTAAATCTGATGTTGGGAAATTTTCTAGCCATGAAAGCATATGAAGTGTTTTCCATCCCATCTAGGTCTTCAAGAGTGTAAAACTCTTCTTCCTCCTTCTCCTCAACAGGTTCACTAGCCTCAGCTTCATTTTCTTCATCATCTACTATCTCCTCTATCCTCAGTTGGCTTGTAGATGCTTCTAGGTCTTGAATAGATTTGTTGACAATCAAGGCACATGATGTGTTTATCATTCTGCCTTGGTTGGCTTGGATAGCCCTTTTCTGAAGCAACTCAAGCTCATGAGTTTTTAAAACCCCATAGAGCACATCATATGTAACTTTGTTCAAATCTCTCTCCCTTAGAGAAATGACCCTTTGCTCTAGATGATTTGCTGAAGATAGCAGAAACTTCATGTTCAACTCCTTGGTGCTGTAAACCTTGCCATTCATCTGTAACTCAGTAACTAGCTTGTGAAATCTCTCAAACATCTCAGTGATGCTTTCCTTGGGCTGTGCCATGAAAGCTTCATACTATGTGACCAGTATCTGTTTCTTGTTTTCTCTGACCTCATCAGTTCCTTCACATAACACCTCAATGTGATCCCACATTTCTTTGGCAGTGGTACATGATGCAATGTTTGCAAACATTGACATGTCCATGGAATCTATAATCATCAACATGAGATGACTGTCAAGGGCAACCTTCTCCTTTTCTGATTCTGTCCATTTGGATGGTTCCTTGGCCACATAAGATCTTGGAATTGTTGTGGTTCCAACAGTCTTTTCAGGAATCTCCTGTTGGGGAACAAAGGGACCATTCTTGAGAATCTCAGGATATAAAGGATGAGAGGCTTTGATGAACAACATCATTTTTATCTTCCAGAGGTTGTAATTATCTTTGTCAAACTTAGGGACTTTCACCGTTCCTGTAGTCTTTGGTGTATTCGAACTCATGATCGTTTTTCTGTTTTTGAATAAACAGCCCGCTCTGATACCACTTGTTGAGTATTGAATACAGTAAAAGAATACAGAGGGGGGGTGAATGGATTCTTGAACTTTTCTTGTTCTTGAGTCTATGTAGCAAGATAGGTGTTTGTGTGTGCAAGGATATGAATGCGGATAAAAACAACACAAGACACGATATCACTTTAATCTAATATTGTATTAGATAAAGGTTGCTACAATCTGTGAATATAAATGATAGTATTCTCAGCTTCGTTTTTCTCAGAGAGATATGAATTACAATGTATGAAAAACTTGACTCCTCAAAAGTTAACAACTAAGGAAGTGAGGCTGTATCTTTATAGAACATGGATACAACCTACTTACTGCAAATAAGGTAGCTAAACAAATTACTTTCTAGCCTGTCTATACTTTTTGAGTAAGTGTCCAAACGGTTACAGATTTGACTTTGCAAAGCCTGTTCAGATCCACTTCTTTAGCTCTTTTGTCTCTTCTATATCTCTCCAAGCTTCCTTGTAGGCTTTCCAGAGCACATTACAGGTTGTGGTCCATAAAGTGCATTGGCTTGTTGCAGGCTTCTGACTTGTACAATTTCTTCAGTATTTTGTCTCTAAGAATGTATTCGAGAAGTGACAAAGTAAGTGATTCGAGAACTAGGATTGACTTGATCGATAACTCTGAGTTCTCGAATACTGTTATATGACATATCGAATCACTTCTCTAATAGCTCTTTTCTCTGGGAATCCTTGAGTTGTCGAATAGAGCATTTTGACATGTCGAATCCCTGAGATATCGAATAGCTTTCTGAGTCCTTGAGATATCGAATGTAACTTTGACTTGTTGACTCTTTGAGAACTCGAATACCACTTTGACTTGTTGACTTCTTGAGTTCTCGAATAGAGCAGTAGACATATCGAATCTCTGAGATATCGAATGAGATATCGAATAGTGTATTCAGAGATATCGAATAGTGTCTTGAGATATCGAATCTCTGACTTCTCGAATGCTAGAGTTCTCGAATAGACAAAAGTACTTCTCGAATTGGTACTTAGATAAATTCTTCATTTCTTCAAATCCCAACTGTGATTTATTTGATAGTCTTCATCTTCTTGCTTGAGGCATGAACCTTGGAACTTCTTTCAAACATTATTCTTGACTATATAAGTACAGTTACACAACTAGAATTTGATGCCTATTACAAGTACAAAGCAAGTAGAAACTCTACAACTAGAGGTTCCCTCAGTTAAGAGGTCATGTAAGTAATGTAAAGCATTACAAACAATTAGGCTTGTTATTAGAGTTAAACAGGCATGTCTCTGTGACTAACAGAAATTAGTTTGGTATTATTATTTATAACAATATCTAGGTGTGATCATAAACCGCACCAAACCGCAAAAACCGCCCGCACCGCACAAAATTGCACCACACCGTGCGGTTTTTATTTTTTGTGGTGCGGTTTCGGTTTTCAAATTTTGACAAACCGCGCGGTGCGGTTCGGGTTGCAGTTTTAGTTTTCTGAAATGCGATTCACACCGCACCGCAATATTTAATTATATAATTGATTCAAATGAAAACCATTATCTAAATGAGAACTGGAGAACCATTGGATCCTACAGTAGAACCTATTTTGTTTCATAATGAAAATATAGTCTCCTGCTATTGAATTTCAAAGGTATGCACATGAAATTAAAAATTTTATAATTTAACTTACTTCTTCTACAAAGTTCTACAACTGAACTTACTTACCATCGAGTTCTACTGCAAATCTATTTTGTTTCGTATTAAAAATATAGTGTTCTGCTACTTAATTTCAAAGTTATGCACATGAAATTAAAATTTCTATAACTGAACTTGTTTTGTCTACAAAGTTCTACAAATGAACTTACTTTTTTAACAAACATTCTGCTGCTAAACTTAAAAGCCTGAATTTAAATTCATGCACATGAAATTATAATTTCTACAAATGAACTTGCTTCTTCTACAAAGTTCTACAATTGAACTTACTTACCAATGAGTTTTAGTGTAGAATCTACTTTGTTTCGTACTAAAAATATAGTGTTCTGCTACTGAACTTCAAAGTTATGCACATGACATTAAAAGTTCTACAACCGAACTTGCTTTTTTTACAAAGTTCTACGGCTGAACTTACTTTTTTTTAACAAATATTCTTCTGCTAAACTTAAAAATTATGCATCTGAATTTTGAAGTCAAACACATGAATTCTAACGTTCCGCTACTGAACTTATTAGAGTTCTCAGGTTCTCAGTTTAGTGTGGTTCTCCATCGAGCGTGACCCTATATATATATATATATATATAGAGAGAGAGAGAGAGAGAAAACTGGGCATGAGGACAACCTCATGGATCTCTCCTGAGATTATAACATAAAGGGCCTATAAAAAAAAAAAGTGGGCCCACAGGGGCATTTTTGTAAATATCAAATTTTTTTCAATAATTTACCTAAATACCATTATATTCGTATTGAAAATCTTTTAACCTCAGGTAGAACCCTGAGGTCATCCTCAGGCACATCAATCCCTATATATATATATATATATATATATAATTATATATATATACATATACACACACATATATATTATGTTAGTATTTTGTTAAGAATTTAAGGGATAGTTTGCAAGTTATTTGCTTCGTTAGTGCTTGTAATTTATTTTAGAGGATTATAATGGTATTGTACTAATCAATTACTACGGCTTAATCCTTCTTTCTCTATTTTAGTATCACAATATTTCATAATACAATGTTTGTATTTCACTAAGTCTATAGAGGTCACGGTCTGCATAATAATGAAGAAATGAGATTGAGTAAGAACTTTGAAAATTAATTCCACATGCATGAAAATTAATATTTCAAATTTATAATTATTTTTATCGAAGGTGTAAACCGCAATAAACCGCACCGCACCGCATTTTCGAGGTGTGGTTTATGTGATTTTAAAATTTCGCGATACGGTTACCAAACCACATGCGCGGGTTGGTCTGCGGTTTTGGGGAAAAACCGCACCGTCCGCACCACGAGCACCCCTAATATTATCAGTGTATATTATTAAATATAATTGCATGTACTATTTTTTATAAAAGAGAAATTTTAGTTAGAAACAAATAGAAGAAAATGTGTTTTACGTTAAAAAGGAAATTGATAAGTTATTGAAAAAACATAAAAGATAACCTGTTTGACATAAAAAAAAATTGATTAGTTATTTATAATTAGATTCTTTTTTATATCATTCAATATTATTGGCTTTAATATAGTAATATAGATAGATATGAGTATGAGTATTTAGGCAAAAGCATGCTAATATATAATGGTAATTAAGTAAAAATACGAACTACCAAAAAATAGTTACCAATTTTTTTAATGTTTTGGCTATTTTATATAATAAGAAATTAGTTTCATATTATTAATTATAACATTATTATTTTATATTATTAAATAGAATTGCCCGTACTATTTTTAATAAGAAGAGAAATTTTAGTTAGATATGATATAGACGAAAAGGTGTTTTACTTGAAAAAGAAAATTAATTAATTATTAAAAAAATATAAAAAGTAACATGCAAAGTATAAAAAAGAAAATTGATTAATTATTCATAATTATATATATATATATATATATATATATATATATATTATATCTTTCAGGCTTTAATATATTATAATAGATAGACATAAGTAAGGGTACTTAGGTAAAAATATAGGATATTTAAATAAAAGTTTGAAATATCAAAAAAAATGTATTTTGGTATTAAAATACATATACTAAAATTTTAATTTTTCGACTGTTATATTATAATACTACCTTATAACCCGTGCGAAACACTGGTTTCTTTTCATAGTTGTAATATAATAATTTTATTATTTATTTTAATAATTATGATAACCAAACCGAAAACCAAAATTTTCAAAACTTTCAATGTTTCGGCTTTAATATAATAGTATAGATAGATTTTTTTCTATTTTTTTTTTCTCTAATATATTTGCTTTCCTATCTTGGCTCCTAAAGTGAATTGGCCTGTTTGGCAATACGATTATATGCTACCTTTTGGTTTTTAAGCCTATTTCATTTTATTAGAAGTATTTGTCTATCCAATTTATTAATTTCGCTTATAATTTTTATAAGTCATTGCTCCATAAAAAACACACTTATATAAAAAAATAATAAGAAGCACCATAGAATCTTACATAAAATTGTATTTATATTCTAATTTTCACATAAAAAATGATGTTTTATGAATAAAAATAAAATCTAACAAAAAATTAGGATCAAATATAACATGATTCCAAATAATTTTATTGTTACAAAAATATATATAAGATTCTACACTGAATTCTATGTAACATTTGATTTTTAAATTTAGATGAGATTCTACGTTAGATTCGATATGTTAGGTTTAACTGTCGTTAAAATTTGTGATTTGAATCATAACAAATCAATTTTTATAAAAAATAAAGTTTTATGATGGTGTTATTTATTATTCTTTATATAAGGTGTTATTTCTAGAGTGTGACTCAACTTATATATAACTTATATGTTGATAAGTTGAAAATTAGTAATGACCTACTTTTCCCAACTTATTTCTTATGGAATAATGCCCAAAATACCCACTTTTTTCCTACCCACTACCCAAAATACCCATTTTTGAAAACAGCGACCAAAATACCCTCGGGTCACGCCGTTTTAGAACGGCGCAACCCCATCAACTGTTCACTCTCTCTGTCCCGTAGTCTCTCTCTCTCTCTCACCAATTGTATCTCTCTCCCGTCGAATCCTCTCCGCCTCCTTCCGGCCACCTCCAATCCTTCCGAACACACCAAAACGATAAGCAGACCTTGCTCTCCATTTTGTCCAACTGATTTATGGAATCTGGTACTCCAGGGGTTTCTATGAACTCATCGGAAAATTGAGGGGGGAAGAGAGGTTCGATTGGGCGTTTTTAATCCGACGAAACAAACGACTTGTAACTGATATAGGCATGTAGATAATCGAGAGACGAATCCAATGGTATATACCACTTAATGGGAAAACATTAGGAAGTCTGTGAAAAGATGAACGGAAAATCTGACCAAAATTCGCCAAAATCGCCATGGTTGTCGCCAGAGAAAGCGTCTGTTGGGGTGGGCCTCGCAGGGGCATACACATTTGCGTAATGCGTATCTAAGCGTGGTTGCGCCATGGTGCAGCGTGATTTGTAATACGCCCGTGTGTGTGCCGTGTGTTGTGAAGGAGACTCCTCTGACAAGGGTGTAGCTTCCACACACGCCTTATCTAGTGGCGTATCACCACATACGTCTATGCCAGTGGCGTATGTGGTGGGTATTTTGGGCGGAACCTTCCGACATTAGGAATTTTGGTTAAGAATGAATAAAAAGTGGTTATTTAGGGCACTCACCCTTTTCTTATTACTTGATCTTTTACTTATTTTATATTTTATATTTTTACATTTGTATTTATAAATTTCATATGCATGTATTGAGATTATTATAGTAAATAATTAATTTTTAATCTAATTTCATAAATATTTCATCAACTGATAAATAAATTTATCCAAACACTTATATTACTTATAAATATTTTTTAACTTATTACTTATATGACACTTATTTATTTAAATTATAAATTACATATTTTAAAAGGAAATATCCTTGTTACTGACAAGGCCCCATTTATTTTCTTCTTAATGCATCTTAATGAGCCATTTCTTTTTTTTTTTTTTAACATTTAATGAGCCATTTCTTAATTATTCAGCATATTAAGATCATTTGGCTGACATCCTTTAGCATTTGAAGCGTTAAAAAACATCTTAAGCGTTAAGAAAAAAAATCAAGCCCAATGATTAAGAAAGATGATCCTTTATAACCTTAAACCAGTTTATGACTTCACTTTACATGTAATCATACGTGATTTAGAACATTTTTTTAAAAAAAAATTCTATGATTACAAGTTGTTTTGTTAATTTGTTTCGGCAATTTATGATGACAATATTATGCTTTTGCTCAAATACAAACCACTCTTAAAATGAGAACTACAAATTAATATAAAATATATTATATTTCATTTACTCTAAGAGCCCCGCCAGGGGCACCTTCACAAAAAAATCTTATAATTCAACCCTCTAACCATTCATCAAATAATAATAATAATAATAATAATAATAATAAAACTGCTGCCACGTCATCATTTTTTAAAAAAATATTTTTTTTATTTTTTTTTCCCGATGAATGTATAAAGGGTAGAATTATAAGATTTTTTCGTATTGGGGTACCCCTAGTTTGATCATTAGATTAGCTTAAATGTTGGATTGGAATTTGATTTTTTAGGTTTGTATTCTAAGGAGGTTTGTATTGGAGTAGCCCCATATATATATATATATATATATAGAGAGATGATCAAATGAGAACCTGTATTAAAATGAGAACTTAGTCTCCATCATCACCGTTCATTTTTATGTTATACCTTTTAATCCTGACCGTATGTTTTTATAACTTTCGTAACAGACAAAGATACAAATAATAATTATATCCAATCTCTCTTTAATGCGCTCTCTCTCACACACACACACACTCCTTCCCTATACCTCTCTTTCTCGCCGCATCTCTCTGTATACGATCTCCACATTCTCTCTATATACAATCTCTATACTCATCTTCATCATTATTATTACGTTGAATTTAGCTGCTTGTAACTATTTGATTCCATGTTATATCAATCAAATTGATATAAATTGGTGTTCTTCATCATGATAACAGAGGATTTATTACGAATCAGTACTAATCAAGGTAATTTCTTCTAAAACTGTATATTTTGTATGTTGTTAAATCCATAGTTGATAAGTTTACGCTTCAATTCACAAAAAACAAATTGTTCTTATCATATTGTTAAGTTCCTGCTATTTGATTGAACAATTACTTATTTACAAGTAGTGATCTAGTGCTATTTGTATTGTGTAATTAGTGATTAGTGCTTTTGTATTATGTAATTAGTGCTTCTGTAATTATTGTTTTTGTGATTTAGTACTTCTGTAATTAGTGCTTTTATATTAGTGATTTTTCCTGATTTTACTTTTAATTAGTTTATTATTTATGTGTCTTCATTGTTTTATATATAGGAATTACCAGTGGTGATTCTTCAAGCGTTAGTCGATTTATTGAAGATACTATTTCTGATTGTGCTAATGCTTCTGCTAGTCTTTCTGGTTCAACTGAAAGTGATGATGCTATTTCAAGGTGTACTGTTACCCCTGGTGGTCATCGTTATTATGTACCTATTTGTGTCGATGATAGTTCTAAACCGTTTATCAATCAGAATTTTGACTCTTTGGAGAAAGCTATGAATTTCTACAAGGAGTATGGCCAAATATGTGGATTTGATACACGTAGGACTACAGAAAAAAAGGCTGATGATGATAAAACTATAATAACTAAATATGTTGTTTGTAGTCGAGCTGGATTTAAAGAGAGAAAAAAGAAATCTAATTATAGTACTAGTAAAGCTATTCGGAGGAGGACAGTTTCTAACAGGTGTGGTTGTAATGCGAAGGTCATTTTGAAAATTGCTTCGGGTGAGAGCTATAGGATTTCTGTCTTTGTTGAGGAACATAATCATGATGTAGCTTCTGAAGAGGGACTACAATTTTTAAGAGTTAACCGTCAAATGTCTTACACTTCACGCAAATTCGTCTTTGATTCTTCAAAGGTTAATGTTGGAATTAGTCAATCATTTAGGTTGATGAAGGAAATGGTTGGTGGATATGCCAATGTTGGTGCTACAGTTAGGGATTACCGAAACTTTAGTAGGGATTTGAAGGCATATGTTGGTGAGCGCGATGCACAAATGATTATTGACAAATTTAAGGTTAAACATGAGAGCTGTGAATCATTTTACTATGCATACGATGTTGATGCAGAAGGACATTTGACAAAACTGTTTTGGGCTGATTCAGTTGCTAGGAAGAATTACGAGGTTTATGGTGATGCTGTTTCTTTTGATGCCACATTTGATACAAATATGTATGTCAACTTCCTTGCCTTTATATTGAATATTTTCCTTCTTTTTATGATTCTGAATTCTTTTAGTTAGATTTTGTTCTACATGTTTAATATAATTGGTTATTTGCGTACTCATATAAATTCATTTCAATAGTTGCCTTATTTAGTTTTTTGGTGATTGACAAAAATATTTTTGATGATCTGGCCTTTTTTTTATTAAGAATCCATATTTTTTGTGATTATTTACTTCTGTTTTCTTCATGCTTGATTAAATTTGGTTATAGCCTTTTATTTTGTTTACTGGTGCTCTTTTTAATTTAGTTTCTCTACTGATTCCTTCACTACAACAGGTATAACATGGTTTTTTGCCCGTTTACTGGTGTTGACAAGTACGATAAGTGTGTCACTTTTGCATTTACTCTTCTCTCTAAAGAAGATATTTCGCATTTCAAGTGGGCGTTTGATCACCTTTTAAAAGCAATGGGTCGTAATCCGGTTGTAATAGTGACTGACCAGTGCCCTGCTATGAAACAAGTTGTACCTCTCTCTTTTCCTGCCACAGATGAATTTCCCGCTACGAAGCATCGCTTATGTATGTGGCATATAATGGAAAAGTTTCCTCTCAAGGTTGAAATTGCCTTCTTATTTCTTTTAATTTCATTATTTCTGGTAGTGATTGTTGCTAACAAATTACAACATTATTTTGCAGCTTGGTAATTTCTTGTGTAAGGAGACTGATTTCATTACCAAAATGAAAAATTACATATGGTCATCTACTTTAGAGCCTTTTGATTTTGAAAAAGGTTGGAAATCAGTTTTGAAAGAATTTAAATTAGAGGGGCACAAATGGCTTTGGGAGATGTATGCTATTCGAACATCGTGGATCCCAGCATTTTTTCGAGACAAACCTATGTTTGGATTAATGAGGACGACATCGAGGTCGGAAAGTGAGAATAACTTTTTTAGTCAGTTTCATAAATAGAGTGATACACTATGTGAGTTTTATCTTCGTTTTGAGAGTGCGATGGATAAACAGCGCCATGAAACTGCTCGATTGAATGAAGAGGGCAGGTCCGCAATACCTTCTACTGTTTCTACATTGTTCCTTGAGGCTGATGCTGCACAGTTGTATACTCGACCTATTTTTTATAAAATACAAGAAGAGATACTAGCATCTTGTTATGACATGCGAGTCGTAGATATTGGCCCATTAGTCGATGGACTTAAAACTTATCAAATGAAGGATGTGAAAATGAAAGATAAATTGTTTGAGGTAATTTCACACTTTTAAAAACATTAACTTCATTATGAGCATAATGTTTATTTTTTTGTGATTTAGTTATTTTTTTTTTATTTTTTTTGTTTGTTTTGGTGATATGATACTTTGTTTAGTGATTTTTGATGGTCTGTTTTGGTGATATGATAATTTTATTACTGATTTCAGGTTAAAGTCAGTCAATATCATGCAGAATGCTCTTGTATGAAGTTTGTCATGTGTGGCATACTCTGCAGACATGCTTTCTTTGCTCTTAACCAGTTTGAGGTTGTGAAAATACCGAGGAATCTTGTTCTCAATAGATGGAGTAGATGTGCAGAACACAATTCTTCGTCCAAATTTACTGGTGTTTCTGATGATTTTGCTAAGGTGGACAATGTTTCTCTTAAAGTGAAAAATATATGGTTTAATTTTTAGAAAACTTTGAACAAAGCTGGAGTGAATATTGACAAGCTCTGTCATGTTGAAAAGACAATAAAACAATTAGGTTCTGATCTTGGCGATGATTTTGTTATGACAAAGAAAGCTCAGATGGAAAAGATGATGGGTCCTCAACCAACTGAAGAAATTATTATTCGTGCACCAAATCAATCTAAAAACAAAGGTTCGGGTTTGAAGAGGTTCATCAGTCATAGGGAGAAGGCAATAATGGAAGGAAACAAGCGCCCTAGGAAATGCAAGTTCTGTACTTCCGTAGTTCATGATGCCAGAACATGTCCGGATAAACCCACTGTTCCTACTACCAATGTTCCTACTGTCCATGTTGAGATGGTGTCAGCTGATGTTCAGATTGAGTAGAAAGCTTATTTGTATTCTATCGTAGTTTAAAAAAAAAAATCTACTACGTTTCGACCAATATGATGTGTACTTTGTTGCGATAATACGATATAAAGTCATTTGTCAATTCTTAGTTTCATTCATTTCTCATGTCCTAAGTTGTTAATTTTTCTCTTGTTATCTCTTGTAATTTTTCTCTTGTTATCTTTTTGTTTAATTTTTTATGATTACTATTTTCATTAGCCTATTGAGTTTGGTAATTTTGCATTTTTTTTGTGATTTCAATTTTCCCCATTTTAGTCATTCAAAGTCAATTTATGTTCTACAACTATTTGAAACAGTAAAGTTCATGTATGCTAAATTTACCAACAATATAACTACAAAATGTAGTATCATAAAACAACTTAAAAAAAGAACAATAAAGTACAACTTTGACATTTCTACCACGAAAAACCTTCTCATTTTCTACCATTTACCAAGGAATTTTTGCTCCAATACAAATAATATTTCAACAGAATTCACCAAATATTAGTTGCCTCAATACAAGTTTTCAATGTAACTTTTAAAACCAGCGTACACATCACCTACATTAGTTTTCTACTCAGTAGCTTTCTCTTCACCTGCTTTCTCTTTTACAACTTTGTAATTATCAAAAAATAGGACAGTCCCATGCATTTTGTATTTTCTTGGCTTCTTTACACTTGCGTTTTCTTCGATTATGCTCACCAAGCTCTCAGATGCTATTTTATTGTAAAAAGTTGCAGTTTCTTGTTGGACAAATTGCCTCCTTTCATTGACATGTGAAGTCAAAATAGCATTTGCATATTTTGTTCTTAGCTTCTCCATTTGCCCTTTCTGTCCCGCCGCCTACAGCAATACAGTAAACGATTACTTTCATCATCTCAAGCAAAATCTGACAAATCACTAATATTTTCTTTATCAGAAAATATATGAATTACCTTTTCTGTTTTTAGTTGAGTTTTCCACTTGTTTAGACTACCTTTGTATGTCTCCATGTGCCGCATAAGATAAACTCCACAATCTACGTCATTTTCGAGTGTCTGCCAACTCATGGACAAATAAGAAACCTTCATTTTATTTATTGTCTTTGCTAAAAACTTTTCCTCTTTATCTTCCAATTATTTCACAAAGTGGCTTTTCTGCAATTAGAATAACAAACATAGGAATACAAAAAATTGTTAATATTGTGCTTTTATGCTCGATAGTAGTATTAAGATACCAAGTTTTTTTATTATTACCAGTTTACGAACACTCTTCCCATATAAGTTTGTGACTGCTCTACCAATTCTGATGTTATCAATTACCTCACAACTATCTTCTTTCTTATTCATGCAAACCAAGTAGTAATGCTCATCTTGTAGAATTGGAAAGAATATCTACAAATTTTTTTTAGCCATTTGGTGATTGAGGACTGTAAAAGAATTATTATTCAACTAAAATCACACTCATAATTATAAATAAAATTGAAGCAATTAAAATGTACCAGCTCGCAGTCTTCAATCTTCATGTTTGGGTATCTATTAAAGAAGTGATCCATTTCAACAGAAAACATCTCATACTGATCCTCTTCAGACTTAGTTGCATCAAGTGGTCCAATCTGTTTGGTTTTAAGTCAATAAATTAGTACGTGGTGATTCAAACTTGTATAGAGTGTAGCCAATAGTAATACAAATTTAAATTACCGAAAAGCCAACGTCGAAGAATACACGTAGTGGTGATTCAGGTGCCTTGTACTTTTCTTTATCATTCATCAAAGTAGACCACACATCTATAACAGAATAATACAACTTCTCATTTGGCTTTAGGGTTACCATATGCTCTCTAGTACAGTATTGCTCTCCATACTCAAAAACATGCTCCCTGATACAATAATATCACTATATTAACAAGGACCAAATGAAAACTTAAAAAGATAACAAGTTTTTTTAAGAAATACTTACATATCATCTTTGCCTTCTTTAGTTAACCATCTCCAAACAGCATAATCTTGTGATGTGTAGCTCTTTGTGATGTCTATTTTCCTTTGAACATATGGCGATCGATATGCTGCAGCCACTTTTGTTTCCCTCCTTTCCCTTTTCTGTTGTTCTTCAAGTGCTGGTGTTTTATAATCATCTTTTTCAGTCTCTTGCTCAACATTGTTCGCCATTTTGGTTTCCCTGCTTTCCCTTTTCTGTCATTCAAGTGCAGGTGTCTTATAATCATCTTTTTCTGTCTCTTGCTCAACATTGTTTTCATTTCTATGCTCCCTTTTTATGTCCTTGCATGTATTACTATCATAAATAGGAAAATCAATCCCAAGTGCAAATGAAGGAATTGACAAGTTTTCGAAGTCTATTTCCATGTCTTTCTTCCCTTGGGATGAGAACAAATATTCTATTAGCTCGACATGATCTAATACTAAAGGATCAATTTCTACACTTTCTATTGCCAAAGCTGCAACATCTTCTACTTCCAAATCCTTCTCTATTTCTTCAACAGTCTCTTTATTTTCAGGGACAGTCTCGGGTTTACTGTTTGGAATGAAACTTTGCAAAGATTCAGCAATTTTCCCTTCAAGCTGAGCAACGTTCACGTCATTTCCAAAGCATCCATCACCATTGTAGCTTTCACATTTAAACTATTGAACCAGTTCTAATAAAACAAATAATTCAATAAGATAACTTATAATGACCAGGTAAGTTTATAGGAAAGGCGAGTTTATTGCATCGAACACTACCTCTTGTCTTTCCTTGGCCATGGACATTTTTCCATCGTTCCTCACATGATCAAAATCATCCTACAAAATATCAATGGAAACAAAAAATCAGTTTTAAAAATTTTTACATTCAAATTACTAAATTATTGGTAATTTCCAATTATTAATTGGTGATTGTTACTATTGAATTAATAATTATTTTTTGGTGATCAATAAAATCACTAAAATTAAGAATAAAATCACTAAATTTACAATTCAGTAATTTTGATCACTGAATTGGTGGCTCAGTCTATATTTGATCCATCATCATTTTACCTGCCCTCCAAGTCCTTGTTCACCTTCATGGTTAGAGTGGTGTTCCTCAACTCTGTCATAATCCTGCACATTATTAAGGAAAAAATAAAAATTAAATCAAGTTTTTCTATAACTAAGGTACGAATACAAATAAAATATTAAGTTACAGTTCTTACTTCATAATTTTGTGCTTGCATTTGTTCAATCACCAACCCTTTTCCAAAATTTTCATAGTCCTTTTCAAATTTCTGTCTTTTCTGAAGGAGCTCCATTGTCCAACCTTTAAATGCTGGAATTTGCCTTTCCACAAGTTGTAGCTCTTTAAATGTTACACGGTCGACATAAAATATCTGACAAATATTATATTAAATAAATATGAATCAGATCTAATTTTTGACACATAAACAAAAGCATTTGTGAAATGTAAATTAGTTACAAGTGTACTTACAGTGAGAAAAATTATAGGACCTGTGTAAAATAGTGATAGTGTACCATTCTTCCAATTTGATTTTGTCCTCACCAAACATCTAAGCAAGAATTCACCCCAATTATAGTGATTACACTCATCAAGTTGAATGTTAAATGATATTATTTCCCGGTACACGTAGGATCCAGTCTGTCTTTCAATCAGCACATTGTACAACACCATGAGAAAATATAGCTTAAATAACTCATCAGCTTCATCACTAATCTTCATTCTTTCAATCACTGTTGTTGTCGTGATTTTGGTCTTTCCAAATTGATCCTTCCATAAATTTTGTCTCCGCAAGGCATTTGATGCTTCATCTCCTGTTGCCGGTGTCAAAATGCGATCCCCAATTGGCAATCCAAGTACATTATACACATCTTCACTAGTGATAGGAATGCTTTCACTATGAAGTTCCAGTGAGCAGGTAGGTGCATCAAATGCTTCAAGCACATTGCATGCCAGCTTATGAGGAATCTTCTCCAAGTGAAAATCAAGTAGTGGTCCAAAACCACTTATTCTCACCCATTGTTTCTGCTGCTCCGATAGACTCGTTACCATGTTCGTCAAAATATTTGGTGAATTCCGTATCTTGAACTTATCAGTTACATTCACTTTTCCAGCTTTCTTGTCCTGCTTCTGTTTAGTTGGTTCCTGTCAAATATTAAACAACTTAGCTCACCTTACTCAATCTAAAAAAAAATTAGTTGAGGTGTATAATATTTACCCTTGTAATCTTTGTTTTCTTAGTTTTTCTTTCTTCTCCATTAGTATCACTAACTTTATCTTGATCATTTTCCTGAAAACATTGAATAATGAGTTATTAAGGAAAGTATTAACAACATTTATTTTTGACAAATAAATAATAATAAAAAACAAGTTACTATTTTACCTCATCAACAAGTCGGGATTTGGTCTTCTGATGTATAATCTTCAATTTTTTCCCTTCATATTTTTCTATCTCTTCTTGTCCAATTTCCTACCATGTATTAATATATTTTTATAACAGTGATTTGTTCATGTAAATTTTTGTGCAAAGGTGATTTTTATACCTCAACATCAAGTCTCCTTTTGGTCGCAACAGTTGATGGATCTTTTATTACTATTAATGCATTTCTTTTTGTCTTAATCGGTGGAGTTACAAAATCATCATCGTCATCAAAGTGCACAGATCTAGTATCTGATGGACAATATAAATAAGCTCATAGTAAATTTAATTAGTGATAACAAATAAATAGTTACTGATTTAAAGTAAGACATTAAAGTAGTTTTCACCTCTTTTTTTAGGCTCCTCAGCACTCCCCTCATCAAGTACTAGCGGGTTACTATAGGTTGCTTTTTGCGATTTCAGAATTTTTAGCCTCCCACTTTCTCTTCTCACAATTGAATCTAGAGTTATCAAATCACATAAATTACTACACAAGCAACAAAGTGAAAAAACAAAGTAAAAAATGTAGAGCACCTATTCTATTAGGCTGCTGCTCAGAACTCTGATCATCAATTTGTAGTGGGTTACTGTAAGATGCTTTCTGCAATTTTAGTCTCGGACTTTCCCTTCTTAAAGTTGAATCTGCAAATGTGATATCACATAAGATACTGTAACCAAATCATCTCTTAAGTCAAATCATTAAAAAAAATATTATCTCTAAAAAAAACAATAAAATCACAAAAAAAATCTTAAGTCATTACGTATTCCACAAATACATATTAAATCACTTTTTACACATGTAAAATCACAAAAAAAAAGGTATCCAGTATAGAGTTGTTAATTCTAGTGATAAAATAAATCACAAAACAACACATCATTAAAAAATATACCTAAATAAGTGATAGCTCACTTTTTACACGTATAAAATCACAAAAAAAAAGGTATCCACAAGAGAGTTACTATTCTAGTGATAAAACTAAATCACAAATAAATCACAAAATAACACATCAGTGAAAAATAGACCTAAATCAGTGATAACATATATTCAATCACCAGAAAAAGTTTTACATCTTCTAGATCTAAAATTACTAAAAAAACACTGAAATCACAAAATTAAACTAAAAAATATAAGAAATACAACGCACAAATAAGATCTAATCACTAAAAATTGGGAAAAAAAATCACAAAAACTACCTCGTGTGTTCTTAGACATCTCTGTTCCGTGTTGTTGATTCGCGTTTCTAGAAAAGCAAAAAAAAAAACGTTATAAAACAACTTAATAAGTTACGATTCATTGATTGTACGAGTACTAATCCATGCAACTTTCTTCAAAATAGGAAGTAGATTATGATATAGTGATAGAAAGAGATTTTCTTACCTTCGAATCAGTGCTTTCTTCAGTTTTATTCGAGGTTTTTGAAGCTTTTTCTTCAGTTTTAATGGAGGTTTTAATAGCGTTGTTGGTGGTCTGATAACAAAAAAACAAACTGTGTATTTGAGAGTTGTGCAAATTAAATGAGGTAGTTAAGTGCTCGAACGGTATTTTTTTTTTGTTTTCGTGCGTGTCCTTAGTTTTGTACGAATTTACAAAATTGCCACTGGATATTTGGGCTAGTTTCTAGTTCTCATAATAACAGGTTCTCATAAGAATAGCTCCCTATATATATATATATATACTAACCTTTAACCCGTGCAAAGCACGGTTGCTATATATTATTATTACAAATTAATATATTAATTATTTGATTTAATATTAAAATTAAATTTATTTTAATAAATTTTGTTATTAACTTAAATTTATATATGTTCCATTCTTAATGTCATGACATAAATAAATATCATCAATTTAAAGTTATTTTTATATTTATTATTAAATATCTTAATAATTCCATAGATATATTTAAAAATTATTTAATGTAAATTAAAATCATAGAAGAAAAAATCGTAGAAAAAAGTGTGTGCGGACCATGATTCTAATCTGGATATAATTGAAAACAATATATAATTTAAGTGATTGTGGAATTTTTAACACATTTTATTAATTTTTTAAAAAAATATATTTTGTGCCTCATTTAAAACAGTGAAGTGTAATACAATACCATTTGTTGTTAACACTTATAATGAGTTTGTATATTATATAGTTTATTTATTTATAATTTTTTATTTAATTTAATAACTAAATAGGAAAGTTGTACATTTTTTTGGAAGGTGTTAACCAAAACCAACCAACCAATTATACTCTTTTTCGCTTATAATAGTATAGTATTGATAGATAGATTATATAGTTTATTTATTTATAATTTCTATTTCGCTTATAATAGTATAGTATAGATAGATTATATAGTTTATTTATTTAATTTTTTTTATTTAATTTGATAACTAAATAGGAAAGCTGTACATTTTTTTGGAAGGTGTTAACCAAAACCAACCAACCAATTATACCATATTTCGCTTATAATAGTATAGTATAGATATAATTGAAAACAATATATAATTTAAGTGATTGTCGAATTTTTAACACATTTTATTAATTTTTTTTAAAAAAATATTTTTGTGCCTCATTTAAAACAGTGAAGTGTAATACAATACCATTTGTTGTTAATACTTATAATGAGTTTGTATATAATATAGTTTATTTATTTATAATTTTTTATTTAATTTAATAACTAAATAGGAAAGTTGTACATTTTTTTGGAAGGTGTTAACCAAAACCAACCAACCAATTATATCCTTTTTCGCTTATAATAGTATAGTATAGATTGATAGATAGATTATATAGTTTATTTATTTATAATTTCTATTTCGCTTATAATAGTATAGTATAGATAGATTATATAGTTTATTTATTTAAAAAGTTTTATTTAATTTAATAACTAAATAGGAAAGCTGTACATTTTTTTGGAAGGTGTTAACCAAAACCAACCAACCAATTATACCCTATTTCGCTTATAATAGTATAGTATAGATATAGATATATAATTTAAGTGATTGTGGAATTTTTAACACATTTTATTAATTTTTTTTAAAAAATATATTTTTTGCCTCATTTAAAACAGTGAAGTGTAATACAATACCATTTGTTGTTAACACTTATAATGAGTTTGTATATTATATAGTTTATTTATTTATAATTTTTTATTTAATTTAATAACTAAATAGGAAAGTTGTACATTTTTTTGGAAGGTGTTAACCAAAACCAACCAACCAATTATACCTTTTTTCGCTTATAATAGTATAGTATTGATAGATAGATTATATAGTTTATTTATTTATAATTTCTATTTCGCTTATAATAGTATAGTATAGATAGATTATATAGTTTATTTATTTAAAATTTTTTATTTAATTTAATAACTAAATAGGAAAGCTGTACATTTTTTTGAAAGGTGTTAACCAAAACCAACCAACCAATTATACCCTATTTCGCTTATAATAGTATAATATAGATTTAATTTAATAAGTAAATAGGAAAGCTGTACATTTTTTTGGAAGGTGTTAACCAAAACCAACCAACCAATTATACCCTATTTCGCTTATAATAGTATAGTATAGATAAGTTCACTATATAAATTGCAATTTTAATTATTATTTTTTATTATTTATAGTAAATAGATAATAAAATATGATAATAATGATTATTATTAAATATTAAATTAAAAAAATTTCTTTGATTTTTGTGTGATTTCATTTAAATTAAACATTTTAATTATTTGTAAAGAGAAATTGAGGAAAAAATAAAATATTTATATCATTCAAATATTTTAAAATTTTATTCACCAAACAATATTATTCATTAACCATTCAGATAATTAATGATTCAAAAAATTTAATCATTCACATATTTTATATTAAGATTTGCCAAATGTCCCCTTATCGAAAGGTTTGTGTGAATAATGGAATACTGGTCTCAGAAGTACCAAAATATTCATGGCTTAAGAGTTAAGACAATACTAGTTTTTCCCTCTGTTTTAAAAGTCGACGATTAATCGGGATTAATCGTCGATTAATCGCTTTTCGGTAGGGCACCGTACTGATTAATCGTTGTTCGGCTAAAAAATCGTTTTTTCAAAAATCGCTCAAAAGTCGGTCAAAATCGGGATTAATCGGTCAAAAATCGGATTAATCGGTCAAAAATCGGTCTCATTGATAAAAAATTGAAAAATTTGTAGAAAAATTTTAAAAAAAACAAAATTCAAAAAGTATAAAATTGAATAAATTTTAAGAAAAATCTTATTCTCATATACAAAATTAATATTTTAAACGGTTAAATCATGAATTTTATCAATTTTTTCTCTCATATTGACCCCAATTCAAAAATTAGATCTTAAAATTTATATTTACTTTAATAATGTTATATATTTTAAATATATTTGTGTAAATATATGATAATTATTCATGTACAATCAAAATAATAAAATAATTACATATATTAATAATAATTATATTTGAAAATAATATTAAATTAACTCCGATTAATGATCCGATTAATCATTCCGATTAATCTCCAATTATCCGATTAATTCCTGAACAGTACCTCCACCGATTAAGTCAATTTTTACAACACTGGTTTTTCTTTTTCCATGTAACAAAAAATATATAAAAAGAGAGCAGACAGACAATAAAAGCAAGCCTAGTATATACTGTACACACTTACACAATTATAGAGAGGAAAACCAGTAACAGAGAGAGAGAGAGTGAGTTCAGTTGTATACAAAGGAAAGGGTTTTTGAGAGAGAGAGAGAGATAGATGGCGTCGTTGCCTCAGGAACCTCCGCTTCCGCCTGAAAATCATGACTCTGCCGCTGCCGTTACTCGCCGGACGGAAAATGACACTCATAAAGTATCTCTTTAAACTATACCTCTCTCTCTCTCTCTCTCTCTCTCTCTCGCTTTCTCCCTCCCTCTCTCTCTCTCTCTCTCTCTTCACATTTCCTGCAATTTTCATGTTTAATTTAGTAGTCATTTCGAGATTTTAGTGTAGTTTGAACTAATTATTTCCTTTATTTATTGTTGATCTAGCTCACAAACCTATCATTTCCTCAGTTGTTTCTTCATTTGCCGTGTGATTTATATGTATTTTATTCTGAATTTGGTGAAAACAATTATTGTTTATTTATGATTTGTTATGCTTTCGTGTTGTCATGTTTTTGGTAATGCCTTATTTGTGTCTAATGTGAATAACTTGAAATATAGGGAAAGTGCTATTAAAAGCCATGTAATACAATAACCCTTAATGCTGTTACACATACATTAATACATAATTCATTTACAAAATTGAGCATAACCCACTGTTAGTTAATGTTAAATTATGTTATGTTTGTAGTTGCTTCTTGAATACTTTCCGTTCGTTGTGGCTTTGTATTGCTGTAAATTTTCACTGTATTTGTAATATGTTACTTGATTTACTTTTGTACCAGTATTGTTTGTACTTTAACGGGATTGTGCGTTTGCTTTTTTCTTTCTCTTAGGTTGATTGTCCTTTATTTGCATTGCTTCTTACTATTGTTCATATTTGATTCTCTCTCAAATAGGCTCTTGTTTCAAATGCAAGCTTTCTGGCATGTGATGCTTGCTTGAGAATTGTGGTTATGTCATTCTTTTTATTCAAGTATATGTGTTAACTGTTAAGAGTTTTGCTACTTTGCTTCTCCGTTTCCTTAACAAATACGGGGCAAGGTTATCTTTTACATCTTCTGTTTACCTGGGTAGATGTATAGGAATTTTTTTTCATAAACATACATTATATTTGTTATTCCTGTACTTACATTCATCCTCTCATCTGGCTTAACATATAGGATATGTCAGCTGGTGTTATTCAGGGGAATGATCAAGTTGATGGTCACATCATTTCTACGACTATAGGTGGTAAAAATGGCGAACCAAAAAGGGTAAACACCGAAAGTCTGTTTTAATAACAAATGCTAGTTTGCAGTACTCTATTTGTCAAAATTATCTGATATGAAGTTCAGCTCCTGAGGAAATTAAAAATGCTTAGAATCTAGCTGCTTAAATGTAAATATCTGCCCAGTTAAATATATAAGCTTAGTAATACAATATGACGTCAAGAATATCCTTATAGTAAAAACTTATTAAGAGATGCTCATTTCATTCCGTTTTACAGTTCAAAAAATGTGATGCATCTTATTTCATGTTGTAGACTATTTCTTACATGGCAGAGAACGTTGTTGGCACTGGATCGTTTGGTGTTGTTTTTCAGGTACTTTACCTTGATTTATAACAAATTTTGCGGTTTGTATAAGGCCTTTTCTATAAATAGTGTGGTGTCGCTTTTCTTTAGGCAAAGTGCGTGGAAACCGGAGAAACTGTTGCTATAAAGAAAGTTTTACAGGATAGGCGTTACAAAAATCGTGAACTGCAATTAATGCGGTCAATGGATCACCCTAACGTGGTTCGCCTGAAGCATTGCTTCTATTCCACGACAAGTAAAGATGAACTTTTTCTCAATCTGGTTATGGAATATGTCCCTGTGACTATTTACCGGGTTCTCAAGCGCCACATTAATGCAAACCAGAGAATGCCCCTTGTTTATATCAAACTTTACACATATCAGGTTTGAACTTGTATGTCTACCTTTCTTACCTATGTGACAATATTATGTCCCTGGCAAATTATGCTAACAAGAGCTTAAATATGTTAGATTTTTAGGGGGCTTGCTTATATCCATGCTCATGGTGTTTGCCACAGGGATGTGAAACCTCAAAATCTTCTGGTACGTGTTAAACAAATCATCTTATTTAAAATATGATGGCTGTTAACCTTAATAATCACTTTTAAAATGTCCAGGTCGATCCTGTCACTCACCAAGTTAAACTTTGTGACTTTGGAAGTGCAAAAGTTTTGGTATGCTTATTTATTATGCCTTCAGCTTACTTGTTTAAAGTCATGTATTTGGAATATTAATATCAAGTACATATTTCTTGGATGAAAAATATTATTTTGATGGTTAAAAGATTTGTAAAGCTAACAGAACAAGAAAGGTCCCCATTTACACAGTATGCTGTTACAACTTACAATCACACTGTAATAGGTAGCACGGAAACCTGGTTAAAGATTGAGAAGGTTCTCTTAATATTATTTATCATGAAATATGTGTTACTAAGAATTTTTTTGCTTTGTTGTAGTTAACTAATTAACAGTCACGTGCTGACTGTACTCACCATTGACCTAGCCTCACTTTTTTGTTCTTGCACCTTCTTGTGATGACTTGCCTTGATTTTCAATAATTACAGTGTCATTCTTAAGCAACTTAACCAAAATTTCCATCAGATTTTCAATTCTTTTACATATGAATATCCTGTAATCAGGTCAAGGGTGAGGCTAATATCTCATACATATGCTCTCGTTATTACCGAGCTCCGGAACTCATATTTGGTGCTACGGAATACACTTCTTCAATTGATATTTGGTCTGCTGGTTGTGTCCTCGCAGAGCTTCTCTTGGGACAGGTCCAGAACTTTGTATACGTTTTGTTTGGCATATCTTTTTTTCTTAAATTCTGCTTTGGAGCTATATTATTAAAGTAATTGACTTTATATTGTTTGTCACCTATATACAGCCACTTTTTCCTGGTGAAAATGCAGTTGACCAACTTGTAGAAATTATCAAGGTGCTGCCAGCCTGCCATGCATCACATTTTAGCATAGATGTTTTAAATACATGGTCTTAATACTCACTTTTAAATTTTTGTACAGGTTCTTGGGACTCCAACTCGAGAAGAAATACGATGTATGAATCCAAACTATACTGATTTTAGGTTCCCGCAGATCAAAGCTCACCCTTGGCACAAGGTATGTATGTTCTTAGTGGTGCCCTTCTGTGATATTATGTTTCGTAGTTGTCCACCAGTTTAATATGGTTTGATGGCAGCTGATATAGTTCTCTGCATCAGGTTTTCCACAAAAGGATGCCTCCTGAAGCAATTGATCTTGCTTCAAGGCTCCTACAATACTCGCCAAATTTTCGCTGCACTGCTGTGAGTTCAATTTCTTCTTTTAGTGTTCATTTTCATTGTGACTCAAACAGATTTGATATCAATAAAATGAGGCATCACTTTAAGCGGCCTTAAGAAAATCTTGTGTTGTGTTTACTTGATGTGTCACCGTATGAACTCATAGATAAAGCCTTGTCTTTTGTTCGCTTTCTTCTTGCACTAGTATCAATACCAAGTAATTTATCCTTTTCCCATGCTGCAGCTTGAAGCTTGTGCCCACTGTTTCTTTGATGAGCTACGGGATCCCAGTGCCCACCTTCCAAATGGCCGTCCTTTACCCCCTCTGTTCAACTTTAAGGAGGAAGTATGCCTCTCTACTGTACTTCTTTGTTAATATAGAATCAGGGAAAATGTGTTCTATTAATAATATTTTGAGTTATATCTAACTTATGTCGTTTGACGATCCTTTGAATTAATAGCTGAAGTTAAAATTTCAGAATATTGATTATAAACCGAGAATTTCTTGTATGACAAAAAAAAATAGAAGAGTGATTTAAATAAAGTTACTTAAAATTTTCTTTATACTTCGAAGCCACTATATGTTTTTTGAAGTTACTCTATGTGTGACATTGACCTTTTATGTATATTTTGCACCTGCACATATGTTGTCATCGGTTTTAAAATGGATCTTCATTCATCAGTGCACAAAACAATTATCTGCTTGATTTAAAAATGCTGTCTTATTAATCTGTTGCACATACCATGTGATTTAGATGCTTGTTATATGTAATTTCACAAAGTTCAGAGGGGAAGATGGGAGGGTAAATAACTCTATCTACTATTTTGATTGAGCTGTTCTATTTCTTTTTATCTGATCATGTGCTATATTTATTGTCTGTGGACTGATGCTTAACCGTATTATTGGGATATTGTACACAATTTTATCTAAGATGGCAAAAATACAAACTGTAGTCAGTCCTTGCAGCTATTGGTTGATTAAAAACTGATGCCAAATTCTATATCACGACTCACAATCATCTCCTTCGCTATAACATTACATTTTTTTTTAAATTTTTTGTATTTGGCTTCTGTTCTGTTGCAGTTAGACGGGGCTCCACCTGAGTTGATTAACAAGCTTATTCCGGAACACATCCGGAGACAAAGCAGTCTCAATGTCCAACAGTGTCACTTAATCAAGTTGGAGTAACATACATTCAAACTGTTGAAGTCGTCAATGGTTAGCGATTGTGAGCGATCATAAGGTTTCTCTTACCGTTTATATCCACACCTTCAATTGACCTTTGTCATTGATCTTCTCTTGAAATGGAATTTGGTGTTACTTTCTATGTCTATCTACCTAAAAAACTTTCCCCGCATCTGTACATTGTCTTTTTATCGTAAAAGTTTCAGGAAGCCAGGAATACCGAATGTGGTTTACTGTTCGAGCTAGGCAATTACTTTGTTTTAAATAGTTAGCATTTAGATATATATTATGTTATTCCTAGTGTTTGTGCTCAAATATATTAGTATTTGCTGAAATGCTTCTATATATTTCTGTTCTTGATGTAATCCGGATGCTCAGTTAATGTGAATATTGCCTTGATCAATAGATATGACATGTTGTGTCTACTTCAGAGATTTTTAATTATGTTGAGTTCGGTTGTTGTAAGTTTACTGTTTACATCTGGTACTGGAATTTTGCAATGAAAGTGACCTTGTAATTGATTTAAACTTTATCAACACTATTCAAATAATTCGAACTTGGAACTTAATAAGAAATACATTATCCAACTATTTCTGAAATATTGTTCTAGGTAAAACTTATAAAACACAACATTCAGATTAAACTAATAAAAAATAATTTATACATCTCTAAGCTGTGGTATTCAAATATAACAAGATTAGAAAACAAATGAACAAATTCAAGTGCAATCAAACACGTATCCAGTTTATCAAAATTATACAAGAATCAATTGAATTAAAATGAAGTGTCTAAAAATTATTTGAATATCAACCTAATTAACGATCATTCAACTCGGTGTCGATCATAGCAGAGTGTTTATAGGGTCGTATTACAAGTAGGACCGTCAACAAAATTCGAAAAATCCGATATCCGTTCGAAATATCTGTATTCGTATTCGGAAAAAAGCGGATATTATTCGTATCCAGATCCGAATCTTTTAATATCCGACAGATATTATCTGTATTCGTATCCGAAAATATCCGAATCCGAATTAAGTATGTATGATATATAAATATATATTCAATTTTAAATGTACTAGCATAATTTTAAATGTACTAGCATATAATCCCTCTGTCCCACCCATTTTTTTACATAAAAAAGTGCGTGTCTGACACGCATTTTAAGGTAAATTTTAAGGATGGTTCTATAACTTATTTTTGATATTTTTCTTTTTTTTTTTTATAAAAATAGGATTGTTCTCTTTTTATACAAAAAAAGAAAATATCAAAAATAAGTTATAGAACTATCCTTAAAATGCACCTTAAAATCCGTGCCGGAAACTGGTCCGCAAACGTAAAGAATTGAGAGAGACGGAGGGAGTATATAATATAATCCCTTGCAATACATGATTCTTTTTTTGTATTTACAATTATATAGGTTAAATTATCAAACAATTTTTTAATTTATATTTATTAAGATATATTTATTTTCATGTTTCGATTTTTTTCAAAATATTTATCGACGATCCAACCGTACGAATGTCAAGATCCATCATTTTAAATGTTATTGCCAAAATTTCAGAAAAAAATAAATTTAAGATAATTTTTTTGACATATTTTATTATTTTTAGAATGTTTTTACTATTTTTATTATATATCTTTTTTATATTGATAGAAAAAATATATATAGAAGATTTGCAGCAGACAAGATTCGATACCATGACCACCAGATACATAACAAAACTCCAACCACGAGGCTACATGCCACAAATGTGTTTAATGATGATTACTAAATTACATGTTCTAATTATTTCTTTAAAAAATAAGTAAGTGGAACTACTAGTTAATTTAGTAATTTTCTACTAAAATCTCCAACTAAACTAATTTTTTATTTTAAAAACATTTGGAAACATAATTAAATTATAAATATCTTGACATCCGTACGGTTGGATTGTCAAGAAATAATTTTAAAAAAATATAAACAATGATATTGGACAAAAAAATATAAACAATGATATTGGACAAAGCAGTAGTTAGTAGTACTAGTGAGAATAGTAGTGATTTACTAAGATCTCCAAACAAATCAATTTTTTATTTTTTGAAAATTTGGGAATATCATTAAATTAGATATATCTTGACATCCGTACTGTTGGATCGTCGAGAAATATTTTTAAAAATATAGAAACAATAATCTGGGACGAAGAACTAGTTATGAGTACTAGACAATATAGTAATGTTCTATATTTTTAAAAATATAGAAATAGTAAGTAAAGAGATTTACATTAATAAGTAAATTAATACGTAAAAGTAAAGATATTTACATATTACCAGTGTTGCAGATTTCGGAAATCGGAACTATTCGGTTGAGGTATCGATTTACGATTTATCGAGTGATTTATTGAAAAATCGGCGATTTATCGGTGATTTTTGCAAAATCGACCGAATCGGTTCCAAACTTTTGACCGATTTTTGGCCGATTTATCGACGATTTTTCAAAAATCGGCCGATTTCTATAACAGAGCATATTACTAGTTTTTATCCTAAAACTACCCTGACCCCTTCCTATTCTACCCACCCCGTACAAACAACCTCTCCCCACACGCACAGTCGCACAGACACCCCCATCATCTCCCTCCCGTATTATCTCTCTTGTTCATATCCTCCTCCAAAATTAAACACAAAAATTTATTTGTTGTGGTTATCCAAAATTCGAGTTTTAATATTCAAATCGAAACTCTCTCCTTTCTCTATCTAATTCCACCATCAAAACACGATTATGGTAACTTTTAATTTTCTATAATTATTTACGTTTGGATTCGGTTTGTTTCTCCTATGTTGTGATCATGTAAGGTTGTAGATCGTTTGATAACCCATCCATTCATGTAAAAATCTTTGAGTTTTGTGTAGTTTTATAGTTCGTTGGAATTTTCTTTTTGATCGGAAAAAGTTTGCATATGATCGTTATATGATCTTTCTTGTTTGAATTGTTTGAAAGTATAGATCGGTTGATGTTTTATAACATATATTTTTGTAAAAAATTTCTGGGTTGTTTTTTATTTCGCCGGAAATTTTTGAGGTGGTCGGATTTTGGGTTAAAAGTTATGGATTGTAAATTCTGTTTGATGTATCCATGTGGGTAGATTAATATATGTTTCGTACATATTTTGTGTAAATTTTCTAATTAAGTTTTATGTCGCCGGATTTTATTATTTTCGCGAATTTTCTTGTTTTTTTTTTAATTTTTTTAAATGATTTGGATATTCAGAGATATTCAGAATTTTTAAAAAAAATTCAAAATTCGGATATTCGGATATTATCTGTATCCGAATAATATTCGTCGGATTCGGATTCGGATGTAACTTTCTAATGTCCGTCGGATTCGGATATAGATTTCGGATTCGGATTCGGATATAGGCAGATCCGTATCCGAAATATCCGTTTGATAGCCCTAATTACAAGTTCCTATGGTAAACTAGTTGATAGTGCAGACTTATTTCTTGTTAATCTATTTGATTTCCAAATGAACAAGTGTCAGGTTTTAGTGAATCCTGAGAGTGTTTTGTTACTGTTTTTGGTATTTTATATATTTATAAGAGAATTAGCAACTAGATTAAGCTAGGATATTGAGAGAATAGATAGAAGATAGACAGAAATAGAGATTAGAGCTAAAAAATGTAGAGAAAGAAGCAGATTAGATAGTAATTTGAAGAAGAAGATATAAATTAAGAGAGAGAGAAAGAGATTGTTGGAAATAATATTCATTTTCATATATTCAAATCATAACAGAAAATGTAACAACTTGGGTCTATTTATAGTACTTCTACTAATTCAACTCAAATTTACTAAAATACCTTTCCCTTTAATACTACAGTGCTACTATTACTGTTACAGGGCATACCCTGACATCCCCTCCCCTTAGAACCATTCATGTCCTCATGAAGTGAAGCATCAGCTTTGCCTGTTCTAACTCTTCAAACTTCCTACTTAATGCATCAGCAACTGTATTCTTAGAACCCTCTCTTCCTATACACAATAATATAGTTGTAGCCAAACAAATTGCTAATCCACTTCTATTGTAGGAGATTACTAACTTTCTGCTCATCCAGAAACTTCAAGGCATAATGATCTGTCTTAATAAAGAAGTGCTTGTCCATCAGATATGGAGTCCATTTCTTAACAGCAGTGACCACTGCCATTAGTTCTTTTTCATAGGTAGACATAGCCTGCCCTTTCACTCCTAAAGCTTTGTTGAAATAGGCCAAAGGATGACCTTCTTGTGTAAGCACAACCCCAATACCAGTGTTGAAGGCATATGTCTCTATTGTAAAGGTCTTTGAGTAGTCTGGTAGCTTAAGTATAGGGGTAATAGTCATGGCCTGTTTAAGTGTATTGAAGGCTTTTGTTGCTTCCTCAGTCCACACAAAATCATCTTCTGCAGCAACACTGTTAAAGGTTTAGCAATTGAGCCATATCCTTTAACAAATTTTCTATAGTACCCCACTCAAGCCTAAAAAACCTCTGAGGGCTTTAATATTCTATGGTAATGGCCAGGCTAGCATATCTGCCACTTTGCTGGAATTAGCAGCAACTCCAGACTTGTTGATTACATGGCCTAAATAAGCTACCTGATCCTTCATGAATTCACATTTAGATTGTTTAGCAAACAATTGATGCTGCCTCATAACTTCAAATACCACCTCCAAGTGTTGTAAGTTCTCCATGCAGTTTTGGAGTAAATCAAAATATCATCAAAGAATATTATTCTCAAGTAGGGCTCAAAAACCTTATTCATTAAATGCTGGAAAAGGAGCATTAGTCAGCCCAAAAGGCATGACAGTGAACTCATAGTGGCCTAGATGAGTTCTAAAGGTTTTTTTCTCTATATCTCTACTCTTCATTCTCACTTGGTGATACCCAGCTCTTAAATCAACCTTAGTAAAGAATTCTGCCCCACTTAGTTCATCCAATAGCTCTTCAATGAGTGGAACTGGAAATTTATTCCTAATTGTCAAGGAATTGAGCTTCATATAGTCAATACAAAATCTCTAAGTACCATTTTTTTTCTTGACCAACAAAATAGGAGAAGCAAGTGGTGAGGTGCTTGGTCTTATAACCCCATATTCCAACATCTCTACAATGAGTTTTTCCACCTCATTCTTCTGATCAAAGGAGTTTCTGTAAGGTCTTATTGAGAAAGGTTGAGATCCCTCCTTCTTCAAGTCTATAGAGTGTTCTATATCCCTGTGAGGGGGTAGTCCACTTGGTTTTTAAAAATGTCTTTATATTTGTCCAAAAGACTTTGCAACTGAGCTTTCACTTCTGCAGTACTTGAGACCTCCTTCTGATCATTTGTAGATTGATCCCCTGATGAGTTACAGACTTGATTTCCTACATAGATGAATCCATTGCCTTGTCTCTGACAAGATCTCACAAATCCTTTAGCAATCATTTGTTGTATCATGGGTTTACTCACACTACCATTTCTTTGTAATGTCATTTTTTCTCAATGATACAGAAACTGTAACATCAGCTTTTTGTAATCAAAAGTGACCAAACCAAGAGATCCCAGCTAGTCTACTCCTAACACACACCAGATCATACCTCTCTCATTGGAAGTGTTCTGACCACAGTAGTATACTTCTTATCACCCATTTTCCAAAAGAAATCTGTACACTCAAATTGGCTGATCAAATGGTTTCCATTAGCCATTTGCACCTTCATTGGTTGAGTTTTAACCAATTCACACCTTAGTTTGGTTGCCATGTGTTCATCCAGAAATCTGTAGGTGCTTCCTCCATCTATCAGAATGGAGAAGGTTTGATTCCCTCTTCTTCCAGTGAAAGTTATGATTTTGTTACTATGAAAACCTTCTATGGCATGAACTGAGACTTCCATTTGTTCAATAGCTATCTTCTCAACCTCTTCTGCTATTTGTGCAGGTGTTTCTTGCTCATTAGGCTCTTCAGAAGGTAGCTTTGGATTCCTTTGTATCATACTGAATTGGAAAGGATGTTGACACTAATGATTAGGACTGTCTTTCTCTGGACAATAAGGACAATAACCTTCATTCATCCTGCTTTCCAACTGCTGCTCAGTTAGCTACACCACTGTACCAACCTGATCTGACTCACTACATACTTCTTGTATGTTAGACAGCTTTCCTGACCTTAATGTCATGTGAGTTCTATTGCTAGTTGAGTCATTGTCTTCACTCTTTTTCTTAACCTCCTTCACAGGTTCTTGACTCCCTCTGGCTAGCTTGTATGCTTGTTCCATGGTACTAGGATTAAGTAGCCTTCCCTTCAAGTCTCCTATGAAACTTTCAACAAAGAACTCCTCTGTAATAGTAGGTATTTTCTTTACCAGTTGAGATTTATACTTCTCAAATCGAGCATAGTAGCAGTCTATTGTAACTGCTTGAAGTTGTCATAAATCAGGTTATGTTCCCATACTCCAAATCTAGCTACAAACTAGTCATAAAATTCATTCCAATTCCAACTATTTCTACCAGCAATATAGGTTTAGAACCAATTTTTCGACACTCGTTCTAGATGCATTCCAGCTATAGCCACTTGCTTGCTCTCTATGACTGTAAATATCTCAAAATAATGCTCACAATCCTATAACCACTCCTTATTCTCTGAGTTTTCTTCAAACTTAGGAACTTGAGCCTCAAATGATGTAGAGGAGCCTTAGATCTTGTAGTTACTCCTTCACTGCTAGCAAAAGGATTCACAAACACATCTTTTCTTTTCTTAAAAGCCTTTCTTCTTTGCAAGATCTCCATTTTCCTAGCAGCTAACTCAATCAATTCCTCTAACTCCTAAAATCTCCTTCCAGCAGCCTCTCTATAACATAAAAACTGTTGCTGAAACTTCTGTACTGCCTCATTAAAAGCTGTTTCATCTTCCACATCCATTGATACTTGCAATACTTCACTAATAACACTTTTATCTTTCACAATCACACAGAATCAAAGTGAATTCCTCAACTGACTGAGTCAACTTGCCAATTTTACTGAGTCAACTTTACAAACAGTAATTACTTTACTATTTTTGTGATTTTATGATAGAATAAGCACAGCAACAACTAAAGTTACTGAAAATGAGCTAGTACTACTAGAACTCAACTGTAATTAATAGATCTAACTGCTACAATCACATATTGGATTAGAATTAGTAGAAAACAAAGCACTTGAGAAGATTCAGCCATACCTTGAGTTTGAAAACTGCGAATACTGCACTTCTACAACTGCTCAGCTCGTTTTGACTAGCACAACACAATCGAAGCAGTGATTGATCGAATTCTGATGCTCTAATACCAATTTGTCAGGTTTCACTGAATCCTGAAAGTGTTTTGTTACTGTTTTTGGTATTTTATATGTTTATAAGAGAATTAGCAGTTAGATTAAGCTAGGATAGTGAGAGAATAGATAGAAGATAGATAGAAACAGAGATTAGAGCTCAGAAATGTAGAGAAAGAAGCAAATCAAATAGTAAATTGAAAAAGAAGATAAGAATTTAGAGAGAGAAAGAGATTGGTGGAAAACAGCTTAGGTTTATTTATAGTGCTTCTACTAATACAAATCAAATTTACTAAAATACCCTTACCTTTAATACTACAGTGCTACTATTACTATTACAGGGCATATCTTGGCAACAAATCTTGATTTTCCGAATTTGACAATTTGGACCCCGCTACCCCAGGCCCCCCCCCAAAAAAATAAAAAAATAAAACTGATTTAAACACACAGTGAAATTATCCTGCTTAATATATACTCCATCCCATTTGATTGTATACGTCGTGGACACGAAAACCAAGAAAAGATATTAAAAAAAATGAGTAAAGTTAAATGAAAAGTGGGTACAATGATGGGAACTATATTTGAGATAGTGGAGGAAAGTAGTGGGAAATAGTAATTGTATAGAAATTAATAGGACAGAGAGAGTAGTATTTTGGTGAATAATATTTAACTCTATTTATATATTATATATATCCAAGTCATTTATAGTAAGATAATTTGGGGGAGAGGATGGAATGAAATTCTTGCAAAAAGGCTTTCTTTAAATTCTCATAGGGGTATCTATACTATTATATAATAACGAAACATGAAAAGTTTGGTTGATCGATACAATACCCGTTGATTTTACTTATTTACCCTTACTTAACGGTATATATTAATTTTACTTAATTATTTATAGTTACTAATAACTAAATTTCCTTTTTCAGATAAAACATGTTACTTTTTCTATTTTTCAATAACTGGTCAATTTCCTTTTTCACATAAAATACATTGTCTTTTATGTTTTATCTAACTAAATTTTTTCTTTTTCAAAAACACTATGAGCAACTCTATTTAATAAAATAAAATACTATAATTGTAGTTACTAACAATTACCTTTTTCAGCTAAAATACGTTACCTTTTCTATTTTTCTATTTTTTTCAGTCTAACCTATTAGGGTAGCTTTATTTAAGCAAAATATTTCCTTTTTCATGTAAAACATGTTACCTTATCTATTTTTTAATAACTAATTAATTTCCTTTTTTCACGTAAAATACATTATATTTTATCTAATTAAATTTTCCTTTGCTAAAAATACTATTAGCAAATCTATTTAATAAAATAAAATAGTATCATTATAATTACTAACAATTATTCAATTACCTTTTTCAACTAACCCTAAATTATGTTACCTTTTCTATTTTGTTTTTTATTTTTTTCCAGTAAAACATATTCGGGTAACTTTATTCAAGTAAAATATTTCGTTTATCCAGTAAAACATGTTACCTTATCTATTTTTCAATAACTAATAAATTTCTTTTTTCATGTAAAATATATAATCTTTTGTATTTTATTCTAACTAAATTTTTCTTTTTCTAAAAACACTATGAGCAATTCTATTTAATAAAATAAAATATTATAATTGTAATTTTTAATAAATTAATCAATTATCTTTTTCAACTAAAACACGTTATTTTTTCTTCCCAGTAAAACCTATTCGGCTAGTTTTATTTAAGTAAAATAGAATAATAATATTACAATAACTAATAACTAACCGATTACGTTTTTAGCTAAAATATAATCTTTTCAATATTTTCAAACTAAAATCCATCATTTTCTAAAAATATCACAGACAACGTATATATATATATATATATATATATATATATATATATATGCGTTCAGGTCCACAACCACCGTGGGTTGGACCAGCCACCAGGATAGCCGCAACATTTCAATGCGGCAGTAGGTCCGCAACCTTTCAATGCGGCCGAAGGGTCCGCAACCTTTCAATGCGGCAGGACGGTCCGCATCCTTTCAATGCGGCAGTATTCTTGTGAAAGTTAAATTAAAAATAGAAAAATAAGATAAAATTCGAATTTAAATTCATAAAATTTAAAATATTAATACTCATTAATTATACGATTAATTTTACATTAGATTCACTAATTTTCTATTTTTTGAGATTTTTACATTAGATTAACTAATTTAGGAGTACGGGTCAAATCGATAGTTGACCACGACTTTTACCTTCCAAATTAATTTATTATTTTTTGAAATATTGGGAATATCACTAAATTAGACATATATTGATTTACGTGCGGTTGTATCGTCGATAAGTATTTTATAAAAAATATAAACAACAATTCGGGACAAAGCACTAGTTAGATATACTGGTCAAATCGATAATTCACTACCACTTTTACCACCCAAATAAACTTATTATTTTTTCAAAACTTGGGAATATCACTAGATTAGACATATATTGACTTACGTGTGCTGTCCGGGATTGTTGTTTCTATTTTTTAAAAAATACTTATCGACGATCCAACCACACGTAAGTCAATATATGTCTAATCTAGTGATATTCCCAAGTTTTGAAAAAATAATAAGTTTATTTGGGTGGTAAAAGTGGTAGTGAACTATCGATTTGACCAGTATATCTAACTAGTGCTTTGTCCCGAATTGTTGTTTATATTTTTTATAAAATACTTATCGACGATACAACCGCACGTAAATCAATATATGTCTAATTTAGTGATATTCCCAATATTTCAAAAAATAATAAATTAATTTGGAAGGTAAATGTTACCATCCTGATTTATTTTTCAACAGTTATCTAAGATTGAGATGTACATGTCATTCCATCATTATTTAAACTACATAACATGTAAAAAATATCCATATTACATTATTAAAGATACTTTAAAGTTAAAATTAACATATTTTATTATTTTGATGCATATTTGAAGATTTAAAAATTAAACAAAAAAAATAAAAAATCTTAAATTGCTGCCGCAATGAGACATTGCGGTAAATTTTCCTGCCGCAATGTTTGGTTGTGGCTCAGAAAAATTTTAAGTCATTAAATATGGTTGGTGGCTGGTAATAAATGAACCATCCGCTGCAATGTTTCATTGCGGCAGCTGGCAATTAAGGCTTCCTGCCGCAATGAAACATTGCGGTAGGCGTGAAATCTGTTTCCTTTAAGGTTACAGAATTTGTCTTTTTTTCCAATTTCCTTTTTTCCAAACAGCAGAAAACTCAACCAAGTGCTCAAAAATTTCAAGGGTTTGGAGCTCAAAAATTCATCCAAAATTAAGGTTAGTGCTCTATTCAATGGCTTCATTTTTATTTAGCTCTTCTAGTTCATCTAGTGAACGTAATGGTGATGATTATGTTACGCCGCCCGTTAAAAAAAATCATGTTTCTCGTAAATTATTCGTTGATGATGTAGATATTGATAATTATTATAGTAGTGTTCATAAACGTAGAGTGAAATACAATGTTCATAAAAATAAAATGAATGTTGATGATGTTGGTGGGGAAAAAAATGATGGTGGAAAGGATAAAAACAAGATAATTATTATTGATGGTGATGATGAAAAAGATGAGAAATTTGGGATGAGAAAAAATGATGATGAAGGAGATGAGGATATTAGGATGGAAAAAATTGATGATGAGGAGGATGTTAGGATGGGAAAAAATGTTGATGATGAGGATGTTAGGATGAGAAAAAATGATGATGATGAGGATATTGGAAACCAAAATTTTGATTTTACATTTGCGGATGTTAATAAGGTTGTGCCTTGTGTTGGAATGATTTTCGATACATTAGATGAGGCGGAAAGTTTTTATAGAAATTATGGTCGAAATGTCGGATTCGAGATAATAATTAGGAATACTCATAAACATCAACGGAGTCATGATCCATCATCCCGTTTGTTTATTTGTAAGAAGGGTGGAAGAGTAGCACCGGAATCGGATTATCTTGATAAAGGAAAACGACGCATTAGGGATGTAGATCCACGAACGAATTGTCGTGCTCGAATATACGTATGTCACCTAGTTAATGTAAAAAAATGGAAGGTAACTTTGGTTGATTTGAAACATAATCATTCCATGGTAACACCGGATAAGCGACAATTTTTTCAAACATCACGCAACATCGATCCGATCACCCGATCATTGATTGAGTTGTTTAACAAATCGGGGATCGAGACGAGTAAAGTGATGAAATATCTTGGTGAGACATGTGGAGGCATTGAAAATTTAGGGTTTTCTAATCAAGATGTACGTAATGTCATACGGGATATCCGGCACCGAGTGTTTGATTCCAGTGATGCGGAGTGTGGCTTGGTCTTGTTACGAAAGTTACAACAAGAGAATGCGTTCGGTCATTTCTTCTATCGAGTGGATGTGGATAACGAGAATCGTGTTAAAGGTTTGGTGTGGGTTGATCCTCGATGCATGAACGCTTACAAGAATTTTGGTGATGTGGTGACGTTCGACTCAACTTATCGAACGAATAGGTATTGTATGCCTTTCATACCTATTACGGGGGTGAACCACCATTACCAAAATATTTTGTTTGGATTTGCACTCATGAGAGATGAGACCGAGACTTCTTATCAATGGGTTTTAAAAACTTGGTTGGAAGCCGTTGACAACAAACCTCCCACTACAATAATTACCGATCAAGACATTGCTTTGGGAAATGCTATTGCCACGGTTATGCCCGAAACAAATCACTTTTATTGTACATGGCATATAAGTAGTAAATTTCCCGAGAAGTTATCTAGTTTGTACACCAAATATCCGGAATTCAAAACAGATTTTAATGCATGTGTGTACAAGTCATTGTCTCCCACGGAATTTGAAGGTAGATGGGAGGAATTGGTCGAGAAGTACAAACTTGAGGATCATGTTTGGTTAAATGAAATGTATCGCATTAGACATCAATGGATTGGTGCTTACACAAAGTCGCATTTTGCCGCCGGTATGACCACTACCTCTAGAAGCGAATCAATGAATGCATTTTTTGATGAATATGTGCAAGCATCTACCGGTTTGAAAGAATTCATTGAGAATTCCCAAAAGGCTTTGGAGGCACAATATCTTAGGGAGGTTAAAAGTGACTATGAGAGCGAAGAAAGGGAAAGGAGACTAGTATTGCAATCATCCTTGGAAATTCATGCATCCGAAATTTACACGAAAGAGATGTTTAGGCGTTTTCAAAAGGAGCTTCTAAAAAGTACATCTTATGTCGTGACGAAAACTAAAGGTGGATGTCATTTATTTAAAATGTTCGTGGTTGAGAAGTCTACCGTGCCGGAGGATCGTAGAAGAAGCTATCCGTTGACGGCCCATATTGATGGACAGATTGAATGTGTTTGTATGCAATTTGAACATTCCGGGATGATTTGTAAACACATGATCCGTTACCTAGACATGAAACAAAAAATACGTATACCGAATGATTACATCATGTCTAGGTGGACAAAAAATGGCAACAAAATTGCCGGACCTCTACCTTATACCCCTCCCGTTCTTGGTAATGTTGGTGAATCACAAGCATCAAGGTATAGTGCATTGTGCAAATCATTTCAAAATATAGGCGCTGTTGGTAGTTGTTTCGTCCCACGTTTCAACTACGTGATGAACTTGATTGAGCGAGAGAGGTGTCACGTGGAAATTGCTTTTCCACAAGAAGATAAGATCGAACAAATGAACGAGTCGTTTCCTCAAGAAGATTGGGATCATGATCCGATATTCGATCCTCCAATGTCACAAACTAAGGGACGAAAGAAAGCGGCAAGATATAAAAGTGGTATTGAAACGTCAACTTCAACAACCAAGCAACGAAAGTGCGGAAAATGTGGGTTGGTAGGAGCAAACCATGATAGAAGAAATTGTCCTGGCAATTAGTTTCAATTGTATTCTGTAATATTTGAAACAATTTTTATTAATTATAATCTTAATTTTCTATGTAAGGTATTAATATGCAATCCATGCATTTGTACTAGTTTAAATTAGAATTTTTTCCAATTTTTCGAATATTAGGAAAAACACATAAATTAGTAAACACTTAACGAAATCTTTAATTTATCTCGAATTTAATATTTCACTATAGAAATAAATTGGAATTTTATCAATTTCCAAATTTTAATATGAAGAAAAAAAAAATAATGTGTCTATCCGCAAGGAGGCCTTGCGGTAGGGATGTGCCTATCCGCAACGCCTCATTGCGGCAGGGAGGAGTCCAGTAGCTTTTCTCTCTCCTCCCCTGTTTTCCCCTGTGAGCAGGGGAAAACAGGGGAGGAGAGAGAAAAGCTACTGGACTCCTCCCTGCCGCAATGAGGCCTTGCGGATGTCAATAATTTTTTATTATTATTTATGTCCTGATTATAAAAATTGGAAAAATGATAAAATTCAATTTATTTCAATTGTTAAATGTAAAATTCGAGAAAAATGAAAAAAATATTTTTTTCCCAAATTTTATTTTAAAACTTGACAAAATTTGCATTTAAAAATCGAAAAAAGGCATAAATTATATTTCATTCCTGATAATTAATTTAAAATTCGAGAAAAATGGGAAAAAAAATTCCGAGGTTTTTAACTAAAATTCGAAAGAAAGGATTAATTTAAAACAAAATTTGATGTTTTTTTTCGAATTTTGAAGCAATAATTATAAATAAATAATTTAAAATATTATTACTTAAAAAAATATTGAAATATGAGCGGAATTCATTTCGCATTCATATATGAACGGTTGCTAAAATTGGCAGATGTGGCATTCCTGGCCGAGCGAGTTGTTGCGAATCGAAACTCCGAGGTTAAGCGTGCTTGGGCTAGAGCAAATCTGGGATGGGTGACCCCCTGGGAAGTTCCCTTTTTCCAATTTTTTTTTTTAAGTTTGCTCAAAAAAATTATTATCTAATTTTTCTGAATCTATTAAATTAATTTTTCCTGGGACATTTGGATTAAAATATAAGTTTAAAACAAATTTATCTAATTTTTTTATACAAAATTAAAAAAAAAAATTAGAAAAAGGGAACTTCCCAGGGGTCACCCATCCCAGAATTGCTCTAGCCCAAGCACGCTTAACCTCGAAGTTTCGATTACTAACAACCCACTCGGCCAGGAATGCCACATCTGTTCATTTTAGCAACCGTTCATATATGAATGCGAAATGAATTCCGCTCATATTTCAATATTTTTTTAAGTAATAATATTTTAAATTATTTATTTATAATTATTGCTTTAAAATTCGAAAAAAACATCAATTTTTTTTAAATTAATCCTTTCTTTCGAATTTTACACTGAAAAACTGGAATTTTTTTCCCCACTTTTCTCTAATTTTAAATTAATTATTAGGAATAAAATATAATTTATGTCTTTTTTCGATTTTTAAATGCAAATTTTGTCAAGTTTTAAAATAAAATTTGGGGGAAAAAAATATTTTTTGTCATTTTTCTCGAATTTTACATTTAACAATTGAAATAAATTGTAATTTTATCATTTTTCCAATTTTTATAATCAGGAAATAAATAATAAAAAAAAATTACTGCCATCCGCAAGGCCTCATTGCGGCAGGGAGGAGTCCAGTAGCTTTTCTCTCTCCTCCCCTGTTTTCCCCTGTCACAGGGGAAAACAGGGGAGGAGAGAGAAAAGCTACTGGACCCCCCCCTGCCGCAATGAGGCGTTGCGGATATCCGCAATGACTCATTGCGGCTACACTTTTTTTTTTTTTTTTTAAAGTCAGCTTGTTTTTTCTTTTACCCAGTAAAAACAGACAGCAAAAAAACCTGCAATAAGGATATCTGTTTTTACTGCTTCCCATCTACATTTTATAAAACCTGTTTTAACCACATAAACGCGAAATACCATATCAACACAATCCCAACCAATATAAATACAACAATACAACTACCTATTTTCAAAGCAAAATTAACAAAATAATAATACAATCAAATAAACAAGATCAAATTTAACTAAAGTCCCATCTGCCTTTGTTGTAACCCGGCAATAGTCATTTTCCGTGCTTCCCCTTTAAAAAGCTCCCAAGCTATGCGATACCGGAAAGTCAAAATATCATATACTGGGTGCCACATTACATCTTTCAATGATATGCCGCCAAGTATAGCATCCATATACTTGCAAACGTACACGCCACAATCAGAGCCGCCTTGTTGCTTCGGTCGATCCTTAATGAACTTCACATCCATGAAACTGTCTTCAGCAAATCTCAAAGGTTCCAAGAAATGAAGCATGCACGGCAATAATTTTTCCTACAAATTTACCACAAAAAATTAAAAACATATTCAAGAAGAAGACATATTTAAAAAACATTGCATAAGATTACCATGACATAAATCTCCTTGGCGTACACCTTTCGTAAGTCACAATAAGATCCATGGTCCCGGAGAGGATCAATTAAAAGCAATTTCATTCGTTCAAGGTCCACAACAAACAAAAACCAATGACCACCTGTGCATACGGGGAACATAGCAACATCACACAAGTGTATTGGTGGCCCAAACTGCTGGTCTTGATAGATATTATAGAAATTTTCTTGCTCTTTCAACCTCTCTGGAGTTTTACAATTTGGATGCATCTGCAAAAAAGAGAAAATAACATTATTTCAATAATTTTGCATTTTAGACCTTTATTTCTATATTTCTTGCATTTTATAACCTTATTTCAATAATTTTGCATTTTAGACCTTTATTTCTCTATTTCTCGCATTTTAGACCTTTATTTCTCTATTTCTCGCATTTTAGACCTTTATTTCTATAATTTCGCATTTTAGACCTTTATTTCTCTATTTCTTGCATTTTATAACCTTATTTCAATAATTTTGCATTTTAGACCTTTATTTCTATAATTTTGCATTTTAGACCTTTATTTCTATATTTCTTGCATTTTATAACCTTATTTCAATAATTTTGCATTTTAGACCTTTATTTCTCTATTTCTCGCATTTTAGACCTTTATTTCTCTATTTCTTGCATTTTAGACCTTTATTTCTATAATTTTGCATTTTAGACCTTTATTTCTCTATTTCTTGCATTTTATAACCTTATTTCTATAATTTTGCATTTTAGACCTTTATTTCTCTATTTCTCGCATTTTATAACCTTATTTCTCTATTTCTTGCATTTTATAACCTTATTTCTCTATTTCTTGCATTTTAGACCTTTATTTCTCTATTTCTCGCATTTTATAACCTTATTTCTATAATTTTGCATTTTAGACCTTTATTTCTCTATTTCTTGCATTTTATAACCTTATTTCTATAATTTTGCATTTTAGACCTTTATTTCTCTATTTCTCGCATTTTATAACCTTATTTCTCTATTTCTTGCATTTTATAACCTTATTTCTCTATTTCTCGCATTTTATAACCTTATTTCTATAATTTCGCATTTTAGACCTTTATTTCTCTATTTCTTGCATTTTAGACCTTTATTTCTCTATTTCTTGCATTTTAGACCTTTATTTCTATAATTTTGCATTTTAGACCTTTATTTTTATAATTTTGCATTTTATAATTCTATAATAATGCAATAAGTTATGAAATGCAACAATTAACTAATTAACCAAATAATAAGTTATGAAATGGAATAATTAACCAAATTAAGGACTAAAATGCAAGAAATTTGAATTGATTTACCTCCAAGTCGGTGCAATGCCCAGTTGCAATGGTCGTGAAATAACTCATGCCAAGGAAGAACCTCTTGGATTTACCGCCTAGCACTTTATGCTGAACATATGTACTCTCCCTAAGCTTCAGCAGGTCAATATATGCATCCAGAACTGACGACTCTATTTCCTTATCGCGTTTTAGGCATTGGACATTTTCCCAAGCAAGCTCCGCAACCATCCCACCAACACTCTGAATAAAATTATGCTTTTCACCCCACCAATGCTTAAACAGCCAGTTGATTTTCCGATTTTTCAGTGGCCTCTTCATATCACCTGATACATAAGCAGGCCGCCTCTGCGTATCCTTGTATTTATCCTCTTCAGTGTCCAACTGCAAATACATGTCAATACCCCTAATCATGATGGATATTCATGGCATATGGAAAAAATATCAAGCCAAAACGAATGTATGATTCAAGATACATACCCCAAGCATTTCTCTTAAGTGATCAGGAATAACACCACTGATACTACCAAACTTCACTAATCCACCCGCCACTGGGGTAAACTCTGAACCAGGAGTAGTGGTTTCATCCTGCCATTCGATGAAGATACAAAAATCATATAAACATTTCAAATACAATAGTCACAAAGTTGAGTCAAAGTTAAAGATTATTACATCAAGGTTGACACCAGGAGGGATGGGGCGGTCTGATAAAGGTGTTACCATGTGTGTAGAAGGAGAAGGAGCAACTGTAGTCTGAACCTGTGAAGGAGGAGGGCTAGATCCCAGGGTCGGCTGTGTAACAGGAGGAGCAGCTGCTGTAGTCTCAACTGTAGTCTCAAGCTGTATAAGCTGTGAAGGAGGAGGGCTAACCTGCAACCGCAATGTGATAAAAACATGAATAACATATTCATGCTGTTGGTATATAAGAAAGGAAATCACAAATAAGAGAGATTAGTACCTCAATATGAGCATCAGGGGGGACAGACTGTGAAGGAGGAGGGCTAGATCCCAGGGTCGGCTGTGTAACAGGAGGAGCAGCTGCTGTAGTCTCAACTGTAGTCTCAAGCTGTATAAGCTGTGAAGGAGGAGGGCTAACCTGCAACCGCAATGTGATAAAAACATGAATAACATATTCATGCTGTTGGTATATAAGAAAGGAAATCACAAATAGGAGAGATTAGTACCTCAATATGAGCATCAGGGGGGACAGACTGTGAAGGAGGAGGGCTAGATCCCAGGGTCGGCTGTGTAACAGGAGGAGCAGCTGCTGTAGTCTCAACTGTAGTCTCAAGCTGCAACCGCAATGTGATAACCCTTATTTCTCTATTTCTTGCATTTTATAACTTTACTTCTCTATTTCTTGCATTTTAGACCTTTACTTCTCTATTTCTTGCATTTTAGACCTTTATTTTTCTATTTCTTGCATTTTATAACTTTACTTCTCTATTTCTTGCATTTTAGACCCTTATTTCTCTATTTCTTGCATTTTAGACCCTTATTTCTATAATTTTGCATTTAGACCTTTATAGTATTTTTATAGAAGTACAAACCTCAGTATTTCGACGTATGATCCAGTCCTTGGGCCATGCAACATGAGATCCAACAGCTTGCTTGACCGTCTCCATCTCACCAGGTACTGGAACTGGAATCAAGGCTTCTAGTTGGATCCCACTATCCACTGACACTCTCAGACATCCAGTAGGCATTGGCTTGCCATGTATTTTCCTACTCATTTCTCCTCCATCCGGGTAAGCCATGCCATAGGCAACCTTGTTGCCATCCACTGCCAACTCACATGGTATTGGAGCCTACAAATATGATAACAAAAGTCAAATAGGAGAGATTAGTACCTCAATGGTATATAAGAAGAAAATCACAAATAGGAGAGATTAGTACCTCAATCTGAGCATGATGGGGGACAGATGCAGGGGTAGGCTCTGTCACAGCAGGAATAGTGCTAACCTGCAACCACAATGAGATAAAAACACGAACATATAAAAAGTTGGTATATAATAAGGAAATTACAGTAAAGAGAGATTAATATGAGCATGAGGGGGATAGATACCGGCGTAGACTGTGAAGGAGGAGGGCTAGATACTGGGGTCGTCTGTGTAACAGGAGGAGCAGCTGCTGTAGCCTCAACCTACAAGATACACCGATCATGCATTTTATACCCTTATTAATTTCTATAATTCTTGCATTAAACCAAGCGTTAAGGATTGATACCTCAACTTGGACTATAGGCGGGACAGATACCAGGGTAGGCTGTGTAGCAAGAGCATCTGTAGTCTCAACCTGCAATTATATGTCAACGAACCAATCACATAGTTATATATATAATTCCTCTTAAGTGACTCGAATTAAACCTAGCATTAAGGATTACTACCTGACGAGGACGTTTATAAGAGACATGAGGTGTGGCATCGTGCGTAAGTGAAGCATGAGAATCAACAGTCTCAACCTACAATAAAATATACAACAATCATACATATATTCAATCCACTATATTCAAAGATAACAAGTATCAAAAGATTACTACCTCACGCAAACGTTTCTGAGAAACGGCTAGTGGAGGCTGCTGCGAAGATGAAGGACCGCTGGGGTCAATATCCATATCATGTGCACGAGAGGGTCTATCAAAACTAGGTCTGATAAATCCAACACCCCTCCACTCGGTGTTGATCCGATCATAACGAGCCAAAAACTCAGTGATGATATCAAAGAACCACTCGGGGGGATCACGCTCGTAAATGGCATGTAATGTCCTCATTCCACAATCCAGCTGCATTGAAGTATTTAGATGTAGGAATTAGATAAATAAAGGTCTAAAGTGCAAAAGTATAGGAATAAAGGTCTAAAATGCAGAAATATACAAATAAATGTCTAAAATGCATGAATTGGAGAAATAAAGGTCTATAATGCATACCGCATCAGCCATGTCCTGCTGGGGATACCAGTCACGAGGCACAATCTTAGAACGATGCTCAGCCACAAATGGAGCAATCCTTAGCTTACTGACGCGCCTGTACCAATACATGTACTCCTCTATAGACACGTAATTGCCCTCCTCGACAATAGGTATCATGCCATCATTAAAAGCATGCCACTCCTCAACGTAATCTGCCAAGGTCACTGTATGATTGTCCCGCACCCAACGAGATGCTCTCTCCGTCCGCAGTGAAGTCATGGCAACCGGGGCCTGTGGGATATGCTGTAGAATACCAAACTGTCTCAATACTCTATCTGGCATGACATACTCAACGATATCAAAAGAAATGAGAGGGACACGACCGAGAGCCATATAGTGAGCATCCATCAAATCGATATTATAATCCACATCAACATCCTGAATGTCATAAAATCTCTGATAAGGCTGCCATGTCAGCCAACCAAGCTGAAAGCTGTCAAAGTCCCCCCGATAAAGACCTGTATGGTGGTGAGGGTTAACCCTCCTCCCATCTACCGGCTCAGCCCAAGCCAATGCCCTCGGCCAAACAAAATCCATACGAGGTGCTATCAGAGGTGCCCCAGGCAACAACCTCTCGTAAGACCAAAGCTGCAAAAGCATGGTGCACCCACAAATAGCTTTGGCACCCTTCTGAGCAGCCTTGGCCAAACCCCTGAATAAATAGCTCAAAACCGCAGCTCCCCAGGCATACTCCTTAATCTCATGCGCATTCTGGATTAACTGTAAATACCTGCAAAAATTCAGGAAATGCAAATTAACGTAAGAATTCAATAATTGGAGAAATTAAGGATGAACATGCAAGAAATGTGAAATTTAAGGCATAAAATGCAAGAATAAGATAAATTTAAGCATAAATTGCAAGGACTAGAGAGATAAATGAAGTCAAGAAGTACCTAGGATGCACGGTGTCTCTATTCGATGAAGGAAACAACACACCCCCAATGATGTATAAAAGATAAGTCCGGGTGTACACAAGGTCATCATGCTCGATAAACTCGGGAGAAGGCTTCTCCGGTTTCTTTTTATACATTTCCCTCAACCTATGAAGCTTCACCCCACCTAAATTGCAAAGAAATAAAAATTTAAGGTATAATATGCAAGAATTAAACAAATAAAGGATTAAAATGCAAGAAATTAGAATTCTTGGGCTAAAATGCAATAACTAGATAATTATCTTCCTAAATTGCAAAGAAATGAAAATTTATTGTATAACATGCAAGAATTAAACAAATTAAGGACTAAAATGCAAGAAATTAGAATTTATGGACTAAAATGCAATAACTAGATAATTATCTTCCTAAATTGCAAAGAAATGAAAATTTAATGTATAACATGCAAGAATTAAACAAATTAAGGACTAAAATGCAAGAAATTAGAATTTATGGGTTAAAATGCAATAAGTAGATAATTATCTTCCTAAATTGCAAAGAAATGATAATTTAATGTATAACATGCAAGAATTAAAAAAATTAAGGACTAAAATGCAAGAAATTAGAATTTATGGACTAAAATGCAATAACTAGATAATTATCTTCCTAAATTGCAAAGAAATGAAAAATTAATGTATAACATGCAAGAATTAAACAAATTAAGTACTAAAATGCAAGAAATTAGAATTTATGGGTTAAAATGCAATAAGTAGATAATTATCTTCCTAAATTGCAAAGAAATGATAATTTAATGTATAACATGCAAGAATTAAACAAATTAAGGACTAAAATGCAAGAAATTAGAATTTATGGACTAAAATGCAATAACTAGATAATTATCTTCCTAAATTGCAAAGAAATGAAAATTTAATGTATAACATGCAAGAATTAAACATGTTAAGGACTAAAATGCAAGAAATTAGAATTTATGGACTAAAATGCAATAACTAGATAATTATCTTCCTAAATTGCAAAGAAATGAAAATTTAATGTATAATATGCAAGAATTAAACAAATTAAGGACTAAAATGCAAGAAATTAGAATTTATGGGTTAAAATGCAATAAGTAGATAATTATCTTCCTAAATTGCAAAGAAATGATAATTTAATGTATAACATGCAAGAATTAAACAAATTAAGGACTAAAATGCAAGAAATTAGAATTTATGGACTAAAATGCAATAACTAGATAATTATCTTCCTAAATTGCAAAGAAATGAAAATTTAATGTATAACATGCAAGAATTAAACAAATTAAGGACTAAAATGCAAGAAATTAGAATTTATGGACTAAAATGTAATAACTAGATAATTATCTTCCAAAATTGCAAAGAATTGATAATTTAATGTATAACATGCAAGAATTAAACAAATTAAGGACTAAAATGCAAGAAATTAGAATTTATGGACTAAAATGCAATAACTAGATAATTATCTTCCTAAATTGCAAAGAAATAAAAATTTAATGTATAACATGCAAGAATTAAACATGTTAAGGACTAAAATGCAAGAAATTAGAATTTATGGACTAAAATTCAAACCTTTTTTATACATAGCTTTGCGTTCGGTCTCAGTCAAACTCAAATCATGCCACCGTCTTAGCCAATATGGAAGCGGTGCGGAAAGCTCCGTATGAGTAACAGCACGACCACGAACAGGCAATCCCAATATCATGTAAACATCCTCTAGAGTGATGGTGATCTCACCAAATGGGAAATGAAAGGTGTTGGTCTCTGGCCTAAACCTCTCCACCAACGCCGTGATCAATCGGATGTCGTTCTGGGGAATCGAGCGTGGGTTAGTAAACGCTCGGAAACCCCAGTCTGACAGCAAACTAACCTGGGTGTCATCAAATACCCAATCGTCGAGGTTGGCTGTCAACTGGTAGACATCCAACTTCTCCCGCTCACCCCCTGCCATATGTGACTGCTAATATGATCATCCTGCATGGTCAAGAGGGACCTATCGAGAGGCCCGCACTGCATATCCATAGCATCTGCAATGTGCAAGATCAAAGAAATAAGGCACATTTCATAAACATGTACCAAAATTGGATAAAATTATCATTCCATTAAGACATATTTAAAACAAGAATAAATTAACACCGAATATAATTTATCAAATAAAATGCAGTACTAATATGTTAATTAATCAAAATTCGAATTAATAAATCATATTAATTCATAAATTCGAATTTTAAACTCAAAAATTCAAATTAATAATTCAGAAAAATTCGAATTAAAATTTCCACAACTCATAAAAAAAATTATAATTATAATTTCATAATTATAAACCCTAATAATTCGAATTAATTCATAGTTTTAATAAAAATTCGAATAATAATTCGAAACCTAATTCTAAATTGGGCATTTCGAGCTAATTCAACCTAATTAAAGATGAGAAACCCTAATTTCAACTCAATTGAGGGTAAAAGCCCTAATTTCAAACTAATGCAAACCAAAAATGGGTAAAATTCGAACTATGAACCCTAATAATTCGATTTAATTCATGATTTTAACTAAAATGAAGCAAATAAACACCACCCACAGTTAAAAACGAATCAAACCATGTACATATAATCGTCAGTAGCAATGTATATAGTAGTGCGTGTGTGTATGTATAACTACGTGCGTGTGTGTAAGTGTCAATTAGAAGATACCTTGAGGAGGAAGATCGCCTGACATTCTCAACTGTGTGTGTAAATCGCCCGGAATCGCCTGGAAATCGAGCTCTGTGGTTAATTAGGTTCAGTTCGGGTCGCGGCAGCCGCAATGGGTGGTTGTATAAGCCTCCTATCCGCATTGTATCATTGCGGTAATGATTTAAGGGTAAAAAAGTAATTCCATATTTTTATGTATCCGCATTGTATCATTGCGGCAGTGATATAAGGGTAAACAAGTAATTTTAGATTTTCTTTTATCCGCTATGTCTCCTTGCGGCTTCAAATTGGAGGGTGAAAACGTAATTTCATATATTTACTTGTTTCAATATTTCAAATTAACCGCTTTTATTAATTTATTATTTTTATTACTTTTAATAAATATAAAACTATAATAATTTATTTAAAATTTTATGTAATAATTCAAATTTTATGAACATTTTTATATTTTATAATGTATTAATTTACCAATTTTTTTAATTTTAATAAATAATAATAAAAATAAAGGTATAAAAACGTAAAATAATATTTAAGGACCTGAGAGCGACCCCTGCCGCAAACGTTCAATGCGGCCCATTCCTGCCGCAAGTTTTCATTGCGGCATCCCTAATTTTTTTTTAAGTTTTCCTGCCGCAAGGGTTCATTGCGGCAGTGTACGAGTTGGTGGTTGTGGGCCTTTTTTCAACCAACGGGGGCTGTGGAAGGGCACCCTATATATATATATATATATATATATATATATATATATTAGATCATATCTTTAAAAGTTTAAGCCTACAAAATTCATGTTTTAAAATTAAATTCAAATTAAAAAACTTTTCATTATATTAAAAAATATCCGTGCATCGCACGTATTTTAAGTTTATATTTTTTTAATTTATGTAGTAAAGAATTTTTATTTAAAAGCAATATTATTGTAACAAGTAGAAACCTTATGATAGCTTTTCCATGCTCAGCTTCTAGCAAAGTTCGATTACATACTTTTTTTTATCTTTATCAAGGTTCATTTCTATCTAGATAAGATTTATAGTTAGATTTATCTATTTAGATGTATATCTATCAGATTAATGTACCAAACATTTACATATTATCAAGAAATAATGGATAAGGGAAAAATACTTTTATTTCCAGTATCCTTCTTTTTCTTTTTCTTTTTCTTTTTCATTGTATTAAATTTAAAGAAAAAACATAAGAAATTTAATCGTTTTAGAATTTTATAATTCTAACATAAAAAGATAATCTTGCTAGAAGAAGTTTATTAAAAGTGATGACCAGCATTTCCCACAAGTGTCCTAATCAAATCCATTGGGGAAGAAATTCTTCTTGAGCGAAATTAAAACACAGTGAAATGCAAACCATTATAGGTCAAATATTCATAGGACAAAATGTTTACATGTAACTTGGACACATTACATCTTTAGTGACAATCACAAATGACCAAAGCCAAAGGCTGGTTAACAAATCTTTAAGTTGGCACCAAGTACAATTTGTTATTACTAGTTCACTATAATATAACCGGCATATAGCCTTGATCATTTCAGCTGAAGAGAGAAAGGAAAGAGAGTAAAGGTATATAAAAAAATCTCACCATATAGGTAACTTTAATGGTTGCGGCCGCCTGCTATATTATTCTCTGGCTAAAATGTTTGCAACAAGAATCTAGGTAGATTTTGTGACCTCATGGATAGCATTGGCCAAGTATCCAACATTGCCTGTAGTAACACCTGCCATACTGTGTGGTGTATGGATATCAACAAGAGAGTTTACTTAATCAGTACCTTGTGCATACCTTGTGCACTGGTTGTAATTAAATAACTAAAAAAAATCACCTTATGCGACCATTACGGGTCATATAGATATGGAAATCATTTGTCAGACGATCAACTTGTTCAGGCGTCATCCCACTGTAGCAGAACATGCCAATCTGCTAGCAGAAAGTAGCATATTATGAGAACTTCAGAACTGATAAAAGTACAGACAACTCTAAGAGGATTGCCAGTTTCCAGACCTGATTTGTTATATGCTCCCATGACAGAGGTGAGCCCAAATTTTCAAGGTTTTCTCGCAGAGAAGTTCTCATTCCAATGATGCGGTCAGCCATGCCCTAAAAAGAGGAATATCACTGATGAAGTATTCAACAGGAAACTACCAAAAACTGAGTCTTCAATTGGAGAGTGATAAAGTTTTCTCTTCTATCATTTGTGTTCTACATAAGATTGCTTAACCTTTTGCTCTGAGATATAGCAGTTTATCAGATGTTGTGGGAAAACTAACAAACAACATTTGCATGGAAAATTATATTTAATTTTAGACATAAATTATCTATGAATAAAAAAAAGGCTTTAAGTGAAAATCTTATCAGGAATTACTATCAAGTTAAAGGAGCATAACATTTTACAGAAAGGTATTCTTCAGAGTCAGATAATAGTATGAGGGGATAAATCGCATGTATTCTGCAATATTGTCCTACCGAATTGAGAGATCTACTGCCAGCCTCGATACTTGTAACCCTGTGCTGATTCAGGTGTCTTTCTTCCCTAGTGCTGATCTGTAAACTGTTTTGACTTAACCTTGTTATCTAGCCTGCTCTCTATCTTCATATATTTATTATTTGTTCACAGTATAATTTTGTTATTCTCTACACTTTAGGGTAGTAGGCTACTCTTGCAACTAATTGTTATTTAATACTTTCTATTGCCCATTGTAAATTACCTTAACTTCCTTGAGCCACAATTTCTTCAAGTCTGGTTCACCAAGAATAGTTGAAACAAGTAGTGCACCATGAACAGGAGGATTACTGTACATTGGTCTGCCAATCTGTTGCAACTGACTCTTTACAGCCACTGCTTGCTTTTCATCCTCGCAAACCAAACTGAAGATAAAAAGACAAATAGTAAAAATTGGTGCACATAAACAAAGTTATGCATGAAATCAGTAATACTTCATAATTTTTTTTTAATGGGACAATACCGAACTTGAAATCATCATGTTTATTAATATTTTAGACATAGCACACTCCATTCAAAGCTAATTGATCCAACCAAACAGTCATTGCGCCATACTGGAGGGTCATTTTAGGAATGATGCTTTATTATATATGCAAAAGACCAGATCCAACGAAACCACGGAGCTAGAATTCAACGTGATACAAACGTGTATTACTGTTTCAGAGGCAATCACCTGAGACAGCCAACCCTCTGACCATAAAGTCCCATATTTTTTGCATATGATTGCGAACATCCAATCAAATGGCCATCCTCGAGAAAAATTCTGATAGATTTTGCATCTTTCTCTGGGTCACCGCTGGCAAACCCTTGATATGCCATGTCGAAGAAAGCAAAATGTCCTTTAATCTAAAGTTTAGTAGATATGGTTTTAGAATATGAAATGAAGATGAAAAGAAGCATAAGCATTTCAAGAGACAACCTTGAACTGGTACGAGATCTCTTTCCATTGTTCCTCTGTAGGATCCACTCCAGTAGGATTATGTGCACAAGCATGAAGCAGAAAAAACGATCCACTGGGTGCATTCTGAGCAAAAGAAAATGAAACCGATGAGAGAAATAATGGCAGGCAACAATAGCAGCCTAAAAGTAGAACATGAAAACAAGGCTAATTAAGAGAGTTAATTATAACAAGGCACGAGGTATAATCTAGTCACCTTTACATCATCCATCAGGGAAGCAAAATCCAACCCTTTGGTTTCTGGATGATAATAATGGAATGTCCTTTGAGGGACATGGGCATCTCTCCATATGTTGTGATGACTGACACAAATTTCAAATAATAATAATAATTAACCCATTTGCATGGAAGATGCATGAAGGAAACTTCCCACTCAGAACGGCATAAATTTGTATGAGAACCTCCATAAGAAATACAAGATTTTTGCTAGTGATACTAACTTGGACCATGTAGGTACTGGAATGTAAATTTGGGAATCAGGGGAAAATCGCTTCTGAAACTCTGCAAAAACACGGCATGCACCAGTTCCAGAGAGAGCTTGAACTGCTGCAATCCTTTTATCTTTGATTAAGTCTGAATTCTCCCCGTAGGCAAGCTTTAGTGTTTTATCAATCATATTCACGCTTCCTCCCATAGGAAGGTACTCCCTGAAGAGTAGAAACTTGATCAGTAGAGTAGTAGATTCAAATCCATTGTAGAAAAGTAAAAGAAGATACAAATCACCCAAAGTGGCGTTGCAGTAACTGAATCTATTACTGTGAATAGAATTCTGACTTAAAAAGCAACTGAAACACATGAAACACACACAACATGAACATCATAGCCCGAAGAGCTATTTATCTTTATTCACTTGTACAAAAGTAAGTTCTCTATTACACCCTAATCCAACAGAAGAGTGATTGTTCATAACAGAAAAACATCCATTGGACCATTAAGAGTTCAGTCATAACGACTGTTTATAATTATTATCATGCTCTAAATGGGATCTAGAGCCAAAAGGTGAAATTAGTTCATTTGCACAATTTTGTATGACTGCACTCCTCTTAGTTCTTTTTAGTAACAGATATCGATTTCTTTTCAAATTGTTGTTTCAAAGTTTCAATTCTCAGCTTATCCTTATATTGGATTCTATTAACTCCTCCAAGGGTAAGATATATCTACTAAGCGAGAAATACAAGAAAAATGCCACTGGAGGTGATAGAGACTCATATTACTGAGACACAAATATTCCAAGTAAATAGTAATAATAAATATTTCAGATTTATGGAACTACTTGTCTAAACAGAATGTACGCCTCTATGGGTTCAATCTAATTGTTTGGAAGTTAGAACCAAATATAAAAGTAAAAATAGGATTTCTTCTCTAAGAGCATCTCCAAGAGACTCCTACATTTACTCTTAAAAATGATATAAATAAATGGCTCTTAGCAAGTTATTACATTGGTTTATGTGTCAAACTCCAACAATGCTCTTTATATTAGCTCTTTATTTTAGAGGCCGTGCCAAATTTCTCATCACCAAAGTTTACATAGTAGAGAACAATTTCCCAGGTCCTTTGATCTAAAAAGTTATGACCTGTTTCTTTAATATGAAACATCTAAATTATTTTAAATTATAAGAGCTTGCCTAAACACTGCATGTTTGTTTCATAAGATTAAGTAGGGGATATGTTTATAATTCATTAAAAATTTTAATCCCATGTTTGTTTTGCAAAAAGTAAATTGGGATTAAATTGAGGATTTTAGTCTTTAATATAGTAATCCCATGTTTGTTTAGTTGGGATAAGGGATAGGATTATAATCTCTCTAATACTTGTTTGGAGGAGGCATTATATAATCCCCTCCCACAAGTCATTTTTTTAAAAGATTATAATCATTTCACTATAATCCCTCCTAAAACTACATAGTATTAGAAATTTTAAAGGATAATAGTCCAATCCATAGGCTATCCCTCTAAACAAACATGTGATAGGATAATTCTAAGTATTAATTTTTTTTACAGGATTATAGTCCAATCCTAAACTTAATATTTCAAAACAAACATGAAATAGGATAATTTTAAATATTATAATTCTAAGGATTATAAATGACGGGATTACTATACTTGGATTATTATCCCACGGATTATAATCCCACGAGCAAACATGGCCAAGCATCTCCACAGCTGTGATCACAATTTGTCATCTGTATATAAATACTGATATCAGATATTACATGGAAGCTTCCTATCTGTTCAAACTAATAAAGCTTAACCCAAATCAAATAGGAAAACTACAAAACTTCACTTAAAATCTGAGATACTATCAACTTAGCCAAATCATGAAAGGAAAAAATGTAAGTACCCACAACCCCACTATCTATAAAAGTAAGTGAATAAAGATAATAGAATAATGAAAAAGGCACGTGGAGGAATACTACTGTATTAACTAAATATCAAAAGCAGATTGCATCCTGCAAAAATGTTCAATTTTCATTATGCTGCAAACTTGCACAAAAAGTAATGCCACTATCCCCCAAATTGTGATCCTTTCACAAGCTTACTCTGTGGTCCTCAAAAAATGTCTTGTGAAAAAAGAGATTACTTAAAATACATTAATGTTTCAGCGTGTATCAGTATTTTATACTACCATTTAAACATGTCTGAGGGAGGAAACTACATAAGCTTAAGTAAATCCCTTTCTACCCTGCAACTGATTTAGCAAAGTAATTATTATGCTCTGTTTTCCCTTTTGCTATGCTAAAAGCATTATTAAATACTCTGTTTTCCATTACTTAAAACTCTGTTTATATCTAGCAAAGTGGTAGTTTGAGAGGATTTATTTGCACAAAACCCTGTGATAGTGGGCCAAACTGTTAATAAGAAAATTCGGGAAATGTTTCAGATTATTCACTGGAATAAAGTTTTCTGCCCAGAAAGTACTTATCTAGTGGAACACCCAAAACATCATAGGCCTTTTACAACTGTGAAATATATAGTCTATAAAATTTTTATATTTTGATAAATTTTTTTACACAAGTATTTAATGTATGTTTAAAATTCCATAAGTTGCAAAAAAATGTTAAATTTTTCAGAAAAGAATTAGGAATCTTTAACTTTGTCAAGTTCACTTATTCTGGAAAATAAATTCCCCAAACACCGCATAGATTCCCTTTTTCATTACTGGAGTATTAATTATTACTTTACCAAAATGAAGTAAAAGGAAAGGAAAACCACAACACAACCTTGGTGTCACTCTAACAATCCCTAGTCTACCGGCGTATAGTTTAATGTATAAAATGACACTACATCTAACTAACAATAATTAAACCCAAAATATTTGATTATGTAAGGCCACAATGTCCAGGTCAATCAGTAGTAACCTCTTCTCTTTTTTTAATCATTACTAACTACTAGTATGTTGTAAAATGTCAGTTTCATAAGCACACCGTTTTTTTCAGAAATTAGTAAACATTTAAATGGCGGTGGAACAACATCTATATTAACAATCAAACCCTCAACTTGATTCAAATTACTAAAAAGATTAGAGAGAGAGAGAGGAAGGGGGGGGGGGGCAACTGACATGTTGAGATTGCCAGCAATTCTACGTTCAGCTTCCCTGACACACTCCAAAACCACCGGCTTTCCGTTATCGTCACGGTAAGCTCCCTGATCACATTTATCAATTGTTTCTTTAATTTAAATATTTTTTCATATATCCGACATATCAATCTGAGAGAGAGAGAGAGAGAGAGAAAGGGGGGGGGAGAGAGGACGGAGAGAGAGAGAGAGAGAGAGGACATACGACTCCAACATTGACTTTATGAGGACTAGGATCTGCCAAAAAAGCTTCAGTGACACCGAGAATTGGATCTTTGGGAGCCGGCTCCACGTTGCGCCACCACGAAGACATGGATCGCGCTCCGAACAAACAGCTCCGACTAATCAACCCTCTGGAATTTGCACTTCGTAACGCCATCGAGCTGTGTTTTGAAAATGTTTCTGGAAGACAAAGGAAGATATGATACGGAAACTAGAGAAACGGGGCCGTCTAGGTGTCAAGATACGAATTGTTGCAAACTGTTACATTGAAATGTGTGAGATTTCAGTAAATGTTAAAAAAGTCGTAAACTACTTGAGAGTAAAGACACAAGCTCATGCTATGAATTTCAAACATTTTCTGGGTGGGTCCCAATTAAACCGCATTCTTGGTTTATTTTGTGTCTTTTAAAAAAAACTAGTTTGGTAGCCCGTGCAAGGCACGGACATGCCGTAGATAATAAATATTTATGAATTATTCGTGTGATCACGCAGTATTGGATTATTGATATTTTCGATTGTTCATATCTTCGCAGCAATTGTTGTGAGTAAATAGAATTTATGCAATAGCCGATTGTGACATGCAAATGATAATTCTGGTTAAATTAAATTTGTTTATATTTTACGCTATGTTTTGTTTTGTTAAAGCAAACTTGAACGATATGTAATAAATTGGTCAATGTTAAGATCAAAACCGTAATTCGAAATATAAATCTATAGAGTTAACATGGATGGATACAAAGATACATACAAGTATTAATTACATAATAATAAATGCATATTAGTTCATATCAGTTATTATTATGTAATAAATATGTTAGTGTTCCAATACCCAAATAGCCCCCGAAAATATAACATAGATATAATTAGTAGGGGTAAATATAACTTTTTATATGAATAAATTTGCTTATGGAACCCTCCCCCCATTCGCTCTATTATATAAATGTGTGTGTGTGTGTGTGTTTGTTATATTGTTTTGTGCGTTTACGTATTAAAGATGTGATTTGTGAGTTTTACGATAATTAATACAAGTATGTACTCCCTCCGTCTCTAAATACTTTTCCCATTTGAGTTGGACACGTTTGCCAATGTACACTTTTAATCGTTAATATCTTCAATTTCGTATTAGTATTAAATATAAAAACTTCAATGTATTAAAGTACTCATAAATACGAATCCAACAAGATCACTCATGACTATATTTGGATTTATAAATTAGACGTAAATTAGTAATTTGTCTCTTGTTATGAACAGGACCGACATTCTAAACGGGAATATCATTTAGAGACAAAGGGAGTATTATATATACTTATATATACGCATGAAGGTTCTTTTTTTGTATTGTAATATTTTTTTTATAATATTTAATTCGTAAATAATTATTGTAGATCTAAAATGATTAATAAGATATGGTATATGTTAGTGAATATTATAGTACATTATTACATATCCACAAAAATTTATAATGCATGTATTTATGTTTGTACATGTGTATGTATGTACAAATATGCATATTAATTATACAATGATTAATGGATTACAAATAATGAAATATTAATAGATTATACAACATAAATGTATGTGTTGTGGAATAAAAACTAGGTTATGATTATGACGGCTAGGGTTTGTGAGCTTCAAGCTTTAATGGCTGCTTCTGCGTTCAAGACTAAACGGTCCTCACAGAATGCCTACGTATCTCTGTATTAGAGAATCAAGCCAAGAAAACGTAGTTCTGAGAATGAGGGGTCAGACCCTTTATATAGGCTGAGAAGCCTAGGAATTATGGTAGGAGTAGGTGACTTGGTGGGCAAGCCACCGCCTTGAGGAAGGTTCTAGACCTCTTCCTTGTAGGAGTCAGTTTCCATGTTGGAATATGTATCTTGGAGGCTAAGTCAGGCAAGAGTAATATCCTTGTTTGACTCTTATTTGCTGAGCTGTTTATTACCCCTAATATTAATTACGAAATTAATATTATAGTTAGGGTTTGGGCCCATCTGGTGGGCCCCACGTTTGGACCATTCTAGGTCTAATAAATGCCACATTAAATGTGTCTTTAGGGCTTACTTTCAGCCCATATCATTTGCCCCCCAACTTCTAGGAAAACTGATCAGGTTTTCCTTGAAGTTATAACGGCCTTATTCGAGACTTGGGTCGGGGTTTATTGCTCTTACGTGAGTATTTTCAACAATATCATCTTAATGTAAAGCGTGGAGCGACCGACGCATTTACGACGATGTTGAACGACACTAATCAGTGTTAAACGGCACTACACAGCGCTAATCAGCCTTAAACAATGTTTAAACAGTGTTAAACAATGTTAAGTGGCATAAAATGGCACTAACGGCACTAATCGGTGCTAAACAGTGCTAACCGGCACTAATCTGTGCTAACATGCACTAAACAGTGCTTAAACAGCACTAAACGGTGCTAATCGGCACTAATCTGTGCTAATAGGCACTAAACAGTGCTTAAACAGCACTAAACGGTGCTAATCTCGACCTCTTTTTATCATTAACAATCATCCGAGATTCGCTGAAAAAGTCGAGATTTAGGTTTAAAAAGTTCACTGAAAAAGTAGGGATCCAGGACCAAGAACTGAACCTGGACCGGGGGATCCAGGTTCAGAAGCTGGTCGGCTGGACCCCCTGAAAATGACCTGGTCGGCCGGAAGCTGGTCGGCTGGGACCTGGTCGGCCAGAAGCTGGTCGGCTGGGACCTGGTTGGCCAGAAGCTGGTCGGCTGGCCCTCCTCCAGGGGAGCTGGTCGGCCGGGACCTGGTCCTCCGGGACCTGGTTGGCTGAAATTCCTCTTCTAGGGCTAACTAGTCAGTAGTTGGCCTAAAAAACTTGAACTTAGACTCCTTCTTGATTTTAATAGAGAGTGTGGATCCAGGATCAGAAACCATCCATGGTCCTAAGGATCCAGAATCTTGATCTTGATTACGAATCGTCAGTTTGGTCGTTTGTGACTTCATGGCTAACTTTGGCCTTCATGACTCATCTTGGCCTTCATGGCTAACCTTGGCCTCTCTTTAACATTGATAATCATCTGATATTCGCTGAAAAAGTCGAGAACCATGTCCGAAATCATTTGCTGAAAAAGTTGGGATCCAGGGCCAAGAACTGAACCTGGACCGGGGGGATCCAGGTTCAGAAGCTGGTCGGCTGAACCCCCTCAAAACAACCTGGTCGGCCGGGACCTGGTCTTCCGGGACCTGGTCGGCTGATCCTCCTTAAAAAGAGCTGATCGGCCGGGACCTGGTCTTCCGGGACCTGGTCGGCTGATCCTCCTTAAAAAGAGCTGATCGGCCGGGACCTGGTCTTCCGGGACCTGGTCGGCTGAGACCCCTAGTGCGTCGCGGTCGATTGCTTCTTGGCTAGCTGGTTGACCCGGACGTGAAAATTATTCGTGATCTTGCGGATCAAGAACCTTGATCTGAATCTCAAGTCACTATTTTGGTCATTCATGACTTTGTTATCTTAAGGATCAAGAAACTTGACCTTGATCTTAAACTTTTATCATGGATCTAGGATCTAAAACTGTCCGTGATCCTAAGGATCAAGAATCTTGATCTTGATCACGAGTCGTCAGTTTGGTCATTCGTGACTTCATGGCTAACCTTGGCCTTAATGGCTAATCTTGGCCTTCATGGCTAACCTTGGCCTCCCTTTAGCATTGGCAATAATCCGAGATTTGCTGAAAAAGTCGAGATTTAGGTTTGAAAACTATTCAAAGTTCACTGAAAAAGTTGGGATCCAGGACCAAGTACTGAACCTAGACCGGTCGGATCCAGGTTCAGGAGCTGGTCGGCTGGACCTCCTTAAAAGGAGCTGGTCGGCCAAGACCTGGTCGGCCGGGGTCTCCAAGACTATAGAAAACTCAGAGATCTTCGCGTGGACAGTAAGATCGTCCAAATCTGATACCCGGAGCTAAAGATATGGCCCAAACAACGTCAACAGTCCGTGTAGGACTGAAAATCAGTCTTGGTCGGCTGGACCCCCTTAAAAGGAGCTGGTCGGCCAAGACCTGGTCGGCCGGGGTCTCCAAGACTATAGAAAACTCAGAGATCTTCGCGTGGACAGTAAGATCGTCCAAATCTGATACCCGGAGCTAAAGATATGGCCCAAACAACGTCAACAGTCCGTGTAGGACTGAAAATCAGTCTTGGTCGGCTGGACCCCCTTAAAAGGAGCTGGTCGGCCAAGACCTGGTCGGCCGGGGTCTCCAAGACTATAGAAAACTCAGAGATCTTCGCGTGGACAGTAAGATCGTCCAAATCTGATACCCGGAGCTAAAGATATGGCCCAAACAACGTCAATAGTCCGTGTAGGACTGAAAATCAGTCTTGGTCGGCTGGACCCCCTTAAAAGGAGCTTGGTCTTGAACCTTGAGTTCATTCATGGTTGTTGGTTATCATCAACCCTTGACTCTCATCCTTGTGATGAAGTTCTTTAGTTCTTACCTCATCTTTGTTTCTCATGGAGGAGGTCTTCCTTCTCGATTGATCATTCAGGTAGTTCACTTGCTCCTTAGCACTTGACTTTAGGCCTGGTATGCCTTTGTTGGTTTTCAACCCTTTAGCTTGATTCTAGGTTTCCAACCTTATTTTCTTATGCTCATATAACCTTTCTTAGGTCTCAACTTGATTGACAACTCTTGGTTCGAGTCCTTAAACTCAAACGACAAGCTCGATTGGAGGCAGACAGCCTTGTTGGCCATCGAGGCTTAATTAATGTTGTGTTGAGATTTGAAGTTCAAGGATTCAATCCTTAATCTTGGAATGTGTTCATCATCCCAGATTTCCAACCTGTAGAATCCTCGTCCTGGTGTCTTCCTGACTCGATACGACCCTTCCCAATTGGGGGATAGTCTTCCCTTCTGGCCAACTCTGGAGGCCTCTATCTTCCTCAGAGTCAAGTTGTCTTGTCGAAAGAACTTCTCCTTAACCCTTTGGTCGCAGTGGAAAGATGCTTTCTTCTGACGCTCTGCGTTTCTAGCATTCGCTTCATCCCTAACCTCGTCAATCAGATCGAGGGCGAGCCTCACGCCTTTTTCATTGGTCTCGTGATCATATGCTTCCACTCTTGGCGATGCATGTGTAATCTCTAGGGGGCACAACTGCCTTGGCTCCATAAGCCAGCAAAAACGGGGTTGCTTCAGTTATCACTTCGTAGGTGGTGTGGTATACCCAAAGTATAGGCAGCAACTCATCCACCTAAGTGTTTCTTGATCGTCCGACCCTCTTCTTCAGTCCATCAAGGATAATTCAATTTTCTACCTCAGCTTGTCCATTAGCCTCAGGGTGAGCTACTGAAGAAAAGCGAAGTTCAATAACATTCTCCTTGCAGTACTTCTTAAACTCTTCATTGTTGAATTTTGTCCCATTATCCGTCACAAGGATTCGGGGGATCCCCTATCTGCAGATGATGCTCTCCCAAAAGAACTGGGAAATTTGTTTGGTGGTTATCTTGGCTAAGGGCTTAGCCTCAATCCACTTAGTGAAGTAGTCGATGGCCACTATCATAAACTTCCTTTGTGCCGAAGCCATAGGGAAAGGACCTAGTATGTCCATTCCCCACATTGCAAACGAGATGGGAGAATTGATCGAAGTTAACATCTCAGGCGGCTGCCTTACAATTGGAGCGTGCTTTTGACATCTGTCACACTTCTTGACATAATTCTGCGCATCGGCCAACATCTCTGGCCAATAGAATCCCAGTCGTGTGATCTTGTGAGCTAGGGCTCTGCCCCCCAAGTGTTGCCCACATATCCCTTCATGAACTTCCTCCAAGGCTTCTCTTGCCCCTTGGGGCCTCAAGCACTTCAGGTACGGGACGACAAACGATCTTTTGTAGAGGATGCCTTCAATCAAGGCGTATCTCAATGCCCTCACTGACAGCTTTCGTGCCTCCAAGGCATTGTCAGGGAGCCAGCCTGTCTCGAGGTGAGCTTTGATAGGGTCAATCCAGCAACCTCCCATATCAATCGGTGCTATCAACTTAGAATTGATGGTCGGGGCCTTCAAGACTTGGAAGTAAACACTCCCTGCATAGTTCTCAATTTCAGAAGAAGCAAATTTAGACAAGGCATCGGCCTTAGCGTTCTCCTCTCTCGGAATGTGTTCCACATAGCATTCCTCAAACTGAGTCATAACAGCTTTCACGACTCTCAGGTATTTTGCCATAGTCTCATCATTGGCTTCAAACTCGCCATTCACTTGCGAGACCACCAGTCTTGAATCTCCACACACTTTGAGGTTCTTGACCCTCATGACTCTAGCTAAGCCCAATCCAGCTATCAATGCCTCATACTCAGCTTCATTATTGGTAGTAGGAAAATCCAACTTCAAAGCATACTCAACTGTGAACCCATCGGGGCTTTGCAGAACTAAACCTGCATGGCTTGATTTTGTTTTTGATGCTCCATCAAAATAGAGCACCCAATATTCCTTCTGACCAGTTACAAGTTCCTCATCTTTATCTCCACTCTCAGTGGTAGTTACTATCTCCTGCCCCCCGACTTCTTGGTTGTTAATGGTGCATTCAACCACGAAGTCAGCCAATGCCTGAGCCTTGACGGCTGTCCGAGGCTTATACTTGATATCAAACTCTCCAAGTTATATGGCCCACTTGATTAGCTTTCCACTGGCCTTAGGGCTATGCAATATGTTCCTCAGCTGCTGGTCCGTCCGGAGCCTAGAAGTATGATCGTAGCTTCCTCGAGGCCGTTATCAATGCCAAGGCAAACTTCTCGATGGTAGAGTAATTTAACTCAGCCCCATGCAACACCTTGCTTACGTAGTAGATGGGTTTCTGAACCTTGCTTTCTTCTCGAACGAGAACGGTACTCAGTGCTTGCTCAGATACTGCCAAGTATAGGTAGAGAGTCTCTCCGGGACTAGTTTAGCCAACAACGGGGCTTCGGCCATGTACTTCTTCAATTGTTCAAAGACCTCCTGGCTCTAAGGTGTCCACTCAAAATTTTTCACTTTCTTCAATGCTTGAAAGAACGGCAAACATTTATCACCAGATTTGGAGATGAATCTCCCCAAGGCCGCAAATCGGCCTGTCAACTTCTACACATCTCTTATAGAGCGTGGTGGCTTCATGTATAAGATCTCCTTGATCTTGTCATGGTTGGCCTCAATGCCTCTTTTTGAAACCATCAGTCCTAAAAACTTCCCAGATCCAATGCCAAAGGCACACTTGGCTGGATTCAACATCATCTTGTGGTGCCTCAGTACTTCAAATGCATCTCCGAGGTGTTTAATATGATCTGCCGTGAATAGGCTCTTGACTAACATATCATCAATATAGACCTCCATGGTTTTTCCAATTAGATGGGCAAATATTTTATTCACCAATCATTGGTAAGTAGCTCGTGTATTCTTTAGCACAAATGCCATAGCAAGATAACAGAAAACACCAAAGTCGGTTATGAAAGATACCTTAGGGATGTCGTCCTTATGCATCTTGATCTGGTTGTATCCACTGAAACCATCCATGAAACTCAGCATCTCGTGCCCAACTGTGGCATCTATCAACGTATCTATCCTTGGTAGAGGGAAACAATCCTTAGGACATGCATCATTCAAGTCAGTGAAGTCTATACACATCCTCCACTTCCCATTTGCCTTCTTGACCATCACAGGGTTAGCCAACCACTTGAGGAACTGAATCTCTTCAATAAACCCAGCTTATAAGAGCATGCCAACTTCTTGTTTAATGGCCTCTTGCCTTTCTGGAGCGAAATTCCTCTTCTTCTGCTTTAATGTCGTTCATTTAGGATCGACATTCAACTTGTGAGTTATGAGCTGGGGATCAATCCCTGGCATATCAATTGCTGTCCAAGCAAACACATCACTATCCTCTTGTAAGAATGCTGTCAACTTGCCCTTCAAGGGGTTCCTTCAATTGGCTTTCGGGCTATGCAATATGTTTCTTCAACGGGTGGTCCATCAGGACTTCAACGTTTGTCTTGGTTCCATCATTTTTTTTTTGTTTTTCTTGATTCTAGGTCAAGGATTCAAGGTTGATTCCTCGATTTAGATTTCCAATTAAACAATCATGTGGGCTTCTCGCCTTTTAAACTCTTTAAAACGAGAGTTTGCTTGAACTTCTTGATCATTGTTTAAGGTTCTCTATTGGTCTTCTACCTTAGATTCTCCATCCAAGTCATTTTTGAAAACATTAAAAAGTGGCTAGTCTTTAGCCTCCACAGCCTTGCATGGCTTTGATTGCCAGATGTCTTTTATCCCGGATCCTTCAAGGAATTGAAACACTTATTTGGTTGTGCTGTAACCTAACTCTCGACCCTTCAGAGTTTTATTTATGCGTTTGTTTGCTTCCATTTGTATATTCTTTTATTTTCGGTACTTGGTCATCTTTGACTTACACACATCAGGTGCTTGGTACATAAATAGAATCATAGAACGAAAAGCAAACTTGCATTAATAACATAAATGGGTTCAACCTTTATATAGAGTACTACTGTCCTACTCAGAGCGACATGCTCTGCATGGTTTCATCGAACCTTATTTCTACTTCTACTAGATAAATATGAAGCTAAGTCCAACTTTGCAAGACTAGGCCTGCATGGCTTGATTTTGTTTTTGATGCTCCATCAAAATAGAGCACCTACTACTCCTTCTAGTCTCCTCATTCTTCTTCTGAAGTTCACTTTCTTCTTGGGGTACTATCTCTTGCCCCCGACTTCTTGGTTGCCAATGTTACATTCAACCACGAAGTCAGTTGACGCCTTAGCCTTGATGGCTGTTCGAGGCTTATGTGTGATGTCCTCTTCTGGACTTTCTTTGTGTTCCTTATCACTGCGGATGTCCATGTCTTCAATCGGAAGGACCTGCCCCCCGACTCCGTCAGGCCTTAACGCGGCTACATAACAGCTTCGTGCCATCTTTTGATTGCCTTTATGTTCTCCAACACCATTCTGGGTTGGGAACTTGATCTTCATATGATAAGTTGAGGCAACAGCTTTGAATGCATGAAGTCCAGCCCTTCCGAGGATAACGTTGTACGTTGAAACCGCCTTGATTACCAGGAAGTTCAACATCTGAGTGGCCTTCTTGGGCTCCTGTCCAATAGTCATAGGCAATTGAATAGTCCCTTCAACTTTAGATCCTACGCCATTAAATCCATATATAGGCATGTTATTTGGGGTCAACTGAGAATCATTGTAACCCATCTTCACAAATGCATCATGAAATAGAACGTCAACGGAAGCTCCAATATCTATCAAGACTCGCTTCACTTCTGAGTTTCCAATTACAGGAGTTATGACCAACGGGTCGTCATGGGGGAACTTCACCCCTTCAAGATCAGAATCATCAAAACCAAGTGTGATTTCAGTCCTAGCCCGCTTCGGGGCCTCTCCCACGATGTGTATCACTTCTCTGGCGTACGCCTTTCGAGAGTTTCGAGTTGTACCGGCCGCTGTCGGGCCTCCCCAGATCATATTGATAACTGGCCCTCGGGGCTGTGTGTTACGATCACGATCGTCATCCCTTCTGTTATAATCTCTAATTCGATTAACACGATCTTCACCCTTAGTGAAGTTGCTCAATTTCCCTCTACGGATCAAGAACTCGATCTCATCTTCGAGTTGCTTGCAATCATCTGTATCATGCCCCACATCGCGGTGGAATCTACAGTACTGACCCTTGTTTCTCTTTGCGGGATCACCCCTAAGTGGCTTCGGCCATCGAAAATCTTTGTCTTTCTCAATATCTAACAAGATCTGACTCCTAGGAGCATTCAATCTTGCATAGTCGTTGAATCTTGGTCCCAAACTCTTCTTCGGTTCTTCTTAGGGGCATAGTCGGAGTCCTCGCTAGTTCGGGGATACTTGTCCCTAGCATCATACTCCAGGTCATCATACTCCTGGTCTTGCTTTCGCTTCTTGAAGTCGTTGTTACCTCCTCCCTCACTTACTGTGGCTTCTTTCTTCATGCTATCTTCAGCTTTAATGTACTTGTCAGCCCTTCGTTGGAGCTCAGCCATGTTTTCAGGAGGATGCTTCGCCAATGACCTTTTAAAGAATAGATCAGTGGTTCCGTGTTCCAGGGCTACCATGGCCACCTTATTCTCCAGATCAGTGATGTTCAAAGTCTCCTTGGTGAACCTCTTAAGGTAGTCTCTCAGATTTTCGTTCTTCCCTTGTACCACATACATAAGGATGCAGAACTTTTCTCATGAACTCTCCCGCTAATGAATTGGCTGACAAAAGCGGCGCTCAACTCCTTAAAAGAGCCAATCGAATTCGTAGGTAGGCGGCTATACCATCTTTGAGCCATGCCCGACAGGGTTTGAGGGAACGCCCTACACTTCAAGGCGTCGCTTGCAGGCTGCAACAGCAGTGCATTTGAGAACGTCCTAACATGGTTTGCGGGATCACCCGTTCCATCATAAGCCTTAATTGTCGGCATCTTGAACTTCTTTGAGATACGAGCATTCATCACCTCCTCAGTAAACGGGGGTGTGGGATCATCAGGATCCCTAAGTGGCATCAGATCCTTGGGGTTGCTCTTGGGGGCTTCCACCCTTGTTGTTTTTCCAGTTGGGGCATCAGCCCTTCTTTGCCTTCTTGAAGGCCTCTCCAAATCTATAAAGGGAATCGGTCCTGATGTTGGAGGAGGTTGAGTCTGATTTGACCTAGCTTGTTCTCTTGCCATATCTTCCTTTAATCTTAAAATCTCGGCTTCATAAGCCTTGATTCTTTCCGCAGTTGTAGACGGGGGTCCATCATAGACAGTTTGATGACTCCTCCGGGGTTCTCTGCTAGCACGTCGCCTTCTTGGGGCTTCATCACGATCAACATCAGTTGATGAATCGTCAGTATAGGGGCCAGAGTAGTCAAGATACACTCGATCTCGGATCTGCAAGGCATGACCACTGGGTCCAGGAGGGTAGTTAGGCAGGCCATACATCGGGTTAGTACTCACGGGGAGATCCGTAGTATGGATCTGTACCCCTGGTGGTGGGTAACTGGGATCAACTAGAGGAGAGACCAGCGTCTGGAGGGAGCTGGTTCCTTGACCTGGGTGAACGACCATAGGTAACGTTCTCTCGACATGGGGATTCGTCCCTGGAGGTTGAGAAACCTGAGTTTGAGTGATCGCCCCTGTGGTTGGGGGTACTTGTTCAGTGACAGGCGGAGCAGAGCTTAGAGGTAGAGCCTCGGTAGCGATTGGCTCGGTAGTGCTTGGTGCTGTTCTTCGTGTTTGAACCATGGTTGATGTCTTTTTCCCACAGACGGCGCCAAATGTTGTGGAATAAAAACTAGGTTATGATTATGACGGCTAGGGTTTGTGAGCTTCAAGCTTTAATGGCTGCTTCTGCGTTCGAGACTAAACGGTCCTCACAGAATGCCTACGTATCTCTGTATTAGAGAATCAAGCCAAGAAAACGTAGTTCTGAGAATGAGGGGTCAGACCCTTTATATAGGCTGAGAAGCCTAGGAATTATGGTAGGAGTAGGTGACTTGGTGGGCAAGCCACCGCCTTGAGGAAGGTTCTAGACCCCTTCCTTGTAGGAGTCAGTTTCCATGTTGGAATATGTATCTTGGAGGCTAAGTCAGGCAAGAGTAATATCCTTGTTTGACTCTTATTTGCTGAGCTGTTTATTACCCCTAATATTAATTACGAAATTAATATTATAGTTAGGGTTTGGGCCCATCTGGTGGGCCCCACGTTTGGACCATTCTAGGTCTAATAAATGCCACATTAAATGTGTCTTTAGGGCTTACTTTCAGCCCATATCAGTATGTATATATGTATGCTATATAGTATGTATGTATGTATATAATATTATAGTATATTATTATATATCTACAAAAATTTATATATGTATGTATTTGTGTTTGTACATGTGTACGTATGTATAAATATGCATAATAATTATACAACAATTAATAGATTACAAATAATGAAATATTAATAGATTGTACAACATAAATGTATGTATGTATATATTGTATGTATGTATGCATATAATTAATAATTATGTATGTATGTATGTACGTATGCATGTATAATTTATAATTATACATTAATATATAATTATCTACAAATATACATTATAATTAATAATTATACATTATCTGAGGTAAGCCAACTGAGATTTATCTACAAATTAATATATATAAACAAAAATATTTAGTATGTACGTATGTATATAATATTATAGTATATTATTATATATCCACATAAATTTGGATATGTATATGTATGTATAAATATGCATATTAATTATACAACAATTAATAGATTACAAATAATAAAATATTAATAGATTATACAACATAAATATGTATGTATGTATGTATGTATGTATGTATGTATGTATGTATGTATGTATGTATGTATGTTATATAGTATGTATGTATGTATATAATATTATAATATATTATTATATATCCATAGAAATTTATATATGTATGTACTTATGTTTGTACATGTGTATGTATGTATAATTATGCATATTAATTATACAATAATTAATAGATTACAAATAATGAAATATTAATAGATTTTTTAACATAAATGTATGTATGTACATATGCATGTATAATTAATAATTATGTATGTATGTATGTATGTAAGTATTCATGTATAATTATTTATGTATGTATGTATGTATGTGTGTGTGTATGTATGTATATGTGTATGTATATATGTATATGTGTATGTATAATTATTGGGATTATACATTATACAAATATTTAGGTATGTTGCTAATGCTTTTTAATATTAACTCAAATGCTCACACAGCTCAAATGGTTATGGTGTTGCATTTAGTTATGCAAGGTCATGGGTTCAAACCCTTTTAATAGCATTTTTTTACAAATATTTAGAGTTAGGTTTGGAGTGAGGTTCGGAGGGACCGAGCCTATGAATTAATTTGCTCAGGGAAACCCCTTGTTGGTGTATTAGATATATAATAGATTAAATATCTTTCCGGTATTTGCATTCAATTTTGAGAAATTTTTAATGGTTTTCTCGTAATATTGACTTTTTTAAATGGTATATTAAATATTTTTTACTTTTATTTGGTACCATTTTACTATTATTTCATTTCATAATATATCTCTATCGTCAATTTCCGTTAATCAAACGTTATATACCATATCTATAGTATAAAAATACAAAAAAAAATTCTTAATGATACTCTCATGAAATCGACTTTTTCAAATGGTATATCAAAATGTTTTAACTTTTATTTGGTACCAATTTATTATGATGTCACTCGATGTTATAGCCCAACTGTCAACCCACATTTATCAAACCTTATATAACCTTGTAGTTGATATAGAAACACAAATAATTGCAGCTATATACAATTTAATAATCATATGATAAAATGAAAACTATTGCAAAATAGATAGCAAAACTATCCTAAAAATTAAACTATGGTTATTCAAAGGATTCAGTCAGATTCACCCAATCAATTTAATTATGATAACATGAAAGAAATATAGTATAAATATTGATCTTCCAAGAGAAACAGTTTAAAACCAAATAGAAATTGGTTTGAACTTGTGATAAGCATGAGATGAACCAAATTGAGAAATTTTTATCTTAGTAGCTGGTGATGTACTACCCTTTTATGAAGTTATCTTCATTTTCGTCATTTATGGTGCACTGTTAATCAAAAGCATAAATTCACCAATCTCGTTACCCTTTTTTTTATACTTTAAGATCATTTAAGGATCAAATAACGCTACTAATGAAATTTGACGAGAAGGGTATGGCATGTACTGATATAATGGTAAAGTGCTACCAAATGAAAGTCAAAATTACTCGTTGAATCATTTGAAAAAGCCAAATGTACAAGGATAACATTGAAAATTTTCATGTTGTTTATAAAATCATTTAATGTTTTATTAATGGAATTTGATGGAAGTAATATAATATGGAATAATATAATAGTAAAGTAGTACCAAATGGAAGACAAAATTATTTGATGTATCATTTGAAAAAACAATTTTATGAGAATAACATTAAAAATTTTCCTTCAAATTTTCAATTGTTAGATATTGCTAGTAACTATCAAAGTAATTACTAACTAGCAAGTACACACAAGTCCCTGACAAAAATATAATAAGAAAGCTAGAGAAAAAAGAGACATTGTATTGATCATAATAATCCTTGATTCATTACAAACGAAAGACACTCCAATATATAGGCTAGATGACAAGATATAAGATAAGGCCATAGACCATAACAAACTGTCCTGATAGTACTACAAAATAGGACCATCAACTATGAAGAACCAGGGTTCTCCTTAATAGCATTTGTCTTGATCTTGCTTACAAGTAACTTCATGTTACTTGTCTTGTTCTTGCTTACAGTAACTTCATGTTACTGGAAGTTACTGCCAGATACCACATTATTATTATTGCACAATAACACCCCCCCTCAAGTTGGATGGTGAAAACAGGTTGCAAACATTCAACTTGGCATTAAACAGAGCTAACTGAGCTGCACCTACTTCCTTTGTGAACATGTCTGCAGGTTGCACTGAGGTAGGAAGATAAAAAGTAGTGATGATGCCTTGCTGAAGCTTTTCTCCAACTAGATGACGGTCAATTTCAATAACCTTTCATGGAAGACTGGATTGTCTGCAATGTACAATGTTGACTTGTTGTCACAGTAAAAAGGTACAGGAAGTTTCTGAGGTAATTGAAGATCTTTGAGGAGAGGTAGGAGCCATGTCACTTCACAACAAGTGTCAGCCATAGCTCTGTACTCTGCTTCTGCAGAGGACCTGGAGATTGTGTGTTGCTTTTTGCATCGTCATGATATTAAAGAGGAGCCTAGCATAATGCAAAAACCAGTTAGAGAGTGTCTAGTGTTAGAGTCACTATAAGTTGTCAATTGAAGGGATCCAGATGATGGAATAAGAATGCCTTGACCAGGAGATTGTTTTAAGTATCTAAGCACCTTATACACAGCTTGGAGGTGATCAGTTCTGGGATAAGATAAAAATTGGGATAATACATGAACTGAATACGAAAAGTCTGGTTATGGTGAGATAAATCAATCTACCTACGAGCTTTCTGTAAGTGTTAATTCCAGCTGCAAATAGAGGAGAAGATTCATTATTCAAGAGTTGGTGATTTTTCTCAATGGGAACAACAGATGGTTTTGCAACAGTAAGACCTGTGTCTTTTAATAGATCAAGGGTATATTTCCTTTGGTTGAGATAAAAACCTTGAGATGATCTGGCAACTTCAATGCCTAGGAAATATTTCAAGGGACTAAGATCTTTGATTTGGAACTGAGAGTGTAAGAACTGTTTCACAGAAGTAATTATGCTGTCTGAAGAGCCTGTAATCAACATATCATCTACATAGACTAGAACAGCTACAAAGCCAGTGTCTTTGTCTAGAGGGAATAGGTTATTATCACTATGAGATTTTTGAAAACCAAAAGATAACAGAGCAGTGGAGAGTTTGATGTACCAATCTCTAGGAACCTGTTTAAGGCCATAAATAGACTTCTTGAGGAGACAAACCATGGGAACATGGCTGATTTGTTGAGATTCAGAAGACAAGAATTTAAATGCGGGAGGAAGTCTCATGTAGACAATTTCTTTGAGAAAAACATTTACAGCATCCATCTGAGTCAAAGGACATTGTTTATAGGCTGCCAGAGCTAGAAGTAATCTGACTGTAACCATTTTAGCCATAGGGGCAAAGGTCTCAAAGTAATAAAGGCATGGAGTTTGAGTAAATCCTTTAGCAACTAGCCGTGCTTTGTACCTCTCTACTGAGCCATCAGGATTGTATTTAACTTTGAAAATCCATTTACAGTCAGCAACATGGTAATGAGGAAGTTGAGGAACAATTGTCCAAGTTTTGTTATTTTCCAAGGCAGTGATTTCACTTTTCATAGCTTTGTACTAATTTGGGTTAGAAATAGCTTGAGAAAAGGTATAAGGTACTTGAATTTGAGAAATGGTAGTGACATAAGCTCTGTGAGAAGAACTAAGATTATCATAAGTAATGTAATCCTAAATAGGATAAGTGCAAGTAGTATATGAACACATACCTTATTTTGAGTTTAAGTGAGAGAGATTTGTGCTGCATTGAGGTAAGTTTGATGGTAAACCAACAAAGTCTTTATATCTACTGGGAAGATGTTTGGTTCTGGATGGTCTAGTGTGAACAGATGGTTGAGGAGTGTTGACCTCTACTGTCTTTGAATCATCAGTATGATCAGACTGAGAAGAATTTTGATCAGAGGTGGCAAGAATATCTGGTTGCTGCAATAATTGTTGATCATCTCATCATTTAACATTTGGTTGCTGCAATATCTGGTTGCTGCAATAATTGTTGATCATCTCATCTGGATATAGTCATGTAAAGGATGCCCCTAAGAAGCTTTGCAATAATTGTGGATCATCTCATCATTTAACATTTGTTTGTAAGAAACCCAAACAGGATAAGGTTAATGCGTCCAATGTAAGAACCCAGGTTTTTGTAATATTTCTAAAATGATCATAAACGGTGATTGGTGGAGGTTATGTAAAGTTTTTAAGATCATATAATTCGAATGAAGAAGTATTTATACAGTTATGGATAAAGTATCGTTGTACAAAGAAGAAAGGGAATGCAGAAACCGTTAGATTACGTAGATTTTCACTTTTATTAAATATTGGTATAAATATGGGATATTGGGGTTAAACAAATCTCTAAGCTAAGTTAAATACCAAGGCAAGGAATTATGGAATTTATTAGAAGAATTTCAAAGGCAAATGTTCAAGAACGATGAAAGAAATTTCTACGCAACGAAACGCTTTTACAAGAAAATCTCCAAACTTGCATATGGAATTAAATGGTAAGCATTGGTTGATTATTAGGTGAGTAATATACCTGAAATTTACCATGTAATAGCCATGCAAGCCATGCAAGGCAAGGAGCATTGGATGCTAATCAAATAAGTCAAGTCATGATTATTCAACCAAGCATTGTATACCACTTTTGGGACAAATTGCCAATTACCTTTCTTTTGCAAAATTACTTTGGAGATTACCTTGGGTAATTGATAAGTGCTGAAGTATTATTGATATATATCAATTATACATATCATTTTATCAATTACAAAAGAAAAGATAGCAAAAGCTCCCCCTCCATTTTCTATATTTTCGGCCAAAAACAGAGCAGCTACTTCAATCTGGTATAACTCCCTCATTTCTCAATGAAAGTTTGTGTTCTATAGCTTTTTGGAAAGGTATTGAGATGCTCTACAACTCCTCTTTAGAAGCCTAGTCCAGAAAATCAAGGTAAGGCCCAGGTTTTTCCAGTTCTTTCAAGAGTGGTAATGCTGACTCCGAAAATTTTAAACTTGGTTGTCTAGATCTTGAAGATTAAAGGTTGTTAAGCTATCTAAGGTGTTCTTACAGAAATCAAGCTTGGTTAAAGGTTGTTAAGACTCCAAGGAAGGTAAAACACTCACACCCACCTTAAACTTCATGAGTTATAAGTTGATTTGAAAGATTGATGCAAGTATGTACATGTTCAAGGGATTTGTGATGTTTTAAGCTTTATAAGTATGGGTAAATTTTGGGTGGTGATAAATGGATGTTACCACTGGTCTTAGAGACCCTTGATTATGTTTATATGATCTTGATGGTGTGTGGTTGAATTAAGTGGTTAGATGGAGTTCATGGAATTTGGAAATGTTCGGTTTATAGTCGTTATAATGTCGAAATTTCATTAGATCATTTGAGCAGTTAATACCGAATTGAACAAATGTTTTATTGGTACGTTTTTGGCCATAAACCAGTAGGAATTGTTTTGTAGTTTGTTTTGACACCAAGATCACGTGATTACGATTTACGGTTTATGAGATATGGTCGTTCTAGTGAAACCGGTTAAAATGGACGAATCATTAAGATGGACTGACTTTACAAAGCCAAACAAACCCTTTAAAAATGGTCTGTGTTTATGAAAATTTTATGAGGAGTAATCTGGTCAGTGGTAAAGATCCCATAAACATTTGGAGTCAAAATACGAATATTTCGATTTTATAAAAATGTTTAAGTCAAGAATGCGCATGAGAAACCACTGCAGAAAGAAGCTATTTTTAGAGCAACAATTGAGCTAGCAAAAAGATATTCTTAATTATAAAATTTGGATGAAAAATCCTCTGGACAGTTAAGAAGAATTGAGAAAAAGAATTTCATGAAAAATACTATTCTTCAATTTTATAGAATTTTTCAAATCATAGTTGCGCAAGTGAAAAACCCTTTTAGGGGACGAATTAAGATGAACTTTAGTTTCGTTGAAAATGACATTTAACGAAAGTCGTTATGAGACCATTAATTATCAAAAGTGGTTAAAGGATATCATGGGCTTATAATAAGCAAAACGTGTAGTAAGGAGGTATCGTTACGAAGTTGTGCCTTTATATGAATAGTTGGTTCGACGGGATAGTTTAATGAACTAACTGAACCTTATTGGTTGTTATAGATCATCACACTAGAGACAGAGCCCAGACTATTTCCGACACTATCAGGCAAGTTTTCGAAACTTGTATTTCAAGTATTTTCAAACTGTTGTTGTTGTGGTATAAATGCTATGAACTGCTTGATAGTATTTTTGCGAATCAGCATATGATGTATGGTTATTTACAGGGATTTATAAATCTGTTAAGTATGTACGTATGCATAGACTCTTATATATATATATATATATATATATATATATATATATATATATATATATATATATATATATATATATATATATATATATGTATACGATGATGTGTTACAAGTTTCCAGTAGAGTATAATAATACCTTTTCTTAGTAAGGGAGTCAGAGATATTTCGTCCGTATAAGGATATAAAAACCCGGAAGTCACCGGAAGGGTTATATGACGTATATTTTTAAAATATTCCAATAAATATAAATTGGATATTTTTGGATTAAAATTCCTTTGATGATATTAATAAATATTATTTGAAAATTTATTAATAATTTGAATATTATTTTCATATTGAGAATAGTCTGAAGGTTTATTTATTTAATAAATATTTATTAAATATTCTAAGCTGATTACTTATTTAATAAATATTATTTGAATATTTATTTAATATAACAGGATGATTTACAAATCATATTATTTATTTCAAAAGTTATTTAAAACTTTAAAAATTATTTTAAATATTTTCTGATCGTCGAAAAAGTATTTAAAAATAGAACGGGTTCCCATTTCTTCACCGACTATAGCTTCACTCATCGAAAAAGTATCGCTACTTCACTCAACTTATCAAACTCGGGAACCCAAGGTTTTGGGAGCTAGTATTAATTATTTTCTCCCTTCGCTACCAACAAGAAATGCACCCTACCTAGTAAGGAGGGGCTCAGGTTTGACTAAACACTCAAAACTCCGACCAACTCCCAAGTTATGTTGATGAAGCGATTCTTAGTAATCGAAATCTGTTGACTAAAGTCAACTCACACACCAGAGTTACTTTCTCAATTACGCATGGAAGTAAAGTTAGTAATGATTATCAAACCAGTCGTCAAGCTTTGTGCTTGGGGGAAACTGAATTAAAATTATGTTCCTACGATGCATAGAATTCTCTAAGGGATTGGAGGAAGAGGGGACATCGCCTTTGAGCGTAGTCCAAATATTAAGGCCCATATGCGGTCAGGGTGCAACCCAATAAGGGAACGTCGTCCTTCTACTAGTAGAGAAGCAGAGGCACGGTTTATTGGCTGATCACCAGATATCGTGGAAGAGGCTCCAGCATAATCCCATTCTTCCAATTGGAATTGTACTGCAATACTGTAATGAAAGCCTAGGTGCTCAATTACCGATAGTGTTGACAGAATGATGAACTATTCAAAGTACCTCAGAAATTCTTCGTTATATTTCTGGATAAAGAATGAAAATTTTTAATGATGATACAATATCAGTATACGATATGTCATATGGTTTACGTTAACAAAAGTACTTTGAAAACTATTATTATATGGCTGAGCTGTATTGCTCACTCTTGCTTTTCTTTTATATATACCACTGTTAGGTTAAGGGACTTACACAATCCGAGATTCACAATCACCAATACAGAGCGCGCACACACACCAATCAATAATTGAAAAGATCAACCAAAGCGCGGTCAAACACTATTCAAGTATTACTTCTACTTCTATCAACAATAAGTAAAAGCAAAACAAGAACACACACAATATTTGACGTGGAAACACCCACGCCCCAAACTTGTATTATTAATCTTAACAATAATCAACAATACATCAAAACAATAACACCTTAACGGTGTCCCAACCCTGATACTTGAGCCAACAATGCTCAAGCATCTCCCAAACAATACTTAAGACTACATCTCTTAAGCTTTCACCCCTATCAAACAAATACAATATGACTATGTATATATAGTCATCCAAAACTTAGCCACCAAGACTTACCATACTTGTTCTACAAGTCTTACCATACTTGTTATACAAGTCTTCCAATTCTTGGCACCTAATTACCCAACTTAGTGATCAAGACATGCCATATATAATAATTGTCTACACATACAATTATTATCTTTCCAATATATATCTTAAACCACCCAAGCCCATAACATCATATTGGGTTGAAACCCAACAATCCTCCCCTTCAACCCAATACCCACATCGGATTGAACGGTAACCAATCAAGCCATCGACGTCCATTCGCCAACGCCTCCCCTCGAACAAGAATCTCCTCGTCTTGCTCTTCCAAACATTGAGTGTCGCTAAAACCCATATAGTGACCCTCCAAACCAAACCATCGTTCTTCACCATAACGATGTATCCAATCTACAAAATCACGTGCACCAACCGCCACGAGTGCTCTTCCACATGTTGAGTCACCCGATCCTTGCTTTCACAATCCTTCGGTCTCCTGAAAAAAAATCCGTAGTATCATCCAAACAGTTCACCTGGTTGATCAAGCCATTGAAGCAATTGCGATGACCTCTTCCATCTGCTTCCATCTTGAGTCCGAACATAAGATTGATCCACGGTGCAAGTCAACTGTCAAACCGCACGTAACTTTGTCTCTACCCGCTTTAGTAGCAATCTCCTTGTCAGCAAATCCTTCATCATGCTCTGCCATACCAATTGAACCTCGAACTTTTCCCCAACCTCAAACATCACGAACCCAAACCTTGGCTCTTGATACCACTTGTTAGGTTAAGGGACTTACACAATCCGAGGTTCACAATCACCAATACAGAGCGCGCACACACACCAATCAATAATTGACAAGATTAACCAAAGCGCGGTCAAACACTATTCAAGTATTACTTCTACTTCTATCAACAATAAGTAAAAGCAAAACAAGAAATCACACAATATTTGACGTGGAAACACCCACGCCCCAAACTTGTATTATTAATCTTAACAATAATCAACAATACATCAAAACAATAACACTTTAACGGTGTCCCAACCCTGATACTTGAGCCAACAATGCTCAAGCATCTCCCAAACAATACTTAAGACTACATCTCTTAAGCTTTCACCCCTATCAAACAAATACAATATGACTATGTATATATAGTCATCCAAAACTTAGCCACCAAGACTTACCATACTTCTTCTACAAGTCTTACCATACTTGTTATACAAGTCTTCCAATTCTTGGCACCTAATTACCCAACTTAGTGATCAAGACATGCCATATATAATAATTGTCTACACATACAATTATTATCTTTCCAATATATATCTTAAACCACCCAAGCCCATAACATCATATTGGGTTGAAACCCAACAACCACCACACAACAACAAATAAGCATGGCAAAAACAAGGCGACCCCCCACAAAAGCGTGTTAACTGGTCAACAATATAAGAGACTATTTACGAGGCAGGTGCCGAGGCCGCACCTAGTAGCAGTACCACAGGTGAGCAGACTAAGTTGGATAGGTTTACAGCTTAGGTTGGTTAGGTTTATTTACAAGCATGACTTGGATAAGCTTCTGAAAACCAAACCGCGTTGTGGCTGTAGATGCCGCCTTAGATGGTAATCCTTTTAAGTTGAACTTTTAAGATTATGATATTTAGGTTTGTAATAACTATTTCAAGATGGTTGTAATAACTTAGTAATGACTTAATTTCGTCTCTGAGCCTATAATCTGTGAATGTTATGTTTGATTGAGGGGTCACAACATGTTAAAATGAAGAGTAAGAGTAATGTTTCTTAAAATGGGAATTAAGGACAGAGTGACAGCCTGGATCTCCGAACCCGGGTCTAGGGGTGTTACAGAAATGGTATCAGAGAATTAGGTTATAATCTCAGAGACGATCAGGAAGGTTTAAGGACACAAACCCTTACCGAAACCTGGCCGGGCTAGTAGACATAGCCCTAACAACCTTAAGCCAATAAAGGAACTACTTATCAGAACCTCAAAGATAGTAACGTTTTTCCTCTTTTTGTAGATAATCGAGGACGTAGAGCTACCTGAGAGTTCCGAGCAGCGACATGATGATGCTCTTCTGAGAGCTGTAGAGGAGCCTGATGCTGAGACAGAGATTGACCCTCAGTAGTAGGGAGAGAGAAAGATAGTCTAGGAGGAGGATCCCGAGGAGGATCCCAGAGCTGATGACCCTATGCCTGTAGAGGACCCACTGGACTTAGATGAGCCAGAGAGTGATCCAGAGGAGGACCCAGAGGAGGACCCCTGGACGATGTTCCAGCTGATCCCGCACCCGGAGAGGAGCCTGAGGATGAGGAGGTGGTGTGGACTGATATTCCTATGCATTCCCCTTCCCTCATAGAGGATCCATCCCCTAGTGGATATCACTGGGACACAGATCTAGAGGGTGACTCTGAGGAACCTAGACCAGAGGATGCTGAGACTGAGGTTTCCCTGGAGAGCGAGACGGTTAGTCCTCCCATACAGGTTGTTAGATCCACTGAGTATGACTGGATAGTGACCCGGATGACCATCGATCTGGTGGCAGCGGAGTCCCGAGTAGCTGAGCCGAGGTTCCAGCTAGCTGAGGAGAGACGAGCGAGACTATACTCCCAGGGGAGAGACTCCAGAGCTAGACGGATGAGGCGGGCTGTTCGCACTTATTCACGCAAGAGAACGTGGTCAACAAGTAATATAGAGTAAATAGGATTCGTTCCCACAGAGACTCAAATTGTTCGTTATGTTCACTTATGCACCAGCTTATGATTTACACTCACTGCTAAGACAATCACAATATTGGTTTTGATTTAACTAATGATTAATTACCAACTAAGCCAAGTACGAGAAAATAACTTAAGGATTAACTTTATAATAAACAAACATGGGATTTCAATTTCATTTACTACTTCATCTAGAATCTTATGCCCTTTAGCCCAGTATGTGACAAAATTGATTACTGATTAGATGCACTAAACTGATACACACCAACTTTCGTTGTGCATATACCATCCTACTGATCATCCACAATTGATAGAAGTCAAGTAGTCACCAAATATGTGTAGTCCCTATATGTCTATAGCAATTGAACACACATCGCTTTAAAATCAAGCATCCATAAAACCACATAGTCAGTGCAAGACGGTTAGAATTACACCACAAATTAATACATGTTCTTCACATGCAAAAACCTATGCTAGCATGAATTGTTCTAAACCCTAGATCCACTTTCGCATTCACCAGGATTAAACAAACAATTACAGGTGTTCGCGACTCACCTATAACGAATAAGCATAAATATACTAGGCAATCAATACAATCAATCACACACCAAGGCATAAATAACACTCAATTACTAGATTCCATAGAAAAATCCATTAAAACCCCATGATAACTAATTAGCCCATAATTGACCTAATCGCCATCATGGGTTCAATTGATAACATAATTCTAGAACAACAAATAATTAAAAGAAGAGAGAAAATAAGGTTCAGAAATAACTCCCCAAAGTAGAAGAATACAAAAGTTCCAAAGATTACTCCTTGCTTGTCACTAGCTTGGAGATGTATCTTGAAATTGTTCTTGGCTACAATGTTGATGATAAAATAAACTAGAGATTGCTACTCGCTAGATAGATGTGTTTTTAGGGTTTTCAACATATATATAGCTGCCCAAAAATAAATAGGCCCAACAAGTTTTGACCCGGTAGAAAACGACCCAACAGGCATGCACCACACGGGGCAACAACGCCCCAACAAGCGCTAGAGCGCCTGAAAACGTGCAAGAGCGCCTCCAACTCCCTATCTAGAATTGTAGAGCTTTCTCTCCTCTTCGCGTGGCTTTTTGAATCGCCCAATTCCGATGTCTAGAACTCAAGTTATGACCGAAACAATTTCTGGAACAATGTTGAAAATATTCTGCGCCTTGCCTAGCGCCGCTGCGCCTTGCCTAGCGCCGCTGCGCCTTGCCTAGCGCCGCTGCGCCTTGCCTAGCGCCGCTGCGCCTTGACTAGCGCCGCTGCGCTCGAAGACCCCTGGAAATGCCTTGCTCGCGCGCTATGACGCCCTTGAACCGCGCAACTGCGCCCTTGAACCCCTGTACTTCGAGCGCTGTTGCTCCAACTGGCGCGCAAGAGCGCCTCAACCTTCCTGGACTACTCAAAAGCTTCTTCTACGAGACATGCTAATTGCTCTGATTTTCTTCCACAAACTTTAATTTAAATTCACACCACCATAACGTCATTTTAGCACCATCATGCCCTCAACAATACAACCTACACAAATTACACAAAATCGTATCAAATGACACCGAAACTCGAGAACTTGCAAACGATTAAAGTCCAAACGGAAGTCAATTAGTGGATATAAAATCCACTCATCAAACCCCCAAACTTAAACCGTTGCTTGTCCTCAAGCACTGCAAACTCAACCTAAAATGATGCATGATATAAATAAAAATGAAATGTCATGATAATACGAATATGTCCTAATGCAATGATCCCACAAAAGTCACCAAATCCAACTCAACAAGCAAACGCCTCAAAGAATGCAACAACTCCAAACAGAGCTCGACTAAGGCCCCGTATACTAACAATACATGCTCGGAAATGTGGTGTGTGCATTTCTCACTAGATATACTCTCAAAACTAGATAAAAGGCATAACTCATCCTTCGCCAAAACAATCACATGTTTATAAACAGAATGAACTTTAGACACTCCATGACTCAAAGACACCGCCATCATCATTTAAAGTAGACAAGAACTCATGCTTTACTACATAAAACACCACAAAACACAAAACACACATGCTTTTGACTGTGCAATGGGTGAGACCCCTAAAGGCTTATACAATAGCACCCTTGTAGCGAGCGTTAGGTTAGTGGATCCCAGACCGAAAAAGTCTTAGGTCACTAGGCATAAAATCCCCTCGAACTTACTTGCTCGAGTACTAAAGAGCTCACCCTAGCCAATTAGCATACACACACTCTCACAATCCCTCATTTTTTTATTCTCACAACTCTTTTCTTTTTTTCTTTTTTTTTTTTCTTTTCTATTTCTTTTTTTTTTTGACTCTTTTTCTTGCCTTTTCTTTTTCACATGGGTGCACTATCTCACCCCCCTAGACTACTCATATCAAATATGAGCCGGCTACTAGCCATTTGACACCTAGCCATTATTTAACAATTAATACAACTAGCATGAAATCCCTGTTTTCCCCCAAACTTATACTTAAGTGCTCCTACGCCATCAAGGGAATAACGAAAATTCTAGATATAAATAGGTGATTAAATCTCAACAGCCAAACAAGGTATGACTCGATGTAGCCCAAGAGCAAACAGTGAGACCGTGAAAAGATTGTGTTCCCGACACACGCAAGTCAATTTCATAAGTACTTAAATCAACCCTCTATTCATTGTCATCACACCCAAATTAACGTCGACCTATCGAGCCAAAAACAGACACTCAAGTGGAATCATATGAAATGCATGAACAAAATGATATTACACTCCTAAATAAATCTATATGACATGGCATTCTAAATGCAATCTAAATGGCATGGCAAAACTAAATGCAAAATTACTAATATGACTAACATGAATATGCAACTATATGCAATGCAATGACTCTTGATACCCTAAAATCACCCCCAAACTTAAAAATTTCAATGTCCTCATTGAAGGTAAAATTAAAGGGTACAAGAGATACTCCCCTAGTCGTCGGCATCTCCACCCTCCTCGGGTGGTGTGTCTGGTGGTGGATAGATGTGGAGGCTCCAACACAACTGTTGTTTTATTCGAAAGCAAGAAATCATGGGTTGCCTCCCACGAAGCGCCTTTCTTTAACGTCTTTAGCTAGACTTGGCCACAATTTTCATCTTGAAAATTTTCTACACCGCATCTCTATAAGGCCATTTAATGATCTTTTCTGGAGCGAAATCTTCAACGACAAGCTTTACCCGTATTCGCTCCTCACAAGATCTCTTAACAACATTCCCCCGCCTACCTGAAAAGTTAGCAGCAATAACAATAGCAAGCAAAGGATTTGAATTACAAGAAACATACCCCAGGTGAACTAGCAATGTTTTTAGCTCAAGTTCGGGAGCTCCTTCAAATGATGGCTTAAGGCGCACCTGAGAATTCCAGAGATCTTCCACTCCAAGCAACTTATGTGGAATACGAAGCCCCATTAACCAAGGCACTGTAATCCTCAGTTGGCCATGCTTTGCCTTCTCCTTCTCTGTGTCATACTTTTTACCCTTCCCTGCATCAACCAATTTCAAGCTAAAACACTCCTCATCCTCCGCCGGCAAATTCATGGCTAGAGTTTGCTTCTGAAGCCTTTGTGGATATGGAGGAGGAAAATCGATTTGGACGATCTCTGTAGTCTTCTCCGGAGTAGATTTGTCAACATGAGTGATGCTCTTTTCCTCTTCGGCCTCCAACTGGTTGAAGTCAGATTGCGACAGAGCGGTATTCAACAACTGAACATGCTCTTCTAATTCATCATCTTCCACACTGAGACCCTCTTCATCCTTCGAAGGAATTAGCATAACCACTTGAGCCTTAGAGTTTTCTTGATCTTGGGCTGATTCTTCAGAATTTTCAGATTGCAAAGGAAGTGGTTGCGGCTGATTATTCAGAACCAAATTTTCTGGACATTCTGAATTTTCTGATTGGTTTGCCTCCGGCTCTGCTTCCTTATCAGCTTCATGCTCTGCTTCTTCCTCATCTTTGCCCTCAGACTCTCCTTCCTGAACTTTGATCATGGTCTCACCCGTGGCTAAGAAAGGCCAGTCAAGACTGATAGGAAGGTTCTTGTCCTCCTCCTCTACAGCTAGGCCTTCTGTGTCACTTGCAATTTGATTCAATGTTTTTAATGCATTTGCAATTTGACCAATTTGATCTCCTATTTTCTGGAGAGACAATGCATTGCTTTTGGCCATCAACCTCAATTCTTCTAATTCAGCTTCTTCGGTCGACTGTTGGTTAGACCAAGTCTGAAATTGCAACTGCTGAAATTCAGGAGGTTGAAAGTGTTGATGCACTGGGGCATACTGATGCTGAAATTGTTGCCCCTGTTGCTGCTGAATTCCCCATGGATTGTATGGCTCATCTTCAAACTGCTGATTTTGGAGCGGGTAGGATGGATATTGGGATTGCTCCATACCACTCTGATTGTAGTCCCAGCTGAAATTTAGCCGGTTTCTGTTATACTCACATTGATGAGTGTAATGTCCACCTGCACACAGCTCACAAACAATTACGAATTCCTGCTCCCAATAATCCATCAAATAAAAAGAAAAAAAACGTCCGAGTCAGTGAATTTAACCCAAATTGATGACAAGATCATAAACTAAACAAACAATGAACCGAGTCCCCGGCAGCGGCGCCAAAAACTTGTTCGCACTTATTCACGCAAGAGAACGTGGTCAACAAGTAATATAGAGTAAATAGGATTCGTTCCCACAGAGACTCAAATTGTTCGTTATGTTCACTTATGCACCAGCTTATGATTTACACTCACTGCTAAGACAATCATAATATTGGTTTTGATTTAACTAATGATTAATTACCAACTAAGCCAATTACGAGAAAATAACTTAAGGATTAACTTTATAATAAACAAACATGGGATTTCAATTTCATTTACTACTTCATCTAGAATCTTATGCCCTTTAGCCCAGTATGTGACAGAATTGATTACTGATTAGATGCACTAAACTGATACACACCAACTTTCGTTGTGCATATACCATCCTACTGATCATCCACAATTGATAGAAGTCAAGTAGTCACCAAATATGTGTAGTCCCTATATGTCTATAGCAATTGAACACACATCGCTTTAAAATCAAGCATCCATAAAACCACATAGTCAGTGCAAGACGGTTAGAATTACACCACAAATTAATACATGTTCTTCACATGCAAAAACCTATGCTAGCATGAATTGTTCTAAACCCTAGATCCACTTTCGCATTCACCAGGATTAAACAAACAATTACAGGTGTTCGCGACTCACCTATAACGAATAAGCATAAACATACTAGGCAATCAATACAATCAATCACACACCAAGGCATAAATAACACTCAATTACTAGATTCCATAGAAAAATCCATTAAAACCCCATGATAACTAATTAGCCCATAATTGACCTAATCGCCATCATGGGTTCAATTGATAACATAATTCTAGAACAACAAATAATTAAAAGAAGAGAGAAAATAAGGTTCAGAAATAACTCCCCAAAGTAGAAGAATACAAAAGTTCCAAAGATTACTCCTTGCTTGTCACTAGCTTGGAGATGTATCTTGAAATTGTTCTTGGCAACAATGTTGATGATAAAATAAACTAGAGATTGCTACTCGCTAGATAGATGTGTTTTTAGGGTTTTCAACATATATATAGCTGCCCAAAAATAAATAGGCCCAACAAGTTTTGACCCGGTAGAAAACGACCCAACAGGCATGCACCACACGGGGCAACAACGCCCCAACAAGCGCTAGAGCGCCTGAAAACGTGCAAGAGCGCCTCCAACTCCCTATCTAGAATTGTAGAACTTTCTCTCCTCTTCGCGTGGCTTTTTGAATCGCCCAATTCCGATGTCTAGAACTCAAGTTATGACCGAAACAATTTCTGGAACAATGCTGAAAATATTCTGACACGCACGGGCGCCGCTGCGCCTTGCCTAGCGCCGCTGCGCCTTGCCTAGCGCCGCTGCGCTCGAAGACCCCTGGAAATGCCTTTCTCGCGCGCTATGACGCCCTTGAACCGCGCAACTGCGCCCTTGAACCCCTGTACTTCGAGCGCTGTTGCTCCAACTGGCGCGCAAGAGCGCCTCAACCTTCCTGGACTACTCAAAAGCTTCTTCTACGAGACATGCTAATTGCTCTGATTTTCTTCCACAAACTTTAATTTAAATTCACACCACCATAACGTCATTTTAGCACCATCATGCCCTCAACAATACAACCTACACAAATTACACAAAATCGTATCAAATGACACCGAAACTCGAGAACTTGCAAACGATTAAAGTCCAAACGGAAGTCAATTAGTGGATATAAAATCCACTCATCACGGGCAGTACTAAAGATTGAGAGGAGGGTTCACATCCGACTCAGAACACTTCCACGTTCCAGCCACAATAGGAAGATCCGCCGGAGGGATGCTGAGAGAGTCCTTTCTAGGGCTATGAGCCGAGTTAGGCAGGCGATACGCTTTCATGCAGACTCATGGATAGATGGATGACCAGTTCAACCTTCTAGTACAGAGGGAGGTGGTAGTAGCTTTACTTTTGGTAGTGATGTTGATCACGTAGTACTTTCCCTCGAATAGGAAGACTATCTTTGCTACATACCTGCTTAAGGGAGAGACCAACTATTGGTGGGAGGCTAAGAAAAATATGGAACCAGCTGGAGTGGTTACATGGGACAGATTCACAGAGTTATTCCTGGAAAAGTACTTTCCAAGGTTTATGGAGACCCAGATGGAACTCAAGTTCCTAGAGCTTAAACAAGCCAATATGACTGTAGCTGAATATGAGGCTAGGTTCACTGAGTTGTCAAGGTTCGTTCCAGATTATGTGAACACTGAAATTAAGAAGACAAGGAGGTTTCAACAAGGATTGAAACAGTGGATTCAGAACCGTGTCGCGGTGTTGGAAATTACAGATTACGCCACTCTAGTATAGAAGGCAATGATTGTAGAGGCAAGAAGTGAGCAGTCCCAGAAGGACAAGATCATGAAGAAAAGGAAGTTTGAAAGTCGAAGTAGTGGTGCTGCAAGTGGGAGTTTCTCCAGCAAGTTTGTTAGAGGAACGGTGTCCCAGCCAGCCAAAAGCACAGGGTTTAACAGATCAGAAAGCAAGAGTGTTGGTCAAGGAGGTGGGCCAACCAGGGCACCCATATCAGGACAGTCGCGCCCTCCCCTACCCAACTGTAAGACTTGTGGTAAGAAACATTCAGGGGTATGTCTCCAGGGTACGACGACATGTTTTAAGTGTGGACAGACTGGACACTATTCCAACAATTGCCCCAGAGGAACGTGCTCATGAAATGTTACCAGTGTGGAGGTACAGACCACTGGAAGAAAGATTGCCCTAAATTGAAACCGACAGGATCAAGGATGAGCGGTACTGCATCCAACCGACCACCTACCGCTAGGACTTTCAACATGACAGTGCAGAATGCAGTAAGGGATGAGGATGTCATCGCAGGTACCCTTTCTCTTAGCACCTTGAGTGCAAATACTTTGTTTGATTCTGGAGCTACAAAATCTTTTATATCGCAAGATTTTGCATGTAAACTGAACTTGAAACCAGAAATGTTAAAGGAACGACTAATGGTAGAGATAGCTAACCACGAAGTGGTTCCTGTAAGCCAGATATATCCTAACTACGATATAGTAATAGGAGGTCACCACTTTCGGGCAGACCTAATTCCGTTTAAGTTAGGCGGATTCGATGTCATCTTAGGAATGGATTGGTTGGCAAGTAATGGTGCCCAGATTGATTGCAAGAGCAAGAAAGTTAGGATAAAGGTGTCAGGAAAGAAAGAGGTCATATTCAAAGGACAGCGACAGACTCAAAAATTTTTGACTGTTGCTCAAGCCAAAAAGTTAGTACGAAAGGGCAACGAGGCCTACTTAGCTTATGTATTAGACACGAAGCAAAGAACCCCTGAACTGAAGGACATTCCAATTGTCAGGGAATTTGAAGATGTGTTTCCAGAAGACCTTCCTGGGTTACCCCCAATAGGGAAATCGAGTTTGCGATAGAATTAGCACCAGGAACCGCACCAGTTTCTAAAGCCCCCTATCGATTGGCCCCCGTGGGGTGTCCCCGTGGGGTGCCCCAGTGTTGTTTATAAAGAAAAAGGATGGTAGTATGAGGCTATGTATAGACTACAAAGAGCTGAATAAGTTAGCCATTAAAAACAAGTACCCCCTGCCTAGGATTGACGACCTTTTTGACCAACTCAAGGGAGCAGTTCACTTTTCGAAGATAGACCTGAGAACGGGGTACCATCAGTTAAAGATCAAACCGGAAGATATACCCAAGACTGCTTTTCGCACTAGGTACGGCCATTATGAGTTTCTAGTGATGTCCTTTGGATTGACTAACGCCCCCGCAACATTCATGGACTTGATGAACCGAGTATTCAAACAGTACCTAGACAAGTGCGTCATAGTTTTCATTGACGATATCTTGATTTATTCTAAGACGGAGGAAGAACATGCAGAACACTTGAGGATAGTCCTAGGAATCTTGAGGGAAGAAAAGTTGTATGCCAAATTTTCAAAATGCGAATTTTGGCTGAAAGAAGTGCAATTCTTAGGTAATGTGGTGAGTAGTGAAGGAGTACTAGTTGACCCTGCCAAAATAGAGGCAATATCAAAATGGGAAAGACCGACCACCCCGACCGAAGTAAGAAGTTTTGTGGGACTAGCCGAGTATTATAGGAGGTTTGTGCAAGACTTTGCCAAACTGGCAGCCCCATTGACCCAACTCACCAGAAAGGCTGAAAAGTTTGTATGGAATGAGAAATGTGACGAGAGCTTTCAAGAGCTAAAGAAAAGATTAATGATCGCCCCAGTGCTAGCACTGCCAGATGATAAGGGGGACTTTGTGATCTATAGTGATGCATCCCATAAAGGATTAGGTTGCGTGCTCATGCAGCATGGTAAGGTGATTGCATATGCTTCCCGATAGTTTAAGGAGTATGAAATAAGATACCCTATCCATGACTTAGAGCTAGCCGCGATAGTCTTCGCATTAAAGATATGGAGGCATTACCTATATGGAGAAAAGTGTGAAATTTACACAGATCATAAAAGCCTCAAGTACATCTTTACCCAGAAAGAATTGAATATGAGACAGAGAAGATGGCTAGAGTTAATCAAGGATTACGATTGTGAGATTTGTTATCATCCAGGAAAGGCCAATGTGGTGGCCGATGCCCTTAGCAGGAAGGAAAGGCCCAAAACGATGACATCGGTAGCAGAATTGATAAAGGAAATGGAGAAGCTAGAAATCGAAGTTAAGACATCGAGAAGTAGCCAAGAAGTGTTAATGGGAATTCAAATCCAGTCTCCGTTATTGGAAAAGATTCGAATGTGCCAAGAGCAAAAGATGGAAGAAGAAAAGAACTCGGAGGAAGAGATATTGACCGGGGAGGAAATTAAGTGCGAAAGAGATGCAGGAGGAATCATGAGATATGCAACGAGAATTTGGGTCCCAAATGTTCAGGAACTAAAGGATGAAATCCTATATGAAGGACATAACTCAAGGTACTATGTGCACCCAGGTACCACGAAGATGTATAGAGATTTGAAAGAATACTATTGGTGTCCCAACATGAAGAAGGATGTGACAGAATGGGTGAATAGATGTTTGACTTGTCAACGAGTAAAGGCAGAACACCAGCGACCTAGTGGACTACTGCAACCCCTAGAGATTCCAGAATGGAAGTGGGAGCACCTAGCCATGGATTTTGTAGTAGGACTCCCAAGGACCAAGACTAACCATGATGCGATATGGGTAATCGTCGATAGGTCGACTAAGTCCGCCCACTTTCTCCCAATCAACGAGAGGTACACTGTTGATAAATTAGTAGACATCTATATAAGAGAAATTGTGGTACGACATGGAGTTCCCGTGACCATTGTGTCCGATAGAGACCTGTAACACCCCCAGATCCGGGGTCAGGGATCTGGTCGTTACGGTCTCAATATCCATCCACAAAACCAACATAAAACACACCCGTTATAGTCCCAGAGATGAAATCAGAGTAACTACCAAATTTTATTAATCACAAGATTGAGTTCTTACATCCCAAAAGATTTACAATTTAACTATTACATACTCTTTGCCATCCATTGGTATATGCCATATTATAAATACATTTGATGCTCAAATGCTAACAACTAGCCTACCAGAAGCTGCACCCTCAGCAATGGTAGCTATGACCTCAGCGGTTAATCCTCTGACGGCTGACACTTGCTTACGCTGATTGTGCCTTGCACGGCCATCTGATCTAGCTGTTGTTGTGATATACATAAATAAAACAGGGGTGAGCAATAGCCCACCAAAAATATAATTGAACGGTAATAATATATAACAGTTCAAAATATCTTTGAAACCATATGCCATGCATTAACGAACGTAGTACCAATATAAGGTATGAGATGAAGTTACAAGGTAACTCAAAATATAATTGTTCCGAAGAAATATCTGCTATGTCAAAGATAAGCAAGATATTATCAAATTTTCATAATAGAGGAACTTGCAGGAAGAATATTGCAATTCAAGTTCGAACACTTTTCAAACCTGCGAACAATGATAATGTTGCAGAAAATTTCCCAATTTGGAAGATGAACTAATACGGGAGTTTGCCGCTCCAGGAGCCACAACATTTACGATGATCGGTCGCATGTCATGCTCCCCATCATTTGTTCTCTACATGTAGAAGGAAGCACCGACGGATCGCCCGCCCTCTGGAACCCCCCGGCCAACGGTTGGGCCATTAATTGCTGGACCGGTGCCACTCGGCCACTTACACGTCTCCTAGTTCGAATAACATCCATAACTCTGAAATATAAAGTTCGTCCCCCTTTCCCCAAGTATAGTACTTGTTGATAGGACTCCACAAAGTAGTCGTATCTAATTGGAAAGGAAAATTTCACCAATATTTCCCAAGCTGATGCTTGTTAATGGATAGACACTTGTTCCATCAATCTTACCCCTCGAGCGTTGAGGAGGTAACCAAAAAGATTCATATCGATGTTTGAAAGAATCAAGATGTGAGTGACAAGATAGTTTAGCAAGTATAGGACCGGGCAGTCCAATAAATAACATCTCTCAAGTGAGGTCCCCTTATATATTTTTGGAAGTTGAGCGAGTATTTAAATCTTCTTATAAGATAGATTTAAATGGAAATAAAGTTTTGGGAACCTCCCCTTAATAAAAATAGTCATAAAATACTCCGAAATATTTTACACCATATCTGAAGATGAAAGATAATCTTTGAATAATATGAATTATTATAAAAAGAACTTAAAAGAATTTAAATAAATATTCCAAGAATATTTATTAAATCAATAATAATTAAGGAATATGATTAAATCATAATATTGCTCGTAAGTAATCATCAAATAAATATATAGAATTATTTACTAAATAACTCTCTTCTTGAATGAATATTCAAATGTATTCATTAAATAATTAAACTCAAATAAATATTTAATATAATATTCCCTAATTAACTTAAACCTTAAATGAATATTTGAAAATAATATTCGTCAAATAAATGTCTCTAATGAATATTCAAAATAATATTCATTAACTAAATAAACAGCAATGAATATTTAAAATAATATGCATTAAATAAATAATAATCTAAATGAATATTAAAATAATATTCATTAAATATTCCTCCACTGAGGTAATAACAAGAACTTTAAAGGAATATTCGAAATAATATTCCTTAAGTAAATATAACTTCCAGTGAATATTTTACAATAATATTCATCAAGTACATAAAACCTTAAATGAATATTCGAAATAATATTCCTTTAATAAATAAAATTTCCAAGAATATTTAAGTAATTATTTGTTGAATAATCAAACTCTAAATGAATATTCGAAACTAATATTCATTTAAGTAATTAAAGCTCAAATGATTATTAAAATAATATTCAGTAAATAAATAAACGCGAATGAATATTCAAAATAATATTCATATAGTACTTCTCGATTGAGATAATGTTCAAATAACCTTTCTCGAAGGATTTCCAAGTAGTTGATACTTTTATGGAAATATAAATAATGTTTAATATAACATTCCTCAAAATGTATATTACTCTGTCGCTGGAATCCCTCCGGGTTTCCGCGACTATCTATATAACACAAAATACTGACTCCCGATCTTATATTTAAAGAATGAATATCATACGCCCTTCACTAAGGGTCTTAACAAAACAATCCTGCTTATAACTGATAATTCATATCTAGTCTATAAGCCAATATCAATTCAGGGAACAAGCATATCAATAGACTTGAAAGTAGGCATGCATGCTATGGCATATGTATACAACAATCATCATATATATTATCACAACAACAGTTCCAAGTATTGGAAACTTGCCTGGTAATCCTGTAGGGGTAGTGTGCCTCGTGTCAATCCAGTGATCTATAAATAGTCACAATAACCGAGGTCAATCACTTAACACCTTTTTTTAAAAGGCTAAGTATAACTTAACTTAAGTCGAAACACGTTTTCGAGTTATCTCGTTAAATACCTTTTAGTGCAATTCTCTTTATTATCGCTATGACCCGTCATTCGTTCGCTACTAAGACACGTCGTCATACTTACACTTTGTATATACTTAAGTCGTATAAATTCTAATGTTGGTCGTTTACGAATCAAGATTATACCTCGAGATTTATCGTCCGTTTTCTAAGTCATTTACCAAAGTCATAACCAAGTATGCTTCTAGGGGTTCGTTCGCGTTTAACCTTGATTCGAACATTTTTATAAAATCGGAAAATGATCCATTCGACATGTGGTTTTCTCTCACACCTTCCTTTTTACCTCTAATATTTAATTATCAAGATTCGCCACTGATTTCGTAGTATTAAAGGAATCCAATTTCAGTTACGAACTCGCACTTACGGTTCCGAACCACTTTTAGTAATTTAATCATATCTCCTAAACCGTAAGTCCATTTGTTTCGATTCTTTTTCCAAAATGATCTACGACTCAAGATCTACAAGGGTAGGCCATGTATCCATTCAGGTCATAGATTTAACCCAACTGTTATTCATGGTTTATTAAGGTCTAACGAAAATTGTGCATTACGACGGCTATAAATCGAACGTTCCAAAAATCAATCCATCAAAACCAAGCCACACCGGGCATAATACTCATCTTATACATATGAATCTTATCTCTACTGTCCAAGAACATGTCTCTTTATCATAATACTCATCAAGATACTTAAACCATTAAATCACTAACTAAGCATGCTTATAACATACTAACATCCTAACTACTCTTAAATCCATCAAGAGCATGCATAAACATAAAGTAAGGCCTAGGGTTCTTGAAGTTTATACCTTCCTTGGAGGGTGTATGCACTTAGTAAGACTTGTATCGCCTTGTATAGCCTCCACAACCTTAAACTAACAAGAATCAACAAGAACATGATTATAGTTTTTCGGATCTGCTATAACTCAGTGGAAATATCATGAAAAACGAGGGACTTACCGAGGTTTTCTGGTCAAGACCTCTAAAGGAGAGTTGTAGAGCATCTTCACAGATTTCCAACCATATAAAGAACACAAAATTCCATTGATAAACGAAGGCGATATGGCCATTTGAAAATCGTCACAGAAACTGTCATGAATCTGGACAGTTTGTTTCTTCAACTTGGGAAGGTGATTTGCCTAGGCTATACTACTTCTATTGCCATGAAACTTTGTGTGAGTATTTCCCATGGAGTGGAGAGGCTTGGGTTAAAGTTTGGTGATTTTATCATGGATAGATATGGAGATATGAATTTTCTTCTTGGTGGTGCTCTTGCTGGGCAGTTGGTTCAACATGGAGAGAAATGGAGTTATTTTCTTGACTTTGGCTTGGTTGATACATAAAGTGAATTATTGGTGATAATATCTTTCTAGGTTGCTTTATTAAAGTGATTACATCACCTCTAATACCTCATCATGTAGCCAAGTGTTTAATCCTTGTGGTGTAGTGATGTCATTCTTACTAACTAGCTTAGTTAGTTTCTAATGTTGCTAGTTCCTTGGTAACTAACTTAGTTCCTTGATTCTTATCCACTAGCACATGCATGTATCTTGATTCTCTGCTTGCTCTTTTGTCCGGTTATCACCCAATTTCAAGAATCGTTCGGAGGAATATCTCAAATATTTCTCGTTAAGATTTTACCGGAAACCTTCTTAATATTTATACTAATATCCTTAATCCTCCTTTAATATCATTGAATTTAAATTCCTTAAATCTCTTAAATAAACCCTTAAATCTTTCAGTGTCCAGGGAAATCTCGGGGAAAATAAAAGTGCTATTTTTCTGAATCTGATATCGTTTACATACACTTATTTCGCTCACTGATCATCGATACGAACTCAGAAATCCGTTCTGAATACTTCTATATAGTGTCGTCTAATAATATTCTAATTTCCACCAAAACACTATTCACGTATTGAAACACTATTCACGTATGCACTTAATCCAAATAAGAAAAGTTTAAATTCTACCGAAAATTTGGGGTTCTTACAGTCTCCCCTCCTTAAAAGGATTCCGTCCCGGAATCAGGTAGAATCGAAGGGTTACTCGTCTGTCATTTCACTTTCCAGTTCCCTGATCAATCCTTAATCGTTCTAATGCTTTTACAGCACATCTCACTAGTGCTACGATACATCCTTTATCCTTGTTCACCAACTTTGCTACTTCTCGTACAACACATTATTCGGGTTATGCTTTTACTTAGTCGTATACTATTACCCTTATTGGTATCTGTATTGACTTCGGTATCACTATCGTGCTGTGAATTTAGAGATAACCTTACTCGTACTGTACATTCCTAATCGCTTTAATCTTCGCAATTTCGATTGATATATGGAAATAGAAGAATTTATTGAGAGATCACTATGATCAATGAACATTTGTTATATTGCATAGTTAGTACAGAAGGTGGCCAGCCTTTAGTACTTGACAAGCAATTAAACAAGTTATGGTATTCTACTTAGACTTCTTTCATACAGACAGATTGTCACGTAGCAGTACCTCCCCTCCTTAAAGGGTTGTTCTTCTCAATTCATAAAGAAGATGAATAAGAGAGAAGAAAAGAAAAAGAATTTTAAAGAATTATAGAAAATTCTCAGGATTGTAAAATATCATACTTAGAATTTACCTCTGAACGATAGAGGTTCATCAGAGAAGAGAAATAATCGCAATCGTATCAAATACTACTTTATCGTACTCTCACGTGTCAACATATCCTCGCTGCTCTGTCCACAATCCCATGAACCTATTCTCTCGTTCAATCTTAGCAACTCACTTTTGGAAATTCTTCAACCTTTCCAGTTAAATCTTAGATTTCTCGCTTGCCGTCATTGTTACTGACATTCCATGTCACGCTACTAGCTTGTTCATATTCATAATACTTAACACTATCAGGTTGTCATTCCGAGAGTTCGTCAGAGGACCCATTCATCAGTCCATTCGTAATGTTCCTTTCTTCACGTTCCATAATTACTTTCTAATCTTTCTTTATCAATCACATCCGTCTTATTGTCTGATCCTTATTCACTTCTGTAATTTACCTCCACTGTTATCTCATTATCAATACGTCCTTTGTACTTGGCACCTTCTTATTGGTATCCCGTCACATTTACTCAATAAGCAACACGTTTTGGGGTCAAACTTTCCTTTGTTCAACCATCTAAATTCTCACTTTCTCGCTCCACGAGTCTCCTTATTACTCAATCAATCTATTCCAAATTTCCTCAAATTCTCCCTACTTAAAGAGAGTTAATCTGTACGTCATTTATGCTTTCAATTTCAACTTTCCATTGTGACCAACAACCTTTGCCAGGTCAATTTCCTACATTTCTAGCTTCATTGTTGGGGTTTCTCAGGAGTCCACATATCTAACTCCCTTATTGATTCTTAACTCTTTATTCGTTTCTATTGGTCACTTGGTTTTCATTTCTACTATAATCACTTTATGAACCTGTTGCCCAGTAAATAACAATTGTAGAAGGGGGGGTTGAATACAATTGTATAAGATTTTCGACTTAAACAAATAACACAAGTATGAATCAATAACAGCTTTATTAATTTTGATATAAAACTGTTACAAAACTCTCTTAAGAAATTCTTATGTTCTTAAGAGCTGCTAGGTTACAAGATAAATCGTGTAAGCGATTACTTTAATGTAAAACCTAAACTGTGTTTATATAGAGTACACAGTTACACTATCAATTACAAGATATTCTAAATCAATTACATATATCTCTGAATGCATATCTTGTATGATAGCTGCCTTCCTATAATCTAGGAACCGACATATCAATCTTCCTTGATCTCTGGTCTGATGAGAATCTTCACGAAATACTGACCAGCTTCTAATCCTGATAATAGTCCAATACTGACGTTGTATGTTAGAAATGATTGATGAGAACAGTGTTTGGAAGCTAAAGTCAGAAAACAGAGTTTAGCTGGAAGCAGTCAGAGTTTGATTAAACACTGACTGGAAGCGCAAACAGAGTTTGTTAAACTCTGTAGCGGTATTGTCTGAAGAGTCAACAGTGTTTGAAGATTGATAAATATGGAAGCAATATCTTTGGAGATTGAAAAGCTGTCAAAGAGATTGAGTTGACTTGGAAGACTGAAGCAATCGTGATTGATATCAATTGTATAGCTTGATTTTAGGAGTATCAGTTACTGATTGTACGAAGCTGTATGTTCTATAAATACAGTTAGGTTAACCCTAGAAGGGTAGTCGAACATTTGAGATATTCATCCATTGTAACCTAAGCAGCTCTCTGTGATATTTACATCACCGAGAGAGGAATTATTAATTCCAAACAATTTTTAATTGTTAAACAGTGTGTTCTTGTTAAGTTACTCATACAGTATTTGATTGCTTATTGTGTATTCGACCTAACAAGTGGTATCAGAGCCTAATCTGTTACTTTATTACAGTTAAAGATCCAAACACAAAAGTAATCAATGGCAGAGATTCCTCCACCATCTGAGAAAGCCCCTACTACTGTTAGTAGGTATGAAACAATAAGGGTTCCTATACTTAGGCCATCAGAGTATGCAATTTGGAAGGTGAAAATGACCATGTTTCTGGAGGCTACAGATCCAGAATACCTTGATAGAATTTATGAAGGTCCTCACAAACCAACAAAATTATCTGCTGCTGCTGCTGGTGAGGAATCAAAGGTCATTCCAAAGGAAAAGAAAGATCTAACTGCTGAGGATCTTTCATCTATTGCAAAGGATGCAAAAGTGAGACATTTACTTCACAGTGCATTAGACAATGTTATGTCTAATAAAGTGATTAATTGCACAACTGCAAAGGAAATATGGGATGCACTTGAGGTTAGGTGTCAAGGAACTCCTGCAATCAAGAAAAACAGAAGAAACATACTCACTCAGGAGTATGAGCACTTTGAGGCAAAGTCTGATGAAACCATGACAGAAACATTTGACAGATTCTGTAAACTGCTCAATGATTTGTCATTGGTTAACAAAGAATATGATTTAGAAGACTCAAATCTCAAGTTTCTTCTTTCTCTACCTGAAAAGTGGGATGTGAAAACAACCACTATTAGAGATAATTATGAACTTGGTGAAACAGAGATTGATGAAATTTATGGGCTGCTCAAAACCCATGAATTGGAATTGGAGCAGAGAAACAAAAGAACAAGTAGAAAGTCAAAATCTGTTGCACTCAAGGTTGAGGAGAAACCATCAAAGAAGGAGGCATCAAGGAGAAAGGCAAAAGGGAAAGCCTTAGTCATCCATTCAGAGAATGAGTCATCAAACACTGATGTTGACTCAAACACAGATGGTTCATCTGATTCTGAAGATGATGAAGAGATGATGCAAATGGCTGCATTGATGGTAAAGACCTTCAAGAAGATGGGTTACAAGAACTTCAAGAAGGGAAAGAGATTCTCAAGGGACTACTCAAAGTCTGACAAGAAGAATTTCAAGAAAGCTGAGGGAAAGGACTTCAAATCTGGAAAGAAAGATAAGTCTGAGATTCAATGCTACAAGTGTAAGGAGATGGGACACTATGCTCCAGAGTGCAAGAAGGGTAAAACTGAAAAGGCACTCTACACCAAAGGCAGAGATTGGGCAGACACTTCAGATTCAGATGAGGAAGTCAACTATGCTCTCATGGCTACTACTCAGACTGAAAATGATGATCTCAAGGTACCTCCAACCACTTATGCTTATAACACTGATAATATAACTGAATTAAGAATTTATCTTAAAGCATTGCATATCAGTTATAGAGATCAGACCTTAGAAAATGAGAGGATAAAGTCTGAGTGTTCTCAACTCAAAGAAAGAAATAAACTTGTTGAGGAACAGTTAGAGAACATGAATAAAATTCAAAAAGAGAGAGATGATGCAGTGTTTATTGAACAGGAGTTGCTAGGTAAGTATAAGCAACTAGAATCTGAATTGGAGGATAGTAAACACATCATTAAAACTTGGACACACTCTGGCAAAGACACTCAAGAAGTGTTTCAGTCAGACACAGTAGGTCTAGGTTACTCTGTAGGAGATGAACTTAGATTTGAAAATCAGGTAAAGGTTAGACCACATTGTTCATCTGAGGGTAATGTCATGGGAACAGGTGGACCTAAGACTGAAGCACAGAAAAAGGCTGTTAAAGAGTCATATGCTAAAACTTTTGTTAAAGAGGCTAACATTGGTTTAATGACAGATAAACAATTCAAGCATAAGCTTAAGGAGATAAAATCTGTCAACAAACAGAGATTGCCTAAGAAAAACAAAAATGGAAAAGTAGGCATAACTTCTGGAATTAAGCCAATGCTTGCTTCATTAGCTCCTAGAAAAACATGCTTTAATTGTGGTAGCACTAATCATCTTGCTAGTTTCTGCAGTAAGAATAAGAACATTAATTCTTTGCCCTCTAAAACTGCAGTAAAGAGTGATTATGTGAGAACTAGACCACAGACTTTATGCAAACACTGTGGAAGTACTTGGCATTCTATTTACACTTGCAGAGATTATCATGCTATTTACTATAATTACTATGAACCCAAGCCAAATTTGAAATGGGTTAAAGTAAACTCTGCAAATGTAAACTCTGAAAAAGTTAGCTTAAACTCTGTTAATGTGAATTCCGCTGCAAAAGCTAACAGAATTAAGAAAGCCAAAGGATCCAAGCAAGTCTGGATCCTTAAAACTAATAATCAGTGATTGTTTGTGATTGCAGGGCAACAGGGTTAGTACCCTAGTCGTGGACAGTGGATGTTCAGGACACATGACAGGAAATAAAGCCCTGCTATCAGAGTTTGAGGAGAAGGCTGGCCCAGAAGTTTCCTATGGAGATGGCAACATAGGACATACACTGGGATATGGCAACATTAATCTTGGAAATGTCATCATCACAAATGTAGCTCTTGTTCCAGGACTTAAGCATGATTTGCTATCTGTGAGTCAAATCTGTGACAGAGGATATCATGTAGATTTTCAGCCTGAATATTGTCAAGTGATCAGTAAATCTACAGGGAAAGTTGCTCTAGTTGGAAACAGACACAATAACATCTATGAAATCAAATTGTCAACAAACACTGATGGCAAAGCAGTGTGTCTGTCTACAAGGATGTCCAGTGAAGAGAGTTGGAAATGGCACAAGAAACTCTCTCATTTGAATCTGAACAACATCAATGAGCTAATCAAGAATGATCTTGTAAGAGGTCTACCAAAGTCCTTGTTGAATGTAGAAGGACTGTGTGATTCTTGTCAAAAGGCCAAACAGAGAAAAACATCTTTCAAAAGCAAATCTGAGTCTTCAATTGCTGATCCTTATCATCTACTACATGTTGATCTTTTTGGTCCAGTGAATGTGATGTCTCTTGGAAAGAAGAAATATGCATTAGTCATTGTTGATGAATATACCAGATTCACATGGGTATATTTTCTTGCAAAGAAGGATGAAACTGCATTAACACTGACAGAACATGTAATTCAACTGGAAAAAGGGTCAGAGCATCAAGTGAAGATAATCAGAAGTGACAATGGAACTGAATTCAGGAATTCATCTATGGAAGAATTTTGCAAGAGTAAAGGGATAAAACAAGAGTTTTCTGCACCTGGTACTCCACAACAAAATGGTGTAGTGGAGAGAAAGAACAGAACCTTGATAGAAGCTGCCAGAACCATGCTAGATGAAGCAAAATTGCCAACATATTTCTGAGCAGAAGCAGTTCAAACTGCTTGTTTTACTCAAAATGCAACACTGATCAACAAGCATGGTAAAACACCATATGAAATGCTGAAGAAGAAAAAGCCAAATCTAAAATATTTTCATATTTTTGGATGCAAGTGCTTTGTGTTGAAGACTCATCCTGAACAGTTGACCAAGTTTGACCTAAAGGCAGATGAAGGTATTTTTGTTGGCTATCCACTGTCAACTAAGGCATTCAGAGTTTATAATCTGAGAACCAGAGTGATCATGGAATCAATTCATGTGTCATTTGATGACAAGAAGATAACTGGACTTGAAGATGTAGATGAACATGATCAACTGCATTTTGAAGAGGAAGATTTATTCTCTGAAAAAGTAAACTCTGATCAGACTGATGTGTCAAACTCTGTTGATCTAAACTCTGAACCTCTACTGGTAAATACTGAAGAAACTCTTCAATCAGAAACAAGGGAAGAACCAGTTGAGGGGGAGCATGAAGAATCACATCAAAGTGAAAATTCAAACACTGATAGTGACTCAAATGATAACTCTGAATCAAACACTGTTGATTCAAACTCTGATCATTCAAATTCTGAGCAGTCACATTCAGGGGGAGCATCTGAAAATGTAGAAAGACACCAGGAAAATCAGGAGAACATGGATCAAGGGGGAGGATCACATGATGACAGAAGCAATCTGCCTTCTGCAAGAAAATGGACTAAATCTCACACACCTGATTTGATTATTGGTGATCCAGATGCAAAAGTAAGGACAAGAAGTGCAACAACAAATGAATGTCTTTTTCATGCATTCTTGTCACAATCTGAGCCAAAGAAAGTGGAAGAAGCTCTTAAAGATGCTGACTGGATAACAGCAATGCAAGAAGAGCTAAATGAATTTGAAAGAAATGAAGTGTGGACACTTGTACCAAGGCCCAAGAACAGATCCATTGTTGGTACTAAATGGGTTTTCAGGAATAAAACTGATAGTGAGGGTGTTATCACAAGGAACAAGGCAAGACTGGTTGCAAAAGGCTACTCACAACAGGAAGGAATTGACTATGATGAAACATTTGCACCAGTGGCTAGATTGGAGGCAATCAGAATTTTTCTAGCATATGCCTCCCACATGAAATTCAAAGTGTTTCAGATGGATGTGAAAAGTGCATTTTTGAATGGAAAACTTGAAGAAGAAGTGTTTGTGGAACAACCACCAGGGTTTGTAGATCCAAAATATCCAGATTATGTCTACAGGTTAGACAAGGCACTCTATGGACTTAAGCAGGCACCAAGGGCATGGTATGAAACCCTTGCCAAATTTCTACTAGAAAGTGGATTTAACAGAGGTACTATTGACAAAACTCTGTTTTACTTCCAAAATGGTAGTGATTTGCTTTTAGTTCAGATATATGTGGATGACATCATTTTTGGGTCTACTAATGATAAACTCTGTAAGAAGTTTGCCAAACTCATGCAGTCAAGATATCAAATGAGTATGATGGGAGAGCTTAGTTATTTTCTAGGCCTACATGTGAAGCAAACAGATGATGGAATTTTTATAAATCAAGCAAAATATACCAGAAACCTTCTCAAGAAATTTGGTATGCTTGACTGTTCATCTGCAACAACTCCCATGGCAACTGCAACAAAATTGGACAAAAATGAAGGGTCATCAGTAGATATGACAAGTTAAAGAGGAATGATTGGTTCTTTGCTCTATTTGACAGCTAGCAGACCTGATATCATGTATGCAACTTGCTTGTGTGCAAGGTTCCAGGCTGATCCAAGAGAACCACATTTAACAGCAGTAAAGAGAATATTCAAGTACCTGAAGGGCACTATAACTTTGGGGCTGTGGTATCCAAGGGAATCAGAGTTTAAACTTCTTGGTTACTCTGATGCAGACTTTGCTGGATGTAAGATAGACAGAAAAAGCACCAGTGGAAGTTGTCAATTTCTGGGTGACAGACTTGTTTCCTGGTATAGCAAGAAACAGAAGTCAATATCTACATCTACAGCTGAAGCAGAGTATATTGCTGCTGGTAGCTGTTGTGCACAGATTTTATGGATGAAGAATCAACTGCTGGATTATGGATTAAGGTATACCAAGATACCTATTTACTGTGATAATCAAAGTGCTATTGCAATGACAGGTAATCCAGTGCAACATTCAATGACAAAGCACATCAGCATAAGGTATCACTTCATCAGAGAGCATGTAGAGGAAGGCAACATTGAGCTTCACTTTGTGTCTACAGAACAACAACTTGCAGATATCTTCACCAAGCCATTGAGTGAAGCCACATTTACAAGACTGGTCAATGAACTAGGAATGGTCTCTAGTTTTGACTAGAGATGTTGGTTAGACTCAAAAACTCATTGCTCATGATTTAAAACATTGTTAAGTGCTATGTGAACCTTGGTATTAAACTCTGTTCTGCATGCTAATGTTTAAATCTTTTTAAACTCTGTCAGCATGTCTGTCTGTTAAATACTGTTAACTTGTTAGATACACTCAGTAAATTCAGAATTGATTATTGTCTGAATGAAAACACCAATGAAGAAATATGTATGAAGCATGATTCACAGTAATTAAATCATGATTCTTTCTGAGTCACTGCTATCTAATCAGACTTTGTGCAGAAAATTAACACAGCATGATACTGTTTCATATTTATAGCATCTCTTAGTTTATTAAGTCCTAAACTCTGAGTCTATGAATATTGTGTGCATGGCCACTCATAAATAATTTTGGTTATTGATGAACTCTAAACTCTGATCAGTGACATTCTGTTTCCAAAGGTATGGTTCATGATGATTCCTTGTTTGTACTTGTGAAAATCATAAAACTTGAGATGTGTCAGTGATTAGTTTGGTGAGTTCAGACTCATGTTTACACCCTGTGAGAGTTTGAGCCAAATCAGTGATTGATACATTTTCTATCAATCAGTATTTATTGTTGTGTGATATTCATCAGGTAGTATGTTTCTCTAGAACTTGTATTAAACCATTTTGAGACTACATGATATGTGTGTGTGCATGAAAATGATAAAGGCAATAGGATTTACCATTCTTTCAAACACTGTTCAAAATTCTTTTGAACATTGTACAAACAATGTATAAACACTGTTCATAAATTCCATCCTTAGTAAACCCCTTTGAGCCTTATTAACTGCTCATTTTTCTTATACTCTGAAGTATTTAGAGCAGTTAAATATTTTTTTTCTCAAACAGATGAGTGTTTCTCAAGAAAAGAAAAAGTTTACTCAGTATATATGCTAAATAAAAAAAAAATATATAAAAAAAAAATAAAAAATAAAAAAATAAAAAAAAAGAAAAAGAGCATATATACTGATCTTGTACAAATATATACTGTGACTGAACACTTTGTTCTATGATGTTCAGCTTGAAATCACTCATGAATAAAACATCTCTTTTCATCTGTTTGATCTTACTCCATTTAAACCCTGAATAAAGTCCTTTTGATTTGTGAATACATGTACTCAAAGTAGTGTAGAATTGGTGGACATTCAAGCATATGGTAGACTCTGCTATTTCTGATTGAATGTGAGTGTAAACACATCACCTAAACACTTGTGTGCTTTGAGAGTTTGTGAGGTTATACAGTTCATGACTGTTATTCACTGAATGATGCTCTAATTTCTATCTCTTGATATTTTTGTCTTTAAAGACTGTGTGCTTACTTGGATAGTCATGGACATCAAAGGGAATGGAAGTTTTCAGATTTCTGTATAACAGTAACTACAGAGTTTAGCATTCATCAAACAATCAGTGTTTAATATGAGAGTTTGTGCATTCAGTGTTTATTAACTGTTTGTTATGGATTTTATGAAATATTAGATGCTCTAAAAATTGATTTCAGTAAACTCTGCTTCACACACACTAAATTCACAACTGTGCAATTTTTGAAAGGGTTTTAGTGATAAAGTTGAAAAATTGATAAACACTGTTGAGTTGTGTTAAGTACTCTGAGGTAAAAATTTCATTGAGATGATTTGACTATTTTGGAGTAATTGGGGTAGTTGACAACTGTTAATTAGTGTTAATATGTCTAAGTGTCGTGATTATAGTAATGACAGCGGTAATTATTGAGTGCTCCATTGGTTGTTTGACACGTGTCCCATGATGGTGTCCCACTCACACATTACTCGCGCCTTTACTGCATAAACGATTGAGTTTTAGTTTACTCTAATCGTTTTTATTCTCTCACCTCACATCTATTCACATTCACCCACTCATAATTACTTACATACTCATTCATTTTCACACTTTTCATATACTCTCCTTCACTTTTTGATAAACACTTCCAGTGCATTCAAATCTTTTCTCTGAATATCTTCGTATCTTGTTACTAATGGCAACTAAAGCATTTGATGCAGCAGGGTTAGTCTTTCTCCCTAGTAACTATGCAGCACCATTGGATAATGAAAATGCTCCACAGGCGTTTCACTTGTTCCAAAACTTCTTGAACGATTCTGAGATAGGGACGGCTCTAACTGCACCACCAACATTATCTGCTTCACAGATTGCTACTTTCTGGACAAACTCTGAATATGATGATGGAGGAGAGGCTGGCACTCCAACAATCATTTTCACTCATGAAGAATCAGAGTATATCATTACTCCAACCACTGTCAGGGATGCTTTGGACTTTGAGACACACACTTCTTACAGTGTTGTTGGTCATGATAGATTGAGGACAATGTTGGAGCAAATTGGATGTGCAGGAAACTTGAACAAGATAGGGTCTTTGAGACGGCCAAGTTTGAGAAAGGAATGGAGTTTCTTCTTTGATTGTATAACAAGGGCTTTTGGAAAGAAGACAACAAACTGGGATGCACTGCCTCTGGATACTCTCCAAATTGGTCATGCTCTACTATATGGAGGTAACTTCGATTTTGGTAGACTAGTACTAATGAACTTGGGAGAGCGATTGTCTGAGTCTACTACTGTTTATTTTGCTCGTTTTTGTCAATTGCTATTTAATGCATGTGTGCCTAACATTCCAATTGATGAAGCTGATGTAATTCAGCCTTTTCAAGTTGCTAAGAGAATGTTCACTGATTTGACAAACAAAGATGTCACTAAACAGCAAATACCTGAGTTGTTTATGCCTTTAGCCTTACAAAACTATGTAAACCAACCACAAGACCCTCAATCACCACAACAAATGCCTGAACCACCAGAAACCATAAACTCTGAACCAACACCTCCAACACCCACAACTACTGCACCTACTACATCTCAACAACCACAACCAGAAACCTTAAACTCTCCACCAATAAACTCTCAACCCTCAAACACTGAACCAATAAACACTGAACCATTAAACACTGAAACCTTAAACGCTGATACCTTACACTTTGAGCCAGCACCTACTGAACCAGCCAAAACCAAGCCAAAGAGAAAGAAACACACTGCCCAAAACACTAAACATTCAAAGGCTAAACAGACATTACCTGGAGCTGTTTATACTAGAAGAATGAAGCAACATGCAAACAGACCTTCACTTTCACCACCAAAAGAAAGTTCAAGTGAAGATGAAGAGGAGATTGTTGTGCCAATCAAGAAGAGGAGATTAATTCTTTCTGATTCAGATGAAGAGAATGTTGTTGAAGCTCCAGAGGTGGTTTCACAGCAAACACCTACTGTTGAGGATACAGTGAATGTTGAAGTACCTGCAAAAGTTGACATGCCTGCAGAGAATATTGTGGATGACAAAGTAGAAATACCTGCAGAGGTTGAAATGCCTGCAGAGGATAATGTTACTGTTGAAATACCTACAGAGGATAAAATGCCTGTAGAAGAGGATCAAAGAGATGGTTTGTCACCAGTACATGATGTTCCTGAATCAATTCTTGATCCTGTCTCACCTGTTATTCATGTTGAAGCTCCTGGTGTAGCTGATGAGCCTGCAGTACATGTTCCTGAAGCTGTGGCATCACACACAGAGCTGGTAACTTCTCCAATTCAAGACAAAGGTGATGAAGCTACAAAGGCAAACTCTGTTGCAGAACCTGTGCAACATGAGGTCATTATTGAAAAGGTTGCAGAAGTTATTGCAGAAACTGTGGCTGACACTGCTCAGCACAGTGGTTCTTTAAAGGGTGCTCAAGCTAAAGATGCAAGTGCTGAAGATGAATCTGACAGTAGTGCACACTCTGACTCTTTTGTGAGTGCACCTGCACAGACAGATAGTAAACATAAACCTTTTGCTCAGCCTTGTCCATCACATGCTGTTGAAGTAGAGCATCTTGCTAAATCTGCTGAAAATTGGTATAAACAAGATTGCATTTTTCCAAAAGGGAGAGCATCTGAGTTTGTTAAGCAAACTGCAAAGCAAATTTCAAATCCAGAAATCTTATCCTGTTTAAAGGCAACTGTGGTACAAGTCAAGACTCTGGAAGGAAATTTTGCTGACACTAAACAAGAAATTGCTTCCTTGAAGACTGAGATTCAGTCAAGAGAGTTGAAGATGGAAAGAGAGTCCAAAATAAAAGCTGTTCAGCTGTCCAAAGTTCAAGACACTCTCTTTGCCAGACTAGGAAAGGTTGAAGAAAATCAGACTGCTTTATCTGCTAAGGTGGACTCAATTGCAAACTCTTTAGAGCTCATTACATCAATACTAATTCCTGATGATGTCAAAAAGGGGGAGAGAGTGACTAAGTCTAAATGCAAAGTTTCTCAAACTCTGACTCAAAAGGATGATGCTGGAGATGGAGGGGCAAGTGATAAGAGCAAGGTTTTAAACTCTGAAAGGCAAACTCTGAGATCTGGCAAATCTTTTAAATCACAGTCTGTTGGAACAAACACTGAAACTCAAGGTACCTCAAAGACCAAGAGTTTGGAATTAACATCAAACCCAAAGACTGATGAGGAGTTAGCTGTTAAGCTTTTCATGGAAGAGAATGCAGAAGGAGTGACCATAGAAGATGCTAAAGCTGAAGAGAAGAGTTTACAAGAAAAGCATCTGAAAGCTTTAAAGTCTGAAAAAGGAAAGAAGAATGTGAAAGTTGCTAAAGCTGCAAAGCCTGTTCTTAAAGGTATTCAAATCAAAGAACCTGTTGGTACAGATCAAAGAATGCAAGTATTCAGAAAACCAACAGATGCAGAAGCTAAGCAAAAGCTGAAAAGTATAGTTACAACCTCTGTTGATACACATGTTGTACAGAAGAATGAAAACACAACCTCTGTTGCTGCACAAGTTGTGACCACACCATTATTGTCTTCTCAGTTGAAATCAACATTTAAAAGAGGTGCTCCTCATGATCCAAGACTAGAAGCTACAATTCCAATGGATTTTGCTGATGGTAGAGCTTTATCTGGTAAAGTTGGATACAACAAAGAAGGGATAGGTTCACACAGAGATAAAAGACAATATGTTGGTCCTAGAGATCTTTCTTCACTGTCTGTTCCAGGAGGTGGTGTTACTCAAGAGAGTTTAGACAAACTGGAGTCAGTACAGCTTGTATATCAGAAGAGTCTAGAAAAGGACTTCTTGCTATATTTCATGGCTGATGGAACAGTATTTAAAGTCTCTGAAAAGGATATCGAATTAAAGTATGCTGAGGAACTTGAATATGTTTTGTATATTTTCAGAGTGAGAAATCAAAGAGCTCAGTCAGTTGCAAATGTGCTTCAACAAAGAATGATTCAAAACCTTGCAAGAAGGCAAATGAAATTCAACAGCAAGTATGTTCCTAAATACAGAGATTGGAATGGCAATCTGATTGAAATGGAGAAGGGGACTACAAAGCTGAAAACAGATCTTGGAATTACTGTTCTGGATTTCAATGTAAAATCTGAAGAGGTGAAATACATCAGGCTGGGAAATGAGATGAGAAGAAACAAAATCTACGATCTTAGAGCTGCTATCTATCAAACTGATGAGAATGATCCTCAGTTGAGAGAAATCAAAGAAGCTATGCAGATAGAGCTTGAAAATGCTGAAAGAAGGTTGCTTATAGACTATCTCAGAACAGTGCCTGATCTTCAAGAGATTAGAGATTAAAGTCTGTAAGAATTTTCTTATTTCATGTAGAATTTGTTAAGTAAAAGCTTAAACTCTGTTTGTATGTTAAACACTGTAAAACTTTGTATTTGTTTTGACATCATCATTTACTGTAAACTTGTACATTTTTGCTAATGGACAAGTTGGGGGAGATTGTTAGAAATGATTGATGAGAACAGTGTTTGGAAGCTAAAGTCAGAAAACAGAGTTTAGCTGGAAGCAGTCAGAGTTTGATTAAACACTGACTGGAAGCGCAAACAGAGTTTGTTAAACTCTGTAGCGGTATTGTCTGAAGAGTCAACAGTGTTTGAAGATTGATAAATATGGAAGCAATATCTTTGGAGATTGAAAAGCTGTCAAAGAGATTGAGTTGACTTGGAAGACTGAAGCAATTGTGATTGATATCAATTGTATAGCTTGATTTTAGGAGTATCAGTTACTGATTGTACGAAGCTGTATGTTCTATAAATACAGTTAGGTTAACCCTAGAAGGGTAGTCGAACATTTGAGATATTCATCCATTGTAACCTAAGCAGCTCTCTGTGATATTTACATCACCGAGAGAGGAATTATTAATTCCAAACAATTTTTAATTGTTAAACAGTGTGTTCTTGTTAAGTTACTCATACAGTATTTGATTGCTTATTGTGTATTCGACCTAACATTGTATTACTGATGACGTCAGCATCAGTATCTGATCAGTAATGCCCAGATCCTGATCATCACTTGAATCAATATCTAACAATCTCCCCCAATTTGTTCTTTAAGAAACAAAGCACAAATTCCTTGATTCAAAGATGTCAAAAACTCAAAACAAAATACCTTCTAGAAATCATCAGGAACAGTTTCAGAATTTTTTTGATAAAACAGATTCATCTTCAAGAAATCAGATATCAATTCTTCTTCCTTCCTTTCAAGAATTTGAATTAGTTTCTTCTTCAGATTTTTGAGTCCTTCATCTTCCTCATTAATCTGATAGATAGCTGCCCTGAGATTCTGAATTGAGCTTCTTGGAAGATCTAAATCACCTAGCAACACATAAGCAATTTCCTTCCCATCTGGATTTAGAGACAGTTGTTCCATGCCTAGATACACTTCTCTAACAGCAGCACCTTTCTTCATTTCAACCTCTATGTCTCTTAAATTTAAGTACATAGGAATATAATTGCCATCATACCTCGTTCCTCCATCCATAAATCTCTGCCTGATTGTCCTGTAAATCATAACAAACCAATTGTAGTAAACTTCTCTTTCTTTGACATTGATTCTTTTACTTCTGAGAAGATACAGAACATATTTCAGCTCTTTTCCAGATTTGCACAACAACTCATGAATAGGAATCTTCTTTACACTTCTATCTTTCATGAAGTACAACATCTTTTCTATTTTCTTTGCACCAGCATGATAATCAGCAATGATAGCAACAGCTTCAAGTTTCCAGAGATGATCAACAGTTAACTCATCACCAATCTTGTCAACTAGAGCATGTTGATTAGTTTGAACAATGAAAACAACCTGTGCATTATCATACCCAATGCCTCCTCTTGTGCCAGGTTCCAATCCTTTCAAACCAGATTGCATACTTACCCATTTTGGTGGATTTTCAACAATAAATGTAGTAGACTTTGATTTAACAATCGATAAAGATTCATTAATCAAAGAAGACTCTGTTATCAGTCCTGCAGATTTGAAAACAATCGGTTTCCTATAATCACACTCAATCTTCTCCTTTTTCTTACTCTTCTTCTTCTCATCTGTTGGATAATACTGCTGATGTTCAGGAACAGATTTACTTTCATCATACCATAACTTCCTGTCTGATCTATAAACATTTCTCAAGTAATCTCTGGTTGTTATCCTTTCTGCTTCTCTGGCTTTAGCTCTGATTTCACTTTCTCTTTCAAATCTTCTGAAGTTCTCTTGTTCATACATTAGTGTATCTTCAATAACTTCCATATTGTGAAATTCAACCACAACCTTAAGAATCATAATCTTAAGTTCTTTTAAAATTTCAGCTTCTTCAGAATCAGAAACAACATCAGGAATTGAACCAAAGACTGACTTCTCATTAGATGTAGTAGATTGAACAACAACCTTGCTCTTTCTTTTTAAAGGCAATATCTCCTCTTCAATTTCTTCAGGAGCATTGAATCTGTTGTCTGGAGTTAGTGCAAGAGATAGTGGAGTTTTCTTCTTTTCATTTTCAGAAACATCTTTTAATTTGATTCCACTAGATCTTGTTTGCCTTTTACTTGTTTGAGCAGATAATCTTCCTCTACTTCTGTATCTTCCTCCTCTGCCTCTTCCTCTTCTTGCAGCAGGAGCTTCATTTTGTTTTGCAATCTCTCCAAGAATCCTATTCTGTTCTTCTAAGAACTCATCAGTAGTCATGTTTGGATTATCTCCAGTAGATAAGATAAGTGCCTTCTCAGCATGATACTGTTGAACTCTTTTGTCTTTATGAAACAGTTTAAGAACACGACCATCCCCAGTGTCAAGTTCATGAAACAGATTAGCAGCATCTTCATCCTGTTCCACATACACATCATCCTCAGGAATAGTTGACAGAGTTTGACCAGGTGTCACGAACTGTTCTTCTTTTGGATTCTGAGATTGCACCATTGTTGTCACTGTCTTCTTACCAGATCTAGAAACATGAGTTGACTGCCTAGTTTGAGTATTAGATCTCTTTGTTACTAAAGCAGCATCAGAGGTTTCAACTTTATGTGACTTAGCACCACCATCATTTCCAGAATTATCATCATCCTTTTGTACAACTGGATTAGGTGAGCATTTTGTTTTGACTATCTTCTCCCCCTTTTTGACATCAGCATCTTCTTCAATGAAGAAAGATAAGATAAGCTTGAGGGTTTCATCAATATTATCAACTTTTGATTCCAAGACAGTCATTCTGGAATCCATCTTCTTTTCAAGTGCTTTAATATCATCAGCAAGAAGACGTGCTTGAGAAGCAGTAGCAAATATAGAAACAGATGTTTGAATACCCGCTTGAAATTTATCAGTAACAGCCTTCATAGAGTCAATCTCACTCTTCAATCCCTTGGCTAGAAGCGCATTAGTTTTGAGAAGAGCCTTGAGTTCAGGAGTAAGCATCCTTGTGGCAATATGACCAGAATGAAAAAGAGCATTTTGAAAATTCATCTCAGCATTCGGCCGATTTCATTCAGTATCCCATTCATATCCCCTTGCAGCTCGAGTATCAAGAGGAAGAATAGAACTGTACTCCCCTCTGAATTCTTCTTGAGTAACAGACTGCATGTACCTACTCGAAGACCCATAAGTAAAAAGGAGACTTGCTTTTATTGCTGCCTGCATTTGAATTGTCTCAGGATCAGCATTAGCATGATCATCATCATCATCTGAGCTATCACCAGCCTCAGGAAGTTTATTATCAACATTATCATCAGGATGCATAACACCTTTCATTTTCAAATCACCAGTAGATGCAGCTGGTGAAGCCTGATGTCCTGCAAACAGATTAGTAACATTTCCTAAATCTCTCATTTCTTTTAAAGTGATCTCATCACTTCTCACAATGTTACCTAAGTTACTGTCAATAGTAACTGCTACCTCACTAGAAGTTAACAACTTCTCACTCTGTTCTACCTCTCCTTTTGCCAGTTCAGGAGACTGCCTCTCATCACTCTTCTTTTTCTCTAAATGTTCACTTTCAATCTCACAAGAAAGGCTCTGACTCATTAAATGTGAAGAAATAAGAGGTGGCTGAGAGTAGTGGTCTGAAGTCATACAAATAGAGGTATCCCTTTTATCAGGTCTATCTGTAATCATACTATCAGTAGTAAAGGAAGTAGAGATAGAGATGTTACCTGACGAAGTAGTTAAAGAATCCATTGGCCTTGTAGAAATTGGCTCAATAAGCAATGGAATAAGTGGATCAGTAGTACTTACATCAGGATCGACCACTTCAACTATAGCATGACTTGCATCAGTATTAGCTATTGATGGTTCTTGTGTAGTCTGAGGTTTTGAAGCTTCTTCAACACTTTGAGTCAAAGGTTCTTGTGTGCTTCCCTCAAATGCAGTGTCAGCAATCACTTCATCACATTCAGCAATGTGCAAATCATGAGCAGCTTTGTCTGCCAGACTTCTAGCTAGTTCATTTTCAATTCCAGAAGCCCCTTGAGCATTGTCAGGAAACTCCCCTGCTGATGTGATTTTGCCAGCATCTTCACTTTGAGAAGATGGTTCTTGTGGGGCAGGAATATTCTTGTCTTCACCTTCCCTTTGAGAAAGTGGTTCTTGTGTGACTATTCCTTCAGAAATGTCTGCACCTACACTTTGAGTAGGTGGTTCTTGTGTGACTGGATCTACAATAGCTTCTGAACTCCTTTGAAGTTCAGGTTCTTGTGGGCTAGATCCTCTCAGAGATGACATAGTAGTCCTCTGTTTCTTCTGTCTATGAAAAACATTTGCTTCAGCAATTTTATTTTCAAGTGGTGAAGGTTTGAAACGCAACTGAGCAGCAATAGCATTTACTTGATCAACAGACACCTCAATAATTCTTCTCTTTGGAGATGCAGGTGTTGGAGAATCAGAGATCTCAACAGTCTTCACAGGTGAATTATCAGGAGTAGAGATGTCAGGATTAGCTGTAGCGTCAGGAACTGATGATCCATCCTGATTAATAGATACATCAGGATTGCTCTCCATAGCATCAGTAAGATTCAGTAATTCTGTGTGAACAACAAATTTGCCTTTGCTTATTAATCTTCTTCTTTTCTTCGGCTTTTCAGAGACAGCCACTTCTTTAGTATCAACAACATCAATCTCCTTTTTCTTCATCAAGACTGATATAGGCATTGTGTCATCATCAGAATCAGAAACAGCTCTTTGACCAATTTTCCTCTTCACTCCTGTTTCTTTATTCGGACCAGATACACCCAGTGCCCCTTGTTCACCCCCTTGTAACTTCATTTTAGAGTGAGTTGGAGTGGAGAAATCCTTTGATCCTGATTGCCTCTCAGACACATCAGATCTAGCTAATTTCTTTGATTTTACAACTGATGCCTTTTGTGAGACACCAGAGGTGGTTGACTGTTTAGAAGAGTGTTTAGGTTGTGTGCTTGTGTCAGGAATAGGATGTGTAAGGTCCTGTCCCATAGCACCAGTTGCTGGGCCATATTGAATAGGCATCCTCTTTCTTAAAAGAGACCATACTTCATCAGGAATGTATGGAATTCCATCAAACTTATTTGCCTTATCAGAATTGATTAGACTCTTTATATTGTTTTCTGAGATTTTACATATAGGCAAAATTGTATCATTCTCAAAAACAGCATGAGGACATAAGTGAGAGAATATTAATTGGAAAAATCTAAGAAAGCAAACATAACCACATTTATCTGCTTTTCTTTCACTTAATGCCTTTAGTATAAAAGACCCATAATCAAATGAGAGATCATGAATTAGAGAATACCCAATTTTGGCTGAACCTGTGGGTAAAGCATCAAAGTTTGACACTTTATTCAAGAAACATCTGCTGATAGTGTCAAAGAAGAAATTCCATTCCTTCTTAAGCTTTGTTCTGTAGAGTTCTCCAAACTTCTTTGGCGTTCCATTGTAACCCAAACTCACAACATACTCAAGGAGTCTTGAATCAGGAACTTTGAATACTGGCTTATCAATAATTGATGGTAAGTGTAGGGCTTCAGCTACAACCTCAGGAGTCACATAGTATGTAACATTATTATACTCAAAACTCATTTGAGGCTTTTCTGATGAAAGTCCTTTCCCAAAAACACTTGTGTTCCAAACCTGCATTACAGACTTAAAAGATATCTTGGCAGGTTGGGTTAGAGCATAATTGATTGGGCTTGAGGCCAAAAAGTTCTGAATAATGTGGAAATCATTGGGCAAGTCCTGATGATCTAGAACTGCAGTGAAGTTATTTGTGTTAAAAGTAACTCCATTGATTACCACCTTGCTGTTCATGAAAGATAAATTCTCCATTGGAATTTCAAACACAAGAATTACGCTAATTTTGAAATTAGGGTTTGAGAGTGCAGAGATAGAGAGACGATGTTTTACTGATGGTTTTGAGAATAATAAATCAATTAGAAAACTAATTTGATATTTGGACAATACTTATGATTTCTCAAACAGGTGTCAGTAAATCATTCGTTTATACTGGAGTGATGGACCAAATTACGTGAGAAAGTGGTGATGATTGCACGCATCACGACTTACATCTGTAACTATATGTAATGATCGAGTGAAACACACGCGCTTGTATTATTTTAGAAATAAGATTGTGATTAAAATAAAACATGGTAATTTTGTTTTAAATAAAGAAATTTAAAACATCACAATCAAATAATACCTGGTACTTACACCAGAAATATGAATCGTTTCATATTCTTGTTCCACCCTTCTCTATTTAATCTTAGAGACTTGTCCACTTACTTCCTTAACTCTTCATTCTCTCTTGAAAAAAATAAGAAAAACCCTTTACAGCAAAATTTTACAACAATGTCGAACCTTACCATCAAAGAGAAGAATCTTCATCTCTTAGAGAAAAGAGACATATTTAGCTATACTCGTGAAGAGTTTGATGCTTTCGACTGGGAAAGACAACTTGAGACTCTCTGGTTACAAATGGATGCAGGTCTCGAAGAAATCGAGAAGGAAAAACCTGCAAAAGTGATCGACATCGATGCTACCCTTCAAGCAACATTAGCATGGCTTTCATCTAAGGCATCCTCATCCAACTCCATCAACCATTGTTAATGAATATGTCACCAAAAATAACCTTATCCCTGTCAACTTCCACCCAAACAAAGTGGCAAAGATGGGATCTGGGATGGCTACTAACAATGGAGTGGATTGGTCTTTTATTTCCTGTTGAATAGATTAGTAGATAGAGAGCAAAAAGATGTAATCTGAATGTAATCTCTTTCTTATTATCAATGAAAAATTTAGTCTCTCTATTCTATTCAATGTTTTCCTGATTTATCATGTTATCTGAGAAATAAGTATGAGGACTAATTAAAGTGATCACATTATCAGGAGTTCAATAACATTAATCATAGCTTGAATCAGGAAATTGAGATAAAATGAAGACAGTTAGATTCTGAACATAATACTGATGATCGAATCATCGCATCAGGATTTGGCATTGACCACTGTCAGGATTGACTTTCCATCAGTATTTGCAAGTCGTCAGTATCTGATGACTTCTTTCTCTCAAGTACTGCCATAGTTTACCATTCCAAGTTCATTCACCAACTTTGTAAAAGTATTCTCATGTAGTGGTTTGGTGAATATATCAGCTAACTGTTGATCAGTAGGAACAAAATGAAGTTCAATTGTCCCTTCCAGTACTTGTTCTCTTATGAAGTGATACCTGATACTGATGTGCTTTGTAAGAGAATGTTGAACTGGATTTCCTGTCATAGCAATAGCACTTTGGTTATCACAATAAATAGGTATTTTTGAAAATGACAAACCATAGTCCATTAGCTGATTTCTCATCCACATGATTTGAGCACAACAGCTTCCAGCAGCAATGTACTCAGCTTCTGCAGTTGATGTAGAGATAGACTTTTGCTTTTTTACTAAACCAAGAAACTAGTCTTCCTCCAAGAAACTGACAACTGCCTGAAGTACTTTTCCTGTCTATTTTTCATCCTGCAAAATCAGCATCTGAGTAACCACATAAACTAAAGTCTGATTCTCTAGCATACCAAAGGCCAAGAGAAGAAGTGCCCTTAAGATATCTGAAAATCCTTTTCACTGCAATGAGATGTGGTTCCTTGGGATTTGCTTGAAATCTTGCACATAGACAGGTTGCATACATGATATCTGGTCTGCTAGCAGTTAGATATAAGAGTGAGCCAATCATCCCTCTGTAGTTGGTTACATCTACCTCAGTTCCTTGATCAGGATCAAGCTTTGTAGCTGTAGCTATAGGAGTTGAAGCTGTAGAGCTGTCTTGCATGTTAAACCTTTTCAGTAAATTCTTTGTGTACTTTGACTGATTGATAAAAATCCCATCATCAGTCTGTTTAACTTGCAGACCTAAGAAATAGCTCATTTCTCCCATCATGCTCATTTGATATCTAGACTGCATTAGCTTTGAAAACTTCTCACACAGCTTGGAGTTAGTTGACCCAAAAATGATATCATCAACATATATTTGAACTAACAGGAAATCCTTACCATGATTCAAATAAAACAAGGTTTTATCAATTGTACCTCTATTGAATCCACTTTCCAGTAAGAATTGAGCTAGGGTTTCATACCAGGCTCTTGGAGCTTGCTTTAGTCCATAAAGTGCTTTATCCAGTCTATAGACATGATCTGGATATTTGGAATCAATGAAGCCAGGAGGTTGCTCAACATATACCTCCTCTTCCAATTCTCCATTGAGAAATGCACTTTTTACATCCATCTGGAATACTTTGAACTTCTTGTGGGCTGCATATGCCAGAAAAATTCTGATGGCCTCTAGTCTTGCAACAGGAGCAAAAGGCTCATCATAATCTATTCCTTCCTATTGAGAATACCCCTTTGCTACTAGTCTTGCTTTGTTCCTTATAATTGTACCATCTGAATCTGTCTTGTTTCTGAATACCCACTTAGTACCCACAATAGACCTACCCTTGGGCCTTGGTACTAGTTTCCAGACTTCATTTCTTTCAAACTCATTCAGTTCTTCTTGCATAGCTGTCACCCAATCAGCATCCTTAAGTGCATCTTCAACTTTCTTAGGCTCCTCCTTTGACAGAAAGTTATTGTATAAGCATTCATTCTGAGTTGCACTTCTTGTCTTAACACCTGCTTCAGGATTCCCAATGATTAAATCAGGAGTATGACTTTTAGTCCATTTCCTTGCTGATGGTAAGTCATTTCTTGAACTGGATGCTCCCTCTAGATTGGTGTCATCTTCAAAAGAACTAGAATTGCTAGAAGCTCCCCCTGAGATAGTGCTATCTCTTCCTGATATGCTGTCAGGATTGTCACTTGAATCTGTTTCTGACGAGTCTCTACTTGATGTTTGAGTTGTATCACTACTGGTGATGTCTTGCTCTTGCTCCCCCTCAATATTTGCATTATTTGAGTCGTCATCAGTAACTGGTATTCGATCAGGAATTGATTGATCGTCAGGATCTGACAAAGTATCAGTATCTGACATGACTTCATCAGAATTCTTGGTAGCTTCATTTGCAAAGATCAAACTATCATGAGAGTCTTCTATAATCCCTGTTATCTTTCTATCATCAAAAGATACATTAATAGACTCCATGACTGTCTTTGTTCTTAGATTGTAGACTTTAAAGGCTCTTGTTGTTGGATAGCCAATAAAGATGGCCTCATCAGCTTTTGTCTCAAATTTTCCTAGCTGTTCAGGATGAGGTCTTAGAACAAAGCACTTGCAGCCAAACACATGTAAATGCTTCAAACTTGGCTTCTTTTCCTTAATCATCTGATAAGGAGTTACACCATGTCTATTGATTAGAGTGATGTTCTGAGTGTAGCATGCTGTGTTGACTGCTTCTGCCCAGAAATATGTAGGTAGTTTAGCTTCCTCCAACATAGTTCTGCCAGCTTCAATAAGAGTCCTGTTCTTTCTTTCAACTACTCCATTTTGCTGAGGTGTGCCAGGAGCAGAGAATTGTTGAACTATTCCTTTGTATTTACAGAACTCTTCCATTGCTGAATTCTTGAATTCAGTCCCATTATCACTTCTCAAAATCTTGACTTTATATTTTGTGCCAGTTTCAATAAGTCTTACATGGTCCAGCAGTATTTCAGCAGTTTCATCTTTTCTGTGCAGAAAATAAACCCAGGTAAATCTAGTATATTCATCAACAATTACTAGAGTATACCTTTTCTTACTGATGGACATAATATTCACTGGTCCAAACAAGTCAAGGTGAAGCATGTGATATGGTTCATCAATTGAGGATTCAGATTTACTCTTGAATGATGTCCTTCTCTGTTTAGCCTTCTGACAAGCATCACAGAGTCCATCAGGAGTATATAGTGCCTTTGGTAATCCTCTTACCAAGTCTTTCTTAACCAACTCATTTATATTCTTGAAGTTGAGATGAGAAAGCTTCTTATGCCAATTCCAACTTTCATCTACAGAAGCTTTACTGATGAGGCATGTAGTTGGATTTTCAGTATTGGTGTGAATGTTGGCTTCATAAATGTTACCATGTCTTTGACCAGTTAATGCAACCTTTCCTGAAGATTTGCTGATAACTTCAAAATGAGTATCATTGAAATTGACACGATAACCTCTGTCTGTGATTTGACTAACACTTAACAGATTGTGCTTGAGTCCTTTCACCAGAGCTACTTTTTCAATGATGACATTTCCAATTATAATACTGCCATATCCCAAAGTTTGTCCAATGTTGCCATCTCCATAAGACACAGTTGGGCCAGCCTTCTCCTCAAATTCTGATAGCAAGGTTTTGTCTCCAGTCATGTGCACAGAGCATCCACTATCCATGACTAACACATTTTTCTTTTTACCCTGCAATCAGAATCACAAAGAACTCAGTTAGAATTTTTAAGAACCCACACTTGTTGGGTTCTCTTTTCATGCAACTTAACATTTTTAGCAGCAGAAGTTTTTCTTGTAAAGACACCTTCATCAGGATTAAGTCCATTAGAATTAATCTTTTTCTTAACAGATGCATGATTAGTATTCAAGTTCTTTGTTTTTCCAAAATTTGCACTCTTATTGAACTTAGGCAAAGGCTCATAATAATTATAGTACAAATTATGGTATTCTTCACATGTATAAATAGAATGCCATTTACTGCCACAATGGAAACAAGGATTCTGTGGTTTATAAAATACTGATTTATTCCTAATGTCAGACTTAGGAACTACAGTTGGCTTCTTTTTACTCCTCCTGCAATCAATAGCAAGATGATTAGAGTTACCACAGTTAAAGCAAACTTTTCTTGGTGCATTTGGAATATACTTATAATTATTATCCTTGTTTATTCCAACTTTACCATTCCTGTTCCGTTTGACAGTTGAAACTCTCTTCCTATCTGTTACATCACAGATTCTATCCCTTAATTGTTTCTTGGACAACAGACCTACATTTTTGTTTGTGACAGTTCTAGACTCAGAATGATGTGTAGAAGTGGATCCCTTTTCTGAAGTAGATTTGAGATTCTTTGGATACACATAATTAACAGGTTTTAATTTGGTTTTAGTACTGTCTGTGACATATCTGTAGGTTTTTGGATTTGTTGAGTCATCAACTATAATTCTTCCTGGATTAGATGAAACAACCTTTTCTTTGTCCTTTTTCTCATTCTCTGGCTTATAACCTAGACACTCTTTCCAGTTTTTATCAGTAATAATTTCATGAGTTTTTGTTCCAGAATGTGTCCAGGTTCTGAGTTTTTCATTTGCATCTTTAAGTTGCATTTCAAGTTCATTACATTTAAACTCTGTTTCAAGTTTCATGTGTTTAGCATTATCACATTCTGCTTGAACTTCCTGCAAGAAAATTAACTCAGCTTCTAGATGATCATTTCTCTTAACAACCTCTGCCATTTCAGATTTTATTCTAGTATTTTCAAGAGATTGACTCCTAAAACTAATATGCAGAGATTTTAAAAAAGATCTTAACTCAGAGACATTATTAGTATCAAAATCAAACAAAATTTCAGATACCTTATTTTCACCAGCAGAAGTCTCATCAGTTTTAGCCATCAAAGCATAATTCACTTTCTCTTCTTCAGAGTCAGATGATGAGTCCATCCAATCCTTGCTTGAAGAAATGAGAGCTTTGGTTTTGGTCTTCTTACACTCAGTTGCAAAATGACCCATTCCATCACAGTTATAGCATCTGATTTTTGACTTGTCAAATTTGCTGCTTTTACCTTCTTTCTTCTTGTACCTGTCTTTGTCAGCATTGAAGGTTTTCTTCTGAAATTTCCCTTGCTTCCTAGCCTTTCTGAACTTCATCTTCTTGAAGCCCTTGACTATCATAGCAACCATTTCCATCATATCAGAATCAGTAGAGTCATCATCAGTATCAGGATCAGACTCAGTATCAGTATCTGATGATGAGTCATCAGGAATTGACTCTTCAACTCTATTCTTTCTGTTAGAAACCTCCTCAGCTTTTCCCTTTGATTTTGATTCAACATTCAAAGCAACAGATTTTGCTTTGACATTTTTCTTGTTCTTCCTCTGTTGAACCTCAAGATCATGGGTTCTTAACATTCCATAGACTTTATCAAGAGACAGCATCTTCAAATCATATTGATGCCTTATGATTGAAGCTTGAGTATCCCACTCCTCAGTTAGGGCTCTGAGAAACTTGGTATTTGAGTCCTCTGGATCATACTCTTTGCCAACTAGTGATAGATTGTTCAGTAAAGTCAAGAATCTATCATACATATCAGTAAGGCTTTCATCAGATTTAGCATCGAACTGCTCATACTCCTGAATCAACAGAGCCCTTCTGTTTCTTTTGATAGATTCAGTACCTTGGCATTGAGTTTCCAAAGTATCCCAAATTTCCTTTGCAGTCTTGCATGCTATTACCCTGTTAGACATGACATTATCAAGACTGTTATGCAAAATATTTTTTACCTTTGCATCTTTGAGTACTTGAGCCTTTTCCTCTGTCGTCCACTCACTCTTTGCCTTAATGACATAGTGTTCAGCAACAGTCTCTGTTCTTGCAACTAGTCTTGTTGGAAGAAATGGTCCATCATTGATCCTATCAAGATAGTCGGGATCAGTTGCTTCCAGATACATCATCATTTTCACTTTCCATGTTGGATACTCAGTTTTCTTGAGAATTGGAATTTTGATGCTTTCATACTTGCTTGTCAACATCTTAAGATCGTTTCTGATTAATATTAATCAGTTTTGCTCTGATACCAATTGTTGCCCAGTAAATAACAATTGTAGAAGGGGGGGGGTTGAATACAATTGTATAAGATTTTCGACTTAAACAAATAACACAAGTATGAATCAATAACAGCTTTATTAATTCTGATATAAAACTGTTACAAAACTCTCTTAAGAAATTCTTATGTTCTTAAGAGCTGCTAGGTTACAAGATAAATCGTGTAAGCGATTACTTTAATGTAAAACCTAAACTGTGTTTATATAGAGTACACAGTTACACTATCAATTACAAGATATTCTAAATCAATTACATATATCTCTGAATGCATATCTTGTATGATAGCTGCCTTCCTATAATCTAGGAACCGACATATCAATCTTCCTTGATCTCTGGTCTGATGAGAATCTTCACGAAATACTGACCAGCTTCTAATCCTGATAATAGTCCAATACTGACGTTGTATTACTGATGACATCAGCATCAGTATCTGATCAATAATGCCCAGATCCTGATCATCACTTGAATCAATATCTAACAGAACCATCATGGCTTTATCCTTTATTTCAAACATCATGTCATTCCAAAATTAAACCATCCTAACTAAACCTTGACGATTTCTCTAACTTAGATCTAATATAATCTATTTCTGACAGACTTGCCCCTCCACATCTCATTAATCACTCCCACGGGGATACTATTATCATCATGAATCTCCAATCTCATATTCTCTATCTTGTTTGCACAGAAATACACCCTCATAACTGCTTGTCATTCATCAACATGCCATTTAGCTTATCAATAGCAACACTATTTTTATCTTTGCATTATCATCTAATCCCTTAGAAGAATCACTATTTCATTAATGTAGTCCTTTGTTGAGTTATCCTTGTTTGCCGTTTACATAGGGCTTTAATAGCTAACCATACGGGTTTCATAATTGTCAGATCAAAATCCTGTAGGAGGACAAACTAATCACTATTCCTCATCCATAAAGAATACTTCCTGAACTTGATGTAGATATTACACGAAGCAGATAAAATTGCAGAAGAGTTTTAAGCATCGTAGCTATGTCAGGTTGACGAAATTATCAATCATATATCTTCAGTAGAAGATTGGAAGCTTAACGGTTTACTTAGTCAATTTCGTATCATGGTCCTGGTTTACCTCAACATAGGACCTCCTAATGCAGGTAATATGCTTAAGACGATATCAGGAATAGAATCTTTACTTAAACTATTCTTATGGTTGATTCTTGCACAATCCTTATAGGGAATGTAAATTCTTACACCACATTCTGACCTTCAAGGCCCTTCTCATTTTCACGCTATTTCTTTAGTATGAGCATATATACTTACTCCATTCTACTTAAAGTGTCGGCCACCTCATTGGCCTTTCCTGATAATAACAATTTCTTGCAATCAATGTTTTCTGGATCTATTTCAACTCAAAAAAAAAAATTTCTACCTCATTCCTCTTACTGTTGGGTGAGAGTATTCTTCCTTAAATTTTGCTGAAGGGAAAAATATCCATCAGTCTTTTTCCATAAATTATTGCCTTAATCCTTAAATATGACTTTTATCACGGCTAATTTCCCTATCAAGTCTAGGATATCTTTTGTCTTAGGTCTTTAAAACAATCTTAACCTTATTGGTTCAATCCATACTTTCTCATAGTTTCATGCATGCCCCACTTGGCATTATTATGTCATATATTCCCTACCAAATTTCCACTCTAACACTCAAAATATTACTTTTTTTTATAAGATTTCTTAGGTCACCCTCATCATTCCTCCTGTATTTTCTAGGTACAGGGTACCTCACAGTATCATTAATCAATCATACAACAATTCTGCCTATGTACTATCCGAGACTCCTTTCAACAATTCCTTACAGATCATTGTTACCTTGGTCGATTCCACTTATATCATCTGAATTCACAATGTCTTTAATAGGGGTAATGCCATCCTTTGTGCATCCCCAGGGTTTATCTTAATTTAGGGATATTCTATCCTCAATTCCATTTTTTTAAGAAATACTTACATCCTTTAACTGACAATCAATCATACATCCCTAATAAGGGTCTCTTTTCAATCATTCTTATCTTGATAATCTATCGGAAGCTTAATGCTCACTTTTTCTTTCAAATGAACGTCAGTTTGCATGACCTTCCAAAAGACAACACATGTCTATCTACTCCTCTCACAGAATTTGGTAATGGTAGCAAGGATGTTCTGGAAGATATTAGTCGTATTCAACGTGAATCTCTTAGTACTTGTCACACTTCTTAAAGATACTAGGTTTCCGATAACAATTATGCATCATACTGCATCGTCTTTAACAATGTTTATAAACCTTCATTAATCATTTTCCTCAGTCATAATACATCCATGGTAGTTATAACATCTCATCATCATGTATCCCAATTCACTTTACTTCTCTTTCTAGTTCGTAAGTTGGTCGATCATATATTCCTGAATCACTTCACTTTATATCAAAAGTTCTCGCGGTTGGCGCTTGGTTAGAAGCAACCCCACTTTGTCCTTACATCGCTGGTCTAGTCACTTTATGATCCTTGGTGACATGGCCCCAACTGGCCACACTAAAATGCATGAGTTTAGGGGTTAACTAATAGCATTACTTTCTAGCAATTGCTGGCATAGTGCCTCTTTCGTCCATATTGAGGATAATTTACCTGGGATAGGTTATGCTTATCGATATGCCTTTTCCTGCGTGCTTCTAAATGTATTTGTTCACTGTTTTCCTTTACTGTCCAGTCTCAACTTCATCATTTTATCTCTACAATCTATTGTAATAATTGGGGTCGATTCGCCAACCCATGCAACGACTACTTTACCCAATCCACAGGGTTCACTTCAGTTTCTACTTTCTTCAGTGACGTCCTCTGATTATCAGAAAGACACGTTTGCCAAAATTTGCCGAATTTTTTTTTCCAGAATCAGGGAATTTTGGTCAATCTATCCACACATAGGTAACAATACGAAAATCAATTTCGAAACCTGAAGAACAGTTCTATGAACATCCACGCAGGTAGGATCGTAAGCAGTTATAATAACGAAATATTCGATGTAAAATTGGAAGTTTAACCGCTGGAAAGGAACCAAATATATACGTCCTAATAGTCGATACCATCACATGTCAATCTTCTTAGCCACTAGTCTCAGAAGGAACACTATCGTCGAAGTTAGTCGTTCCATAAAATTTGGCACTACTAATGCCATTCGAATCTGGTGAACTGTGCTGTCTGAATGCATCCACAATACTCTGTTGTGCTGCATAAGCACACTACCTATTCCTGTATGAGGTGCATCATAATATATCACCAAGCCTTCCTTCTTCCATTAGGCAATGCCAACGCTGGGTCGTTACCAATTTCATCTTTAGCTCCAGGGAGATTTTCTCATATTTTTCTGTCCATTCACACTTCTTAGTCTTATAAATAAGTCGGGTTACAGGACCGCAATCTTTATCAAGTCTTGAACCAATCTTTGGTAATACCTTGTGAACCTTATGAATTTCTCACCTTTGTTGGTGTGGTTGGTCTTTCTATATTTGAAGCTGCCTTTAACTTGGCGGGGTCAACCAACGCTATTCACTATTGATCGCATATCCTAATAGCTGGGCTTCATCTTGCCAGAATTCATGCCTCGAGAATTTGGCAAACACTTGCTCCTTTAGGTTTTATCCTTAAAAACATTTTTCCATTATCCTTTAACCACTGGTCGTATTACTTGATCCATTTATGATTCAGTGTCGGAATAAACTTAATGTAACTATTATTACCCATTCAAGGAAAAGAGAGAATTTAACATTCCTTTGAATCACATGCATCTAATGCTTCAGTTTCATCATTTCACTGAGTTCAAATAAACCTAAACTTAGTCCTTGACAGTAGTCTTATTACGAGTTTATCATAGACTCACTGGTCTTTTCCTCTTGTAGGTTCTGAGATCATTGTCTCGCTTACTACCTCATTATATAACTCTATCCAATCATGCCATCTCATCAATCTTAATTTTGCTTCATAAATTATAACCTATGAAATCTTCCTTCTCAGGGCGAATTACTATTGACAATACTTACACCAATCCTTTTATCCAATGATATGGTACTTGCTACCTTCATCTCAACTTCTCCTGGAGACTCTGCTCTCCGTTCTATATCGATGTCTTTGATATGCATCATACTAACTCTTTTCTCGTTAATCTGAAAGTCTATAAAGGTTCATATCTATCCCCACATAGGATCTCAAGTTATTCCTCCAATCCATCTTACTTGTTGGTACTACATCCGGTAGTCCGGCTACGAATCTAATATGCATCTTCAGATCTCTTAATAATATCTCAGTTCTTTATGCTCAATTCTCCGAGCACTATACCTTAATTCTTATAGTCTCTCTGGCTGTAGCCCTTATTCCCTCAAGGGTAAATTCCTTATTCCTAACAGGATTCTCTGTAGGGTACTCTATCGAATCCACCATTCGATCGTCAGCATATAGTCAAGCATCATTGCGCTGCTGCTCGTATGCCTCAAGGTCTGTCGCCTTACTAGTCGGTACGAGAACGAGCTTAAGTTACTATCATGATACTTAATAGTTCCCATAAGGGTTTTATATGTCAAAACTACATTAAGTAGTCCGACTATGAACTTGGCAAGAGTTCTTATTATCTTAGTGAATTTATTGTTTTAATGTCGCGTCATCTCCGGGATATATAACGCTTTCTCTGATACCATTTCTGTAACACCCCCAGATCCGGGGTCAGGGATCTGGTCGTTACGGTCTCAATATCCATCCACAAAACCAACATAAAACACACCCGTTATAGTCCCAGAGATGAAATCAGAGTAACTACCAAATTTTATTAATCACAAGATTGAGTTCTTACATCCCAAAAGATTTACAATTTAACTATTACATACTCTTTGCCATCCATTGGTATATGCCATATTATAAATACATTTGATGCTCAAATGCTAACAACTAGCCTACCAGAAGCTGCACCCTCAGCAATGGTAGCTATGACCTCAGCGGTTAATCCTCTGACGGCTGACACTTGCTTACGCTGATTGCGCCTTGCGCGGCCATCTGATCTAGCTGTTGTTGTGATATACATAAATAAAGCAAGGGTGAGCAATAGCCCACCAAAAATATAATTGAACGACAATAATATATAACAGTTCAAAATATCTTTGAAACCATATGCCATGCATTAATGAACGTAGTACCAATATAAGGTATGAGATGAAGTTACAAGGTAACTCAAAATATAATTGTTCCGAAGAAATATCTGCTATGTCAAAGATAAGCAAGATATTATCAAATTTTCATAATAGAGGAACTTGCAGGAAGAATATTGCAATTCAAGTTCGAACACTTTTCAAACCTGCCAACAATGATAATGTTGCAGAAAATTTCCCAATTTGGAAGATGAACTAATACGGGAGTTTACCGCGCCAGGAGCCACAACATTTACGATGATCAGTCGCATGTCATGCTCCCCATCATTTGTTCTCTACATGTAGAAGGAAGCACCGATGGATACCCGCCCTCTGGAACCCCCCGGCCAACGGTTGGGCCATTAATTGCTGGACCGGCGCCACTCGGCCACTTACGCGTCTCCTAGTTCGAATAACATCCATAACTCTGAAACATAAAGTTCGTCCCCCTTTCCCCAAGTATAGTACTTGTTGATAGGACTCCACAAAGTAGTCGTATCTAATTGGAAAGGAAAATTTCACCAATATTTCCCAAGCTGATGCTTGTTAATGGATAGACACTTGTTCCATCAATCTTACCCCTCGAGCGTTGAGGAGGTAACCAAAAAGATTCATATCGATGTTTGAAAGAATCAAGATGTGAGTGACAAGATAGTTTAGCAAGTATAGGACCGGGCAGTCCAATAAATAACATCTCTCAAGTGAGGTCCCCTTATATATTTTTGGAAGTTGAGCGAGTATTTAAATCTTCTTATAAGATAGATTTAAATGGAAATAAAGTTTTGGGAACCTCCCCTTGATAAAAATAGTCATAAAATACTCCGAAATATTTTACACCATATCTGAAGATGAAAGATAATCTTTGAATAATATGAATTATTATAAAAAGAACTTAAAAGAATTAAATAAATATTCCAAGAATATTTATTAAATCAATAATAATTAAGGAATATGATTAAATCATAATATTGCTCGTAAGTAATCCTCGAATAAATATATAGAATTATTTACTAAATAACTCTCTTCTTGAATGAATATTCAAATGTATTCATTAAATAATTAAACTCAAATAAATATTTAATATAATATTCACTAATTAACTTAAACCTTAAATGAATATTTGAAAATAATATTTGTCAAATAAATGTCTCTAATGAATATTCAAAATAATATTCATTAACTAAATAAACACCAATGAATATTTAAAATTATGTTCATTAAATAAATAATAATCTAAATGAATATTAAAATAATATTCATTAAATATTCCTCCACTGAGGTAATAACAAGAACTTTAAAGGAATATTCGAAATAATATTCCTTAAGTAAATATAACTTCCAGTGAATATTTTACAATAATATTCATCAAGTACATAAAACCTTAAATGAATATTCGAAATAATATTCCTTTAATAAATAAAATTTCCGAGAATATTTAAGTAATTATTTGTTGAATAATCAAACTCTAAATGAATATTCGAAACTAATATTCATTTAAGTAATTAAAGCTCAAATGATTATTAAAATAATATTCAGTAAATAAATAAACGTGAATGAATATTCAAAATAATATTCATATAGTACTTCTCGATTGAGATAATGTTCAAATAACCTTTCTCGAAGGATTTCCAAGTAGTTGATACTTTTATGGAAATATAAATAATGTTTAATATAACATTCCTCAAAATGTATATTACTCTGTCGCTGGAATCCCTCCGGGTTTCCGCGACTATCTATATAACACAAAATACTGACTCCCGATCTTATATTTAAAGAATGAATATCATACGCCCTTCACTAAGGGTCTTTGTAAGAACCCCGAATTTCCGGTAGAATTAAAACTTTTTATATATTGATGAAAGAATGAACAGTGACTCCGACTACAAGGTATTAACAATAAATGTGAATGGGTATAGATTTAAATGATTATATGTCATGAAGAATGCAATGGGTTGACAACCTAGATTAGAATAATCTATCTCCTAAGAAATAAGTCACTGCACGCACCAATAAGGTTAATAGTATAAGACCGGACAAGAGCGTATACCGGATAATGTGTTGTGCGAAAGTACCAAGGAATTGGTAGAACGTATAAAGGGTGTATTGTAACACCAGTACGATGCGCTTTGGAAAGATTGGAATGTGTAAGGATCGACCAGAGAATTGGAAAGTGAAATAACCAATAAGTACCCAATTGTCTTCTACCTGATTCCGGGACAGAATCCTTTTAAGGAGGGGAGACTGTAAGAACCCCGAATTTCCGGTAGAATTAAAACTTTTTATATATTGATGAAAGAATGAACAGTGACTCCGACTACAAGGTATTAACAATAAATGTGAATGGGTATAGATTTAAATGATTATATGACATGAAGAATGCAATGGGTTGACAACCTAGATTAGAATAATCTATCTCCTAAGAAATAAGTTACGGCACTCCAGAGAGGAAGGAGATATTCTTGTGTCATCCAAATCAATATCTGCTGTTAGTCTAGTGATTCCGTATAAGGGTTAAGGAATGCCCAAAAGAGAACAAGGACATTATTATAAATATAAGGAATAAGGATGGAATAAAGAATGAATAGTGTTTTTGGTAGTAATTAGAATGTTATTAGACGACGCTATATAGAAGTATTCAGAACGGAATTCTGAGTTCGTATTCATGATCCAGGGGCGAAATAAGTGCATGTAAACGACATCGGATTCTGAAAAGCAACACTTTTATTTTTCTCCGAGATTCCCTGGACCCTGCTAGACTTAAGTATTTATTAAGGGGATTTAAGGAATTTAAATTCGAGAAGTATTAAGAAAGATGGGGAATGGTATTATAATTATTAAGAATGTTTCCGGTAAAATCCTAACTAGAAACGAATGAGTTATTCCCTCGAACGATCAATCAAATTGAGCAATACCCGGATAAAAGAGCAAGCAGAGAATTAGGATGCATACATGTGCAATTGGTGGAAAAAGAAGAACCTAAGTGGCATACTTGTAAGTCAACTACAACTAGGATGATTCTTTAGCATTTAACCAAAAATGGACTTGTTTAATGTAAAGCCAACACTTGGACAAGTAATATATCAACAAGTGGCACCAATAGATGGTTGACAACACATTAAAGGAGATGCATCCAAGTTATATACATAATAATACATGTATTAAGTCATAACCAAGCAAAACACAAAAACAAAACCACCACCACCAAGCTCTTGGAAGCTCTCGGCCAAAAACAAGGAAAAAGGGGGGGAGGACTTGCCACCATCCATTCACTTCAACCTATAGCTTAAAATAAAGCTTGAGACTAGGAGAAGGTAAATCCAAAACCTTAGCATCATCCTTTAAGGTTTCCATTTTCAAAAGATTTATGAAAGTGATGATGAATAGTAACTAACATTCTTGTTTTGATTTTGATCTTTAGTTTATGGCTTCCAAAGGATAGTATAAGCAAGGTTTAGGAGTTGTAAGAGTATACTAGCACTATCAAGCTTCAAACAAAGGTATAACACTCGAAACCCTTGGATGAAACATGAGTTTTCATGGAGTTTTATAATTATATGCATGTTTAAGACACTAAGTTTATGTTTGGGCTTTGATAATTGTTAAATTAGTTTAGATGAACGGAAAGACATTGCTTGGTCTTAGTTCATGGTTGAATAACATGTATATGTTGTTTGGAGTGGAAACTATGATTATTGGATGGTTTGAAATTTGGAAATCATGTAAACATAGCCGTCGTAATGCCCGATTGTCGTTAACCTTAAGAAACCGTGAATAGCAGTAGCATTACCTTACTTTCTAGTCCCGGATTTTGCTATGTTTAGTTAGTTCATGTTACGAGCTTCGTTTTGATATAAAGATCGAGTGAAATGGATATACGGTTTAGGAGTTATGGTCGAATTAAGATAAGTGGTTCGTAAACGAGAGCACCAGTTCGTAATCGGAATTGAACCTGTATAAATTCGGTAATGCAGTAGCGAACCATCGTAATTAAATACTAGAGATGATAAGGAAGGTGTGAGAGAAAACCTTGCGTTAAAAGGATCGTTTTTCGATTTTATAAAAATGTTCGAATCAAGGTTAAATGCGAACGAGCCCCTAGAAGCATGCTTGATTATGACTTTGGTTAATAACTTAGAAAACGGACGATAAAACTCGTAGTACAATCTTGATTCGTAAATGATCGATATTAAAACTTACATGGCTTAAGTACGTATTAAGTGTGGGTACAATGACGGGTCATAATAGCGAACGTATGTCGAACCGCATCGGTGATAAAAAGAGTTACACTAAGAGGTGTATAACGAGATAATTCGAAAACGTGTTTCGACTTAAGTGAAGTCTATATTTAATCTTGTAAAGTGTTAAGTGATTAATCCTGAATGCCTTGGCTATTTATAGATCGTCAGGCTGACCCGGGACACGCTACCACCACCTTTACCCGCACTCGCTTTCCAGGCAAGTTTCAAATCCTTCTTTAAGACTGTTGTTGTGAATATATATATATATATATATATGTATATATATGTTTCTGTTACAGTACATATGCCATAGCATGCATGCCTACTTTAAAAGTCATATTGATATACTTGTTCCCTGGTTTATTGTTGGCTTATAAGCTAGATAGATATATATCAGTTATAAGCCGGAAATTATTTAGACCCTTAATCGAAGGGCAGTGAATCTCATTCTTTGATTATAGACCGGGAGTCGTTATTTCTTGATATATTGATATTATTTTCAGAGGAAAATAGTTAAGTAAATATTTTCCATTTGTTATCTGGCGAATATTCTTGGGATATTCCCTTGAGATTATTTGAGAAATATTATTTGGATTATTCATCAGTTAATTATTTATGCGATGAATATTATCTTTAATGTTCATATAAAGTCGATTAAATATTCGAATATTATTCGAACCCTCAGTTGAGTTATTTACTTAAAGAATATTCATTCTTATTTACTCGATAAATATTATTTTGAATATTCATTCAAGTTTATTTATTTAATAAATATTATTTTAAATATTCATTCGAGCCTTATTTATTTAAATGAATATTAATTCGAATATTCATTCAATATTTAGTTATTTTATAAATATTAGTTGAACATTTATTCGAACTCCAGTTATTCGATAAATATTATTTTGAATATTCCCTTGAGACGATAAATATTATCTTCGACATTCATTTAAAGTCGATTCAATTATTGAACATAATTTCGAATATTCATTCGATAATCATTTCTTCGATAAATATTATTAAGATTGAATATTCATTATTTATTTAATGAATATTGTCTCAAATATTCAGTCGATAGTTATTTCATCAATAAGTATCATTCTTAAGTTGAATATTCATTATTGATTCAATGAATATTATATCAAATATCCAAGGGATGTTTATTTCATCAATAAGCATTATTATTTTCAAATATCCATTTAAGATTGGATTTATTTAGTGAATATTATTTTAAACATTTATTTGAGTTTATTTAATTAATAAATATTATTTTGAATATTCCTTTAAAGAAGAGAGTTATTTAGTAAATAATTCTAAATATTCATTCGAGGATTACTTACGAGTAATATTATGATTTATTCATATTCCTTAATTAATATTGAGTTAATAAATATTCTTGGAATATTTATTTAAATTCTTTTAAGTTCTTTTATAATGATTCATATTATTCAAAGATTATCTGTCACCTTCAGATATGGTGTAAAATATTTTGGAGTATTTTATGACTATTTTTATCAAGGGGAGGTTCCCAAAACTCTATTTTCATTTAAATCTATCTTAAAGAAGATTTAAATACTCGCTCAACTTCCAAACGTATATAAGGGGACCTCACTTGAGAGATGTTATTTATTGGACTGCCCGATCCTATACTTGCTAAACTATCTTGTCACTCACATCTTGATTCTTTCAAACATCGATATGAGTCTGTTTGGTTACCTCCTCAACGCTCGAGGGGTAAGATTGATGGAACAAGTTTATATCCATTAACAAGCATCAGCTTGGGAAATATTGGTGAAATTTTCCTTTCCAATTAGATACGACTACTTTGTGGAGTCCTATCAACAAGTACTATGCTTGGGGAAAGGGGGACGAACTTTATGTTTCAGAGTTATGGATGTTATTCGAACTAGGAGACGCGTAAGTGGCCGAGTGGCGCCGGTCCAGCAATTAATGGCCCAACCGTTGGCCGGGGGGTTCCAGAGGGCGGGCGATCCGTCGGTGCTTCCTTCTACATGTAGAGAACAAATGATGGGGAGCATGACATGCGACTGATCATCGTAAATGTTGTGGCTCCTGGCGCGGCAAAGCTCCCGTATTAGTTCATCTTCCAAATTGGGAAATTTTCTGCAACATTATCATTGTTGGCAGGTTTGAAAAGTACTGGAACTGGAATTGCAATATTCTTCCAGCAAGTTCCTCTATCATGAAAATTTGATAATATCTTGCTTATCTTTGCCATAGCAGATATTTCTTCGGATCAATTATATTTAAAGTTACTTTGTAACTACATCTCATACCTTAAATCGGTAATACGGTCGTTAATGCATGGCATATGGTATCAAAGATATTTTGAACTGTTATATATTATTACTGTTCAGTTATATTCTTTTAGGTGAGCTATTGCTCACCCTTGCTTTATTTATTTATATCACAACAACAGCTAGATCAGATGGCCACGCAAGGCGCACTCAGCGTAAGCAGGTGATAGCCGTCAGAGGAATAATCGCTGAGGTCATAGCTACCATTGCTGAAGAGGCAGCTACTGGTAGGCTAGTTGTTAGCATTTGAGTATCAAGTGTACTTATTATATGGCATATACAAATGGATGGCAAAGAGTTTGTAATGGTTAATTGTAATTCTTTGGGTTGTAAGAACTCAAACTCGTGATTAATAATATTGTTGGTTACTCTGATTTCATCTCTGGGACTATAACGGGTGTGTTTTATGTTGTTGTTTTGGGTCACAAGGTTGTAATTTAGATTATGTTGGTTTTGTGGATGGATATTGAGACCATAATGACCAGATCCCTGACCCCGGATCTGGGGGTGTTACAGTCTTAACAAAACAAACCTGCTTATAACTGATAATTCATATCTAGTCTATAAGCCAATATCAATTCAGGGAACAAGCATATCAATAGACTTGAAAGTAGGCATGCATGCTATGGCATATGTATACAACAATCATCATATATATTATCACAACAACAGTTCCAAGTATTGGAAACTTGCCTGGTAATCCTGTAGGGGTAGTGTGCCTCGTGTCAATCCAGTGATCTATAAATAGTCACAATAACCGAGGTCAATCACTTAACACCTTTTTTTAAAAGGCTAAGTATGACTTAACTTAAGTCGAAACACGTTTTCGAGTTATCTCGTTAAACACCTTTTAGTGCAATTCTCTTTATTATCGCTATGACCCGTCATTCGTTCGCTACTAAGACACGTCGTCATACTTACACTTTGTATATACTTAAGTCGTATAAATTCTAAGGTTGGTCGTTTACGAATCAAGATTATACCTCGAGATTTATCGTCCGTTTTCTAAGTCATTTACCAAAGTCATAACCAAGTATGCTTCTAGGGGTTCGTTCGCGTTTAACCTTGATTCGAACATTTTTATAAAATCGGAAAATGATCCATTCGACATGTGGTTTTCTCTCACACCTTCCTTTTTACCTCTAATATTTAATTATCAAGATTCACCACTGATTTCGTAGTATTAAAGGAATCCAATTTCAGTTACGAACTCGCACTTACGGTTCCGAACCACTTTTAGTAATTTAATCATATCTCCTAAACCGTAAGTCCATTTGTTTCGATTCTTTTTCCAAAATGATCTACGACTCGAGATCTACAAGGGTAGGCCATGTATCCATTCAGGTCATAGATTTAACCCAACTGTTATTCATGGTTTATTAAGTTCTAACGAAAATCGGGCATTACGACGGCTATAAATCGAACGTTCCAAAAATCAATCCATCAAAACCAAGCCACACCGGGCATAATACTCATCTAATACATATGAATCTTATCTCTACTATCCAAGAACATGTCTCTTTATCATAATACTCATCAAGATACTTAAACCATTAAATCACTAACTAAGCATGCTTATAACATACTAACATCCTAACTACTCTTAAATCCATCAAGAGTATGCATAAACATAAAGTAAGGCCTAGGGTTCTTGAAGTTTATACCTTCCTTGGAGGGTGTATGCACTTAGTAAGCCTTGTATAGCCTCCATAACCTTAAACTAACAAGAATCAACAAGAACATGATTATAGTTTTTCGGATCTGCTATAACTCAGTGGAAATATCATGAAAACCGAGGGACGTACCGAGGTTTTCTGGTCAAGACCTCTAAAGGAGAGTTGTAGATCATCTTCACAGCTTTCCAAACATATAAAGAACGCAAAATTCCATTGATAAACGAAGGAGATATGGCCATTTGAAAATCGTCACAGAAACTGTCATGAATCTGGACAGTTTGTTTCTTCAACTTGGGAAGGTGATTTGCCTAGGCTATACTACTTGGATTGCCCTGAAATTTTGTGTGAATATTGCCCCTGGAATGGAGAGGCTTGGGTTAAAGTTTGGTGATTTTATCATGGATAGATATGGAGATATGAATTTTCTTCTTGGTGGTGCTCTTGCTGGGCAGTTGGTTCAACATGGAGAGAAATGGAGTTATTTTCTTGACTTTGGCTTGGTTGATACATAAAGTTAATTATTGGTGATAATATCTTGCTAGGTTGCTTTATTAAAGTGATTACATCACCCTAATACCTCATCATGTAGCCAAGTGTTTAATCCTTGTGGTGTAGTGATGTCATTCTTACTAACTAGCTTAGTTAGTTTCTAATGTTGCTAGTTCCTTGGTAACTAACTTAGTTCCTTGATTCTTATCCACTAGCACATGCATGTATCTTAATTCTCTGCTTGCTCTTTTGTCCGGTTATCACCCAATTTCAAGAATCGTTCGGAGGAATATCTCAAATATTTCTCGTTAAGGTTTTACCGGAAACCTTCTTAATATTTATACTAATATCCTTAATCCTCCTTTAATATCCTTGAATTTAAATTCCTTAAATCTCTTAAATAAACCCTTAAATCTTTCAGTGTCCAGGGAAATCTCGGGGAAAATAAAAGTGCTATTTTTCTGAATCTGATATCGTTTACATACACTTATTTCGCTCACTGATCATCGATACGAACTCAGAAATCCGTTCTGAATACTTCTATATAGTGTCGTCTAATAATATTCTAATTTCCACCAAAACACTATTCACGTATTGAAACACTATTCACGTATGCACTTAATCCAAATAAGAAAAGTTTAAATTCTACCGAAAATTTGGGGTTCTTACAAGACCCAAGGTTTAACTCCAGGTTCTGGAGGAGCTTTCAAGACTGTGTGGGAACCAAGCTAAATATGAGTACTGCATACCACCCCCAGACTGACGGACAAAGTGAAAGAACAATTCAGACCTTAGAGGACATGCTGAGAGTGTGTGTTATGGATTTCAAGGGAAGTTGGGAAGAGCACTTACAATTGATTGAGTTTGCTTATAACAACAGTTATCACTCAAGTATCGGAATGCCCCCATATGAAGCCCTCTATGGCCGGAAATGTCGTTCTCCCTTATGTTGGGAAGAAGTTGGTGAGAGGAAGATATTAGGACCTGAACTGGTACAACAGACAAGAGATGTAATAGTTCTAATCAGGGGAAGACTGACAGCAGCCAAAGACAGACAATGTAAGTATGCCGACTTAGCTCGGAAGGATAGAGAATATGAAGTAGGAGATATGGTGCTGCTAAAGGTATCTCCTTGGAAAGGACTGATGAGGTTTGGGAAGAAAGGGAAGTTGAGTCCGAGATACATCGGACCTTTCGAGATATTAAGGCGGATTGGACAAGTGGCTTACGAGTTAGCCTTACCTCCAAGTCTGCAGCAAGTACATAACGTTTTCCATATGTCTATGCTGAGGAAGTACAACCGCGATGCCAAACATATAGTGGAACATGAGCATGTAGATTTACAGCTAGATTTGTCCTACGTCCAGCGACCGGTGGAAATCATAGACCGAAAAGAGCAAGTACTCAGAAACAAGACCATCAGCCTGGTAAGAGTTTTGTGGACTAATCACAATGTCGAGGAATCAACCTGGGAATTGGAAAGCGCCATGCAAGAGAAGTACCCCCATCTGTTCTAGAAATGATTCCGGGACGGAATCCTTTTAAGGAGGGAAGGTTGTAAGAACCCAGGTTTTTGTAATATTTCTAAAATGATCATAAACGGTGATTGGTGGAGGTTATATAAAGTTTTTAAGATCATATAATTCGAATGAAGAAGTATTTATACAGTTATGGATAAAATATCGTTGTACAAAGAAGAAAGGGAATGCAGAAACCGTTAGATTACGTAGATTTTCACTTTTATTAAATATTGGTATAAATATGGGATATTGGGGTTAAAAAAATCTCTAAGCTAAGTTAAATACCAAGGCAAGGAATTATGGAATTTATTAGAAGAATTTCAAAGGCAAATGTTCAAGAACGATGAAAGAAATTTCTACGCAACGAAACGCTTTTACAAGAAAATCTCCAAACTTGCATATGGAATTAAATGGTAAGAATTGGTTGATTATTAGGTGAGTAATATACCTGTAATTTACCATGTAGTAGTCATGCAAGCCATGCAAGGCAAGGAGCATTGGATGCTAATCAAATAAGTAAAGTCATGATTATTCAACCAAGCATTGTATACCACTTTTGGGACAAATTGTCAATTACCTTTCTTTTGCAAAATTACTTTAGAGATTACCTTGGGTAATTGATAAGTGCTGAAGTATTATTGATATATATCAATTATACATATCATTTTATCAATTACAAAAGAAAAGATAGCAAAAGCTCCCCCCTCCATTTTCTCTATTTTTGGCCAAAAACAGAGCAGCTACTTCAATCTAGCATAACTCCCTCATTTCTCAATGAAAGTTTGTGTTATATAGCTTTTTGGAAAGGTATTGAGATGCTCTATAACTCCTCTTTAGAAGCCTAGTCCAGAAAATCAAGGTAAGGCCCTAGTTTTTCCAGTTCTTTCAAGAGTGGTAATGCTGACTCCGAAAATTTTAAACTTGGTTGTTTAGATCTTGAAGATTAAAGGTTGTTAAGCTATATAAGGTGTTCTTACGGAAATCAAGCTTGGTTAAAGGTTGTTAAGACTCCAAGAAAGGTAAAACACTCACACCCACCTTAAACTTCATGAGTTATAAGTTGATTTGAAAGATTGATGCAAGTATGTACATGTTCAAGGGATTTGTGATGTTTTAAGCTTTATAAGTATGGGTAAATTTTGGGTGGTGATAAATGGATGTTACCACTGGTCTTAGAGACCCTTGATTATGTTTATATGATCTTGATGGTGTGTGGTTGAATTAAGTGGTTAGATGGAGTTCATGGAATTTGGAAATGTTCGGTTTATAGTCGTTATAATGTCGAAATTTCATTAGATCATTTGAGCAGTTAATACCGAATTGAACAAATGTTTTATTGGTACGTTTTTGGCCATAAACCAGTAGGAATTGTTTTGTAGTTTGTTTTGACACCAAGATCATGTGATTACGATTTACGGTTTATGAGATATGGTCGTTCTAGTGAAACCGGTTAAAATGGATGAATCATTAAGATGGACTGACTTTACAAAGCCAAACAAACCCTTTAAAAATGGTCTGTGTTTATGAAAATTTTATGAGGAGTAATCTGGTCAGTGGTAAAGATCCCATAAACATTTGGAGTCAAAATACGAATATTTCGATTTTATAGAAATGTTTAAGTCAAGAATGTGCATGAGAAACCACTGCAGAAAGAAGCTATTTTTAGAGCAACAATTGAGCTAGCAAAAAGATATTCTTAATTATGAAATTTGGATGAAAAATCCTCTGGACAGTTAAGAAGAAGTGAGAAAAATAATTTCATGAAAAATACTATTTTTAAATTTTATAGAATTTTTCGAATCATAGTTGCGCAAGTGAAAAACCCTTTTAGGGGACGAATTAAGACGAACTTTAGTTTCGTTGAAAATGACATTTAACGAAAGTCGTTATGAGACCATTAATTATCAAAAGTGGTTAAAGGATATCATGGGCTTATAATAAGTAAAACGTGTAGTAAGGAGGTATCGTTACGAAGTTGTGCCTTTATATGAATAGTTGGTTCGACGGGATAGTTTAATGAACTAACTGAACCTTATTGGTTGTTATAGATCATCACACTAGAGACAGAGCCCAGACTATTTCCGACACTATCAGGAAAGTTTTCGAAACTTGTATTTCAAGTATTTTCAAACTGTTGTTGTTGTGGTATAAATGCTATGAACTGCTTGATAGTATTTTTGCGAATCAGCATATGATGTATGGTTATTTACAGGGATTTATAAATCTGTTAAGTATGTACGTATGCATAGACTCTTATATATATATATATATATATATATATATATATATATATATATATATATATGTATACGATGATGTGTTACAAGTTTCCAGTAGAGTATAATAATACCTTTTCTTAGTAAGGGAGTCAGAGATATTTCGTCCGTATAAGGATATAAAAACCCGGAAGTCACCGGAAGGGTTATATGACGTATATTTTTAAAATATTCCAATAAATATAAATTGGATATTTTTGGATTAAAATTCCTTTGATGATATTAATAAATATTATTTGAAAATTTATTAATAATTTGAATATTATTTTCATATTGAGAATAGTCTGAAGGTTTATTTATTTAATAAATATTTATTAAATATTCTAAGCTGATTACTTATTTAATAAATATTATTTGAATATTTATTTAATATAACAGGATGATTTACAAATCATATTATTTATTTCAAAAGTTATTTAAAACTTTAAAAATTATTTTAAATATTTTCTGATCGTCGAAAAAGTATTTAAAAATAGAACGGGTTCCCATTTCTTCACCGACTATAGCTTCACTCATCGAAAAAGTATCGCTACTTCACTCAACTTATCAAAACTCGGGAACCCAAGGTTTTGGGAGCTAGTATTAATTATTTTCTCCCTTCGCCACCAACAAGAAATGCACCCTACCTAGTAATGAGGGGCTCAGGTTTGACTAAACACTCAAAACTCCGACCAACTCCCAAGTTATGTTGATGAAGCGATTCTTAGTAATCGAAATCTGTTGACTAAAGTCAACTCACACACCAGAGTTACTTTCTCAATTACTCATGGAAGTAAAGTTAGTAATGATTATCAAACCAGTCGTCAAGCTTTGTGCTTGGGGGAAACTAAATTAAAATTCTGTTCCTACGATGCATAGAATTCTCTAAGGGATTGGAGGAAGAGGGGACATCGCCTTTGAGCGTAGTCCAAATATTAAGGCCCATATGCGATCAGGGTGCAACCCGATAAGGGAACGTCGTTCTTCTACTAGTAGAGAAGCAGAGGCACGGTATATTGGCTGATCACCAGATATCGTGGAAGAGGCTCCAGCATAATCCCATTCTTCCAATTGGAATTGTACTGCAACACTGTAATGAAAGCCTAGGTGCTCAATTACCGATAGTGTTGACAGAATGATGAACTATTCAAAGTACCTCAGAAATTCTTCGTTATATTTCTGGATAAAGAATGAAAATGTTTAATGATGATACAATATCAGTATACGATATGTCATATGGTTTACGTTAACAAAAGTACTTTGAAAACTATTATTATATGGCTGAGCTGTATTATTCACTCTTACTTTTCTTTTATATATACCACCACACAACAACAGATAAGCATGGCAAAAACAAGGCGACCCCCCACAAAAGCGTGCTAACTGGTCAACAATATAAGAGACTATTTACGAGGCAGGTGCCGAGGCCGCACCCAGTAGCAGTACCACAGGTGAGCAGACTAAGTTGGATAGGTTTACAGCTTAGGTTGGTTAGGTTTATTTACAAGCATGACTTGGATAAGCTTCTGAAAACCAAACCGCGTTGTGGCTGTAGATGCTGCCTTAGATGGTAATCCTTTTAAGTTGAACTTTTAAGATTATGATATTTGGGTTTGTAATAACTATTTCAAGATGGTTGTAATAACTTAGTAATGACTTAATTTCATCTCTGAGCCTATAATCTGTGAATCTTATGTTTGATTGAGGGGTCACAGCATGTTAAAATGAAGAGTAAGAGTAATGTTTCTTAAAATGGGAATTAAGGACAGAGTGACAGCCTGGATCTCCGACCCCGGATCTAGGGGTGTTACATCCAATGTTAGTGGTAACTTACATAGAACCCCCATTATACAAAGAAGTATGATGTCTGTAATAACATTGACTGTATGCCATGCAAAATTGTTGTTATGAGTACTTGTTTCAATCTGCCTATTCTGTCTACTGAAAGATGCTCCTATTTAGAAACTGCTGAGACTTCTGTGCCTATCTATGTTGGTAAAAAGGCAGCTTCCACTAAGAGAAAGACCAAGTCTAACTCTAGAACCAAGTGGATAGCAAAAGAAGTCAAACAGGAGGATTCTAGTGTTGATTTAAATGTGAAGCAGAATGATATGAACAATGATGCTGTAACTGCAGGACCCAACAGAGTTTGGGTACCAGATGCAAATTAAAATCATCTGTTTTGCAGGGCAAGAAACAGAAGCAGGTCATGTGGATCATCGATAGTGGATGCTCCAGGAACATGACTGGTGATATAGCCCTGCTATCACATTTTGTGGAGAAAGTCGGCCCAATCATAACTTTTGGAGACAACAGCAAAGGTTACACTGTGGGATATGGCTGTTTGGAAATTGGAAATGTTGTTGTTAGAAATGATTGATGAGAACAGTGTTTGGAAGCTAAAGTCAGAAAACAGAGTTTAGCTGGAAGCAGTCAGAGTTTAGTTAAACACTGACTGGAAGCGCAACAGAGGTTGTTAAACTCTGTAGCGGTATTGTCTGAAGAGTCAACAGTGTTTGTAGATTATTTCAAGATGAATATGGAAGCAATATCTTTGAAGATTGGAAAGCTGTCAAAGAGATTGAGTTGACTTGGAAGACTGAAGCAATCGTGATTGATATCAATTGTATAGCTTGATTATAGGAGAATCAGTTACTGATTGTACGAAGCTGTATGTTCTATAAATACAGTTAGGTTAACCCTAGAAGGGTAGTCGAACATTGAGAAATTCATTGATTGTAACCTAAGCAGCTCTCTGTGATATTTACATCACTGAGAGAGGAATTGTTAATTCCAAACAGTTTTTAATTGTTAAACAGTGTGTTCTTGTTAAGTTACTCATACAGTATTTGATTGCTTATTGTGTATTCGACCTAACAAGTGGTATCAGAGACTAATCTGTTACTTTATTACAGTTAAAGATCCAAACACAATAGTAATCAATGGCAGAGATACCTCCACCAACTGAGAAAGCCCCTACTACTGTTAGTAGGTATGAGACAATAAGGGTTCCTATACTTAGGCCATCAGAGTATGCAATTTGGAAGGTGAAAATGACCATGTTTCTGGAGGCTACAGATCCAGAATACCTTGATAGAATATATGAAGGACCTCACAAACCAACAAAATTATCTGCTGCTGCTGCTGGTGAGGAATCAAAGGTCATTCCAAAGGAAAAGAAAGATCTAACTGCTGAGGATCTTTCATCTATTGCAAAGGATGCAAAAGTGAGACATTTACTTCACAGTGCATTAGACAATGTTATGTCTAATAAAGTGATTAACTGCACAATAGCAAAGGAAATATGGGATGCACTTGAGGTTAGGTGTCAAGGAACTCCTGCAATCAAGAAAAACAGAAGAAACATACTCACTCAGGAGTATGAGCACTTTGAGGCAAAGTCTGATGAAACCATGACAGAAACATTTGACAGATTCTGTAAACTGCTCAATGATTTGTCATTGGTTAACAAAGAGTATGATTTAGAAGACTCAAATCTCAAGTTTCTTCTTTCTCTACCTGAAAAGTGGGATGTGAAAACAACCACTATAAGAGATAATTATGAACTTGGTGAAACAGAAATTGATGAAATTTATGGGCTGCTCAAAACTCATGAATTGGAATTGGAGCAGAGAAACAAAAGATCTAGTAGAAAGTCAAAGTCTGTTGCTCTTAAGGTTGAGGAGAAACCATCAAAGAAGGAGGCATCAAGGAGAAAAGCAAAAGGGAAAGCCTTAGTCATACATTCAGAGAATGAGTCATCAAACACTGATGTTGACTCAAACACTGATGGATCATCTGATTCTGAAGATGATGAAGAGATGATGCAAATGGCTGCTTTGATGGTAAAGACCTTCAAGAAGATGGGATACAAGAACTTCAAGAAGGGAAAGAGATTCTCCAGGGACTACTCAAAGTCTGACAAGAAGAATTTCAAGAAATCTGAGGGAAAGGACTTCAAATCTGGTAAGAAAGATAAGTCTGAAATTCAATGCTACAAGTGTAAGGAGATGGGACACTATGCTCCTGAGTGCAAGAAGGGTAAAACTGAAAAGGCACTCTACACCAAAGGCAGAGATTGGGCAGACACTTCAGATTCAGATGAGGAAGTCAACTATGCTCTCATGGCTACTACTCAGACTGAAAATGATGATCTCAAGGTACCCCCAACTACCTATGCTTATAACACTGATAATATAACTGAATTGAGAATTTATCTTAAGGCATTACATATCAGTTATAGGGATCAGACTTTAGAAAATGAGAGGATAAAGTCTGAGTGCTCTCAACTCAAAGAAAGAAATAAGCTTGTTGAGGAACAGCTAGAGAACATGAATAAAATTCAAAAAGAGAGAGATGATGCAGTGTTTATTGAACAGGAGTTGCTAGGTAAGTATAAGCAACTAGAATCTGAATTGGAGGATACTAAACACATCATTAAAACTTGGACACACTCTGGTAAAGACACTCAAGAAGTGTTTCAGTCAGACACAGTAGGTCTAGGTTACTCTGTAGGAGATGAACTTAGATTTGAAAATTAGGTAAAGGTTAGACCACATTGTTCATCTGAGGGTAATGTCATGGGAACAGGTGGACCTAAGACTGAAGCACAGAAAAAGGCTGTTAAAGAGTCATATGCTAAAACTTTTGTTAAAGAGGCTAACATTGGTTTAATGACAGATAAACAACTCAAGCATAAGCTTAAGGAGATAAAATCTGTCAACAAACAGAGATTGCCTAAGAAAAACAAAAATGGAAAAGTAGGCATCACATCAGGAATTAAGCCAATGCTTGCTTCATTAGCTCCTAGAAAAACATGCTTTAATTGTGGTAGCACTAATCATCTTGCTAGTTTCTGCAGTAAGAATAAGAACATTAATTCTTTGCCTTCTAAAACTGCAGTAAAGAGTGATTATGTGAGAACTAGACCACAGACTTTATGCAAACACTGTGGAAGTACTTGGCATTCTATTTACACTTGCAGAGATTATCATGCTATTTATTATAATTACTATGAACCCAAACCAAATTTGAAATGGGTTAAAGTAAACTCTGCAAATGTAAACTCTGAAAAAGTTAGCTTAAACTCTGTTAATTTGAATTCCGCTGCAAAAGCTAACAGATTTAAGAAAGCCAAAGGATCCAAGCAAGTCTGGATCCTTAAAACTAATAATCAGTAATTGTTTGTGATTGCAGGGCACAAGGGTCAGTACCCTAGTCGTGGACAGTGGATGTTCAGGACACATGACAGGAAATAAAGCCCTGCTATCAGAGTTTGAGGAGAAGGCTGGCCCAGAAGTTTCCTATGGAGATGGCAACATAGGACATACACTGGGATATGGCAATATTAATCTTGGAAATGTCATCATCACAAATGTAGCTCTGGTTCCAGGACTCAAGCATGATCTGCTATCTGTGAGTCAAATCTGTGACAGAGGATATCATGTGGATTTTCAGCCTGAATATTGTCAAGTGATCAGTAAATCTACAGGGAAAGTTGCTCTAGTTGGAAACAGACACAATAACATCTATGAAATTAAATTGTCAACAAACACAAATGGCAAAGCAGTGTGTCTGTCTACAAGGATGTCCAGTGAAGAGAGTTGGAAATGGCACAAGAAACTCTCTCATTTGAACCTGAACAACATCAATGAGCTAATCAAGAATGATCTTGTTAGAGGTCTACCAAAGTCTTTATTGAATGTAGAAGGACTGTGTGATTCTTGTCAAAAGGCCAAACAGAGAAAAGCCACCTTCAAAAGCAAAACTGAGTCTTCAATTGTTGATCCTTATCATCTACTACATGTTGATCTTTTTGGTCCAGTGAATGTGATGTCTCTTGGAAAGAAGAAATATGCTCTTGTCATTGTTGATGAGTATACCAGGTACACATGGGTATATTTTCTTGCAAAGAAGGATGAAACTGCATTAACACTGACAGAACATATATTACAACTGGAAAAAGGGTCAGAAAATCAAGTGAAGATAATCAGAAGTGACAATGGAACTGAGTTCAGGAATTCATCAATGGAAGAATTTTGCAAGAGTAAAGGGATAAAACAAGAGTTTTCTGCACCTGGCACTCCACAACAAAATGGTGTAGTGGAGAGGAAGAACAGAACCTTGATAGAAGCTGCCAGAACCATGCTAGATGAAGCAAAGTTGCCAACATATTTCTGGGCAGAAGCAGTTCAAACTGCTTGTTTTACTCAAAATGCAACACTGATCAACAAGCATGGTAAAACACCATATGAAATGGTGAAGAAGAAAAAGCCAAATCTAAAATATTTTCATATTTTTGGATGCAAATGCTTTGTGTTGAAGACTCATCCTGAACAGTTGACCAAGTTTGACCTAAAGGCAGATGAAGGAATTTTTGTTGGCTATCCACTGTCAACAAAGGCATTCAAAGTTTATAATCTGAGAACTAGAGTGATCATGGAATCAATTCATGTGTCATTTGATGACAAGAAAATAACTGGACTTGAAGATGTAAATGAACATGATCAACTGCACTTTGAAAATGAAGAATTATTCTCTGAAAAAGTAAACTCTGATCAGACTGATTTAACAAACTCTGTTCATCTAAACTCTGAACCTCTACTGGTAAATACTGAAGAAACTCTTCAATCAGAAACAAGGGAAGAACCAGTTGAGGGGGAGCATGAAGAATCACATCAAAGTGATAATTCAAACACTGAAAGTGACTCAGTTAATGATTCTGAATCAAACTCTGTTGATTCAAACTCTGTTGATTCAAACTCTGTTGATAATTCTGAGAAGTCACATTCAGGGGGAGCATCAGAAAATGAAGAAAGGCACCAAGAAAATCAGGAGAGTATGGATCAAGGGGGAGGATCACATGATGACAGAAGCAATCTGCCTTCTGCAAGAAAATGGACTAAATCACACACACCTGATTTGATTATTGGTGATCCAGATGTAAAAGTAAGGACAAGAAGTGCAACAACAAATGAATGTCTGTTTCATGCATTCTTGTCACAATCTGAGCCAAAGAAAGTGGAAGAAGCTCTTAAAGATGCTGACTGGATAACAGCAATGCAAGAAGAGCTAAATGAATTTGAAAGAAATGAAGTGTGGACACTTGTACCAAGGCCCAAGAACAGATCCATTGTTGGTACTAAATGGGTTTTCAGAAATAAAACTGACAGTGAGGGTGTTATCACAAGGAACAAGGCGAGACTGGTTGCAAAAGGCTATTCACAACAGGAAGGAATAGACTATGATGAAACATTTGCTCCAGTGGCTAGATTGGAGGCAATCAGAATTTTTCTAGCATATGCCTCTCATATGAAATTCAAAGTGTTTCAGATGGATGTAAAAATTGCATTTTTGAATGGAAAACTTGAAGAAGAAGTGTTTGTGGAACAACCACCAGGGTTTGTAGATCCAAAATATCCAGATTATGTCTACAGGTTAGACAAGGCACTCTATGGACTTAAGCAGGCACCAAGGGCATGGTATGAAACCCTTGCCAAATTTCTACTAGAAAGTGGATTTCACAGAGGTACTATTGACAAAACTCTGTTTTACTTCCAAAATGGTAGTGACTTACTTTTAGTTCAGATATATGTGGATGACATTATTTTTGGGTCTACTAATGATAAACTCTGCAAGAAGTTTGCCAAACTCATGCAGTCAAGATATCAAATGAGTATGATGGGAGAGCTTAGTTATTTTCTAGGCCTACAGGTGAAGCAAACAGATGATGGAATTTTTATAAATCAAGCAAAATATACCAGAAACCTTCTCAAGAAATTTGGTATGCTTGATTGTTCATCTGCAACAACTCCCATGGCAACTGCAACAAAATTGGACAAAGATGCAGGGTCATTAGTAGATATGACAAGTTACAGAGGAATGATTGGTTCTTTACTTTATTTGACAGCTAGCAGACCTGATATCATGTATGCAACTTGTTTGTGTGCAAGGTTCCAGGCAGATCCAAGAGAACCACATTTAACAGCAGTAAAGAGGATATTCAAGTACCTCAAGGGCACTATGACTTTGGGGTTGTGGTATCCAAGAGAATCAGAGTTTAAACTACTTGGTTATTCAGATGCAGACTTTGCAGGATGTAAGATAGACAGAAAAAGCACCAGTGGAAGTTGTCAATTTCTGGGTGACAGACTTGTTTCCTGGTACAGCAAGAAACAGAAGTCAATATCTACATCTACTGCTGAAGCAGAGTATATTGCTGCTGGTAGCTACTGTGCACAGATTTTATGGATGAAGAATCAACTGCTGGATTATGGATTAAGGTATACCAAGATACCTATTTACTGTGATAATCAAAGTGCTATTGCAATGACAGGTAATCCAGTACAACATTCAATGACAAAGCACATCAGCATAAGGTATCACTTCATCAGAGAGCATGTAGAGGAAGGGAACATTGAGCTTCACTTTGTGTCTACAGAACAACAACTTGCAGATATCTTCACCAAGCCATTGAGTGAAGCTACATTTACAAGACTGGTCAATGAACTAGGAATGGTCTCTAGTTTTGACTAGAGATGTTGGTTAGACTCAAAAACTTATTGCTCATGTTTTCTGTAAATTGTTAAGTGCTATGTGAACCTTAGTATTAAACTCTGTTATGCATGCTTATGTTTAAACCTTGTTAAACTCTGTCAGTATGTCTGTCTGTTAAACACTGTTGATATGTTGGATACACTCAGTGAATTCAGAATTGATTATTGTCTGAATGAAAACACCAATGAAGAAAAATGTATGAAGCATGATTCTCAGTAAATAAATCATGATTCTTTCTGAGTCACTGTAATCTAATCAGACTTTGTGCAGTAAATCAACACAGCATGATACTGTTTCATATTTATAGCATCTCTTAGTTTATTCAGTCCTAAACTCTGAGTCTATGAATATTGTGTGCATTGCCTCTCATAAATAATTTTGGTTATTGATGAACTCTAAACTCTGATAAGTGACATTCTGTTTCCAAAGGTATGGTTCATGATGATTCCTTGTTTGTACTTGTGAAAACCATAAAACTTGAGATGTGTCATTGATTAGTTTGGTGAGTTCAGATTCATGTCTACAACCTGTGAGAGTTTGAGCCAAATCAGTGATTGATACATTTTCTATCAATCAGTATTTATTGTTGTGTGATATTCATCAGGTAGTATGTTTCTCTAGAACTTGTATTAGACCATTTTGAGACTACATGATATGTGTGTGCATGAAAATGATAAAGGCAATAGGATTTACCATTTCTTCAAACACTGTTCAAAAATTCTTTTGAACTTTGTTCAAACACTGTATAAACACTGTTCATAAATTCCATCCTTAGTAAACCCCTTTGAGCCTTATTAACTGCTCATTTTTCTTATACTCTGAAGTGTTAAGAGCAGTTATATTTTTTTTTCTCAAGCAGATGAGTGTTTCTCAAGAAAAGAAAAGTTTACTCAGTATATATGCTAAATAAAAAAAATAATAAAAAAATAATAAAAAAATAATAATAAAAAAAAAAAGGCATATATACTGATCTTGTACAAATATGTACTGAATACTTTGTTCTATTAAGATGTTCAGCTTGAAGTCACTCATGAATAAAACATCTCTTTTCATCTGTTTGATTTTACTCCATTTAAAACCCTGAATAAAGTCCTTTTGATTTGTGCATACATGTACTCAAAGTAGTGTAGATTTGGTGGACATTCAAGCATATGGTAGATTCTGCTATTTCTGATTGAATGTGAGTGTAAACACTTCACCTAAACACTTGTGTGTTTGAGAGTTTGTGAGATTATCCAGTTCATGACTGTTATTCACTGAATGATGCTCTGATTTCAATCTCTTGATATTTTTGTCTTTAAAGACTGTGTGCTTACTTGGATAATCATGGACATCAAAGGGAATGGAAGTTTTCAGATTTCTGTATTACAGTAACTACAGAGTTTAGCATTCATCAAACTATCAGTGTTTACTATGAGAGTTTGTGCATTCAGTGTTTATTGATTCTTGTTATGGATGTGATGAAATACTAGATGCTCTAAAAATTGATTTAAGTAAACTCTGCTTCACACACACTTAATTCACAACTGTGCAATTTTTGAAAGGGTTTTAGTGATAAAGTTGGATAATTGATAAACACTGTTGAGTTGTGTTAAGTACTCTGAGGTAAAATCTCATTGAGATGATTTGACTATTTTGCAGTAATTGGGGTAGTTGACAACTGTTAATTAGTGTAATTGTCGTGATTATAGGAATGACAGCGGTAATTATTAAGTGATCCATTGGTTGTTTGACACGTGTCCCATGTTAATGTCCCACTCACACACTACTCTACAACAGTTGCGCGCTTTTACTAAATAAACGATTGAGTTTTAATTTTACTCAAATCGTCTTTAGTCTCTTACTCTATATCGATTCACATTCACCCACTCACAGTTACTTGCATATTCATTCACTTTCACACTTCTCATATACTCTCCTTCACATTTTGATAAACACTTACAGTGCATACACATCTTTTCTCTGAATATCTTCGTATCACTTTTTACTGATGGCAACTAAAGCGTTTGATGCAGCAGGGTTAGTTTTTCTTCCTAGTAACTATGCAGCACCACTGGAGAATGCAAATGCTCCAGAGGCGTTTCATTTGTTCCAAAACTTCTTGAAAGATTCTGAAATAGGGAAGGCTTTAACTGCACCACCAATACTATCTGCTTCACAAATTGCCGCCTTCTGGACAAACTCTGTATATGATGATGGAGAAGAGTCTAGCACTCCCACAATCACTTTCACTCATGATGAATCAGAGTATATTATTACTCCAACTACTGTTAGGGATGCTCTAGATTTTGAGACACACACTTCTTACAGTGTTGTTGGTCATGATCGCTTGAGGACAATGTTGGAGCAAATTGGATGTGCAGGAAACTTGAATAAGATAGGGTCTTTGAGACGGCCAAGTTTGAGAAAGGAATGGAGTTTCTTTTTCGATTGCATCACAAGAGCTTTTGGAAAGAAGACAACAAACTGGGATGCACTTCCTCTGGATACTCTCCAAATTGGTCATGCTCTACTATATGGAGGTAACTTCGATTTTGGTAGACTAGTACTAATGAACTTGGGAGAGCGTTTGTCTGAGACTACTACTGTCTATTTTGCTCGTTTTTGTCAATTGCTATTTACTGCCTGTGTGCCTAACATTCCAATTGATGAAGCTGATGTTATTCAGCCTTTTCAAGTTGCTAAAAGAATGTTTTCTTATTTGACAAACAAAGATGTCACTAAACAGCAAATACCTGAGATGTTTATGCCTTTAGCCTTACAAAACTATGTAAACCAACCACAAGACCCTCAATCACCACAACAAATGCCTGAACCAATAGACACCATAAACTCTGAACCAACACCTACGACACCCACACCCACTGTACCTACTACATCTCATCAACCACAACCAGAAACAATAAACTCTCCACCATTAAACACTGAAACCTCAAACACTAAAATCTTAAACACTGAAACCTTAAACTCTGAGCCAGCACCTACTGAACAACCCAAAACCAAGCCAAAAAGAAAGAAACACACTGCCCAAAACACTAAACACTCAAAGGATAAACAAACAATACCTGGAGCTGTTTATACAAGAAGGAAGAAACAGAAAGCAAACAGACCTTCCCTTTCACCACCAAGAGAGAGCTCAAGTGAAGATGAAGAGGAGAATGTGGTGCCTCCAATCAAGAAAAGGAGATTAATTCTTTCTGATTCAGATGAAGAGAATCTTGTTGAAGCTCCAGAGGTGGTTTCTCAGCACACACCTACTGTTGAGGATGAAGAACATGTTTCTGTACCTGCAGAGGTTGAAATACCTGCAGAGGATAATGTAGCTGACAAAGTTGAAATACCTGCAGAGGTTGAAATGCCTGCAGAGGATATTGTTAATGATGAAATACCTACAGAGGATAAAATGCCTGTAGAAGAGGATAACAGAGATGGTTTTTCACCATTGGATAATATTTTTGACACATTTGAACCATTCTCTGATCCTATCTCACCTATTGTTCATACTGAAGCTCCTGGTGTAGCTGATGAGCTTGCAGTAAAAGTTCCTGAAGCTGAAGCATCACACACAGAGCTGGTATCTTCTCCAATTCAAGACAAAGGTGATGAAGTTGATCAGACAACCAAGATAATTTCTGAATGCATACCTGTTGAAGCTACAAAGGTAAACTCTGTTGCAGAGCCTGTGCAACATGAGGAGACTGTTGAAAAGGTTGCAGAAGTTGTTGCAGAAACTGTGGCTGACACTGCTCAGCACAGTGGTTTTTTAAAAGATACTCAAGTTAAAGATGCAAGTGCTGAAGATGATTCTGACAGTAGTGCAAACTCTGATTCCTTTGTGAGTGCACCAGCACAGACAGATAATAAGCATACACCTTTTGATCAGCCTTGTCCATCTCATGCAGTTGAAGTAGAGCATCTTGCTAAATCTGCTGAAAATTGGTATAAACAAGACTGTATTTTTCCAAAAGGGAGAGCATCTGAGTTTGTTAAGCAAATTGCAAAGCAAATTTCAAATCCAGAGATCTTATCCTGTTTAAAGGCAACTGTGGTACAAGTCAAGACTCTGGAAGGAAATTTTGCTGAAACAAAACAAGAGATTGCTTCTTTAAAGACTGAGATACAGTCCAGAGAATTGAAGATGGAAAGAGAGTCCAAAATAAAAGCTGTCCAGCTGTCTAAAGTTCAAGACACTCTCTTTGCCAGGCTAGGAAAAGTTGAAGAAAATCAGACTGCTTTGTTTTCTAAGGTGGATTCCATTGCTAACTCTTTAGAGCTCATTACATCAATACTTATACCTGATGATGTCAAAAAGGGGGAGAGAGTGGCTAAGTATAAATGCAAAGTTTCTCAAACTCTGACTCAAAAGGATGATGCTGGAGATGGAGGGGCAAGTGATAAGAGCAAGGTCTTAAACTCTGAAAAGCAAACTCTGAGATCTGGCAAATCTTTTAAATCACAGTCTGTTGGAATAAACACTGAAACTCAAGGTACTTCAAAGACCAAGAGTTTGGAATTAATATCAAATCCAAAGACTGATGAGGAGTTAGCTGTTAAGCTTTTTATGGAAGAGAATGCAGAAGGAGTTACTTTAGAAGATGCTAAAGCTGAAGAGAAGAGTTTACAAGAAAAGCATCTGAAAGCTCTAAAGTCTGAAAAAGCAAAGAAGAATGTGAAAGTTGCTAAAGCTGCAAAGCCTGTTCTTAAAGGCATTCAAATCAAAGAACCTGTTGGTACAAATCAAAGAATGCAAGTATTCAGAAAACCAACAGATGCAGAAGCCAAGCAAAAGCTGAAAAGTATAGTTACAACCTCTGTTGATACACATGTTGTACAGAAGAATGAAAACACAACCTCTGTTGCTGCACAAGTTGTGACCACACCATTATTGTCTTCTCAGTTGAAATCAACATTTAAGAAGGGTGCTCCTCATGATTCAAGACTAGAAGCTACAATTCCAATGGATTTTACTGATGGTAGAGCTTTATCTGGTAAAGTTGGATACAACAAAGGAGGCATAGGCTCACACAGAGATAAAAGGCAATATGTTGGTCCTAGAGATCCTTCTTCACTGTCTGTTCCAGGTCGTGGTGTCACTCAAGAGAGTTTAGACAAACTGGAGTCAGTACAGCTTGTATATCAAAAGAGTCTAGAGAAGGATTTCTTGCTATATTTCATGGCTGATGGAACAGTATTTAAAGTTTCTGAAAAGGATATCGAATTAAAATACTGGGAAGAACTTGAATATGTTCTGTATATTTTCAGAGTGAGAAATCAAAGAGCTCAGTCAGTTGCAAATGTGCTTCAACAAAGAATGATTCAAAACCTTGCAAGAAGGCAAATGAAATTCAACAGCAAGAATGTTCCTAAATACAGAGATTGGAATGGAAATTTGATAGAAATGGAGAAAGGGACTACAAAACTGAAGACTGATCTTGGAATCACTGTTCTGGATTTTAATGTGAAATCTGAGGAAGTGAAATACATAAGGCTGGGAAATGAAATGAGAAGAAACAAAATCTACGATCTTAGAGCTGCTATCTATCAAACTGATGAGAAAGATCCTCAGTTGAGAGAAATCAAGAAAGCTATGCAGATAGAGCTTGAAAATGCTGAAAGAAGGTTGCTTATAGACTATCTCAGAACAATGCCTGATCTGCAAGAGATTAGAAATTAAAGTCTGTAAGAATTTTCTTATTTTCTGTAGAATTTGTTAAGTAATAGCTTAAACTCTGTTTGTATGTTAAACACTGTAAAACTTTGTATTTGTTTTGACATCATCATTTACTGTAAACTTGTACATTCTTGCTAATGGATAAGTTGGGGGAGATTGTTAGAAATGATTGATGAGAACAGTGTTTGGAAGCTAAAGTCAGAAAACAGAGTTTAGCTGGAAGCAGTCAGAGTTTAGTTAAACACTGACTGGAAGCGCAACAGAGGTTGTTAAACTCTGTAGCGGTATTGTCTGAAGAGTCAACAGTGTTTGTAGATTATTTCAAGATGAATATGGAAGCAATATCTTTGAAGATTGGAAAGCTGTCAAAGAGATTGAGTTGACTTGGAAGACTGAAGCAATCGTGATTGATATCAATTGTATAGCTTGATTATAGGAGAATCAGTTACTGATTGTACGAAGCTGTATGTTCTATAAATACAGTTAGGTTAACCCTAGAAGGGTAGTCGAACATTGAGAAATTCATTGATTGTAACCTAAGCAGCTCTCTGTGATATTTACATCACTGAGAGAGGAATTGTTAATTCCAAACAGTTTTTAATTGTTAAACAGTGTGTTCTTGTTAAGTTACTCATACAGTATTTGATTGCTTATTGTGTATTCGACCTAACAGTTGTCATTGAAGATATTGCTCTTGTTGATGGATTGAAGCACAACCTACTCAGTGTCAACCAGTTCAGTGACAGGGGATTCAAGGTTGATTTTGATATGATGGTTTGTAATATCTATCATAAGAAAGATCGAAGCCTCTCTTTGAAAGGAGTCAGGAAAGGAAGCTTGTTTGTTGCAGACTTAAATTCTGTCAATAAAGACAAGGCTTATTGTTTTTACAGTAAAGCATCAATTGGTGAAAGCATGCTTTGGCACAAGAAGCTCTCACACCTCAATTTCAAGAATATGAATATTCTGATGAAGAAGGATTTGGTGAGAGGACTACCTCAACAGGAATTTTGTCAAGAAGGACTATGTGAGGATTGTCAAATGGGTAAATTGAAAAGATCTGTGCACAAATCAAAGCAAGTGAATACCAACACTGAGCCACTCAAATTAATTCACATGGATTTGTTTGGTCCAGTAAATGTTCAATCTCTTGCAAGAAAGAGATATGCCCTGGTAATGGTGGATGACTACTCAAGGTACACTTGGGTGAAGTTTTTAGAGACAAAGGACGAAGCTGCTCAAGAAATCATTGATCACATAAGAGTTCTTGAAAGAACCCCCAATGCTCAAGTTCAATATCTGAGAAGTGACAATGGTATTGAGTTCAGAAATGCCACGTTAGGAAACTTCTGCAAGGAAGAAGGCATTGTCCAACAATTCTCCACTGTCGGGACACCACAACAAAATGGAGTTGTAGAAAGGAAGAACAGAACTCTCATCGAAGCTGCGAGAACCATGTTGAATGATTCTAAATTACCAACATACTTCTGGGCAGAAGCTATTAATACAGCTTGCTACACACAGAACAGAACCTTGATCAACAAGATTCATGGAAACACTCCTTACTATCTGTTAACAGGAAAGAAATCTATTGTCAAGTACTTTCATGTATTTGGAAGCAAGTGTTTCATGATGATTGACAACCATGAAAGGAAAGGAAAGTTCGATACTAAAGCTTATGAAGGCATTTTCATGGGATATGGATTGGAAAGGACTGCCTATAGAGTCTATGTCAATGATCACAAAGTCATTGAAGAAAGTGTAAATGTCACATTTGATGAAACCAAATTCCCAGGACTGCAAGAGGATGGTCAAATGGAGCCTCTTAGATTTGAAAATCAGGGGTATTTGGAAGAAGAAATTGTTGCTGATGAACCTACTGGTACTCAGGATATTGAGTTTGAGAGAAATGCTGTCAACACCAATGATGTTACTCAAACTCCAGCTCAATCTCAAATTGTATCAGCTAATCATCAGAATGAGAATGACTCTGGAGATGTTGAAGAACATGAAGGAGAAAACATCAATGGTGGAGAGTCAACCCCTCAACGAGGAAATGATCAAGAAGATCAAGAAAGAAGCTTGCCCAAAACCACCAAGTGGAACAGAGATCACACTAGCAATCTAATCATTGGTGATCCCACTACTGGTATAAGGACGAGAAGAAATGTTTCTGCTGACAACATGTTTTCATGTTTCCTATCTCAAACTGAGCCAAAGTCAATTGATGAAGCATTGTTGGATTCAGATTGGGTGATAGCCATGCAAGAAGAGCTAAACCAATTTGAGAGAAACAATGTATGGAAGCTGGTCCCTAGACCCAAAGGGAAGTCAGTAGTTGACACAAAGTGGGTTTTTAGAAACAAGTTGGATGAAAGTGGAAATGTGACAAGAAACAAGGCAAGGCTAGTCGCTAAAGGTTATTGTCAACAGGAAGGAATCGACTATGATGAAACATTTGCACCTGTTGCCAGACTTAAAGCTATTCGGATATTTTTAGCCTATGTTGCACACTGTAGCTTCAAAGTGTTCCAAATGGATGTCAAAAGTGCCTTTCTTAATGGAGAATTAGAAGAAGAAGTGTATGTTGAACAGCCACCTGGATTCGAGGATGCTGAGTTGTATGACTTTGTCTACAAGCTGTTCAAAGCACTTTATGGATTGAAGCAAGCCCCTAGAGCTTGGTATGAAACTCTCTCTACTTTTCTCATTGAGAATCAATTTACAAGAGGTGTAGTGGATAAGACACTGTTCTACAAGCACCATGGCAAGGACATCATTCTGGTTCAGATTTATGTTGATGACATAATCTTTGGTTCTACAAATGAGAAGCTGTGTGAAAATTTTTCATCTCTTATGAAGAGCAAGTATGAGATGAGCATGATGGGAGAACTGTCATTTTTCCTAGGTCTACAAATTCATCAAAAGGATGATGGTATGTTCATAAGCCAATCGAAATATGTCAAAGAACTTCTCAAGAAGTTCAACATGGAAGATGCATCACCTGCCAAGACACCTATCTCTACCGTAACCAAACTGGATTTGGATCCTAAAGGAAAGAAAGTGGATTCTAGTACCTACAGAGGCATGGTGGGATCGTTGCTATACCTAACTGCTAGCAGACCAGACATTATGTTTGTTACATGTCTCTGTGCAAGGTTTCAAGCTGATCCAAAAGAATCACACTTAGTAGCAATCAAGAGAATCTTTAGATATCTCAAAGGTACAACAGGAAGCTGTCAATTTCTTGGTGGAAGATTAGTGTCATGGTTTAGCAAGAAGCAGCATTATGTATCTACTTCAACTGCAGAAGCTGAATATATTGTAGCTGGAAGTTACTGTGCTCAAATTCTTTGGATGAAAAATCAGCTAATGGATTATGGTTTAGAGTTATCCAATATTCCTATTTATTGTGATAACACTAGTGCCATAGCTATCTCAGACAATCCATTTCAACACTCCAGGATAAAGCACATTGATATCAGACATCATTTCCTAAGAGAGCATGTTGAAAAGGGAACTGTGAAGCTGATTTATGTTCCAACAGAAAAGCAACTTGCAGATATTTTTACGAATCCATTAGATGAAGCAACCTTCAACAGGTTGGTAAGTGAATTGGGAATGCTAAATCTGGTATGTTAACTTACTAGTTTTTACATTTTCAATGTGGTTAAAAAAATTGCAGCTTGTGACTTTAACTTTCAATGTTACTATCATGAGAAGTTACTGTCCTATGTGCTACTTGTTTATTTGAAATCATGTTTGCTATGACTATGCTAAATTCAAATCACATGCCTGTTCTAATTTTTGTAATGAGTAGTCACGTGACATTAACTTATTTCATACGCGTGCTTAGTGATAAGTATTTGTGTCATTTGAAATGACCCCGGGTATTTGTCAATCTTTTTAACTTAAAGTTTAATTACTTTATTAAAAAGAAGAGTTTGGGAAACTGAAACATCACATAGGGTCCTATAAAATGTGCACGAGACTAAATATCATTTCACACTCAATCACTCACGCCTTGAGAAAGAAAAGGAGGATATCTACAATGGAGAACAAGGATGCCATCTCTCAGAAGCCAAAAGTCTGGTGTGAACCAGGTCATGAAGAGGAAATAGAGGAGCTCTTCAAGGTAATGGACGAAGCGCTGGAAGAAGATTTGGTAGAGAAAGAGAAAGCTGCCAAGGACAAGGTCGAGAAGGATCTTGAAGACTGGTTGGAAATGCTAGTCTTCATCGAGGTTCTTCTTCAGGCAGAAGGGCTAACTGATGAAACAGTTCAAGTTGAACTGTATCAGCTTGCTTCTGATGATGAAGAGGATGTATTTTATTTTTAATGTTTAATAAAAGAATCTTTTCATCTTTTGCACTGTTCATGCTTTTTCTGCTAGATTCCCCTACCTTGGTTATCTGCTGGGTAATGCATGTGTCTGTTTGATTGCTTGTGTGTATGGATGTTTGTGAATGTGTGCTATAACTAACAAATATGTGCCTAAATTGATTAAAATGCTATTTGGTAATTTTCGCTTAAGCAATAGGCAAAGTCGATTAAAATTCATGACATAAATTATTTCCGCTTAAGTTGTTGTCAATAAGTGAAGATGCTGTCACGATGTGCCTTGACAGCACGTTTCTTAGACGACACAATGGAAAAAGTCTCTGTCATGAAATTTAAAGGAAATTGTATAAATTGCTTAATGATGACAGTATGTTCTGGCGACGATGTTACTGTCAAGCAAAACCTGCTGTCATCCTCTCAAAATTACTAATGAATTTGTTACAGCGCACAGGTTACTGTCAAGATTAGTGGACCGAATTAATTGGGATTTTACCTCCACGATTTACAGCCACTAAAAAGTAACTACCCACGACACCACGTGACTGATTAATGGGCTAAGACATAGTTAATTTCCCTTTCTCAGTAAGACATTTACTATTTTCATGTAAGCAACTGTCAAACACACAAACACACAACTTTCAACAGAGACTCTCTCTCAAAAGGGAAAAATCTCTCTCCAAAGCTCAAAGCAAGAAATGGCACCCAAACAATCTTCTTCTCAAACTACCTTTGCTGGTATTCTCACTGCTGGAGATGCTGGTGAAGGATTTAAAGGACTCGTATCATTTATCAACAAGTCCTATTTGGGTCATGCTATAACAACTACACCATCCTTGAACCTAGAAAGACTTAAAGAATTCTGGAACACTGCCTATGTTCCAGGAGGTGCAGGTAAAGACACCATTCAATGCAAAATTAAAGGAGTTACCTGTATCCTCACAATCAAAGGCATCAACAAAGCTTTGGGAACTGGACTGCAAGCTAAAGAATCATACAAGGAACTTGCAAGTGATGAAACCCTAAAGAAGTTTTTCTTGAAAATTGGGTATTCTAGTCCTATTCTTGAAGAGGGTACATCAAAATGGTACTCGACTGGTGAAATGGACAGAAAGCATTTGAGAAAAGAAAAGAGCATGATTTTTTATGTCATGGTGAAGGTTTTCTCAACCAAAACCTCTGGATGGAATGGAATTCCCTCCTATATCAAGAAGCTTACTCACTCTCTTGTCCATGGATACAAAGTGGATGTAGGAAAGTTGCTTATGAGTCAACTCAAGTCAGCTCTGAGCAGGAAGGTACATGTTTATCCTCGCTTTCTTACTATGTGTTTGAATTCATTATGTGGTATTGATGATAATGCATCTCTCTCTATAGAATGCAATGTTTTGAAAAGAAATACACACACATCACTCAATTCACAAAATTCAAATGCACTTATTCCACTCTATTTCACCAAGCACATGGCTGATCAAGAGCCTCATCTTGATGTAGCACTACCCTCTAGGTATGTTGTCTTCTCCCTTGAGAATGAAGCTAAATTACACCCAAATTCAGTTAACCCACATTCTACTTCATACATTCCTATCAGATCCTCTAGACAACCAAAGATCATAAAAACAACTTTACAAGAATCCAAGAAAAGACCCTTAGAAACTGGTGTTGGTAGTAGTTCTGAGAATGTTGAGGGAGAAACTACACATGATGCAGCAAATAAGGATGTTAGTGAAAGTGAACCCACAGTGGTTCCTCTTGAGCCTAAGAAGAAGAGAGCTAAGAGGACCAAAGCCACAGGTGCTTCTTCTCAACAAGAAGTATCTATTGAAACTGGCCTGTCTCCCAAGGCATCCTATAAAGAGTCAGCACAACCTCATGTACTCACTCATGAGGAGCCTACACTTGCAGAAATGCACACAGAGATAGGGCACAATGAGGGTCATGAAACTTTTACTCTTGATGTTCCACAAGTTACCCCTGTGGAACAGCAAAAAATCTCTTCTAAACCATCATCTTCTTTATTCTCTAATCCATCAATTATTTCTTCTCAACAACCTAGAGAAGGGGACAGTCCAATCCTTTCAGGCTTTGATCATCCATCTCAAATCATGGATGAGCCCCCATCAAGTGGTCCACAAGAACCCATTTCTCAAAGTGAAATGGACACCACTCACTCAAACACTGAGCTAGATCAAGATGGTACTCTGCCAGAAAATGAAACAGCCAACATCTTGGCCGAACTCCAAAGAGCAACTGACCTTCAAGAAGTTACTGTCACAGCCTCAGCTGCTGTCAAAGACACTATAAAAGTTGCTGTCAACCCACCTGTGGACAGTAACATTTTGGGTAAAGATGCTGTCACCTCTACAAAGCTTGATCATGATACTGTAATTGTTGAAGATGCTTCAGATGATGATAAACTAACAATCTCTGCTTTGAAGGTACAATCTAAACTTTGTACTTCTTCAACTAAAATGCATGCAAGTACTGCTCATACCCATGCATCTAGGATGAGTAAGGGAGTGAAAAGAAAAAGTGAGATAAAAGAAAAGAGAGGTGAGCATAAAAATGAGAGGCAGCCAAACGAGCTGGCAAAAGGTGAGGGACTTGAGCATGTCCAGAGTGAACTTGAGGGAACCCCACACACAAAGGCACTAGGCCTTGAGAGTCATTCTGTGAGGAGTGATGAGATCACTCAGAAAAACAATGAGTGTGTGAGAAACCCCATAGCCTCCTTGCCCCAGTTTCTTCCTTTATATCCAAAAAGGTTGAGAACTGGTGGTCCTTCTAAACAAGCTGAATCAAGGTTGAAAGCCCTTGAGGGCAGATGTGCATCCATGGAAGATAAACTTGATGCTCTATCCACTATGGTAGCTACTGGTTTTGCTGATATTCAACAAACTCTTTTTTCATTCTCTGCCATCCTTAGTGCTGCCAACTCAACTAAGGGGGAGAAAGTGGTAGATCAGAATGAAGGTAAGGGAGAGAAAGTGGTAGATCAGAATGAAGCAAACCTGGTAGAGAAGGAGAAACAAGGTGGAGCTACAAGTGAGGGGGAGCAAGATATGGAAGAAGAAGATGGAGATGAAAGTGAGGGGGAGCAAGAGAAAGAAGAAAGAAACTTTGGTGAAGAACTAAAGGCAGCAGGAAATGGTGAATTGTTTGAAGGAGAAATAGATTGTGAGACAGTATTGTTATCCAAGGAAGTGTTGGAGCAATTAAAGGGGACTCAAAAGTCTAAAAGAACAGTATTGCCTCCACTAAAAATCAATGAGCCAAATCCTGAGGAAGTCGAAGCTCCATTCCAGAAGTTGCAGAAGGAATGGAGAGAAAAGGAAATTCAAAATACTCTGGGTAAAGGCAAAGGCAAAATTCCTAAGTATGTGTGAACATGTCTACTAGAACTACTTGGTCAGATGGAAGTGAATATGCCCTTGAAGATGCAGAATTGATGATGGTTGATCACATGGAGAGTACTTCGAACAACAAAGATGAAGAATTCAGTAAGTTGGTGGATGAATCAATTAGTGAAGCAGGGGGAGGTTTTACAAAATTGGCATCAACACTGAAGAGCAAAGTAATAAGTATCTCTGTGAGAATCAACTTGGAAAGAAGGTGGGCTGTTCAGGTTTATTTGAAGAACCGTTTGACCATATTCATCACAATGCAACTTTTACAAAGTTTGCATGCTAGAGTACTCCAAGTCATTGGAACCATGGTAGTCAGAAATTCAACAACCTTCAATGATAGTCTGATAGCACAAATTAAAAGGATGGTTGGAGACAAACTCCCTAAGGTGATTCAAAATCCTTATGGTGTGTGTTTTAGAAGGATCACAAAGACAGGAGCAAGAAGGCTGGATTTCTTACTATTGGATAGAGTCTCAGGACTAAGCACTGAAACAATCATGACAGTGTTGAAGAAACTTCTCAAATCCAGTATCACCAGTGACAAAGTTAAAGCTGTCAAAGATATTCATATGCTGTTAGCAAAAAGAGATGAGGAAATTATGTTAGTCATAGAGGCATGCATGTTTACATCAAATAAGAAAGCCTAATTGTTTGTAATGCTTTGCATTACTTACATGACCTCTTACCTGAGGGAACCTCTAGTTGTAGAGTCTCTACTTGTTCTGTACCTGTAATAGGCACCAAATCCTAGTTGTGTAACTGTACTTATATAGTCAAGAATAATGCTTGAAAGAAGTTCGAAGGTTCATACCTCAAGCAAGAAGATAAAGACTGTCAAATAATCACAGTTGGGATTTGAAGAAAGTGAAGAAGTTGCCTAAGTACCAATTCGAGAAGTAGTTTTATCTATTCGAGAAGTCCAGCATTCGAGAAGTCAGGGATTCGATATCTCAAGACACTATTCGATATCTCTGAATACACTGTTCGATATCTCATTCGATATCTCAGAGATTCGATATGTCTATTACTCTGTTCGAGAACTCAAGAAGTCAACAAGTCAAAAGTAGTATTCGAGTTCTCAAGGAGTCAACAAGTCAAAGTTCCATTCGATATCTCAAGGACTCAGAAAGCTATTCGATATCTCGAGGATTCGATAATTCAAATGTTCTATTGGACAACTCAAGGAATCCTGATGAAAAAGAGCTATTCGAGAAGTAAGTCGATATGTCAATATAACAGTGTTCGAGAACTCAGAGTTATCGATCAAGTCAATTCTAGTTCTCGAATCACTTACTTAGTCACTTCTCGAATACACTCTTGGAGACAAAATACTGGAGAAATTATACAAGTCAGAAACCTGCAACAAGCCAATGCACTTTATGGATCTCAATCTGTAACGTGCTCTGGAAAGCCTACAAAGAAGCTTGGAGAGATATAGAAGAGATAAAGGGCTAAAGAAGTGGATCTGAACAGGCTTTACAAAGTCAAATCTGTAACCGTTTGGACTCTTACTCAAATAGGATAGACAGACTAGAAAGTAATTTGTTTTAGCTACCTTATTTGTAGTAAGTAGGTTGTATCCATGCTCTATAAGGATACAGCCTCACTTCCTTAGCAATTAACTTTTGGAGAGTCAAGTTTTTCATATTCATTGTAAGCAATATCTCTCTGAGAAAAACGAAGCTGAGAATACTATCATTTGTATTCACAGATTGTAGCAACCTTTATCTAATAATACATTAGATTAAAGTGATCTTGTGTTGTTCTTTATCCGCACCTACATCTTTGCACACACAAACACTTATCTGCTACACAGACTCAACCAATAAAAGTTCAAGAATCCATTCACCCCCCATCTGTATTCTTTTACTGTATTCCATACTCAACAAGTGGTATCAGAACGGGCTGTTTATTCAAAAACAGAAAAACGATCATGAGTTCGAATACACCAAAGACTACAGGAACGGTGAAAGTCCCTAAGTTTGACAAAGAGAATTACAACCTCTGGAAGATAAAGATGCAGTTGTTCATCAAAGCATCTCATCATTTGTATCCTGAGATTCTCAAGAATGGTCCATTTGTTCCCCAACAGGAGATTCTGGAAAAGATTGTTGGAACCACTACTATTCCAAGATCTTATGTGGCTAAGGATCCATCCAAATGGACAGAATCAGAAAAGGACATGGTTGCCCTTGACAGTCACCTCATGTTGCTGATTATAGATTCCATGGACATGTCAATGTTTGCAAACATTGCTTCATGTACCACTGCCAAAGAAATGTGGGATCACATTGAGGTGTTATGTGAAGGAACTGATGAGGTCAAAGAGAACAAGAAACAGATACTGGTCACTCAGTATGAAGCTTTCATGGCACAGCCCAAGGAAAGCATCACTGAGATGTTTGAGAGATTTCACAAGCTAGTTACTGAGTTGCAAATGAATGGCAAGGTTTACAGCACCAAGGAATTGAACATGAAGTTTCTGCTATCTTCACCAAATCATCTAGAGCAAAGGGTCATTTCTCTAAGGGAAAGAGATTTGAACAAAGTTACATATGATGTGCTCTATGGGGTTTTAAAAACTCATGAGCTTGAGTTGCTTCAGAAAAGGGCTATCCAAGCCAACCAAGGCAGAATGATAAACACATCATGTGCCTTGATTGTCAACAAATCTATTCAAGACCTAGAAGCATCTACAAACCAATTGAGGATAGAGGAGGTAGTAGAAGATGAAGAAACTGAAGCTGAGGTAAGTGAACCTGGTGGGGAGAAGGAGGAAGATGAGTTCTATACTCTTGAAGAACTAGATGGGATGGAAAACACTTCATATGCTTTCATGGCCAGAAAATTTCCAAACATCAGATTTAAGAGGAATCAACCCTTCAAACCCAAAACCCAAAACCATTCATTCAATAGAAGCAAGGCACCTGTGAAACCAAACAAGAATAAGTTCAAAACCAGCCATGTGGATAGGTCATCTGTAAGGTGTTATAGATGCAATGACCTAGGGCATTTTGCTAGTGAATGCAAGAAGCCTAAAAAGAAGAATAGAGATTATCTTGAGCTCGAAGCTAAGTATGAGGCCCTTCTGAAAAAGCAGACACAAGGTAAGGCCTACATAGCTGAAGGGAAGTGTTGGGATGATTCTGACAGTGATGGAGAGGAACAAGAATTTTGCAATTATGCCTTGATGGCCAATTCCAAGGAGGACACATCTCCATCAGACCCTCAGGTACCATCTCTCACTACTATAGACATGTCTGTTTCAGAGTATAAATGCATGATTGAACAACTATCTGTTGAGATGTTTAACACTCATACTAGTATGACTGCTGCTAATGAAAAGATTACTAAACTGTCTACTAGAAATGAAATGTTAATAAAAAAGAATGAGGAACTTGTGCTAACTGCTATGCAAGGAGAAAACCTTAAGAAAGAAGTTGAATATCTGCAGAATAAGGTTTTGTGTGCTAGTCAGGTTGAAAAGGCTCTTAGGGATGAATTAGCTGAAAATGAATTCAAACTGAAAACTTTCAAGAAATCATCTGGTCTAGTGCAATCCTACTGTGAGAAAATTGAAGCTAATCCCAAGGCTGCTATTGGACTTGATTATGGCACTCTTAAATAGAGAAAAGGCTATGCTGTCATTGAAGATGATACAGTTGTTCATAGGGAAGTGCCTCACATTTTGAAAAAGACTGAGACTCCTATTTTTAAAGAATCAACATTTGAAATTGATGAGGATGCCTTACTCATCAAGCAAATATTGAATGATGAGGATGAGGCACAATCCAATGAACAACAAGCATCCTCTAAGAGTGAGAGTGTCAAGTCAAAAGCCAAGGAGCCAGTAGGTAATAGGTCAAGACCTAATAAATTTGTTAAGTTTGTTTCAGCTGGGAAAAGTGAAGTTGAGAAGAAAGTGACTAAGAAGAAACAGAACAGAAATGGCAAGTTAGGGATTAACAAAGATAATAACTATGCTTATATGCCTAATGCCCCTAGGAAAACTTGTCAGAACTGTTTCAGTACCAATCATCTAACTCTTGCATGCAAGAAACCTGTTGGTAGTGTGCCCAAACCTTTCTATGACTGCTCTGTGCCTCTAAGACATAGAGATGCACCATTTTATGATAAATTTGACTGTATGCCATGCAATATGAATGTTGTGACTAGTTGTTTCAATTTGAGAAGGCAATTCATTGATGGTTGTATCAGTCACAATTCTCACACAAGCTACACAAGGTCAAAGTCTTCAAGTCCTCCTAAAGGTAGGAAGGTACCTTTGTCACCTAAGTCTGAGGCCTCAGGCTCTAAGACTTCTAACAGTGATAAGAAGACTAACACCAAGAAAGTTGATAAGCATGTTGTTTATGATAAAACTGTTTCTAAGTCACATGGACCCAAACTTGTTTGGGTACCAAAGGAGAAGTAATACCTTTGTGTTTGCAGGGCAAAGAAAGTGAAAAGAAGGTCATGTGGATTTTGGACAGTGGATGCTCAAATCATATGACTGGTGATATGGCCCTACTATCACAGTATGAGGAGAAGGCTGGCCCAATGGTTGCTTTTGGAGATGAGAGCATGGGTAACACATTGGGATATGGCAAGTTGAAAGTTGGAAATGTCATCATTGAAGATGTAGCACTGATCAAGGGACTCAAGCATAATCTGCTAAGTGTTGGTCAGTTTACTGATAGGGGATTCAAGGTGGATTTTGACAAAGATGAATGTTTGATCACCCACAAGAAGACTGGTGACTTTGCTCTATCTGGAGTAAGGAAAGGAAGCCTGTTTGTAGCCAATATGGACTCTGCAAACAAGGACAAAATTTGTTGCTTCTACTCAAAAGCATCAAATGAAGATTGTTGGCTGTGGCACAAGAAATTATCACACCTGAACTTCAAAGCCATTAATTTTTTAGCAAAAGAGAGTTAGTGAGAGGCATGCCCACACTTGAGTTCTGTCAAGAAGGAGTGTGTGAGGCTTGTTAAAAGGGAAAAATGAAAAGATCAAGCCACAAGCCAAAGACAGTGACATCAATAACCAAGCCCCTACAACTCATTCATATGGACTTGTTTGGACCTGTCAATATTATGTCACTAGGAAAAAAGAAGTATGCCTTGGTGATGGTTGATGACTTTACAAGGTATACATGGGTGGAATTTCTGGCATCAAAAGATGAGGCTCCACAAGTAATCATTGAGCACATAAAGATAGTTGACAAGGAAGCAAAGGCCAACAATGCAAGTGTGATTACACTGAGAAGTGATAATGGGACAGAGTTCAGAAATGCCATGCTCGAAGCATTTGGCAAAGAGAATGGGATTTCTCAGCAATTCTCAGCTCCAAGGACTCCACAACAAAATGGAGTTGTTGAGAGAAAGAATAGAACTCTAATTGAGGCTGCTAGAACAATGTTACTTGATGCAAAGATGCCTACATGTTTTTGGGCTGAGGCTGTGAGCACTGCATGCTATATCCAGAACAGAACCCTCATCAATAAAAACACTGGAAAGACACCTTACAATTTGATGACTGGAAAGAAGCCTACTCTAAAGTATGTTCATACTTTTGGAAGCAAATGCTTTGTATTGAAGGATAATTCTGAATATGTTGGTAAGTTGATGCAAAGGCATTTGAAGTATTTTTCTTGGCTATTCTATGGAAAAAATTGCATACAAAGTTTTTGTCATTAGTCAAAAGAAAATTATGGAAAGCACAGATGTGACATTTGATGACAGAAAACTACCTGGACTAGAAGAAGCCAATGATGAAGATAAAGATCCGTTGAAGTTTGATAATCTAGATGATTCTGATGAAGAGACTGAAACTAAAGTTGAAACTCAAGTTCAACAAACTCAAGTGAATGATAATACAAGAGAAGAATTTGTGCCAATCAACAGTGGGGAAACTAGCATCCAAGACACACCTGTGAGTAGTGGCAACCTCACAGGGGGAGGAAATCAGGATGATCATGATTTGGATGATGAAGCAACTTCAAGAATGAGAAATCAGGCTGAGCACTCAAGGAAATGGGATAGATCACACACTGCAGAGCAAATCATTGGAGATCCTAATGCAGGAGTAAGGACTAGGAGAGCAACTCAGAATGAGTGTCTCTATGGTTGTTTCCTATCTCAGGTTGAGCCTAAGAAACTTGATGATGCACTATTAGATCCAGATTGGATTATTACCATGCAAGAGGAGCTGAACCAATTTGAAAGGAACAAAGTATGGGAACTTGTGCCTGCACCAAAGAATAGAACCATTGTTGGAACAAAATGGGTTCTGAAGAATAAGATGGATGAAGATGGTGTAATAGTAAGAAACAAAGCAAGGTTGGTTGCAAAAGGATACTCTCAACAGGAAGGCATTGATTATGATGAGACATTTGCCCCGGTTGCTAGATTGGAAGCCATTAGAATATTCTTGGCATTTGCTGCTCACTCACACTTTAAAGTTTATCAAATGGATGTCAAGAGTGCATTTCTGAATGGAGAGTTGGAAGAAGAAGTTTATGTGCAACAACCACCTGGCTTTGAGGATCCACACTTCCCAGAATTTGTCTACAGACTGCTTAAGGCACTGTATGGGCTTAAGCAGGCTCCAAGGGCATGGTATGATACTTTATCTCAATTTCTTCTTGAAAATCAGTTCACTAGAGGCACATTGGACAAAACACTATTTTACAAGAAACATGGTGATGATATTATCTTAGTTCAGATCTATGTGGATGATATCATATTTGGTTCTACTAATGAGAAGCTGTGTGAAAAGTTCTCTAAGCTAATGCAGAGCATATATGAGATGAGTATGATGGGAGAGTTGACATTCTTTCTTGGGTTGCAAGTTAATCAAAGGAAGGATGGTATCTTTATCAGTCAAACCAAGTACATCAAGGATTTATTGAAGAAGTTTGATTTGGAAGATTGCTCACCTGCAAAGACACCCATGGCCACTGCAACTAAATTGGATGAAGATGCTAAAGGTAATAAAGTAGACATCTCAGTCTATAGAGGCATGGTTGGTTCTCTACTCTATCTCACTGCAAGTAGGCCAGACATCATGTTTGCTACATGCTTGTGTGCAAGGTTTCAATCAAATCCTAAAGAATCACATTTGATTGCTATAAAAAGGATCTTTAAATATCTAAAGGGCACTCTAAACTTAGGTCTATGGTATCCTAAGGACACAGGGTTCAATCTGGTTGGTTATTCTGATGCTGATTATGATGGATGCAGAGTGGATAGAAAAAGCACCTCAGGTAGTGTTAGTTACAGAGGCATGCCTGTACTCATCTAATAACAAGCCTAATTGTTTGTAATGCTTTGCATTACTTACATGACCTCTTAACTGAGGGAACCTCTAGTTGTAGAGTTTCTGTTTGTATTGTACTTGTAATAGGCATCAAATCCTAGTTGTGTAACTGTACAAATAGAGTCTAGAATAATGCTTGAAAGAAGTTCCATGGTTCATGCCTCAAGCAAGGAGTTAAAGACTGCCAAATAATCACAGTTGGGATTTGAAGAAATGAAGAATTTGCCTAAGTACCAATTCGAGAAGTATATTTGTCTATTCGAGAAGTCCAGCATTCGAGAAGTCAGAGATTCGATATCTCAAGACACTATTCGATATCTCTGAATACACTGTTCGATATCTCATTCGATATCTCAGGGATTCGATATGTCTACTACTCTATTCGAGAACTCAAGAAGTCAACAAGTCAAGATGGTATTCGAGTTCTCAAAGAGTCAACAAGTCAAAGTTCCATTCGATATCTCAAGGACTCAGAAAGCTATTCGACAACTCGAGGATTCGATAAGTCAAATGTTCTATTCGACAACTCAAGGAATCCTGATGGAAAAGAGCTATTCGAGAAGTGGTTCGATATGTCTTTATAACAGTATTCGAGAACTCAGAGTTATCGATCAAGTCAATTCTAGTTCTCGAATCACTTACTTAGTCACTTCTCGAATACATTCTTGGAGACAAAATACTGAAGAAATTGTACAAGTCAGAAACCTGCAACAAGCCAATGCACTTTATGGACCACAATCTGTAACGTGCTCTGGAAAGCCTACAAGGAAGCTTGGAGAGATATAGAAGAGACAAGGAGCTAAAGAAGTGGATTTAAACAGGCTTTGCAAAGTCAAATCTGTAACCGTTTGGATGCTTACTCAAAAAGGATAGACAGACTAGAAAGTAATTTGTTTAGCTACCTTATTTGTAGTAAGCAGGCTGTATCCATGTTCTATAAGGACACAGCCTCACTTCATAACTTAGTAACTTTGTGAGTCAAGTTTTTCAGACACTGTAAGCTATATCTCTCTGAGAAAAACGAAGCTGAGAATACTACCATTTGTATTCACAGATTGTAGCAACCTTTATCTAATATACATTAGATTAAAGTGATATTGTGTCTTGTGTTGTTTATTTATCCGCACCTTAATTTCTGCACACACAGGCACTTATCTGCTACACAGACTCAACCCAAGAAAAGTTCAAGAATCCATTCACCCCCCCCCCCTCTGTATTCTTTTACCGTGTTCAATACTCAACAAGTGGTATCAGAGCGGGCTGTTTATTCAAAAACAGAGAAACGATCATGAGTTCGAATACACCAAAGACTACAGGAACGGTGAAGGTCCCTAAGTTTGATAAAGAAAACTTCAACCTCTGGAAGATAAAGATGATGTTGTTCATCAAAGCCTCTCATCCCTTGTATCCTGAGATTCTCAAGAATGGTCCTTTTGTTCCACAACAAGAGATACCAGAGAAGACTGTTGGAACCATAACAATCCCTAGAGCTTATGAGGCCAAGGATCCATCAAAGTGGACAGAGTCAGAAAGGGAGAAGGTTGCTCTTGACAGCCACCTCATGTTGCTCATCATTGATTCCATGGATATGTCAATGTTTGCAAACATTGCATCATGCACGTCTGCTAAAGAGATGTGGGATCACATTGAGGTGTTGTGTGAAGGGACTGATGAGGTTAAAGAAAACAGGAAACAGATACTGGTCACACAGTATGAAGCTTTCATGGCACAGCCCAAGGAAAGCATCACTGAGATGTTTGAAAGGTTTCACAAGCTAGTTACTGAGTTGCAGATGAATGGAAAGGTTTACAGCACCAAGGAGTTAAATATGAAATTTCTGTTGTCTTCACCAAATCATCTGGAGCAAAGAGTCATTTCCCTTAGAGAGAGAGATTTGAACAAAGTCACCTATGATGTACTCTATGGAGTCCTAAAGACTCATGAACTTGAGTTGCTTCAGAAGAGGGCTATCCAAGCCAACCAAGGTAGGATGATAAACACATCATGTGCCTTGATTGTCAACAAATCCATTCTGGACCTAGAAGCATCTACAAGCCAATTAAGGATAGAGGAGGTGGCAGATGATGAAGAAACTGAAGCTGGGGTGAGTGAACCTGTTGAGGAAAAGGAGGAAGAAGAAGAGGAGTTTTACACTCTGGAAGAACTTGATGGGATGGAAAATACTTCATATGCTTTCATGGCCAGAAAATTTCCAAACATCAGATTTAAAAGAAATCAACCCTTCAAACCCAAAACTCAAAACCATTCAGCCAACAAGAACAAGGCACCTGTGAAACCAAACAGAAATAAGTTCAAAACCGGTTATGTGGATAGGTCATCTGTAAGGTGTTATAGATGCAATGACCTAGGGCATTTTGCCAGTGAATGCAAGAAGCCTAAAAAGAAGGATAGAGATTATCTTGAGCTAGAAGCTAAGTATGAGGCCCTTCTGAAAAAGCAGACACATGGTAAGGCCTACATAGCTGAAGGGAAGTGTTGGGATGATTCTGAGAGTGATGAAGAGGAACAAGAATTCTGCAATTATGCCTTGATGGCCAACTCCAAGGATGACTCATCTTCATCTGATTCTCAGGTACCATCTCTCACTACTATAGACATGTCTGTTTCTGAATACAAATCCATGATTGAACAATTATCTGTTGAAATGTTTAATATTCATACTAGTATGACTGCTGCTAATGAGGAGATTGCTAAACTGTCTACTAGAAATGAAGTATTAACCAAAAAGAATGAGGAACTTGAGCTAACTGCTATGCAAGTAGAAAACCTTAAGAAAGAAGTTGAATATTTGGAGAATAAGGTTCTATGTGCTAGTCAAGTAGAGAAGGCTCTTAGGGATGAATTAGCTGAGAATGAATTCAAACTTAAAACTTTCAAGAAATCATCTGGTTTAGTGCAATCCTACTGTGAGAAAATTGAAGCTAAACCTAAAGCAGCTATTGGACTTGACTATGACTCTCTCAAACAAAGGAAAGGCTATGCTGTCATTGAAGAGGACACAGCTGTTCATGAGAAAGTGCCTCACATTTTGAGAAAAACTGAAAATCCAATTTTTAAGGAATCAACATTTGAAATTGATGAGGATGCCTTACTCATCAAGCAAATGTTGAATGATGAGGATGAGGCACAATCTAGTGAACAGCAAGCATCCTCTAAGGGTGAGAGTGTCAAGTCAAAGACCAAGAAGCCAGTAGTTGATAGGCCAAGACCTAAGAAGTTTGTTAAGTTTGTATCAGCTGGGAAGAGTGAATCAGAAAAGGAAGTGACTAAAAAGAAACAGAACAGAAATGGCAAGTTAGGGATTAATAAGGATAACAACTATGCTTATATGCCTAATGCCCCTAGAAAAACTTGTCAGAATTGTCTCAGTACCAATCATCTAACTCATGCATGCAAGAAACCTGTTGGTAGTGTGTCTAAACCTTTCTATGATTGTTCTGTGCCTCTAAGACATAGAGATGCACCCTTCTGTGATAAATTTGACTGTATGCCATGCAATATGAATGTTATGACTAGTTGTTTTAATTTAAGAAGACAGTTCATTGATGGTTGTATCAGTCACAATTCTCACACACTCTACACAAGGTCAAAGTCTTCAAGTCCTCCTAAAGCTAGGAAGGTACCTCTGTCACCTAAGTCTGAAACCTCAGGTTCTAAGACTTCCAACAGTGACAAGAAGACTGACACTAAGAAAGTTAACAAGCATGTTGTTTATGATAAAACTGTCTCTAAGTCACATGGACCCAAACTTGTTTGGGTACCAAAGGAAAAGTAATACCTTTGTGTTTGCAGGGCAAAGAAAGTGAGAAGAAGGTCATGTGGATTTTGGACAGTGGATGCTCAAATCATATGACTGGTGATATGGCCCTGCTATCACAGTATGAGGAAAAGGCTGGCCCAATGGTTGCTTTTGGAGATGACAGCATGGGTAACACATTGGGATATGGCAAGCTGAAAGTTGGAAATGTCATCATTGAAGATGTAGCACTAGTCAAGGGGCTCAAGCATAATCTGTTAAGTGTTGGTCAGTTTACTGATAGAGGATTCAAAGTGAATTTTGACAAAGATGAATGTTTGATCACCCACAAGAAGACTGGTGATTTTGCTCTATCTGGAGTAAGGAAGGGAAGCCTGTTTGTAGCCAATATGGACTCTGCAAACAAGGACAAAATTTGTTGCTTTTACTCAAAAGCATCAAATGAAGATTGTTGGCTGTGGCACAAGAAACTATCACACCTGAACTTTAAGGCCATTAATTCTCTAGTCAAAAGAGAGTTAGTGAGAGGCATGCCCACACTTGAATTCTGCCAAGAAGGAGTGTGTGAGGCTTGTCAAAAAGGAAAAATGAAGAGATCAAGCCACAAGCCAAAGACAGTGACATCTGTAACCAAGCCACTACAACTCATCCATATGGATTTGTTTGGGCCTGTCAACATAATGTCACTTGGAAGAAAGAAGTATGCCCTGGTAATGGTTGATGATTTTTCAAGGTATACATGGGTAGAATTTCTGGCATCAAAAGATGAGGCTCCACAAGTAATCATTGAGCATATAAAGAAAGTTGACAAGGAAGCAAAGGCAAACAATGCAAGTGTGATTGCATTGAGGAGTGATAATGGAACAGAGTTCAGAAATGCCACACTTGAAGCATTCTGCAAAGAGAATGGCATTTCTCAGCAATTCTCAGCTCCAAGGACTCCACAACAAAATGGAGTTGTTGAGAGAAAGAATAGAACTCTAATTGAGGCTGCTAGAACAATGTTACTTGATGCAAAAATGCCCACATGTTTTTGGGCTGAGGCTGTGAGCACTGCATGCTATATTCAGAACAGAACCCTCATCAACAAAAACACTGGAAAGACTCCTTACAACTTGATGACTGGAAAGAAGCCTACACTGAAGTATATTCATACTTTTGGAAGCAAATGCTTTGTACTTAAGGACAATTCTGAATATGTTGGAAAGTTTGATGCAAAAGCATTTGAAGGAATTTTTCTTGGCTATTCTATGGAAAGAATTGCATACAAGGTTTATGTCATCAGTCAAAAGAAAGTTATGGAAAGCACAGATGTAACATTTGATGACAGTAAACTACCTGGACTAGAAGAAGCCAATGATGAAGACAAAGATCCATTGAAGTTTGATAATCTAGATGATTCTGATGAAGAGACTGAAACTAGAGTTGAAACTCAAGTTCAACAAACTCAAGTGAATAATGATACAAGAGAAGAATTTGTGCCAATCAATAGTGAAGAAACAAGCATCCAAGACACACCTGTGAGTAATGGCAACTTCACAGGGGGAGGAAATGAGGATGATCATGATGAGGATGATGAAGCAACATCAAGGGTGAGAAATCAGGCTGAACACTCAAGGAAATGGGATAGATCACACACTGCAGAGCAAATCATTGGAGATCCTAATGCAGGAGTAAGGACTAGGAGAGCAACTCAAAATGAGTGCCTCTATGGATGTTTTCTATCACAAGTTGAGCCTAAGAAACTTGATGATGCATTGTTGGATCCAGATTGGATTATTGCCATGCAAGAGGAGCTGAATCAATTTGAAAGGAACAAAGTATGGGAACTTGTGCCTGCACCAAAGAATAGAACCATTGTTGGAACAAAATGGGTTCTGAAGAATAAGATGGATGAAGATGGTGTAATAATAAGAAACAAAGCAAGGCTGGTTGCAAAAGGATACTCTCAACAGGAAGGCATTGATTATGATGAGACATTTGCCCCTGTTGCTAGATTGGAAGCCATTAGAATATTCTTGGCATTTGCTGCTCATTCAAACTTTAAAGTTTATCAAATGGATGTCAAGAGTGCATTTCTAAATGGAGAGTTGGAAGAAGAGGTTTATGTGCAACAACCACCTGGCTTTGAGGATCCACATTTCCCAGAATTTGTCTACAGATTGCTTAAGGCACTGTATGGACTTAAGCAAGCTCCAAGAGCATGGTATGATACTCTATCACAATTTCTTCTTGAAAATCAATTCACTCGAGGCACATTGGACAAGACACTGTTTTACAAGAAGCATGGTGATGATATGATCCTAGTTCAAATCTATGTGGATGATATCATTTTTGGTTCTACAAATAAGAAACTGTGCGAGAAATTCTCTAAACTCATGCAGAGCAGATATGAGATGAGTATGATGGGAGAGTTGACATTCTTCCTAGGGTTGCAAGTCAGTCAAAGGAAGGATGGTATCTTTATCAGTCAAACCAAGTACATCAAGGATTTATTGAAGAAGTTTGACTTGGAAGATTGTTCACCTGCCAAGACACCCATGGCCACTGCCACTAAATTGGATGAAGATGCTAAAGGCAAGAGAGTAGATATCTCAGTCTACAGAGGCATGGTTGGTTCTCTACTCTACCTCACTGCAAGTAGGCCAGACATCATGTTTGCTACATGCTTGTGTGCAAGGTTTCAATCAAATCCAAAGGAATCACATTTGATTGCAATAAAAAGGATCTTTAGATATCTGAAGGGCACTCCTAACTTGGGATTATGGTACCCTAAGGACACAGGGTTCAATCTGGTTGGCTACTCTGATGCTGATTATGCTGGATGCAGAGTGGATAGGAAAAGCACCTCAGGAAGCTGCCAGTTCCTTGGACAAAGGTTAGTTTCTTAGTATAGCAAGAAACAACAATCTGTGTCAACTTCTACAGCTGAGGCTGAATACATAGCTGCTGGAAGTTGCTGTGCTCAAGTGCTTTGGATTAGAAATCAACTTAGAGATTATGGACTTGTGTTGGAAAGAATTCCAATCATGTGTGACAACACAAGTGCAATCTCTATAGTTGCCAATCCTGTCAATCATTCTAGAACAAAGCACATTGACATCAGATATCATTTCATAAGAGAACATGCAACTAATGGAACCATTGAGTTGCATTATGTCTCTACAGATAAACAACTAGCTGATATATTCACTAAGCCATTAGATGAAGCCACCTTCACAAGGTTGGTAAGTGAGATTGGAATGCTGAATTCTTCAGATTCTGGCTAAGTGAATACATCATCTAGATTGTTGCAGCAGTAAACACTTACTTTATCTAAATCCTCAATATTTTTGAAGTAAGTGTTGGCTGAAATATGATTTATAAATATTTCAAATCTGTTGCATATGTTGAAAATCATATTTTTATTAACTTAAAATTTCTATGAAATTTTGAGAAAATCACTATTTGATTTGCTAGAATATTTTTCAATGAATATGTCTGGTAGATTTTAAAAAGATAGTGAAAATCAAATTTTTATGAGTGATGGGTATAGTTCGATAAGTCAGACTTCTCGAATGATTCACTATTCGACATCTCTAATAAGTCTCATTAGAGTACTCTTGAGTTCTCGAATAGAGTCTTTCTGAGATATCGAATAGAGGAATGATTGACTTCTCGAATATAGTAACTGAGTTCTCGAATGACTGAGTTCTCGAACACTATATTTGAGTTCTCGAATCATTTGAAAAGGCTGAATTCTCGCTGAATTTTAATCGATTTTGGACTTTTTGTCTAAAAGTTTAATTCACTCATAAAAACACATATTATTTAATTTAGAATTATTTCTAAGTTAGATAACTGCCAGCTGTGAGTTTCTATCTGCTTGAGTTATCGATTAAGCCATTCTTGACTTCTCGAATAGTTGTTTTCTACTTCTCGAATGCCTGACTTGTCGATACAAAACTGCTAATCGACAATTCAAGCACTTCATACTTATACAATCTCACATCTATTCGATTCATTTCATTCGATTTCTCAAGCATCTACACTCTCTAAACCCCTGAAACCCTAGCTACGAAAAGCCAAATTTCTTCTTCAACCTTCAATTTCTTTTCTCTCTTCTACACAAATGGCAACAGTAAAGTTCAACACCAACTTCATCGCTCTCACTAGTGATGTTGAAGCACCCAATGCAAATTTCAAGTGCTTTGTGAAATGGATGGCTGAGTCATATATCAAGGATGCACTCTCAGCCAACCCAACTCTATATCTAGATATTCTGGAACAATTCTGGAGTACTGCTATTGTGGAGGTTGTAGCCCTGGAAAACGCAATCACTTCATATGTCATTTACTGCAAGGTTCAAGATAAGGAAATCACTATCACTACTGCAGACATGAACCAAGCACTAGGCCTACAACAAGAGTCATTTGACAGAATGGCCACTAACGCAGAGTTGGAGGAATTCTTTGAGTTCATAAACTACTCAGATGGGATTAACCTTGGAAAACTAAACAGAAAGAATCTGAGAAAGGAGTGGAGTTATGTGTTTGCAACTCTTCTCCAAGTCTTCACTGCCAGGAAATCAAGCTTTGACCAAATCAGTGCACCTGTGCAGCAAATTGGATATGCTCTGGCCTATGGAAAGAAGATAGATGTTGGCCAAATCATACTTCAAGAATTATATGGGAGACTTGGTAAGAACACAACCAAGAGAGGTACTGATATTTTCTTCCCTCGCTTTATTCAATCTGTACTTAATTATAAAAATGCTTCATTGATTGAATTGCCTGGGATTGATAAAAATAAAATAGGCTATCCTAAGTCCATGACCAAACTCATTTTTGGTAACTTGGAAACTAGGAATGATGTGGATGTAAGACTGAACATAACTCCCCATATGGAGAGTTTGTTTAAGACTTACCCCCACAACATGCCAACATTTGATGCAAAATCTAAATTAGCACAGCCCAAGCAAGTAGAACAAAATGCTAACCCAGGGCCTGCTAACCAACCCTCTCAACCAAACACTCTACCTCTTACTGAGCCAACTGCATCCTCCTCTCAAAAGGGTGATGTTAGTAAAAAGAAGAGAAAGGAAGTAATGTCTGCACCTTTAAATATCTTGTCTGAAGCAGCATTAGCTGTTGAATTAGGTCTAGGAAGTGAGGAACCTGAGTCACCCTTACACAGAACAAAGAAGAAGAAAACTAAGACCACCTCCTCAGTCACACAAATGGCTGAAGTTGTAAAATCAGGGGCACACAGCTCACTAGGTGTATCCTCTCAACAGGGTGCACCTATAGAATCAAGCATCCTCCCCAATGCACCTTCTTGTATAGAGTCAGCACATGGGAGTGATAAGGCTGGCACAACACTGAGTGGAGAGCACATCACTTTTGAAACTCCCTCTATCTCTCAGGGGGAGTTGCCAAAATCTACTCTAAAACACACTTCTCTTCCAGAATCTATCTCTGAAATTTCTTTGGAACCTGCAACTCAGGCAACTGAGATGCAAGGTATTGATCATCAAGAATTCTTTTCTCTTGATGAGCCAATAATTTCAAGTGACTTAGTGCATGACACTTTGTTCACCACTCAGAACCCACATTTAGATGGTGAGGGAATGCATGCTGAGGCATATCCTAATGACACCATCACAAACACAGAGGTTTCCCTAGTTTTTACTAGAGACTCTGTGCCTGTGTCAACTGCTGGTGTAATTCATCCCACTTCTGTGGTGACACCAGTAGTAGAGTCAATCCATCCGGTTACAGAAGTTGCATCTGTAACTGAGGAGACTAGCTTGCCTAGCTCTAGCTCTGACTTCATGTCAACATGGCTGAAGCCTGTGCAACATGACAGTGCTTCAGGATCAGGGTCTGTTCCACAACAATTGACGGTTGAAGCACTTCAAAGCTTAATTGTGGATCAGATTCCTGAGTTCACAAAGATTGCTCAGCACCTTCTCACTGCAGACATGCCAAATCCAGACTATGAGGCTATTCTGTTATGTCATAGGGATGATGTGGAAGTGCAGAAGTCAAAGATCATTGATGATGCTGAGAGAGATGGCAACATAGATGCCTGGTTGCAAGGAAAATATGATATTACTCTCGATGAAGCACTTCAGTATCTCAGGGAGGAATACATCACTTCACTGGGCTCCAATGCAAAATCCATGTCACCTGGTGAAGTGTATGAAGCTGTAAATGACTCCTACAAGGGTTTCCTCAAGGCTGCACACTATCTTGGCAAGGGAGTCAAAACTGAAGTCAACAGGGTGTGTGATAAGACAGCCACTTCAGTAGCAGAAGTCAAGAGGGCCTTTGATGCTAAATTTCCTCAACTGGACAGTGTGTTCAAGGACATCAAACACTGCAACTCTACCTGCACTCAGATGGACAATGGGCTGGCTGTGCTAAAAGATGCTGTCACAGGTCTGGGGCATAAATTTCAGAATCTATCTGACCAGACTACAGATGCCAATGCCATGCTGAGGATAATGTTCAAGAATCTCTATGGAGATAGGCTAGTGACTGATGTTCCTGTGCATGAATTGTCTAAATATGAAGTGAAGAGACTGCAGGATCAATCTTTATCTGGTTTTAAGGCCAATGAGCTATTCACTAAGGTCAACACTCTTGAGCAGGAGGTAGCCACTCTCACCAAGACCAATGCTCATCTCACAGACAAGGTTGCATTGCTAAATGATCAGTTGGACACTCAAGCATCCACCACAGCTGATGTCCTTCTGCATCAACAAACCATGTTAGCTGCAATGATGAAGCATATGGGTCTCTCTCTACCTGATGAATCTTCAATCCCAAAGGACATTTCTACAGCCTCTGTGCCTGACAACAAGCCTAAGGGGGAGAAGAAGGCTAGGAACTCAAATTCAAAGGGGGAGACAAAGGGAGAGAAAGGCATAGTAATCAAAGAGGGTGGTCAACAAAGGGCTTCTAAGTCTCTAGCAAATGTGCCTGGCAAGGGAAAAGCCAAAGTAGATGAGCCTCCATCTATCTTGCCAGTTGTCACCTTACCAACTGTGCACATCACTACTCCTGGAGGACAAAAGCAATCCATAACTACCACAGTGGTTGCAGGGAGTATGCCATCTGACAAACCTCAAATCTCTATATCTGAGAGTGCCAAGCCTGTAGAAGTCAAAGTTGTTACTGAGGCCAAGCTACAAGAAGTTGCTAACTCCAATGTTTATCATGATAAAGCCTTCTTGGAGTTTCTGAAAGCCATAAGGGAACAGGTTGGTGACACTCAGTTTTATCTGAGGGAGGTGAAGAAGCAGATAGACTACATCACTGTCATCCCCAAGAAAGTCAACAATATATGGGTCAAGGAGATAGTGATGGTTTCCAAACTAAAGATATGGCATCTAACATACCAGACTCTACAAGACCTAAAGCACTCAGAGATAGATGCCATACTTGAGCTCATTGAGAAAAAGAATGAGAACAGCAAGAGTCTGTTTGATGATTTGAGGAATGGTCAACCTACAAGGCTACCAGAAGTGATCAAGAAGCCATGGACAATTATTTATCAGTCTGGTACCAGAATTGAAGATATCAAGCAATTGGTCATTCCTCATGATCTCACCTCCAGAAATCACAGAATGATCATTGCTATCATTGATCAATTACAGAAGAAGGTTGGAGCCAGAAATGCTGAAGAAATTGAGGCACTGCATATCCTCAGAACCTATATTGCAACTGGTGAAATTCCAGAGATGGCTCAACCTAGGAGAAATAAGGATGATGATTCTGAAGACAAAGGTGATGGGAGGAGAAGACATCACAGGAGAGATAAGGGTGATGAAGATAAGAAGAAAAAGGGGGACAAGGATGGAAAGGATGATGATGACCAGGGTAAAACATATGTGAGAAAGAGTGGAAGACAGCAAGCCTTAGGCAATGCTAGCAGTAATCTCACCACAACACAAGACTCTAAGTCTAGGGTGAATACTGTTAGTAGTGACCTAGCAAAATCTACATCTATGGCTTCTGCAACTGTCTTACCATCTCAAGAAAAGAAGAAGATTCAAGTCAAGAAACCATGTGTATGTTTCAGAAAGCAATCTGCTAATGGAATACTACTATGGTCTACCAACCAAGGTCAAAGATTTCTGCCAAGCAACCATGTCAAAAGGATAAAGTTCAAACATACTGCAAGGAGAGTGAAGCTATCCAAATCTAGAGCCCTAACAATCATTCCAGGATTAAAGCTCCAGCCACTTGATGAAGACTTTGATGAAGAGCAACTGCTATTTCTAAGAGCTCAAAAGATATGCTATGCTGCAATTGTGGATGATCACCTTGTAATCAAGTACACTGATGGGAAAGAAATGAAATTCAAACAAGGGGGTTGTCAACATTGGGGTAAATTGTATGAGATAGAAAGAATCATTGCATTGCTGGATTCTAAGGACAAGGTGGAGAAAGTATGGAAGCTGGAATTGATTGACTTTGTAAAAATGAAGAAAGATTATGCTGAGAAGATAAGAAAGGGCTGCTATGAGAAATGGTTAGAAAGGGAGAAAGAAATTGATAGACTGGAGATTGAAGCAGAAAAGCTAAGGGCAAAGGGATTGTGTAGAGTTCAGTTTGATCCCTATGTGGTGAAGTATAGGAGGAGAAATGGAGATAATGTCAATATAAGAATGAACCTACTCAGTCACTATCCTGCCAACATTCTGAAGCCAGTGCTTGAAGATTTCAAAAACTCTATTATGATTGAAGAATTGGATGCTATGACAGAAATCATGAGAGCAGTAGATGAGATTGCAAGAAAGGAGAAAGAAAGGAAACAGAAAGCATATGATGATCTACAAGCCAAAGCAATGGAGATGCAATCAAAAGAAAATGGCTAGTACCTCATCATACTGTAAGAGTATTTATCTTGTAATTTCATTTATGTGTTCAATCAAAATACATACCTGTACTTTTAAAGATTTATCTTTATGTATGTTAGGCTTGTTATCAGACATGAAATTGTGACTAAGGGTCTCACTCACAATTTGGGGGAGATTGTTAGTTACAGAGGCATGCCTGTACTCATCTAATAACAAGCCTAATTGTTTGTAATGCTTTGCATTACTTACATGACCTCTTAACTGAGGGAACCTCTAGTTGTAGAGTTTCTGTTTGTATTGTACTTGTAATAGGCATCAAATCCTAGTTGTGTAACTGTACAAATAGAGTCTAGAATAATGCTTGAAAGAAGTTCCATGGTTCATGCCTCAAGCAAGGAGTTAAAGACTGCCAAATAATCACAGTTGGGATTTGAAGAAATGAAGAATTTGCCTAAGTACCAATTCGAGAAGGATATTTGTCTATTCGAGAAGTCCAGCATTCGAGAAGTCAGAGATTCGATATCTCAAGACACTATTCGATATCTCTGAATACACTGTTCGATATCTCATTCGATATCTCAGGGATTCGATATGTCTACTACTCTATTCGAGAACTCAAGAAGTCAACAAGTCAAGATGGTATTCGAGTTCTCAAAGAGTCAACAAGTCAAAGTTCCATTCGATATCTCAAGGACTCAGAAAGCTATTCGACAACTCGAGGATTCGATAAGTCAAATGTTCTATTCGACAACTCAAGGAATCCTGATGGAAAAGAGCTATTCGAGAAGTGGTTCGATATGTCTTTATAACAGTATTCGAGAACTCAGAGTTATCGATCAAGTCAATTCTAGTTCTCGAATCACTTACTTAGTCACTTCTCGAATACATTCTTGGAGACAAAATACTGAAGAAATTGTACAAGTCAGAAACCTGCAACAAGCCAATGCACTTTATGGACCACAATCTGTAACGTGCTCTGGAAAGCCTACAAGGAAGCTTGGAGAGATATAGAAGAGACAAGGAGCTAAAGAAGTGGATCTAAACAGGCTTTGCAAAGTCAAATCTGTAACCGTTTGGATGCTTACTCAAAAAGGATAGACAGACTAGAAAGTAATTTGTTTAGCTACCTTATTTGTAGTAAGCAGGCTGTATCCATGTTCTATAAGGACACAGCCTCACTTCATAACTTAGTAACTTTGTGAGTCAAGTTTTTCATACACTGTAAGCTATATCTCTCTGAGAAAAACGAAGCTGAGAATACTACTATTTGTATTCACAGATTGTAGCAACCTTTATCTAATATACATTAGATTAAAGTGATATTGTGTCTTGTGTTGTTTATTTATCCGCACCTTAATTTCTGCACACACAGGCACTTATCTGCTACACAGACTCAACCCAAGAAAAGTTCAAGAATCCATTCACCCCCCCCCCTCTGTATTCTTTTACCGTGTTCAATACTCAACAGGTAGCTGCCAGTTTCTTGGACAAAGGTTAGTCTCTTGGTATAGCAAGAAACAACAATCTGTGTCAACTTCTACAGCTGAGGCTGAATACATAGCTGCTGGAAGTTGCTGTGCTCATGTGCTTTGGATTAGAAATCAACTTAGAGATTATGGACTTGTGTTGGAAAGAATTCCAATCATGTGTGATAACACAAGTGCAATCTCTATAGTTGCCAATCCTGTCAATCATTCTAGAACAAAGCACATTGACATCAGATATCATTTCATTAGAGAACATGCAACTAATGGAACCATTGAGTTGCATTATGTTTCTTCAGATAAACAACTAGTTGATATATTCACTAAGCATTAGATGAAGCCACCTTCACAAGGTTGGTTAGTGAGATTGGAATGCTGAATTCTTCAAATTCAGGCTAAGTGAATACAACATCTAGATTGTTGCAGCAGTAAACACTTACTTTATCTAAATTCTCAATATTTTTGGAGTAAGTATTGGCTAAAGTATGATTTATAAATATTTCAAATTTGCTGCATATGTTGAAAAATCATATTTTGTCAACTTGAAATTTCTATGAAATTTTGAGAAAATCACTGTTTAATTTGCTAGAATATTCTTAAATGAATATGGCTGGTGAATTTTAAAAGATAGTGAAAATTAATTTTTGTGAGTGATGAGTATATTTCGATAAGTCAGACTTCTCGAGTGATTCACTATTCGACATCTCTAACAAGTCTCATTAGAGTACTCTCAAGTTCTCGAATAGAGTCTTTTAGAGTTATCGAATAGAGGTATTCTTGACTTCACGGATATAGTGTTTTAGTTCTCTATTGACTGAGTTCTCGAATACTATATTTGAGTTCTCGAATCATTTGAAAAGGCTGAATTCTCGCTGAATCTTAACCGATTTTGGATTTTTATTCAAAATTCAGAATTACTCATAAAAATATATTTTACCTAATTTAGAATTTATTCTAAGTTAGATAGCTGCCAGTTGTGAGTTTTCAACCTGCTTGAGTTATCGAATAAGCCTTTCTTGACTTATCGAATAGTTGTTTTCTACTTCTCGAATGCTTGACTTGTCGATACAAAACATACACATCTAATCGACAATTCGAGTACTTTATACTTATACAATTCCACATCTATTCGATTCATTTCATTCGATTTCTCAAGCATCAAAGCTCCCAAAACCCCTGAAAACCCTAACTGCAGATAGCCAAATTTCTTCTTCAACCTTCATTCTCTTTTTCTCTTCTCTCCAAATCAATTGCAACTGTGAAATTCAACACTAACTTCATTGCTATCTCAAGTGATGTCGAAGCCCCAAATGCTAACTACAAGTGTTTCATCAAATGGATGTCTGAATCTTATGTCAAAGAAGCACTTACGGCCAATCCAACTCTGTACTAGATGATGGCAGTCTGGGTTATATCATTAACTTCAAGATACTTGGTAAAGAGTTCAGCATCACTTCTGAGGATATGAGCAAGGCCCTGGGTCTTCACCAGAATGAGTATGATGGCCTTGTAACAAAAGATCAACTAGTGGAATTCTTTGAACTAATAAGGTACTCAGACACCATCAAGGTTGGAAATCTAAAACGGGCACATCTGCGAAAAGAGTGGAGCTATGTGTTTGCCACTCTCCTGCAAGTAGGGATGGCAACGGGTCGGGTCGGGTCGGGTTTTTCAATATCCAGATCCAGACCCGATTTTTTTGACTGGACCCGGACCCGACCCGGACCCGAAAAATACCCGAAAATTAAGACCCGGACCCGGATCCAACGGATTTCGGATCGGATTGGATTTTACCCGAAACCCGAATGTTTGGATTTTACCCGAGACCCGAACCCGAATTACTAATAAAATTATAATTAAAAGAAAATTTGATTATTTGACTGTTAATTGTAAATATTAATAATAAAATGATATAATAATTAATAATTAAAATTAAGTGCATGTAAATATTAATAATGAAATGATACAATAATTAGTGAAATGTATGTAAATTATGTATCATGGTTATAAAATTAAGTAAGATATTAATATATATCGGGTTTTTAATCGGGTTTCGGGTTCGGATCGGATTTCGGGTTTCGGGTCGGGTCTCGGATCGGGATACCTAAGATCCAAATCTAGATCCAAACTTTTTCGGGTCCAAAAATAAGATCCAAATCCAAATCCAAAAAATCGGGTTTGGGTAGATCCAAACGAATCGGATCGGGTCGGGTATCCATCGGGTCGGGTATTTTTGCCATCCCTACCTGCAAGTATTCAGTGGAAGGAAATCCAGCTTCGACCAACTAAGTGCTCCTGTTCAACAGATATGCTACTCACTTGCCTATGATAGGAAAATTGATGTTGGAAAGCTCATAATGCAGGAACTCTATGGAAAACTTGGTAAGAACACAACCAAGAGAGGTAATGATATTTTCTTTCCTAGGTTTATTCAGTCTGTACTTAATTATCTAGACAAAAATGTGGCTGATTTACCTGGTTTAGATAAAAGTAGATTAGGCTATCCTAGATCCATGACCAAACTCATTTTTGGTAATTTGGATACTAGTAATGATGTGGATGTAAGGCTTGTAATAACTTCCCATATGCAGAAGTTATTTGAGTCTTACCCTCACAACATGCCAACATTTGCCTCCAAATCTGAGTTAGCTAGACCCAAGCAAGTAGAATACAGTGCTAACCCAGGGTCTACTAACCAACCACCTCAACCAAACACTGAGCCAACTGCATCATCCTCTCAAAAGGGTGATGTTAGTAAAAAGGAGAAGAAGAGAAAAAAGATTGCTTCTGCACCTTTAACCAATCTGTCTGAAGCAGCATTGGCTGTAGAATTAGAAAGTGAGGCACCTGAGTCACCCCTAATCAGGCCAAAGAAGAAGAAAACTAAAACCACCTCTTCAGTCAGACAAATGGTTGAAGTTGTAAAATCAGGGGCAAATAGTTCACTAGATGTATCCTCTCAACAGGGTGCATCTATAGAATCAAGCATCTTCCCCAATGCACCTACCTGTACAGAGTCAGCACATGAGAGTGATAAGGCTGGCACAACACTGAGTGGAGAGCACATCACAATTGAAACTCCCTCTATCTCTCAGGGGGAGTTGCCAAACTCTAATCTAAATGACACTTCTCTTCCAGAATCTACCACTCAAATTTCTTTGCAGCCTGCAACTCAAGCAATTGAGGAGCAAGGCATTGATCATCAAGAATTCTTTTCTTTTGATGAGCCAATGAATTCAAGTGACTTGGTGCATGACACCTTGCTCACCACCCAGGACCCACATTTAGATGGTGAGGGAATGCATGCTGGGGCATCTCCTAATGACACCATCACAAACACAGAGGTTCCACTAGTTTTTACTAGAGACTCTGTGCCTGTGTCAACTGCTGGTGTAACTCATCCCACTTCTGTGGAGACACCAGTAGTAGAGTCAATCCATCCGGTTACAGAAGTTGCATCTGTAACTGAGGAGTCTAGCTTGCCTAGCTCTAGCTCTGACTTTCTATCACAATGGCTGAAGCCTGTGCAACATGATAGTGCTTCAGGATCAGGGTTTGTTCCACCACAATTGACGATTGAAGCACTTCAAAGCTTAGTTGTGGATCAGATTCCTGAGTTTGTCAAGATTGCTCAGAACTTGGTCACCTCCAACATCCCTAATCCAGACTATGAAGCCATTCTGCTATGCCATAGGGATGATGTGGAGATGCAGAAGACAAAGATAGTTGATGATGCTGAGAGAGATGGCAATATAAATGCCTGGTTGCAAGGAAAATATGATATTACTCTTGATGAAGCACTTCAATATCTCAGGGAGGAATACATCACTTCACTAGGATCCAATGCCAAATCTCTGACACCTGGTGAAGTGTATGAGGCCATGAATGATTCACACAAGGGATTCCTCAAGGCTGCCACTATCTTGGAAAAGGAGTCAAATCTGAGGTCAGCAGGGTGTGTGATAAGACAGTCACTAAAGTGAAAGAAATCAAGAGGACCTTTGATGCTAAATTCCCTCAGTTGGACAATGTGTTTAAAGACCTCAAATACTGTAACACCACCTGCACCAAGATGGATCATGGGCTAGCACTGCTAAAGGATACTGTCACAAGTCTGGGGCATAAATTTCAATCTCTATCTGATCAAACCATAGACTCCAATGCCATGCTGAAGATAATGTTCAAGAATTTATATGGAGACAGGCTGGTAACTGAAGTTCCAGTGCATGACATGTCTAGGTTTGAAGTGCAGAGACTTAAAGACCAATCCCTGTCTGGCTTCAAATCTACTGAATTGTTCAGCAAGGTAGATGCCCTTGAAAAGGAGGTAGCTACTCTCACTAAGTCTAATGCTCATCTTACAGACAAGGTTACACTTCTAAATGATCAGTTGGACACTCAAGCAACCACCACAACTAATGTTCTTCTGCATCAGCAATCTATGTTGGCTGCCATGATGAAGTATATGGGTCTCCCTCTACCTGAAGAGTCTTCAAACCCAAAGGTCACTTCTAAAGCCTCTGTGCCTGACAACAAGCCTAAGGGGGAGAAAAGGATAAGGAATTCAAATCCAAAGGGGGAGAAACCTAAGGAGATAGGCATACAGATAAAGGAGGGTGGTCACCAAAGGGCTTCAAAATCCATATCTAATGTGCCAGGCAAAGGAAAATCCAAAGTTGATGAGCCTCCTACCTCACTACCAACTGTCACTCTACCAACTGTGCATGTCATTACTCCTAGTGGTCAGAAGCAATCTATCACAACCACAGTGGTTGCAGGGAGCATGCCAGTTGATGAACCTCCATCATTCAAATCTGAAAGTGCCAAGCCTGTAGAAGCCGAAGTCATTACTGAGGCCAAGCTACAAGAAGTTGCTAATTCAAATGTCTATCATGATACAGCCTTCTTGGAGTTTCTGAAAGCCACAAAGGAACAGGATGGTGATACTCAGTTCTATCTGAGAGAGTTGAAGGAGCAGATTGACTACCTCACTGTTATTCCTAGGAAATTCAACAACTTATGGTTCAAGGAGATAATGATGGTATCTAAGTCAAAAATATGGCATTTGACTTTCAACACTCTACAAAGCCTAAAGTACTCAGAAGTGGATGTGTTCCTTGGACTGATTGAAAAAGGGAATGAAAATAACAAGAGACTCTTTGATGACTTAAGGAATGATCAACCCTCAAGGCTACCTGAAGTAATCACAAATCCTAGAACCATCGTCTATCAAGCTACAACCAAAATTGATGATATCAAGCAGCTGATCATTCCTAAGCATCTAGTCCCTCAGAACAAACCCCTCATTATTGCCATCATTGAGAAGCTGAATAAGAAGAAGGGTGTAAGAACAGCAAAAGAATTGGAAGCTATATCTTATCTTAGATCATACATTGCAACTGGCACTGTACTTGAGTCTGCTAAGTTCAACCCAAGCAAGGATGGTGATCAAGACAAGGATAAATATAAAAGTGATGCAAGGAGAAGACATCACATGAGTAATAAGGGTGATGAAAACAAGAAGAAGAAGAAGGATGACAAGAAATATGATGATGACCAAGGCAAAGTCCATGAGAGGAAAATTGGAAAACAGCAAGCCTTAGGCATTGCTAGCAGTAACCTCGCCACAACACAAGACTCTGAGTCTAGGGTGAATACTATTAGTAATGACTTACCAAAATCTGATTCAATGGCTTTTGCAACTGTTTTGCCACCTCAAGAAGAGAAGGAGATTCAAGTCAAGAAACCATGTGTATGTTTCAGAAAGCAAACTGCTAATGGAATACTACAATGGTCTACAAGCAAGGGTCATAATTTTCTGCCTAGCAATCATATAAGAAGGACTAAATTCAAGCATGCTGCAAGAAGGGTGAAGTTATCCAAGTCAAAGGCACTGACAATTATTCCAGGATTGACCCTACCACCTCTGGATGAAAGCTATGATGAAGACCAACTGCAGTTCCTATGGGCTCAAAGAATCTATCATGTTGCCATTGTTGATGATTTTCTTGAAATTAAATATACTAATGGAAGACAGAAGAAATTCAGACAAGGAACATGCCAGCACTGGGGCAGGCTATATGACATAGAAAGAATAATTGCAATGTTGGATTCTGAAGACAGAGTGGAAAGGATATGGAAGCTGGAGTTAATTGACTTTGTCAAAATGAAAAGAGATCACCAGGCAGAAAGGAAAAAGAACAGTGAAGAGCTACTAAAGAAAAGGGAAGAGGAGATGGCTGCAATGGAAGCTAAGGCTGATGAATTGAAAGCTATGGGTCTGTGCAGAGTCAAGTTTAATCCTTACATCATTGAGTACAAGAAATTTGGTAGAAATGTAAAGATTAGAATGGACTACATCAGTTCCTATTCTGAGAAACAGCTGAATGAAGTACTCAAGGATTTGTCAGGCTCCCCTCTAATTGAAGAACTCACTGCAATGGAAGATATTATTCTTGCCATGAAGGAAAATGCAAAGAAGAAAGCCAAAGAAGCTGAAGAGAAGATGAAAAATGAGAATCTGCAAGCCAAAGCTCAAGAGATGAATCCAAAAGGATATGGCTAGTAGTTTCTCATACCTAGTAAGAATACTTCTATGTACTTTCTTCAATCAATCTACATACTTGTACTTTTAAAGTTTTATCTTTATGTATGTTAGGCTTGTTATCAGACATGAAATTGTGACTAAGGGTCTTACTCACAATTTGGGGGAGATTGTTAGTCACAGAGGCATGCCTGTTTACATCAAATAACAAGCCTAATTGTTTGTAATGCTTTGCATTACTTACATGACCTCTTAACTGAGGGAACCTCTAGTTGTAGAGTCTCTACTTGTTCTGTACCTATAATAGGCACCAAATCCTAGTTGTGTAACTGTACTTATATAGTCAAGAATAATGCTTGAAAGAAGTTCGAAGGTTCATGCCTCAAGCAAGAAGATAAAGACTGTCAAATAATCATAGTTGGGATTTGAAGAAAGTGAAGAAGTTGCCTAAGTACCAATTCGAGAAGTAGTTTTGTCTATTCGAAAAGTCCAGCATTCGAGAAGTCAGGGATTTGATATCTCAAGACACTATTCGATATCTCTGAATACAATATTCGATATCTCAGAGATTCGATATGTCTATTACTCTGTTCGAGAACTCAAGAAGTCAACAAGTCAAAAGTAGTATTCGAGTTCTCAAGGAGTCAACAAGTCAAAGTTCCATTCGATATCTCAAGGACTCAGAAAGCTATTCGATATCTCGAGGATTCGATAAGTCAAATGTTCTATTCGACAACTCAAGGAATCCTGATGAAAAAGAGCTATTCGAGAAGTAAGTCGATATGTCAATATAACAGTGTTCAAGAACTCAGAGTTATCGATCAAGTCAATTCTAGTTCTCGAATCACTTACTTAGTCACTTCTCGAATACACTCTTGGAGACAAAATACTGGAGAAATTATACAAGTCAGAAACCTGAAACAAGCCAATGCACTTTATGGATCTCAATCTGTAACGTGCTCTGGAAAGCCTACAAAGAAGCTTGGAGAGATATAGAAGAGACAAAGGGCTAAAGAAGTGGATCTGAACAGGCTTTACAAAGTCAAATCTATAACCGTTTGGACTCTTACTCAAATAGGATAGACAGACTAGAAAGTAGGGGTGTTCAAACAATCCGTCAAACCGTGAATCCGGACCGGACCACAACAATCCGAACCAACAAAAACCGAAACCGTAAAAACCGTTGTTAGTGGTTCGGTTAACCGGACCGTTTATACATAAATGGTTTGGTTATGGTTTTCAATATTTTAAAACCGGTTAAACCAAACCGGACCGTTATATAATAATACGCTAAAAAAATTTAGTAGATAGTTATAAGTTAAGATTATAACTTATAGTATGTAATGTATGTACGTATATATAATAAAGGGATTAAATTACTTAATAAATATAATATTGAGTTAATTGTCAATATGTTGTAGTTCTACACTAAATTAATTTGTTTACTATTTATATAAATTCAATTGAATTATATAAAGGTAATACGTAAATAGTAGAATAAACACTGATAAACAAATATTGTAATACATATATGTAGTGTATAATATTAATGTGTATTAAATTTTACTTTATATTTATTCAAATTAGAATTTCATTTTTATGTTTAACAAAAATTAAAAAAATAATATGCTATAAAGTTCAAACCGTGGTTGAAAACCGAACCAATCCGTTCTTCTATGGTCTGGTTTGGTCTGGTCTTGGCATCTAACTGGTCTGGTTTGGTTTTGATTTTTGAAAAACCGTTTATATTGGTTTGGTTCGAAAAGAACAAGAATCCGGACCAAACCAATCCGTGAACACCCCTACTAGAAAGTAATTTGTTTTAGCTACCTTATTTGTAGTAAGTAGGTTGTATCCATGCTCTATAAGGATACAGCCTCACTTCCTTAGTAATTAACTTTTGGAGAGTCAAGTTTTTCATATTCATTGTAAGCAATATCTCTCTGAGAAAAACGAAGCTGAGAATACTATCATTTGTATTCACAGATTGTAGCAACCTTTATCTAATAATACATTAGATTAAAGTGATATTGTGACTTGTGTTGTTCTTTATCTGCACCTACATCTTTGCACACACAAACACTTATCTGCTACACAGACTCAACCAAGAAAAGTTCAAGAATCCATTCACCCCCCCCCCCCATCTGTATTCTTTTACTATATTCCATACTCAACAAATTAGCTCAATCATAAAGAAGCTGATCTCTGATGCTAATGCCAAGATGGGAGGAAGCTGCAACTATGATGATACTCTGGATGATGATGAGGATGAAATTGGAGGAAGTGGTGAACCTGTAAAATTCAGGAGTTCTAAGAGAGAAGCATCTGAGAATGTTGCTACACAAACTCAGATGGATGCTACCCAAGAAGAGCAAGAAACTCCCAGTACTGAAAAGAAAGATGCTGTCAATGATGAAGGGGAGTTAGAAATTTTTGAAGCCTTGGAGGCAAGTATCTTGAGACTGGTAGTTGAATGCTTTTGTAAGAACCCAGATTTTTGGTATTAATTAAAACTTTTTCTTATATATTGGAGTATGAATGTTCCAGTGGGATAATAGATGAATATTGAATGGATTGGATTCAATTGTTTATGTACCATGAACAAGGTAATTGATTGACGATGTAGATAAGAATAATATATCGTCGAGGAAGTAAGATATGATATACAAACCGAGGAAGTATTCTCATGTCATCCAAATCGATATCTAGGATAAGTTAAGTAACTCCGTAAAAGGATTAAGGAACGCTCGGGAGAGCGCGAAAACATTTTTCTGATTATAAGGATTAAAGAGAGAATAAGTGATGAATAGTGTTTTTGGTGAAAATTGAAATATTATTAGATGACACTATATAGAAGTATTCAGAACGGATTTCTGAGTTCGTATCGATGATCAGTGGACGAAATAAGTGTATGTAAACGATATTAGATTCAGAAAAATAGCACTTTTATTTTTCCGAGATTTCCATGGACACTGAAGGATTTAAGGATTTATTTAAGGGATTTAAGGGATTTAAATTCAAGGATTATAAAGGAGGATTAAAGATATTAGTATAAATATTAAGAAGGTTTCCGGTAAAACACTAACTAGAAATCCTCGAGATATTCTTTCGAACGATCAATCAGAAGGAGCAATAAACGGACAAAAGAGCAAGCAGAGGAGTAAGATGCATGCATGTGCAAGTAGAAAATATCTAGTAACTAGTAGTTACAAAGGTAACTAGCTCAATTAGAAACCAAACCATCTAGTTAGCACATTACACTATCTTATCTTACATAATATGATTTGCTAGTGGAAGATGATGCATTGGATGAGCCAAGCACTTTAATAAAGGTGCTTTATGCTAGATATTATCTACGAACTCCACAATAATTCATTTTAGATGAGATAAGAGCAAGAGAACAAGTCAAGCACTCCATTCTCTCCATTTTGAACAAACTGTCCAGCAGGACTAGCAAGGAGAAGAAAATTAATATCTCCATTTCTATCCATGATAAAATCACCAAATTGTTACCACAACCTCTCCACTCTATGGGCAATATTCGCTCAAAGTTTCATAGCAATCCAAGTAGTATAGCCTAGGCAAATCACCTCCCCAAGTTGCAGAAGCAAACTGTCCAGATTCTTGACAGTTTATGTACCGGTTTTCAAACAGCCATATCTCCTTCATTACTCAATGAAATTTTGTGTTCTTTATATGGTTGGAAATCTGTTAAGATTCTCTACAACTCTCCTTTAGGAGCCTCATTCATAAAAGCATGGTAAGGTCCCCATTGTTGCAGATCTTAGAATGGGTGAATAGTAACTTCAAGAAACTAACTTTGTTTTCCTTGATTTCTTGGTTGATCTAAGCTAACCTAAGGCTATACAAGGACCATACAAAGCTTAGTAAGGCTAGTACGCACTCCAAGAAAGGTATATCACTTGAAACCCTAGCTCTTGTTTTGAGATTTAAGCTTGTTCTTAGTAGGTTTAGCTTAGATGATGATTATAGTAATGTTATAAGCATGATTAGTTAGTGGTTTAAGTTGATCTAAGTAATATGATAATTATGGTGTTAAAATCAGTGGGTATTGGACTTGTTGAGATGAGAATCATGTGTATAAGTTGTATGGATGCCCGGTGTGGCTTGGTTGTGTTGTTACGATTTTGGAATGTTCGTTTTATAGCCGTCGTAATGCCCGATTTTCGTTAACCATATGAATTAGTGCATAATCAGTAAGTATAACTTTATGACTTTGATTAATGGTTAACCCACCCTTGTAGATCTCGAGTCGCAGATCGTTTTAGAAAAATAATCGAAGCAAATGGATTTACGGTTTAAGAGTTATGCTAAAAATCGTAAAAGTGGTTTGAAATCGAGAGCACGAGTTCGTAATTGAAATTGAATCCCCTTAACTCGAGTAATTGAGTGGCGAATCTTGGTTATTAAATACTAGAGATAAAAAGGAAGGTGTGAGAGAAAACCTCGTGTTAAAAAGATCATTTTTCGATTTATTAAAAATGTTCGAATCAAGGTTAAGCGCGAACGAACCCCTTGATAGTATACTTGGTTATAACTTCGGTAAATCACTTAGAAAGCGATCGATAAATCTCGAGGTATAATCGTTCGACTGTAAAACTTATACGATTTAAATACTTACCACATGTAAGTGTAATGACATGATTTATTAACGAACAAGTGTCGGGTAATAAAGGCAATAATAAGAATGCATTAGAGAGGTATAACGAAACGACTTGAAAACGTGTTTCGATTTAAGTTAAGTATACACTTAGCCTTTCGAAGTATTAAGTGATTAACCTCGGATATTATGACTAATTATAGATCACCGGATTGACCCGAGGCACACTACCCCTACAGGATTACCAAGCAAGTTTTCAAACCTTTTAAAGGTTGTTGTTGTGAATATATATATGATTTCTGTTATACATATGCCATAGCATGCATTCCTATCTTCGAATTGTTTTGAAATACTTGTTTCCTGATTTGGATGTTGACTTATAAGCTAGATAGAGAACATATCAGTTATAAGTCGGTTATTGCTAAAACCCTTAGTGAAGGGTATATGAATCTCATTCGTTGAATATAGACCGGGAGTCAGTATTCCTTGATATATATTACGATTATTTTCGAAGGAAAATATTTAAGTAAATATTTTTCCATTATATCTATGATGAATATTATTTTGAATATTCACGTGAGATTATTTAGTTAAGGAGTGAATATTATTTCGAATATTCACTCGAACATTATTCATTTAACGAATATTATTATTTCAGATATTCATACGAACCTCATTTATATTGAATATTATTTTGAGTATTCCCTCAAGCTTTATTTATTTACTGGATATTATCTTCAATATTCATTTTAAGTCGATACAACTATTGAATATTACTTCGAATATTCCTTCGATAATTATTTCTTCGATAAATATTATTAAATTCATTATTCGTTCAATGGATATTATCTCAATCATTCATTTGATAATTAATTCTTCAATAAATATTATTATTATTAACTTGAATATTCATTATTCGTTCAATGAATATTATTATGAATATTCATGCAAAGATTATGTCGAATAATACTCTTCCAATATTTATGACTTAATAAATATTCTTGGAATATTTATTTAATTCTTATAACTCGTTTAAAAAATGAGTTACTTCATTCAAATAGTATCTCCAACCTTCGATCATTATGTAAATTATTTCCGAGCCTTATTATTATTATATTATCAAGAAAGGTTCCCAAAATTTTATTCCTCATTCGAATTCAACTCGTAAATAATAAGGGAACCTTACTTGAGAAATGTTATTTATCTTGTTGACTTCCCGGTCATAAATCTTTTGAAACTATTTCTTTCACTCGCAACTTGGTTGCCGTTTATCAATTTAATTATTGGGTTACCTTCTCATTATTCGAGAGGTAAGATTATTGGAACAAGTTGATATCAGTAAACAAGCAATGGCTTGGAATATATTGGTGAATTTTCCTTTCCAACTAGATACGACTACTTTGTGGAGTCTTATCAACAAGTGTATACTTGGGGAAAGGGGGACGAACTTTACGTTAAGAGTTGTGAATTCTATTCGAACTAGGAGTTGTGTAAGAGGCCGAGTCGCGCCGGTCCATTCCATTTGGCCCAACCGTTGGCCGGGGAGATCTAACAGGGCGGTAGACAAGTAAATCCGTTAGTTCTTCCTTCTACCGGTAGTAAATCCAATTTGAGCTATACATGCTGCGACTGATCATCGTAGATGGAATAGCGGGCGCGGTGAATACTCCAGAATCAGTTCATCATTCAAGTTCAAATTATGTTCTGCAACATGATCATTGTTGGCAGGGTTGAAAAGTGTTTGAAATTAGAATTGCAATATCTTCCTACAAGTTCCTCATTTATGACAAATGATCTTATCTGGCTTATCATGACATAGCAGATATTTCCACGAGATAAATACTTTGAGTTACCTTGTAACTTCATCTTTTATATTATACTGGCATCATGTTCGTTAATGCATGGCATATGGTTTTAAAGACATTTCAGAACTGTTATACATATATATCTTTATTGTTCAGTTAATTATTATTGGTGGGTTATTGCTCACCCTTGCTTTATTATATCACAACAACAGCTAGATCAGATGGCTCGCAACTTGAGGATGCGGTAGCTACCATTGCGGAGAGAGAGCCAGTGGTAGACTAGTCTTCAGCTTCTGAGTATCAGATATATTTGTATGTCTTATGTAAATGGATGGCAAAGAGTATGTAAGTTTAATTGTAATCCTTTTGGGTTGTAAGAACTCGAAATTGTGTTAATAATATTTGGTTACTCTGATTTCATCTCTGGAACTATAACGGGTGTGTTGTTGTTGTTTCGGGTCGCAAAGCTGTAATTTCATTTATATTGGTTTGGTGGAAGGGAATTGAGACCGTAACGACCATATCCCTGACCCCGGATCTGGGGGTGTTACAGCTTTAATGTTGAAAAAGATACTGTCAACAAGGATACTGTCAGAATGGCTGAAGACACCCAAGTGAAAGATGCTGTCAAGAACCAAACAATTGAAGCTATCAAAGTTGCTGTCATGAAAGATGCTGTCAAGGGTCAACTTGAAGAAACTGTCAAGGTACGAAAGCTTGTCAAGAATTTCTCATCTAACAGAAGAAAGACAAGAGCACAAGCCTATCGTACAACCAAGATAAAAGGGAAGACAGTCGCAGCAGCAAAGAAAAAGAAGCATTGAGCAGTTTTGACAGAGAAGCCCATTGATAAGAGAAAAGTAAATAGTTTTAAACTATTGAAAAAGTCAATTGATGGGAGCATTACATCTGTCTCAGTGGAACTGGACCCAGTCAACAAAAACGTACGCAAGTATGATCTCAAGGACTGTGGAACTGATAAGTGGATTTTATATCCACTTGGAACATTCTATATCGGCTTAAATTGATTGTTTTGGACTCAAGTTTGTGTAGTTTTGATGTGTTTTGTTTAGTTGTGCAGGTTTCCAAGAATATCTAAGCTTTTGTCGTTTTTGGAGATTTAATTGATTAAAATTCGGATTTTCCGGGAAGGCTGCGCAGCTTATACTGTTTTGGCCATATCTGGAGTTCTAGAAGTCCATTTTCAGCGATCTTACTGCCCACGCGAAGCTTGAGAGATTTTCTACAACCTGGGATAGAAAACAAGTGCAAGAAACGTATTTATTAAAGGCGCGCACGTAATCTTTATTAAAGAAGGCTGGGAATTTACTGTTTTGCCCTTTTTCTAATTCTAATTGTATTCTGGGCAGTTTTGGGTACCTTCTTTAAATCCTAATTGTAATAGAAGGCAATATCTTGCTGGGCAAGATTTGTAGAGCCTATATAAACACATCCTACCATTGTAAATAGATAACAATATATAGCTTGTAATCATATCAAGGTACTTTCGTTCTTCAATTCTTCAATATTATGTTTTCATTCATTATTATTATTTTGTTTTATTCTTTAATTATGTGTAACTAAATCTTTAATCTGAGGATTGGGTAGTATTCCTTGGTATTCATGTGTGTTTAATTATCTGTGATTTTCTTGCTTTGCTGATCTGTTATTGAGGGCTTAACACAATTAGGGGAGTCATGAACCTTTGATTGGATTTTAGGGATTGTAATAACTTGGAAGAGGAGTTGCAATTTTAGTACACGATTTAACAGACATAACTCGAATATTTGATTGGGAGATTAATAGGAGAGTTGTGAGACTTATAATTCTTGGTGCGTGATAGTTTATGATTGTACTCTGATTGTATCACGGAAGTGACAATTAAGGTGTAGTTGTAGACACTATATTGTATCTTGGGAGAGAACATTATAACCTTAGAAGAATTGTTTTCAGCAGAGTAAGAACGTAGATGTCACATAGATATTGAATGTGCATTGAAACCAAGTGAAGAACCCCAGTTCTTGGATTGTTTTCCTCATATATTTTATTCTCTTTTGATAATTAGTTTAATTTTGTTTAGTTTAATTTAGTTTATAAACACACCAAACATTCTTCTACACTTCTAAATTGTGAGAGATAAAAACTTGAACTCGATATTACAATTCAGTCCTTCCCTGAGAACGAACACAAAAAAAAATACTACTAACAGGAACTACATGTATAACTGTAGAACCAGACTTCACTATGGAGATAGTTTCACATGTGGTAGGCATGCGTGATCTCTCATGCAAAACGGTAAAGGTAAGGAGAAGAATTGATTTCTTCGTTTTGGAAAGGATGATCACTCTCATGGAAACAGACCAAGATGTTTCCAGCAGCATCTTAGAGCATGTCAAAGAATACTATGCTCAAAGATATGCTGAATTCTATGAGACGTATGCTGACTAGAGAGCACATGATGATGGAGACCTTGAAGTCAGTTCTGATGGGGAACCAATGCCTGATGTGGACCTTATAGAAGCACATTGTCCTTTTACAAAGGCTGGCATGGCTGAATATGAAGCAGAACAAGATTATCAGCCTGCTAAAGCTAAATCATCCCAATATGCCAAACCTACCAAACCTGCCACATCTGCCAAACAAAGTGCTGAAGATCTAGAAGCTCAACTGAAGGAAAGCTACAAGAAACTCAACAAGCTATTCAGTGAGGAAGCAGGTTATCAGCCTTGTGTACTGGATAATCCTCTGAGAATCAAGGATGATAAGCAAGAAATCTATGTTGATAGTTTTCACAAATTGAGGACCAGTATACTGAAGGATCTCTACTGGAAAGTTGTTGGATCTGTTCATAAGCTCGAAATGCTAGTTGCTTGGGAACTAGAAGTAATATTTGATTAAAGGAGAGATGGAGATCCAAAGTTAGACAGAAAAAGAAGAGAATCCTTAAATGCTTTTCCTGGAAGGAGGTTCAAGTTCATCCAAGGAATTCTGAAGTTCAGAACATACACGCATGATTTTCAAACTTGGTTTGATCTAAAAGATGCTGAAGTATTTACTTCTCGAGTGATACAAGGGTACATTGAAGATGATGTCAGATCACCAGAAGAAAAAGCTTTAGTTGAAGACCTTAGAAAAGCAAGAAATGAAGCTCTCAGAAGAGAGGGAAAAATCTTAACAACTGGAGACTACCAAAATCAAGCTAAGTTAAACTCCGATCTACTCATTCAATAGGAGCAATTGATTTGCAGTTAATTCATAAGCTTCATGTTCTGGATTTTTCTTTAACATTTATCAAATATGGTATTTCATCTATTCTGATCTATGTTAGTTAAGTTGTCAGCACGTTTGATTGTAAATTTGTTGTTATTGTCCATAAAAACAAATTAGGGGAGATTGTTGGGACTTATGGGTGATAGCATAGAGACAACTTAACTATATTTCTCTGTACTTAGTTTTTACTAAGTTGAACATACTATCACAGCCAGAGTATGTCTTCGTATTCGAATAATTGCTGTCATGTAATAATTGTATGATTTGGGAGAAGTTCATACATTTGTTCAAGCCTCAAGGAATACATCCAGAAGACAGCAAGAATAAAAGTTACTGTCATGTTCTTGACAGTAAAGTTACAAGAAGACAAATGTTGCAAAGTCGCGACAAAGCTACATCTGACATCAACATTGGTTGAAGCAAGAGACAGTGACATTCTCACACTTGACAGCAAGTCTGGAGTTCCGACAGCAACATTGGCGGGAGCTCGTACTGTCAACCACTAAATATTCCTTTGACAGCAGACTTTGCGGTTAAGGTTACTGTCACCTTGAATTATTTGAATTGGGTATTTTCTCAGTCAAAGCCCGTGACAGGTTACATGTTCAAGAAACAGATTTGCTGCAACACACTATCGTTTGTAGCATACCTGCAAGACTACGACAGAAGCTTAAGAGATTCACAAGACAAGGCTGGTCAATTCGAGGAGTATGTAATATGTACATCTACTAGAATTGTATTAGCTAGAAATAAAAAGAATCTAGGTTGCTTTACTTATAAGGTTTATCATGTCTATATAACAATTTGGGAAAGTCACATGGGTGTGCAAATTGTAATGAGTTGCCACTTGAAAACGACAGCAGCTCAACACCCCATGCGATAGAGACAACAGAGTATCTTAGTCTACTTAGATACATCTTAGATTCTTTTCTATTCATATACGCACACGAAGCAATTTGTATCTCTTGAGATATCGAAGCTGGAGAAACTCTCTCTCCAAGTTGTAGCAACACTTCACACAAAATAAATAAAACATTTATTTTGTGAGAAATCTTGTTTCACTTATTGCTTGCATACATCTACTGATAATCTATAATCTTTATCTTCGTTGTTGATTTAAAGATTCGATTTTATCAGTATTGCATTCAACCCCCCCCCCCAACTTCTGCAATACTCCGGGACCAACATTAAGAATTATATTTATATCAGTACTTGATCAATACGAGAAAAATGACTGACAAAAGTGGTAGGTAAGAGTTAATAATAGCTACCAAGTTTTATCACAAGAATATTGGTGTACTCGAATGTATGAAAAGGCAAGTGACTTATTTATTTTGGGATGAAGAAGAATAAGATATTGTATTATTTCTGATATCGTAAGAAATAATATGATGTGACTGAAAAATACAAATAATAGAGTCATATAACTCTGTCTAGAAAATTTTGACGCACATTTCTAGTTTTGGATCATTTTCTCTGATCAATTTTGAAAACAATAAATTTATCTTAATAGTTATGCACGTCCAAAATAAATATATAATGTGTGCTTTTATAGGATCATGGTATTAAACATTTAGATTTAACATTTCAATAGCAAATTGATCATTACCGATTGTTTTCTTACAATATCTTGTATCATTCATTGCCACAAGCGAATTTTAAAAAATACAAGGTAATACCTTAAATTTCAAGACAAATCAGATTTGGACATGTACAGCACATACACGACTATACGAGTAACTGAAATTAAAAAATCATTTTTCATAACGTGTTTTCAAAACGAGATGTGTTAATGTATTCGCTGAATGAATGTATTCACTAAATGAACTATATTGCAAAAGTTCACGTATACATTAAAATTCAATCTACGAAAAAAAGATAGGCATAGCTACGATATTGAAGCATCTAAGAAATAACATTCATTTGAGACAACACCAAAATAAGAGGCAATATATATATATATATCGGGATCTTAAGAAATTGTACATATCGGCTACTTTCGAGTTTTCATTAGTTTTACACAGAGTAAAACTCGTATATTGCTGTTTAAAAATCAATCGATGTATCACTACTTTGGTACTATAGTAGTGTGTGATACATCGGTACTATAGTAGTGTGCGCGCTCGCGCACACGCATATAATATTTGTAAAACTTATTTGTATGAAATTTGTAGCATTTGGATATTATGAAAACGATACAAAAATAGAGTGTAAGAGACTAAAGATATCAAAACCCTTCGACACTGTTTTTACCAGATTCAAATTTCAAATGTAAATTATAATTTTTTTAATTTTTTAATCTTTTTATTAGCCAATCTATAAATTGTCCGATGCTAATACAATTAATCGATGTAATGCAAATATACTTAATACAGAATATTATACTGATATCAATTAAAAATATATTATACACTTCATTTATCTTTTTTATGTTAATTTAACAATAAACATATTATGGTAATTCGACTAATAATATAAACATAATAATTAAAAGAGAGAAATATTGTTATAATTTGTTAAGAGAATACAACATAATAGTTATTGCTTAGCAAAAAAAACATAATAGTTATTAATTTTGTTAAAGATTTTCAAAATATAGTTAAAAGGTGTTAAGGTTATTTAAAAGTTATGGGCTCATTTATAATGTTAAACATATTTATTTTTTAAATTTACTATATATAAGGATATATTGGTCAAAATTATGTATTCCACGACAATTTTATATCTATCTATTTATATTTTCTCTCACTGACAAACCTTTTTTACATTATAAGAGAAAAATATTCCAATGATTTTATCTCTAATAAATTATATAATAAACATGAAAATAATTGTTTTTGAATATGTGAGTGTCATGGGTTTAAGTTCCCTCAAAATTAAATGTAGTCAATGAATAAGTTAAAAAATAAATATTACATAGATAGTGGTAAGTGGGTTATTTGAGCATGTAGTCAATGATTTTACAAAATGTGATTTGGTTTAGTGGTTGTATGTGTGATAATAAAAAAAATATTGCATAGAATGTGGTTAGGAGTTATTCAAGGGAAATATTATTTTCAGAGCACATTTTTAATTTTCAGAGCAATTTGTCACTTATTGTAGTAGAATATGCTACATATTATGAATGCAGGGGGAATATGCAACACATATTGCTCTGGAAATAAAAAAAAATGCTCTGAAAATAACATTTCCCTTATTCAAGCATGTAACTAATGATTTTAAAATGTGTCACTAAAAAGAATTTGGTGTAATGGTTGTACATAAAGTTATAGGTATGGGGAGGTCATGGGTTCAATTATTATGAAATTCTAATTTTTTTACATTAATATATACTTAAGTATATATTGGTAATTTACTAAATAGTCTCAAAACTCACGTTAGCCTATAATAGATATAATGGATGTAAAATTATTTTACACAGCTCCCCGTCCCAATCGATAATTACTACTCCTTCCATCTCATTTCAACTGGTTCATTTGATTTTTCAACGATTAAATTTTTTAAACTTTGATTAAAATTTACATATATCATATAAATAGAAATAACAACAAAATATATATCATTAAAAAATATATTTAATTTACTTTAAAATGTATTTTTCGAATTTTCAAAATTATAAATGTTTAAATTTTAATTTTCAGTTAAAGTTAAATAAGTTTAATCATTGAAAAATCAAATAAAATACTTGAAGTGGGACAGAAAGAGTAATTAAAAATATTATCATTGAAGTTTTTTATTTATGAACTTAATTATAGTTTATTTATCTAAATTTATATTTTGGACAACTTAATCATCCAAATAATGAACCGAACGATTGTATCATAACTATTTGTCCGAGTTATCTTGTTCTTGTGGTTTGTTCCCCAGATCTAAGGATTGTCTTGATTTTAGCTCGTTTTTAATTTTTGTAGTTGTAAGATTGGTTTTTTTGATGTCTCACCGTTTGTGTGAGTATTGTTATTTTCTCATCGTTTGTGTGAGTTTTGTTTTTCTCACCGATTGTGTGAGTATGATGATTGATTTAGTGATAAAAGTTTTTAGGGATTGCATTCTCGGTCGATAGCTCAAACTGGTTATGACGGAAGTGGCAGTGGTGAAGTATGTCTAAATATCATCTTCAACAAATCACATGACTCCAAAAAGAATGGATTAATCAGTGATTGTTTCTGTGTTTTGTTTGTTCGACGCGACTGTTTATGTAGATGCCGTATGGTTTTTTATTATTGAATTATCTCATTTACTCAAAAAAAACTATTTGTAAGAATATATAATATAGTCACTGTTACAGAAATTGGGTATCGGACAAGATCGATAATAGAACCTTGCAAAGATTAATAATTAATTTGAGAATTAATCAGAAGTATTTTAATATTATAATATTATTTAGTATATTATTATGATTTTATTAATTATTTGTTAAGTAATATATATTTATCATATCAAAAAGCAAATAATAATTCATATTTAATTAATATATTATTTTAATTTTATTAATTTATTATAAATACTCCGATGAAGAAGTAGTCCTAAAAATTAATAGGAAATTTTAAAAATCGAATCGATTGGGAACCTTGTAAAAGATTAATCGAGGATTAATTGACTTAATTGGGAATTTTTAAAACAATGAATATGGTCATCAGGTTGGATTTAATTTAAAAAAATTGGAAAATAGCCAGCACTTTCTTAATTTGGGGAAGTAAAGCTAAAAATTTTATCTCATTGCCTCTCCTCTCTTTTTAATTCTCTCTTTCGCTCTCGCGATCCAGATTCAAATAATCTTCGTAGTTAATTTCAAGTTTCAAATAGGGTTACCATCCCGACTATCTACCGCTAATGTGATTTTTTTTTATTTTCTTCACTTGATCGGGGAGAAAACCGTTTTAAAGAACAGTAATGTGTAGAAAAGGTTAACAAAAGGAAATAGTAATATGGAGAGAAATTAACAAGTACAGTATAACAAAACCTGGATTTAAAGAAGTATTCATGTTTATAGGTTGTGAGTGTTGACTGGTGCTATATAAGAATAAGTTCAAAATTAAAATTTTCTAATGAAATTTAAATGCTAATTTTTTCACAAAATTTACGAAACGTTGTTTCTAAAAGAAATTTCAGTGTAAAAGAGTAATCCTAAATATGATTTAAGTAAGCTCGAGCTCAACAAAATAATTCCGCTCAAATTATTCTTAATAAAATAATCCTATCAAATACGATCCGTATTTGGTTTAAACTCTAAGGGTGAAGGCCCTCTCTAACGAAATCAGGAGAGAGGTGGTCCGATATACTTAATAACGGGAGTGTAACCCAAATTACCTTCCAGACACGTTGTTATGGATGGCGCATTAGAAAATACAACGGTGACAGAAGCGTATCTTGCTTCGATACGCGGGACTCAGCAATGTATTATGAATATACGCATCTAGCAGCAACGTGTCCATTAGACACGACGTACATGAAGGCGTATCAATATTAGCTTTTTTACCGAGCCGGAAGAAGAACAAGGACTAGAACGACGACTTAAAAGAGCGCCCAAGCCAGAAAGTCAACCCATCACCTCTCCCATGTTAGGGTTTCTATCTTTTTCCCCAATTTTATTCCAAGCAAATTAAGGTAACTAATCGAATTAATAGAACTGTATATGCATGTTTATAGTGATTGAACATAACTGCCTACATATATATATATATATATATATATATCTGTGTGTGTGTGTGTGTGTGTATGTATGAACATATATAGATAGGTATGTAGATTTAGTGCAGTAATTGTTTAGGAAGACAACGAAAAAAAAAAAATTATTAAGGGAAGACAATGAATTTGTGTACACTTCGACGATACTGCAAACCATGAAAGAGAAAGAGAATAGAATATACTGGTGTGTAAGAGATACGCTTGTTATGGAAGCGCGTTGGGTAGGTAAATAGGACCTCCATTCTCATAAAAGGCAAATCGGGCCAAGTACTTCAAATTCTAGGCATTTTGGTCAATTTCTCAAACCCTAATATGATTTTTTTTAGTTCATTACATTTCTAATTAAATAACGTATTATAATTTTCTAATATCATTAATAATTTTAAAATTTCATAAAATACGAGTTATCCATCGAATTAATTATCATCACATACTTGATAGATCATTTATTTAAATTTCAATTCACGATTATTATGTTTTTATAATACTCTACTTATATAAGAATAAATGATTATTTATAAAGTTCAAATAAAATTGATATCCAATGTTAGTGGACCATAGTTACTCGTATTCGATGGATCACGGATCACAGACTTAAAACAAATACGTTACTGGCTCACTACTCATATTCCATTCAGATCCGAATCTCAATATTTAAAATCGGTTTAGATCTGAATAAAATGATATCGGACCCAAATCTAAACACGATAAAAATATAATGATATGACACTTGAACAAAGGGATATCCATAACTACCCCGATCATTTTACACCCCTAGAAATGAGCACCTAGAAATGAAAAGAAAAAAAATTGTTACCACCGAAAACTGCAACACTTAAATCGGTCTAGTAACCAAAATGATTCTTCATATTGTTTAGTCTCCCAAAATCTCCACTGCACATCCATTTAAACGATTCCAGTCAGCTGTCAGCACAACCAAAGCTACTAGTCTACGCTTACAGAAATACATTATTTGCGAGGGGGTTGATTGCCTACAACATTGACCCAAGTTGTTGAAGAAAAACTACTCAGTCATCCCTCTGTCCTCATCATACCTGTCTGGATCTATGTACCAATACTCATTACAAAGAGAAACATCATTCTAATATTATCGTGAATGTATAATTGATAGAAACATCATTCTAATATTATCGTGAATGTATAATTGATAAAAACCTGAAGGCAACTAGTTCACAACAATAGCTGAATAAACTATCACTCATCACAAATTCACTTACTATGTTGTCTTGTGGAAGCTTCAATACATGACAAACCTGGTTTTATAAACCCTGATCAGTTCCACAACATTTATTTCTATATCCTTCGAAATGTGATGGGCTCACAAACCCTAGGTCAAATCAGCCTAAAAAGGACGGGGAAAAAGTCAAAGCAAAACAATAAAACATATCACATAACAAGGTGATTCTAAAGGCCATATGCCACATTATTCTCTATAGCTAACATTTTTATCTGAATTTTATAAATTGCTCAGCACCCTTGAACAGATAGTAGGCCAGGGCCACGACAGAAATCTCGTTGATAATCGGGAAGAGCTCTGATGCATAATAGAAGAATTGGTAGAATTTCTCATAGCTGAAGCAAATCATACCCATTTTCAAATACAGGAGATAATAGAACAATGCTGCAACGCCCATGTATATGTAAGCAATTCTATGGAAAATTGAAGAAGTAGAGGTGGACTGTGGCTTATAAACTGTAAGATGAGGTGACAAAGGACGTAGTTTGGCCGAGATTCCCCCACTGCCTGAAGTAACACCTGCCTGGCTGTGTGTGGTGCGGATATTAGCGAGAGAGAAGGATTTACCAAGAACAGTTGAACCAATTAGGGAACCATGAATAGATGGATATCTGTACAGCGGTCTGACAAACTGCTGCAATTGACTATTCACAGCCAAGGCTCGTTCTTCTTTTACATGAAGAAAACTGTAGCCGTGAAGAAATATGTAAACATAGCAGAATTAGGCGCTCAATAAATTTTTAAGGAAAACATAACTGATAAGCATAGATTAAAATGTATCATCATCTCCCCCCTCCCCCCCAAAAAAAAGATTGTTCTAGAAAAGGTGCATGCAGGTCCCTAAGGGTCGTTACAGAGAAAAATATTTATTTCTGCTGCTAGGTAATTTGTCATGACAAACATTGTGTTTAGTACAACTCTTTTAATGTCAGAGTGATGTAAACAAGTAGTGCATTCAGCTTTGCCCCATCATGTATATCTAAGAAATTTCCCTAACCACAAGCGACAAATTCAGTTCATAACGTCCTAGGAAATAGCACCAACACAGATTTCAGGGACATGAATAATTGAGAATCACCTATATTGACAGAGTCTTTAAACTAATTGTTCAGTGTTCCTTTGGCTTCCCTGACATCAGGACTTCATATTGGAAAATTGCACATATTTTACCATTAGAAGCCCACATGCACAATTAAGAGCTGCTAATTAAGACAATTATATGTAAAATCAATATCGTGCTTGGGTATCGTAGAGAACCACTTATGATAGTCTGCAAAAGGATTGTATGCACCAGTTTCAGAGAGAATTTAAATTGCTGCACACCTTATTTCTTTAATGAGATCAGAATTCTCCACAAAGGCAAGCTTCAGCTTTTCATCAATTGCATTCACATTTCCACCCATTGAAGAATATTGCCTAATAAATTCAAAGCTTGATTAGTATTGCTACACTGACACATAACCCAAAATGCATTTACTGGAAGCAAGTGAAACACATAAAACACACACACACACACACACAAGAAATTACTGTCTAGCATCAACTTTTCTATCTCACCCATGTCTATTTGGCAAGGAGGAATTTTCATCACAAGAATATCTATCAGAACACCTAGCCCCACTAAAATGCATGTTCTAACCCACTCAAATGCAGGGCTGGACCTATAGCAAGGGAAAGTAAGCCTTTGCTTAGGCCCCCCCAAAATTTCTACAATTTCGTATAAGTGAATATTTTATTTTTATCAAAGTAGAGTGATTTAGCTGAGAACAGTATACATCGTGAGGATAGTGAGCACAATTGTTCTGCACTTCTAAAAAAGTGCAAAACAATATAACATGGAAAACACAGAAAAATATAGAGTGCAAAACAATTGTTCTTAGTGTTCTCATGCCAAATTATGTTTCAAAAAAAAGGTCTAATGTCCTTTTTTGTAAAACAAATAATAATAAGCTAAACTGATATATAAAAATTAATTTTTTTATTTAACAGAATTTAAAAAGATAGATGCTCAATTGGTTATGCATATTGATAATAGTACTTGACAACAAATTATTTTTGATTTTATACCTGCTTGTGTATGAAACTATCAATGTTGTTATCCCATCTCCAAATTGTACATGACCAACAAACTTAAATTCTTAACTTCTTTCGTTTTACAAATTAGGTGACGAGTTATTACATAGTTATTTATAATCAACATAACCACTGAGTTGGAATAAATACATACAAAACCAGTAAAAATTGGGTGAAAAGAGCATTGACCAGGTCTGGTCAGCAATGCCAAATCCACCAACGGCAAAATTATGCAGTACAATAGTTAGGTCACAATAATAATCTTTCAAAATTGAAATAAAGAGATCATTGAGACCACGAGTAAGACGCCCTTTTATAATTGGAAAAAGAGAACTTTTATAATTGGAAAAAGAATGTTTGTCAATTCCAAACATATATGATGAATCATTTTGCGCTACAATTTGTATTGTTCAAATGAGTTAAACTTCAATGTTGAGGATCATATGGTGATTAGTTGAGGGAGGTCCATACTCTACGAGCAAGCTTTTGGAGTTGAAACATGCCCAATAGGACCCCCCACAAGTGGGCTTCTAGGAGTTCAATCACATAGTAAGTGGGAGTAATTCTTCGCATGAGTCTAGCCCGATGTGTGAATAGGGAGATTGTTGGCTTATCCCACATCATTGTTGATTATTAAGTGTGTGAAATCCTCAATGAATCAACTTTAATGTTTAAAATAGGCCTAAATAGCTCCATTAAGTGTTAACAATTAACATTTAAGTTATGTTATATAACAGACTCGGCCAAATGATTGCCTCACTTTATAGGTGTTATTCAGTTAGTTTAAGATATCTTATATTACGTACTCAGTCAAATAGTTATCTCAGTTCATAGGTGTTATCCGTAACAAATATGTCAAAGTTGATTTGACAGTCAGTCACATTAATTAAGCAATTGAGTTTATTACTTATTTGAGGTGTAATTCACTTATTATTGAATAATAAGAAGCTAAATTTCTATTACTCTTTTACTTTGCATCTCAACATCTTTATATTTCTCAGTATTAAAGCCACATATAGCGTTTGACCCCAATGGGTTTGTATTCGCATTTTGATGGTCACTATGACCATTTTAGAATGTTGATGGGTACTTTTAATCTAAAGAATATAAAGGAATTTATAGGCAATTATACCAAAAGTGGGGGGAAAAGGAAAAAAAAAAAACTTAACAATGACATTATGACTTACGTATTTGCCAACTTCAATACTTGTGTCTTAAAATATAGTGATTTGATTTGGCATTATGTATGTACAAGTTCTTGTTCTTATATTTGACATTTAAATAAGTATTATCAGTAAACAGATATACGGATATTCGTATTCCGATCCAATATTCCAAAACTATAAATAGATCGTATGTGATTGGATCTTTCAAAAATTCGAAACAGATCTGGATCGAATATTGTCAAATGATTTTGGATATCAATTTAGGCCGATCCAAACACGATCCATTGACAGCTCAATAAGTGCAAAGCAATCATTGCTTCGATTTTCAATAAAAAATTTCTAAAAATCTTTTAAAAAGTCTGTTTAAATTACTTTAGACAAGATGCTTTTTTATGGGGTATGCTAGAAGAATATAATATTGTTTAAAAGTTACTAAGATCATCCACTCCAAATGGTATTGTTGTTTGTTCTTTTGAAAAAATCTTAAGACATTAGTGATATGTCCATTAAGGAGCTGTATTGTTCTTTCATTTTTCATAAATCAAGAGATAAAATGAATAGTTATTATGATCAAACAACTCTTAATATAATAACTTACTTAAGGTTGAGTGAAAGAGGTCATGGAATAGACAGAAGAATAACATATCACCTAATGTTTTCAGAATAAATAGATGATTTTAAAGGGAAGGAAAAATGGTACAATGACACCTCCAAGATTGAATTTACATGTGAGGAAAGTAATGCTACAAAAATTACCGAAGGCATAATTGTCAAGGCATCACATTACCTAGGCAGAAGCAAAATGGGTAAAAAAATAAGAGAAAGGAACATCTCCTGCCTTCAGAATATAAAGTTCTATCAAGTATCAAACAAATTAATAATCATTCTACTTTTCTACTTTTTTCCCATTTCAAGTATTGTTTGCACACATTTTATTGAAGTTGTAAATATCAAAAAATGACTTATTGGTTTGTTTATATGTGGACGATCTTATACTTAGTGGTGGCAATGATAGTTTCATGCTTAAAGGATATAAGACATCAATAATTGTTGAATTTGAGATGTCTAACCTTGGTATGATGCATTACCTAGGCATAGAAGTAGTGCAACTGCAATCAACGAAGTATGTACAAGATATTCTAAAAAAATATTCATATAAAAAAATCGTAAATGTGTAAGGACACCAACGAGAATTGGATAAAAACTAAACAGTCAAATTGTTGGCAGCTGCAACATAATGTATTCTATGAGTTTAGTAACTTTATATATGGAATATCCAAGGGGAAAAAAACACTAGTTGGCTGCCAAGCGAATTCTTCTAAACTTGCAAGGTACTAAAGAATATGGAATGTTAAACAAGAGATTAAGGAGTGTTCTAAAGGGGTAGAGGAGATCGCTACTCCAGGTTTACAGTGATTATACAAGAAATCGGGATGATAGGAGCACTTTCAGTTATGTCCTAGAGGGGCTTTTATATGGTGTTGTATGGTCTTCTAAAAAACAACTCGTTACTTTATCGACAACTGTCAACTGAAGCTGAGTTTGTCGCAGCAATAGCTAATGCTTGTCAGGCTATTTAGCTTGGAAGAATTGTTGAAGAGAGACATTCAAAGCAAGTTAAACCTACTATAATTACTTGTATAACAAATCAGCAATCCAACTTTCTAAGAAACTGGTGCTGCATAAGAATTAAGGATAACTATGTAAATTATTACTTTTAAAGAGACCTTTAAAATGATGGAACAATCAAGATGGTTTATTATCAAAGTGATTAAAAACATTGTTAATCATCTATGAACAAAAAAAAAAGCACTCCAAAAAGCTAAGAAAAATGATTAGAATTAGTTGAAAATCTTGAAGACATGAAAAAGTACAAAATTGTTTTTAGCAGAAAAAAGAGTAAAAACAGGATGTTAAAACTTATCGTTATGTGATATTATGTTAGAGACCTGGTGTAATAAGTGTCCAAGTTATAGGTGTTATTGTTAACAATTCAGTTTCTAGGAAATCTGCCCGTGTTGATTTAATAGTGCAGTTTATGTCGCATTCTAGTTGAACGTTTTTTATTATTGAGTAAAAGTAAAATTCCCTAAATAATATCTTTGTTTTTAGTTTGCATCCTTATGTTTGATCCAATTAATCCACAAGTAAAACGTAGAGTTGGTAACTTAACATAGTGTACAGATGAAAATCCTTAAAAAAAAAAAGAAGCAATATTAGAATACACAGATTGTTAAATCAACAATTACTAACAGTTGTGACAAGTGAAGAAATAAACTAGGCATAATATTTTAAAAAATCCAAGTAGAAGTTTGTGCAAAACAACCAGGATATGAATTGATTTATGTATCCATTTTGCAAAAACGAAAGGGGATGATAGATTAGATTATAGGCAAGCACTCACATGTTAGTTCCAGCAATTTCCGGTTGTCCAGAATTGGCACGATACAGTCCCTTAACAAAATGAGTGAATAAATAAGATGAAAATTAAACAGATTGACATTCATATAGCAACAGGCAGCATAGAATTAAATCAAATGAACAAACAAAAACATATAAATATAAACGAGAGAGAGAGAGAATAAACTCACAAGTCCGTTAACAGAGCTAGGATCTGGTTGGGTGAGTGGAGAGTGAATGTTTCTCCATGTTGATATTGAGCGAGTTGCGTACGCCAAACTGGGATTCGTGACTCGCCTGGAAAGAGTAGCTCGGAGCGCCATCCTCAAACTCAATTATTACTACACTATTCGATGATGATTTTGATTTGATCCTCTCCTCTCCTTCCTTTTTATCTCCCAAAGTACAGTACTAGTCTGGTAGTATTGTTTATTTATCAAGTTCAATGGTAAAATGAAATGGGCCGAGGCCCAAACAAGAAACAGCTGGCAGGCATTTTATGAAAGTGAGAGGGCCCAGAAAAATAAGAGAACCCTAGGCTGTGCTCTCATATAATAATATTAGGGTTTTTTTTTTGTTTATCTGCTAATATCTCTATCCATTCTTCCCCCATTTTGCAGCAGCCAGCCAGCCAGCTTTATCAACCGGGAATAGCAATGGTAAGTGTTTTCAATTCCAGGGACTTACGTATACGTATATGTGTTGTGTGTAAGTATATGTGGTGTGTAGTAACATGTGTGTTGAAATGGGGCAGGCATCAGACAGGAAACTAGGAAACCCAATGAGGGAAATCAAGGTTCAAAAGCTAGTTCTCAACATCTCTGTTGGGGAAAGTGGTGATAGACTCACTAGAGCCTCCAAGGTCTTGGAACAACTCTCTGGACAGACCCCTGTTTTCTCTAAAGGTCTTTTCTGATTTCTTTCTTAGTTTTATACAGCCTCTGTTAATTTCTTATTGTTTTTTTGTAAAGTTGAGAGGAATTTCTGGTGGTTTGAGTGATTCATGTCAAGCTATTAATATTTTCTGTCTGATGATCTTTTTTTTTTCATTTGGTTAACAGCAAGGTACACTGTGAGGTCTTTCGGGATCAGGAGAAATGAGAAGATTGCTTGTTATGTTACTGTCAGAGGTGACAAGGCAATGCAGCTCTTGGAGAGTGGACTCAAGGTTAAGGAATACGAGTTGCTCAGGAAGAACTTCAGTGATACCGGATGTTTTGGCTTTGGTATTCAGGAGCATATCGATCTCGGAATTAAGTAAGCATGCCTTTTCTTTCCACACTCGCATATATCATTACATGTAGGGTGCTGGTTTTGGTTCTATTATTTGTTTACCTCAGTTATCTAGTAGTATATTGATTTGTACAAGTACTTCATATTAATGGATTGATTAAGTTTTTCTCTCACAAGTTTACTAGTTGTGTAATGACCATCTATAGTAACTGACATTGATAAACTATGTGATTTCATTTAGAGGAACTCCAAGAGTTATTTTGCACCCTCCTTATAAAATCTATTATTATATTGGCCCCAAATCGTTCAAGATACAATTATATCTCCTCACTCCAACAGCCCTCCTCAAAATTCATTTATTTATATCTATTTTAAATCTAATATTCTATTACATACAAATATTAAATCGGACATGTTCATCCACACAATTAGCAGCACTAAAAATCTGCAGAAGGAATAAATGTAACTACATCAACCACAGAAATGCAAGACATTACCAGACCAATCTGCACAAAATGGAAGTATGGAAAAAAAGAAGCTTGACACATACAGGCAGCTAACTGAGGGTCTACTAGAGCAATTAATTGGCAAATTACAGAATTGCATACTACAGAGACCTGAAACACACGAACCTGGTAACCAAGATGCTCATCTGAATTCAGATGATTCAGTATATACTAATATAAAATTAAATGAGGAGACAAAATATGCTCTTCAACAATGAGGAGATTTTTGAAGCTCTTAACTTTATAGGGAGGGACTAGGAGAGTGTTGGAGATGAATTTTGTCTCAATCTCCTCAAAGTTTGACTAAGGAGTGTGTATAGAATAGCTGAGTTGCTCTTAGAGTGACGTGCTTTACTTTCTTGCTTGATGTTAGCTATTGTATGAGATATTTATCCTTGAAATTTAACAATTGCCTGGTAGTCAATTGTGCAAGTTTTTTTTATACATGATTTCCTGTTGAGGGTGTAGATTGTTCATTTGATATGTCTTGCTCAAGTAGCATCAACAAGGATTATATTTTCACATGCCTAAAGATTTTGGCACTGCTATTCCCAACTGACCTCTTTTAAGTTTTGATCGCCCTTCAATAATATACCTTTGATAACTTTGGGCTCAGTCGCAGATTTGTCTGTAAAGAGCTATATTGTGTCGGCTTATGCGTAGTTCGAAGATGTGTATTGTGGGCTATCATCCCACTTCTAATGGAAAGAGGATTTGTTGTCCCTCATTTTTTCTAATTCTGTCTTTGTTAATCAGGTATGACCCTTCTACTGGGATTTATGGTATGGATTTCTATGTCGTACTTGAACGTCCTGGTTACCGCGTGGGACGTCGTCGAAGATGCAAATCTCGTGTTGGAATCCAGCACAGAGTAACAAAGGATGATGCAATGAAGTGGTTCCAGGTCAAATATGAGGGTGTTATCCTTAACAAGTCGCAGAATATCGGAAATTAAGTGGGAGACGAGATTGGGAGTTTACCTCAGAGTTCTGTGTTTTAGGCTAGCAATGCATATCTCGTTCCATGTTTTGAATAGTGAGACAGTTATGTTTTTTTCAAACTTCAGATTTATTTTCAACTGTGTTTGCTATAATTCGAAGTTCCTTGTGGTTCATTCTTGCTAGATATTATTTTGTCATTAAATCATTCAACTGACAATATGGTCCTGGAAATCATAAATTTATGTCAACTTACTTCATTGAAACTGAATCAAGGACGAAAACTATATTTATGCTGGGTTACTTGAACAGCTTTTATTAGTTTCTGGAGGGCCTTAGAAATATAATCATACGTCAAGCCAGACGCAAACATGGTTTGCTAGGTGATGATAGTTGACAGCCTACAGTCGACCAGGGCATTTCCGGGCTTTGAAGAACTCGTCTGAATTTTGAGGCGGGAAGGGGCCTTATCTCTAACCTGATATTTTGACAAGATCCGTCAAAACAGTAGCAGGGCATTGGGTTGTAGCCAAATATGATGCACCGTATAGAACATAGCCTGAGTATTTTTCAAGATCTTCTCACAAGGGGATATCCCCCGAGTCTAGGGATGGCAATGGGTCGGGTCGGGTCGGGTTTGGCCAAAACCAAACCCGAACCCGGTTAAATCCACCAAACCCGAACCCGAACCCGATTAAACCCGAAATTTTGAAACCAAACCCGACCCGGTTAAACCCGAACGGGTTTTCGGGTACCCGAAACCCGAAAAAAATAAATAAAAAATAAATATTTTTTATATTAAAAATAATATAAAACATAAATATATAAAATATTTTAATTTTTATTACATATTAAATATTAAATATATATAATAATAGATAATATATATTAAATATTAAATATTATGTATAAAATAATAGAAATAATAATATATATTAATTCGGGTTTCGGGTCGGGTTCGGGTTTGGAACGGGTTTCGGGTTTTCGGGTCGGTTCGGGTCGGGTTTGGCCAAAACCCAAACCCGACCCGAAATTGATTCGGGTTTAAAAATCAAACCCAAACCCGAAAATTTCGGGTTCGGTTCGGGTTATTCGGGTCGAAACGGGTCGGGTATCCATCGGGTCGGTACAAATTGTCATCCCTACCCGAGTCCATGTGTTGTTTTTGATTGGCTCACCTCTCATTAATATAAATGGATTCTCCTGCATTCACACCAACCACCCAATCAAAAATAACTACCTAAAATGGAACATGTAGTGACACACCTAAAATAATATCCCTACAACCAATAAATGAATCAATGTATTGTTATTAAATTCAATTGAGTAGCCATAATAGTATTTCTTTACGGGGAACCATTACTAAACTCGTGGTTTATACCGGGCCTAAAACAGGTAAATTAAGTGAAAATAGATGTGAGCTAATCACGCAAATTATTAGGGAAATGAATTGTCACAATAACTTGTGTTGCACCAGGTCTAAGCAAGTGGTCACGTGACATTTAACCGACGTACAAGCTATGAAGAAGTGTGGAAAAAGTAATTCCCACATGAACACACGTGCCCTGTCCTCATTAGTTACACAAACAAACCTCAAAGTCTCTCTCTCTCTCTCTCTCTCTCTCTCTCTCTCCCTCCATTATTGGCCAACAATTTGCCATGTCAGCAAATTGACACCAGAATTTATATCCTTCTCTCATATTTCAAAATTTACCAAAAATCATCAAATAGAATCCCACTAGCCTTTCCCCTACTCTTGATGCTCAACAACACAAACAAGTAGGAATTGTACATAATTATTACACATACATCTACAAACAATCCTGTTCCTGTAATGGCTCAGTTATTGTCACCAGTTTGTACAGATGCCCTCAACCAGTTACAAGGTTTCAGTTCGAGGGGCAGATGGAGCATGCTTTCCAAGAATTCTAGTACTGCCACTTGGAATCCTATGATTGCTTCTGCTGGAAAGAGGAGAAAATTTGGTAGAATTAAGGTTGCTACACAAGATTCTGGATCATCCAGTGCATTTGCTGATGATTATTATGCCGTCTTGGGTGTGGTAATTTTACTTTCAGCTTTATGTTTCTTTTGTCAGTTTTTGTGGTATGCAACAAATTTTCCCATGTATTAGATTATTAAGTATGTGAAAAAGGGAGTGAAGATTCCAACACATACTGTAGGGAAGGGCGAATTTGCTCTGTCATTAGGCTATGGACTAATCCTCTGTCATTTTATGTCTTACTCACCTGGGATTCATAGATTTTCGTTTATTACTTCCATGTTCTGTTTATCTCCTAACAGTCTAACTGAACCTAGTGCCCGATTTTACAAATTGTCCACTGATTATAAATTCTTGCAAACATGTATAGCTTTCTTGTGTTTTAATCAAACAAGGACATGTATCTGTCATCTACGAGGTGTTTGGATTAGCTTAATATAGGACTTTTATGAATTAATTAGAGGAGCATTTTGCCTCAACTCATGGAGTGGATTTATAGGTGAAATCCAGTTCTTATAGACAGGAACTTACTCCTAGTTCCACTACATGTAGTAGGTGCTGAAAAACATATTATTATTTTTCTACGTGTTTAAGCAAATTATACTTTAGACAAATTGGTTTTCAGATTAAGACAAAGTTACAATCTTTAGCAAGTAGTAGCCCCAGTTCTTATCATTAAATCATAATCATTAATATTGTTATTGATGGATGTGAAAAATGAAGAGTATATTTTTGTAGAGTCACTAGTCACTACTTGAGTGAAATTAGGAACCACCTTTAAATGATGGCTGGATTGTCACGGTTTACAAATATGTATCTGATTTTCTTGTCAGTGTAATGACTGTCTTCAGAACCTGGTCTTCCAAAACTATCCATCCAGTGAATTGCAATATGAGTTCCGAACTGAAGTAGTAGTTTCTGCAGATATCGTTGATCTAAAACACTATGTACATAATGCTAATACGCTTTGTTATTTTATCTATATGTGACCAGTTTCCAGATGCCTCACCAGAGCAGATCAAGAAAGCTTATTATAACTGCATGAAATCTTGCCATCCGGACTTAAGTGGCAATAATCCAGATACCACGAATTTCTGCATGTTTATCAATGAAGTTTATACGGTTAGTTTTCAGGTTTTACCTTGAAATGGTGTGCTTGACATCCGAGTATTAATTATAAATTTTGGTTACTTTTTTTTGACATAGTATAGTTGGATAAGTTAGACTATTGTTGTAGGTTTTAAGTGATCCTGTGCAAAGAATGGTCTATGATGAAATTCATGGGTATGCTTTGACTGCAACAAACCCTTTTTTAGATGATTCCTATCCAAAGGATCATGTGTTTGTTGATGAGTTCAGCTGCATAGGTATGTGCACTAGGTGGTCCTTAATTCTTCCCGCTGTTTGTTGTGATATAATCTTATATTTGTTGTATTAATTAGTGCTTAGTATGAGAACTAAACTCCTCTTTACAGGCTGCAAAAACTGCGCCAATGTTTGCCCTGATGTATTTAGCATAGAGGAAGATTTTGGGAGAGCCAGAGCCTGTAATCAGTCTGGAACGCCGGATTCAGTTCAACAAGCTATTGACAGTTGGTAAGCCTACAAGAACAAAAAATTACATCCCATTAGTGCTGAAAAATATTGTATGTATCTGACATTTCGGAATTGTCAAACGTATTTGAGTTTGAACTGTCTCAGCTTTCTCTTCTGTTATTTTTCTTGATTTCTGTAAACATGAGTAATTTTTTTATTTTTTTGAAGGTTAACCGTTTTGGCGTCCGACTAAGTGTTAAACACATGGTTACAAGATATCATTTCATAAACAACAAACATCTATATAAGAAAATTTAACATCCACTCTATTTTGGCATTAAATAATCATAAAATCAACAATTTAGAGATTTAAATCATTTTATATTAATATGCTTCTTCTTCAGCCCAGTTGATTGTATCCATTGGACTTCTGCTGCTCAATTATCTTTGCTAGAAGATGAAATGCGAAGGGTTGAAAGAGTAAATGTAAGTGTTTCATTAAGCAATTTTCTGTTTTATCTTTACAATGACAACCCTCATCTGTTCTTATGCAATTAAGCCTTCTTCAGCTATGTAATAGTTGGCCGCTTTCAGGCATGTAAACTGAATTGATCTTGGAATAGAACATAGAGTTTGATGAGAAAAATTGTGTCTGAGAGTAGTCCTTTTATCCTTGCATAAGATGCAACACATGTTTGACCCGATGATTAGCCAGCATTTGGATTTTGGTGGGGTGAAGCATCTGGTTTAAACAATGAAAACTTATAATATAGCCATGAGTTAAGCATGTAATCTCAATGATATTAGAAAATTGTATATATCCCCCGAGAAATGTGCACTTTTTACTATTCGATTTTTAGATAGATAGATATCTAGACATACTGAGTATTCATAACATCTATTATTCTGTATATTCACTTCTTTTAACGAAGTTTGTTTATTACGTGTGCTTTGTTGATCACGACAGGTAGCATTAATGCTTGCAGGAATGGGATCCTCTGCAGATGTTTTCAGGATGGTAGGACCTTGTTCAGTCAATCTGAGCATTTATTGCGACTTATGCTAGCTAGTCTTTTTCTTTATATATTAACTGATTTTGTTATTTACTTATTTCTTTGGTAATTTATCAGTGTTTATGTCAATGTTGATGAACAAAAAATGTCAAGGGGACCTTAATGCAGTGTGTTCGTATAGATTGGTGAATGTCAGGGTCATTAGAAATTAAGTAAGTTCAAATATCAAGGGCTGAATGGCTACAGAAGTCTGATAAATTAGAAGAAATATTATTACTCCCTTTTTCATCAACAACTTGTCTTTATCTAGTGAATTAGCGGATTTTGAGGTAGTGGTAGTGGAAGTAGTTATAATTTCTGAATATGTTCTTCCCTCAACAATCAGTACAAATTACAAAGAACATATATTGCAACACATAAATTGGTACCACCAGTATTAGCAAGTACCATGAACTTGAAAGTTGAAACTGTGATATTTAGACAGTGGAGGTCTTGACTTGCCTCATCCAGGTGTTGAGCTCTCTGATAACTGACAGCAAATCATGAGCTCTCTGATAACTGACAGCAAATCTTTGATCTTACTGTAAATGCTGTATGTGGTTTCTTTATTAAAGATATTATAGGCCTTCGGTGTAAAGTAATCTTACACTTCCCATGACAGGCAAGCTCACGTTGGGAAAAGAGGCAAAATCAAGTCTTGGTAAGAACTCTATTGCTAACCATTCTTAAACTTACAACAACGTTCTGTTATTAGGGGCTTCTTTCAGTTTTGTTGATCTGAATCTGAAAAAGGTGACTTGCATTAGTAATTTCATATCATATATATGTATATAATGCCAAGCTTTGTATGTCAAATCTTACTAAAGGCACATGCAGTTCTCACATCTCACATTCATGGACGTTTATATTATCTCAATGTCTTCTTCGTGTTATCTACTGTAAAAGTGTTTTGATGACCGCAACTTCTGGCTTCTCTCTAGGCGCAAGCTAGAACAAGAATGACAAAGCAAAAAGGATCTGATAAAAGTGAATCAAACTGGGACAACCTTTGGGGAAGTGGGAAAAAATATGAAAGTACAGGTAAGAAAGAGTTAGTATAAAGATGCTATGAAATTATCCAGTATAAAGTCACTAATGATTTATGTTATCTCTGAACTTGTACATGGTTTTTGCAGACGAAGAAGTTAAAGAGAGAGCAAAAAGAGCTGCAGCAGCAGCTAGAAGGTGGAGAGAGTATTCAAGAAGGGGTGCTGATAAACCCTCTACCTTCGAACTTCCAGAAGCAATCTCCATCAAGGAAAAATAAGCTGTAACCTCTCACTTCACCTTTTTATCTTTACAATCATGTATAGTGTTAGTCGAAGATATGTAATATATGTAAATTCAGTCGCTGAACAAGCACCACTGTAATTAAGATTCATAAAAGGTGCAGTGTTACTACTAAATTAAAAACATTAATTTAAAACAATGTTAGTATGACGTCTTAAGGTTTCAATTAGGTATTAGTAATTAGATGATGCTACATTGCTACCAGTATTTCCTCTTATGATTTACCCTTGTGAAGCAAATGAAACTTTAGAATTCCAGTTTTCAAAAGAAATGGTTACAACAGATTTGATCATTTCACAGTAGATGCCACACTTTGAGCCCACACTTTAAGAAGATTTTTCATGTCAATTTCTCCGTTAGGAATCCGAAGTCTCCAATTTTTAAGCTGGTTAGTTACCTTTGTTTGATCCATAACAGCCCATGCTTCGGAAAGATAAGGTCTTGATACCTGGTACTCATCATCTTCTTTTCTATATCTTTGTAGTCCGGGAATTATAGAAACCAGTTTTGAATCTTCATCTTCTTGACTAAACACAAACCCCAAGTCTATAAACCCTTTTAGCTCCTCAAATTCGAGGTCAGTTAAGCTCCTACTGCCTGTCTTGTTTCTCCTCTGCTTCTTGTTCTCTACCTCCATTCTCCTCATGGGTATATCAACATCTTCATCTTTGGGTTTTATGCCAGAGAATACAGTTTCGAGTTTCGTTACAACTATAACAGAGTCCGGAGATTGAGAACTAAGACTGAAACTTGTATCAGAGCAAAGACAGTGAAGATTTCGAGATCGAGTTTCAACTGATGGAGAAAGACTTGGTTCCTGGTGTTGGAAACCTGAGATGGTATCTGGAATGGCTTGTTTGTTTGTGAAGATATCGAAATGAAACCAATAAGAATCATAAAGCTTAAGAACTTGTTCAGCTGCCATTAGTACTATCTTTGTTGACTCTTGAACAGTGCAAGGAACGGTCTAGGTGCATGAATGGTGGAGAAAGAACACAAATTAAGCAAAACTTTATAGACTTAATTGGTATTGGTTTGAAATTTGCATGATGGCCCCCTTAATTATGTGCGCATATTATGGGAATCCCATTAGTGGCTTGTGTGTTAAAGGCTTGAAGCGGTATCCATGTACGCGATCGAGTTAGACATAAATTGTTTTACTCTGCACAATATGCATATAAAGCGTTTTTAAACTCGAAAATTCTACAAACATGCAAACGAAAAATAAGTATTAATAAAATTTGAACTACCTAAACACGCAGAATTTATCAAATTATGACAAAAGTTAAGCAAATATTACGATTGATCAAATATACAAATAAAATTGTGGGTTTTTAATAACTATACTGTGCAGGGATAAATTAATTTTTATGTAAACAATGGCCTATTTGCAAACTGTGTTTAGAAAATGCCTATTGGTGGAGGTATATACAAATAAAAAGATACTCCCTCCGTCTCGTATTGTGTCTCCTGTTTTGACTTTTTACACTATTCATTATAAGCCGTTGACTACTAATTTACGCATAATTTATAAGATAAAATATAGTCATGAGTGATCTTGTTGGATTCGTATTTATGAGTACTTTAATACAGTGAAGTTTTTATATTTAGTACTAATACAAAATTCAAGATATTAACGATCAAAAGTGTGCATTGGCAAACGTGTTTTTAAAAACAGGAAACATATTATGAGACGGAGGGAGTACTACTGTATAAATAAACACATGTTTGTCCCATTACTACTACATATTCCCTCCGTCCCAGCCAGTTCTTTACAAGGCGGCTGGGCACGGAGGTCAAGGATAATGGGTGTAAAGTGAGTGTAATATTGTTAAAATAAATGAGGTAGTGGGTGTAATAGTGATTTTATTGTTAAAATAAGTGAAGTAGTGGGTGTAATAGTGATTTTATTGTTAAAATAAGTTAAGTAGTGGGTGAAATAGTGTAAAGTATTGTTAAAATAAGTGAAGTAGTGGGTGTAATAGTGTTAAAACTTACTATTTTGGATAATGTAAAGAAATGATGGGACGGCCTAAAAAAAAATTGTAAAGAAATGGAAGGGACGGAGGGAGTATTTAATTTAGTTTAAGGATGTACACAAAGACTGCAACTTGTTTTGGAGTAGTAATCATTGGAGTCCTTGTTGCGTACAAAAAGGGAGATAATTTGCAGATAATTGTCATCCTGTGAAGTCTTGTTGTAACCCAGGAAAACAGTGAAGATTAAGGGTGCAGCTAAAGGTTTGTGGCAACTAGGGTTAAGTACAAAAGGTGGTCACTAAATTGGAAGACATATATCAATTCGTTCATCGATTTTTATGGACTATCATTTGAATCATTAAAATTATAATAAATATCAAATTGATATCTTTAAAATGTACCTAAAAAGCAAAAATAATTTTTCATTTAATTCTACACATTTTTCTTGAATTCTTTCATAACCAAACGAAAGGTAAATAATTATAGTATTTTTTATAATATATTTAGATTTTTAAAAATTCATTTACTATTTATTTTTAATTTTATTGTCATTTTCCTTGTTTTAATTGAAAATAAATAGTAAATAAATTTTTTAAATTCTGAATATATTATCAAAAATACTGGAATTCATAATCTTTAATTTGATTATAGTAGCATTTAAGAAAAATTTATAGAACTCAATGAAAAATTACTTTTACTCCCCGAGTACATAAATACAGGTATTTATTTGATATTTATTACTATGATTTTAATGACTCAAATGATACCCCGTAAAGATCGGTGAACAAATTGATATTTGGCTTCCACTTCAGTGATTACTTTGATACTTAACCCCAACTATAAATGTGTACGTTTTGTTGGGCCCTCGGATTTTTAACATTAATACTGTGTTTGGTTGGGATGAATGAAATTGGAGGGAATGAAATAAAATTTGAATAAAAATATAGTTAAATGTTTAAAAATTTCATTCCTTACATCATTCCATTTCTAACCACCTAAGCTAAAGTTTAAACACACCAATTTGAAAAGGAATGATCCATTCCCCCTCCAACATATTTTCTTCTCAAATCCTATCATACAAAAGGGCTTCAAGTGCCTGAGGATGACCTCAGGAGAGGATCCTGAGGTTAAAACAGTTACAATACAAATAGGAGGGTATTTATGTAAATCACTGGGAAAAAAATTGTAATTACAAAAATGCCCCTGCGGGGCCCTTACTTTATATGTAGAAATTGTTATAACCTTAGGAGAGGACCCTGAGGACAACCTCAGGTCCATTTTTCTCCGTACAAAATTTGCACTCACTCAATTTTTTTTTAAATCTTACTTTCCATATTCATTGTGTTCCTTTAATTTCTATTCATTCCATTCCATTCCATTATCCCAACCAAACACAACCTAATTGGAATATTAAATTACTAATCTTGAGATATATAAATAAATATTAAAGTCGCATATGAAAGAAAAAGAAAAAATAAATATAGGCAAAATGGTAATCACGCAAGTGTAGCCGTCCTTGAGAAAGACAAATATGAAATGTCATTTCAAGTAAACAAAAACAGTGAGTATCCACCATCTCTCCTACTTCAGTAAAGGGTTAAATATTAAAGTGGTCACCGAAGTAAACTCCATATATCATTTTATTCACCGATTTCAACGGGATATCATTTGAATGACGAAAGTCACAATAAATATCAAACAGATAACTCTAAATCTGTGTTCAAAAATAAAAGTAATTTTTTGTTGATTCTGCATATTTTTTTTGAATACTACCATAACCAAATGAAATGTTGTTAAATTCTAGTATTTCAGATTATATATTTAGAATTTAAAATGTTTATTTACTATTTATCTATAATTAAAACAAGGAAAATGACTAAAAAATTAAAAATAAATAGTAAATGAATTTTTAAAAATCTAAATATATTATCAGAAATTCTAGAATTTAACAACTTTTAATTTGATTGTGATATCATTCAAGAAAAATGTGCAGAATCAACCAAAGATTATTTTTTGTTTTTGAACACATATTTAGAGTTATCTGTTTGATACTCCTTCCGTCCCGCTAGATTGTTGACACTTCTTTTTACATTTTCTGGCACGCATTTTAAGGTGTATTTTAAGAATAGTTTCATAACTTATTTTTAAAATTTTCTTTTTTTTGTATAAAAATAGAATTGTTCTATTTTTATACAAAAAAAGAAAATCTTAAAAATAAGTTATGGAACTATCTTTAAAATACACCTTAAAATACGTGCCGAACACCCATATTTCAAATGTTAACAATCTACCGGGATGGAGGGAGTATTTATTATGACTTTAATGATTCAAATGATACCCCGTTAAGATCGGTAAGTAAAATAATATATTGGCTTCACTTCAGTGACCACTTTGATATTTAACCCAAACTATATATAGGCGGCTATTCATACATAGTAATTTATAATTGGTTTAATGCGTGTTGTGTGTCTAATAACACATTTTAATAGTATTGTTTTTTTAATGAAATCGTTAATTTTAATTAATTAAACTTTTTGTAATTGCAGGAAATTCATTATTATTAATGAAAATAAATTAATAAAAAAATACCAACTAAGAACATGTTGAAGTAGTGTATATTAGAATGTCAATTTCTTTACAAGTGGGTGTTACAAGAGTATTTATAAAGTCTCTAAGTGGGTCTTTAATGGGTTTTACTAACTAGGTGGGGTCTGTGGCCCAACAGAAATCCCCCTAAGTACAAAAAGATCTTTTAATCACCTGTTTTACATGGTCCAAACCATATATGTAAAAGTTTACAATACAATCGAAAAAAATGAAAGAAAAAATCCTCATTTTTTGAAATTTGAGGTGACACTTTGTTGTGCCTTTAGTGGTCAGTTGACTTATCTTTCCACTTTCCCATGAGTTGGAGGCTGTTGGACCTTGGTAGATTCTTTCCCCAGGTCAAGTGAAGTCGGTGACCCGTTTAGGTTCCAGGATCTCTGCGGAGTGTAAAAAACTAGTAAAGTTGATTGCAAACATGCCGACCGATGAATTTTTAGTCTGCCTTGTTAATAGTAAAGCTACGGAGGCTTCGACTATGATGCCTAGTGTTGGATTAGAAAGTGGACTCGAGGTTGTCTCGAAGAGCTTTGCGCTTCATTCTGGTGTGGTTAGTATTGGTGCCTTTAACACCATCATTCTAAGAAGTTGAAGGAGCCGGTGAGCTGTCCGAGCTCTGGTGGGGTGGGTTCACTTTCTGAAAATGACATGGGATCTTTTCCTCAAATGAGAGCTAACATGGAAGCCTCTGGAGTGGATGTTGAGAACGTCCTCTGTGTTTGTAAGAGTTTTGTTGATAAGGTGCTTTATCTTTATTTGTTTTGCTTCGTTTTTCTTTGTTCTGGATATGATGTGTTTGCCCACATACACTTTTTGTTTGTTCTACTTTGTAGCTATCCATGGAATTGGAGAGGTTGTTGAAGCTTGAGGACGTCGTCAACATCTCTGAGGTGAAGACGCTCCGTGAGGAAGTGAGGGATTTGAAGAAGTTTCAACGAGAAGTTGGAGGAGACCTTTAAGAATTTCAACGAGAAGTTGGAGGAGACCTCTAAGAACTTCAACGAGAAGTTGGAGGAGACCTCTAAGAACTTAGTCGGCGATAATACTGTTGCTGTTAACAAACTTTTTGCTACCTTGAATGAAAAGTCAGAGTTGATTACCCAGTGTTATTGTAACCCTCTTTCTTTCTTTGAATTTCTTGGCGTATTTGTCACATAACTTTGGATAGATTTCCTTATGCACTTGGTGACTTGGTGAATTGATAGTTGGCGTACTTTAATTTGGAGAATTGATATTTGGCGAATTGTAGGTTTGGCGGACTTTAATTTGGCAAATTTTTCCTGGATTTGGCGAACTTGGAGATGTCTAAAAGGATCCGGAGCCTCTTGAGGTGTTTGAGATGATCGTTGTTTTGTCTTTTGGCGTATCTTTGGAGTGATTTCATTTTGTACTTGGCGAATTTTTATCTCATCTTTTGTAGTTGGCGATTAGAATGTGGGCTTGACGCACTTTACCTTGGAGATGTCCAAGAGGACTCTAAGCTTCTTGAGCTATTTGAGGTGATCGAAGTATTGTCCTTTGGCATGGTGTTTCTTACCCCTTATTTTTGTTAGAAAATGGAGTTTTTGGAGCATAAGTATTTTATGTTCTTGATGTTAATTCCGGATTTTAACGATTGGAAATTGTTCCTTGTTATGAGGACTTAAATTTTCATATATGGGTCTAAGTAATTTTCTTAGTGGAATCCATAGAGAAATAGAGTTGAAATTGGTAGCTTGAAAGAGCTTGAAAATGAGAATGTGTATTTGTCCCACATTGAAATGAATAAAGGGGGTTGTTGGCTTTATATAGAATCACACACATGGGTAGTGTACAACTACTAAGGTGTATGATGGTGCATGGTGTTACTGTGTGCTCCACGCGTGCACACACACACACGCGCGCGCCGCCGCCGCCCGCCTCGCCACGCCACGCCACGTCACGACTCGGGTCGGGTCGGGTCGGCTCGGTCGAAGGGCGATTTGGGCGAATGTCTCGGCGTCTCGCGTACGCGAGGCGACCTGGGCGAGGGATTTTATTTCTGTGTTTAAATATATTTTAATTAGAATAAATATATATATATATTGATTGAGAGCAGGAACTGGTTAGACATCTAATACTGATGGGCCAAGTCCTGATTAAATCCTGAAGGTACTATCTAGGGGTGTAATTCGAGTCGAGCCGGGCGAGTTCGAGCCGAGTTTTAAATCGAGTCGAGTTTTTTCTGACGAGTCGAGCCGAGCTCGTTTATTAAACGAGCCGGAAATCCCCGCCGAACTCGGCTCGTTTATAATACGAGTCGAGTCGAGCTTTTCGCGAGCCCGACACGAGCCGAGTCGGGTAATGTTAAACGAGTCGAGTCGAGTTTTTCGCGAGCCTAATGTTAAATTTTCATTTTTTTTAAATTCTGAAAATTACTTATTTTGTTTTAAAAAAAAATTAAAAATTACTTATTAATTATATTAACATCATTACACATAATAAAAAAAATTAAACAAACAAGATGTTATAAATTATTTGATTTACAAATTATCAAAAAAAATTATCTAATTTTCATTTATTTAACCAAATATAACAAGAATAGTAGTGATCTACTAAGATTTCCAAACAAATTAATTTTTTATTTTTTGAAAATTTGGGAATATCATTAAATTAGATATATCGTAACATCCGTACGGTTGGATCGTCGAGAAATATTTTTTAAAAAATAGAAACAATAATCTGGGACAAAGCACTAGTTACGAGTACAAGACAATATAGTAGTGTTCTATTAAGATCTCCAACCAAATTAATTTTTTATTTTTTGAAAATTTGGGAATATCATTTAGTTAGATATATCTTGACATCCGTACGGTTGGATCGTCGAGAAACATTTTTAAAAAAATAGAAACAATAATGTGCAACGAAGCACTAGTTACGAGTACAAGACAATATAGTAGTGTTCTATTAAGATCTTCAACCAAATTAATTTTTTATTTTTTGAAAATTTGGGAATATCATTTAATTAGATATATCTTGACATCCGTACGGTTGGATCGTCGAGAAATATTTTTTAAAAAATAGAAACAATAATGTGCAACGAAGCACTAGTTACGAGTACAAGACAATATAGTAGTGTTCTATTAAGATCTTCAACCAAATTAATTTTTTATTTTTTGAAAATTTGGGAATATCATTTAATTAGATATATCTTGACATCCGTACGGTTGGATCGTCGAGAAATATTTTTTAAAAAATAGAAACAATAATGTGCAACGAAGCACTAGTTACGAGTACAAGACAATATAGTAGTGTTTTATTAAGATCTCCAACCAATTTAATTTTTTATTTTTTGAAAATTTGGGAATATCATTTAATTAGATATATCTTGACATCCGTACGGTTGGATCGTCGAGAAATATTTTTTAAAAAATTAAAAACAATAATGTGCAACGAAGCACTAGTTACGAGTATAATACAATATAGTAGTGTTTTATTAAGATCTCCAACCAAATTAATATTTTATTTTTTGAAAATTTAGGAATATCATTAAATTAGATATATATTGACATCCGTACGGTTGGATCGTCGAGAAATATTTTTAAAAAAATATTTTGAATTTTTTTGAAAAGTATTGTTTTTTTTAACGAGTTCGAGCTCGAGCTCGAGCCGAGCCGAGTTTTCATTATCGAGTCGGGTTGTATTTGAGCTCGGCACATACTCGGCCCGACTCGTTAAGCTAAACGAGTACGAAGTGTTGTTCGAGCTCGACTCGTATTCGAGTACGAGCCGAGTCGAGTCTGTATAAACGAGCTCGAGCTCGAGCTGCTCGCGAGCAGCTCGACTCGGATTACAGCCTTAGTACTATCAGATCCTGATGCTTGATCAAATACTGATGGACCTCAAGTCCTGACGGTACCAGATCCTGATGATCAAATACTGATGGGCGGACATCAGATCCTGACGGACTAAAATCCTGATGGATCAGATCCTGATATTGGGTCCTGGACAGAATTTGATTATATATATGTATATTCAGATTAATTAAAATAAAAACTGATATGTGTGGATAATATATATACGTAACAGTTACGATTTATTAAATCAGACGTTTTGATTTTATTAAATCAGCCGTTTCATTTTATTAAATGTAAATCGGCAGTTACAAAATTGATTGGGTGGCATCAGTTACACTTAGCCTCTTCTATATATAGAGAGCTAAGTTACTGATTTTCACGCACCACACCATACATTTTCTGTTATTCTCTCTACACACTCTGCTCTCCCTCTATATACAGTTCGTAGGTTTTTCTGGCGACTGAGGTGTTAGTCGAAGTTGAGTTTTTCTGGTTACTATGACCATCTAAACTCGGAGCTGTTTTATCCTGGAAGAATATTGCCAAGTCCTGACACAGTGTAAGTGGGGGCAATTATCTCTTCAAGAGCAGTCAGGCTTTCGTGCAAATCTTGACGACTCAGCTGTGTTACATATTTGTTTGATATACTGAAATAGTTATGGCTACTGGTATGTCTTCTGTTCTTCCTTCGTTTTTACAGTTACTGATATGCATGCTTTTTACCTTCATGTTTTGTTTCGTTAATTGTTTGCTTGGCCTTGGCTTGTTAAATACGATATATAACTGCCTCTATGTTGCTGTTTTAGTCAATAATCCCAAACATTCTTGAAGAGATAATTAGTTATATAGTATTTAGCATAATGGTTAACGAGAGTGAAATTCCTGCTAGTGGTAGTTTGGTTGCGTCTGCTGGGGTCATTGATTGGACCACCAACAGTTTTCCACAACCCGTTGAATTAACTGGCTTGCCAGAGAAATTCAATGGGGGCGTTGGCTTTTCTCGTTGGCAGAAAAGGATGAAGTTGTGGTTGACTGTAAAGGGTCTATGGCCTGTTGTGGAATATGAGAAGCCGGTTGTGGATCAAGAGAAGGCTGATTCAGTTAAGAGTTATGCGAAGTGGGCTGAGAAGGATGGGGTTGCTAGGGCAGCAATTTTGGCTGCTCTAACCAACACATTGTTTGATGTGTACTCCTCTGATGCCTACACTGCAAAACTCTTATGGGAGAAGCTGGACCAGACACATAATACTGACTCACAAGGTCTGGAAAAGTATTCTGTGGCTAGGTTCCTTGATTTCAAGCTGGTGGACAATAAGTCCATGACTGAGCAAGTGCATGAATTCGAGATGATAGTGCATGCTTTGAAGGAGTCTGGAATGGACCTCCCCGAAAAGTTTAAGGTAATGAGTGTGATTGAAAAGCTTCCAAAGTCTTGGGAAGAGTTCTCTCTCTCCCTGAAAAGACAGAAAGGAGAGATCACCTGGACCAACCTTATGCTGGACATCTCGGTGCAAGAACAACACAAGTCCAAACAGGGACATGTGATGCCAACTGAGCATGGAAGTTCGAAGGTAAATGTAGCAACTGTAGGACAGAAAAGGAAGGCTATCTCTAAGAAGGGTAATAGTAATAAACCTAAGAATGACAAGGATAAGGCCAAGAAACCAAAGGCAAACAAACCATGTTGGTCTTGTAGGCAGGTTGGGCACTGGAGTAAGGACTGCCCTACAAAGAAAGCAAAGAAAGCCGAGGGGGTAGCTCAAGAGAATGCTGTGCTTGGAACCTCAAGTGGGCCTGTAGCGAACATGGTTGTTGGTGAGGCTTTGTGTTGAGTATTGAATACGTTAAAAGAATACAGAGGGGGGGTGAATGGATTCTTGAACTTTTCTTGAATTGAGTCAATGTAGCAGATAAGTGCCTGTGTGTGTAGAAGTGAAGGTGCGGATAAAGAAACAACACAAGACACAATATCACTTTAATCTAATGTATTATTAGATAAAGGTTGCTACAATCTGTGAATACAAATGGTAGTATTCTCAGCTTCGTTTTTCTCAGAGAGATATAGCTTACAGTGTATGAAAAACTTGACTCACCAAAGTTACAAAGTTATGAAGTGAGGCTGTGTCCTTATAGAACATGGATACAGCCTACTTACTGCAAATAAGGTAGCTAAACAAATTACTTTCTAGTCTGTTTATCCTTTTTGAGTAAGTGTCCAAACGGTTACAGATTTGACTTTGCAAAGCCTGTTTAGATCCACTTCTTTAGCTCCTTGTCTCTTCTATATCTCTCCAAGCTTCCTTGTAGGCTTTCCAGAGCACGTTACAGATTGTGGTCCATAAAGTGCATTGGCTTGTTGCAGGTTTCTGACTTGTACAATTTCTTCAGTATTTTGTCTCCAAGAATGTATTCGAGAAGTGACTAAGTAAGTGATTCGAGAACTAGAATTGACTTGATCGATAACTCTGAGTTCTCGAATACTGTTATATTGACATATCGAATCACTTCTCGAATAGCTCTTTTCCATCAGGATTCCTTGAGTTGTCGAATAGAACATTTGACTTATCGAATCCTCGAGATATCGAATAGCTTTCTGAGTCCTTGAGATATCGAATGGAACTTTGACTTGTTGACTCTTTGAGAACTCGAATACCATCTTGACTTGTTGACTTCTTGAGTTCTCGAATAGAGTAGTAGACATATCGAATCCCTGAGATATCGAATGAGATATCGAACAGTGTATTCAGAGATATCGAATAGTGTCTTGAGATATCGAATCCCTGACTTCTCGAATGCTGGACTTCTCGAATAGACAAATATACTTCTCGAATTGGTACTTAGGCAAATTCTTCATTTCTTCAAATCCCCAACTGTGATTATTTGACAGTCTTTAACTCCTTGCTTGAGGCATGAACCTTGGAACTTCTTTCAAGCATTATTCTAGACTTTATAATTACAATTACACAACTAGGATTTGATGCCTACTATAAGTACAATACAAACAGAAACTCTACAACTAGAGGTTCCCTCAGTTAAGAGGTCATGTAAGTAATGCAAAGCATTACAAACAATTAGGCTTGTTATTAGATGTGTACAGGCATGCCTCTGTAACTAACAATCTCCCCCAAATTGTGAGTGAGACCCTTAGTCACAATTTCATGTCTGATAACAAGCCTAACATACATAAAGATAAGACTTTAAAAGTACAGGTATGTATATTGAACACATAAATGGAATTACAAGATAAATGATCTTACAATATGATGAGGTACTAGCCATTTTCATTTGATTGCATCTCCATTGCTTTGGCTTGTAGATCATCATATGCTTTCTGTTTCATTTCTTTTTCCTTTCTTGCATTCTCATCTATTGCTCTTATGATTTCTGCCATAGCATCCAATTCTTCAATCATGATAGAGTTTTTGAAATCTTCAAGCACTGGCTTCAGAATGTAGGCAGGATAGTGACTGAGTAGGTTCATTCTTATATTGACATTGTCTCCATTTCTTCTCCTATACTTCACCACATAGGGATCAAGCTGAACTCTACACAATCCCTTTGCCCTTAGCTTTTCTGCTTCAATCTCCAGTCTGTCAATTTCTTTCTCCCTTTCTAACCACTTCTCATAGCAGCCCTTTCTTATCTTTTCAGCATAATCTCTCTTCATTTTCACAAAGTCAATCAATTCCAGCTTCCATACTTTCTCCACCTTGTCTTCAGAGTCCAGCAATGCAATGATTCTTTCTATCTCATACAATTTACCCCAATTCTGACAACCCCCTTGTTTGAATTTCATTTCTCTCCCATCAGTGTACTTGATCTCAAGGTGGTCATCCACAATTGCAGCAAAGCATATCTTTTGAGCTCTTAGAAATTGCAATTGCTCTTCATCAAAGTCTTCATCAAGTGGCTGGAGTTTCAATCCTGGAATGATTGTTAGGGCTCTTGATCTGGATAGCTTCACTCTTCTTGCAACATGTTTAAATTTCATCCTCTTGACATGGTTGCTTGGCAGAGATCTTTGACCTTTGTTGGTAGACCATAGTAGTATTCCATTAGCAGTTTGCTTTCTGAAACATACACATGGTTTCTTGACTTGAATCTTCTTCTCTTCTTGAGGTGGCAAAACAGTTGCAGAAGCCATAGATGTAGATTTTGCTAGGTCACCACTAACAGTATTCACCCTAGACTTAGAGTCTTGTGTTGTGGTGAGGTTACTGCTAGCAATGCCTAAGGCTTGCTGTTTTCCAATCTTCCTCTCATAGACTCTTCCTTGGTCATCATCATTCTTCTTGTCTTTGTCACCCTTCTTCTTGTCTTCATCACCCTTATCTCTCCTGTGATGTCTTCTCCTCCCATCACCTTTGTCTTCAGAATCACCATCCTTATTTCTCCTAGGTTGGGCCATCTCTGGAATTTCACCAGTTGCTATATAAGTTCTGAGGATGTGCAGTGCCTCAGTTTCTTCAGCATTTCTGGCTCCAACCTTCTTCTGTAATTGATCAATGATAGCAATGATCAGTCTGTGATTTCTAGGGGTGAGATCATGGGGAATGACCAATTGCTTAATGTCTTCAATTCTGGTGCCAGACTGATAAATGATTGTCCATGGCTTCTTGATCACTTCTGGTAACCTTGAAGGTTGGCCATTCCTCAAATCATCAAACAGACTCTTGCTGTTCTCATTCCTCTTCTCAATGAGCTCAAGTATGGCATCTATCTCTGAGTGTTTTAGGTCTTGTAGAGTCTGGTATGTTAGATGCCATATCTTTAATTTGGATATCATCACTATCTCCTTGACCCATAGATTATTGACTTTCTTGGGGATGACAGTGATGTAGTCAATCTGCTTCTTCACCTCCCTCAGATAGAACTGAGTGTCACCAACCTGTTCCCTTATGGCTTTCAAAAACTCCAAGAAGGCTTTATCATGATAAACATCTGAGTTGGCAACTTCTTGCAGCTTGGCCTCAGTAACAACTTTAACTTCTACAGGCTTGGCACTCTCAGATATAGAGGTTGGAGGTTTGTCAGATGGCATACTCCCTGCAACCACTGTGGTAGTTATGGATTGCTTTTGTCCTCCAGGAGTAGTGATGTGCACAGTTGGTAGAGTGACAACTGGCAAGATAGATGGAGGCTCATCCACTTTGGATTTTCCTTTGCCTGGCACATTAGGTAGAGATTTTGAAACTCTTTGTTGACCACCCTCATTGATTTTTATGCCTTTCTCCCCCTTTGTATTTGAGTTCCTTGCCTTCTTCTCCCCCTTAGGCTTGTTGTCAGGCACAGAGGCTGTAGAAATGTCCTTTGGGATTGAAGATTCATCAGGTAGAAGGAGACCCATATGCTTCATCATAGCAGCTAACATGGATTGTTGATGCAGAAGGACATCAGCTGTGGTGGATGCTTGAGTGTCCAACTGGTCATTTAGAAGTGCAACCTTGTCTATAAGATGAGCATTGGACTTGGTGAGAGTAGCCACCTCCTTCTCAAGTGCATCTACTTTGCTGAATAACTCAGTAGATTTGAAGCCAGACAGAGATTGTTCTTTGAGTCTCTGCACTTCAAATCTAGTCATGTCATGTACTGGGACCTCAGTGATCAGTCTGTCTCCATATAAATTTTTGAACATGGTCCTCAGCATGGCATTGGCATCTGTGGTCTGATCAGATAGAATTTGAAATTGATGCCCCAGACCTGTGACAGTATCCTTTAGCAGAGCTAGCCCATTGTCCATTTTGGTGCAGGTGGTGTTGCAGTGTTTGAGGTCCTTGAACACACTGTCTAGCTGAGGGAATTTGGCATCAAAGGTCCTCTTGATTGCTTCTACTGTGGTGGTGGTCTTATCACACACTCTATTAACCTCAGTTTTAACACCTTTTCCAAGATAATGTGCAGCCTTGAGGAATCCCTTGTGTGTATCATTCATAGCCTCATACACTTCACCAGGGGTCAGAGATTTGGCATTGGAACCCAGTGAAGTGAGGTATTCCTCCCTGAGATACTGAAGTGCTTCATCAAGAGTAATATCATATTTTCCTTACAGCCAGGCATCTATGTTGCCATCTCTCTCACAATCATCAATGATCTTTGTCTTCTGCAACTCCACATCATCCCTATGGCATAACAGAATGGCCTCATAGTCTGGATTAGGCATGTCTGCAGTGAGAAGGTTCTGAGCAATCTTTGTGAACTCAGGAATCTGATCCACAATTAAGCTTTGAAGTGCTTCAACCGTCAATTGTTGTGGAACAGACCCTGATCCTGAAGCACTGTCATGTTGCACAGGCTTCAGCCATTGTGACATGAAGTCAGAGCTAGAGCTAGGCAAGCTAGACTCCTCAGTTACAGATGCAACTTCTGTAACCGGATGGATTGACTCTACTACTGGTGTCACCACAGAAGTGGGATGAAGTACACCAGCAGTTGACACAGGCACAGAGTCTCTAGTAAGAACTAGTGGAACCTCTGTGTTTGTGATGGTGTCATCAGGAGATGCCTCAGCATGCATTCCCTCACCATCTAAATGTGGGTTCTGAGTGGTGAGCAAAGTGTCATGCACTAAGTCACTTGAAATTATTGGCTCATCAAGAGAAAAGAATTCTTAATGATCAATGCCTTGCATCTCAGTTGCCTGAGTTGCAGGTTCCAAAGAAATTTCAGTGTTAGATTCTGGAAGAGAAGTGTGTTTAAGAGTAGATTTTGGCAACTCCCCCTGAGAAATAGAGGGAGTTTCAATTGTGATGTGCTCTCCACTCAGTGTAGTGCCAGCCTTATCACTCCCATGTGCTGACTCTGTACAAGAAGGTGCATTGGGGAGAATGCTTGATTCTATAGGTGCACCCTGTTGAGAGGATACACCTAGTGAGCTGTGTGCCCCTGATTTTACAACTTCAGCTATTTGTGTGACTGAAGAGGTGGTCTTAGATTTCTTCTTCTTTGTCCTGTGTAAGGGTGACTCAGGTTCCTCACTTTCTAGACCTAATTCAATAGCTAATGCTGCTTCAGATAAGATATTTAATGGTGCAGACATTACTTCCTTTCTCTTCTTTTTACTAACATCACCCTTTTGAGAGGATGATGCAGTTGGCTCAGTATGTGGTAGAGTGTTTGGTTGAGAGGGTTGGTTAGCAGGCCCTGGGTTAGCATTTTGTTCTACGTGCTTGGGCTGTGCTAACTTAGATTTTGCATCAAATGTTGGCATGTTGTGGGGATAAGTTCTAAACAAACTCTCCATATGGGGAGTTATGTTCAGTCTTACATCCACATCATTCCTAGTCTCCAAATTACCAAAAATGAGTTTGGTCATGGACTTAGGATAGCCTATTTTATTTTTATCAATCCCAGGCAATTCAATCAATGAAGCATTCTTAAAATTAAGTACAGATTGAATAAAGCGAGGGAAGAAAATATCAGTACCTCTCTTGGTTGTGTTCTTACTAAGTCTCCCATATAGTTCTTGGAGGATGATTTGGCCAACATCTATCTTCTTTCCATAGGCCAATGCATATCCAATTTGCTGCACAGGTGCACTGATTTGATCAAAGCTTGATTTCCTGGCAGTGAAGACTTGGAGAAGAGTTGCAAACACATAGCTCCACTCCTTTCTCAGATTCTTTCTGTTTAGCTTTCCAAGATTGATCCCATCTGAGTAATTGATGAACTCAAAGAATTCCTCTAACTCTGCATTAGTGGCCAGTCTGTCAAATGACTCCTGTTGTAGGCCCAATGCTTGGTTCATGTCTGCAGTAGTGATAGTGATTTCCTTATCTTGAATCTTGCAGTAGATGATATATGAAGTGATTGCGTTTTCCAGGGCTACAACTTCCACAATAGCAGTACCCCAAAACTGTTCCAGGATATCTAGATACAGAGTTGGGTTGGCAGAGAGTGCATCCTTGATGTATGACTCAGCCATCCATTTCACAAAGCACTTGAAATTGGCATTGGGTGCTTCAACATCACTAGTGAGAGCGAAGAAGTTGGTGTTGAACTTTACTGTTGCCATTTGTGTAGAAGGGAGGAAAGAAGTTGAAGGTTGAAGAAGAAATTTGGCTCTTCGTAGCTAGGGTTTCAGGGGTTTAGAGAGTGTAGATGCTTGAGAAATCGAATGAAATGAATCGAATAGATGTGAAATTGTATAAGTATGAAGTACTTGAATTGTCGATTAGATGAAAGTTTGTTTCGACAAGTCAGGCATTCGAGAAGTAGAAAACAACTATTCGAGAAGTCAAGAAAGGCTTAATCGATAACTCAAGCAGATAGAAACTCACAGCTGGCAGTTATCTAACTTAGAAATAATTCTAAATTAAATAAAATGTGTTTTTATGAGTGAATTAAACTTTTAGACAAAAGTCCAAAATCGGTTAAAATTCAGCGAGAATTCAGCCTTTTCAAATGATTCGAGAACTCAAATATAGTGTTCGAGAACTCAATCATTCGAGAACTCAGTTACTATATTCGAGAAGTCAAGAATACCTCTATTCGATATCTCAGAAAGACTCTATTCGAGAACTCAAGAGTACTCTAATGAGACTTGTTAGAGATGTCGAATAGTGAATCATTCGAGAAGTCTGACTTATCGAACTATACCCATCACTCATAGAAATTTGATTTTCACTATCTTTTAAAATTTACCAGACATATTCACTGAAGAATATCCTAGCAAATTAGATAGTGATTTTCTCAAAATTTCATAGAAATTTTAAGTTAATAGAAATATGATTTTCAACATATGCAACAGATTTGAAATATTTATAAATCATATTTCAGCCAACACTTACTCCAAAAATATTGAGAATTTAGATAAAGTAAGTGTTTACTGCTGCAACAATCTAGATGGTGTATTCACTTAGCCAGAATCTGAAGAATTCAGCATTCCAATCTCACTTACCAACCTTGTGAAGGTGGCTTCATCTAATGGCTTAGTGAATATATCAGCTAGTTGTTTATCTGTAGAGACATAATGCAACTCAATGGTTCCATTAGTTGCATGTTCTCTTATGAAATGATATCTGATGTCAATGTGCTTTGTTCTAGAATGATTGACAGGATTGGCAACTATAGAGATTGCACTTGTGTTGTCACACATGATTGGAATTCTTTCCAACACAAGTCCATAATCTCTAAGTTGATTTCTAATCCAAAGCACTTGAGCACAGCAACTTCCAGCAGCTATGTATTCAGCTTCAGCTGTAGAAGTTGACACAGATTGTTGCTTCTTGCTATACCAAGAAACTAACCTTTGTCCAAGAAACTGGCAGCTTCCTGAGGTGCTTTTCCTATCTACTCTGCATCCAGCATAATCAGCATCAGAATAACCAACCAGATTGAACCCTGTGTCCTTAGGATACCATAATCCCAAGTTAGGAGTGCCCTTCAGATATCTAAAGATCCTTTTTATTGCAATCAAATGTGATTCCTTTGGATTTGATTGAAACCTTGCACACAAGCATGTAGCAAACATGATGTCTGGCCTACTTGCAGTGAGGTAGAGTAGAGAACCAACCATGCCTCTGTAGACTGAGATATCTACTCTCTTGCCTTTAGCATCTTCATCCAGTTTAGTGGCAGTGGCCATGGGTGTCTTGGCAGGTGAACAATCTTCCAAGTCAAACTTCTTCAATAAATCCTTGATGTACTTGGTTTGACTGATAAAGATACCATCCTTCCTTTGACTGACTTGCAACCCTAGAAAGAATGTCAACTCTCCCATCATACTCATCTCATATCTGCTCTGCATGAGTTTAGAGAATTTCTCACACAGCTTCTCATTTGTAGAACCAAAAATGATATCATCCACATAGATTTGGACTAGGATAATATCATCACCATGCTTCTTGTAAAACAGTGTCTTGTCCAATGTGCCTCTAGTGAATTGATTTTCAAGAAGAAATTGTGATAAAGTATCATACCATGCTCTTGGAGCTTGCTTAAGTCCATACAATGCCTTAAGCAATCTGTAGACAAATTCTGGGAAATGTGGATCCTCAAAGCCAGGTGGTTGTTGCACATAAACCTCTTCTTCCAACTCTCCATTTAGAAATGCACTCTTGACATCCATTTGATAAACTTTAAAGTTTGAATGAGCAGCAAATGCCAAGAATATTCTGATGGCTTCCAATCTAGCAACAGGGGCAAATGTCTCATCATAATCAATGCCTTCCTGTTGAGAGTATCCTTTTGCAACCAACCTTGCTTTGTTTCTTATTATTACACCATCTTCATCCATCTTATTCTTCAGAACCCATTTTGTTCCAACAATGGTTCTATTCTTTGGTGCAGGCACAAGTTCCCATACTTTGTTCCTTTCAAATTGATTCAGCTCCTCTTGCATGGCAATAATCCAATCCGGATCCAACAGTGCATCATCAAGTTTCTTAGGCTCAACTTGTGATAGAAAACATCCATAGAGGCACTCATTTTGAGTTGCTCTCCTAGTCCTTACTCCTGCATTAGGATCTCCAATGATTTGCTCTGCAGTGTGTGATCTATCCCATTTCCTCGAGTGTTCAGCCTGACTTCTCATCCTTGATGTTGCTTCATCATCCACATCATGGTCATCCTCATTTCCTCCCCCTGTGAAGTTGCCATTACTCACAGGTGTGTCTTGGATGCTTGTTTCTCCACTATCGATTGGCACAAATTCTTCTCTTGTATCATTAATCACTTGAGTTTGTTGAACTTGAGTTTCAACTCCAGTTTCAATCTCTTCATCAGAATCATCTAGATTATCAAACCTCAATGGATTTTTGTCTTCATCATTGGCTTCTTCTAGTCCAGGTAGTTTACTGTCATCAAATGTTACATCTGTACTTTCCATAACTTTCTTTTGACTGATGACATAAACCTTGTATGCAATTCTTTCCATAGAATAGCCAAGAAAAATTCCTTCAAATGCTTTTGCATCAAATTTTCCAACATATTCAGAATTATCCTTTAGTACAAAGAATTTGCTTCCAAAAGTATGAACATACTTTAGAGTAGGCTTCTTTCCAGTCATCAAGTTGTAAGGTGTCTTTCCAGTGTTTTTGTTGATGAGGGTCCTGTTCTGAATATAGCATGCAGTGCTCACAGCCTCAGCCCAAAAACATGTAGGCATTTTTGCATCAAGTAACATTGTTCTAGCAGCCTCAATTAGAGTTCTATTCTTTCTCTCAACAACTCCATTTTATTGTGGAGTCCTTGGAGCTGAGAATTGCTGAGAAATGCCATTCTCTTTGCAGAATGCTTCAAGTGTGGCATTTCTGAACTCTGTTCCATTATCACTCCTCAGTGCAATCACACTTGCATCGTTTGCCTTTGCTTCCTTGTCAACTTTCTTTATATGCACAATAATTACTTGTGGAGCCTCATCTTTAGATGCCAGAAATTCCACCCATGTATACCTTGAAAAATCATCAACCATTACCAGGGCATACTTCTTTCTTCCAAGTGACATTATGTTGACAGGCCCAAACAAATCCATATGGATGAGTTGTAATGGCTTGGTTACTGATGTCACTGTCTTTGACTTGTGGCTTGATCTTTTCATTTTTCCTTTTTGACAAGCCTCACACACTCCTTCTTGGCAGAATTCAAGTGTGGGCATGCCTCTCACTAACTCTCTTTTGACTAGAGAATTAATGGCCTTGAAGTTCAGGTGTGATAGTTTCTTGTGCCACAGCCAACAATCTTCATTTGATGCTTTTGAGTAAAAGCAGCAAATTTTGTCCTTGTTTGCAGAGTCCATATTGGCTACAAACAGGCTTCCTTTCCTTACTCCAGATAGAGCAAAATCACCAGTCTTCTTGTGGGTGATCAAACATTCATCTTTGTCAAAATTCACTTTGAATCCTCTATCAGTAAACTGACCAACACTTAGCAGATTATGCTTGAGCCCCTTGACTAGTGCTACATCTTCAATGATGACATTACCAACTTTCAGCTTGCCATATCCCAATGTGTTACCCATGCTGTCATCTCCAAAAGCAACCATTGGGCCAGCCTTTTCCTCATACTGTGATAGCAGGGCCATATCACCAGTCATATGATTTGAGCATCCACTGTCCAAAATCCACATGACCTTCTTTTCACTTTTTTTACCCTGCAAACACAAAGGTATTACTTTTCCTTTGGTACCCAAACAAGTTTGGGTCCATGTGACTTAGAGACAGTTTTATCATAAACAACATGCTTGTCAACTTTCTTAGTGTTAGTCTTCTTGTCACTGTTGGAAGTCTTAGAACCTGAAGTTTCAGACTTGGGTGACAGAGGTACCTTCCTAGCTTTAGGAGGACTTGAAGACTTTGACCTTGTGTAGTGTGTGTGAGAATTGTGACTGATACAACCATCAATGAATTGCCTTCTTAAATTAAAACAACTAGTCATAACATTCATATTGCATGGCATACAGTCAAATTTATCACAAAAGGGTGCATCTCTATGACTTAGAGGCACAGAACAATCATAGAAAGGTTTAGACACACTACCAACAGGTTTGTTGCATGCATGAGTTAAATGATTGGTACTGAAACAGTTCTGACAAGTTTTCCTAGGGGCATTAGGCATATAAGCATAGTTGTTATCCTTGTTAATCCCTAACTTGCCATTTCTGTTTTGTTTCTTCTTAGTCACTTCCTTTTCTGATTCACTCTTCCCAGCTGAGACAAACTTAACAAACTTCTTAGGTCTTGGCCTATCAACTACTGGTTTCTTGGTCTTTGACTTGACACTCTCACTCTTAGAGGATGCTTGCTGTTCACTAGATTGTTGTTTGCACTAAATCACGCAAGCGTACGTGGTCACAAGTAATATATAAGGTTAAGTCCAAATTCGTTCCCACAGGGATCAAGTTATGGTTCTATTCAGTAAATATGCCTATGCAACAATGTATGGTTATTATGCACTGCTAAGACAATAACAATTTTGGGTTTATTAAACTAAATTAACTAAGACACAAATTAACAAAACTAAGAATTAACTAACTAACAAGAATTAAAATATAATTACGTCTGCAAGAGTAAACATGGAATCCTAACTTCATTAAATACTTTGCTTAGATCTGACGCCTTTAATCACTATATGCAATGGTTATGATATCTGATCGAATAACACGAAACAAGTATACGCTACTTCTCAGTATACGAATACCAAACTAAACATACATCCACAAAAGAGATAGAAGATGAATAGACACCAATTATGCTTAGACCCTATATCTCTATAAGATTTGAAAACATAACGGTTGAAGAACAAGTTATCCACATTGATCACATAGGGCAGCATAATATCTCTATTTACGCCACAAATCATGATGTTAAAACATCAACCTATCCTATGCTAGCATGGCAAGTTCTAAATCTCAAGATCCACTCTCGCTTCACAAGAGATTAACAAATTAGATGTTCATGACGCATCTAAACACATGAAACATAACCATACGAGGATATCAAATATACATCACACACAGATCTTTTAAAGCATCAAGATACTAAAGCTCCATAAATAAATCCGTTAGAATCCCATGACAACGATTAGTTCATAATCGAACCTCTCGTCATCATGGGATCAAGTGAAACCATGATGAAAACAAAGTATGAAAAGATACAAATAAATATAAGTAATTGATATGTAATGGTTCTGGTCCTAATGATGATCCTAATGATCTTAATACAATTTACAAGGGTTGGATGTGTTTATATAGGCTCTAGACATCTTGCCCAGCAAGAAAATATCAGATCAGAATTATAATAGAATTTCTGCAAAATACGTTTCCTAAACTGATTCTGATTTAAAGGGAAATTCGTAGCTGACTTTTCTTCAGATATTCTGGAACGTTCCAAACGTAATTGGACCTCTGGACCACCTTAGAATGATATATAATCTTGTTATCTTCGCGTGGACAGCTTACGGGCCTCAAACGGAGTTGTAGAACTCAAGATATGGCCAAAATAGTAAAAACTGTAATTTTTCAGGGGCAACTTGCGCCCAGCAGTCTGTTCTTCGCGCAGATTGCTCCTACCCGGCGCAATTTGCTTGTGATAATCCTATCCCAAGTTGTAGAAAATCTCCCAGGCTTCGCGTGGGCAGTAAGATCGCTGAAAACGGACTTCTAGAACTCCAGATATGTCCAAAACAGTGTAGACTGCGCAACCGTCTCAGAAATCCGAATTTTAATTAATTTATTCTCCAAAAACGATAGAAGCATCAACCATAATCAACATTCTTGTAAATCTGCACAACTAAACAAAACACATCAAAACTACCACAAACTTGAGTCCAAGACAATCAATTTAAGCCGATTTAGAATGCTCCAAGTGGATATAAAATCCACTTATCACACCCCCAAACTTAAACCAATGCTTGTCCTCAAGCATAAACAATTACAACTAACTAACTAACTAGTACCACTTCCGTAGGTGATCATGGTTGCATTTGGCATATGCAACAAGCCCTTTAAACCCCTAGGCAGCCCTAGTGGACGAGTACGGTCTCGTGAGGGCCTATAGCGAATGTACCCACAAAATCCATTTAACCTAATGCAATGCAATGCATGAATGCATCTATTATGAAAATACAAATAATCTAGTACTAATATCCTACCATACCTTCAAATCCTCTCATGCCATATCAACTTAAGAATCAAAGTAAATACGCAATGTCTTGGTGTCGAAAGTGCAAGTATTCACATAGTCTACTCAATGAACATGCATAAGTTTTCAAAAGTCCATGTCAAGTGTAAGAATAAGTTAGTAAACATGCTAAGCCTACAAGAGTACATCTTTGAGACAAAACTCGGGATCTCATACGTAAAAACAAGCAAACACTCACAATCCACTCACAAAAGAATTTTCACTCAAGAACAAGGGTAAGTGTATCACTCAATTCCAACAAAATCATAAGCATGCTTGACATTTGGTATCGATCTAACTCTTAACACAACATACATCAATGACGATAATCAAAAGGTCTTTATTCGAGTTGTAACGGGGCTAGGGACAAGGTATGTCGAATAAGCCAAAACAGGTGAAGTGTCAAAAGCTAGTAAGTACCATAATGAATCATACACAACACCCTATTTCCCCCCACATAATTTTTCTATTTTTCTTCCAACAAAAACAATCGACTAGTCGACTAAAGTAGGATTACAACAAACACAAACATGCTCTCATAATATATAATTTTTTTCTTTTTTTTTCTTTTTTTTCTCTTTTTTTTTCTTTTTTTTTCGAGAGCTAAATATATCACAAACAATAATATACACAATAACAATGATCCCATGAATTTATTACATATGCCGACTATCAAATAAACAAACCCAATTTTCAATATTTCCTCCAAAAGTAAGACCAACAATAAACCCCCCTTACACACCTTATTACTCCCTTAAGCACTCTACTAGCCTTTGACAATGTAGGTTCAAATTAATGTAAGGCCAATACAAGAAAAGGTCTAGGCAAGTAATGTGGTATGTCACCGAAAAAATAGGATTAAGCTCAACGGGTTAACTAATTGATCATGTAAATATTGTATGGTAATATGGGAAAATATGCGGTTAATCCTAATTGCCTTTATCATTTTAATCGTCAAATAATGTCATGCGTTTCAAGAAAGACCTCAAACAACTGCTAGCAATGCAAACAATCCGTGGACACTCAAGCAAACGAATAAATTGCAAATATGCAATAAGGCTCAAAAACTCACTTGGTGGAAAAACATACTCAATCCCAAGCAAAAATCTCTTTAACGCACCTACTTGTATTCAAAGCATGCAAACTAAATCAACTTGCACATATTCATGTCCTTCTAATCACTTACAACATTCAATAAGTCTACTAGCTTCAACTTACTAGTGTATGTGTGTGCACAAGAACAAAGCATATCACTTCTCAATCAAAAGCGTCAATAACACAAAATTCCTATCCAGCATGGGTGCAAATGCAACTATTATGAACTCACATGACATACTAACAAAAAACAGAATGTCCTATATGAAACAAACGTAGATAACACGAACATAAATGCATAATTTACTACTATTAACATGCAAAGCATGATATCCTACATGAACACAATGACTAAAAATCACATATATATACACTACTTATCCCTCAAACCACCCCCAAACTTAGAATATTCAATGTCCTCATTGAATGGAGGTAAATACAAGGGAAAGTAGAAAACATACCTTGGGTTGCCTCCCAAGAAGCGCTTCTTTAACGTCAATAGCTTGACGTTACTTCCAAGCCTCCATTAAGGATGATAATAATTTACCTGGTCCTCTCTTCGTGAGACTTCATCATCATCGCGGCGGCACACTTTCTGCCCTTTCTCCTCGCTTGGCCTATTCGTGTAACAACTATATCCTCTTCCAATGTCTTCATCTGTTGACCCAAAATCTGTCAATTTGTAGAACAACACACATTCGTGGGCTTCGCTTGAATATAATGGAGGAGGGTAAATGTAAATTGCTGAAGCCTTTGGTTCCTCCAAGAGAACTTCCTCCATTGGCTCTAATGCGCTACCTCCATCTTTAAACTCTGAGACAAGTAGAAGACCTGCATCTTTCCCATGGTCATCAGCCTCTTGGTACGCACATACCAATTCTTGAAATTTGTGCAGCTCATCAGTGTCTGTCCCAAATAGTGCCCTTTCCAAATCATCCACCATCCTAACATGATCAAATTCCTCACATGGCTTGTGAACACTAACCTCCTCTTGGAATTTGTCTTCCTCATTTACGCATGTAGTACCTTGCTCCAAGTCACCATAATTTTCTGGTTTTGCCTCTAGTATGAATTGTTGATTCTCTTGTTCCAAGGCACTCAAAACTTGAGCAGCTAGTGTCCTCATAGAATTGATAGACTCCTCGGTACTCTTTAGAAGCATCCTAATCTCCTCCATAGCATCAACCTCATCTGACTGAAAAGTAGGAGTAGGTTGCTGATGTTGAAACTCTTCACTTCCATAGAAATATGACATATCTGGAACATCTTGCTGGTACTGTTGAGGATGGTATTGAAAATATGGTTGCTCCTCATAAGTCAGAGGTTGAGATTGCCACGGGTCATGCTGCTGCAGAAAATTCTGGTTCTGCTGCTGTAGAAAATTCTGAGGATAGTAAGGCTGTGCTCCATATTGTTGACCTTGATACTGCTGATAAGGCTGCTGAGGTTGTTGAATACCACCTTGGTTGCTCCAGCACTGATACGTCTCATGTGCGCCCGCACATAGCTCACAAACACTAACCACCTGCTGAACTCCATAGTAATTTAGAAAATCCATCTTCAACGTCAACGCTCTTTGACAAGTACCTGAAACACCAACTAACTACAAGAATAGATGAGAAAAAGAAATCCGAGTCAGTGAACTCTAACGACCACTATTGACAAGCACATAAACCAAAAATAAAACACCAATGATCCCCGGCAGCGGCGCCAAAAACTTGTTTGCACTAAATCACGCAAGCGTACGTGGTCACAAGTAATATATAAGGTTAAGTCCAAATTCGTTCCCACAGGGATCAAGTTATGGTTCTATTCAGTAAATATGCCTATGCAACAATGTATGGTTATTATGCACTGCTAAGACAATAACAATTTTGGGTTTATTAAACTAAATTAACTAAGACACAAATTAACAAAACTAAGAATTAACTAACTAACAAGAATTAAAATATAATTACGTCTGCAAGAGTAAACATGGAATCCTAACTTCATTAAATACTTTGCTTAGATCTGACGCCTTTAATCACTATATGCAATGGTTATGATATCTGATCGAATAACACGAAACAAGTATACGCTACTTCTCAGTATACGAATACCAAACTAAACATACATCCACAAAAGAGATAGAAGATGAATAGACACCAATTATGCTTAGACCCTATATCTCTATAAGGTTTGAAAACATAACGGTTGAAGAACAAGTTATCCACATTGATCACATAGGGCAGCATAATATCTCTATTTACGCCACAAATCATGATGTTAAAACATCAACCTATCCTATGCTAGCATGGCAAGTTCTAAATCTCAAGATCCACTCTCGCTTCACAAGAGATTAACAAATTAGATGTTCATGACGCATCTAAACACATGAAACATAACCATACGAGGATATCAAATATACATCACACACAGATCTTTTAAAGCATCAAGATACTAAAGCTCCATAAATAAATCCGTTAGAATCCCATGACAACGATTAGTTCATAATCGAACCTCTCGTCATCATGGGATCAAGTGAAACCATGATGAAAACAAAGTATGAAAAGATACAAATAAATATAAGTAATTGATATGTAATGGTTCTGGTCCTAATGATGATCCTAATGATCTTAATACAATTTACAAGGATTGGATGTGTTTATATAGGCTCTAGACATCTTGCCCAGCAAGAAAATATCAGATCAAAATTATAATAGAATTTCTGCAAAATACGTTTCCTAAACTGATTCTGATTTAAAGGGAAATTCGTAGCTGACTTTTCTTCAGATATTCTGGAACGTTCCAAACATAATTGGACCTCTGGACCACCTTAGAATGATATATAATCTTGTTATCTTCGCGTGGACAGCTTACGGGCCTCAAACGGAGTTGTAGAACTCAAGATATGGCCAAAATAGTAAAAACTGTAATTTTTCATGGGCAACTTGCGCCCAGCAGTCTGTTCTTCGCGCAGATTGCTCCTACCCGGCGGAATTTGCTTGTGATAATCCTATCCCAAGTTGTAGAAAATCTCCCAGGCTTCGCGTGGGCAGTAAGATCGCTGAAAACGGACTTCTAGAACTCCAGATATGTCCAAAACAGTGTAGACTGCGCAACCGTCTCAGAAATCCGAATTTTAATTAATTTATTCTCCAAAAACGATAGAAGCATCAACCATAATCAACATTCTTGTAAATCTGCACAACTAAACAAAACACATCAAAACTACCACAAACTTGAGTCCAAGACAATCAATTTAAGCCGATTTAGAATGCTCCAAGTGGATATAAAATCCACTTATCACACCCCCAAACTTAAACCAATGCTTGTCCTCAAGCATAAACAATTACAACTAACTAACTAACTAGTACCACTTCCGTAGGTGATCATGGTTGCATTTGGCATATGCAACAAGCCCTTTAAACCCCTAGGCAGCCCTAGTGGACGAGTACGGTCTCGTGAGGGCCTATAGCGAATGTACCCACAAAATCCATTTAACCTAATGCAATGCAATGCATGAATGCATCTATTATGAAAATACAAATAATCTAGTACTAATATCCTACCATACCTTCAAATCCTCTCATGCCATATCAACTTAAGAATCAAAGTAAATACGCAATGTCTTGGTGTCGAAAGTGCAAGTATTCACATAGTCTACTCAATGAACATGCATAAGTTTTCAAAAGTCCATGTCAAGTGTAAGAATAAGTTAGTAAACATGCTAAGCCTACAAGAGTACATCTTTGAGACAAAACTCGGGATCTCATACGCAAAAACAAGCAAACACTCACAATCCACTCACAAAAGAATTTTCACTCAAGAACAAGGGTAAGTGTATCACTCAATTCCAACAAAATCATAAGCATGCTTGACATTTGGTATCAATCTAACTCTTAACACAACATACATCAATGACGATAATCAAAAGGTCTTTATTCGAGTTGTAACGGGGCTAGGGACAAGGTATGTCGAATAAGCCAAAACAGGTGAAGTGTCAAAAGCTAGTAAGTACCATAATGAATCATACACAACACCCTATTTCCCCCCACATAATTTTTCTATTTTTCTTCCAACAAAAACAATCGACTAGTCGACTAAAGTAGGATTACAACAAACACAAACATGCTCTCATAATATATAATTTTTTTCTTTTTTTTTCTTTTTTTTCTCTTTTTTTTTCGAGAGCTAAATATATCACAAACAATAATATACAGAATAACAATGATCCCATGAATTTATTACATATGCCGACTATCAAATAAACAAACCCAATTTTCAATATTTCCTCCAAAAGTAAGACCAACAATAAACCCCCCTTACACACCTTATTACTCCCTTAAGCACTCTACTAGCCTTTGACAATGTAGGTTCAAATTAATGTAAGGCCAATACAAGAAAAGGTCTAGGCAAGTAATGTGGTATGTCACCGAAAAAATAGGATTAAGCTCAACGGGTTAACTAATTGATCATGTAAATATTGTATGGTAATATGGGAAAATATGCGGTTAATCCTAATTGCCTTTATCATTTTAATCGTCAAATAATGTCATGCGTTTCAAGAAAGACCTCAAACAACTGCTAGCAATGCAAACAATCCGTGGACACTCAAGCAAACGAATAAATTGCAAATATGCAATAAGGCTCAAAAACTCACTTGGTGGAAAAACATACTCAATCCCAAGCAAAAATCTCTTTAACGCACCTACTTGTATTCAAAGCATGCAAACTAAATCAACTTGCACATATTCATGTCCTTCTAATCACTTACAACATTCAATAAGTCTACTAGCTTCAACTTACTAGTGTATGTGTGTGCACAAGAACAAAGCATATCACTTCTCAATCAAAAGCGTCAATAACACAAAATTCCTATCCAGCATGGGTGCAAATGCAACTATTATGAACTCACATGACATACTAACAAAAAACAGAATGTCCTATATGAAACAAACGTAGATAACACGAACATAAATGCATAATTTACTACTATTAACATGCAAAGCATGATATCCTACATGAACACAATGACTAACAATCACATATATATACACTACTTATCCCTCAAACCACCCCCAAACTTAGAATATTCAATGTCCTCATTGAATGGAGGTAAATACAAGGGAAAGTAGAAAACATACCTTGGGTTGCCTCCCAAGAAGCGCTTCTTTAACGTCAATAGCTTGACGTTACTTCCAAGCCTCCATTAAGGATGATAATAATTTGCCTGGTCCTCTCTTCGTGAGACTTCATCATCATCGCGGCGGCACACTTTCTGCCCTTTCTCCTCGCTTGGCCTATTCGTGTAACAACTATATCCTCTTCCAATGCCTTCATCTGTTGACCCAAAATCTGTCAATTTGTAGAACAACACACATTCGTGGGCTTCGCTTGAATATAATGGAGGAGGGTAAATGTAAATTGCTGAAGCCTTTGGTTCCTCCAAGAGAACTTCCTCCATTGGCTCTAATGCGCTACCTCCATCTTTAAACTCTGAGACAAGTAGAAGACCTGCATCTTTCCCATGGTCATCAGCCTCTTGGTACGCACATACCAATTCTTGAAATTTGTGCAGCTCATCAGTGTCTGTCCCAAATAGTGCCCTTTCCAAATCATCCACCATCCTAACATGATCAAATTCCTCACATGGCTTGTGAACACTAACCTCCTCTTGGAATTTGTCTTCCTCATTTACGCATGTAGTACCTTGCTCCAAGTCACCATAATTTTCTGGTTTTGCCTCTAGTATGAATTGTTGATTCTCTTGTTCCAAGGCACTCAAAACTTGAGCAGCTAGTGTCCTCATAGAATTGATAGACTCCTCAGTACTCTTTAGAAGCATCCTAATCTCCTCCATAGCATCAACCTCATCTGACTGAAAAGTAGGAGTAGGTTGCTGATGTTGAAACTCTTCACTTCCATAGAAATATGACATATCTGGAACATCTTGCTGGTACTGTTGAGGATGGTATTGAAAATATGGTTGCTCCTCATAAGTCAGAGGTTGAGATTGCCACGGGTCATGCTGCTGCAGAAAATTCTGGTTCTGCTGCTGTAGAAAATTCTGAGGATAGTAAGGCTGTGCTCCATATTGTTGACCTTGATACTGCTGATAAGGCTGCTGAGGTTGTTGAATACCACCTTGGTTGCTCCAGCACTGATACGTCTCATGTGCGCCCGCACATAGCTCACAAACACTAACCACCTGCTGAACTCCATAGTAATTTAGAAAATCCATCTTCAACGTCAACGCTCTTTGACAAGTACCTGAAACACCAACTAACTACAAGAATAGATGAGAAAAAGAAATCCGAGTCAGTGAACTCTAACGACCACTATTGACAAGCACATAAACCAAAAATAAAACACCAATGATCCCCGGCAGCGGCGCCAAAAACTTGTTTGCACTAAATCACGCAAGCGTACGTGGTCACAAGTAATATATAAGGTTAAGTCCAAATTCGTTCCCACAGGGATCAAGTTATGGTTCTATTCAGTAAATATGCCTATGCAACAATGTATGGTTATTATGCACTGCTAAGACAATAACAATTTTGGGTTTATTAAACTAAATTAACTAAGACACAAATTAACAAAACTAAGAATTAACTAACTAACAAGAATTAAAATATAATTACGTCTGCAAGAGTAAACATGGAATCCTAACTTCATTAAATACTTTGCTTAGATCTGACGCCTTTAATCACTATATGCAATGGTTATGATATCTGATCGAATAACACGAAACAAGTATACGCTACTTCTCAGTATACGAATACCAAACTAAACATACATCCACAAAAGAGATAGAAGATGAATAGACACCAATTATGCTTAGACCCTATATCTCTATAAGGTTTGAAAACATAACGGTTGAAGAACAAGTTATCCACATTGATCACATAGGGCAGCATAATATCTCTATTTACGCCACAAATCATGATGTTAAAACATCAACCTATCCTATGATAGCATGGCAAGTTCTAAATCTCAAGATCCACTCTCGCTTCACAAGAGATTAACAAATTAGATGTTCATGACGCATCTAAACACATGAAACATAACCATACGAGGATATCAAATATACATCACACACAGATCTTTTAAAGCATCAAGATACTAAAGCTCCATAAATAAATCCGTTAGAATCCCATGACAACGATTAGTTCATAATCGAACCTCTCGTCATCATGGGATCAAGTGAAACCATGATGAAAACAAAGTATGAAAAGATACAAATAAATATAAGTAATTGATATGTAATGGTTCTGGTCCTAATGATGATCCTAATGATCTTAATACAATTTACAAGGGTTGGATGTGTTTATATAGGCTCTAGACATCTTGCCCAGCAAGAAAATATCAGATCAGAATTATAATAGAATTTCTGCAAAATACGTTTCCTAAACTGATTCTGATTTAAAGGGAAATTCGTAGCTGACTTTTCTTCAGATATTCTGGAACGTTCCAAACGTAATTGGACCTCTGGACCACCTTAGAATGATATATAATCTTGTTATCTTCGCGTGGACAGCTTACGGGCCTCAAACGGAGTTGTAGAACTCAAGATATGGCCAAAATAGTAAAAACTGTAATTTTTCAGGGGCAACTTGCGCCCAGCAGTCTGTTCTTCGCGCAGATTGCTCCTATCCGGCGGAATTTGCTTGTGATAATCCTATCCCAAGTTGTAGAAAATCTCCCAGGCTTCGCGTGGGCAGTAAGATCGCTGAAAACGGACTTCTAGAACTCCAGATATGTCCAAAACAGTGTAGACTGCGCAACCGTCTCAGAAATCCGAATTTTAATTAATTTATTCTCCAAAAACGATAGAAGCATCAACCATAATCAACATTCTTGTAAATCTGCACAACTAAACAAAACACATCAAAACTACCACAAACTTGAGTCCAAGACAATCAATTTAAGCCGATTTAGAATGCTCCAAGTGGATATAAAATCCACTTATCACACCCCCAAACTTAAACCAATGCTTGTCCTCAAGCATAAACAATTACAACTAACTAACTAACTAGTACCACTTCCGTAGGTGATCATGGTTGCATTTGGCATATGCAACAAGCCCTTTAAACCCCTAGGCAGCCCTAGTGGACGAGTACGGTCTCGTGAGGGCCTATAGCGAATGTACCCACAAAATCCATTTAACCTAATGCAATGCAATGCATGAATGCATCTATTATGAAAATACAAATAATCTAGTACTAATATCCTACCATACCTTCAAATCCTCTCATGCCATATCAACTTAAGAATCAAAGTAAATACGCAATGTCTTGGTGTCGAAAGTGCAAGTATTCACATAGTCTACTCAATGAACATGCATAAGTTTTCAAAAGTCCATGTCAAGTGTAAGAATAAGTTAGTAAACATGCTAAGCCTACAAGAGTACATCTTTGAGACAAAACTCGGGATCTCATACGCAAAAACAAGCAAACACTCACAATCCACTCACAAAAGAATTTTCACTCAAGAACAAGGGTAAGTGTTTCACTCAATTCCAACAAAATCATAAGCATGCTTGACATTTGGTATCAATCTAACTCTTAACACAACATACATCAATGACGATAATCAAAAGGTCTTTATTCGAGTTGTAACGGGGCTAGGGACAAGGTATGTCGAATAAGCCAAAACAGGTGAAGTGTCAAAAGCTAGTAAGTACCATAATGAATCATACACAACACCCTATTTCCCCCCACATAATTTTTCTATTTTTCTTCCAACAAAAACAATCGACTAGTCGACTAAAGTAGGATTACAACAAACACAAACATGCTCTCATAATATATAATTTTTTTCTTTTTTTTTCTTTTTTTTCTCTTTTTTTTTCTTTTTTTTTCGAGAGCTAAATATATCACAAACAATAATATACACAATAACAATGATCCCATGAATTTATTACATATGCCGACTATCAAATAAACAAACCCAATTTTCAATATTTCCTCCAAAAGTAAGACCAACAATAAACCCCCCTTACACACCTTATTACTCCCTTAAGCACTCTACTAGCCTTTGACAATGTAGGTTCAAATTAATGTAAGGCCAATACAAGAAAAGGTCTAGGCAAGTAATGTGGTATGTCACCGAAAAAATAGGATTAAGCTCAACGGGTTAACTAATTGATCATGTAAATATTGTATGGTAATATGGGAAAATATGCGGTTAATCCTAATTGCCTTTATCATTTTAATCGTCAAATAATGTCATGCGTTTCAAGAAAGACCTCAAACAACTGCTAGCAATGCAAACAATCCGTGGACACTCAAGCAAACGAATAAATTGCAAATATGCAATAAGGCTCAAAAACTCACTTGGTGGAAAAACATACTCAATCCCAAGCAAAAATCTCTTTAACGCACCTACTTGTATTCAAAGCATGCAAACTAAATCAACTTGCACATATTCATGTCCTTCTAATCACTTACAACATTCAATAAGTCTACTAGCTTCAACTTACTAGTGTATGTGTGTGCACAAGAACAAAGCATATCACTTCTCAATCAAAAGCGTCAATAACACAAAATTCCTATCCAGCATGGGTGCAAATGCAACTATTATGAACTCACATGACATACTAACAAAAAACAGAATGTCCTATATGAAACAAACGTAGATAACACGAACATAAATGCATAATTTACTACTATTAACATGCAAAGCATGATATCCTACATGAACACAATGACTAACAATCACATATATATACACTACTTATCCCTCAAACCACCCCCAAACTTAGAATATTCAATGTCCTCATTGAATGGAGGTAAATACAAGGGAAAGTAGAAAACATACCTTGGGTTGCCTCCCAAGAAGCGCTTCTTTAACGTCAATAGCTTGACATTACTTCCAAGCCTCCATTAAGGATGATAATAATTTGCCTGGTCCTCTCTTCGTGAGACTTCATCATCATCGCGGCGGCACACTTTCTGCCCTTTCTCCTCGCTTGGCCTATTCGTGTAACAACTATATCCTCTTCCAATGCCTTCATCTGTTGACCCAAAATCTGTCAATTTGTAGAACAACACACATTCGTGGGCTTCGCTTGAATATAATGGAGGAGGGTAAATGTAAATTGCTGAAGCCTTTGGTTCCTCCAAGAGAACTTCCTCCATTGGCTCTAATGCGCTACCTCCATCTTTAAACTCTGAGACAAGTAGAAGACCTGCATCTTTCCCATGGTCATCAGCCTCTTGGTACGCACATACCAATTCTTGAAATTTGTGCAGCTCATCAGTGTCTGTCCCAAATAGTGCCCTTTCCAAATCATCCACCATCCTAACATGATCAAATTCCTCACATGGCTTGTGAACACTAACCTCCTCTTGGAATTTGTCTTCCTCAATTACGCATGTAGTACCTTGCTCCAAGTCACCATAATTTTCTGGTTTTGCCTCTAGTATGAATTGTTGATTCTCTTGTTCCAAGGCACTCAAAACTTGAGCAGCTAGTGTCCTCATAGAATTGATAGACTCCTCAGTACTCTTTAGAAGCATCCTAATCTCCTCCATAGCATCAACCTCATCTGACTGAAAAGTAGGAGTAGGTTGCTGATGTTGAAACTCTTCACTTCCATAGAAATATGACATATCTGGAACATCTTGCTGGTACTGTTGAGGATGGTATTGAAAATATGGTTGCTCCTCATAAGTCAGAGGTTGAGATTGCCACGGGTCATGCTGCTGCAGAAAATTCTGGTTCTGCTGCTGTAGAAAATTCTGAGGATAGTAAGGCTGTGCTCCATATTGTTGACCTTGATACTGCTGATAAGGCTGCTGAGGTTGTTGAATACCACCTTGGTTGCTCCAGCACTGATACGTCTCATGTGCGCCCGCACATAGCTCACAAACACTAACCACCTGCTGAACTCCATAGTAATTTAGAAAATCCATCTTCAACGTCAACGCTCTTTGACAAGTACCTGAAACACCAACTAACTACAAGAATAGATGAGAAAAAGAAATCCGAGTCAGTGAACTCTAACGACCACTATTGACAAGCACATAAACCAAAAATAAAACACCAATGATCCCCGGCAGCGGCGCCAAAAACTTGTTTGCACTAAATCACGCAAGCGTACGTGGTCACAAGTAATATATAAGGTTAAGTCCAAATTCGTTCCCACAGGGATCAAGTTATGGTTCTATTCAGTAAATATGCCTATGCAACAATGTATGGTTATTATGCACTGCTAAGACAATAACAATTTTGGGTTTATTAAACTAAATTAACTAAGACACAAATTAACAAAACTAAGAATTAACTAACTAACAAGAATTAAAATATAATTACGTCTGCAAGAGTAAACATGGAATCCTAACTTCATTAAATACTTTGCTTAGATCTGACGCCTTTAATCACTATATGCAATGGTTATGATATCTGATCGAATAACACGAAACAAGTATACGCTACTTCTCAGTATACGAATACCAAACTAAACATGCATCCACAAAAGAGATAGAAGATGAATAGACACCAATTATGCTTAGACCCTATATCTCTATAAGATTTGAAAACATAACGGTTGAAGAACAAGTTATCCACATTGATCACATAGGGCAGCATAATATCTCTATTTACGCCACAAATCATGATGTTAAAACATCAACCTATCCTATGCTAGCATGGCAAGTTCTAAATCTCAAGATCCACTCTCGCTTCACAAGAGATTAACAAATTAGATGTTCATGACGCATCTAAACACATGAAACATAACCATACGAGGATATCAAATATACATCACACACAGATCTTTTAAAGCATCAAGATACTAAAGCTCCATAAAAAAATCCGTTAGAATCCCATGACAACGATTAGTTCATAATCGAACCTCTCGTCATCATGGGATCAAGTGAAACCATGATGAAAACAAAGTATGAAAAGATACAAATAAATATAAGTAATTGATATGTAATGGTTCTGGTCCTAATGATGATCCTAATGATCTTAATACAATTTACAAGGGTTGGATGTGTTTATATAGGCTCTAGACATCTTGCCCAGCAAGAAAATATCAGATCAGAATTATAATAGAATTTCTGCAAAATACGTTTCCTAAACTGATTCTGATTTAAAGGGAAATTCGTAGCTGACTTTTCTTCAGATATTCTGGAACGTTCCAAACGTAATTGGACCTCTGGACCACCTTAGAATGATATATAATCTTGTTATCTTCGCGTGGATAGCTTACAGGCCTCAAACGGAGTTGTAGAACTCAAGATATGGCCAAAATAGTAAAAACTGTAATTTTTCAGGGGCAACTTGCGCCCAGCAGTCTGTTCTTCGCGCAGATTGCTCCTACCCGGCGCAATTTGCTTGTGATAATCCTATCCCAAGTTGTAGAAAATCTCCCAGGCTTCGCGTGGGCAGTAAGATCGCTGAAAACGGACTTCTAGAACTCCAGATATGTCCAAAACAGTGTAGACTGCGCAACCGTCTCAGAAATCCGAATTTTAATTAATTTATTCTCCAAAAACGATAGAAGCATCAACCATAATCAACATTCTTGTAAATCTGCACAACTAAACAAAACACATCAAAACTACCACAAACTTGAGTCCAAGACAATCAATTTAAGCCGATTTAGAATGCTCCAAGTGGATATAAAATCCACTTATCAATTGTGCCTCATCCTCATCATTCAACATTTGCTTGATGAGTAAGGCATCCTCATCAATTTCAAATGTTGATTCCTTAAAAATTGGATTTTTAGTTTTTCTCAAAATGTGAGGCACTTTCTCATGAACAGCAGTGTCCTCTTCAATGACATCATAGCCTTTCCTCTGTTTGAGAGAGTCATAGTCAAGTCCAATAGCTGCTTTGGGTTTAGCTTCAATTTTCTCACAGTAGGATTGCACTAAACCAGATGATTTCTTGAAAGTTTTCAGTTTGAATTCATTCTTAGCTAATTCATCCCTAAGTGCCTTCTCTACTTGACTAGCACATACAACCTTGTTCTGCAAATATTCAACTTCTTTCTTAAGGTTTTCTACTTGCATAGCAGTTAACTCAAGTTCCTCATTCTTTTTGGTTAATATTTCATTTCTAGTAGACAGTTTAGCAATCTCCTAATTAGCAGCAGTCATACTAGTATGAATATTAAACATTTCAATAGATAATTGTTCAATCATGCATTTGTACTCAGAAACAGACATGTCTATAGTAGTGAGAGATGGTACCTGAGAATCAGATGAAGATGAGTCATCCTTGGAGTTGGCCATCAAGGCATAATTGCAGAATTCTTGTTCCTCTTCATCACTCTCAGAATCATCCCAACACTTCCCTTCAGCTATGTAGGCCTTACCATGTGTCTGCTTTTTCAGAAGGGCCTTATACTTAGCTTCGAGCTCAAGATAATCTCTATCCTTCTTTTTAGGCTTCTTGCATTCACTGGCAAAATGCCCTAGGTCATTGCATCTATAGCACCTTACAGATGACCTATCCACATAACTGGTTTTGAACTTATTTCTGTTTGGTTTCACAGGTGCCTTGTTCTTGTTGGCTGAATGGTTTTGAGTTTTGGGTTTGAAGGGTTGATTTCTTTTAAATCTGATGTTTGGAAATTTTCTGGCCATGAAAGCATATGAAGTATTTTCCATCCCATCAAGTTCTTCCAGAGTGTAAAACTCTTCTTCTTCTTCCTCCTTTTCCTCAACAGGTTCACTCACCCCAGCTTCAATTTCTTCATCATCTGCTACCTCCTCTATCCTTAGCTGGCTTGTAGATGCTTCTAGGTCCAGAATAGATTTGTTGACAATCAAGGCACATGATGTGTTTATCATTCTACCTTGGTTGGCTTGGATGGCCCTTTTCTGAAGCAACTCAAGTTCATGAGTCTTTAGGACTCCATAGAGCACATCATAGGTGACTTTGTTCAAATCTCTCTCCCTTAGAGAAATGACTCTTTGCTCCAGATGATTTGGTGAAGACAACAGAAATTTCATATTTAACTCCTTGGTGCTGTAAACCTTGCCATTCATTTGCAACTCAGTAACTAGCTTGTGAAACCTTTCAAACATTTCAGTGATGCTTTCCTTGGGCTGTGCCATGAAAGCTTCATACTGTGTGACCAGTATCTGTTTCCTGTTTTCCTTAACCTCATCAGTCCCTTCACACAACACCTCAATGTGATCCCACATCTCTTTAGCAGACGTGCATGATGCAATGTTTGCAAACATTGACATGTCCATGGAATCAATGATAAGCAGCATGAGGTGGCTGTCAAGAGCAACCTTCTCCCTTTCTGACTCTGTCCACTTTGATGGATCCTTGGCCTCATAAGATCTTGGGATAGTTGTGGTTCCAACAGTCTTCTCTGGTATCTCTTGTTGTGGAACAAAAGGACCATTCTTGAGAATCTCAGGATACAAGGGATTAGAGGCTTTAATGAACAACATCATCTTTATCTTCCAGAGGTTGAAGTTTTCTTTATCAAACTTAGGGACCTTCACCGTTCCTGTAGTCTTTGGTGTATTCGAACTCATGATCGTTTTTCTGTTTTTGAATAAACAGCCCGCTCTGATACCACTTGTTGAGTATTGAATACGTTAAAAGAATACAGAGGGGGGGTGAATGGATTCTTGAACTTTTCTTGAATTGAGTCAATGTAGCAGATAAGTGCCTGTGTGTGTAGAAGTGAAGGTGCGGATAAAGAAACAACACAAGACACAATATCACTTTAATCTAATGTATTATTAGATAAAGGATGCTACAATCTGTGAATACAAATGGTAGTATTCTCAGCTTCGTTTTTCTCAGAGAGATATAGCTTACAGTGTATGAAAAACTTGACTCACCAAAGTTACAAAGTTATGAAGTGAGGTCGTGTCCTTATAGAACATGGATACAGCCTACTTACTGCAAATAAGGTAGCTAAACAAATTACTTTCTAGTCTGTTTATCCTTTTTGAGTAAGTGTCCAAACGGTTACAGATTTGACTTTGCAAAGCCTGTTTAGATCCACTTCTTTAGCTCCTTGTCTCTTCTATATCTCTCCAAGCTTCCTTGTAGGCTTTCCAGAGCACGTTACAGATTGTGGTCCATAAAGTGCATCGGCTTGTTGCAGGTTTCTGACTTGTACAATTTCTTCAGTATTTTGTCTCCAAGAATGTATTCGAGAAGTGACTAAGTAAGTGATTCGAGAACTAGAATTGACTTGATCGATAACTCTGAGTTCTCGAATACTGTTATATTGACATATCGAATCACTTCTCGAATAGCTCTTTTCCATCAGGATTCCTTGAGTTGTCGAATAGAACATTTGACTTATCGAATCCTCGAGATATCGAATAGCTTTATGAGTCCTTGAGATATCGAATGGAACTTTGACTTGTTGACTCTTTGAGAACTCGAATACCATCTTGACTTGTTGACTTCTTGAGTTCTCGAATAGAGTAGTAGACATATCGAATCCCTGAGATATCGAATGAGATATCGAACAGTGTATTTAGAGATATCGAATAGTGTCTTGAGATATCGAATCCCTGACTTCTCGAATGCTGGACTTCTCGAATAGACAAATATACTTCTCGAATTGGTACTTAGGCAAATTCTTCATTTCTTCAAATCCCCAACTGTGATTATTTGACAGTCTTTAACTCCTTGCTTGAGGCATGAACCTTGGAACTTCTTTCAAGCATTATTCTAGACTTTATAATTACAATTACACAACTAGGATTTGATGCCTACTATAAGTACAATACAAACAGAAACTCTACAACTAGAGGTTCCCTCAGTTAAGAGGTCATGTAAGTAATGCAAAGCATTACAAACAATTAGGCTTGTTATTAGATGTGTACAGGCATGCCTCTGTAACTAACACTTTGGCTTCTGAAACCAACGTTGACCGGTATGTTACCTACAACCCTGTACTATTTTCCACTTATCTGTCAAATGAATGGTTGATTGATACTGAAGCTAATGTGCATATTTGTGCTGACATTAGTTTATTTGTATCTTATCAACAGAGTCATAGCTTGACAGTGACGATGGGGAACGCAAGTGCTGCTCAAGTACATGGAGTAGGAAACGTGGACTTGAAGTTTCCTTCGGGTCGTGTTCTATCCCTGACGAGAGTGCATCATGTTCCTGACATGCGTAGAAATATAATAAGTGGTAGCTGTTTAGTAGCTAATGGTTTTGAAGTCTCTCTCAAATGTAATAAAGTAGTTCTTATTCATACTGGTACATTTTTTGGCAAGGGTTACTTGTCAAATGGTTTGTTTGTAATAAATGCTGAGCCCGTTTTGGGTGCTTTAAATAAGATTACTCCTTCTGTTAACTGTGTTGAATCTTCAACTTTATGGCATGCTAGACTTGGTCACTTAAATTTTGGTGCTCTTAAAAATATGATGAACTTAGAGTTGATTCCAAAACACACTATAGAAAAGAATTCTAAATGTCAAGTATGTGTGTCTGCTAAACAAATAAGGAAACCTTTTCATAATATTGTTAGGGATTCAGACTTGTTAGATTTAGTACACACTGATATTTGTGAATTTGGTGGTGTGTTGACTAAGGACCATTTTAGATACTTTATTACCTTTATAGATGATAGTAGTAGATACTGTTATGTTTATTTACTTAGACATAATGATGAAGCACTTAGTAAATTCATTATATATAAAACTGAAGTAGAAAAACAAACTAGTAAGGTACTTAAAAGGTTGAGATCTGATAGAGGTGGTGAGTATACGAGTAACGCTTTTAATGAATTTTGTGCAAGCAATGGTATAGTTCATGAAGTTACCCCACCATACACACCTGAGTCTAATGGGGTTGCTGAGCGAAAGAATAGAACATTTAAAGACATGATTAATAGTATGCTTATTAATTCTGGGTTGCCTAAATACATGTGGGGAGAAGCTTTGAATACGGCTTGCCATATTCTGAATAGAGTTCCTCTGAAACACATGGATAAGACACCCTATGAGTTATGGAAGAGCAAGAAGACTAGTCTTAAGTATCTTCGTGTGTGGGGGTGCCTTGCTAAGGTACTTGTCCCTGAACACAAGAGAAAGAAACTAGGTCCGAAGACTGTTGATTGTATCTTTCTAGGCTATCTTGAGACCACTACAGCTATGAGATTTTTAGTATTAAAATCTGACATAGATGGTATAGTGGCAAACACGATAGTTGAGTTTCGTGATGCTACATTCTTTGAGGATGTTTACCCTATGAAGACTGGTATGCCTCAAGATACTTCTACTGAAGATCCTACTCACACATCAAGTTCTATTCCTGATCATGTGGAAAAGATGACAAATGTGGGGGTAGAACCTAGTAGTAGCTCTACTCCTAAGGAGATAGAGGAACCACGAAGGAGTAAGCGTGCAAAGGTAGTCAAGGATTTTGGAAGTGATTTTATCACTTACAATGTCGAGGACGAACCTTTAACTTTCCGACAAGCTATGGATTCTTCAGAATCTAGGCACTGGAAGGGTGCTGTAAAGAGTGAAATTGACTCTATTGTTTCTAACGGAACATGGGAGTTAGTTGATCTCCCTCCTGGGTGTTCTACTATCGGGTGCAGATGGATCTTTAAAAGGAAGTTGAACCCTGACGGCTCAATAGACAAGTACAATGCTAGACTGGTAGCTAAGGGTTTTAAGCAAATGGAGGGCATTGATTACTTTGACACATACTCTCCAGTAGCTAGAATGACAACAATCCGAATGCTTGTAGCATTGGCTTCTGTACATGGTTTTATCATCCATCAAATGGATGTAAAGACAGCTTTTCTTCATGGTGAACTTGAAGAAGAGATTTATATGGATCAGCCTGAGGGATTTGTTGCATCTGGTAACGAAAGGAAAGTATGTAAGTTGATCAAATCCATCTATGGCTTGAAACAAGCTCCTAGGGATTGGCATAAAAAGTTTGATAAAACTATATTGACTTTCAGTTATGATATTAATGAAAGTGACAAGTGTGTCTACACCAAAGTTAAAGGTAGTGAGTGTGTCATCTTGTGCCTATATGTTGATGACATATTACTGTTTGGAACCAATATAGAGATTATTAACGAGACAAAATCTTTCTTGAAAAGGCATTTTGAAATGAAGGATATGGGAGAGGCTAGTGTGATTCTTGGTCTCAAGCTGACGCAGTCAGCTGAGGGAATAACTTTATCGCAGTCTCATTATATAGAGAAATCTATACTTGAGAAATATGGTTATTCACAGTGTAGAATCGCTAGTACACCCTATGATCCTAAAGTTGCCCTTGTTAAGAATACTTCAGGAGTACTTGTGTCTCAGTTAAGGTATTCTCAGATTATAGGGAGTTTGCAGTATCTTGCTAACTGTACTAGACCAGATATTTCATACTCTGTGTCTAAGTTGGCTAGATATACAAGCTGTCCAAACAGAACTCATTGGGATGCTCTTGATAGAGTACTTAGATATCTAAAAGGCACAATGTACCTAAGTTTACACTATAGGAGATTTCCTGGTGTACTTGAGGGGTACAGTGATGCAAGTTGGATAGCTAAGAAGTCTGGTTCCAATGGAGTGACTGGATACGTGTTCACTTTAGCAGGTGGAGCAATATCCTGGAAGTCGACCAAACAGACTATAGTAACTCGGTCTACTTTTGAGGCTGAGTTGTGTGCACTTCATGCCACGGGGACGGAGGCTGAATGGTTACACGGACTTATGTCCGCGATACCTGTAGTAAGTAGACCTCTTCCTGCGTTTGCTATTCATTGTGATAGTAAAACAACTATCGACAAGATTAGCAGTAAGAAGTATAATGCTAAAATAAAGAGGCACATCCAAGTTAGACTAAAGTCTATTAGGGGTTTAGTGTCTGATAGGATTATTGCTGTAGAGTTCATAGGAACTCAGAATAATATAGCTGATCCTTTAACTAAAGGACTGGAACCTGCAGTGGTCCTTAAGTCGAGGTTGGGGATGGGGCTGTCAACCCATCATAGTTCATCATCAGTGGGAACCCAATACACATGAGAGGAGATCCCTTGAAGTGTATTCAATGTGGTAATAACAAGCTGTAAGGATGAATTGGTAGTACCTTTGCTACATAGATGATACTGTGTGTATCTGAGTCTATCCCCTGTGAACCTAAAAGGTACTGACACTGCTAGTAAGCAAGAGTTATTATAACTCTGAATGGGGTCAAGTCATTCGACGAGATGATTGCAGTACATCTCTGGAGATGCCCAGCTAAGCGAATGTAATTGTGTGGTCGCAATTAGAGGAAAGGGTTATTCCTTGAAACATTCGACGAACAGGATCGAGACAAGACCATTAATGTCTCAAAGCCGTAGATTGGCACCATAGCCTTTGACTTGTCGTCGTCTATGGAACATGGTTACACCAAACGGATTAAGATTCAAGGTGAAACATTCCATCTGAATCCGGTAATCATTGAAGTAGGGGACTTAGGAGGGTTCAAACCCGGAAGGGTACCGACTCTGAAAAAACAAGTCATGAAGAGAAACCTGAAACATTTCTGTATGGATTTGTGGGGGATTGTTAGAAAATGGAGTTTTTGGAGCATAAGTATTTTATGTTCTTGATGTTAATTCCGGATTTTAACGATTGGAAATTGTTCCTTGTTATGAGGACTTAAATTTTCATATATGGGTCTAAGTAATTTTCTTAGTGGAATCCATAGAGAAATAGAGTTGAAATTGGTAGCTTGAAAGAGCTTGAAAATGAGAATGTGTATTTGTCCCACATTGAAATGAATAAAGGGGGTTGTTGGCTTTATATAGAATCACACACATGGGTAGTGTACAACTACTAAGGTGTATGATGGTGCATGGTGTTACTGTGTGCTCCACGCGCGCACACACACACGCGCGCGCCGTCGCCGCCCGCCTCGCCACGCCACGCCACGCCACGTCACGACTCGGGTCGGGTCGGCTCGGTCGAAGGGCGATTTGGGCGAATGTCTCGGCGTCTCGCGTACGCGAGGCGACCTGGCCGAGGGATTTTATTTCTGTGTTTAAATATATTTTAATTAGAATAAATATATATATATATATATATTGATTGGGAGCAGATCAGTACTTGGAATAAATCAGGAACTGGTTAGACATCTAATACTGATGGGCCAAGTCCTGATTAAATCCTGAAGGTACTATCAGATCCTGATGCTTGATCAAATACTGATGGACCTCAAGTCCTGACGGTACCAGATCCTGATGATCAAATACTGATGGGCGGACATCAGATCCTGACGGACTAAAATCCTGATGGATCAGATCCTGATATTGGGTCCTGGACAGAATTTGATTATATATATGTATATTCAGATTAATTAAAATAAAAACTGATATGTGTGGATAATATATATACGTAACAGTTACGATTTATCAAATCAGACGTTTTGATTTTATTAAATCAGCCGTTTCATTTTATTAAATGTAAATCGGCAGTTACAAAATTGATTGGGTGGCATCAGTTACACTTAGCCTCTCCTATATATAGAGAGCTAAGTTACTGATTTTCACGCACCACACCATACATTTTCTGTTATTCTCTCTACACACTCTGCTCTCCCTCTATATACAGTTCGTAGGTTTTTCTGGCGACTGAGTTGTTAGTCGAAGTTGAGTTTTTCTGGTTACTGTGACCATCTAAACTCGGAGCTGTTTTATCCTGGAAGAATATTGCCAAGTCCTGACACAGTGTAAGTGGGGGCAATTATCTCTTCAAGAGCAGTCAGGCTTTCGTGCAAATCCTGATGACTCAGCTGTGTTACATATTTGTTTGATATACTGAAATAGCTATGGCTACTGGTATGTCTTCTGTTCTTCCTTCGTTTTTACAGTTACTGATATGCATGCTTTTTACCTTCACGTTTTGTTTCGTTAATTGTTTGCTTGGCCTTGGCTTGTTAAATACGATATATAACTGCCTCTATGTTGCTGTTTTAGTCAATATTCCCAACACTTTTTACTTACTATCTCATGGCGTAACCAAATCCTGGTTTGGGAGTACTTTATCTTTTCTTTTTAATCGGAGAATTTACGAGCTTCGAGTATTCTCTTGGCACGATTTATCCTACGACTTGGCGTAACTTGGTGCATTATTTGGCATAACTTGGCGCAATTTTTGAAATTGGAGACGTCGATGAAGCTTCTGAGCTTCATGGAGTTGTTTGGCGCTATCTTATTTATTTTTTGGCGCAAATCTACCTTTTCCTTGGCGTGAATATAACATATGTTTGGCGTACTTTACCTTTTTCCTTTTAGATTGGCAAATTTGGAGATGTCCAAAAGGATCCTGAGTTATTTTAGTTGGAGATGTCTATGGAGTCTTTGAGCTTCATCGAGTCTTTTGGCGTTACTTTATCTGTATTTTGGCGAAAACTTTACCTTTTCATCATTTTGAAGTTAGAGATGTCGACGAAGCTCTTGAGCTTCATGGAGTCTTTTGGCGTTACTTTGTTTGTATTTTGGCGTAAACTTTACCTTTTCATCATTTTGAAATTGGAGATGTCGACGAAGCTCTTGAGCTTCATCGAGTCTTTTGGCATTACTTTGTTTGTATTTTGGCGTAAACTTTATCTTTTCATCATTTTGAAGTTGGAGATGTCGACGAAGCTCTTGAGCTTCATGGAGTTGTTTGGCGTTACTTTGTTTGTATTTTGGAGTAAACTTTACCTTTTCACCATTTTGAAGTTTGAGATGTCGATGAAGCTTTAGTGCTTCTTCTTGGCGATTTTGCGATTTGGCGCTATTTTTATCTTTCTTTTTGGCGATTTGGCGTTATTTTTATCTTTTCACCTTTACCTTTTGATGCTATTTTTACCTTTCTTCTTGGCGATTTGGCGAAGTGTTTGAGCTCTTTCGAGCTCTTTTTACCTTTTCTTTATCTCTTAGAGAATTGCAACATAGGTGCTGCTTGTATATATTTTTCCAATCATGTATGGAGATCTCTGTTGAGATTACCTTGGAGTTTCGTTTGGAGATCGATCGAGTCGCTTTGGAAATGAATTTTGCTTTTCTCGAATTTTTATTGGATAAACGGCTTTAGATGACCTTGTAGGTCATAGAAGAGAGCTATGTGCGCATTTTGTATGCTAGAAGTTTAAAATATGGATAGCAATTTTTGACAAGTAAAATGTAACATAACACATTATAAACGAAGTACGAAAGTTTAAGATTTTGAGTTCAACTTGAACCTTCATTCATAATAAACTTAAAACAAATGTCGACTTTGAACACAACTCATTCACATGCGAAACGAATCATGAAAGCAACTTGATTACACAAAAGCTTAGAGATTTACTTCGTACCTTAACTTAAATAACTTAAAGAGACAGACGATGCAAACTGGAGACTTTTATTGGTAGAATTTCTTAAGATGGATGGGGATACCTGTGATGCGAATGACCTGCTTGATGTATATGAGGCCCTATCTTCTTTCTTTAGTTGAACTGGTGATCTTGCTTGTGTTCTTCGCATTCCTCGGTATCCTCAATCACCTCGACGATATCCCATTGAGAGGTCTGTTCAAGTAGCCTATTCATTCTAGCCCTTGGAGATCTAGAAGACTGTATGCTTCCCACAGCCTCCTGAAGAGTTAGTCTATGTTCAAACAACTGTATAGCTGCTTGAAGTGATTGAGGTTCCTTTTCAAAGTATTCTTCGAGCACCGCATTGTGTCTAGACCTATCAATTCCTGCAGCCAGGTATGTCATCGCTAAGTTTTCCACTAAATCTGGGATTTGAATCATCTCTGCTCGAAAATGATTTAAGTACTCCCGAAGGCTTTCATTTGATCTTTGGCGAATATTCACGAGAGAGGCCGTTAACTTTTTTGTTTTTTTGTTAGTAGAGAATCTTGACATGAACTTTTCTTTCAAGTGAATCCACGATTTTATAGACCTTGCTGGTAAGTTGTTGAACCACATGAGGGTTGTGCCCTTTAAACACGTCGGGAAGAACTGACACTTCGCCACCTCAGTGTGCCCAAAGAAAGACATTCTTCCATCAAAGAGGTCAACGAAGTCATATGGGTCCGTGAACCCATCGAACTGGTCCATTGGCGGTACCTTAAGATCCCTGTTTACCTTAGCCTTTTCAATACTCTTGATTAACGGACTTTCCGAAGAGACCTCAGTCTCTCCCGAGTGTGACTTGATGAACTCCTTGAACCGCAATATATCTTTCGCTGATAAGCTAGCCGTGCTTAATTCTTCTACCTTATAATCCTCATTAGCATCCTCAGCGTACTCCTGTTCTTCATTTCTGGTTTTGCGTTTCCTCGATGAGAATGAATCAGAGGACACCTCCGCCTTAGAATACTTACTTCCCATAGATGTCCTCCATGAGGACTCATAATTCTCAGTTTGATATTCTGTAGGAATATGACCCTCAGACACCTCACGGAGTTCCTTCTGCACTCTGGATACCTCATGGAGTTCCTTTTGCAATCTGATTATCTCATTTTTGTGCTTTATTTTCTCAGCAAATATTCTCAGTTTGTTTTTGCCGCTTAATCTTCTCCAAATATAAACGAGCATCCCTCTTTGATTTACGAGATCCGTTCAACGGATCTGATATGCTCGGTCTCGGAGATGAGGTAAATAATGCCTGTGGAGCCATTAACACTTTTGATTTCTCAACTCGTGTAACACTAGTAAGATCGTGAGTATTCGGAACTAGATTGCTTGTTCCTTGAGCTTCACCCGCCATTCTTCGTTTTTAAACAGAGAATTAGAGTCGATGAACAAATATTGAGCTCGATCTGTTAATATGTCTAATTGATTTTGATGTGTGTGTTTTTGTTTGTTAGGAGGAGGTAAAAGCTCCTTCTAGCGCCATTGTTGAAGTAGTGTATATTAGAATGTGAATCCCTTTACAAGTGGGTGTTACAAGAGTATTTATAGAGTCTAAGTGGGTCTTTAATGAGTTTTACTAACTAGGTGGATCTGTGACCCAACAGAACAGTATGAGAAAAGGCATAACTCAATTTAAAATGCAAAAATTAAATTGATTAACTGGAACAAAAAGGATGATTAAACTTTGTAAGGAAAAACTGTGCTGACAGGGGGGGAAATGAGTGACACGTTAAATATGACGCTATCTCCATCGTAGGAGTATTATTAGTTGTCTTGTGCTGTAAGCCTGTAATATTATTATTTGGAAATAATAGTGTAATAATTGTTACTAGTACTTAAAAACATTAAAATACTGATTTGGCAGTCTGTCATAATACTATTAAACTCCTCCTCATCCTGGCTCCTGCTGCTTGCTGCCTTTAATACCAAACCTCCCAACAATTGTTCCACTTTCCACGCCGTCTTATTACCAACTACACCAGTTGATCTCAAAACAACATGGAATATCATCATTCATCTGAAAACAAATCACTAGTTGATGATGATGATGATTATGATGATCAAGATCAAGATGTTCCCACTTCGGTGTCCAAAACTGGGTCTGCTTCTCCCATCTTTTATCAAGTTGATGATGCCCCAGCACCTAAGAAAAGGTTTCTACGTATATATACTCCCTCTGTCCCATCCATTTCTTTACAATTTCCTTTTTGGACCGTCCCACCATTTCTTTACATTACCCAAAATAGTAATTTTTAACACTATTACACCCACTACTTCACTTATTTTAACAATACTTTACACTATTTCACCCACTACTTAACTTATTTTAACAATAAAATCACTATTACATCCACTACTTCACTTATTTTAACAATAAAATCACTATTACACTCACTACCTCATTTATTTTAACAATATTACATCCACTATCCTTGACCTCCGTGCCCAACCGCTATTTAAAGAACTGGCCGGGACGGAGGGAGTATTTGTCTAGCATACTATGCTACTTTTTCTCATGTCAATGATGATAATAACTCCTTTCACAGAATTCCTTATATATTCATTATTATTTCGTATCGTGTTTTTGGGAAATACTGAGTACCTTTGGTTCCGTAAACAATTCATGATTGAAAACCAACATTTTTTTGTAGCAAGAGGATTGAGGGGAAGAGAGTGGTGACAGTTCCATTGCTAGAAGGGGATGTTTATCCACCGCCAGATTCATGGACTTGGAGAAAATATGGACAAAAACCCATCAAAGGTTCACCTTATCCCAGGTACACTAGTCTATTTTTTTACACTACACAAAAACATAACCAATTTATTAGGTTACATGCATGTCTTCGTGTGTATATGTTTGTTTTATATATATGCCTGAATGCCTGAGTTTTGATCAAATTAAACTATTGAAGCCTTAATAATGTAACAATGTGTACATAGATAGATTCCTTTGGTTGCCCACTGGAGAGAGAATGAAAATACTTATCTCCTCTCCCATGATCTCAATTATCTCTGCCGGCGTTTCCTACTTTGCTTGTCAAGCTGCTGCTTTGGATTGTTGTATAATTACTCATGTACATATTCATTGGAAACCTAATATCACACCAAAATAAAAATAAATTAGACGGATTGTGTTACACATTTCTGCTATGTTTACTTGGAACCAAAAGATGACACAGAGAATTCAGAGAAATGAGATACAAAAAAAAAAAATCAGAAATTAATGATCAAAGTGGGAAGAGCCAGCCTAGAAAATAGTACAGTGGGTATATATATAGTTGGGAAATTATGGGCGACCGGTTTATTTTTTTTGAATAATAATGACCTTAAATTGGAAAATATATATATATACATTATTAATACTTGGCTGGAAGTTTATCAAATTAAAATTACATGGTTTAGATGACAGAGCTTGAACGATAAATTTGTAGGCTACAACTTGTTGTGCTTGGTTGGGAAGTTTAAATTATGCAATAAACTATGTTTCTGACATAGTACTATATTTCTAAAGTCTGCTCAATAATGTATGTTACAGGGGATATTACCGTTGTAGTTCTTCGAAAGGTTGTCCAGCTAGGAAGCAAGTAGAGAGAAGTCTAAAAGATCCCACATTCATCGTCTTTACTTATGCTTCTGATCACAACCACCTCAGCCCCATAACCACCAAACATTCCCAGACCACCACTCCCGCTGCCAAGTTCCCACCAGAAGAAGAAGCTGTCTTTGCTAACCAGCCGGATCTGGAACCTGACAACATGGAATTCGCTCAATTCGTTGCTGACTTTGGTTACTTGTCTAAGATAACATCTGTCATTCTTGAAAATCCTCTACCTCAAAGATCTATATGCACAGAGCCAATGTTCGCCACCAGAGATGATGAGGATTCCTTGTTTGCAGATCTTGGAGAGCTGCCTGGATGTTCACTAGTTTTTCAGCCCAAGGATAGCAGGAAATGCAATTTTTATACTCCTTGTCACAACTGCTCATGACAGTGGACATTTGTTTTAAAAGATGATGGCTTCATCTTGTTTTTATTTTCAATTTTTCCTGCCGTAGTTTAAAGGTGTCAACAATTGAATGTAAATGTAAATGTTGTGGTCAATACGTACAGGTGTTGATATTTTCTTAGAAGGGAGTACAAGTTTTGATTGAACAGAGAACACAACAACCTGTGAAGATGAACCCAGTGAAGATAACCAAAAAAAAAATCCCTACATATCACGAGTAACTTGCACATCTTATAACTAGATAGAAGAAGATATATTGATTTTTGTAAAAGGGTGCATTCTCCGCATTGTTAGATCAAATCCACACAAGTATACAAACAGGGTTCACACGAAAATATTCCTTTCTATATTTTTCACAGATACTAAACCATGAAAGATAATGTACAAAGATATAACCCTGATACAGCATATTAATAGATCAAAACCTAGCTTGAGCAGCAACCAAATTTCTTGGGAGCGGAAGAATCGTCCTTGACATTAATCGTCTCTCCTTTGGATGGTAGGGAAGAACCAGATGCTTCATCCCCAGTTTCAACTGCCTTCTTGCTGACTATGTGATAAATCTGAGAGAGAACTTCCTGAAAAGCATTTTCTACATTGGTTGCCTCTAGTGCAGAAGTCTCCATGAAGTAAAGAGATTCCCTCTCGGCAAAAGCTTTTGCATCCTCAGTTGAAACAGCAACAAGGTGTCGAAGATCTGATTTATTGCCAATCAGCATTACTACAATGTTGGGGTCTGTATGCCCTCTCAACTCTTTTAACCACCTCTCAATATTTTCAAAAGTAATATTTCGAGTGACATCATACACAAGAAGAGCACCAACAGCTCCTCGATAATAAGCACTGGTAATGGCACGGTACCTGGAAAAAACAGCTAGGGTCAATTAAAAAAGTAAGTCCTCGCATGAAATGGTTCCGTAAGTCAAACAGAAATTGTCTTGCTAAACATGCACTTTTTAAGTACTTAAATAGCATATATGCAAATTTAAGTTCTAGTTACAAAGTCAGAACTCTCTGCACATGAATTCCAGAGTAAAGTGTCTAGGGGCCTCTGGTCCCCTTCGTCAATTGCAAAAATATATCTTGCAACGTCAATAATTTAAACACCCTCTGGTTGAATTACAAGAGTTGCTTCTTTTGACTATATTGTTCCAAGTAAATTTAAAGGTGCATGCAAATATTTTGCATTACAACTTATACAGAACTTTAGAACTCAACAACATCTCTGTTGAAAATGATCATTTAATGCGAAGTAGGGGAGAAAATGAACACCGGCATCTCTTCACTTTTCTTGTCATTCAACAAGTGGTATAATGGTTGCTAAATAGTAAATACTTGTGCATATTTTTAATAATTAAGGCTATTCAAGACTGTGACTGAAACTATTCATCATACAGTACTTAAATTTCAGATACCATAACTGTCACCATGGTACCAATTTGCAGTACCAGTAGGTGATAATAAATCTGATTAATAACATAACAACTTTTTCTTCATTACAATACTAGTGAAGTTTCCAAAGGGAGATCGATACGATTAAAGATCATTATGAACAGAGCAAAAGATCATTAAAGATCTTTTCGGGTTGTTTAATATTTTAGCAAAAAATTAAAAAAAAAAAACATATCATGGGAGTAGTATATATGATGAAATCAAGAAAAATAAATATATTAAACAAACAAATTTTTTACTCCGTCCGTTTCACAATACTTGTCCATTTTTAACTTCTGCGCACGTATTTTAAAGTACATTAACCGGATAGCTACATAAATTATTTTTTTAATTTTCTTTGTTGAAAAAAAAAATAGATTTTATATTTTTATTCACAAAAAGAAAATTCAAAAAATAATTTGTGTAGCTATCCGGTCAATGCACTTTAAAATGTGTGCAAAAAAGTTAAAAGTGTACAAGTATTGTGAAACGGAGGGCGTAGTAGTTTGTAAGAAAGGACACCATCATAGTGCAGCCAATAAAAGTCAACATAACATGTCAAAGAACATTTTATTTTTAACTATAGTAAATAATAAGGCATATCGAGAAACAAAAATACGCTTTGACATTCAGGTTTGTGCAGGACGCATGACCGTATATGTCTTGGAAGGGTACATTTCTAGAAGCAATTAGGATTCTTATCATGCAATAGAAGATAGATGTGCTTATATCGAAATGTCAACTGGCACCAAGATTCCATGACTCCTCTCTACATGACCATACATGTCTTGTAAGGGCTTATATATAGTCTCATCAAGATATCAATCAAAAGAACACTATGCAAACATACAAAGCAAATCAAATATAACAACGCACGTCAAAAGGGTCGCTCTCAATAAGAAATAGATACTGAATGAGCAAAAATTCCACAAAATGACTACTCACAGATTTTCAAAACGAAATATCAGACACATCAATCAAACAAACAGACAGACTACAAACCCTAGCGTGACCAGACTCAGATTTAAGATTAGTGAGATTTTTCTTTTGTCAAAAAATTAGTTTGAATATTAGGCATCCAAGAATTATAGCCTAGTGGATGCCCTCTCTTGGTAGCAAGAGGTCAAGGTTTAAGCCTCAACAGAGGCATGTGTGTTTGTGAGTATATAAATTTCTGCAATTGACCATTACCTTTAAAACAACATACAGTATATCTAATGGCATATGATAAAATTATTCTGAGCAGATATATTTCGCCCCTGTAAAAAAAACAAATATTAAAAGTTTATGATAATTTGGAATTCTTTTGTCAAGAAAAGTTGTGTATATACTCAGATCCCACAACTTACAACCAGAATTCAAGTGACGAGTAGAACAATATGATTACAGATTCGAATTCCACTTACTTCCGTAAAATCAATCAGGCCAAGTACATATATGCAGATCAAACATATTTTGGCTTGAGCTTACAGACTTGCAGTATATCCGTTTATAATATGTCAAAATCAAAATGAGAAATAATTTCATCTTAACAGTACAACGATAACAAGGAAACAAGACAAGTTTAAGACAAACAAGAAGCAAACAGTACCACCATCAAAATTCACCAGTGTCTTAATCATCGATATTCTAATAACCGAAACAGAAGAAACAAAATCCCCATAATCCCGCAAAAAACTGGTGCAATTAAATTAATGAAACACAAATCATAATTTTAAAATCCCACATAGCATATACATACAAAAACTCATAAAAACACACCAGAAAATTCAAGAAATTCAAGATTTGAGCTTTCCCTGCATAATCTTACAAAACCCACATAGCATATAGAATTATACACACATACAAACATCTATATAAGCATACCAGCAAAATCATGTTGTCAAGATTCGATCTTTTTCTTACATACAGAATTAAAGAAGAAGAAGAAGAAGAAGAAGAAGAAGAAGAAGAAGAAAAACATACCTTTCCTGGCCAGCAGTATCCCAGATTTGAGCTTTGATGACTTTGCCATCAACATTAAGACTCTTAGTAGCAAATTCGACACCAATAGTTGACTTTGATTCAAGATTAAACTCGTTTCTAGTGAACCTTGAAAGAAGATTTGATTTACCCACGCCAGAATCACCTATCAATACCAACTTGAACAAGTAATCATACTCATCTTCAGCTCTGTATCCAGCCATCTTTCTGTATGTATATCTACGTGTGTGTGTATCTCTTTGTTTTTCAAGGAGACACAAGATGATAACTGTGGTTTTTGCAGGCTGCCTAGATTCTTGGGCAGATCAAAGAGAGAAGAAAGGAGCATAATTACTTCATTGCCCCTTTCAAATTTGGGCCACTGGGTTAGGCACTATTGGGCCATATTTGTGGACAAGATTATAACAAGAAGACTAGACTAGGTCAAAAAAAGATGTACCTCCTGTGAGGCCCTCGATATAAATATTTTTAATTTTTTCTAAAAAAAATAGTGATTGGTTTAATAATTTCTGATCTGGAAACCCGTAATTGTGAAATTGTAGTATGAGTAGTGATATGTGTTAATAGTGAATGCCAATACGAACTGTATTTAGATGCCAATAATAATATTGTGGGTATGATGTACAAGTTTGATTTATGAACGGGTACCATGTAATTATAAATTTGAGAGATTAAGATGATAATTTTTGTCTTTCCAGCTTTCCATATCAACACGATTACAACCGTTCACAATTAGCTGCAATAGGTAACATATTCATTAAAATATGTTAAGTGAAAATGACGTGATTTAACTATAAGATTTTGCTTCCCTTAAAATATGTCAATATCATCTCTATTACAAGTCTGTAATGCAATATTCTCACACCAGTCTTGAACCTATAAAATCAAAATCCCTATAGAAAATAGAATGAGATTGCAAAGAAAAATTTAAAAAAATGATAAATAAACAAATAATAAAATTATAGTTCATATCATTTTACATCATATCAACTTGGAAGAAACATATTATGTTAGTTATATTTATCTTATATCCAAAAGTAGATTAGATATTACGTAATATTCCGCTAAACAATCACATTCTTTCAAGATAAATGTAAATTTGAATATATATATATATATATATAGGCTAGTGGTCAAATAGAAACCAATCTTATCTTAGAATAGAAACTAGAAATCAACACTAAATAAATTATATTTCATTCATTCTAATGGCCCCGCCAGGGGCACCTTCACAAAAAGTGTTTAAAATTATTGGCTCCATCCAGCAAAAAAGAAAAAAGAAAAAAAAATTACTGTTCACGCTGACGTCACTGCCACGTCAGCAGTGAACAGTATTTTTTTTTTTTTTTTTTTTTGGTGGATGGAGCCAATAATTTTATGAACTTTTTGTATTGGGGTACCCCTAATTTGGTCATTAGATTAGCTTGAAATATTTAATTTATGTTTAATTTCTAGTTTCTATTCTAATTTAGTTTCTATTAGAACAAGACCCTATATATATATATATATATATATATATATATATATATAGTTAACCAAAAAAATCTTTTTTTCAAACTAAATTGTATTTCATTTCAATAATTTAATATATACATAGAGATAAATGTTTGTGAGTTTTTTTTAATCCAGACTTAAAAACATTCATGTATAACGAATTAACATTTTATTTTTCATTTTAATCATTTATAATAATAAATAGAGTGTAGAATGTGTTTATTTTAGAAAATATAAACATTTGAAGTGTACATTTTAAAAGAAAATTATTAAGAAACAGATGCGATGAATGTATAAACATGATTATTGTATAATTTCAAAACTAATTTTCTTAATTTAGAATGATAGAAATAATGAATAATGAAATACATATTGCATCAAATTTCACTATTATTTTTTAGGTAGCTATTATCAACTAATTTAAATAAAATATGGTCAGGGATACAATGTAATATAAATATATGAATTATAAAAACGTAAATAATGTAAATTGAATCGAAAATATATAGGTGTAATAAAATTTATAAGATGATTGAATATATAGATAAATAAAATTACAAAAACTGAAAAAACTAAAATATATATAATATAAACTAACATTTTATTTGCTCAAAACTGAAAATAAAAAAGAAAATAAGTTAAGTGAAAGGCGTGATTTATCTTATAAGATTTTGAAGGAAACTCGAAAATTAATGTATTATAGTGATTGTATCATGAACCTCTTAAAATGAAATTTGTGGCTCGACTCCAAAAGTTAACACAAATTCTTCCATTTTTTACATAGATTATAAAGGGGTGGCACAATTGTTACTTCCAAAAAATGAGGATGAAATAGTAATTTTACAACCAATTTATTTGCACTTGTATTGAGGTTTAATATATAGTTGAAATTAAAAAAATGGGACAAAGTGAGATGACGTGGTTTATCTAGTAAGATTTTTTAAACATACTCAAAATTAATTGTAGCCTAATGGTTATGGCATGAGTTTAAGAGGGGAATGTCAGGGGTTCGATTCTCAACATTAACACAATTTCAACTATTTTTACACAAATTTTAAAATAATGGCATTTTTGTTAATTTTCAACAAATAAGGGCAAAATAGTAATTTCACAGCCAATAAAGTGGTACTTTTTGCCCTATAGTAATAATAAAATTATCATTGTTATAGGTCTACGTAGAGTTTTGGATTAAATTATATCCTATTACATTATACTAGGGACTTTGCCCGCGCTACGCACGCGATATGAAAAATTAACAAAAAAATTAAAATGGTTACAAATTGTTTAATATGATTAATACTTATTAATATATTTATTCCTCTAAAATTGATTAAAACATATTAAAAATGTGTTACCCTTACTTAAAAATTTAAATTATACCTATAAGCAATACATTGATGGATACAAAATATGATTTCATTTATATTCATTTTGTCACACTTAAAATTAAGAAATAATAAAAATTATATATGAAAATTAAAAAATTCCAAACAACAAAAAAAAAACTTAAAATTTATACATGGATAGGTGTTATAAAAAATGGGGAGAGAAAACCTAATTAACATTACCCTAAACAATAACTTGCAACTTTCTTCTCATATAGGTAACTCACAATCATGAAAATGGAAAAAGGAATAGAAGAATTTGTAGGTAACTATCCCTCAGCTTAGTTGGCAAACATCTCCTAAGATGTTCAGTATATTGCTTTAAAAGAATAAAAAAAGAGACTTTTGATGGAAAATGATTACCTGATAGATCATATAAAATAGAAAAAGTAAAAGAGACTTTTGATGGAAAATGATTACCTGATAGATCATATAAAATAGAAAAAGTGGGGATGTAAGGTGTAGTAAAATATATTTATCACAGTTTGATAATTATTCACTCAATAAAGTCAATATTGTTCTATTATATAATGTTACTCGACGTCGCCTCACGGCGCCGTCTCGCTTTTTATAATATGAAAATAATAATTATAATTGGATTACAAATAAATGATGAATAATTTATATTATTAAGCAAAGAATTTATGAAAAAATGATTTGATCATATTTTTTTATCGACAAAAAACTCTAAACGATGAGTTTTTGACATTATCTTCAATCATATTCATTAAAATTTTTAAATATAAAAATTTGTGTTCATTTGATTTAATTCATTAAGTTTTGAATAAAATGTGATCCAATAAGGTGTAATAAAATATCATTCTTACAATTTGATAATTCTTCACTCAATAAAGTGAGTATAGTTATTTTTTTAACAAAGTCAATATAGTTATATAGTATAACGTTGCTAGAGGTTACCTCACGGTATCATCTCACATTTTATAATATTTAAACTAAAACTATAATTGGACTAAAAACAAATTATAAAGAATTTTAATTATTGAGCAATAAATTTATGAGACTTAAAAATTAACCAATATTATTCTTTTATCAACATTAAACTCTAAACAATGAGTTTTCAACATCTATATTTAATCAGATTTATTAACTGTAAAAATTTGTGTATGTTTGATTTAATTCATTTAGTTTTAAATAAAATGTGATTTAATAAGGTATAGTAAAAATATAATTTTTACAATTTGATAATTGTTCACTCAATATAAGTCAATGTAGTTATATAGTATAACGTCTCCTCTCATAGACGCACAATTTAAAAAGCAAAAGAAGGATATGAATGTAACAGAATCTTGATGGAAAATGATTACCTCGTAGAACAGATAAAACAAAAAGTGGTGATCTAATGTGTAGTAAAATATTTATTACAATTTGATAATTCTTCACTCAATAAAGTCAATATAGTTATATAGTATAATGTCACTCGACGTCGTCTCGTCTCATGGCACCTTCTCACTTTTTATAATCTGAAAATTATAATTATAATTGGACTAAAAATAAATTATGAATAAAATCAATTATTGAGCAATGAATTTATGAAAAACAAATTATCAGATCATATTTCTTTATTGACATAAAACTCTAAACGATGAGTTTTTGACATCTATATTCAATCATCTTCATTAAATTTATTAAATATTAAAATTTGTGTATATTTGATTTAATTAATTAAGTTTTAAATGAAATGTGATCCAAGAAGGTGTACTAAAATGTAATTCTTACAATTTGATAATTGCTCACTCAATATAAGTCAATGTAATTATATATTATAACGTTGCTCGACGTCGCCTCGCGGCGCCTTCTCGCATTTTATAATATGAAAAATTAAAACTTTAGTTAGACTAAAAATAAATTATGAATAATTTTAAGAAAATTAATTATCCGATCATATTCTTTTATCGTCATAAGACTCTAAACGATAAGTTTTCGACATCTATCTTCAATCATATTCATTAAATTTATTCAATATAAAATTTGCGTTTTAATGATTTAATTCATTAAGTTTTAAGTTAAATATTATCCAATAAGGTGTAATAAAAATATAATTCTAAAAATTTTATAATTTTTCACTCGATATAAGTCAATATAGTTATTATTTTTAACAAATTCAATATAGTTATATAGTATAACGTTGATCGAGGTTGGCTCACAGTGCCGTCACACATTTTATAATATTTAAATTAAAGTTACAATTTGACTAAAAACAAATTATGAAGAATTTTAATTATTGAGCAATAAATTAGTGAGGCTTAAAAATTATCCAAAAATATTCTTTTAACAACATTAAACTCTAAACAATGTGTTTTCGAAATCTACTATCTTTAATCATCTTCACTAAATTTTTAAATATTAAAATTTGTGTATGTTTTTTTTTTGCTAAGCTGAAATTTGTGTATGTTTGATTTAATTAATTAGGTTTTAAATAAAATGTGATCCAAGAAGGTGTAGTTAAATGTAATTCTTACAATTTTATAATTTCTCACTCAATATAAGTCAATATAGTTATATAGTATAATGTTGCTCGACGTACCGTCTCACATTTTGTAATATATATGTAAATTAAAATCATAGTCAGACTAAAAATGAATTATGAATAATTTCAATTATTGAGCTATAAATTTAAGAAAAGGAATTATCCGATCATATTCTTTTCATGAACGTTTTGTAGATAAAGTTCATTGTAAGAATCGCATTCTCTTTGGTAAAAACATAAAACGTCGATCTCCGATTCAATTTTAGGTTAAACTCAATATATCACACATTCATAAATTTAAAATCAATCACCATACTAAAACAATTAACTAACATTTAGAAGTATTGGAAATTAGTAACAAATGTTCAGAAGAAGTGAATAGAAGACAATGTCTGTTGTAAGCTAACAACAAATTATTAATTCACAGAATGAAAAACAAATGCTCAAAATGAAATTCTGGCCAGATTCTTCCTCACAGACTTAATAATTGCAGTGCTTCTTATTGCTAATTTTTTCTTCAAATTTTCTACCAAGAGAGAAGGATTAATTAGATGTTCTAAATCAAGTATTGTATAGATCATTATAAAAATATATGTAACTATTTTAATTTTCTTTGTACATAATATGGCAAAACCTGGCATATTCTCAAAGTGTGGAACCTCAATGATCTTGGTCTACATAGAAGTAAAACATATTCAAAAGTTAATAATACGATCGTAAAAAATGTAAAGCCATATATTATCGTCTTTATTTTTTTGGAAATGGACCTAGAGTGCATGGTTTGAGCCCATCCCTAAGGACTTTGCCTGCTAAGCACGGGATCAGAAACTTAAAATTTTGGTATAAAAATGTTTAATTCATATTAAAAAATAAATTTATTATTATTTATAGATATTTATTATTGTTATATTATGTATTATTAATATTTTTTATCTTTTGAAATAGTTAAAAGATAAAGTAATCTTAATTTTATAATTTACACATTTATGTGATTAACAATTAAATAATATTGTTTGTCAACTCAGAATAGATATCAATTATTATGTCATCACGTTATGTTACGCATGAAAAAAAAATTTCTAATTTTTTTTAAAATGAATATATAATAAAGAAAATTTCTTATACATAAATTGTAAATTAAGTGTATTTCTACCTAATATATAGAAGTATATCAAGTCATGAAATCTGTTGACATGCTTTTTTTTTTTAATGTTTTTCGTTACGTGCTTGCGACAGATCATTTGAAATATGAGTGAAGTAAAAAATAAATATGCCACCAAAGTAAATTACATTATTGTGTCCAAAATTACTTAAATGTATATATTAAATTATTGCATAACATTAAACCAAAAACATAACATAATGTAAAAGACATATGTTAAATAGTTCGAGTAAATGACTCTCACGTACTATTAGACTTTGTTTATATTTAATAAAAATTATAATTTTTATAAAAATAAATTACATTATTTTAGAAAATATCTCAATTTTTTGTGTTAAATGTAGTACATTAGACCTTACTTGGGAAAATATTACATTGTAAATTTTTTATTATGTTCATCTTTTAATGAAAATTATTATTAACAAAAATTAACTTTATCTAATTATACATGTGAATGTAACTTGATATTCTCTTACGCATTTTCTCATATGAAATTTATTTTTATTATTGGATTTAAATTAAATTATTTTAAAGTTAATAATAAGAAAAAAGTTTTAAAAAATATTTTCGATCATACTTTTATCTAGTATAGAACACTGTGCGGTGAAGCAATCCCACACTTTTTTTTTTACCAATCTTTGTAAAATTTATTAAATATAAAAACTTATTTGATTTAATTAATTATATTTTTAATGAAATGCGATCGAAAAAGCTATTTTAAAGTATAATTTTCACTTAATATTAATCTAAATAATTATATAATAGAATGTTACTCGACGTCGACATCTCGCATTTTATTAAATAAAAATTATTAATATTATTAGATAATTTTGTTAATTAAAATAAAAATCATTATATATGATGTTATGCCTACAAAGAAATTTTAGTGTAAGTACTGTTTTTAATCTAAGAGGTTAATTTTATTTTAGACTCTACTACCATCAAATTATATAGTTTTGGTGTCTTTAAGATTGTAACTTTAAGATTTTTTTTTTGCTTTTTGAATTGTATGTTTTGTTCTTTAAAGCCACAGCTTGTCCCCTAAGGCTAGAATTTATAAACAAGATTTTATGTTTAAAGGCAGCTATGGAAGTCTTGGATTTAATGTAAAGTTGTACATGTTATAGTGTTATGTCAAAAAATATTATTTAAAGAAACTCATGCATTTTAAAGTAGAAAATTTTGAGTTTCTTGAAATGTGGTATCCAGTAATGTTTTAATAAAGAGTTGTAGCTATTCTTTTGAAAAAAAAAAGGGTTGTAGCTATTAGTTTAAAAATCGCAATTTTTTCTTTCTAGGAGAAAGTTTATAATAAATATCTTTATTTTTAAATGAAATATTTTGTTCGGCAACAAACATGAGCATGAACTCAGAACACTTATTAGAGCCATTTTCACATAATTTAACACGTCAAAGACTTATTAATGACGGTGGTCACCACGAAAATTGGAAAAAAAATATAAAATTTTAGAGCATCAAGATGTTATTGATTAAATTGTATACTCCCACCCAGCTTGAATCCTGGATCAAAATATAGCAGCAGAATTCCTTATGAGACTTGTAACAACAAACTCAATATATGATCATCACTTTAACATGTAGCAATTGGAGAAAGATTAATGAATGTATTGCTTAAAGTAAATTCAGTACAACAGGTCTCTCTAATAATTAACCAAGTGCAAATATTTAGCTTATCTTAACATCGATCTTGCCTAATGGAATAACAGAGTTAACAATTCAGAATTTCAAAAGGGATTTTTTACAGTAAAATTAAGACTTGTTTCACCAAAACCAAGTCATAATAGCACTCAGAGTAAACATAAGCAATGACACAAAACCACCTTTAATCGTTCAGCCCGGACCAAGTTTGTTTAGCCACATCTACAACTTCTGAAGGAACTCCATGCGGGTAGTTTTTGATCACTTTGAAAGCATCTATGTTATCTGTTTCCACAATGATGTCCTCATAGTTGTCCTCAAAAGCTTTTTTGAGCCCATTATGGATAGCATTCAGTTTGTTCTCCAGAGTGGCTGCTGAGAATTCCTGTTGAAAGTTTCAAGATCTCTTTTTCCAAATTTCTTATGATTATCCACAAACCATGGGGGTTACCATTGAGGGAAGGAATTTTAATTCTTATGACTGCATGAACATTTATTTTGACAACAGGAGGGAGAGTCCAATGAAATTCCATTCTGAAATTATCTTTTTTACAAAACAACCAATGCGTAATTTAATATTGCATATAAAATATTAAAAAATATATGTAACTACTTATAATTTTATGAAAAATTAACAGAGCATACCTACAGACTGATTAACAAACCATCTCGCGATACAATCAGGTACTCGCTGAACATTTAACAAAAAAACTGACGCAGTACTTCATGATTCAAGAAGGGTTTTTACAATCAGAAATTCAAATTATTTACCAGAGGTGGTACACAACTTCATTTCACTCCTTCAAGCTTGTACCACTATCAGACATTCATACTGTTACTTTCTACATTGACTGCAAACCATCCTTTCCTTTTGATCCAACTCAAACCTTCTTTGACAGCAATGACTTCCACCAATTATGGGCGCAATTGACCCGAGATTCATGTTTCCCAGATGATCCCTCACAAAACATCAAGACCAAATTTCTCAGCTTCTAAAGATACAACACATGTGAACATTTAATTTTAGCATATATGTAGCAGGTTTAACCCATTTCAAAGAACAATCCTTTGGCAAGAATGCTACCAAGGTATATGTATTCACTTGCACTTGGGTCTCACCCTACTGCCTCAAAGCCCGATTTGCCATAGCCATAACATCAGTAGCCCACAAAGTAGACCAACGATACACATTTGTATTGATTATAAAAATAACACATCCATAACCAGATCCATAAGCATATTCACATATACTATATACAAAATTTTCTTGTTTCTACAATCTTGTGGTACCTATATGATGGTGGGTAATGGAAAAGAGCTTGTCAACTAATCTGTGTACAGAACTAATGTAAAACCTACTATAAGCTTATAAGGAATTTTTCTGAAAAGTGTAGGAGATATAAAATACATTTAAATAATGTCAAAATAAGTTTTTTAAAACTCACTTACCAGAAAATTATTTTGGTCTTCTGACTTGTTCAAAGTAAAGATGACATAAAAGTGTGAGAATTACACTTCTTCCAGTTAAATCTACAAAATTTTCCCTTCATGTGCACCTTGTTGCTCTGGCTAGAACTATCAACATGAGCAAATGTAGTGCACTTTAAACTTGTTAAATGCCACGAAATGCACCTCTTGAATTTTATAGCTTTGCTTTGCGCACAAAACTACAAAAAAATGAATAAATTATAGAATGGAAATAAAAAGCACATACAAATGAAAAGAGAACTGTTGAGAAAATGCTTTAAAAAGAACTTTAAAAAAAAGCTTGGAGGTGATTTTATTAAAAAAAGAAAAGCTAACAGCTGCACATTTAATGATTGAGAAAATTTGATGGTCCAGCTATCACTATTCTTAGGTACACTCGCATCAAACTGAAGTTTGCCAAGGATAATCTGTCAAGTGCCGATTATTCTGGAGATTTGGGGAGCGGATGGTTAACATGATGATCTGTGTTTCCTGTTTATTCTACAAATATGGTAGTCCGTTTATGTTAGAAACTAAATTAGCACAACAGGCAATGACAATAAAAGGAACTCACCCGTTCTTATAGGATGGTGATGTTATTATTGTTTACTCCATAATGTCCTATAAATTTTGATTATGATATAGCATTGATTTTATCCAAAGCTAGAAAGGATAATTAAGTATCTAGTATACAGGATTTTAGCATCATCAACACTGAGACTCCACATTTAGGTAACCTGGGTCATAGGCAAAAAAATAACAATCTAGTGCTATTTTCATATTAGTCAATTTAATTTAACGAAAAAATGGCCAACTTATATATATTGATTAAGTAGTTCTTAAGATTTCCTCCCCTAGTAGCAGCAACCAACCTCAAAAGCACATGATTGAGATCTCCTTCAAACACCAAAATATTTTTCTTTGTATTATATGTCGACGGAAGTATGCCTGAAAATGAATAAATGAAATTTTTATGTGTGTGATGTGCTAAAAATAATAAAGATTTTGATTGCAAGCGCACAATCTCGTTTCGTTGTAAAATTTGTGATTCGTTCCTCAGGGACTAATATTTTCGCTAACCTCAAAATTTAATTTAATCGGATTAGAACAATTGGGTTTTGGAAAATTCGATTATTACTAATTAATTCCTAATTTTAAAGATTCTAAATTAATCTAAAACTAAATTATTCTAACAATCTTAAATTCGAATTAAAAACAAATTTTATTCTAAAACAATTTTTTCATTGAATTAAACTTTATTTACGGTAAATTTAGAAAAATTAAACATGACGAATTCGTAAATTACGCTAGCCAAAAACAACCAATCACAGGAAATTTCCAGTCGAAACAGTGACACAACTCGGATTATTACCAAAACTCAAAACTTGATAAGAAATAGACAAGACTAAAAAACTCAAAACGCAAAACAACGAGGCAACGAGGCAAAACGCAGAAACGAGGCAACTACCATTCGAAATTAAAACAAATAGACTCGATAACTCAAAACGCAGCAACGAGACAGGACACAAATAGACTCCCATTCGACTAAATCTACCAGCAACTACGAACGTTTCCGAAATTAAACTCAGCACAAAAGCTCACTAAAACGAACTCGCAGCATCAGTAATCAAATAAACAGTCACGAACACGAAAGCGAAAGAAGAACAACGAAAAAACTCAGCAATTAACCTTGTTCATAGAACAAAACAGTACAGTTAAAACAGTAAATTAATCACTACAAGTCTACAATTAACTCTAGAATAGATTCGACACAAGCATCAGGAATTTCAACAAACTGGACTCAGAACGGACTCGCATTGACTCGGCAAAAAGAAAAAAAAGACAAGCAACTCAAACCCAGCATACTTGGCACAATACTCAGGCAGCGAATGAACAAGAACAAACAATAAACTCAAAAACAAAAACAGGGAACACAGCAACTATAAATCAACAACCTGGACTCAGTAAACATTACTCAAAAAGGGATCAATCAATCATCTTAAAATTACAATCAAAACCAAAACCAAAACTCATCAATCAAACCAGCAAACCAAAACCGATCAACAATCAATTACAAACCAGCGACAATCTCATTACAATCAATTATAAACTACAGACTACTAATCTTGATACCAAAATGAAAACTCTTAAAATTCGAACTCAGAAAATCATCTTTGCAGCTACGAAAACTCGAACAATGACAAAAAGGGACTCAAATATGCAGCGAACTCAGTAATAGACTCGGTAGCACAGATCATAAAACTCCAAAATTAAAGCTCAACAAACAAACAAACGCAGTAATGGAAGCTCTAAGAACTCGAAACAAAACAGGGGTTGGGGATGGGTTTGTTTTAATCGTAGAAGGAAAGAAAAGAGGGAATGAAAATGGTGGTTTTTGTATGTAGGGATCGAAGAATAAAACGAGGACACAAGGTTTTTTTGCAGTGAAGAAAAGGGGTATGGAGAGATGGGTTTGAATGAAAGCTGCTAAAACAGGGGAGTTAAAAACTAAGGCTTCGAATTAAACAAAGTAAAGACAGGAAAATAAAATACTAAAATTTAACGAAACTAATATTTTTGTGCCTTTTTTTTTATTTTTGGAAATTAAATTCAAGACAAAGAAATGATTTACGAAATTAAAATTACACTAAAACGAACTTTTGGAATTAAAAGGCCCACATTAAAATTGATTTTTAAAGGGGCAAAACTACGAAATAAGAATTAAAACGGTAATTTAACATTTTGAACCCACAATAAAATTAAGATTTAAAGGGGATCAAAAATTAGCAAATAAGAACACGAAATTAAATTTCGTTACTTTCAACCCCAAGTGGTTAGCAACGGGATTTACGAAAGTAACGAAACAAGGCAACAATAAAAGAGAACAAGACAAGAAATAAAGGAAATGGAAATTTGCATTAATTAAAAAAAGGGGTGTTTACAAAATTTAGAACTACAAAGCAAGAAATTAAATCTACCCTAAAACTACCCTACACTACTCCTAAGATCTACTCTACACTACACTACTTGTTTTTTACAAGGGAAATGAGGGGGTATTTATAGGATGGGAATTAGGGTTTAGGGGGGTGTGGGTAAATCTTGGCCCTACATTTGGGTTGTGTGGTGGTGTAATCCTAGCCATTAAAAGATTCCTTCCTCATTAAGCTTTAGTAGAGTGGATCTTGGCCATACACCTTTTTGGTGTGTTGTGATGATCTCCACCTTCCATGTGTCCTCCAAGATTCCCTTTCCACCAAACTCCTAATTCTTTTTCCTTTTTTTTCTTTTTGGTCCTTTTTCTTCCTCTTTTTCCCTTCCTTGCACTTTATTTCTTTATTTTGCCATTTCTTTATTTATTCTCTAATTTCCTGAAATGCAACAAAATAAATTATTAAAATACGAGTTCAAGCAATAAATAGGTAATAAAAATATGCAAAAATATGCACTTATCAGTGTGCACTATGGTAAGTTCCAATATCATAAAAGTTTCAATGAGACATACTTGTGCTGATTTGTTAGTTGTTAGTTGAAGCGCTTAACCATGCAACTCTCGACATTAACCTCATTTGATCTTTTGTAGCATAAACTTGTCTGCAAGAAAAAAGAAAATCTGCAGAGTTATGAAACAGAATGATACCAAGCAGCACTCGACATGCAAGAGCCCGAAGAAAATCAAGGGAACCTGGAGGAGTACGCACACGTGGTTGGAGAAGCTGAAGAAAGACCTTAATTCCATTGTTGGCACGGACAGCCTCTCTAGCTTGATGGAATACTTGTTCCACTTGTGCTGCAAGACCTGCATAACCTGCCCCAACACCTAGAGAAATTCTACGATCTCCAACTAATCTAGAGGGGACCGCTGATACAGGTTCTAGTGAGGAATTACATGTTCAACTTGATAAATAATAAAGCAGTAGTACTTAAACCAATATGAGATAATATTAAATATAGCAGTCAATCATTCTTTTTAGTAAACCATCTCCAACATAGCAAGCAGTAGTAGCAAGGCTGGTATCCATATTCCAAAAGCTATCTCAAGCTGTCATCTTCTCGGCAAGAAGAGTCTGCAGATCATGTAATTTATTTTTCACTTTATAAATGTCAGTACCAGTTGACAAACGTCCATCAAGTGTACACTTTAATAATCGAAGCTTCTCAATGTAGTTCAGATGACTCATTAACGAATTTATATTGAATCCCCATCTCTGAAAGTCGGTAAAAAAGGACCCTCTGGTTGGTGAGAAGCTCAGTGTCAACCTCAGCTTTGGAGGTTCTGGTAAAGGCATTTACTGAGGAGCACAACATATTCATCTTCATTGTCAAGATCTAGTTTTTGTAGGCAACTGCTCAGAGGTTTCTGGATACCTTTCTCTGATGAGATCAAGAAGGCCAACAAACTCGGAGCTAACCTCATTGCCCCGCCATTATATCATATAACTCTAATTTGAAAAGGGCTCACCTGATCATTTCTTGCCCTATAACTTGAGCATCAATTTGCCTGACCTTGTCAACATCTACTACGGAAAGTTCCACCATATGCTATTTTGGCACCCTCATGTCAATAGCATCACTAATACCACTCCCATTTTGTGGCAGCTTTAAGCACTTCAAGTTATAAAATTGACAATGCCAATGAACAATCTTATAAGAGATTCCAGAGAGTGCCTAGAAAAAGTTGAATGAGTTGGACAAAATTAGTATACACTTAAATCTAAAATGATTCTACAGAGAGATATAAGATCCGTTGGTCAACTTTTATAAACTGCAAACTCTATTAAGAATCAGATTGTTTACGATGACACAAATGGATTGATCAGTCTAATATGTAAAATTTCAGATGTTTTGTCAAACTACATAATTAACCTGCAATTAATATGTAAAATCATTCTTCATCTTCTTCTTTATTAGCATTGCATATATATAGACAGACCCTCAGCTCTAAATTGCAAATTTGCAGTTTGGGTTTCATCGATATTAAAATATGAGATCAACTTCGGGACACTCTTATTATTAGCGACTCCAGTATCGTCCCTTTCTAAGAGCATTCACATCCGGGGCACTATCCTGAATTGCACTATCAAATTAAAAACCAGCTTGTTAGCGTTACAGACAATCATATTAGAAAAAGATGATCAATATCAATACTAACCCTTTATCAGTCAATATCAATCGAAGAGATGTTTAATCCATTCACTAGTAGTATCAATTAATTCATCTTCTACACAAATCAAATAAAAAATATTAGTAATAAACGTAAGTAATGAACAAACTTATAAAACAAATACACTAACACAAACATGCATAATCAATACAAACAAAACACACACATATAGATTCATCAATTATGTACAGAACAAACAAATCACACACATGTATAAACAAACAAAGCACACATATATATCAACATGAACCTATATCTATACATGTACAATCGTATATTTCCAGGGAGATAATAAAGAAAGAATGGAGAGGAGAATAAAAATCATAAATTTGAATTTTAAAAGTGTTCAGTGATGTCAATTAAAGATTTGAAGACCTGTGTAATTAAAGCCCGTATGGAAATTAGGAGCGGTGATTTTGAGATCCTTCGGATGATGATTGAAAATTCAAAAAACAAATCGCTTTCATTCAATAATGATTTTGTTATAGCTGTCAATCTTTACGTTCAAAATTTAAAAAACTGCTATAATTATGGAATGTAGTTATTCTAATATCAGTTAAATAGGATAGGTTTAATGGATTATCCATTTGGGAAATGGGTTAAGTATGTGAGAGGGATGGGTAAATTTTTTTACCCATGGGTAAATTTTAATGGGTTCTACCACTCATTAAGAATATGTTGATTCTATTATATAATAAAAATAAAATAAACAATAAATAAGTAGTATCATAGGTTAAGGGTTTGATTCCTAAAAATAACATATATTTTAAAAATTAAATTTAAAATCATTAATACAAACCTTAATTAATAAGCGCATATTTTACGTACACTTTTGATTTGTTTATGGCTCGATCAAAAAACTTCTAATCATATTTTGTCTATAAAAAACTTCTAATCATATTTTGTCTAAACTTGCTTTTGTGAATAAATACGTGTATAGTTGTTGGTTAATTATATTTTATTATATAATATAATTAAGATGATTAAATCTTTATATTATAAGCGTAAGAGGGATTTTATCCAAAATTTTGGTACTTTAATTTTGGTCATTGTATCGCTAAAATAATTTCAATATTCAAATTTAATAATAATTTTAAAAATTGAATTTTATTTGCTTTTTATTAATATTAAAAAAAGTTCATATTTACTATTTAGGCACTATCTCGAGATCTAGAAATTAGATTTTGAGGATTTTATAACCTACACGAAACTTATAAAATTATCTTTAATTTAGTGATGATTTATTATCCAAATGGAAACACTCGGAATCTTAAGATAAATATAATTACGAATTTTTACATTAATTTCATTCAGTATAGAAGACCTACATTGATAATCTTATTCAATATCGAAAACCTAATTATATAAGATTTAAATCATTAACATTCACTTTTTCGTATTTCAATATAAATACACTTTTTAGTTTACATGTCAACATACAAAAAAAGAAAAAATTATGTTAGATCTAATGGTAGGCATTTCATTAGATTTTGAAAAAATCTATTTACAAAAAAAAATATTCTTAAAAATTTATGCTAGGGATTTCATCTATTTATTTTAAAATCTAATGGTTCTTTTTTATTTTGTCGTATTGAGAATTAGACTATTGACTATCAAAATTTTGGACAAAATTCCTCTTACACTTATTATTAAAATTGTATTTGGTTATTAGTACAACTATCTTCAAATAATATGAAGGTTATTTGATAATTAAAATGAAATAAAAGTAGGTTTCCTAAATCGAATATAATTTTCACCGTAAAAATTCATCAATTTCTTATCTATTTTGTTTCTTGGTAGTTTAATTGTAATATAATTATTAACCCATCACTAAATTAAAGATTATTTTGCTAATTTTACGTGGGTTGTTAAACCGTCTAAATCAAATTTTAAGAATTCAAGACAAAACATATAGTAAATTGAATGTGTGGAATCTTATATATATATATCAGTTTTTAACAACAATTTGATATGTAAACTAATAATAAATAAATATTAAAAAAATGATATAATTATAGATATTAAAAAAGCAACCGTGCGTTACACGAGTTATAAACTAGTATTAAATAAATTTATCATACTGTAGGGAAAAAATGATAAGTTATTTCGACTCTTCATTAAAATTGTTCGTGAATAAATTCGAATCATTTTTCTTTCAATTTGAAAAATTCAGTTTCGCTCGTATTTCTTAATTCATGTTTAATTCGATTTAGGCAAAATTTGGTTCCATAATGTTTATATTGACTCTAACTGTACAGTCTGTACCAATAAACTACAGTATAATCAAGGTTATAAAACTCAACACTTAACTTAGAATTGTGTTTGTGAAATTCGAGTAACAGATTGATTTTGCGAATAATCATTTCAAAATCTAAATATTCGTTCAAATATATTTCGGGTTGTTTCAAAATCTAATCTTCAAAATCTAAATATTTGTTCAAATATATTTCATACATTTCAAAATCTAATCATTTCAAAATCGAAATATTCATTCAAATATTCGTTCAAATATATTTTAAGGTTATAATATTTAATTCTGATTTCTTTTTTATAGATATATATTATACCTAGTATCAATCATTTTAAGGATCTGTATGGTATTGATGTTTCATACCGTAATAAAAAAAATAGAAAATTTTGTTCAAAACATCTTAGTAAATCTAAAAGCAATTTTTCAACAACATTTTTTTTTATAAAAAAACTGCTTTAGGAAAAATAGTAATTTTTCACAGTGGCAATTTTGTAGACAACAATTTTAGGAAAAGGTATCAAACCCCAGTAATCATATATTAAATAAATTTAATATAAAATAGGATATAAACAAAAACTAAAAAAAAACTTAATTTATTCAGTGATTGTGAATTTAACTATATTTGTATTTAGAGGTCATAAATTCAATTTCCTTGATAAGACCAAAAAATCATGTCCTGTTTTCTTATATTCTATGTCATATGCCCTAATTCGATGGTAGATAAACTCATGTCCAACTCCGGATGCCTCAATCTTTCTGAGTACCAGGTCTCCCTGTCGGAAGAATCTTTCCTTCACCCTTAAGTTGGTGTAAAATGAGGCCCTTTTTTGGTGCTCCACATTCCTTGCATTAGCTTCATCTCTTACTTCATATCAAGGGCTAACCTCATTCCTTCTTCATTGGTATCTGGTTCAAAGGCTTCCACATGTGAGGATGCATGCATGATCACCACGGGCACAACAACTTCGGCCCCAGAGGCTAACATAAATGGGGTTGTCCCGGTTGTCACTTTGCAAGTGGTACGATATGCCCAGAATATGGGTAACAATTCGTCCACCCAAGTGTTCCTAGAGTATTCTACTCTCTTCTTCAGTCCATTAAGAATAATTCAATTAGCAATCTCTGCTTGCCCGTTGGCTTGAGGATGGGCAACCGAGGTAAAACGAAGTTCGATTCCATTCTCATCACAATACATCTTGATTTCTTCATTATTGAATTGTCATCCATAATCCGTGACTAGGATTCGTGGAATTTCATATCTGCACATGACACTCTCCTATAGAAACTGCGCAACTTGGTTGATTGTAATCTTGGCCAATGGTGTGGCTTCAATGTTAGTCACAGAGGCATGCCTGTTTACATCTAATAACAAGCCTAATTGTCTGTAATACTTTACATTACTTACATGACCTCTTAACTGAGGGAACCTCTAGTTGTAGAGTTTCTATTTGTTTTGTACTTGCAATAGGCATCAAATCCTAGTTGTGTAAATGTACTTATATAGTCAAGAATAATGCTTGAAAGAAGTTCCAAGGTTCATGCCTCAAGCAAGAAGATAAAGACTGTCAAATAATCACAGTTGGGATTTGAAGAAACGAAGAATTTGCCTAAGTACCAATTCGAGAAGTACTTTTGTCCATTCGAGAAGTCTAGCATTCGAGAAGTCAGAGATTCGATATCTAAGAAGACACTGTTCGATATCTCTGAATGCACTATTCGATATCTCAGAGATTCGATATGTCTAAATGCTCTATTCGAGAACTCAAGAAGTCAACAAGTCAAAGTGGTATTCGATTTCTCAAAGAGTCAACAAGTCAAAGTTATATTCGATATCTCAAGGACTCTGAATGAACTATTCGATATCTCAGGAATTCAACAAGTCAAGTGTTCTATTCGACAATTCAAGGAACCCTGGAGAAAAGTACTATTCGAGAAGTGATTCGATATGTAAATCATACAGTATTCGAGAACTCAGAGTTATCTAATCTTAGTTCTCGAATCAATCACTTAGTCACTTCTCGAATACATTCTTGGAGACAAAATACTGAAGAAATTGTACAAGTCTGAAACCTGAAACAAGCCAATGCACTTTATGGACCACAATCTGTAACGTGCTCTGGAAAGCCTACAAGGAAGCTTTGAAAGATATAGAAGAGACAAAGAGCTAAAGAAGTGGATCTGAACAGAACTTTTCAAAGTTAAATCTGTAGCCGTTTGGACACTTACTCAAAAAGGATAGACAGACCAGAAAGTAATTTGTTTTAGCTACCTTTTTTTTTTTTTTTTTTTTTTTGAAGGTTTGTTTTAGCTACCTTATTTGCAGTAAGTAGGTTGTATTCATGTTCTATAAGAATACAGCCTCACTTCCTTAGTAGTAATCTTTTTGAGAGGTGAAGTTTTTCATACACACTTAAGACATATCTCTCTGAGAAAAACGAAGCTGAGAATACTATCATTTGTATTCACAGATTGTAGCAACCTTTATCTAATAATATATTAGATTAAAGTGATATTGTGTCTTGTGTAATCTTTATTCGTACCTATACATTTGCACACACAAACACTTATCTGCTACACAGATTCAAGAACTAAGAAAAGTTCCAGAATCCATTCACCCCCCCTCTGTATTCTTTTATTGTATTCAATACTCAACAAGTGGTATCAGAGCGGGCTGTTTATTCAAAAACAGAAAAATGATCATGAGTTCGAATACACCAAAGACTACAGGAACGGTGAAAGTCCCTAAGTTTGACAAAGAGAATTACAACCTCTGGAAGATAAAAATGATGTTGTTCATCAAAGCCTCTCATCCTTAGTATCCTGAGATTCTCAAGAATGGTCCCTTTGTTCCACAATAAGAGATACCTGAGAAGACTGTTGGAACCATAACTGTTCCAAGATCTTATGTGGCCAAGGAACCATCTAAATGGACAGAATCAGAAAAGGAGATGGTTGCTTGATAAGTGGATTTTATATCCACTTATTATGCGCTAATTGGACTTAGATTGGTGGTTTATCTTTAAGTATGTTGTGTCTTTTAATTCGTTTATTTTGTTTCAGTCTTTTTTGTGCAGAACTAGCAACTTTAGGTATCGTGGTGATAAAAGACTATAAATGGTGGATTTTTGCCTCAATTCGGAATTTAATCACAAGGATTTTATTATCAAGTGGACTGGCTACGAGGAAAAAGAATTATCATAAAGAAATTCTGAGTGATATATTCTTAAAGCTGAAACCCCGGTTGGAATTGTTATATTTTTCGTTAAGCAAAAGGAGCCCGGTTTCAGATCCTCAGTAGACCGCAGCTTGCACCTGGACGAGCAATGAGGTAATAGAATTGTCATAAAAATATGGAAAGTGATATATTCTTACAATAGGAATCCCGGTTGGAATTGATGTATTTTCTGTTAAGCGAAAGGAGTCCGGTTCCAGGCCCTCAATAGACCGCAGCTTAGAGCGTAAGGATATATTTATATTAATAAATATTTTATTTATTTAGAAAATTATATTTATAAATATCTAATAATATTAGATATTTATTTTTATAATTTCTGGAACAAATTAATTATTTATTAATTAAAGATTATAAGCTGTGCGGATTAAAAAGCATTTATATGGAGCCCATCCATGTAAAACAAATTAGGCCCCAGTTTTGTTGAATGTTTTAGCAGGTCATGTCTTAAAGTAAAGTGTAATGATGGTTTTACAAAGAATTGAATAAGAAGAAAAAGAAGTTAGGCAGACCAGCAAAACCACCGCCCGCCGATAGACCGCAAGAGTTAAGGATATATTTATATTAATACATATTTTATTTAATTAGAAAATTATATTTATAAATATCTAATAATATTAGATATTTATTTTTATAATTTCTGGATTAAAATAATTATTTATTAACTAAAGATTATAAGCTGTGCGGATTAAGAAGCATTTTATGAGCTGTCTACAATAAGACGAAATAGGCCCAGGTTTTGTTAAAAGTGTTAGCAGGTCACCAGGTTCATTTACAAAGTGTTAGCAGGCCACGTGAATTGTTTACAACAAGTGAATAACAATATGTATTTCAAATGAATTGACTTTGAAAAGCAAACGTTAGGCAAGCAACAGCCGCCTGCGCGTGAGGCCACCAACCGCTGCTATCCAGTCCTGTTTTGCTGCTTTCGGTCGGTTTATTTATTCCTAGATGGTGGGCTAATTTGTGCTATAAATAGATGTGTTTTCCTCAGGTTTTAAAACATCCCTCAGCTGAGTTTTCTCTTTAATTCAGTTGTATTCTCTCTAGCTTCTTTGTATTTTTAGTTTCATTTTATACACTTTAATTTTCCGCAAGTTCTATTTTGGTGGAAGATTGTAAGGGGATTATTTTGGAGTGCTCTTCTATTTCGTTGGAAGCTATTTCGGTTCTATTTTCTAAACTCTTATTTTACGGGGATTACTTGGATTACTCCTCTCTATTTCGTTGGAAGCTATTTCGGTTCTATTTTCTAAACTCTTGTATTTCATATTTTATTCATGCAATTTTATACCATGTTTTCTTTTAATCCCATGATGACGTTTCGTTCGATTATGAACTAATCGACGTCATGGGATTCTAATGGATTTATTTACGTAATTTAGAAATTCGATGCCTTAATACTTTGTATTATGATAAAATTTCAGATTGCCTAATGTGGTTGCACTTAATTTATTAGATGCGTAGCTAACGTCTAATTTATTAATTCCTAATGAATGCGAAAGTGGATTTAGGAATTTAGAATTTGTCATGTTAGCATAGGTTCGTAATTGTCATGTACATTTACGATAAGTGGTAGGATTTTGGATCACATCACCCTATGTAGTCATAATAAAGGAATTTATTCGTAAACCAATTATGTTTTCAAATCTTATAGACATATAGGGTCTAAACATAAACGGTGTCCACGCAACTTCTATCTTTTTAAGTGGATGTTCGTGTGGTTTGATATGAGTTAAGGCTGAAAGGCGCTTATGTTAGTTTCGTGTTCCCGGCTAGCTTTCGTAATTATCAAAATTACTTTGAAATTAAGGCATCAATTCTAAATGAAATAAATAATGAAATTAGAATCCCATGTTTTTCTCACTTATAAAATTCTCGTTTAAGAAAATCAAATAGATCAAATTATTTAGTATTATTATTTTGATAAATCAATTAGAATAATTAATCAAAATTCCCTTTTATATTTATTCAAGCAATTTGTTGTTTAATCATACGTCGTTGCATAAACACTATTTCTGAACAAACACCAAGTCTTCGTGGGATCGAACTTATTATATTACTTGTGACCGCGTACACTTGCGCAGTTAGTTTTCGAACCAACAAGTTTTTGGCGCCGCTGCCGGGGACTTCGGTGTTATTTTCAGAATTTGTGTTTAACATCAACGGAGGTTAAACTTAACTGACTTGGATAGTTATTTTTTTCTCACATCGTGTTTTCTCGCTCTGCCAGTATAAGGATCTTGAGTTGTTTATGCTAACGCGTGTCCAAACTCTTAAATCAAGAACCGTAATAAAGCTGGAAGAAATGTTAGACATGGCGGATGATGTACCTAAGACGTTGATGGACTATTCCCAACCGAAAATCAATGACATTCAGTCAAGCATCGTCAGGCCAGCTATTGCAGCCAACACATTTGAAATCAAACCTGGCACAATCCAGATGGTACAAAACTCTGTCCAGTTCGGGGGAGCGCCAACGGAAGATCCAAATATGCATATCCGGAACTTCATAGAGATTTGTGACACATTCAAATTCAACAACGTGTCAGATGATGCTGTAAAGTTGAGGCTTTTTCCATTTTCTCTACGAGACAAAGCTAAGGGATGGTTGCACTCTCTCCGAGCTGGCTCGATAACAACATGGGAAGAACTCGCTCAAAAGTTCCTCACGAAATTCTATCCCATGGCAAAAACAGCTGCCATAAGGAATGCTCTTGCTCAGTTCACACAACAGACGGGGGAATCTTTATGTGAAGCTTGGGAGCGCTATAAAGAAATGCTAAGAAAATGCCCTCACCATGGAATGCCCAACTGGATGGTAATTAATTGCTTTTACAATGGTCTAGGATGGCAATCAAGACCAATCGTGGATGCAGCATCAGGGGGAGCCTTATGGGCTAAGAGCTATGAAGCCGCCTACGAGCTTATTGAAATGATGGCGGCTAATGAATATCAGAATCCGACGCAGAGGATGCCTCAACACAAGGTGGCAGGAATCCTCGAGGTTGACACAGCCACATCACTATCAGCTCAGCTTGAAGCACTAAACATGAAGGTGGATTCTCTGACAAACTATGGGGTACATCAAGTAGCGAGTGTTTGTGAGCTATGCGCCGGTGGACATGAAACGAGTCAATGTGCAATTTCCAATGAATCAGTGCACTTTGTGAGCAATTTTCAAAAGCAACAGCATCCAGTCCCAAACACTTACCAACCCAACAACAGAAACCATCCTAACTTCAGCTGGAGCAACAATAAAAATGGATTGCAACCACCACAACCATATCAAACACAACCACCATATCAAACACAACAACCACAGCCATATCAACAACAACCATACCATCATACCCAAAATCAGCAATATGGGGCCAGACCATATAATCCCTCAGGATCACATCAACAGCAGGGGCAACAACTTCAGAATCAGTACGCCCAGAAACAATCTTAACCTCCGGGATTTAATCAGCAATATTATGCAGGTCCAGGCCAACAGTCTGCTGAGAAATCAGAATTGGAAGAACTAAGATTGATGTGTAAGAGCCATGTCGTATCTCTTAAAACTCTGGAAAACCAAATTGGCCAAATAGCAAACGCCTTACTCAATAGGCCGCAAGGAGTTCTTCCTAGCGACACAAAAACAAACCCTGGAAAAAGGGACGGCAAAGAACAAGTCAAAGCTATCACTTTAAGATCTGGTAAAATCACAAAGGACCAAGAAGTTGAAAAGGTAAACGAACAACCGGAGGCACAGGGCAGTCACACCACTACAGAGGAACAAACGGAGATCTCGAAACCTAAAATCAACATCAACAAACCGGTAGGATGTCAACGGGCCATCTGAGAAACCATCTCAGGAGCATAAAACTGCAAACACACAATTCTACCCTCCTCCACCATATTCGCAGAGACTCCAGAAGCAGAGATTGGATAAGCAGTTTGCAAAGTTTTTAGAAGTATTCAAGAAGCTAAAGATAAACATACCATTTGCAGAGGCTCTTGAACAAATGCCTAGTTATGCTAAGTTCATGAAGGGTATTCTATCAAGGAAACTGAAGCTTGAGGAATTGGAAACCGTTGCCTTGACAGAAGAATGCAGTGCGGTATTGCAACAGAAATTGCCCCCAAAACTCAAGGATCCTGGAAGCTTCACAATACCATGCACTATAGGCAAATTATATTTCAACAAATGCTTATGTGACTTGGGAGCTAGTATAAATTTGATGCCATTGTCTGTGTTCATGCAACTTGGTCTGCCTGATCCAAAACCTACAAATATCTTCTTACAGCTAGCAGATCGGTCGATTACGTATCCAAGAGGTATTGTGGAAGATGTCCTGGTAAAAGTGGATAAGCTCATCTTTCCTGCGGATTTTGTTATACTGGATTTTGAGGAGGACAAGAAGATTCCCATCATCTTGGGAAGACCATTTTTAGCTACAGGCCAAACTTTGATCGACGTGCAAAAATGAGAGCTCACAATGAGAGTGCAAGATCAGAATGTCACTTTCAATGTGTTTAACGCAATGAAATTCCCAATAGATGAAGAGGAGTGTTTTAAAGTGGACATGGTTGATTCATTAGTGAACATAGAGAAGGAACAACTGCTAAAGTCAGATCCCTTAGAAAGAGCCTTAATAGGGGATTCTGAAGAGGAAGATGTAGAAGGAGAAGAACAAATTCAGATGTTGAATTCAGCCCCTTGGAAGAGGAGGTTTGATTTTCCAATTGAGTCTCTTGGGTTAGAAGATCTTAAAAAGTCACAGGTGCGCCTTAAACCATCTGTTGAAGAAGCTCCTTCTCTTGAGCTCAAACCTTTGCCAGATCACTTGAGGTATGCATATTTAGGTGATGCATCTACATTACCTGTTATTATTGTTGCTAACCTATCAGGTAATGAAGAAGACAAGCTGTTGCGGATTCTGATAGAGCATAAATCAGCAATCGGGTGGACCATAGCAGATATTAAGAGAATCAGGCCCTCCTATTGCATGCATAAGATTCTTCTTGAGGAAGGAAGTAAACCATCTGTAGAACATCAGAGAAGACTCAATCCGATAATGAAAGAGGGGGTGAAGAAGGAAATTCTTAAATGGCTGGATGCAGGGATCATTTATCCAATTTCAGACAGTTCTTGGGTGAGTCCGGTGCAATGTGTGCCTAAGAAAGGAGGCATGACAGTGGTAGCAAATGAAAAGAATGAGCTCAACCCTACTCGGACAGTCACAGGGTGGAGAGTATGCATGGATTATCGGAAGCTAAATAAGGCCACCAGAAAAGATCATTTTCCTCTACCATTCATCGATCAAATGCTGGATAGGTTGGCTGGCCATGAGTATTTGATGGGTATTCAGGTTATAATCAGATTTGTATTGCTCTAGAAGATCAGGAGAAGACCACATTCACTTGTCCTTTTGGCACTTTTGCTTTCCGACGAGTTTCTTTCGGGCTATGTGGTGCACCTGCTACCTTTCAGAGATGCATGATGGCCATATTTTCTGACATGATTGGAATAAATGTGGAGGTTTTCAAGGATGATTTTTCAGTTTTTGGAACTTCTTATGATGAGGCTTTGGATAATCTGAATCTGGTCCTGAAACGATGTGTTGAGACCAATTTGGTGCTAAATTGGGAAAAGTGCCATTTCATGGTGCAAGAGGGAATCATTCTCGGGCATAAAGTATCTAGCGAGGGACTTGAAGTAGACAGGGCTAAGGTGGAGACTATTCAAAGACTTCCTCCTCCAATCTCAGTTAGAGGAATCCGTAGTTTTCTTGGACATGCAGGTTTCTATCGGCGATTCATACAAGACTTCTCCAAAATTTCTAAGCCGTTGTGCAATTTGCTGGAGAAAGACACCCCTTTCAAGTTTGATGATGATTGCTTGGCTGCTTTCGAGCTATTGAAGAAGAAGTTGACATCAGCCCCGATTATTACAGCACCTAATTGGGAAGAGCCATTCGAGCTAATGTGCGATGCTAGTGATTTTGCCGTGGGAGCTGTGCTTGGTCAGCGAAAGAAGAATATTTTTCATGTGGTTTACTATGCTAGTAAAACCCTCAACGATGCACAGCTGAATTACACCACTACGGAGAAAGAACTTTTGGCAGTTCTCTATGGTTTTGAGAAATTCAGGTCCTATTTGCTTGGGACGAAGGTGACAGTCTACACTGATCATGTAGCCATTAGATATCTATTTTCGAAGAAGGATTCAAAGCCGCAATTGATTCGCTGGATTCTTCTACTGCAAGAGTTTGAGCTTGAAATAAAAGACAAGAAGGGGACAGAAAATCAGGTAGCCGATCATCTATCATGGTTGGAGGATCATGGTAAGGATAAGACGCTAATCAATGAATCATTCCCAGATGAGCAGTTGTTTATGGTGCAAGGAGAAGTGCCATGGTTTGCAGATATTGTGAATTATCTGGTGAGCAACGTCATTCCGTCAGAATTCTCTTATGCTCAAAAGAAGAAGTTTTTGCATGATGTGAAGTGGTATCGATGGGATGAACCGTTCTTGTTCAGGCAAGGAGCAGATCAGATTATAAGGAGATGCATTCCGTATAGTGAGACTGAGGGTGTTTTGCGAGATTGCCACTCCACTACTTATGGTGGCCATTATGGTGGAGAGAAGACCGCGACTCGAGTACTTCAGGCGGGATTTTTCTGGCCAACCTTGTTTAAAGATGCTCACCAATTTGTGATGAGATGTGATCGATGTCAAAGAGCTGGAAATATCTCCAAGCGGAATGAGATGCCTCTTAGCATGCTTCTTGAAGTTGAGATTTTCGATGTATGGGGGATAAACTTTATGGGGCCATTTGTATCTTCTTGCAATAATCAGTACATTCTGTTAGCTGTGGATTACGTGTCTAAATGGGTCGAGGTGAAGGCTTTACCGACCAATGATGCTAAAGTGGTACTGAACTTTTTGCACAAAAATATATTCATACGTTTTGGCACTCCTAGAGCAATAATCAGTGATGAGGGAACGCATTTTTGCAATCGCCAGTTCACGGCGTTAATGGCGAAGTATAATGTAATGCATCGTGTTGCCACTGCTTATCATCCCCAAACGAATCCATCGAGGAAAGATTGGTCATTGAAGTTAGACGAAGCTGTTTGGGCATACAGAACTGCGTATAAAACACCCTTGGGTATGTCTCCTTTTCAGTTGGTGTATGGTAAGGCTTGTCATTTGCCTGCCGAGCTTGAGCACAAGGCATACTGGGCTTTGAAGAAATTGAACTTCGACATGAAAGTTGCTGGTGATAAGAGGATGCTTCAACTGAATGAGCTTGATGAGTTTCGTCTACAGGCTTATGAGAATAACAAGCTGTACAAGGAGAAGGTCAAGAGATGGCATGATAGAAGGTTGGTACATAAAACATTTGTACCGGGTCAAATGGTTCTGCTTTTCAACTCTCGGCTCAGACTTTTTCCTGGAAAGCTCAAGTCAAGGTGGTCAGGTCCGTTCACGGTTAAAACAGTGTTTTCGCATGGTGCAGTGGAAATTTTTGATAAGTCACCTAATCAGTCTTTTAAGGTGAATGGGCAGAGGCTTAAGCATTATTTTGGGGGTACGGTGAACCGTGAGGAATTCACCGCTATTCTTGCCCCAGCATGATCAAGCAGCAGACTTGTCAAGCTAGCGACAATAAACAAGCGCTTCATGGGAGGCAACCCATAGGTTTTATGTTTTTATTTTTAGTTTGATTTTATTTTGTATTATGTTAAGTTAATTTGCAGGTCATTGACGGATTACAGGAGCTTGCTTCGCAAAAGAAAAATTCTTCTTTCGAGGTAGACTAACTTCAGTTTGGAGCTCATGCAGCTTTTCCACCACTTGATTCACCATCCGAGGAGGGTGACGGTGCCGACAGTTAGGGGAGTTCTCTTTTATCCTTTATCTGTACCTTCAATGAGGACATTGAATATTTCAAGTTTGGGGGAGATTTAGGATCATTGATTAATCGAGTCGTAGTATTGCATATAGTTTCATGTAGTTCATAATATACCATGCTAGTATAATTCCATATAATTCATATTATGCCATGTAAAAAAAAATAAAAATAAAAATTCATATTCATGATTAGTTGCATAACATATTTTCCTTGATCCCGTAGTGCTTGGTGGTTTTGTTTAGTATCCAATGATGAATCTGAGTGTGATAATGATGAATAGAGGGCTGATTTAAATGCTTATGAATTGACTTGCATGCTACGGAAACACATTCTTAACAGAGTCTCAGCAATTGCTCTTGAACTAGTTCTGGAACATACTTGTTGTTTTGTTAAGAATAATCACTTGTTTATATTTAGAATATTCTGTATTCCCTTAAAAGCATAAGAGCACTAAAATATAAGTTTGGGGGAAACCAAGGATTGCTTGCTAAAAGTGTAGTAGTTAAGAAAATTAATAAGGTTAGGCGTCAAAGGCTAGTAGCCGCTCATATGCATTTTATGAGTAGTCTAGGGGTGGAATAAGATGGAGCGAAACGCACTCATTCTTAAAAAAAAAAAAGAAGAAAAAAAAAGAGAAAAAAAAAGGAGTTGATATGAGTGTATATGGGCATAATTGACTGCGGTTGGGCTCATTAATACTCGAGCAATTAAGTTCTAGGGGACTTTGTGCCTAGTGACCTAAGACTTTCTCAGTCTGGGATCCATTAACCCAACGCTCTCTACAAGAGTATTAGTGCATAAGTCTTTAGGGACCTCAACCATTGCACGGTCAAATAAGCATAAGTAGCATAGTTTCGTATATATAGTAGTTGAATGATCTAAATAAAGCATGTGAATCCTTGGCAAACTTGAATAAGTATGAAGGTGTCTCTGAGTTATTAAGTGTTTAACGTTCATTCTATTTATAAACTTGTGATTGTTTGGTCGAAGAATATGCTATGTTTCTGAACTAGTGTAGGGAGTATATCTGGTGAGCTAAGCACACATGCACATTTCTGTACTTGTAAATGTTAATATGCGGGTATTTAGTCGATCTCTATTTGGAAGTATCACATTCTCTGAGGCACTCTACTAAATTGGTTATTGCTTTGCCTATGGGATCCTTGCATCAGTTGCATTCATGCATTTAGAGGTAGTCGAGTCTGTTTTCGCTTGAGGACAAGCATCGATTTAAGTTTGGGGGTGTGATAAGTGGATTTTATATCCACTTATTATGCACTAATTGGACCTAGATTGGTGGTTTATCTTTAAGTATATTGTGTCTTTTAATTCGTTTATTTTGTTTCAGTCTTTTTTGTGCAGAACTCGCAACTTTAGGTATCGTGGTGATAAAAGACTACAAATGGTGGATTTTTGCCTCAATTCGGAATTTAATCACAAGGATTTTATTATCAAGTGGACTGGCTACGAGGAAAAAGAATTATCATAAAGAAATTCTGAGTGATATATTCTTAAAGCTGAAACCCCGGTTGGAATTGTTATATTTTTCGTTAAGCAAAAGGAGCCCGGTTTCAGATCCTCAGTAGACCGCAGCTTGCACCTGGACGAGCAATGAGGAAATAGAATTGTCACAAAAATATGGAAAGTGATATATTCTTACAATAGGAATCCCGGTTGGAATTGATGTATTTTCTGTTAAGCGAAAGGAGTCCGGTTCCAGGCCCTCACTAGACCGCAGCTTAGAGCGTAAGGATATATTTATATTAATAAATATTTTATTTATTTAGAAAATTATATTTATAAATATCTAATAATATTAGATATTTATTTTTATAATTTCTGGAATAAATTAATTATTTATTAATTAAAGATTATAAGCTGTGCGGATTAAAAAGCATTTATACGGAGCCCATCCATGTAAAACAAGTTAGGCCCCGGTTTTGTTGAATGTTTTAGCAGGTCATGTCTTAAAGTAAAGTGTAATGATGGTTTTACAAAGAATTGAATAAGAAGAAAAAGAAGTTAGGCAGGCCAGCAAAACCACCGCCCGCCGATAGACCGTAAGAGTTAAGGATATATTTATATTAATAAATATTTTATTTAATTAGAAAATTATATTTATAAATATCTAATAATATTAGATATTTATTTTTATAATTTCTGGATTAAAATAATTATTTATTAACTAAAGATTATAAGCTGTGCGGGTTAAGAAGCATTTTATGAGCTGTCTACAATAAGACGAAATAGGCCCAGGTTTTGTTAAAAGTGTTAGCAGGTCACCAGGTTCATTTACAAAGTGTTAGCAGGCCACGTGAATTGTTTACAACAAGTGAATAACAATATGTATTTCAAATGAATTGACTTTGAAAAGCAAACGTTAGGCAAGCAACAGCCGCCTGCGCGTGAGGCCACCAACCGCTGCTATCCAGTCCTGTTTTGCTGCTTTCGGTCGGTTTATTTATTCCTAGATGGTGGGCTAATTTGTGCTATAAATAGATGTGTTTTCCTCAGGTTTTAAAACATCCCTCAACTGAGTTTTCTCTTTAATTCAGTTGTATTCTCTCTAGCTTCTTTGTATTTTTAGTTTCATTTTATACACTTTAATTTTCCGCAAGTTCTATTTTGGTGGAAGATTGTAAGGGGATTATTTTGGAGTGCTCTTCTATTTCGTTGGAAGCTATTTCGGTTCTATTTTCTAAACTCTTATTTTACGGGGATTACTTGGATTACTCCTCTCTATTTCGTTGGAAGCTATTTCGGTTCTATTTTCTAAACTCTTGTATTTCATATTTTATTCATGCAATTTTATACCATGTTTTCTTTTAATCCCATGATGACGTTTCGTTCGATTATGAACTAATCGACGTCATGGGATTCTAATGGATTTATTTACGTAATTTAGAAATTCGATGCCTTAATACTTTGTATTATGATAAAATTTCAGATTGCCTAATGTGGTTGCACTTAATTTATTAGATGCGTAGCTAACGTCTAATTTATTAATTCCTAATGAATGCGAAAGTGGATTTAGGAATTTAGAATTTGTCATGTTAGCATAGGTTCGTAATTGTCATGTACATTTACGATAAGTGGTAGGATTTTGGATCACATCACCCTATGTAGTCATAATAAAGGAATTTATTCGTAAACCAATTATGTTTTCAAATCTTATAGACATATAGGGTCTAAACATAAACGGTGTCCACGCAACTTCTATCTTTTTAAGTGGATGTTCGTGTGGTTTGATATGAGTTAAGGCTGAAAGGCGCTTATGTTAGTTTCATGTTCCCGGCTAGCTTTCGTAATTATCAAAATTACTTTGAAATTAAGGCATCAATTCTAAATGAAATAAATAATGAAATTAGAATCCCATGTTTTTCTCACTTATAAAATTCTCGTTTAAGAAAATCAAATAGATCAAATTATTTAGTATTATTATTTTGATAAATCAATTAGAATAATTAATCAAAACTCCCTTTTATATTTATTCAAGCAGTTTGTTGTTTAATCATACGTCGTTGCATAAACACTATTTCTGAACAAACACCAAGTCTTCGTGGGATCGAACTTATTACATTACTTGTGACCGCGTACACTTGCGCAGTTAGTTTTCGAACCAACATTGCTCTTGACAATCACCTCATGTTGCTAATCATTGATTCCATGGACATGTCAATGTTTGCAAACATTGCATCATGCACATCTGCCAAAGAAATGTGGGATCACATTGAGGTGTTATGTGAAGGAACGGATGAGGTCAAGGAAAACAAGAAACAGATACTGGTCACACAGTATGAAGCTTTCGTGGCACAGTCCAAGGAAAGCATCACTGAAATGTTTGAGAGATTTCACAAGCTAGTTACTGAGTTGCAGATGAATGGCAAGGTTTACAGCACAAAGGAGTTGAACATGAAGTTTCTGCTATCTTCACCAAATCATCTAGAGCAAAGGGTCATTTCTCTAAGGGAAAGAGATTTGAACAAAGTTACATATGATGTGCTCTATGGGGTTTTAAAAACTCATGACACTACAAGAAATATGGGCTATTGCAACGCCAAAAAAGTGTCATATTAGACCCCAAATGTGTTACAATAGAGGTTTTTGCAATGTTTTTGCCAAAATTCAGCGTTGCATCTGCTGCCGTTGCAATAGACCCCTATAGCAACGTTTTACCTACTTATTGCAATATTTTTAAAGTATTACAATATCCCCTTTAGTGCAACACTTTTGTTATGTTTAGTGACACTTTTATGATGTTGTAGTAGACTATTGCAACACCATTTTGTAACATTTTTTAGTTAAAAGTGTTGCAAAGTCAATTTATTGCAACATTTTTATGTAACATTTTATCCCCTATTGTAATGCTTTTGGTTTTTTTAGCAACATTTATATGCAACACTTTGTATTAGTCCAATTTGAAATATGTTGTTTGAAATGTCAATAAACCAAAACAAAAGCAAATCAAACCAGAAATCACATTTCAAATTTTCCAAATGGCAAATCCTACAGAATACATGTCAATAAAGCCCAAAGTCGGCTTATACCATAAATCATCTTACATCGAGTACTTAAATCCAAATTCGAAACTTACACACCATAAATCTAAATAAAACTTGGTCTTTCCTATTAAAGTACCAAGCTATTCTCCATGAACCACCTTTTCCATGATGCTATTGTTGTAGCTTTCAATACATGAATCTTCGAACCCTTGAAGCGCATGTGTAGCTCTCTTCAATGGTAAACACCCCATTGAACCTACTTGCACCAGGAAGTGAGGTTGTCAAAAATAAGCCGGTACCCTATGCTTCTGGTCTTAGAAAACAAAGTCCAAACCTGCTGATGTTAAGAATATAGCTGGTTTCATGCAAACAAAGTAATGTGTGAATCCAAGACTCAATGGGATCACCAGATGCATATCCAAGAAAGTCTTTTAACTCTCCGGAGAGATTATTATCTTCCAAGTCCCTGCGTTGAAAGAAATCCGTTTTAAAATACAATTCGCTATAACTGAATTCAAGAAAATCATCAAAAAGAGCTTGCTCTTAATAAAGTTTTATCTGTGTACTCAATTTGTATGTCAACTAGCTTAAGTTCAAAAAAAAAATCGTAAATTACTAAACATAGTTGATGATGATAACCAGTGCAATGATTCAGGATAACCAAACAAAGCAAATACCGGAGAGATGTATTAACCCTAACAGTAAAGATAAGTCACACAAGGCAGAATGCTAACAGGTGCTGCGACAAATTCGTGATCCTTGCATATGTAAGACTTGAGCTGTTTAGATTTAAAGTTACAGACATGCCTGCTACTATAGGATATATAGCATTTTTCATCAAGACACTTGTATCAACTTTGTTTGCTTTTTAAGAAAGATACGATTAATGATTCAGAAAGTTCGGAATCTTAATATGCTAATAGTGATTTTTGCTTACTCATCTACTAGATATACTAGTAATTTACGATAATGATTCAGTTTCTTTAGATACCTTCTTTCTTATTAAAAATTAATCGCAATTTGGCATAAACTTTTTAACATTTCGATTACTTCCCTAATTCCACTACATTTATTTGTGCAAAATTCCTGAAAACACTAACACCTTAGATATAGAAACAAATTACAGAACTGAACACTGAAAAATAGCACAAATTCATCAACACAAATAACCAAAAAAACAGAGAAAAGCGAGATAGAGGATCCATTACAAATTCACCTAGCACTATGTGTGGAAATCTATAAACCAAAATATCACAATAATACCCAAAAAAAACAGAGCTTATCAGAAAATGCTGATATAGTGCACCTACAAGGACCAACTCTGCCAATAATCTTAGATGATAAGTTATTCACTTATGATAAAGAACATATTCTCAAAGTTACTAATTCTAGAGAATGATGGTATTGAAATATGAAGCAGGCTAGATACATGTGTCCTGAAAAGAAGTCGATAGTGCGTCTAAAACCTGTTATCCTACATGGTTCTGGCAAAGGTTATAAGAAAGCAGCAAATCCAGCACTGTAAGCATATTCCACATAAAACCGCTATTGTGTAAATAATTATAAATTTGATCATAATTGACCTGCAGCTTTGTGTTTCATGCATAAAAGTACAACCACAACTGTATTAAAAAACTAACATACACAAAACTTCATTGAACACATCATCTAGCCCAAGTAATAAACTCATGATCAATTGTCTTATAAATAGCAATTCAACTGTGCTGGTGCAACTGAGCTAATATATATTATTATTGATGACTTTTGTATAGAGTTAAATGATATATGCGACCTCTTTCCTTCATGCACAATGCTGCAGGACTCATGAGCAATGTAAACAAGTACATCCAGTTGTGCAAAATACTAAACCATGCAAACTTCTAAGGAAATCATCAAATTTTCAAAGGACTAAACCCACAATGTCATGTGTTCTATCCTGTAATAGTAGTAAGTAGTATTTTAAGAGCTGGTTGCACTGTCTCAAAAACTTCAATGGAACTAACTTTCTCTTCATCATTAATTAAGTATTTTTATATCACATGGTTTTCACGGCATAAAACAAGATATCCTATTATTTGAAAAATCCAGCAATATAATAATATTTGAAAAATCATATTATTTTATAGCACATCGAAACTTATGAAGTTGCAAGAAGTATACCGAACAGGAAACAGGAGGTATATATGTTGAACAGAAAACATGTAATTGTCATCAATTATCTCAAGTAATTTGCCTTGATATTTGTTTCCAAGAACCTGTTCAATCAAACTGAACGAGTTAAGTAGGCGGATCTTACCACATTAGAACATATATTAAGCACATGATATAGACTTGCATGGATTCATTTCAGCTAAGTAAGTGTCATTACCAGCTAGACTTCCACTTGGTAACACTGACCAAGGAGACCTACTTGGAGCTAAACTCTATCCTTCTGCATAGGATTCATGACAAAATTGTTTATCATAAGACTGTCCCTCGTTGAAGAAAATGCTTGCATTAAATGAAAATCATGTTCCGGAAAAACTTCCTGTAGACTACCATTGTCCACCTTAGAAGTATGCGGCAGTGAAGTTGTCATGTAGTCGGAACCTAGCAGCATTGGAAGTTCATCTGCGCACCAAAAACAAAATTCAGAATACGACAAAGAGTAAAGGGTGAACGACTTTCTATTGCCTCCACATCCTACGTACTTATGAACAAAAATATTCAAAACTAATTTAAACTAATGATGCCCAACACTGAACTTCATACCAAAATGTCCCTTGATACTGTCATATTGTTTTCAATGATTAAAGTAATTGTAATTTCCTCATTAGTTATTCAATAATTTGTTGGAACAAGACTGAATCAACCGTGGACATCTGGAAGCCTCTTGGGCTATGATCTTATAAATCTGGGCTATGACCTCTTCTTTTTCCTTGAAGTCAAAATCCTAACATAATCGTTGATAAATAGAGTATTCAGATGCATATAAGAGGCTGTCAAAAAACAAAGATCCATATACAGCAATAATCAAGCACGGTGAATACTTACCTCAGTAATTGTGTCTGCACCAACTTCTAAGGAAAGGTGGAACGGATGCTGTTTTTGAGCATGCTCTTTGTGGTATCATGCCTAAAAGATAGATTAATTAATTATTTTTCAAACAAGAAAATCAAGGCTGACACAGTAGAGTAACTATGGATCAGGTTAATGAACTTGTCTTTTGTCCAACTATGTATATGGTCTCACGGAAACTTTGAATGTGGTTAGCCCACAAACTAAAATTGTTGGCAATGACACAAATACAGCTTATTAGCTTAAGCACTGCAAGTGTAGCAACCAGCACATTGTTCTCTGCAATAAAAAAAATCGCAACTTAAATATTATAATAGATATTCATTACTAACTTAAAGAAATTGAGAAAAAATGAAACTTAATATGTCACTAAAAACAACCAAAATGGGGCTTCAAACACGCACATTTGGACAATACTTAGCAATTGTTCACTATAAAAGAACAGAGCTTGAAAAACAACAAAATTAACACATGTAATTAATTAACAAAAATATCACAGCTTGAGAAAAATCTCAAAACTATGAGTATAATTAATTTTTAACAAAATTAAAATAATATTAACACATATATCCAACTAGTTAACACAAAAATCCAACAAATTTGACAGATACAAGCTTTAATCCAACATACAATTGAAAAAATTCACATACATACATATATATACATTTATAATTCATTATAATCGGAAAAGGATGGGTATTTTACCTCTAATTGAAGCTTTACTCAAATCTTTGCTCAATTAGGTTTGGGGTTTTGGCCTTTTGCTGAATCGATTAAATTTGAGATGAGAGATGTGTATTTATGAGAGAGAGAGAGAGAGAGATAACAGAGAGGCAGAGAGTGGTGAGGTGGAGAGAGAGGAGCGGTAGAGAGACCGGTGAGTCGAGAGAGACAGCGGTGAGATGAGAGAGATAGTGGTGACTGGTGAGATGTGTTTTTGGGATTTTTTTTTTGTTTTAATCGTGTATGAAATATTTTGGTACTCTTTTTATCGCGCCCAGCCAAAAAATCAAATTCCCGCCTATAATTTTGGGCAAAGTGTAATGTCTATTGTAACGTTTTTGCTAAAGTATTACAATTGTTCTACAATTTCAAAATGATCTTTTTGCTTGCAACACTTTTCGTATTTCTTGCAACATTTTTAAAAATATTGCAATAGACTACCAAGTTTTGTGTCTATTATAACACTTTATGTAACACAAATATATATTGGGCTTGCAATAGCCCATATTTCTTGTAGCGTGAGCTTGAGTTGCTTCAGAAAAGGGCTATCCAAGCCAACCAAGGCAGAATGATAAACACATCATGTGCCTTGATTGTCAACAAATCTATTCAAGACCTAGAAGCATCTACAAGCCAACTGAGGATAGAGGAGATAGTAGATGATGAAGAAACTGAAGCTGAGGTCAGTGAACCTGTTGAGGAGAAGGAGGAAGAAGAGTTTTACACTCTTGAAGAACTAGATGGGATGGAAAACACTTCATATGCTTTCATGGCCAGAAAATTTCCAAACATCAGATTCAAGAGGAATCAACCCTTCAAACCTAAAACCCAAAATCAGTCATTCAACAAGAGCAAGGCACCTGTGAAACCAAACAAGAATAAGTTCAAAACCAGCCATGTGGATAGGTCATCTGTAAGGTGTTATAGATGCAATGACCTAGGGCATTTTGCAAGTGAATGCAAGAAGCCTAAAAAAAAGGATAGAGAGTATCTTGAGCTCGAAGCTAAGTATGAGGCCCTTCTGAAAAAGCAGACACAAGGTAAGGCCTACATAGCTGAAGGGAAGTGCTGGGATGATTCTGACAGTGATGGAGAAGAGCAGGAATTTTGTAACTATGCCTTGATGGCCAATTCCAAGGATGACACATCTTCATCAGACTCTCAGGTACCATCTCTCACTACTATAGACATGTCTGTTTCTGAGTATAAATGCATGATTGAACAACTATCTGTTGAGATGTTTAATATTCATACTAGTATGACTGTTGCTAATGAAGAAATTGCTAAATTGTTTACTAGAAATGAAATATTAACCAAAAAGAATGAAGAACTTGAGCTAACTGCTATGCAAGTAGAAAACCTTAAGAAAGAAGTTGAATATTTGCAGAATAAGGTTCTATGTGCTAGTCAAGTTGAAAAGGCCCTTAGGGATGAACTAGCTGAAAATGAATTCAAACTGAAAACTTTTAAGAAATCATCTGGTCTAGTACAATCCTACTGTGAGAAGATTCAAGCTAAACCCAAGGCTGCAATTGGACTTGACTATGACACTATTAAACAGAGGAAAGGCTATGCTGTCATTGAAGATGACATTGTTGTTCAGATGGAAGTGCCTCAGATTTTGAAAAAGGCTCAGACTCCAATTTTTAAAGAATCAACATTTGAAATTGATGAGGATGCCTTACTCATCAAGCAAATGTTGAATGATGAGGATGAGGCACAATCCAGTGAACAACAAGCATCCTCTAAGAGTGAGAGTGTCAAGTCAAAAGCCAAGGAGCCAGTAGGTGATAGGTCAAGACCTAAGAAGTTTGTTAAGTTTGTTTCAGCTGGGAATAGTAAATCTGAGAAGAAAGTGACTAAGAAGAAACAGAACAGAAATGGCAAGTTAGGGATTAACAAAGATAACAACTATGCTTATATGCCTAATGCCCCTAGGAAAACTTGTCAGAATTGTTTCAGTACCAATCATTTAACTCATGCATGCAAGAAACCTGTTGGTAGTGTGCTCAAACCTTTCTATGATTGTTCTGTGCCTCTAAGACATAGAGATGCTCCATTCTGTGATAAATTTGACTGTATGCCATGCAACATGAATGTTATGACTAGTTGTTTTAATTTGAGAATGCAACATGCTTTTGGAGATGACAGCATGGGTGACACATTGGGATATGGCAAGTTGAAAGTTGGAAATGTCATCATTGAAGATGTAGCACTGGTCAAGGGACTCAAGCATAATCTGCTAAGTGTTGGTCAGTTTACTGATAGGGGATTCAAGGTGGATTTTGACAAAGATGAATGTTTGATCACCCACAAGAAGACAGGTGATTTTGCTCTATCTGGAGTAAGGAAAGGAAGCCTGTTTGTAGCCAATATGGACTCTGCAAACAAGGACAAAATTTGTTGCTTCTACTCAAATGCATCAAATGAAGATTGTTGGCTGTGGCATAAGAAACTATCACACCTGAACTTCAAAGCCATTAATTCTCTAGTCAAAAGAGAGTTAGTGAGAGGCATGCCCACACTTGAATTCTGTCAAGAAGGAGTGTGTGAGGCTTGTCAAAGAGGAAAAATGAAAAGATCAAGCCACAAGTCAAAGACAGTGACATCAATAACCAAGCCCATACAACTCATTTATATGGACTTGTTTGGGCCTGTCAATATTATGTCACTAGGAAGAAAGAAGTATGCCTTAGTGATGGTTGATGACTTTACAAGGTATACATGGGTGGAATTTCTGGCATCAAAAGATGAGGCTCCACAAGTAATCATTGAGCACATAAAGAGAGTTGACAAGGAAGCAAAGGCCAACAATGCAAGTGTGATTGCACTGAGAAGTGATAATGGAACAGAGTTCAGAAATGCCATACTTGAAGCATTCTGTAAAGAGAATGGAATTTCTCAGCAATTCTCAGCTCCAAGGACTCCACAACAAAATGGAGTTGTTGAGAGGAAGAATAGAACTCTAATTGAGGTTGCTAGAACAATGTTGCTTGATGCAAAGATGCCTACATGTTTTTGGGCTGAGGCTGTGAGCACTGCATGCTATATCCAGAACAGAACCCTCATCAACAAATACACTGGAAAGACACCTTACAGTTTGATGACTGGAAAGAAGCCTAGTCTAAAGTATGTTCATACTTTTGGAAGCAAATGCTTTGTATTGAAGGATAATTCAGAATATGTTGGAAAATTCGATGCAAAGGCATTTGAAAGAATTTTTCTTGGCTACTCTATGGAAAGAATTGCATACAAAGTTTATGTCATCAGTCAAAAGAAAATTATGGAAAGCACATATGTGACATTTGATGATAGCAAACTACCTGGATTAGAAGAAGCCAATGATGAAGATAAAGATCCATTAAAGTTTGATAATCTAGATGATTCTGATGAAGAGATTGAAACTGGAGTTGAAACTCAAGTTCAACAAACTCAAGTGAATGATGATACAAGAAGAGAATTTGTGCCAATCAATAGTGGAGAAACAAGCATCCAAGACACACCTATGAATAGTGGCAACATCACAGGGGGAGGAAATGAGAATGATCAGGACTTGGATGATGAAGCAACATCAAGAATGAGAAATCAGACTGAGCATTCAAGGAAATGGGATAGATCACACACTGCAGAGCAAATTATTGGAGATCCTAATGCAGGAGTAAGGACTAGGAGAGCAACTCAGAATGAGTGCCTCTATGGTTGTTTTCTATCTCAGGTTGAGCCTAATAAACTTGATGATGCACTGTTGGATCCAGATTGGATTATTGCCATGCAAGAGGAGCTGAATCAATTTGAAAGAAACAAAGTATGGGAACTTGTGCCTGCACCAAAGAATAGAACCATTGCTGGAACAAAATGGGTTCTGAAGAATAAGATGGATGAAGATGGTGTAATAGTAAGAAACAAAGCAAGGTTGGTTGCAAAAGGATACTCTCAACAGGAAGGCATTGATTATGATGAGACATTTGCCCCTGTTGCTAGATTGGAAGCCATCAGAATATTCTTGGCATTTGCTGCTCATTCAAACTTTAAAGTTTATCAAATGGATGTCAAGAGTGCATTTCTGAATGGAGAGTTGGAAGAAGAAGTTTATGTGCAACAACCACCTGGCTTTGAGGATCCACACTTCCCAGAATTTGTCTACAGATTGCTTAAGGCATTGTATGGACTTAAGCAGGCTCGAAGGGCATGGAATGATACTCTATCACAATTTCTCCTTGAAAATCAATTCACTAGAGGCACATTGGACAAAACACTGTTTTACAAGAAGCATGGTGATGATATTATCCTAGTTCAGATCTATGTGGATGATATCATATTTGGGTCTACAAATGAGAAGCTGTGTGAGAAATTCTCTAAACTCATGCAGAGCAGATATGAGATGAGTATGATGGGAGAGTTGACATTCTTTCTTGGGTTGCAAGTCAGTCAAAGGAAGGATGGTATCTTTATCAGTCAAACCAAGTACATCAAGGATTTATTGAAGAAGTTTGACTTAGAAGACTGCTCACCTGCAAAGACACCCATGGCCACTGCAACTAAATTAGATGAAGATGCTAAAGGCAAGAAAGTAGATATCTCAGTCTACAGAGGCATGGTTGGTTCTCTACGCTACCTCACTGCAAGTAGGCCAGACATCATGTTTGCTACATGTTTGTGTGCAAGGTTTCAATCAAATACAAAAGAATCACATTTGATTGCTATAAAAAGGATCTTTAGATATCTGAAGGGCACTCCAAACTTGGGTTTATGGTATCCTAAGGACACAGGGTTCAATCTGGTTGGTTATTCTGATGCTGATTATGCTGGATGCAGAGTGGATAGGAAAAGCACCTCAGGTAGCTGCCAGTTTCTTGGACAAAGGTTAGTCTCTTGGTATAGCAAGAAACAACAATCTGTGTCAACTTCTACAGCTGAAGCTGAATACATAGCTGCTGGAAGTTGCTGTGCTCAAGTGCTTTGGATTAGAAATCAACTTAGAGATTATGGACTTGTGTTGGAAAGAATTCCAATCATGTGTGACAACACAAGTGCAAACTCTATAGTTGCCAATCTTGTCAATCATTCTAGAACAAAGCACATTGACATCAGATATCATTTCATTAGAGAACATGCAACTAATGGTACCATTGAGTTGCATTATGTCTCTACAGATAAACAACTAGCTGACATATTCACTAAGCCATTAGATGAAGCCACCTTCACAAGGTTGGTTAGTGAGATTGGAATGCTGAATTCTTCAGATTCTGGCTAAGTGAATATATCATCTAGATTGTTGCAGCAGTAAACACTTACTTTATCTAAATTCTCAATATTTTTGGAGTAAGTGTTGGTTGAAATATGATTTATAAATATTTCAAATCTGCTGCATATGTTGAAAAATCATATTTTGTCAATTTGAAATTTCTATGAAATTTTGAGAAAATCACTGTTTAATTTGCTAGAATATTCTTCATTGAATATGACTGGTAAATTCTTAAAAGATAGTGAAAATTAATTTTTATGAGTGATGAGTATATTTCGATAAGTCAGACTTCTCGAATGGTTCACTATTCGACATCTCTAATAAGTCCCATTAGAGCACTCTCGAGTTCTCGAATAGAGTCTTTTAGAGATATCGAATAGAGGTATTCTTGACTTCTCGAATATGGTAATTGAGTTCTCTAATGACTGAGTTCTAGAATACTATGTTTGAGTTCTCGAATCATTTGAAAAGGCAGAATTCTTGCTGAATCTCAACCGATTTTGGATTTTTGTCTAAAATTTTAATTCACTCATAAAAACACATTTTATTTAATTTAGAATTATTTCTAAGTTGGATAACTGTCAGCTGTGAGTTACCATCTGCTTGAGATATCGAATAAGCCTTTCTTGACTTATCGAATAGTTATTTTCTACTTCTCGAATGCCTGACTTGTCGATACAAAACATATATCTAATCGACAATTCAAGTACTTCATACTTATACAATTCTACATCTATTCGGTTCATTTCATTCGATTTCTCAAGCATCTAAACTCCCAAAACCTCTGAAAACCCTAACTGCAAAAACTTAATTTCTTCTTCAATCTTCATTCTCTTTCTCTCTCTATACAAATGGCAAACACTCAACTCACCATACCCATTCAGACCAATTTCATTGCTATAACAAATGATGTGGAAGCACCAAATGCGAACTTCAAGTGCTTTGTTCACTGGATGTCTGAATCATATATCAAGAATGCTCTATCAGCCAACCCAACTCTGTATCTGGACCTACTAGAACAATTTTGGAGGACTACCACCGTGGAAGTCATTGCTCTTGAGAATGCTATAACCTCATATGTAGTCTACTGCAAAATTCAAGGAAAGGATATCACTATCACTACATCTGACATGAATAAGGCACTGGATTTACAACAAGAGGAGTATGACATACTGGCCACAAATGCACAGTTAGAAGAATTCTTTGAATTTATCAACTACTCAGATGCAATCAATCTTGGAAAGTTGAACAGAAAGAATCTAAGGAAAGAGTGGAGCTATGTATTTGCCACTCTCCTTCAAGTCTTCACTGCCAGGAAGTCTAGTTTTGACCAAATTAGTGCACCTGCGTAGCAAATTGGCTATGCTTTGGCCTATGGGAGAAAGATTGATGTTGGACAGATCATTCTACAGGAACTATATGGGAGACTTGGTAAGAACACAGCCAAGAGAGGTACTGAAATTTTCTTTCCTCGTTTTATTCAATCTGTACTCAATTTTGTTGATAATAAATTGATTGAACTGCCTGGATTAGATAAGACTAGAATAGGCTACCCTAGATCCATGACCAAACTCATTTTTGGTAACTTGGAGACTAGGAATGATGTGGATGTAAGACTCAAAATAACTCCCCATATGGAGAGTCTATTTAGGACTTACTCCCACAACATGCCAATATTTGATTCAAAATCTCAGTTAGCACAGCCCAAGCAAGTAGAACACTATGCTAACTCAGGGCTTGCTAACCAACCCTCTCAACCAAACACTCTACCAAACATTGAGCCAATTGCATCATCCTCTCAAAAGGGTGATGTTAGTAAAAAGAAGAGAAAAGAGATAGCTTCTGCACCATTAACCATATTATCTGAAGCAGCATTGGCTGTAGAATTAGAAAGTGAGGAACCTGAGTCACCCCTTGTCAGGCCAAAGAAGAAGAAAACTAAAACCACCTCTTCAGTCACACAAATGGCTGAAGTTGTAAAATCAGGGGCAAACAGTTCACTAGATGTATCCTCTCAATATGGTGCATCTATAGAATCAAGCATCCTCCCCAATGCACCTTCTTGTACAGAGTCAGCACCTGGGAGTGATAAGGCTGGCACCACACTGAGTGGAGAGCACATCACATTTGAAACTCCCTCTATTTCTCAGGTGGAGTTGCCAAAATCTATTCCACAAGACACTTCTCTTCCAGAATCTACAAGTGAAATTTCTTTCCAGCCTGCAACTCAAGCAATTGAGGAGCAAGGACTTGATCATCAAGAATTCTTCTCTCTTGATGAGCCGACAACTTCAAGTGACATGGTGCTTGACACTGTGCTCACCACCCAAAAACCACATTCAGATGGTGAGGGAATGCTAGTTGGGGCATATCCTGATGACACCATCACAACCACAGAGGATTCACTAGTTTTTATTAGAGACTCTGTGCCTGTGTCAACTACTGTTATAACTCATCCCACTCCTATGGAGACAACAGTAATAGAGTCATTCCATCCGGTTATAGAAGTTGCATCTGTAACTGAGGAGTCTAGCTTGCCTAGCTCTAGCTCTGACTTTATGTCACAATGGCTGAAACCTGTGCAACATGACAGTGCTTCAGGATCAGGGTCTGTTCCACCACAATTGACGGTTGAATCACTTCAAAGCTTAGTTGTGGATCAGATTCCTGAGTTTGTCAAGATTGCTCAGAACTTGGTCACCTCCAATATGCCTAATCCAGACAATGAAGCCATTCTGCTATGCCATAGGGATGATGTGGAGATGCAAAAGGCCAAGATAATTGATGATGCTGAGAGAGATGGCAATGTAGATGCCTGGCTGCAAGGAAAATATGATATTACTCTTGATGAAGCTCTTTAATATCTCAGAGAGGAATACATCACTTCACTGGGTTCCATTGCAAAATCTCTGACTCCTGGTGAAGTGTATGAGGCTATGAATGATTCACACAAGGGATTCCTCAAGGCTGCACACTATCTGGGAAAAAGAGTCAAAACTGAGGTCAATAGAGTGTGTGATAAGACAGCCACTACAGTGGAAGAAATCAAGAGGGTCTTCGATGCCAAATTCCCTCAGTTGGACAGTGTATTCAAGGACCTCAAACATTGTAACACCATCTGTACCAAAATGGATAATGGCCTAGCTCTACTCAAGGATACTGTCATAGGTCTGGGGCATAAATTTCAAGTTCTATCTGATCAGACAGCAGATGCCAATGCCATGCTGAGGACTATGTTCAAAAATCTATATGGAGATAAGCTAGTGACTAAGGTCCCTGTGCATGAAATGTCCAAGTATGAAGTGAAGAGACTGCAGGACCAATCCTTATCTGGTTTCAAGACAAATGAGCTATTCACTAAAGTGGATACTCTTGAAAAGGAGGTTGATAAGTGGATTTATATCCACTTGGATCGTTCCATTTCGGCTTAAATTGGTGTTTTGTATCTCAAGTATTGGTGTGTTTTAATCTATTGTATGAGAATTGTGCAGGGTGTATTTCTAGGTGAAGATATAGAGTTTTCAGTGAGTATATGATGTTTTTAAAGTCAAGAGAACAAGTGGTTGGAGTTTCAATCAAAAGCGGAAGTTAATCAGCAATTTGAAGAAAATCAGCTGCAAGCACAATAGATTTGGCGCGGCCACGCCTGGATAACACAGGAGGGCGCGCGCAGGAGTAAGAACAGAGAAATCAGCGCGGGCGCACGAGGATTATGCTTGTGGTGGGTGCTGGCAGAAACTTCCTGGAATTCCATTTAAACTAGGAAACTGATACGATTTCTTTTCCTAATCATTATGGAAGACGTTTAGACGGTTATAAACTTCTGGAATTCAATTCAAACATGGCAATTGCAATTCTATTTCATTCAAGAAAGGAAAATTACCGGAATTCTATCCTAAATCAAAGACGGTAATTACTTGGTTGAGGAGGCACTTGGGGCTATAAATACACCTCTTGGGGACATAAAAAGAAAACCACGACGAACACAACACACACCAGAGATTTATATCATTGTATTTGTTTTACATCATGTTTTCATTAGACCCCGTGACAATGAGAAGTTCGATCATGAGCTAATCGTTGTCATGAGGTCCTAACAGATTTATTTATGGAATTTAGTAGTTGATTGCTTATTTGATATGTGTGTGATGAATTATTGATATCCTTGTATGGTTGTGTTTCATGTGTTTAGATGCGTCATGAACATCTAATTTATTAATCTCTTGCGAAACGAGAGTGGATCTTGAGATTTAGAACTTGCCATGCTAGCATAGGATAGGTTGATGTTTTAACATCATGATTTGTAGCATCAATAGAGATATTATGCTTCCCTATGTGATCTATGTGGATAACTTGTTCTTCAACCTTTATGTTTTCAAATTCTATAGAGATATAGGGTCAAAACATAATTGGTGTCTACCCATCTTCTATCTCTTTTGTGGATGCAAGCGTAGTTCGGTACTAGTATATCGAGAAGTAACTTTTACTTGTTTCGTGTTATTCGATCAGATATCAAAACCATCACATATATTGATTAAGGCATGATCTCTAAAGGAAGTATTTAATGAAGTTAGGATACCATGTTTTCTCTTGCATAAGTAATTAGATTTTCATTCTCATCAGTTAATTAATTCTTAGTTTGTTAATTTGTGTCTTAGTTAATGATAGTTAGTAAAAACTTAATCTTGTTATTTGTCTTAGCAGTGAATAATAATCATACATTGTTGCATAGGTGCATGAACTGAATTGAAACCATAACCAGATCTCTGTGGGAACGAACTCAACTTATAACTATATTACTTGTGACCACGTACGCTTGCGTGATTTAGTGCAAACAAGTTTTTGGCGCCTGTGCCGGGGATCATTGGTGTTTTATTTTTGGTTTATGTGCTTGTCTATAGTGGTCGTTAGAGTTCACTGACTCAGATTTCTTTTTCTCATCTATTCTTGTATAGTTCGTTGGTGTTTCAGGTACTTGTCAGAGAGCGTTGACGTTGAAGATGGATTTTCTAACTTACTATGGAGTTCAGCAGGTGGCTAGTGTTTATGAGCTATGTGCGGGCGCACATGAGACGTATCAGTGCTGGAGCAACCAAGGTGGTATTCAACAGCCTCAGCAATGTGAGCAGTGTTTGGGTGTTCATGATCCCTCACAATATTGTTACTACGAAGGAGTTGATCCATATGTCACTTATGAGGAACAACCATATTTTCAATACCATCCTCAACAGTACCAGCAAGATGTTCCAGATATGTCATATGTCTTTGGTAGTGAAGAGTTTCAACATCAGCAACCTATTCCTACTTTTCAGTCAGATGAGGTTGATGATTTGAAGGAGATTAGGAAGGAGATTAGGATGCTTGTAGAGAATCATAAGAAGTCTATCAAATCTATGGGGACACTTGTTGCTCAAGTTTTGAGTGCCTTGGAACAAGAGAATCAACAATTCATGCTAGAGGCAACACTAGAGAATAACGGTGACTTGGAGCAAGGTACTGCATGCATAATTGAGGAAGACAAATTCCAAGGTGAGGTGAGCGTTCGCAAGCCATGTGAGGAATTTGATCATGTTAGGATGGTGGATGATTTGGAAAGGGCACTATTTGGGACAGACACTGATGAGCTGCACAAATTTCAAGAATTGGTATGTGCGTACCAAGAAGCTGATGATCATGGGAAATATGAAGGTCTTTGATGTGTAAAATTATGTCTAACCGCAAGCGCACGGTATCAATTGTAGTAGATACTAGCAAATATGGGTCGATTCCTCTAGGAGACAGTTTCAATTTCAATTCAACTATTATCAATTGTTTCTAGTCACAAACGATTATTTGGGAATTTTATTAACTACTAATGCAAATTTAACAAAGTTTTAATTCAATTAATAAAAGGATCTAGGGCAATTCAGGTTCACCATGCTTACACCAAACAAATCACAAAGGTATAGTTTTTTAATGGGATTAAGTAATTAAAGCAATGGTTAATCTTTTTCAAGCATTAACACTCTCAGAATATCTAATGATGCTTCCACAATCACCTTCAATTCCGCTAATTGTATGTAAGCCTCTAGTAGTAAAATCTTTCGATCTATTACTCCTATTGCAATCGATTAATCCGTGATATTGCGCAATTACACAAATTAAGAATTAGAACATATCAATCAGAATTACTCTCTACCCATCAATCTACTAATCAAATTAAGCCCAAATCATGGTGCAAACATGGCTCCCCTTAATACCCTAGAATTAAATTACTCACTCATTCTAGGATTAAAACTAACAATAATAATCAAGAAAGCCATAATAAACATGTAATTAATAAGGAGAAGATAAGAAATACCTTAAACCTTTGAATAACGAAGAACAATTAAATCCAAGAATTAAATTGAGCTTGCAAAGATGGAGAGAAGAAAATAAAACCCTAGCTTTTAATATTAAGAACGTATGTAAAAATTGTGTGTAAAAAAGATATATCCCTCCTAAAATAATACCCTAGATGTGTTTATATAGGCACTCCAAGTCTTGTCCAGCAAGGAAACATCCTAGAATACAAGTAGAATTCGATTTTTGGTGCAAGAACTGCCTGAAATACAAGTAGGACTCGAAAAAGGGCATTTTTGTAAATTTCCAGCGAAAGCTGGCGCAGTCGGCCCCAGCTCTGGCGCAGTTTTCCCCAATAGTTTCTGATTTTAGCAATTCTATATATCCCTCCTAAAATAATACCCTAGATGTGTTTATATAGGCACTCCAAGTCTTGCCCAGCAAGGAAACATCCTAGAATACAAGTAGAATTCGATTTTTGGTGCAAGAACTGCCTGAAATACAAGTAGGACTCGAAAAAGGGCATTTTTGTAAATTTCCAGCGAAAGCTGGCACAGTCGGCCCCAGCTCTGGCACAGTTTGCCCCAATAGTTTCTGATTTTAGCAATTATGGCGCAGTCTGCCCCAACAGTTTCTGATTTTAGCAATTCTGGCGCAGTCTGCGCGAATTCTGGCGCACCCTGCGCGACCAGTTCCTGTCAAGAATTTGATGTTGCTTCAAACTTCAAGAAAATTCCCCAGGCTTCGCGTGGACAGCTTACGGGCCTCAAACGGACTTGTAGAACTCCAGATATGGCCAAAACAGTGTAGACTGCGCAACCATCCGAATTTTACACAATTTGCTCCTTTCTCCTCCGTTTTATCTTCCGAATCTTTTGTCACTTCCCATTCTTCATTCCATATCATAAATCAACTCCAAAAATGACGGAGCTACACCCTTAATCTCAATTCTTCAACTAAAAATCGTTAAACTCCTTCCAACTTGGTAATTCTTTATTTTCTGCGACAAACTCATCAAAAACTAATTAAATCCACACGATTATTCACAAAAGCACCGTAAATGCGGGAATAAAATCCTATAAAGTATATATAAAATACACTCTATCAAATATCCCCACACTTAGCACTTTGCGCGTCCTCGTGCAAACTAAAATAATAATTACACTAACTAATTAGTACCACTTCCGTAGGTGATCACAGTTGCATTTGACATATGCAATAAGTCCTTTAAACCCCTAGGTAGCCCTAGTGGACGAGTAAGGTCTCGTGAGGGTTTATAGTGAATATACCCACAAAATTCATCCAACCATGCAAAAGATTAATGCCAACACAACACCACACACACCCGTCCTCTCATGCCACTTCAACTTAAGAATCAAAATGAACATGCAATGCCTTGGTGTCTAAAGTGCAAGTATCCACATAGTCTACTCAAAGAAGATGCATAAGATCATAGAAATTCATATCAAATGTAAGAATAGGTTGGTAAACATGCTAAGCACACAAGAGCACATCTTTGAGATACAACCTGGGATATCCTATGCAAAAGCAATAACTCACCGTTCACTCACAAAAATATTCACTCAAAACAATTGGTAAGTGTTTCACTCAACTCCAACAATATCATAAACATGCTTCGTCCTTGTTAGCAATCTAACCTTTAACGCAACATACATCATCAATGACAATCAAAAGGTCTTTGTTAAGGTTGTAACGGGGCTAGGGACCGGGTATGTCAAGAAAGCCAAAAAAAAGGTTAAGTCAAAAGCTAGTACCTGACATTGAAATTCAAACAACTCTCATACTTATTAAAACCACTAAATACCTCCCCACACTTGAGCTTTTATTTATAAACAACTTGACTAGTCGAATCAAAGTAGGATCTCAAAGAATAAGTATGCTCTCGTATTTATTTTTTTTCTTTTTCTTTTTTTTTTCTTTTTTCTTTTTTTCAAGAGAGCTTAGTAATAGCAAGAACAATGATCCCATAAATATGATTTCAAACTTCGACTAACAAGCTATGAACCAAACCCCAAATATTCCCCCAAAGTTATGATCATCAATAAAACCCCCCTTTTATGCACACCTTATCACTCCCTTACGAACAATACTAGCCTTTGACAATTGGGTTCAAATTTAATGTAAGGCTAATACAATAAAAAGGATAATGGCAAGTAATGTGGTGTGTCACCGAAAGAATAAGATTAGGCTCAAAGGGTTAACTAATGGATCATGTATAAATGGTTTGGATATATAGGAAATATGAGGTTATACCTAATTGCCTTTATCATGTTATCATCAATTAATGTCATGCATCTTAAGAAAGACTTCAAGCAAGTGCTAGAAATGCAAACAACATGTGGACACTCAAGCAAACGAAATCATGCAAGAGATATGCATATAGGCTCAAAACTCGCTTGGTATGACAAAACATAATCAATCCCAAGTAACAGTCTCTCTAACGCACCTACTTGTACTCAAAGCATATAGACCAAATTACCTTGCACATATTCATGTCATTCTAATCACTTAGCACATTCAATAAGTCTACTAGTTTCTACTTGCTAGTGAAAGTGTGTGCACAAGAACATCACATATCACTTCTCATACAAAAGCATCCATAAACACAAGATTCCTAAGCATGCATGGGTGCATTTACACAAGTAATCTTCACATGGCTAGAATTATTTTTGGTATTTTTCAATTTTTTTATTTTTTTTTTAATTTTTTCTTTAATTTTTTTATATACACTACGTTGAGAACACCGAGAACACCTCCCCACACTTAAGCGAGTCAATGTCCTCAATGACTCATTAACTAAACAAAGAAATCTACAATATATAAAACAGAAGGAAAGAAGAACTCCCCTTTGCAGAAGCATGATCCATGGGTTGCCTCCCAAGAAGCGCTTTTGTTTAACGTCATTGGCTCGACTCAGCTGGTTCAGATCTCCGTGGAGGGGTTGTCAAGATAAATCACTTCCATCTTCCCTACGAATGCACCATCCACATATAATTTAAGGCGTTGACCATTGACCTTAAATTTTGTTCCATCTAGTCCCATAACTTCAATAGCACCATAAAATTTGACATCGGTGACAGTAAAAGGTCCGGACCATCTTGATTTGAGCTTCCCCGAAAAAAGTCGAAGTCTGGAATTGAACAACAACACCTTGTCACCAACCTGAAAATCTCTTCTCTGAATTATCTTATCATGCATCTTCTTCGTTCTCTCCTTGTAAAGCCGAGAGTTGTCATAAGCATCAAAACGAAGCTCATCTAACTCATTAAGTTGAAGAAGTCTCGCTTGCCCCGCAGCCTTCAAATCCATGTTGAGTTCTTTTATAGCCCAGAAAGCGCGATGTTCCAATTCCACTGGCAAGTGACATGCTTTACCATAGATCAACCGATAAGGAGTAGTTCCCAAAGGTGTTTTGTACGCCGTACGATAAGCCCACAAAGCATCATCTAACTTCAAGTACCAATCTTTCCTTGACTTTGCAACCATTTTCTCCAAAATGCTTTTGATTTGGCGGTTAGAAACCTCCACTTGGCCACTTGTTTGGGGGTGATATGCAAGAGCAACCTTGTGAGTAACGCCATATTTCTTCAACAAAGTTTCAAACTGGCGATGGTGAAAATGAGAACCACCATCACTTATCACTGTTCTAGGAACTCCAAAACGAGGGAAGATAATATTCTTGAAAAGCTTCATAACTACCTTGGAATCATTGGTTACTGATCCAACTGCTTCAACCCACTTGGACACATAATCGACAGCAACTAAGATGTATCTCATCCCACAAGAACTTGGGAAGGGTCCCATAAAATCAACACCCCATACGTCAAATATCTCGACCTCAAGAATACCAGTTTGAGGCATCTCATGGCGTTTAGAAATATTACCCATCCTTTGACATGCATCACACGCTAAACAAAAAGCACGAGCATCCTTAAATAGAGACGGCCAAAAGAAACCGGATTTAAGTACCTTAGCAGCAGTTTTTGAAGGACCATGGTGGCCTCCACATGCGAGAGAATGACAATGATTGAGAATGTCATGTACTTCGAACTCAGGGACACATCTACAAAAGATTCCATCAGCACACTTGCGGTACAAGAAAGGGTCATCCCAAAAATATGGTTTAGCATCATAATAGAACCTCTTTCTTTGCTGATAAGTCAATTCTGGAGGGTGAGATCCACTAACACAGAAATTTGCAAAATCTGCATACCATGGAGTTTGAGTAGCAACTGAAAACAAGTGATCATCTGGAAAAGAATCGTCAATAGGAGTACTTGACGCAATATCAGATTTGAAACGCAACCGTGAAAGATGATCCGCAACTACATTCTCAGCACCCTTCTTGTCTTTGATTTCCAAGTCAAATTCTTGGAGTAACAGAATCCAACGAATAAGCCTTGGCTTTGCTTCTTTCTTCGCCAACAGATACTTAAGTGCTGAATGATCAGTGTGAACAATGACTTTGGAGCCAATGAGATAGGCTCGGAATTTGTCAAGAGCGTAGACCACAGCTAGAAGTTCCTTCTCAGTTGTAGCATAATTGACTTGAGCTTCATCCAAGGTCTTACTTGCATAGTAGATGGCGTGCAATACCTTGTCTTTCCTTTGACCGAGAACTGCTCCAACAACATAATCACTTGCATCACACATGATTTCAAATGGAAGATTCCAATCTGGAGATTGAATGATTGGTGCACTTATCAAAGCTTCCTTAATTCTGTTAAAAGACTCCAAACAAGAGTCAGTAAACACAAAGGTGGCATCCTTAAGAAACAATTGAGTGAGGAGTTTTGCAATTTTTGATAAATCTTTTATAAAACGACGATAAAAACCCGCATGACCAAGGAAACTCCTCACTCCCTTGACATTAACAGGAGGAGGAAGTTTCTCAATCACCTCAATTTTTGCTTTGTCAACTTGGATGCCACGTTCAGAAATCAAATGACCAAGTACCACTCCTTCATTGACCATGAAGTGGCACTTTTCCCAATTCAAAACCAAATTCACCTCTTCACAACGTTTAAGCACTTTAGAAAGATTATGCAGACATACATCAAAATCAGACCCATAAACACTGAAATCATCCATAAATACTTCCATGATAGACTCTATGAAATCAGAAAATATGGCAGTCATGCAACGCTGAAAAGTAGCAGGGGCATTGCACAAACCAAAAGGCACTCTACGATATGCAAAAGTACCATATGGGCAAGTAAATGTAGTCTTTTCTTGGTCATCAGGATGTATAGGGATCTGAAAGAACCCTGAATATCCGTCTAAATAGCAAAAGTACTTATGCTTAGCAAGTCTTTCTAACATCTAATCAATGAAAGGGAGAGGGTAATGGTCTTTTCTAGTAGCAGTGTTTAACTTACGGTAATCAATGCACATTCGCCAACCGGTGACAATTCGAGTGGGAATTAGTTCATCTTTTTCATTTTTAATTACCGTTGTTCCTCCTTTCTTAGGGACTACCTGAACTGGGCTTACCCATTTAGAATCAGAAATTGGGTAAATGATGCCCGCATCTAACAATTTCAAAACTTCCTTTTTAACAACCTCTTGCATGTTAGGGTTCAAGCGACGTTGTCCCTATATGCAAGGCTTATGGTCATCATCTAAGTGAATTCTATGCATGCAAAAGTCTGGGCTAATCCCTGTAAGATCATCGATACTATACCCAATAGCTTTTCTATGCGTACGCAAAACAGTAAGAAGCTTAAAGACCTGGTTATCATCAAGACTAGAGCTAACAATCACAGGACAAGTCTTTTCATCATCAAGAAACACATATTTCAGATTAGATGGCAAATGCTTTAGCTCTAACTTATTTACCTGAGGTTCACCATAAGAAGTGACAGTGTTGGTTACCTCACAATTCAGATCAGCTGCACCATCCAACTCAAGAATCAATGAATCGACTTCAGCATGTCCTTCTCCTTCGTAAGCTTCAAGCATGAGCACTGCTTCCAATGCATCATTCAATAGAATCTGAGGTGTCTCATCTTGGACAATTCCATCTATAACATCAATCCTGCAACAAGTATTCTCAAACAAAGGGGATTTAAGAGCAGAGGTTAGAGTAAAAGTAATTTTATCATCACCAACGCTTAATGTGAGAGTCCCACTTTTAACGTCAATAACAGTACCTACAGTACAGAGAAATGGCCTACCTAAAATAATAGGTATCTGGCTATCCTCTTCCATATCTAGAACTACAAAGTCTACAGGAATATAAAATTTTCCAACCCTAACAGGCACATCCTCTAAAATTCTAAGGGGATATTTTATCGAACGGTCTGCCATTTGCAAAGTCATTTGTGTACATTTTAATTCTCCCATATTTAGTTTTTGAAAAACCGAGAGAGGCATGACTGAGACGCTAGCGCCCAAATCACATAAAGCTTTATCAATGAACAATGCACCTAAATGACATGGGATCGAAAAACTACCAGGATCTTTAAGCTTAGGTGGAGACTTATTTTGTAAAACAGCACTACACTCTTCAGTAAAAGCTATTGTCTCCACCTCACCAAAAGACCTTTTCTTAGTGAGAATATCCTTAAGAAACTTTGCATATGATGGAACTTGAGAAATTAAATCAGTGAAAGGAACTGTTACCTCAAGATTCTTGACAAGTGTCATGAACTTACCAAACTGCTGGTCCACCTTAGTTATGTTCATCCTACTAGGGAATGGGAGCTTTGGCACAAATGGTGGAGGAGTAACTGCAGTCTTCTATTTGTCCTTTTTCTTGCTTTCCTCAGTTTCACCTTCGTTTACATCTTCAACAACTGTCTCTACCTTGTCTTCCTCAGAATCCTCTTCTTCTTTCTCAGTAGGAACATCATTAGTAGGCATTGGAGGAGCATCATATGTACGACCACTCCTAAGAGCAATGACATTCACATTTTCCTTCGGCTGAGTTGGTTGTGCTGGTAGAGAGCCTTGTTGCCTTGTAGATGAAGAACTAGCCATTTGAGCAATCTGAGTTTCTAGCATCTTATTATGTATCTCCATCTGGTTCATCTTTGTTTGCATTTGTAACAATATCTTCATCATATCACCTTGATTATCAGCCTGTGCAGCTTGATTTGCTTGAGGAGCATGTTAGAAATGATTGATGAAAACAGTGTTTGGAAGCTAAAGTCAGAAAACAGAGTTTAGCTGGAAGTAGTCAAAGTTTAGTTAAACACTGACTGGAAGCGCAACAGAGGTTGTTAAACTCTGTAGCGGTATTGTCTGAAGAGTCAACAGTGTTTGTAGATTATTTCAAGATGAATATGGAAGCAATATCTTTGAAGATTGGAAAGATGTCAAAGAGATTGAGTTGACTTGGAAGACTGAAGCAATCGTGATTGATATCAATTGTATAGCTTGATTTTAGGAGAATCAGTTACTGATTGTACGAAACTGTATGTTCTATAAATACAGTTAGGTTAACCCTAGAAGGGTAATCGAACATTGAGAAATCTTTTGATTGTAACCTAAGCAGCTCTCTGTGATATTTACATCACCGAGAGAGGAATTATTAATTCCAAACAGTTTTTAATTGTTAAACAGTGTGTTCTTGTTAAGTTACTAATACAGTATTTGATTGCTTATTGTGTATTCGACCTAACAAGTGGTATCAGAGCCTAATCTGTTACTTTATTACAGTTAAAGATCCAAACATAAGAGTAATCAATGGCAGAGATACCTCCACCATCTGAGAAAGCCCCTACTACTGTTAGTAGGTATGAAACAATAACGGTTCCTATACTTAGGCCATCAGAGTATGCAATTTGGAAGGTGAAAATGACCATGTTTCTGGAGGCTACAGATCCAGAATACCTTGATAGAATATATGAAGGTCCTCACAAACCAACAAAATTATCTGCTGCTGCTGCTGGTGAGGAATCAAAGGTCATTCCAAAGGAAAAGAAAGATCTAACTGCTGAGGATCTTTCATCTATTGCAAAGGATACAAAAGTAAGACATTTACTTCACAGTGCATTAGACAATGTTATGTCTAATAAAGTGATTAACTGCACCACTGCAAAGGAAATATGGGATGCACTTGAGGTTAGGTGTCAAGGAACTCCTGCAATCAAGAAAAACAGAAGAAACATACTCACTTAGGAGTATGAGCACTTTGAGGCAAAGTCTGATGAAACCATGACAGAAACATTTGACAGATTCTGTAAACTGCTCAATGATTTGTCATTGGTTAACAAAGAATATGATTTAGAAGACTCAAATCTCAAGTTTCTTCTTTCTCTACCTGAAAAGTGGGATGTGAAAGCAACCACTATAAGAGATAATTATGAACTTGGTGAAACAGAGATTGATGAAATTTATGGACTGCTCAAAACCCATGAATTGGAATTGGAGCAGAGAAATAAAAGATCAAGTAGAAAGTCAAAGTCTGTTGCACTTAAGGTTGAGGAGAAACCATCAAAGAAGGAGGCATCAAGGAGAAAGGCAAAAGGGAAAGCCTTAGTCATACATTCAGAGAATGAGTCATCAAACACTGATGTTGACTCAAACACTGATGAATCATCTGATTCTGAAGATGATGAAGAGATGATGCAAATGGCTGCTTTGATGGTAAAGACCTTCAAGAAGATGGGATACAAGAACTTCAAGAAGGGAAAGAGATTCTCCAGGGACTACTCAAAGTCTGACAAGAAGAATTTCAAGAAAGCTGGGGGAAAGGACTTCAAATCTGGTAAGAAAGATAAGTCTGAAATTCAATGCTACAAGTGTAAGGAGATGGGACACTATGCTCCTGAGTGCAAGAAGGGTAAAACTGAAAAGGCACTCTACACCAAAGGCAGAGATTGGGCAGACACTTCAGATTCAGATGAGGAAGTCAACTATGCTCTCATGGCTACTACTCAGACTGAAAATGATGATCTCAAGGTACCTCCAACTACCTATGCTTATAACACTGATAATATAACTGAATTGAGAATTTATCTTAAGGCATTGCATATCAGTTATAGGGATCAGACTTTAGAAAATGAGAGGATAAAGTCTGAGTGCTCTCAACTCAAAGAAAGAAATAAGCTTGTTGAGGAACTGCTAGAGAACATGAATAAAATTCAAAAAGAGAGAGATGATGCAGTGTTTATTGAACAGGAGTTGCTAGGAAAATATAAGCAACTAGAATCTGAATTGGAGGATACTAAACACATCATTAAAACTTGGACACACTCTGGTAAAGACACTCAAGAAGTGTTTCAGTCAGACACAGTAGGTCTAGGTTACTCTGTAGGAGATGAACTTAGATTTGAAAATCAGGTAAAGGTTAGACCACATTGTTCATCTGAGGGTAATGTCATGGGAACAGGTGGACCTAAGACTGAAGCACAGAAAAAGGCTGTTAGAGAGTCATATGCTAAAACTTTTGTTAAAGAGGCTAACATTGGTTTAATGACAGATAAACAACTCAAGCATAAGCTTAAGGAGATAAAATCTGTCAACAAACAGAGTTTGCCTAAGAAAAACAAAAATGGAAAAGTAGGCATCACATCAGGAATTAAGCCAATGCTTGCTTCGTTAGCTCCTAGAAAAACATGCTTTAATTGTGGTAGCACTAATCATCTTGCTAGTTTCTGCAGTAAGAATAAGAACATTAATTCTTTGCCTTCTAAAACTGCAGTAAAGAGTGATTATGTGAGAACTAGACCACAGACTTTATGCAAACACTGTGGAAGTACTTGGCATTCTATTTACACTTGCAGAGATTATCATGCTATTTACTATAATTACTATGAACCCAAGCCAAATTTGAAATGGGTTAAAGTAAACTCTGCAAATGTAAACTCTGAAAAAGTTAGCTTAAACTCTGTTAATGAAAATTCCGCTGCAAAAGCTAACAGAATTAAGAAAGCCAAAGGATCCAAGCAAGTCTGGATCCTTAAAACTAATAATCAGTGATTGTTTGTGATTGCAGGGCACCAGGGTTAGTACCCTAGTTGTGGACAGTGGATGTTCAGGACACATGACAGGAAAGAAAGCCCTGCTATCAGAGTTTGAGGAGAAGGCTGGCCCAGAAGTTTCCTATGGAGATGGCAACATAGGACATACACTGGGATATGGCAATATTAATCTTGGAAATGTCATCATCACAAATGTAGCTCTGGTTCCAGGACTCAAGCATGATCTGCTATCTGTGAGTCAAATTTGTGACAGAGGATATCATGTGGATTTTCAGCCTGAATATTGTCAAGTGATCAGTAAATCTACAGGGAAGGTTGCTCTAGTTGGAAACAGACACAATAACATCTATGAAATCAAATTGTCAACAAACACTGATGGCAAAGCAGTGTGTCTGTCTACAAGGATGTCCAGTGAAGAGAGTTGGAAATGGCACAAGAAACTCTCTCATTTGAACCTGAACAACATCAATGAGCTAATCAAGAATGATCTTGTAAGAGGTCTACCAAAGTCCTTGTTGAATGTAGAAGGACTGTGTGATTCTTGTCAAAAGGCTAAACAGAGAAAAGTCTCCTTCAAAAGCAAATCTGAGTCTTCAATTGTTGATCCTTATCATCTACTACATGTTGATCTTTTTGGTCCAGTGAATGTAATGTCTCTTGGAAAGAAGAAATATGCTCTAGTCATTGTTGATGAATATACCAGGTTCACATGGGTATATTTTCTTGCAAAGAAGGATGAAACTGCATTAACACTGACAGAACATATATTACAACTGGAAAAAGGGTCAGAGAATCAAGTGAAGATAATCAGAAGTGACAATGGAACTGAGTTCAGGAATTCATCTATGGAAGAATTTTGCAAGAGTAAAGGGATAAAACAAGAGTTTTCTGCACCTGGCACTCCACAACAAAATGGTGTAGTGGAGAGAAAGAATAGAACCTTGATAGAAGCTGCCAGAACCATGCTAGATGAAGCAAAGTTGCCAACATATTTCTGGGCAGAAGCAGTTCAAACTGCTTGTTTTACTCAAAATGCAACACTGATCAACAAGCATGGTAAAACACCATATGAAATGGTGAAGAAGAAAAAGCCAAATCTAAAATATTTTCATATTTTTGGATGCAAATGCTTTGTGTTGAAGACTCATCCTGAACAGTTGACCAAGTTTGACCTAAAGGCAGATGAAGGAATTTTTGTTGGCTATCCACTGTCAACAAAGGCATTCAGAGTTTATAATCTGAGAACTAGAGTGATCATGGAATCAATTCATGTGTCATTTGATGACAAGAAAATAACTGGACTTGAAGATGTAAATGAACATGATCTACTCCACTTTGAAAATGAAGATTTATTCTCTGAAAAAGTAAACTCTGATCAGACTGATTTGACAAACTCTGTTGATCTAAACTCTGAACCTCTACTGGTAAATACTGAAGAAACTCTTCAATCAGAAACAAGGGAAGAACCAGTTGAGGGGGAGCATGAAGAATCACATCATAGTGATAATTCAAACACTGAAAGTGACTCAGTTGATGATTCTGAATCAAACTCTGTTGATTCAAACTCTGTTGATAATTCTGAGAAGTCACATTCAGGGGGAGCATCAGAAAATGAAGAAAGACACCAAGAAAATCAGGAGAGCATGGATCAAGGGGGAGGATCACATGATGACAGAAGCAATCTGCCTTCTGCAAGAAAATGGACTAAATCTCACACACCTGATTTGATTATTGGTGATCCAGATGCAAAAGTAAGGACAAGAAGTGCAACAACAAATGAATGTCTGTTTCATGCATTCTTGTCACAAAGTGAGCCAAAGAAAGTTGAAGAAGCTCTTAAAGATGCTGACTGGATAACAGCAATGCAAGAAGAGCTAAATGAATTTGAAAGAAATGAAGTATGGACACTTGTACCAAGGCCCAAGAACAGATCCATTGTTGGTACTAAATGGGTTTTCAGGAATAAAACTGACAGTGAGGGTGTTATCACAAGGAACAAGGCAAGGCTGGTTGCAAAAGGCTACTCACAACAGGAAGGAATAGACTATGATGAAACATTTGCTCCAGTAGCTAGATTGGAGGCAATCAGAATCTTTCTTGCATATGCCTCTCACATGAAATTCAAAGTATTTCAAATGGATGTAAAAAGTGCATTTTTGAATGGAAAACTTGAAGAAGAAGTGTTTGTGGAACAACCACCAGGGTTTGTAGATCCAAAATATCCAGATTATGTCTACAGGTTAGACAAGGCACTCTATGGACTTAAGCAGGCACCAAGGGCATGGTATGAAACCCTTGCCAAATTTCTACTAGAAAGTGGATTTCACAGAGGTACTATTGACAAAACTCTGTTTTACTTCCAAAATGGTAGTGACTTGCTTTTAGTTCAAATATATGTGGATGACATTATTTTTGGGTCTACTAATGATAAACTCTGCAAGAAGTTTGCCAAACTCATGCAGTCAAGATATCAAATGAGTATGATGGGAGAGCTTAGTTATTTTCTAGGCCTACAGGTGAAGCAAACAGATGATGGAATTTTTATAAATCAAGCAAAATATACCAGAAACCTTCTCAAGAAATTTGGTATGCTTGATTGTTCATCTGCAACAACTCCCATGGCAACTGCAACAAAATTGGACAAAGATGCAGGGTCATCAGTAGATATGACAAGTTACAGAGGAATGATTGGTTCTTTGCTCTATTTGACAGCAAGCAGACCTGATATCATGTATGCAACTTGTTTGTGTGCAAGGTTCCAGGCAGATCCAAGAGAACCACATTTAACAGCAGTAAAGAGAATATTCAAGTATCTCAAAGGCACCATAACTTTGGGGCTGTGGTATCCAAGAGAATCAGAGTTTAAAGTACTTCTTGGTTACTCTGATGCAGACTTTGCTGGATGTAAGATAGACAGAAAAAGCACCAGTGGAAGTTGTCAATTTCTGGGTGACAGACTTGTTTCCTGGTACAGCAAGAAACAGAAGTCAATATCTACATCTACAGCTGAAGCAGAGTATATTGCTGCTGGTAGCTGCTGTGCACAGATTTTATGGATGAAGAATCAACTGCTGGATTATGGATTAAGGTATACCAAGATACCTATTTACTGTGATAATCAAAGTGCTATTGCAATGACAGGTAATCCAGTGCAACATTCAATGACAAAGCACATCAGCATAAGGTATCACTTCATCAGGGAGCATGTAGAGGAAGGCTACATTGAGCTTCACTTTGTGTCTACAGAACAACAACTTGCAGATATCTTCACCAAGCCATTGAGTGAAGCTACATTTACAAGACTGGTCAATGAACTAGGAATGGTCTCTAGTTTTGACTAGAGATGTTGGTTAGACTCAAAAACTTATTTCTAAAATATGTTGCTCATGTTTCTGCAAATTGTTAAGTGCTATGTGAATCTTAGTATTAAACTCTATTATGCATGCTTATGTTTAAAACTTTTAAAACTCTGTTAAGCATGTCTGTCTGTTAAACACTGTTAACATGTTAGATACACTCAGTGAATTCAGAATTGATTATTGTCTGAATGAAAACACCAATGAAGAAAATTGTATGAAGCATGATTCTCAGCAAATAAATCATGATTCTTTCTGAGTCACTGTAATCTAATCAGACTTTGTGCAGTAAATCAACACAGCATGATACTGTTTCATATTTATAGCATCTCTTAGTTTATTCAGTCCTAAACTCTGAGTCTATGAATATTGTGTGCATTGCCTCTCATAAATAATTTTGGTTATTGATGAACTCTAAACTCTGATAAGTGACATTCTGTTTCCAAAGGTATGGTTCAAGATGATTCCTTGTTTGCACTTGTGAAAACCATAAAACTTGAGATGTGTCATTGATTAGTTTGGTGAGTTCAGATTCATGTCTACAACCTGTGAGAGTTTGAGCCAAATCAGTGATTGATATATTTTCTATCAATCAGTATTTATTGTTGTGTGATATTCATCAGATAGTATGTTTCTCTAGAACTTGTATTAGACCATTTTGAGGCTACATGATATGTGTGTGCATGAAAATGATAAAGGCAATAGGATTCACCATTTCTTCAAACACTGTTCAAAAATTCTTTTGAACTTTGTTCAAACACTGTATAAACACTGTTCATAAATTCCATCCTTAGTAAACCCCTTTGAGCCTTATTAACTGCTCATTTTTCTTATACACTGAAGTGTTAAGAGCAGTTATATTTTTTTTTTCTCAAACAGATGAGTGTTTCTCAAGAAAAGAAAAGTTTACTCAGTATATATGCTAAATTAATAAAAAAAAAAAAAAAAAAAGCATATATACTGATCTTGTACAAATATTTACTAACAGTGTGACTGAACACTTTGATCTATTGAAATGTTCAGCTTGATATTCACTCATGAATAAAATATCTTTTTCATCTGTTTGATCTTATCTCATTTAAACCCTGAATAAAGTCCTTTTGATTTGTGAATACATGTACTCAAAGTAGTGTAGAATTGGTGGACATTCAAGCATATGGTAGATTCTGCTATGTCTGATTGAATGTGAGTGTAAACACTTTACCTAAACACCTGTGTGTTTGAGAGTTTGTGAGATTATCCAGTTCATGACTGTTATTCACTGAATGAAACTCTGATTTCAATCTCTTGATATTTTTGTCTTTAAAGACTGTGTGCTTTCTTGGATAATCATGGACATCAAAGGGAATGGAAGTTTTCAGATTTCTGTATTACAGTAACTACAGAGTTTAGCATTCATCAAACAATCAGTGTTTAATATGAGAGTTTGTGCATTCAGTGGTTATTGATTTTTGTTATGGATTCTATGAAATATTAGATGCTCTAAAAATTGATTTCAGTAAACTCTGCTTCACACACACTTAATTCACAACTGTGCAATTTTTGAAAGGGTTTAAGTGATAAAGTTGGATAATTGATAAACACTGTTGAGTTGTGTTAAGTACTCTGAGGTAAAATCTCATTGAGATGATTTGACTATTTTGCAGTAATTGGAGTAGTTGACAACTGTTAATTAGTGTAAGTGTCGTGATTATAGGAATGACAGCGGTAATTATTAAGTAATCCATTGGTTGTTTGACACGTGTCCCATGATTGTGTCCCACTCACACACTACTCTACAACAGTTGCGCGCTTTTACTAAATAAACGATTGAGTTTTAATTTTACTCTAATCGTCTTTAGTCTCTTACTCCATATCGATTCACATTCATCCACTCACAGTTACTTGCATACTCATTCACTTTCACACTTCTCATATACTCTCTTTCACATTTTGATAAACACTTACAGTGCATACACATCTTTTCTCTGAATATCTTCGTATCACTTTTTACTAATGGCAACAAAAGCGTTTGATGCAGCAGGGTTAGTTTTTCTCCCTAGTAACTATGCAGCACCGTTGGAGACTGTAAATGCTCCAGAGGCGTTTCATGTGTTCCAAAATTTCTTGAAAGACTCTGAAATAGGGAAGGCACTAACAGCACCACCTACACTGTCTGCTTCGCAAATTGCTGCTTTCTGGACAAACTCTGTATATGATGATGGAGAAGAGTCTGGCACTCCCACAATCACTTTCACTCATGATGAATCAGAGTATATTATTACTCCAACTACTGTTAGGGATGCTTTGGACTTTGAGACACACACTTCTTACAGTATTGTTGGTCATGATCGGTTGAGGACAATGTTGGAACAAATTGGATGTGCAGGAAACTTGAACAAGATAGGGTCTTTGAGACGGCCAAGTTTGAGAAAGGAATGGAGTTTCTTTTTCGATTGCATAACAAGGGCTTTTGGAAAGAAGACAACAAACTGGGATGCACTTCCTCTGGATACTCTCCAAATTGGTCATGCTCTACTATATGGAGGTAACTTCGATTTTGGTAGACTAGTACTAATGAACTTGGGAGAGCGTTTGTCTGAGTCTACTACTGTTTATTTTGCTCGTTTTTGTCAACTGCTATATACTGCCTGTGTGCCTAACATTCCAATTGTTGAAGCTGATGTTATTCAGCCTTTTCAAGTTGCTAAGAGAATGTTTTCTGATTTGACAAACAAAGATGTCACTAAACAGCAAATACCTGAGATGTTTATGCCTTTAGCCTTACAAAACTATGTAAACCAACCCCAAGAACCTCAATCACCACAACAAATACCTGAACCATCAGAAACCATAAACTCTCCACCAATAAATTCTCCACCATTAAACACTGAACCCTCAAACACTAAAAACTTAAACACTGAACCATTAAACACTGACACCTTAAACACTGAAACCTTAAACTCTGAGCCAGCACCTACTGAACAACCCAAAACCAAGCCAAAAAGAAAGAAACACACTGCCCAAAACACTAAACACTCAAAGGCTAAACAAACAATACCTGGAGCTGTTTATACAAGAAGGAAGAAACAGAAAGCAAACAGACCTTCACTTTCACCACCAAGAGAGAGCTCAAGTGAAGATGAAGAGGAGAATGTTGTACCTTCAATCAAGAAAAGGAGATTAATTCTTTCTGATTCAGATGAAGAGAATCTTGTTGGAGCTCCAGAGGTGGTTTCACAGCAAACACCTACTGTTGAGATTACAGTGAATGTTGCTATACCTGCAGAGGTTGAAATGCCTGCAGAGGATATTATCACTGACAAAGTTGAAATACCTGCAGAGGTTGAAATGCCTGCAGAGGATAATGTTAATGTTCCAATGCCTACAGAGGATAAAATGCCTGTAGAAGAGGATAACAGAGATGGCTTTTCACCAATGGATAATATTGTTGACTCATTTGAACCATTCTCTGATCCTATCTCACCTATTGTTCATACTGAAGCTCCTGGTGTAGCTGATGAGCTTGCAGCAAAAGTTCCTGAAGCTGAAGCATCACACACAGAGCTGGTATCTTCTCAAATTCAAGACAAAGGTGATGAAGTTGATCAGGCAACAAAGATAATTTCTGAATCCATGCCTGTTGAAGCTACAAAGACAAACTCTGTTGCAGAGCCTGTGCAACATGAGGTGATTAATGAAAAGGTTGCAGCAGTTATTGAAGAAACTGTGGCTGACACTGCTCCGCACAGTGGTTCTTTAAAAGATGATCAATCTAAGGATGCAAGTGCTGAAGATGAATCTGCTAGTAGTGCAAACTCTGACTCTTTTGTGAGTGCACCTGCACAGACAGATAATAAGCATACACCTTTTGCTCAGCCTTGTCCATCTCATGCAGTTGAAGTAGAGCATCTTGCTAAGTCTGCTGAAAATTGGTATAAACAAGACTGCATTTTTCCAAAAGGAAGAGCATCTGAGTTTGTTAAGCAAACTGCAAAGCAAATTTCAAATCCAGAAATCTTATCCTGTTTAAAGGCAACTGTAGTACAAGTCAAGACTCTGGAAGGAAATTTTGCTGAAACTAAACAAGAAATTGCTTCCTTGAAGACTGAGATTCAGTCAAGAGAATTGAAGATGGATAGAGAGTCTAAAATAAAAGCTGTTCAGCTGTCTAAAGTCCAAGACACTCTCTTTGCCAGGCTAGGAAAAGTTGAAGAAAATCAGACTGCTTTATTTGCTAAGGTTGATTCCATTGATAATTCTTTGGAGCTCATTACATCAATCCTTATTCCTGATGATGTCAAAAAGGGGGAGAGAGTTGCTAAGTCAAAATGCAAAGTTTCTCAAACTCTGACTAAAAAGGATGATGCTGGAGATGGAGGGGCAAGTGAAAAGAGCAAGGTCTTAAACTCTGAAAAGCAAACTCTGAGATCTGGCAAATCTTTTAAATCAAAGTCTGTTGGAATAAACACTGAAACTCAAGGTACTTCAAAGACCAAGAGTTTGGAATTAACATCAAACCCAAAGACTGATGAGGAGTTAGCTGTTAAGCTTTTTATGGAAGAGAATGCAGAAGGAGTGACCATAGAAGATGCTAAAGCTGAAGAGAAGAGTTTACAAGAAAAGCATCTGAAAGCTCTAAAGTCTGTAAAAGCAAAGAAGAATGTGAAAGTTGCCGAAGCTGCAAAGCCTGTTCTTAAAGGCATTCAAATCAAAGAACCTGTTGGTACAGATCAAAGAATGCAAGTATTCAGAAAATCAACAGATGCAGAAGCTAAGCAAAAGCTGAAAAGTATAGTTACAACCTCTGTTGATACACATGTTGTACAGAAGAATGAAAACACAACCTCTGTTGCTGCACAAGTTGTGACCACACCATTATTGTCTTCTCAGTTGAAATCAACATTTAAGAGGGGTGCTCCTCATGATCCAAGACTAGAAGCTACAATTCCAATGGATTTTACTGATGGTAGAGCTTTATCTGGTAAAGTTGGATACAACAAAGAAGGTATAGGGTCACACAGAGATAAAAGGCAATATGTTGGTCCTAGAGATCCTTCTTCACTGTCTGTTCCAGGTCGTGGTGTCACTCAAGAGAGTTTGGACAAACTGGAGTCAGTACAGCTTGTATATCAGAAGAGTCTAGAAAAGGATTTCTTGCTATATTTCATGGCTGATGGAACAGTATTTAAAGTCTCTGAAAAGGATATTGAATTAAAGTATGCTGAAGAACTTGAATATGTCCTATATATTTTCAGAGTAAGAAATCAAAGAGGTCAGTTAGTTGCAAATGTGCTTCAACAAAGAATGATTCAAAACCTTGCAAGAAGGCAAATGAAATTCAACAGCAAGTATGTTCCTAAATACAGAGATTGGAATGGAAATTTGATTGAAATGGAGAAGGGAACTACAAAACTGAAGACTGATCTTGGAATCACTGTTCTGGATTTCAATGTAAAATCTGAGGAAGTGAAATACATAAGGCTGGGAAATGAGATGAGAAGAAACAAAATCTACGATCTTAGAGCTGCTATCTATCAAACTGATGAGAATGATTCTCAGTTGAGAGAAATCAAAGAAGCTATGCAGATAGAGCTTGAAAATGCTGAAAGAAGGTTGCTTATAGACTATCTCAGAACAATGCCTGATCTGCAAGAGATTAGAAATTAAAGTCTGTAAGAATTTTCTTATTTTCTGTAGAATTTGTTAAGTAATAGCTTAAACTCTGTTTGTATGTTAAACACTGTAAAAATTTGTATTTGTTTTGACATCATCATTTACTGTAAACTTGTACATTTTTGCTAATGGACAAGTTGGGGGAGATTGTTAGAAATGATTGATGAAAACAGTGTTTGGAAGCTAAAGTCAGAAAACAGAGTTTAGCTGGAAGCAGTCAGAGTTTAGTTAAACACTGACTGGAAGCGCAACAGAGGTTGTTAAACTCTGTAGCGGTATTGTCTGAAGAGTCAACAGTGTTTGTAGATTATTTCAAGATGAATATGGAAGCAATATCTTTGAAGATTGGAAAGCTGTCAAAGAGATTGAGTTGACTTGGAAGACTGAAGCAATCGTGATTGATATCAATTGTATAGCTTGATTTTAGGAGAATCAGTTACTGATTGTACGAAACTGTATGTTCTATAAATACAGTTAGGTTAACCCTAGAAGGGTAATCGAACATTGAGAAATCTTTTGATTGTAACCTAAGCAGCTCTCTGTGATATTTACATCACCGAGAGAGGAATTATTAATTCCAAACAGTTTTTAATTGTTAAACAGTGTGTTCTTGTTAAGTTACTAATACAGTATTTGATTGCTTATTGTGTATTCGACCTAACAGAGCATAATTCTGAAGAGGCCTTTGGAATCCAGGAGGATTCATAGGTCCTTGAGGAGGCCTATACTATTGCTGTGGAGGAGGCTGGTACGACTGCTGATATTGCTGCTGATTTGGAACATTTAAATTCTGAGTGTTATTGTTCCTATATGAGAAATTCGGATGATCTTTCCAACCAGGATTGTAAGTGTTGGAGTACGGATTGTACTGCTGCCTCTGTTGGAAAACATTTGATTGCTCCATCTGAAAATGTTGTGAATTTTGAGCATTGTATTGGCAATCGTTACCATAGTGGCCTTGGATGCCACAGACTTCACAAACAGGATTATTCATAGGAGCCATGGATGACAATGCATTGATACTCATAGGTTGAGTAGAGGGCTGAGATGTCTTCAATGAGTGGATCTCCTGAGTCAATGCAGCGAGTTGAGATGATAATAGAGAGGAAACATCCACTTCAAGTTTACCCCCTTTCTTGGCTGCTCTCGGATTACTGAAGTGATTGGCAGCCAAATTGGAAAGAAAAGCATGTGCATCATCAACTCCTTTGTCTAAAAACACGCCACCTGCAGCGTTATCAACCATCCCTTTTGTTTCAGGATCAAGACCATTGTAGAAGCGTTTAAGCATAAACCACTTCTCAAGACCATGGTGAGGGCATGCACGTTGATAATCCTTGAATCTGTCCCAAGCATCCCGTAGAGATTCACCATAATCTTGCTTAAAACCCATCATCTTGTCGATCAAATCGTCGGTTCTGTTAGGAGGGAAGAACTCGGTTAACAAAGCCTGAGCAATCTTATCCCACTCGGTCAGGTCAATATCATTCAACCATTTTTTAGCTTTGTCACGAAGAGAGAAACCGAACAACATGACTTTCAACTGGTCTGGAGTGACTCCCTGATGTTTAGTTGTAGAACAGAGCTGTTGAAACCGTTGTAGATGATTTGTAGGGTCTTCAGAGGCAAGCCCAGCAAATTGATTATGTTGGATCATAGTGAGCAAAGCAGTCTTGATCTCGAAATTTGCTGCTTGAATCGCTGGCATAGCAAGGCCAGTAGGTACCCCACTCGGAGAGGGCTGTGAGTAGTTCTTCAAAGATTTGGGAGGGTCTGCCATCTCAATCTTTGGTTCAGGTATCTTTTGCTGCTTCTCTTTCCTTTATTGATCTATGTATTGTTGACAAGAAAGTTCAGAATTTGGACTAAGAGGAGTTGTATCCTCTTTCGCTTGATCTTCTTTCGTTTGAGACCTGGTCCTGGGCATCAACAACTAAACAAGGAAAAGCAGTAAGATCGGTCTCAGTTGGAACAAGAGTTCCAAAGAGACAAGAGAAACAATCTAAAACAATCAAACTAAAATAATAGAAACTAGGCGTCTCCCCGGCAGCGGCGCCAAAAACTTGATGTGTAAAATTATGTCTAACCGCAAGCGCACAGTATCAATTGTAGTAGATACTAGCAAATACAGGTCGATTCCTCAAGGAGACAGTTTTAATTTCAATTCAACTATTATCAATTGTTTCTAGTCACAAACGATTATTTGGGAATTTTATTAACTACTAATGCAAATTTAACAAAGTTTTAATTCAATTAATAAAAGGATATAGGGCAATTCAGGTTCACCATGCTTACACCAAACAAATCATAAAGGTATAGTTTTTTAATGGGATTAAGTAATTAAAACAATGGTTAATCTTTTTCAAGCATTAACACTCTCAGAATATCTAATGATGCTTCCACAATCACCTTCAATTCCGCTAATTGTATGTAAGCCTCTAGTAGTAAAATCTTTCGATCTATTACTCCTATTGCAATCGATTAATCCGTGATATTGCGCAATTACACAAATTAAGAATTAGAACATATCAATCAGAATTACTCTCTACCCATCAATCTACTAATCAAATTAAGCCCAAATCATGGTGCAAACATGGCTCCCCTTAATACCCTAGAATTAAATTACTCACTCATTCTAGGATTAAAACTAACAATAATAATCAAGAAAGCCATAATAAACATGTAATTAATAAGGAGAAGATAAGAAATACCTTAAACCTTTGAATAACGAAGAACAATTAAATCCAAGAATTAAATTGAGCTTGAAAAGATGGAGAGAAGAAAATAAAACCCTAGCTTTTAATATTAAGAACGTATGTAAAAATTGTGTGTAAAAAAGATATATCCCTCCTAAAATAATACCTTAGATGTGTTTATATAGCCACTCCAAGTCTTGCCCAACAAGGAAACATCCTAGAATACAAGTAGAATTCGATTTTTGGTGCAAGAACTGCCTGAAATACAAGTAGGACTCGAAAAAGGGCATTTTTGTAAATTTCCAGCGAAAGCTGGCGCAGTCTGCCCCAGCTCTGGCGCAGTTTGCCCCAACAGTTTCTGATTTTAGCAATTCTGGCGTAGTCTGCCCCAACAGTTTCTGATTTTAGCAATTCTGGCACAGTCTGCGCAAATTCTGGTGCACCCTGGCGACCAGTTCCTGTCCAGAATTTGATGTTGCTTCAAACTTCAAGAAAATTCCCCAGGCTTCGCGTGGACAGCTTACGGGCCTCAAACGGACTTGTAGAACTCCAGATATGGCCAAAACAGTGTAGACTGCGCAACCATCCGAATTTTACACAATTTGCTCCTTTCTCCTCCGTTTTATCTTCCGAATCTTTTGTCACTTCCCATTCTTCATTCCATATCATAAATCAACTCCAAAAATGACGGAGCTACACCCTTAATCTCAATTCTTCAACTAAAAATCGTTAAACTCCTTCCAACTTGGTAATTCTTTATTTCCTGCGACAAACTCATCAAAAACTAATTAAATCCACACGATTATTCACAAAAGCACCGTAAATGCGGGAATAAAATCCTATAAAGTATATATAAAATACACTCTATCAGTCTTCTACTTGTCTCAGAGTTTAAAGATGGAGGTAGCGCATTAGAGCCAATGAAGGAAGTTCTCTTTGAGGAACCAAAGGCGTCAGCAACTTACATTTACCCTCCTCCATTATATTCAAGCGAAGCCCGCGAGTGTCTGTTGTTCTACAAATTGATAGATTTTGGGTCAACGAATGAAGGTATTGGAAAAGGACATAGTTGTTACACGAATAGGCTAAGCGAGGAGAAGTGGCAGAAAGTGTGCCGCCGTGATGACGATGAAGTATCGCGAAGAGATGACCAGGCAAACTATTATCATCCTTAATGGAGGCTTGGAAGTAACGTCAAGCTATTGACGTTAAAGAAGCACTTCGTGGGAGGCAACCCACGTTTTTCGGCAATTTTATTTAGGTATGTTTCCTACTATCCCTTGTATTACTTTCCATTCAATTCGGACATTGAATATTCTAAGTTTGGGGGTGGTTTGGGGGATAAGTAGTGTGTAGTAGTTATTTGTGAGTCATTGTGTTCATGTAGGTCTCATATTTTGCATGTTAGTAGTAATTCATGCATGTTTGTTCGTGTTACTTATGTTTGTTTCATGTAGGACATTCTGTTATTTTTGTTTGTTTTACCATGTTAGTTGCATTTTCATAGCATGCATATTGCATGATCCCTTAGGACGAGCTGATTCTGATTGGTAGGTAGATGTTTAATTGAGTGTAGTAATGATGAGTAGAGGGTTGATTTATAGTTCTTATGGAATTGACTTGCATGTTACGGGAACAAAATTTTTCCACAGTCTCATCGTTTGCTTTTGGGCTAGGTTGAGGTCATGCTTGTTTGGATGTTTTGAGATTTAATCACTTGATTATATTTAGAATTTTCGTTATTCCCTTGATGGCGTAGGAGCACTAAAGTCTAAGTTTGGGGGAAACCAGGGATTTCATGCTAGTTGTCAATAAAGGCTAGGTGTCAAATGGCTAGTAGCCGGCTCATATTATATGAGTAGTCTAGGGTTGGAATAGAGAATTCTCATTCCAGATTGCGTATAAAAAAAAGAAAAAAAAAAAAGAAAAGAAAAAAAAATAGTTGTTTACTTTGTTAATGCAAAATTAACCAGGGTGAGCTCTTTAATACTCGAGCAATTAAGTTCGCGGGGACTTTGTGCCTAGTGACCTAAGGCTTTTATAGTCTGGGATCTACTAACCCAACGCTCGTTACATGGGTATTACTGTATAAGCCTTTTGGGGTCTCATCCATTGCACAGTTAAATAAGCATGCTTGTATATTATGTGTCGTATTGTTTAGTAATAAAGCATGGATTTCTGGCTAACTCATATCTAAGGATGGAGGTGTTTCGAAGTTATGAAGTGTCTACAGTCTATTCAATGTATAAACTTGTGATTGTCTTGGCGAAGAATGAGTATGATTTTTGACCTAGTTTTGGGAGTATTTCTGATGAGCATAGGACACACGCACGTTTCTGTTCATGTATTGTTAGAGTACGGGGACTTAGTCGAGCTCTGCTTGGATTTATTTGCATTCTTTGAGATGTTTGCTTGTTAGTTGGTTTTGGTAAGTTTGAAGGGGATCTTTGCATATTTTCATTTAGTTGCATTCTTGCATTGCATTGCATTAGGTTAGATGGATTTTGTGGGTACATTCACTATAGGCCCTCACGAGACCTTACTCGTCCACTAGGGCTACCTAGGGGTTTAAAGGGCTTGTTGCATATGCCAAATACAACCGTGATCACCTACGGAAGTGGTACTAGTTAGTTGTATATTTTTGTCTGTTTATGCTTGAGGACAAGCATCGGTTTAAGTTTGGGGGTGTGATAAGTGGATTTATATCCACTTGGATCGTTCCATTTCGGCTTAAATTGGTGTTTTGTATCTCAAGTATTGGTGTGTTTTAATCTGTTGTGTGAGAATTGTGCAGGGTGTATTTCTAGGTGAAGATATAGAGTTTTCAGTGAGTATATGATGTTTTTAAAGTCAAGAGAACAAGTGGTTGGAGTTGCAATCAAAAGCGGAAGTTAATCAGCAATTTGAAGAAAATCAGCTGCAAGCACAATAGATTTGGCGCGGCCGCGCCTGGATAACACAGGAGGGCGCGCGGGCGCGCGCAGGAGTAAGAACAGGGAAATCAGCGCGGGCGCACGAGGATTATGCTTGTGGTGCGCGCGGGCGCGCGGGGTGCTGGCAGAAACTTCCTGGAATTCCATTTAAACTAGGAAACTGATACAATTTCTTCTCCTAATCATTATGGAAGACGTTTGGACGGTTATAAACTTCTGGAATTCAATTCAAACATGGCAATTGCAATTCTATTTCATTCAAGAAAGGAAAATTACCGGAATTCTATCCTAAATCAAAGACGGTAATTACTTGGTTGAGGAGGCACTTGGGGCTATAAATACACCTCTTGGGGACACAAAAAGAAAACCATGACGAACACAACACACACCAGAGATTTATATCATTGTATTTGTTTTACATCATGTTCTCATTAGACCCCGTGACGAGGAGAAGTTCGATCATGAGCTAATCGTTGTCATGGGGTCCTAACAGATTTATTTATGGAATTTAGTAGTTGATTGCTTATTTGATATGTGTGTGATGAATTATTGATATCCTTGTATGGTTGTGTTTCATGTGTTTAGATGCGTCATGAACATCTAATTTGTTAATCTCTTGCGAAACGAGAGTGGATCTTGAGATTTAGAACTTGCCATGCTAGCATAGGATAGGTTGATGTTTTAACATCATGATTTGTAGCATCAATAGAGATATTATGCTTCCCTATGTGATCTATGTGGATAACTTGTTCTTCAACCTTTATGTTTTCAAATTCTATAGAGATATAGGGTCTAAACATAATTGGTGTCTACCCATCTTCTATCTCTTTTGTGGATGCATGCGTAGTTCGGTAGTAGTATACCGAGAGGTAACTTTTACTTGTTTCGTGTTATTCGATCAGATATCAAAACCATCACATATATTGATTAAGGCATGATCTCTAAAGGAAGTATTTAATGAAGTTAGGATACCATGTTTTCTCTTGCATAATTAAATAGATTTTCATTCTCATCAGTTAATTAATTCTTAGTTTGTTAATTTGTGTCTTAGTTAATTATAGTTAGTAAAAACTTAATCTTGTTATTTGTCTTAGCAGTGGATAATAATCATACATTGTTGCATAGGTGCATGAACTGAATTGAAACCATAACCAGATCTCTGTGGGAACGAACTCAACTTATAACTATATTACTTGTGACCACGTACGCTTGCGTGATTTAGTGCAAACAGAGGTGGTGTCTCTCAAAGAATCCAATGCTCACTTGACAGACAAGGTTGCAACTCTAACTGAGCAGTTGAGCACTCAAGCCACCAACATAGCTGAGGTTCTTTTCTTCTGCATCAACAATCAATGTTGTCTGCCATAATGAAGCACATGGGTCTCCCTCTACCTGAAGACTCTTCAAACCCAAAGGTCATTCCTACAACCTCTGTGCCTGACAACAAGCCTAAGGGGGAGAAGAGGACATCAAGGCATTCAAATCCAAAGGGGGAGAAACCTGAAGAGAAACCTCAAGCCAAAGGCATAAAGCTAAATGAGGGTGGTCACCAAAGGGCTTCTAAATCCATAACTCATGTGCCAGGAAAAGGGAAAGCTAAAGTGGATGAGCCTCCTACCTCTCTACCAGTTGTTACTCTACCAACTGTGCACATCACTACACCAAGTGGCCAAAATCAAACTGTCACTACTACAGTGATGGCAGGTTCCATGCCAAGTGATCTAGTCCAAGCCTCTAGACATGAAGATGACCCATTGGAAGCTAGTGTGATTACTGAGGCCAAACTGATAGAAGTAGCAAATTCAAAGACTTATCATGATGTTGCATTCTTGAAGTTTTTGCAAGTCTCAAAGGCAAAGGTAGGAGGATATACTTTGATGTACAGAAGAAGCCTCAAAGACCAAATTAAATATCTAACAGTTATTCCAAGAAAGCTAAATCAAATCTTTCTCAAGGAAATCATGATGGTGACCAATGGCAAGATATGGCACCTATCTATTGACACCTTGAAAGCCCTTAAATTCACTGAGATTGATGTCATCTTGGAACTAATTTAGCAGAAAGGGGAGAACAACAAGAGTCTGTACACTGAACTGAGAAATGGTCAACAAGCTAGGCTTCCTGAAGTATGCATCAAACCAAGAACCATCTTCTATCAGTCTGGTACAAAAATTCAAGATGTTAATCAGTTAGTTATCCCCAGTGATCTCACCCCTCGAAACTACAGACTCGTCATTGCTGTTACTGATCAGCTACAAAAGAAGGGTGGAGTTAGAACTGTTGAAGAGTTGGAAGCACTACACATCCTAAGAACATTTATTGCTACTGGTACAATTCCAGAAATGGCTCAGCCTAGGAGGAATAAGGATGATAAAGATAATGACAAGAGTGATGGGAGGAGAAGTCATCACAGGAGTGATAAGGGTGATAGAGATGAGAAGAAGAAGAAAGATAACAAAGACAAGAAAGATGGTGATGACCAAGGGAAAGTCTATGAGAGGAAGATTGGAAAACAGCAAGCCTTAGGCATTGCTAGCAGTAACCTCACCACAACACAAGACTCTAAGTCTAGGGTGAATACTGTTAGTAGTGACCTAGCAAAATCTACATCTATGGCTTCTGCAACTGTTTTGCCACCTCAAGAAGAGAAGAAGATTCAAGTCAAGAAACCATTTGTGTGTTTTAAAAAGCAAACTACTAATGGAATACTACAATGGTCTACAAACAAAGGTCACATACTACTGCCAGGAAACCATGTAACAAGGATCAAATTCAAACAAGCTGCAAGGAAACCAAAGCTATCCAAATCAAGGACTCTAACAATCTATCCAGGCTTAAAACTCCAACCATTAGATGAAGACTTTGATGAAGACCTTGATGAAGACCAATTGCAATATCTAAAAGCTCAAAGAATCTACTATGCTGCCATTATGAATAACTGCCTTGAGATTAAATATACTGATAGAAGGGAGAAGAAATTCAAACAAGGACAGTGTCAAAATTGGGGCAAGCTATATGAAATAGAAAGAATCATTGCATTATTGGATTCTGAAGACAAAGTAGAAAGTATGGAAGCTAGAGTTGATTGATTTTGTAAAGATGAAGAGAGACTATGCTGAGAAGATATGAAAGGGGTGCTTTCAGAAATGGCTAGAAAGGGAGAAGGAGATTGATATGCTGGAAGTTGAAGCAGAAAAGCTTAGGGCAAAAGGATTGTGTAGAGTTCAATTCAATCCCTATGTGGTGAAGTATAGGAGGAGAAATGGAGATAATGTCAATATAAGAATGAACCTACTCAGTCACTATCCTGCCAATATTCTGAAACCAGTACTTGAAGATTTCAAAGACTCTATCATGCTTGAAGAATTGGATGCTTTGGCAGAGATCATAAAGGCCATGCATGAGAATGCAAGAAAGGAGAAAGAAAGAAAACAGAAAGCATATGATGATCTAAAAGCCAAAGCAATGGAGATGGAATCAAATGAGAATGGCTAGTATTTCATCATACTGTAAGATTATTCATCTTGTAATTTCATTCATGTGCTCAATCAAATTTCATACCTGTACTTTTCAAGTTTTATCTTTATGTATGTTAGGCTTGTTATCAGACATGAAATTGTGACTAAGGGTCTCACTCACAATTTGGGGGAGATTGTTAGTCACAGAGGCATGCCTGTTTACATCTAATAACAAGCCTAATTGTCTGTAATGCTTTACATTACTTACATGACCTCTTAACTGAGAGAACCTCTAGTTGTAGAGTTTCTATTTGTTTTTTACTTGCAATAGGCATCAAATCCTAGTTGTGTAATTGTACTTATATAGTCAAGAATAATGCTTGAAAGAAGTTCCAAGGTTCATGCCTCAAGTAAGAAGATAAAGACTGTCAAATAATCACAGTTGGGATTTGAAGAAATGAAGAATTTGCCTAAGTACCAATTCGAGAAGTACTTTTGTCTATTCGAGAAGTCTAGCGTTCGAGAAGTCAGAGACTCAATATCTAAGAAGACACTGTTCGATATCTCTGAATGCACTATTCGATATCTCATTCGATATCTCAGAGATTCGACATGTCTAAATGCTCTATTCGAGAACTCAAGAAGTCAACAAGTCAAAGTGGTATTCGAGTTCTCAAAGAGTCAACAAGTCAAAGTTCCATTCGATATCTCAAGGACTCTGAATGAACTATTCGATATCTCAGGGATTCGACAAGTCAAGTGTTCTATTCGACAACTCAAGGAACCCTGGAGAAAAGTACTATTCAAGAAGTGATTCGATATGTAAATCATACAGTATTCGAGAACTCAGAGTTATCTAATCCTAGTTCTCGAATCAATCACTTAGTCACTTCTCGAATACATTCTTGGAGACAAAATACTGAAGAAATTGTACAAGTCTGAAACCTGCAACAAGCCAATGCACATTATGGACCACAATCTATAACGTGCTCTGGAAAGCCTACAAGGAAGCTTGGAGAGATATAGAAGAGACAAAGAGCTAAAGAAGTGGATCTGAACAGAACTTTGCAAAGTCAAATTTGTAACCGTTTGGACACTTACTCAAAAAGGATAGACAGACCAGAAAGTAATTTGTTTTAGCTACCTTATTTGCAGTAAGTAGGTTGTATTCATGTTCTATAAGAATATAGCCTCACTTCCTTAGTAGTAATCTTTTTGAGAGGTGAAGTTTTTCATACACACTTAAGACATATCTCTCTGAGAAAAACGAAGCTGAGAATACTATCATTTGTATTCACAGATTGTAGTAACCTTTATCTAATAATATATTAGATTAAAGTGATATTGTGTCTTGTGTAATCTTTATCCGCACCTATACATTTTGTTAACTCGAATAACTTGTAGAAGGGGGGGTTGAATACAATTTAAATAATCGTGTCTGATTTTTGATTGGTTATATGAACAAGAATAAACGAATGAATCAAACTCTGTTTGTATTAATAAGATCAAATACAAACTCTACCAAAGGTGTACAAATACCTTTAGCAGCTGCTGACAATACAAATCTCTCCCTCTGTTTGTTTCGAACTCTCGAATACAAACCTTATACAGAGCTACGCACACGAACTTACAACTCACACTTGTTCGACTCTTTTTACAATGATATAGAGAGAGTATTTATAATGCTTCCTATCAACTAATTACAGAAGGATAACCTATACATGACAATGTTCTGCCTTCCAGTTGATAGTTTCCATCAATAGAAAATTCTTCCCTTCATAATATCTTCTTGCTTATTCTTCAAACAACGATCCTGTTTTATAGCACTTGCCAGTTTCTGTAGCATCCATAATGACATCATCAGTAACACGACTGATATCAGGATTCCCTCTTGCATCAGGATCTTACCATCCTATCAGTACTTGATCAGTATTTGACTTGACATATCAGGATTCGATCTCAGTTCCTGACATGTAGTACATGACGCACTGTTCATTCCTGACTAAACTTTACAGATAACTGTCTAACACATATTTCCTATACAAGATGCTAAATCCTTTATAAAATCAGGATATACAAGAAGTTTAAGTAAAATTCTATTCTTAACATCACAACTCATGAATTATTCCTAACAATCTCATCTCATTGATGAGTTTTGTAAACCTATCAAAGGTATCAGTAAGTGACTCACTAGACTTGGATTCAAAGTACTCATACTATTGTATAAGTAGTGTCCTCATATTCTTCCTGACAGGCTTAGTTCCTTCACAGTGAACCTTAAGATTGTCCCATATATCCTTAGCAGTTTTACAAGAAAGAACATAGTTAGTGAGAACAGAATCAAGACTGTTGAATAATATGTTTCTCACTTTAGCATCTTTAAGAACATTCTCCTTGTCCTTATCTGACCACTCAGATTTTGGCTTCTCTGCTGTATGTTCTGGAACAACCACACCATCAACAGTTGCTTGTCCAACGACCTTTGTTGGAACAAAAGGTCCATCTCTGATTCTGTCAAGATAATCAGGATCTGTTGCTTCCAGATGATGCAACATCTTTACTTCCCATAGAGTATATTCGTTTCTCTTGAGCATAGGAATCTTAGTATTCCCATCCTTGTAACCAGACATGATTGCAGATCTTTATGATTATTCGAAATCAACCTGCTCTGATACCAATTATTAACTCGAATAACTTGTAGAAGGGGGGGTTGAATACAAGTTAAATAATCGTGTCTGATTTTTGCTTGGTTATATGAACAAGAATAAACGAATGAATCAAACTCTGTTTGTATTAATAAGATCAAATACAAACTCTACCAAAGGTGTACAAATACCTTTAGCAGCTGCTGACAATACAAATCTCTCTCTCTGTTTGTTTCGAACTCTCGAATACAAACCTTATACAGAGCTACGCACACGAACTTACAACTCACACTTGTTCGACTCTTTTTACAATGATATAGAGAGAGTATTTATAATGCTTCCTATCAACTAATTACAGAAGGATAATCTATACATGACAATGTTCTGCCTTCCAGTTGATAGTTTCCATCAATAGAAAATTCTTCCCTTCATAATATCTTCTTGCTTGTTCTTCAAATAACGATCCTGTTTTATAGCACTTACCAGTTTCTGTAGCATCCATAATGACATCATCAGTAACACGACTGATATCAGGATTCCCTCTTGCATCAGGATCTGACCATCCTATCAGTACTTGATCAGTATTTGACTTGACATATCAGGATTCGATCTCAGTTCCTGACATGTAGTACTTGATGCACTGTTCTTTCCTGACTAAACTTTACAGATAACTGTCTAACACATATTTCCTATACAAGATGCTAAATCCTTTATAAAATCAGGATATACAAGAAGTATAAGTAAAATTCTATTCTTAACATCACAACTCATGAATTATTCCTAACAATCTCCCCCTATTTATGCTTTAAAATCTGAAGCATAAATCTGAGTTGTTGATGTCAAAACATATAACAATACAATCAGAATAGAATTTATAAATTCAAAAAACATGAAGTTAAGTACCTCCTCTTTCAGATATTGACATAGTATCCAGTACTTAGAAGAAAGAATTCAACTATTTGACGCTTCTTTTCCTTTACCACTTCCATGATGAGATTCACCTCTATCACAATTTTTATCTCCCCCAGTTCTTATTTTATCCCCAGTCTGTTGTTGTTGTTGTTGTTGTTGTCTTTGAATTGTCTTTATCTCCCCCTTTTTGACATCAACAACTCAGATTTATGCTTCAGATTTTAAAGCATAAATAGGGGGAGATTGTTAGAAATAATTCATGAGTTGTGATGTTAAGAATAGAATTTTACTTATACTTCTTGTATATCCTGATTTTATAAAGGATTTAGCATCTTGTATAGGAAATATGTGTTAGACAGTTATCTGTAAAGTTTAGTCAGGAATGAACAGTGCATCAAGTACTACATGTCAGGAACTGAGATCGAATCCTGATATGTCAAGTCAAATACTGATCAAGTACTGATAGGATGGTCAGATCCTGATGCAAGAGGGAATCCTGATATCAGTCGTGTTACTGATGATGTCATTATGGATGCTACAGAAACTGGCAAGTGCTATAAAACAGGATCGTTGTTTGAAGAACAAGCAAGAAGATATTATGAAGGGAAGAATTTTCTATTGATGGAAACTATCAACTGGAAGGCAGAACATTGTCATGTATAGATGATCCTTCTGTAATTAGTTGATAGGAAGCATTATAAATACTCTCTCTATATCATTGTAAAAAGAGTCGAACAAGTGTGAGTTGTAAGTTCGTGTGCGTAGCTCTGTATAAGGTTTGTATTCGAGAGTTCGAAACAAACAGAGAGAGAGATTTGTATTGTCAGCAGCTGCTAAAGGTATTTGTACACCTTTGGTAGAGTTTGTATTTGATCTTATTAATACAAACAGAGTTTGATTCATTCGTTTATTCTTGTTCATATAACCAAGCAAAAATCAGACACGATTATTTAACTTATATTCAACCCCCCCCCCTTCTACAAGTTATTCGAGTTAACAATTGGTATCATAGCAGGTTGATTTCGAATAATCATAAAGATCTGCAATCATGTCTGGTTACAAGGATGGGAATATTAAGATTCCTATGCTCAAGAGAAACGAATATACTCTATGAGAAGTAAAGATGTTGCATCATCTGGAAGCAACAGATCCTGATTATCTTGACAGAATCAGAGATGGACCTTTTGTTCCAACAAAGGTCGTTGGACAAGCAACTGTTGATGGTGTGGTTGTTCCAGAACATACAGCAGAGAAGCCAAAATCTGAGTGGTCAGATAAGGACAAGGAGAATGTTCTTAAAGATGCTAAAGTGAGAAACATATTATTCAACAGTCTTGATTCTGTTCTCACTAACTATGTTCTTTCTTGTAAAACTGCTAAGGATATATGGGACAATCTTAAGGTTCACTGTGAAGGAACTAAGCCTGTCAGGAAGAATATAAGGACACTACTTATACAACAGTATGAGTACTTTGAATCCAAGGCTGGAGAGTCACTTACTGATACCTTTGATAGGTTTACAAAACTCATCAATGAGATGGCCATGCATGGTAAATATTATGACTTGGAGGATATGAATACAAAGTTCATGAAAGCTTTGCCTGATTTCTACAATGAGAAGATATCTGCGATTGAGGAAGCTAATGATCTGGATGAAATATCATTAGAGGCAGTATATGGAAAACTGAGAGCTTATGAACTTGACAAGCAGCAGAAGAAGAGCAGGAGTGAAGGAAAGATGAAGACTGTTACACTTACTGCTCAATCTGAATTAAAGAAGCTTCCGGAAAAACAGCATGAAGAGATTGCTGTAAAGAACTCAAGGAAGAAGAAAAGCAAAGAAAGTTCTGAGTCATAGACTACTGATATGGACTCTGACAACAACGATTCTGAATCTGAGATGCAGGAACTCTTTGCTATGTTTGTTAAAGCCTTCAAGAAAGGAAGATTCAACAGGAGAAGATTTAGCAAAGGACCTTTTCAAAAGAAGGAGGAGAAGAAGAGTGACAAAGGCAAAGGTACAATTATCAAGCTTGATAAGGCCAAGATCAAGTGCTTTAATTGCAGCGAGCTTGGACACTTTGCTAGTGAGTGTAAGAAACCTAGGAATTCAGGAAAGGGTAATGCACTTATGGTCACACAGAAGGATTGGGCTGATTCCAGTGATTCTGAAGATGAATTGGATTATGACAACATTGCACTGATGGCAAATGTTTCAGATAAACCTGGATCTCCAAAGAAAACTTCTTCATCCTCTGTTAAGGTATCACTTCACTCTCTTGATTCATTTGATAACTTAAATTCTGATGAAATTAGATCTATTCATGCTGAGTTTAAGAATCTTACGACTAATTTTAGAATTCTTACTTGTGAAAGAGATGAACTTAAGGTTAAGAATGATAAATTAGTTGATAGAAATAATTTTCTTGAATCTGAGTTAATTCAAATGGAAGAATACAAGTTAAGTTCTGATAAAGCTAAGCATGATTATGGTGTTATTCTTGAGGCTTATGACTATGTCAGAAAAGAACTAGAGGAAGAGAGAGATGTGATTAAGACCATTAACATTTCTGGTAAAAAGACACAAGAAATCATTGAAAATGGAATTCGTGGTAAGGTTAATGGTTTAGGTTTTGATAAGGCTAGACAAGAAGAAAAAGTAGCTATTGTCAATGATGATAGTAAAGTAGAAGCTAGCACATCTAAATCTGAAGGTAAGAAAATTGTTTATGAACCTAATCATGTTAAATTTGTTGATTCAAAAGGTACCCCTGTTGTACACAAAAGGATTAACAATAGTAATTCAGATGAGAAAGTGTTAGAGAAACCTAAGAATGTAAACATAGGGTTTCTGTCTAAGTCTCAGTTGAAACAGAGATTAGATGGTCTTTCAGAGTCTAGCAAGATCAAGAGAAATAGGAATGGAAAGGAAGGTATTAACAAAGAGAATAATTACAAGAATGTACCTGATGCACCTAGGAAAAAATGCTATAAGTGTGGAAATCATAATCATTTGGCCCTAGACTGCAATCAAAAACCTTCTTGGAAAACTGAGTCCAGATTCCCCAAGACTCAGAAAATTCAATACCAACCACAAAAAGCTTGTTATCGTTGTGGTAGTTTACTTCATTCCATTTACATGTGTAGAGAATATCATGAACTGTATTATGACTATTATTCTTTGAAATCTGAAACTCCTAGTCACAAACAGTTTGTGAAATCAGAGTCTAAGGCTGACTCTGCAACAAGTAAAGTAAAAGCAAAATCTTCAAAGCCTGTTGTTTCTAAATCTATTAAGAAAGGATCCAATCAAAGTTGGGTCCTAAAAAATTCTAACTGGTTACTTTTTGTTTGCAGGGCACAGGAAAGAAGCATTCAATTATCTTGGACAGTGGATGCTCTGGACATATGACTGGAAAGAAGTCCCTGCTTACAAAGTTTGAGAGGAAAGCTGGCCCAGTAATATCTTTTGGAGATGGCAACAAAGGAGAAACTCTGGGATATGGCTCAATTGTTTTGGGGAATGTCATCATAGAAAATGTAGCACTGGTTGAAGGCTTGAAACATACTCTTTTAAGCATAAGTCAACTGGGTGATAAAGGTTACAAATCAATCTTTGACAGAGAAGGATCAAAATCTTAAATATGCGGAATGGAGACATTGTTCTAACTAGTCAAAGACATGGTAACATATATGAAGCCAGCTTAAGTGATACATCTAAAGGAAGTGTTAGATGTCTCTACAGCAAAACAACAAGTAATGAAAGCTAGAATTGGCACAAGAAGCTCTCACATCATAACTTCAAAAAGCTTAATCAACTTGTTAAGCACAATCTGGTGAGAGGCCTACCTCAGGCAAATTATGTGCAAGATGGACTTTGTGATGCATGTCAGCTTGGAAAGCAAAGAAGAACCACTTTCAAGAGCAAGACTGAAAATTCAATTACTGAACCATTTCACATGCTACATCTTGATCTATTTGGTCCAGTAAACATTATGTCTATCAGCAAGAAAAGATTTGCTCTAGTGATAGTGGAAGATTTCACAAGGTTCACACGGGTGTTCTTTCTACACAAGAAGGATGAAGCTCCTTAGCAAATCATTGAACTTGTCAAGAATATTCAGAATAACTCTGAGTACAAAGTCAAAGTACTTAGGAGTGACAATGGTACAGAATTCAAGAATTCTACAATGGAGGGGTTTTGTGCAGACAATGGAATCACTCAACAGTTTTCTGCACCTGGTACACCTCAGCAGAATGGTGTAGTGGAAAGAAAGAACAGGACTCTCATAGAGGCAGCAAGAACCATGCTTGCAGATGCAAAACTTCCAACCTATTTTTGGGCAGAAGCTATTAACACTGCATGTTTCACTCAAAACTGTACCTTGGTAAATAGTCATGGAAAAACTCCCTATGAGATGATCAAAGGAAAGAAACCAAGTGTGAAATACTTTCACATCTTTGGATGCAAATGCTATGTCCTAAAAGTTCATCCAGAACAACTTGGAAAATTTGAAGCCAAATCGGATGAAGCAATCTTTCTAGGATATTCAGCATCTAAGGCCTTCAAAGTTTATAATCTCAGAACTCACATTGTTATGGAATCAATTCATGTTGCATTTGATGATAAGAAATTTGGAATTCTGCAAACTGATGAAAGCCATGACAAATTGGAATTTGAAAATCTGAAGAATTCTGAGATACTCTCCAGTGATGATGAAGGTTCTCCAGAAGAAATTTCTATTGCTTCTCAAAGGAATGCTACTGTTGAGGGGGAGCAAATAAATCAAAGAGAACACAGTGATCATCAGGAGCAGACTAGCTATTCAGAGTCTACTCCATCAGGAACTGATCTTTCAGAGTCTACTGAGGAAAGATCAGTAACTAGTAGCAATATGGAATCTACTGATTCTATTGATCAAAGGAGAGTTATTGAAGGCAGAGAGAATTCTTCTACAAGAGATACCACTAACTTAGGGGGAGAATCTAGCAGAGTCAACCTACCACCTGTTAGAAAATGGACAAAGGATCATACTGAAGATTTGATTATTGGTGATCCAAATAGTGGTGTTCGAACTAGAAGATCAATTCAAAATGAATGCTTGTATAGTTGTTTTCTCTCAAAGAATGAACCTAAGAAGGTTGAAGAAGCCTTACAGGATCCTGATTGGGTAATTGCAATGCAGGAGGAGTTAAATGAGTTTGAGAGAAACAAAGTCTGGAAACTGGTACCAAGACCTAAAGATAGATCTATTGTTGGTGCAAGATGGGTTTTCAGAAACAAGCTAGATGAATCTGGTATGATTGTAAGAAACAAAGCAAGACTGGTGGCCAAGGGTTATTCTCATGAAGAAGGCATTGATTATGATGAGACCTTTGCACCTGTAGCAAGATTGGAAGCAATCAGAATGTTTCTTGCATTTGCAGCTCATTCAAAATTCAAGGTATACCAGATGGATGTAAAAAGTGCTTTTTTAAATGGCAAACTTAACGAGGAAGTGTATGTGGAATAGCCACCTGGATTTTGATCCAAAATTTCCAAATCATGTCTACAAACTTGACAAGGCACTCTATGGACTAAAGCAGGCACCAAGAGCATGGTATGAGACTTTGTCTAAATTTCTTCTTGAAAATGGCTTCACAAGAGGTATAATTGAAAAAACTCTATTCTTTAGAAAGATAAAAGGTGAATTGCTTTTAGTTCAAGTTTATGTTGATGATATTATTTTTGGTTCTACTAATGAAAAGTTGTGTGCTAAGTTTAGCAAGCTTATGCAGTCTAAATATCAGATGAGCATGATGGGTGAATTAAATTATTTCTTAGGCTTGCAGGTCAAACAGACTGAGACTGGTATTTTCATTAATCAGTCAAAGTATATCAAAGATCTTTTAAGAAGGTTTGACTTTCAAGACTGTGCAGTTGCAAAAACACCCATGGCAACAGCCACTAAACTAGCACTACACCATAGATGGCCTATAGCAACCTTTTGGCATGGGTGTTACCACTATGAGTGTTACCATAGCTATGAAAATTTTGACATATCGCAACCTTTTGATTTTGGTGTTACCATAGGCACAAAAGTATGTTACTTTAGTTATAAAGGTGTTACATTGGGCTAACACCATGAGGTGTGTTACCATAGAGTATTCATTAACAAAATTTTTATTTAATTTAAATTTAATGATTTAATAATTATTTGACTTTAAAAATAATTAATTTTAACAGAATCATTTAACTAAACATTTTAAAACGTAATATTCCATCAAATAATTAAATTATTGATTTTTCATAAATATTAAATTTTGTTTATAAATTTCACATAAAAAGGTTTTAAAATAAAGTAATATCCAAACATTATTAAATTTTAACTAAATTCATTAAAAGTTTAATAAAGAAATTACTAATGAATACATATCTTGAATAAATAAATTAAAAAAATTTACTAATGAATTGAATATATATAAATAAAGTTGTATATGAATATTACTAATGAATTTTGACTAAATCATAAGAAAATTTATCGTAGAAAATGACCATTTATATAACTCAATTATTACAAATTAGTTAACATAATAAATTTAATGCAACAATTTTAATATTAGCAAATTTAAAAAAAAGTATAAGATTTTAGCATTTCAAAAAGAAAAAGAAAAATAAAAACACCGACACTGAATCCAGTGAATTATTTGGGCGGGCGATTGAAATTTTACAAGAGCGGCAAACTAAATTGGGTCAAATTCAGACACTCATATACTCGCTCTTCACTCTCTCATCTCTTTTACTTTAATTAGGCTTCTCAGTTCTCTCACTAGTTTCTCTCAATCTAATTAGAATTCAAGCTGGGTTTGGGTTCAATTGAACGGGTTCAACCAGACTAATTAGGGTTCGAGCTTTGATTCGGGTTGCAGCAAATTCAGGTTTAATCTCCATTTGGTTTCAATTTTAAGTGTACTCTCACTTTATAATCGTTTCTCTTCTCCGTTCCTCTCTATATGTCTCACTTTAAGAGAATTCTCTTTCTCGCTCTCTTTGTCTGTCTCTCTGTGTCTCCCTCTCGCTCTGTTCTCCCTCTCTCCCCTCCTCTCTCTCTCTCTCTCTCCCTCCCTCCCTCCCTCTCTCGCTCTCGCTCTCTCTCTCTCTCTCTCTCTCCAACACACACACACACACACTAGTATATGCTAGTTGACTAAGATTTTAGGGCAAGTAGGATTCAATTTTAAATTGTATATGTTGTTGGTAGAATATGACTTTACTTAATTGAATTGTGTATGTTGTTTAATTTAACAGGGACGAATCGACGACATCATCATGGAGAGGTGAATCCGAATATCGTAAGGATGATCTGGTAAGAACATATGTTTTTTTCAAGTATGCTAGTTTCTCCGATAGAATATTCGTATACATAGGTTTTACTAATTATAGCATAAGATTTCATAGTTGCTAGTTGTATCGTTATTTATTGTCCAGTTAGCTAAATAACGAAAAAGAACTGCTAATGGTTTTAACTATTGGTCTTAGAAGGAATGCCTTAAAGACTCATCCTTGTACAATTGGGTTATTTGTAGCTTTTTCTTTTTCTGGTTTGATTTTGTTAAAGCTCGAGGCTTGTCTCGTGGTTAGCTTGAGGGAACGTTTTCCTTCTGCCTTGTATTGTTTTATTCTTTATTCTCGGTGCAATTCTAGAAAACAAGATAAGTTTTTTGTCATTGAATTTTGTTTAATTAATGACATCATACCTTTTCTGCATATACATTTTCCTATTGGTCAGTATCTGGCCTTGATTTTTATGAAGTTTCTGTTACTTGTTTACTTTTCAGGAGGTTGATAGATTCCATGAATTAGAGGAAGAGTTGAAGGTTAGGGGATATTGCGGTACCTGAAAGGTTTGTTTTGAGTAGCAGCAACTATGGATTCCTAAATCTCTATATCATACATTTACACTCTTATGTACTTGTTGATACATTTATACATAATTTCTTCCTCCTAAAACATTTCGAACTGTTTGATTAGCCCAGGCAAAGAAATTAGAGTGTGTGCATATGCATAGATTCGCTGCATTTCCTACCACTGATGTTGGTGTGCTATAGGTTCTCTTTCTTTAGCACTCTTTATCTTATTATATCCTCTAGTTCAAGTGTTGATTTAGAATACTTGTTTCCTTCTCTCTGTGTGTGTGAAGAATTAAGCTGGAAGTTAACATGAGGTCGAAAAGGCCTATAATTTCAGTATGTTCTCTTTTTACTATTTAACGTAGCCAAATTGTGCAGGTTATTGGATCTTTCTGTTTCATGCAGATTGCAAGTCCAAAGTTGTAGCAAGCTTTAGAAGTGCAGAGGCAACACGAAAATAAATCTTATGGAAGAATGAAAGAGTTGGCTTAGTGCTGGTGGAAAGATGATGAGACCAGCTCTGGTATTCCTAGTATCAGCAACCTTTATTAAGGCTTATTGTGGGGTAAAGGTAAGGGTTGATGATGAAACTTCAAAATCTCAGTGCTAAGGAGAAATTCAAATAATATTGATCTAACTATTTATGGTCAAAAGTTACTGAGTAAGTACGTAACCAGGGGTGCAATCGCAAGGCCACATATCTGACTTGCCTGCTACATTTCCATTGTACTATCTATGAATTCACAGTATCTTGAAAGTAGATATATCAGTTTTAATATTCGAAACCCATAATGGTATTTAGTTTGATGAGCATACCTTGTTGAGAAAATAATTTTCTTCTATCTCAATGTGAATTTCACTAGTCATGTACAAGGCAATATCGTCCCAACGGCTGGGTTTTTGTCTTTGTGTTTATAAAAGAGAGAATAGGACAGGTACATAGGTCAAAACTCAAAAGAAACCTTTTTGTCCTTGTTACACCTTACTTATATATTTATCCTTTATCATGCGGTTGCTTTCATTTAACTAGATGCAAATAATGTTGAATTGCAATAATGAGATATACCCATACTCCAATTGAATTAATCACATTATTAGTTATTTGATGTTAAATCTTGAAATGCTGACCTTGATTCTTCTCACAACATGTTGTTTGTTTTTTCAAGTTGCGTGGAAATGATTATGTGACCCAGGAGATTTGTTGAATGATTGTAGATAATAACCACCCTAAGGACTGAACATTCATTGTTGCAATTGTTTTTTCAACTTTACATGCATACATGTTTTGTCGCAGCTCATTTACAAGTAGAATTGATAAATGGAATATAAGAGATTGGTTTTATGGGGGACTAAGGATAGTGAAAGTGGCTACAAAAGGAATATTCAGCCCTGTGTTGATGCATTTGGTTATTTTGTTTAGATTCCTCCTTATGACATGTTTATTGTTTTAATTCCAGGGCTGCAAGGATGTTGAAGGGTCTCTTTTTGTTGTCAAGAGGTAGTTTATCTATTGGTATTTAAAGTATTGATGACTGCGCAAAGCCCTTTCTTTTTTTCTGCAGCTAGCTTATTGGTAATCTGGTGGTCTAGAAGTCATTATATGTTTGTTAAAATCACTTTCAATATATTATATATTATTATTTTCTTCAGCTGGCTTATTGATTTCCTATTTATCTTAAGAAATGAAGATGTCGATATGAAGCTTACTGATTTTGGTCTTTCTGATTTTATCAGACCAGGTAATTCTTGCAGATTCACTGATTTATTCCATTTATAATTATATACCCGGCATCTATTTCTTGATGTATGTACTTTATTTCTCTGCAATTTTGCAACTGCATGAATTAGTTGTACGACTGGCCTTTGTACAGTTATAGAACTTTGCACTATTCAGATTTGTATTGTCAGCGGTAGGAAGTACAAAAACATTATGTCTTGCTTTACTCTTTTGATGACATTGCGTACACACACTAATAAACTGTTTACGTTTCAGGCAAAACATGCAGATTTCAAGAAGGCCAAAGACAAGGTCATGCAGATTTTCAACCTATACCTATAGCGTCTCGGAGACGATGCAACTAAAAGATGGATCAAAGACTTCACATACATGGAAGCTGATTTTTATTTTTTTGTGTTTCTTATATCGGTAGAATTGTAAAGTTAGTATACATTCGTCAGATAAATGTTCTTGTCCATTCGTCAGATAAATGTTGTTGGTGAATTAAATTAGGACGTGAATTGTTGTTGGTTTGTTTTATGGAAATTCAATATTCTGTTGGTGCATTTTTATTTTGTTACATTTATGGTGTTACAATAGGTAAAATGTGTGTTGCAATAGGGGTGTTGCAGTAAGTGATATTAGATATTACAATAGGTAATATTAGGTGTTACAATAGGCCTTGCACAGTGAGCAGGTGGGCCCCACAATAGGTCCAAAGAGTGGGTCCCACATGTGGATCCCACGTGTGGATCTCACGTGTGGCCCCATGTGTGGGTCCCATAATATTATGCAAATTTGTATCATCTATTGTAACACACAAACTATGTTGCTGTAGAGTGTTTAAGATGTTGCTATAGAGGTTTTTGGTAACCCCATTTGCTATGTTACCTTAGGCTGTGTTTTGATGTTACCTTAGATACCTGTAGTTACTGCTGAGAACCTAACACAGCTGAAGTGTTACCATAGCCCTATTTTGGCCTATGGTAACTTCAAAATGGGGTCTATGGTAACACAGTTTGGGGGTTGCTATAGGCCATCTATGGCGTAGTGTAGATTCTGATCCTAAGGGAAAGAGTGTGGACAATACTAGTTATAGAGGCATGATAGGCTCATTGTTATATCTAACTGCAAGTAGGCCAGATATAATGTTTTCTACCTGTTTATGTGCTAGATTCCAAAGTGATCCTAAGGAATCTCATTTAATTGCTGTGAAGAGAATTTTTAGATATCTTAAAGGAACTCCAAATCTTGGTTTGTGGTACCCTAGAGAATCTGATTTCTTCCTAATTGGTTATTCAGACTCTGATTATGCAGGGTGTAAGATAGACAGGAAAAGCATTACAGGTACATGTCAATTCTTGGGAAATAGATTGATTTCTTGGGCAAGCAAGAAACAACAATCTATTTCAACCTCAACTGCAGAAGCTGAGTACATAGCAACAGGCAGTTGTTGTGCACAGCTCCTTTGGATAAGAAATCAGTTGATGGATTATGGTATGACACTTAGTAATATTCCTATGTTTTGTGATAATACTAGTGCTATCAAAATTGAAGAAAATCCAGTTCAACATTCAAGGACTAAGCACATTGATGTCAGGTATCATTTTATTAGAGAACATATTGAGAATGGTACTGTGGAACTTCATTTTGTTCCTACTGACAAACAGCTTGCAGATATTCTAACTAAACCACTTGATGAAACTACATTCAATAGATTAGTAAGTGAGTTAGGAATGTTAAATTTCTAGATCTTTAACATCTGCAATAGTAGCAAGGTATGTTGTTTTTAGCTTATAGACTTGATATTCTTGTCAGGATCTATATTTGATTGTTAAATGCTTTAGCTATAACACTTTGCCTTGATAAATTTCAGTATGATAGACTTGTTAATAATCATCAGGATTAGATTTGTATCAGGATGCTGATGTCATCAGTATTGTGTCAGTATCAGGATTGTGAAAATTGTTTCAGATCCTGACGTTTACTTTGTGAAGTAATCTAATTCTGTGATGTGTTAAGTCTATGCCAGCAAGTTTTAATATTTGCATACTGATAATTTATATATCAGTCAATAATCAAAAGACAAGTAGATAATAAGAAATTGTATTTTCATTAATTGAACGCATTACATACATGGAAATGAAATACAACATCTTTTTGTCTAATTTCTACTGATAATCCTATACTTGTCTAATGATATGGATTCTAAGATACAGGACAAAGAGCATCATTAAAAAATCCATCAGGGGATTTGAACAGCCTCGTCTGCTCTTGGATTCCTTGTCTGGGCGACTTGAATGAGAGTAGCTAACTTAAATGAATAGCATCTCCATCAAAATCAACCTCAGACTCTCGGCCAAATTCTTCATCCTCAAGTTTTGAGGAGGTTATGGGAAGATTGTATCCAACAGATGGATATTCTAGGAGAAACCTCTGGATATTATCTGAAACTACTCCATTCATAATTGGTTCGATGAGAAAAATTGTCTCTTCAAAGAGATGATCAAGAACAGGATGTTCATCGACTCTGAAAAACCTAAAGGATGGGTTTGAATGGAATTTTGGTTTGAGAATCATTGTTGAGAAGAAAAGAAATTGAAAGGGTTATGGAGAATGACATAAGACGTCTGTTTCTTTTATAGAAAGACGTGAGAAGCTGAACAGTCACTTGGAATTTTTAATGAAGTCAGATGCTAATTATTGCGTGTGACTGTATTTCTTGTTTTCAAGAAATGTCGAATATATCTAACCAGTTGATTTTATTCAGATTAATTGTTTATTTCTTTTTCAGATAAAAGAAAAATGCCACGTGGAAACTCCATATTAAGTCTCCAGAATCAGGATAATATTGATCAGGATTTCAAGTGTGATCATCAGGATTTGAGGATTATTATTTTTAAATCACATTGTATTTTGTGATTATTTTGATGGAGGTCACAACAGGAAAATGAAGCTGATCAGTATTGATTTTTTATCTTGATAATACCTTGATTTATTTCATGAAAATCAATTTTGGATTTTATTTTCCAAAAATTGTGGGTAACCGCACTTTTCAGGGACTGACACCTGTCAATCTACGTGTCGACGTGGGATAGTGGTCTGAAAGTTTTGTGAAATATATTTTTTTTGAAACTCTAATTGTGTAATTGCTTTCTCTAATTTCAAATTCTCTAAAGCAAAAACACTCTCGAGTTTTCAAAATCACTAATCAATTTCAAGATTTTTCAAGTTCTTTTCAGGTCAAAAATGGCAGCTCAGAGAAGATTACCTAAATCAGTAGCTTTCAAGTTTGGTGACTTTGATTTTATGACAAACAATCATGTAGCAGCTATCACCAACAAGGAAGAAGTATTAACTGATTTTCATCCAATCATGGACTTTCTGGCATATGTACCATTAAGTTATGCATTGACAGCATCTCCACAAATTAATCAAGCAGCTGTTACACAAGCTTGGGAGAATGCTGAGGTAATTGATTCTACTCAGAGTCAATCAGGTAAGATTGTTCTACACTTAGGATAAGATTCTTTTGATATTACTGAATCTGTTGTTAATTCAGTACTTCACTTACCTGTTAGTTTGAATTATGAGAATGTACCATCTGATGATGATGTTAGAACTATGTTATCTGCATTAGGTTATCATGGACCTTTAGATAACATGAGCCAGTTAAGAAGATCTTATCTTAGGAAAGAGTGGTCTTTCTTCTTTGATCAATTAGCTAAATGCTTTACTGGTAAATGTAGTTCTTTTGATCAAATTACTTCTGTTACTTCACATATTGCTTACAGTTTGCTTTATGACAGAGTAATTAACATTGGTCACATTATCGTAAGTCAGATGTGTATTAAACTTGGGTTAAGAGATCAAAATAGGAAAATGGTTTATTATCATAGATTTATACAAATGTTTATTAACCATTTTATTCCTGATGTTGAAATTAGATTTGGTAGAGAACATTGTGTTTCTTCTTATGTACAGCAAAAGAGAATTTTCTCTGACATTACAAAGAAGAACAATGAAAAGAATCTAGATGAAATACCTGCAATTCATTATCCACATCATGTTCAGGTAATTCTTAAAACTCATCTTCCTACTCTCTACAATTCTTCTTTCTTTTGTGGTGAAATGGCTCAGGAATCTCATTGGAGGAGAACCCACCTGTGTCTACCCAAGTAGCCCAAAACATTATAGTCTCTGAAACAATTCAAGAATAAAGTTTTAATCCACAGCCTATTGTTTCAAAGAAACCAACCTCTGGTGTTTCTCAAAAGACATCAGTTGTAAGGAAGAGAAGATTTGTTGTGTCATGTAGTAGTAGTTCTAGTGAAGATGATGATAATATATCTCCTGCTGAGAGAGAAGAATTGAAGGCTGCAATTCGACTTTCTAAGCTAGGACAAAGAGATGAAGCACCTAGTCACAGCCAGGCTGCAGTTTCTCAAAAGACTATAGTACTTAAAAAGGGAAAACAGTTACTGGATACTGTCTCTCAAAAGACTGTGTCTATTGAAAAAGAATCTCATCCCAAGATTAATTCTGTGTCTACACCTCTTGAGTCTTCTCAGGATAAATCTTTTGCTCACTATACCAGGAGAACAAGGAGAAAGATTCAATTGTCACCTACACACACAGAGTCTAGTCCAACTAATATCATGCAGGTCTCTACAAATGCAGCTACAATCAAGTCAGCAAATGACTATAGAGATCTGGATATTGATTCTTCATGGGAAACTACATTATCATACAGACTGGCTATGGGACTAATTTCTCTCAAAGTGAAGTTGTCAAGGCCTATTCTAGATTTTCTGGTTGAAAGAGTACCAAAACTTTTATTTCCAGATGAATACGGACTTCTACATCAAAGACTTGACTTAATGAAGATGTATTTCTATGTATCTATCAGAAGACAATTAGTCAAGAAATTTGGACTCTCGAAGCATGTTGCACTTCAATCACTACATACATATTTATTTGACAAGGATGTTATTATTGAAGATGCTTCAGCTCAAGGTGAACAACATGAGGAATTAGCTAGAGGAATGCAGTCAATAGAAGATACTATTGCACCAGTGGTGGATAGTAGGAAAAATCAGATCACGGTCACTGTAACACAAGAACCATCTAGTCAGAGGTTGGATGACTCAGGAGCTGTGATAGCTGATGTTGAAAGGTCTTCTATGATGACTGAAATTGCAAGTGAGAAACCCTATGATATGGGAGGAATAACTTTGACTGGTTTTCTTGAAGATCAAACAAACATTGTTCAGTCAGAGTCTATCCACCTTGAGGGTGAGTCTCAGCAAACAACACTTAAAGACGGTGCTGTACTAACTATGGTGTCTAATGAAGTATTACTGAAGACATCAGAGTCTAGTAAAGAACCTGAAAGTGGTATACTGGAGCCTGTAGTCTCTGGAAGGAAAGAAGATATTTGTAAGGGTTCAGAGACTATAGCAGCTCACTCCTTGGAGAAAACCTCAAGCCCCATGCCAAATGAGGAACCCTCTCTCCTTGTGAGTTCAGGTATAAAAACTTCTTCTAAACTCTATTTTTCTGTAGGTCATGAGAGCACTTATCCAAATTTGAGTGATACACTTGAAAAGATGGATATTGATCCACAATCAGAGCGGCTGGCTCCTGACCAGGCAAAAGGAGAGGTAGAAAGAGTGTTGACTTTAGATAGTCTAAGTGAGATTGAGGGTATGGATGATCAACTCCATAGTGAGGGAGAGAAAATTAGGAAACCATCGTTTGATTTCTGGGATTAGGTTTTTCCTGAATCTTGGTCTAATAATCTTGGTATGGATGCTGGTACTTATTCTTTTATCAAGATGTATGAGAAGAATGACTTAGCAAAGCACAACTCAAAGCCAGAAGTTAAAGCTCAGAAGCAAAAAGAAAGGCTTGCAGGAATTATCAACAGAAGAGGTGAAAGGCTAAGACAAACTTTTACATTATCAGTACCAGAAGATATTTCTAATGATCCAAGTATTCCTTTGTTTGTACTTCCAATATCAGCAAGAATTGAGACATCAACAGTATCTGATCAATCTAAGGAGGAGTCAGGATTTGTAGATGTTAGTACACAGAATAATGGTGAAGGACAAGATGATCATATTGCAGCTTCAGATCAGAAAGATGAAGATGTTTGTAACTCTAATCGAGTTTTATTACTTGAATATCATTCTACACAGGCAACTTCTTCTACAAGACTTGAATCTGAAGATATTCCAGACACTTCCAACATTGAAGTCAATTCTGAAGTTCTACAAGATATTCAGAAATCTCAAGTTGAAATTCAATCAAGACTTCAAACACTTGAAGATAACCAAGTCACTATTATGGAAAATCAAGCAGTTCTGATGAATCTCATTTGTGTCTAGACTAAACAATGTTTGTTTGATCTTCAAGAAAACCAGTCAAAGTTATTCCTCCCATATCATAGGGTTTCTCACTTGCAATTTCAGTCATCACAGAAGACCTTTCAACATCAGCTATCACAGCTCCTGAGTCATCCAACCTCTGACTAGATGGTTCTTGTGTTACAGTGACCGTGATCTGATTTTTCCTACTATCCACCACTGGTGCAATAGTATCTTCTGTTGACTGCATTCCTTTAGCTACTTCCTCCTATTGTTCACCTTGAGCTGAAGCATCTTCAATAATAACATCCTTGTCAAATAAATATGTATGTAGTGATTGAAGTGCAACATGCTTCGAGAGTCCAAATTTCTTGACTAATTGTCTTCTGATAGATACATAGAAATACATCTTCATTAAGTCAAGTCTTTGATGTAGAAGTCCGTATTCATCTGGAAATAAAAGTTTTGGTACTCTTTCAACCAGAAAATCTAGAACAGGCCTTGACAACTTCACTTTGAGAGAAATTAGTCCCATAGCCAGTCTGTATGATAATGTAGTTTCCCATGAAGAATCAATATCCAGATCTCTATAGTCATTTGCTGACTTGATTGTAGCTGCATTTGTAGAGACCTGCATGATATTAGTTGGACTAGACTCTGTGTGTGTAGGTGACAATTGAATCTTTCTCCTTGTTCTCCTGGTATAGTGAGCAAAAGATTTATCCTGAGAAGACTCAAGAAGTGTAGACACAGAATTAATCTTGGGATGAGATTCTTTTTCAATAGACACGGTCTTTTGAGAGACAGTATCCAGTAACTGTTTTCCCTTTTTAAGTACTACAGTTTTTTGAGAAACTGCAGCCTGGCTGTGACTAGGTGCTTCATCTCTTTGTCCTAGCTTAGAAAGTCGAATTGCAGCCTTCAATTCTTCTCTCTCAGAAAGAGATATATTATCATCATCTTCACTAGAACTACTACTACTACTTGACACAACAAATCTTCTCTTCCTTACAACTGATGTCTTTTGAGAAACACCAGAGGTTGGTTTCTTTGAAACAATAGGCTTTGGATTAAAACTTTGTTCTTGAATTGTTTCAGAGACTATAATGTTTTGGGCTACTTGGGTAGACACAGGTGGGTTCTCCTCCAAATGAGATTCCTGAGCCATTTCACCACAAAAGAAAGAAGAATTGTAGAGAGTAGGAAGATGAGTTTTAAGAATTACCTGAACATGATGTGGATAATGAATTGCAGGTATTTCATCTAGATTCTTTTCATTGTTCTTCTTTGTAATGTCAGAGAAAATTCTCTTTTGCTGTACATAAGAAGAAACATAATGTTCTCTACCAAATCTAGTTTCAACATCAGGAATAAAATGGTTAATAAACATTTGTATAAATCTATGATAATAAACCATTTTCCTGTTTTGATCTCTTAACCCAAGTTTAATACACACCTGACTTACGATAATGTGACCAATGTTAATTACTCTGTCATAAAGCAAACTGTAAGCAATATGTGAAGTAACAGAAGTAATTTGATCAAAAGAACTACATTTACCAGTAAAGCATTTAGCTAATCGATCAAAGAAGAAAGACCACTCTTTCCTAAGATAAGATCTTCTTAACTGGCTCATGTTATCTAAAGGTCCATGATAACCTAATGCAGATAACATAGTTCTAACATCATCATTAGATGGTACATTCTCATAATTCAAACTAACAGGTAAGTGAAGTACTGAATTAACAACAGATTCAGTAATATCAAAAGAATCTTATCCTAAGTGTAGAACAATCTTACCTGATTGACTCTGAGTAGAATCAATTACCTCAGCATTCTCCCAAGCTTGTGTAACAGCTGCTTGATTAATTTGTGGAGATGCTGTCAATGCATAACTTAATGGTCCATATGCCAGAAAGTCCATGATTGGATGAAAATCAGTTAATACTTCTTCCTTGTTGGTGATAGCTGCTACATGATTGTTTGTCATAAAATCAAAGTCACCAAACTTGAAAGCTACTGATTTAGGTAATCTTCTCTGAGCTGCCATTTTTGATCTGAAAAGAACTTGAAAAATCTTGAAATTGATTAGTGATTTTGAAAACTCGAGAGTGTTTTTGCTTTAGAGAATTTGAAATTAGAGAAAGCAATTACACAATTAGAGTTTCAAAACAAATATATTTCACAAAACTTTCAGACCACTATCCCACGTCGACACGTAGATTGACAGGTGTCAGTCCCTGAAAAGTGCAGTTACCCACAATTTTTGGAAAATAAAATCCAAAATTGATTTTCATGAAATAAATCAGGGTATTATCAAGATAAAAAATCAATACTGATCAGCTTCATTTTCCTGTTGTGACCTCCATCAAAATAATCACAAAATACAATGTGATTTAAAAATAATAATTCTCAAATCCTGATGATCACACTTGAAATCCTGATCAATATCATCCTGATTCTAGAGACTTAATACGGAGTTTCCACGTGGAATTTTTCTTTTATCTGAAAAAGAAATAAACAATTAATCTGAACAAAATCAACTGGTTATATATATTCGACATTTCTTGAAAACAAGAAATACAGTCACACGTAATAATTAGCATCTGACTTCATTAAAAATTCCAAGTGACTGTTCAGCTTCTCACGTCTTTCTATAAAAGAAACAGACGTCTTATGCCATTCTCCATAACCCTTTCAATTTCTTTTCTTCTCAACAATGATTCTCAAACCAAAATTCCATTCAAACCCATCATTTAGGTTTTTCACAGTCGATGAACATCCTGTTCTTGATCATCTCTTTGAAGAGACAATTTTTCTCATCGAACCAATTATGAATGGAGTAGTTTCAGATAATATCCAGAGGTTTCTCCTAGAATATCATCTGTTGGATACAATCTTCCCCTAACCTCCTCAAAACTTGAGGATGAAGAATTTGGCCGAGAGTCTGAGGTTGATCTTGATGGAGATGCTATTCATTTAAGTTAGCTACTCTCATTCAAGTCGCCCAAACAAGGAATCCAAGAGCAGACGAGGCTGTTCAAATCCCCTGATGGATTTCTTGATGATGCTCCTTGTCCTGTATCTTAGAATCCATATCATTAGACAAGTATAGGATTATCAGTAGAAATTAGACAAAAAGATGTTGTATTTCATTTCCATGTATGTAATGCGTTCAATTAATGAAAATACAATTTTTTATTATCTACTTGTCTTTTGATTATTGACTGATATATAAATTATCAGTATGAAAATATTAAAACTTGCTGGCATAGACTTAACACATCACAGAATTAGATTACTACACAAAGTAAACGTCAGGATCTGAAACAATTTTCACAATCCTGATACTGACACAATACTGATGACATCAGCATCCTGATACAAATCTAATCCTGATGATTATTAACAAGTCTATCATACTGAAATTTATCAAGGCAAAGTGTTATAGCTAAAGCATTTAACAATCAAATATAGATCCTGACAAGAATATCAAGTCTATAAGCTAAAAACAACATACCTTGCTACTATTGCAGATGTTAAAGATCTAGAAATTTAACATTCCTAACTCACTTACTAATCTACTGAATGTAGTTTCATCAAGTGGTTTAGTTAGAATATCTGCAAGCTGTTTGTCAGTAGGAACAAAATGAAGTTCCACAGTACCATTCTCAATATGTTCTCTAATAAAATGATACCTGACATCAATGTGCTTAGTCCTTGAATGTTGAACTGGATTTTCTGCAATTTTGATAGCACTAGTATTATCACAAAACATAGGAATATTACTAAGTGTCATACCATAATCCATCAACTGATTTCTTATCCAAAGGAGCTATGCACAACAACTGCCTGCTGCTATGTACTCAGCTTCTGCAGTTGAGGTTGAAATAGATTGTTGTTTCTTGCTTGCCCAAGAAATCAATCTATTTCCCAAGAATTGACATGTACCTGTAGTGCTTTTCCTGTCTATCTTACACCCTGCATAATCAGAGTCTGAATAGCCAATTAGGAAGAAATCAGATTCTCTAGGGTACCACAAACCAAGATTTGGAGTTCCTTTAAGATATCTAAAAATTCTCTTCACAGCAATTAAATGAGATTCCTTAGGATCACTTTGGAATCTAGCACATAAACATGTAGAAAACATTATATCTGGCCTACTTACAGTTAGATATAACAATGAGCCTATCATGCCTCTATAACTAGTATTATCCACACTCTTTTCCTTAGGATCAGAATCTAGTTTAGTGGCTGTTGCCATGGGTGTTTTTGCAACTGCACAGTCTTGAAAGTCAAACCTTCTTAAAAGATCTTTGATATACTTTGACTGATTAATGAAAATACCAGTCTCAGTCCGTTTGACCTGCAAGCCTACGAAATAATTTAATTCACCCATCATACTCATCTGATATTTAGACTGCATAAGCTTGCTAAACTTAGCACACAACTTTTCATTAGTAGAACCAAAAATAATATCATCAACATAAACTTGAACTAAAAGCAATTCACCTTTTATCTTTCTAAAGAATAGAGTTTTGTCAATTGTACCTCTTGTGAAGCCATTTTCAAGAAGAAATTTAGACAAAGTCTCATACCATGCTCTTGGTGCCTGCTTTAGTCCATAGAGTGCCTTGTTAAGTTTGTAGACATGATTTGGAAATTTTGGATCAACAAATCCAGGTGGTTGTTCCACATACACTTCCTCATCAAGTTTGCCATTTAGAAAAGCACTCTTTACATCCATCTGGTATACCTTGAATTTTGAATGAGCTGCAAATGCAAGAAACATTCTGATTGCTTCCAATCTTGCTACAGGTGCAAAGGTCTCATCATAATCAATGCCTTCTTCCTGAGAATAACCCTTGGCCACCAGTCTTGCTTTGTTTCTTACAATCATACCAGATTCATCTAGCTTGTTTCTGAAAACCCATCTTGCACCAACAATAGATCTATCTTTAGGTCTTGGTACCAGTTTCCAGACTTTGTTTCTCTCAAACTCATTTAACTCCTCCTGCATTGTAATTACCCAATCAGGATCCTGTAAGGCTTCTTCAACCTTCTTAGGTTCATTCTTTGAGAGAAAACAACTATACAAGCATTCATTTTGAATTGATCTTCTAGTTCGAACACCACTATTTGGATCACCAATAATCAAATCTTCAGTATGATCCTTTGTCCATTTTCTAACAGGTGGTAGGTTGACTCTGCTAGATTCTCCCCCTAAGTTAGTGGTATCTCTTGTAGAAGAATTCTCTCTGCCTTCAATAACTCTCCTTTGATCAATAGAATCAGTAGATTCCATATTGCTGCTAGTTACTGATCTTTCCTCAGTAGACTCTGAAAGATCAGTTCCTGATGGAGTAGACTCTGAATAGCTAGTCTGCTCCTGATGATCACTGTGTTCTCTTTGATTTATTTGCTCCCCCTCAACAGTAGCATTCCTTTGAGAAGCAATAGAAATTTCTTCTGGAGAACCTTCATCATCACTGGAGAGTATCTCAGAATTCTTCAGATTTTCAAATTCCAATTTGTCATGGCTTTCATCAGTTTGCAGAATTCCAAATTTCTTATCATCAAATGCAACATGAATTGATTCCATAACAATGTGAGTTCTGAGATTATAAACTTTGAAGGCCTTAGATGCTGAATATCCTAGAAAGATTGCTTCATCCGATTTGGCTTCAAATTTTCCAAGTTGTTCTGGATGAACTTTTAGGACATAGCATTTGCATCCAAAGATGTGAAAGTATTTCACACTTGGTTTCTTTCCTTTGATCATCTCATAGGGAGTTTTTCCATGACTATTTACCAAGGTACAGTTTTGAGTGAAACATGCAGTGTTAATAGCTTCTGCCCAAAAATAGGTTGGAAGTTTTGCATCTGCAAGCATGGTTCTTGCTGCCTCTATGAGAGTCCTGTTCTTTCTTTCCACTACACCATTCTGCTGAGGTGTACCAGGTGCAGAAAACTGTTGAGTGATTCCATTGTCTGCACAAAACCCCTCCATTGTAGAATTCTTGAATTCTGTACCATTGTCACTCCTAAGTACTTTGACTTTGTACTCAGAGTTATTCTGAATATTCTTGACAAGTTCAATGATTTGCTAAGGAGCTTCATCCTTCTTGTGTAGAAAGAACACCCGTGTGAACCTTGTGAAATCTTCCACTATCACTAGAGCAAATCTTTTCTTGCTGATAGACATAATGTTTACTGGACCAAATAGATCAAGATGTAGCATGTGAAATGGTTCAGTAATTGAATTTTCAGTCTTGCTCTTGAAAGTGGTTCTTCTTTGCTTTCCAAGCTGACATGCATCACAAAGTCCATCTTGCACATAATTTGCCTGAGGTAGGCCTCTCACCAGATTGTGCTTAACAAGTTGATTAAGCTTTTTGAAGTTATGATGTGAGAGCTTCTTGTGCCAATTCTAGCTTTCATTACTTGTTGTTTTGCTGTAGAGACATCTAACACTTCCTTTAGATGTATCACTTAAGCTGGCTTCATATATGTTACTATGTCTTTGACTAGTTAGAACAATGTCTCCATTCCGCATATTTAAGATTTTGATCCTTCTCTGTCAAAGATTGATTTGTAACCTTTATCACCCAGTTGACTTATGCTTAAAAGAGTATGTTTCAAGCCTTCAACCAGTGCTACATTTTCTATGATGACATTCCCCAAAACAATTGAGCCATATCCCAGAGTTTCTCCTTTGTTGCCATCTCCAAAAGATATTACTGGGCCAGCTTTCCTCTCAAACTTTGTAAGCAGGGACTTCTTTCCAGTCATATGTCCAGAGCATCCACTGTCCAAGATAATTGAATGCTTCTTTCCTGTGCCCTGCAAACAAAAAGTAACCAGTTAGAATTTTTTAGGACCCAACTTTGATTGGATCCTTTCTTAATAGATTTAGAAACAACAGGCTTTGAAGATTTTGCTTTTACTTTACTTGTTGCAGAGTCAGCCTTAGACTCTGATTTCACAAACTGTTTGTGACTAGGAGTTTCAGATTTCAAAGAATAATAGTCATAATACAGTTCATGATATTCTCTACACATGTAAATGGAATGAAGTAAACTACCACAATGATAACAAGCTTTTTGTGGTTGGTATTGAATTTTCTGAGTCTTGGGGAATCTGGACTCAGTTTTCCAAGAAGGTTTTGATTGTAGTCTAGGGCCAAATGATTATGATTTCCACACTTATAGCATTTTTTCCTAGGTGTATCAGGTACATTCTTGTAATTATTCTCTTTGTTAATACCTTCCTTTCCATTCCTATTTCTCTTGATCTTGCAAGACTCTGAAAGACCATCTAATCTCTGTTTCAACTAAGACTTAGACAGAAACCTTATGTTTACATTCTTAGGTTTCTCTAACACTTTCTCATCTGAATTACTATTGTTAATCCTTTTGTGTACAACAGGGGTACCTTTTGAATCAACAAATTTAACATGATTAGGTTCAGAAACAATTTTCTTACCTTCAGATTTAGATGTGCTAGCTTCTACTTTACTATCATCATTGACAATAGCTACTTTTTCTTTTTGTCTAGCCTTATCAAAACCTAAACCATTAACCTTACCACGAATTCCATTTTCGATGATTTCTTGTGTCTTTTTACCAGAAATGTTAATGGTCTTAATCACATCTCTCTCTTCCTCTACTTCTTTTCTGACATAGTCATAAGCCTCAAGAATAACACCATAATCATGCTTAGCTTTATCAGAACTTAACTTGTATTATCCCATTTGAATTAACTCAGATTCAAGAAAATTATTTCTATCAACTAATTTATCATTCTTAACCTTAAGTTCATCTCTTTCACAAGTAAGAATTCTAAAATTAGTCATAAGATTCTTAAACGCATCATGAATAGATCTAATTTCATCAGAATTTAAGTTATCAAATGAATCAAGAGAGTGAAGTGATACCTTAACAGAGGATGGAGAAGTTTTCTTTGGAGATCCAGGTTTATCTGAAACATTTGCCATCAGTGCAATGTTGTCATAATCCAATTCATCTTCAGAATCACTGGAATCTGCCCAATCCTTCTGTGTGACCATAAGTGCATTACCCTTTCCTGAATTCCTAGGCTTCTTACACTCACTAGCAAAGTGTCCAAGCTCGCTGCAATTAAAGCACTTGATCTTGGCCTTATCAAGCTTGACAATTGTACCTTTGCCTTTGTCACTCTTCTCCTCCTCCTTCTTTTGAAAAGGTCCTTTGCTAAATCTTCTCCTGTCGAATCTTCCTTTCTTGAAGGCTTTAGCAAACATAGCAAAGAGTTCCTGCATCTCAAATTCAGAATCATTGTTGTCAGAGTCCATATCAGTAGTCTCTGACTAAGAACTTTCTTTGCTTTTCTTCTTCCTTGAGTTCTTTACAGCAATCTCTTCATGCTGTTCTTCCGGAAGCTTCTTTAATTCAGATTGAGCAGTAAGTGCAACAGTCTTCATCTTTCCTTCACTCCTGCTCTTCTTCTGCTGCTTGTCAAGTTCATAAGCTCTCAGTTTTCCATATACTGCCTCTAATGATATTTCATCCAGAACATTAGCTTCCTCAATCGCAGATATCTTCTCATTGTAGAAATCAGGCAAAGCTTTCATGAACTTTGTATTCATATCCTCTAAGTCATAATATTTACCATGCATGGCCATCTCATTGATGAGTTTTGTAAACCTATCAAAGGTATCAGTAAGTGACTCACCAGACTTGGATTCAAAGTACTCATACTGTTGTATAAGTAGTGTCCTCATATTCTTCCTGACAGGCTTAGTTCCTTCACAGTGAACCTTAAGATTGTCCCATATATCCTTAGCAGTTTTACAAGAAAGAACATAGTTAGTGAGAACAGAATCAAGACTGTTGAATAATATGTTTCTCACTTTAGCATCTTTAAGAACATTTTCCTTGTCCTTATCTGACCACTCAGATTTTGGCTTCTCTGCTGTATGTTCTGGAACAACCACACAATCAACAGTTGCTTGTCCAACGACCTTTGTTGGAACAAAAGGTCCATCTCTGATTCTGTCAAGATAATCAGGATCTGTTGCTTCGAGATGATGCAACATCTTTACTTCCCATAGAGTATATTCGTTTCTCTTGAGCATAGGAATCTTAGTATTCCCATCCTTGTAACCAGACATGATTGCAGATCTTTATGATTATTCGAAATCAACATGCTCTGATACCAATTGTTAACTCGAATAACTTGTAGAAGGGGGGGTTGAATACAAGTTAAATAATCGTGTCTGATTTTTGCTTGGTTATATGAACAAGAATAAACGAATGAATCAAACTCTGTTTGTATTAATAAGATCAAATACAAACTCTACCAAAGGTGTACAAATACCTTTAGCAGCTGCTGACAATACAAATCTCTCTCTCTGTTTGTTTCGAACTCTCGAATACAAACCTTATACAGAGCTACGCACACGAACTTACAACTCATACTTGTTCGACTCTTTTTACAATGATATAGAGAGAGTATTTATAATGCTTCCTATCAACTAATTACAGAATGATAACCTATACATGACAATTTTCTGCCTTCCAGTTGATAGTTTCCATCAATAGAAAATTCTTCCCTTCATAATATCTTCTTGCTTGTTCTTCAAACAACGATCCTATTTTATAGCACTTGCCAGTTTCTGTAGCATCCATAATGACATCATCAGTAACACGACTGATATCAGGATTCCCTCTTGCATCAGGATCTGACCATCCTATCAGTACTTGATCAGTATTTGACTTGACATATCAGGATTCGATCTCAGTTCCTGACATGTAGTACTTGATGCACTGTTCATTCCTGACTAAACTTTACAGATAACTGTCTAACACATATTTCCTATACAAGATGCTAAATCCTTTATAAAATCAGGATATACAAGAAGTATAAGTAAAATTCTATTCTTAACATCTCAACTCATGCATTATTCCTAACACATTTGCACACACAAACACTTATCTGCTATACAGATTCAAGAACTAAGAAAAGTTCAAGAATCCATTCACCTCCCCCCTCTGTATTCTTTTACTGTATTCAATACTCAACATTCAATCCACTTAGTTAAATAGTCAATGATGACTATCAAGAATTTTCTTTGAGCCATGGCCATAGGAAAATGTCCAAGTATGTCCATCCCCCACATGGCAATAAGGAATGGGGGAGTGGATGGATATCAACATCTTTAGTGGTTGCCTCACCAATGGTGCTTGCTACTGGCACCGATCACACTTCTTTATATGTATTTGGCATTAGCCATCATCTCAGGCCAATAGAACCCGAGTCTTACTATTTTGTGAGCTAAGGCTTTGTCCGCCAAGTGCTGGACCTCCTCATGAGCTGATTTAGCTTCTTCGGGTCTTAGGCACTTTAGATACGGGATTACAAAGGATCTCTTATAGAGGATCCCTTCAATCAATGCGTACCTCAATGCTCTTATTGATAATTTCCGTGCCTTCAAAGCATTGTTCGGGAGCCAACCAGTTTCAAGTTATGCCTTGTATCCAGCATTCCCTCATTCCAATAGGTGCAACCAACTTCAAATCAATGGTAGGGATTCTCAGAACTTGGAAGTAAAAACTTCCTGAATAATTCTTTATCTCAGAGAAGGCGAACTAAAATAAAGCATCGACCTTAACGTTTTCTTCCCTAGGAATGCGCTCTATATAGCATTCAAATTAAGTCATCACGGCCTTTACGAGCCTCAAGTATTTGGCCATAGTTCCATTATTTGCATCAAATTCCCCATTGACTTGTGCCACTACCAACCTCGAATCTACACAAACTTTGAGGTTCCTGATCCTTAGAGCTCCTGCTAGGACAAGACAGGCTATCAAAGCTTCATACTCTACCTCGTTGTTAGTCGTTGTGTTGAGTATTGAATACAGTAAAAGAATACAGAGGGGGAGGTGAATGGATTCTTGAACTTTTTCTCGTTCTTGAATCTGTGTAGCAAGATATGTGTTTGTGTGTGCAAATGTGTAGGTGCAGATAAAGAACAACACACAACACGATATCAAAGAGAGAAGAAAGGAGCATAATTACTTCATTGCCCCTTTCAAATTTGGGCCACTAGGTTAGGCACTATTGGGCCATATTTGTGGACAAGATTATAACAAGAAGACTAGACTAGGTCAAAAAGAGATGTACCTCCTGTGAGTCTCTGACTATATAAAATTATCATTGTTATAGGTCTACGTAGAGTTTTGGATGAAATTATATCCTATTATATTATATTCTATTATATAAAAAAAAATAAAAAAAAATAAATAAGTATTATCATAGGTTAAGGGTTTGATTCCTAAAAATAACATATATTTTAAAAATTAAATTTAAAATCATTAATACAAACCTTAATTAATAAGCGCATAGTTTACGTACACTTTTGATTTGTTTATGGCTCGATCTAAAAAACTTCTAATCATATTTTGTCTATAAAAAACTTCTAATCATATTTTGTCTAAACTTGCTTTTGTGAATAAATACGTGTATAGTTGTTGGTTAATTATATTTTACAATATAATATAATTAAGATGAATTACATCTTTATATTATAAGCGTAAGAGGGATTTTATCCAAAATTTTGGTCCATTAATTTTGGTCATTGTATCGCTAAAATAATTTCAATAGTCGAATTTAATAATAATTTTAAAAATTGAATTTTATTTGCTTTTTATTAATATTAAAAAAAATTATATTTACTATTTGGTCACTATCTCGAGATCTAGAAATTAGATTTGGAGGATTTTACAACCTACACGAAACTTATAAAATTATCTTTAATTTAGTGATGATTTATTATCCAAATGGAAACACTCAGAATCTCAAGATAAATATAATTACGAATTTTTACATTAATTTCATTCTGTGTAGAAAACCTACATTGATAATCTTATTCAATATCGAAAACCAAATTATATAAGATTTAAATCATTAACATTTACTTTTTCGTATTTCAATATAAATACACTTTTTAGTTTACATGTCAAAATACAAAAAAAAATTATGTTAGATCTAATGGTAGGCATTTCATTAGATTTTGAAAAAATCTATTTACAAAAAAAATATTCGTAAAAATTTATGCTAGGGATTTCATCTATTTATTTTAAAATCTAATGGTTCTTTTTTATTTTGTCGTACTGAGAATTAGACTATCGACTATCAAAATTTTGGACAAAATTCCACTTACACTTATTATTAAAATTGTATTTGGTTATTAGTACAACTATCTTCAAATAATATGAAGGTTATTTGATAATTAAAACGAAATATAAGTAGATTTCCTAAATCGAATATAATTTTCACCTTAAAAATTCATCAATTTCTTATCTCTTTTGTTTCTTGGTAGTTTAATTGTAATATAATTATTAACCCATCACTAAATTAAAGATTATTTTGCTAATTTTACGTGGGTTGTTAAATCGTCTAAATCAAGTTTTAAGAATTCAAGATAAAACATATAGTAAATTGAATGTGTGGAATCTTATATATATCAGTTTTTTAACAACAATTTGATATGTAAACTAATAATAAATAAATATTAAAAAAATGATATAATTATAGATATTAGAAAAACAAACGTGCGTTACACGAGTTATAAACTAGTATTAAATAAATTTATCATACTATAGGGAAAAAATGATAAGTTATTTCGACTCTTCATTAAAATTGTTCGTGAATAAATTCGAATCATTTTTCTTTCAATTTGAAAAATTCAGCTTCGCTCGTATTTCTTAATTCATGTTTAATTCGATTTAGGCAAAATTTGGTTCCATAATGTTTATATTGACTCTAACTGTACGGTTTGTACCAATAAACTACAGTATAATCAAGGTTATAAAACTCAACAATTAACTTAGAATTGTGTCTGTGAAATTCGAGTAACAGATTGATTTTGCGAATAATCATTTCGAAATCTAAATATTCGTTCAAATATATTTCGGGTTTTTTTAAAATCTAATCTTCAAAATCTAAAATATTTGTTCAAATATATTTCATACATTTCAAAATCTAATCATTTCAAAATCGAAATTCATTCAAATATTCGTTAAAATATATTTTAAGGTTATAATATTTAATTCTGATTTCTTTTTTATAGATATATATTATACCTAGTATCAATCATATTAAGGATCTGTATGGTATTGATGTTTCAGATCGTAATAAAAAAAATAGAAAATTTGGTTCAAAACATCTTAGTAAATCTAAAAGCAATTTTTCAACAACATTTTTTTTATAAAAAAACCGCTTTAGGAAAAACAGTAATTTTTCAAAGTGGCAATTTTTGTAGACAACAATTTTAGGAAAAGGTATCAAACCCCAATAATCACATCTTAAATTAATTTAATATAAAATAGGATATGAACAAAAACTAAAAAAAACTTAATTTATTCAGTGATTGTGAATTTAACTCCATTTGTATTTAGAGGTCATAAATTCAATTTCCTTGATAAGACCAAAAAATCATGTCCTGTTTTCTTATATTCTATGTCATATGCCCTAATTCGAAGGTAGATAAACTCATGTCCAACTCCGGATGCCTCAATCTTTCTGAGTACCAGGTCTCCCTGTCGGAAGAATCTTTCCTTCACCCTTAAGTTGGTGTAAAATGAGGCCCTTTTTTGGTGCTCCACATTCCTTGCATTAGCTTCATCTCTTACTTCATATCAAGGGCTAACCTCATTCCTTCTTCATTGGTATCTGGTTCAAAGGCTTCCACATGTGGGGATACATGCATGATCACCACGGGCACAACAACTTCGGCCCCATAGACTAACATAAATGGGGTTGTCCCGGTTATCACTTTGCAAGTGGTACGATATGCCCAGAGTATGGGTAACAATTCGTCCACCCAAGTGTTCCTAGAGTATTCTACTCTCTTCTTCAGTCCATTAAGAATAATTTAATTAGCAATCTTTGTTTGCCCGTTGGCTTGAGGATGGGCAACCGAGGTAAAACGAAGTTCGATTCCATTCTCATCACAATACATCTTGATTCTTCATTATTGAATTGTCATCCATAATCAGTGACTAGGATTCGTGGAATTTCATATCTGCACATGACACTCTCCCATAGAAACTGCGCAACTTGGTTGATTGTAATCTTGGCCAATGGTGTGGCTTCAATCCACTTAGTGAAATAGTCAATGGCGACTATCAAGAATTTTCTTTGAGCCATGGCCATAGGAAAATGTCCAAGTATGTCCATCCCCACATGGCATTAAGGAATGAGGGAGTGGATGGATATAAACATCTTTAGTGGTTGCCTCACCAATGGTGCATGCTACTGGCACCGATCACACTTCTTTACATAGTATTTGGCATTAGCCATCATCTCAGGCCAATAGAACCCGAGTCTTACTATTTTGTGAGCTAAGGCTTTGTCTGCCAAGTGCTGGACCTCCTCATGAGCTGATTTAGCTTCTTCGGGTCTTAGGCACTTTAGATACGGGATTACAAAGGATCTATTATAGAGGATCCCTTCAATAAATGCGTACCTCAATGATTTTATTGATAATTTCTATGCCTCCAAAGCATTGTTCGGGAGCCAACCAGTTTCAAGGTATGCCTTGTATCCAGCATTCCCTCATTCCAATAGGTGCAACCAACTTCAAATCAATGGTAGGGATTCTTAGAACTTGGAAGTAAACACTTCCTGAATAATTCTTTATCTCAGAGAAGGCGAACTAAAATAAAGCATCGGCCTTAACATTTTCTTCCCTAGGAATGCGCTCTATATAGCATTCAAATTAAGTCATCACGGCCTTTACGAGCCTCAAGTATTTGGCCATAGTTCCATCATTTGCATCAAATTCCCCATTGACTTGTGCCACTACCAACCTCGAATCTACACAAACTTTGAGGTTCCTGGTCCTTAGAGCTCCTGCTAGGACAAGACAGGCTATTAAAGCTTCATACTCTACCTCGTTGTTAATCGTTGTGTTGAGTATTGAATACAGTAAAAGAATACAGAGGGGGAGGTGAATGGATTCTTGAACTTTTTCTCGTTCTTGAATCTGTGTAGCAAGATATGTGTTTGTGTGTGCAAATGTGTAGGTGCGGATAAAGAACAACACACAACACGATATCACTTTAATCTAATATTTTATTAGATAAAGAATTACTACAATCTATGAATACAAATGGTAGTATTCTCAGCTTCATTTTTCTCATAGAGATGTGCTCTTACAATGTGTATGAAAAACTTTTTTTTAACTAAAGAAGTGAGATTGTATTCTTATAGAACATGAATACAACTCACTTACTACAAATAAGGTTACAGGATAAATTACTTTCTTGTATTTCTATCCTTTTTGAGTAAACATCCAAACGGCTACAGATTTGACTTTGCAAAGCTCTGTTCAGATCCACTTCTTTAGCTCTTTGTCTCTTCTACATCTCTCCAAGCTTCCTTGTAGGCTTTCCAGAGCATGATACAGATTGTGGTCCATAAAGTGCATAGGCTTGTTGCAGGTTTCTGACTTGTACAATTTCTTTAGTATTTTGTCTCCAAGAATGTATTCGAGAAGTGGCTAAGTGATTGATTCGAGAACTAGGATTAGATAACTCTGAGTTCTCGAATACTGTATGATTGACATATCGAATCACTTCTCGAATAACACTTTTCTCCAGGGTTCCTTGAGTTGTCGAATAGAACACTTGACTTGTCGAATCCCAGAGATGTCGAATAGCTTTCTGAGTCCTTGAGATATCGAATGGAACTTTGACTTGTTGACTCTTTGAGAACTCGAATACCACTTTGACTTGTTGACTTCTTGAGTTCTCGAATAAAGTATTAGACATGTCGAATCTCTGAGATATCGAATGAGATATCGAATAGTTCATTCAGAGATATCGAACAATGTCTTCTCAGATATCGAATCTCTGACTTCTCGAATGCTAAACTTCTCAAATAGACAAATGTACTTCTCGAATTGGTACTTAGGAAAATTCTTCATTTCTTCAAATTCCAACTGTGATTATTTGACAGTCTTTGGGGGTGTTTGGAAGTTAGAGGTTTGGGATAAAATTAGAGATTTGGGGGTAGATTAGAGGTTTGACCAAATGAAACCTCTAATGTGAGTGTTTGGTTGTTAGAGGTTTGGGTTAGAGGTTTGAGATCAAAAAGCTAATTTTGAAAAAGCTCATTTTAGGAGCTTTTTCAATTAGAGGTTTGCTATGTGTCACAAAAAGTTATTCAAAAAGCTATTTACCAAACACTTTTATTCAAAACAGCTAATTTCAATCCGCTAGTCAAAACAGCTAATTCAATCCGCTAGTCAAAATAGCTAATTCAATCCGCTATCAGCTAATTACCAAACAGGGCCTTTATCTTCTTGCTTGAGGCATGAACCTTGGAACTTCTTTCAAGCATTATTCTTGACTTTATAAGTACAGTTACACAACTAGGATTTGATGTCTATTACAAGTACGAAATAAGTAGAAACTCTACAACTAGAGGTTCCCTCAGTTAAGAGGTCATGTAAGTAATGCAAAGCATTACAAACAATTAGGCTTGTTATTAGATGTATACAGGCATGCCTCTGTGACTAACAATCTCCCCTAAATTGTGAGTAAGACCCTTAGTCACAATTTAATGTCTGATAACAAGCCTAACATATATAAAGATAAAACTTTGAAAAGTACAGGTATGAAATTTGATTGAGAACATGAATGGAATTACAAGTTGAGTAATCTTACAATATGGTGAAATACTAGCCATTCTCATTTGATTCCATCTCCATTGCCTTGGCTTGTTGTTCACTGGATTGTGTCTCATCCTCAGCATTCAACATTTGCTTGATGAGTAAGGCATCCTCATCAATTTCAAATGTTAATTCTTTAAAAATTGGAGTCTCAGCCTTTTTCAAAATGTGAGGCACTTCCTCCTGAACAACTATGTCATCTTCAATGACAGCATAGCATTTCCTCTGTTTAAGAGTGCCATAGTCAAGTCCAATGGCAGCCTTGGGTTTAGCTTGAATTTTCTCATGATAGGATTGCAGTAGACTAGATGAGTTCTTAAAGGTTTTCAGTTTGAATTCATTTTCAGCTAGTTCATCCCTAAGAGCCTTTTCAATTTGACTAGCACATAGAACCTTATTCTGCAGATATTCAACTTCTTTCTTAAGGTTTTCTACTTGCATAGCAGTTATCTCAAGTTCCTCATTCCTTTTGATTAACAATTCATTTCTAGCAGACAGTTTAGCAATTTCCTCATTAGCAGCAGTCATACTAGTATGAATATTAAACATTTCAACAGATAGTTGTTCAATCATACTCTTGTACTCAGAAACAGACATGTCTATGGTAGTCAGAGATGGTACCTGAGAGTCTGATGAAGATGTGTCATCCTTGGAATTGGCCATCAAGGCATAATTGTAGAATCCTTGCTCTTCTTCATCACTGTCAGTATCATCCTAACACTTCTCTTCAACTATGTAGGCCTTGCCTGGTGTTTGCTTTTTGAGAAGGGCCTCATACTTAGCTTCAAGCTCTAGAAACTCTCTATCCTTCTTTTTAGGCTTCTTGTATTCACTAGCAAAATGCCCTAGGTCATTGCATCTATAACATCTCACAGATGACCTATTTTAGTCTTGTTTGGCTTCACAGGTGCTTTACTCTTATTGAATGAATGGTTTTGGGTTTTAGGTTTGAAGGGTTGGTTCCTCTTGAATCTGATGTTTGGAAATTCTCTGGCCATGAAAGCATATGAAGTGTTTTCCATTCCATCTAGCTCTTCAAGAGTATAGAACTCTTCTTCTTCCTTCTACTCAACAGGTTCACTTACCTCAGCTTCAATTTCTTCATCATCTACTATCTCCTCTATCCTTAGCTGACTTGTAGATGCTTATAGGTCTTGAATAGATTTGTTGGCAATCAAGGCACATGATGTGTTTATCATTCTGCCTTGGTTGTCTTGGATAGCCCTTTTTTGAAGCAACTCAAGCTCATGAGTCTTTAAAACCCCATAGAGCACAGCATATGTGATTTTGTTTAAATCTCTTTCTCTTAGAGAAATGACCCTTTACTCTAGATGATTTGTGAAGACGGTAGAAACTTCATGTTCAACTCCATGGTGCTGTAAACCTTACCATTCATCTGCAACTCAGTAACTAGCTTGTGAAATCTCTCAAACATCTCAGTGATGCTTTCCTTGGGCTGTGCCATGAATGCTTCATACTGTGTAACCAGTATCTGTTTCTTGTTCTCCTTGACCTCATCAGTCCCTTCACATAACACCTCAATGTGTTCCCACATTTCTTTGGCAGATGTACACGATGCAATGTTTGCAAACATTGATATATCCATGGAATCTATAATTAGCAGCATGAGGTGACTGTTAAGAGCAACCATCTCCTTTTCTGATTCTGTCCATTTGGATGGTTCCTTGGCCACATAAGATCTTGGAACAGTTATGGTTCCAACAGTCTTCTCAGGTATTTCTTGTTGTGGAACAAAGGGACCATTCTTGAGAATCTCAGGATATAGAGGATGAGAAGCTCTGATGAACGACATCATTTTTATCTTTCAGAGGTTGTAATTTTCTTTGTCAAACTTAGGGACCTTCACCGTTCCTGTGGTCTTTGGTGTATTCGAACTCATGATCTTTTTTCGGTTTTTGAATAAACAGCCTGCTCTAATACCACTTGTTGAGTATTGAATACAGTAAAAGAATACAGAGGGGGGGTGAATGGATTCTTGAACTTTTTCTCATTCTTGAATCTGTGTAGCAAGATATGTGTTTGTGTGTGCAAATGTGTAGGTGCGGATAAAGAACAACACACAACATGATATCACTTTAATCTAATATTTTATTAGATAAAGATTTGATACAATCTGTGAATACAAATGGCAGTATTCTCAGCTTCATTTTTCTCAGAGAGATGTGCTCTTACAATGTGTAAGAAAAACTTTTTTTTAACTAAATAAGTGAGATTGTATTCTTATAGAACATGAATACAACTCACTTACTACAAATTAGGTTACAGGATAAATTACTTTCTTGTATGTCTATCCTTTTTGAGTAAACATCCAAACAGCTCTAGATTTGACTTTGCTAAGCTCTGTTCAGATCCACTTCTTTAGCTCTTTGTCTCTTCTACATCTCTCCAAGCTTCCTTGTAGGCTTTCCAGAGCACGATACAGATTATGGTCCATAAAGTGCATACGCTTGTTGCAGGTTTCTGACTTGTACAATTTCTTCAGTATTTTGTCTCCAAGAATGTATTCGAGAAGTGGCTAAGTGATTGATTCGAGAACTAGGATTAGATAACTCTGAGTTCTCGAATACTGTATGATTGACATATCGAATCACTTCTTGAATAACACTTTTCTCCAGGGTTCCTTGAGTTGTCGAATAGAACACTTGACTTGTCGAATAGCTTTCTGAGTCCTTGAGATATCGAATGGAACTTTGACTTGTTGACTCTTTGAGAACTCGAATACCACTTTGACTTGTTGACTTCTTGAGTTCTCGAATAAAGTATTAGACATGTCGAATCTCTGAGATATCGAATAGTTCATTCAGAGATATCGAACCGTGTCTTCTCAGATATCGAATCTCTGACTTCTCGAACGCTAGACTTCTCGAATAGACAAATGTACTTCTCGAATTGGTACTTAGGAAAATTCTTCTATTCTTCAAATTCCAACTGTGATTATTTGACAGTCTTTATCTTCTTGCTTGAGGCATGAACCTTGGAACTTCTTTCAAGCATTATTCTTGACTTTATAAGTACAATTACACAACTAGGATTTGATGTCTATTACAAGTACGAAACAAGTAGAAACTCTACAACTAGAGGTTCCCTCAGTTAAGAGGTCATGTAAGTAATGCAAAGCATTACAAACAATTAGGCTTGTTATTAGATGTATACAGGCATGTCTCTGTGACTAACAATCTCCCCTAAATTGTGAGTAAGACCCTTAGTCACAATTTCATGTCTGATAACAAGCCTAACATACATAAAGATAAAAACTTTGAAAAGTACAGGTATGAATTTTGATTGAGAACATGAATGGAATTACAAGTTGAGTAATCTTACAATATGGTGAAATACTAGCCATTCTCATTTAATTCCATCTCCATTGCCTTGGCTTGTTGTTCACTGGATTTTGCCTCATCCTCATCATTCAACATTTGCTTGATGAGTAAGGCATCCTCATCAATTTTAAATGTTAATTCTTTAAAAATTGGAGTCTCAGCCTTTTTCAAAATGTGAGGCACTTCCTCCTGAACAACTATGTCATCTTCAATGACAGCATAGCATTTCCTCTGTTTAAGAGTGCCATAGTCAAGTCCAATGGCAGCCTTGGGTTTATCTTGAATTTTCTCATGATAGGATTGCAGTAGACTAGATGAGTTCTTAAAGGTTTTCAGTTTGAATTCATTTTCAGCTAGTTCATCCCTAAGAGCCTTTTCAATTTGACTAGCACATAGAACCTTATTCTGCAGATATTCAACTTCTTTCTTAAGGTTTTCTACTTGCATAGCAGTTAGCTCAAGTTCCTCATTCCTTTTGATTAACAATTCATTTCTAGCAGACAGTTTAGCAATTTCCTCATTAGCAGCAGTCATACTTGTATGAATATTAAACATTTCAACAGATAGTTGTTCAATCATACTCTTGTACTCAGAAACAGACATGTCTATGGTAGTCAGAGATGGTACCTGAGAGTCTGATGAAGATGTGTCATCCTTGGAATTGGCCATCAAGGCATAATTGCGGAATCCTTGCTCTTCTTCATCACTGTCAGTATCATCCTAACACTTCTCTTTAACTATGTAGGCCTTGCCTGGTGTTTGCTTTTTGAGAAGGGCCTCATACTTAGCTTCAAGCTCTAGAAACTCTCTATCCTTCTTTTTAGGCTTCTTGCATTCACTAGCAAAATGCCCTAGGTCATTGCATCTATAACATCTCACAGATGACCTATTTTAGTCTTGTTTGGCTTCACAGGTGCTTTACTCTTATTGAATGAATGGTTTTGGGTTTTAGGTTTGAAGGGTTGGTTCCTCTTGAATCTGATGTTTGGAAATTCTCTGGCCATGAAAGCATATGAAGTGTTTTCCATTCCATCTAGCTCTTCAAGAGTATAGAACTCTTCTTCTTCCTTCTGCTCAACAGGTTCACTTACCTCAGCTTCAATTTCTTCATCATCTACTATCTCCTCTATCCTTAGCTGAATTGTAGATGCTTATAGGTCTTGAATAGATTTGTTGGCAATCAAGGCACATGATGTGTTTATCATTCTGCCTTGGTTGGCTTGGATAGCCCTTTTCTAAAGCAACTCAAGCTCATGAGTCTTTAAAACCCCATAGAGCACAGCATATGTGATTTTGTTTAAATCTCTTTCTCTTAGAGAAATGACCCTTTACTCTAGATGATTAGGTGAAGACGGTAGAAACTTCATGTTCAACTCCATGGTGCTGTAAACCTTACCATTCATCTGCAACTCAGTAACTAGCTTGTGAAATCTCTCAAACATCTCAGTGATGCTTTCCTTGGGCTGTGCCATGAAATCTTCATATTGTGTAACCAGTATCTGTTTCTTGTTCTCCTTGACCTCATCAGTCCCTTCACATAACACCTCAATGTGATCCCACATTTCTTTGGCAGATGTACACGATGCAATGTTTGCAAACATTGATATATCCATGGAATCTATAATTAGCAGCATGAGGTTACTGTTAAGAGCAACCATCTCCTTTTCTGATTCTGTCCATTTGGATGGTTCCTTGGCCACATAAGATCTTGGAATAGTTATGGTTCCAACAGTCTTCTCAGGTATTTCTTGTTGTGGAACAAAGGGACCATTCTTGAGAATCTCAGGATATAGAGGATGAGAAGCTCTGAAGAACAACATCATTTTTATCTTTCAGAGGTTGTAATTTTCTTTGTCAAACTTAGGGACCTTCACCGTTCCTGTGGTCTTTGGTGTATTCGAACTCATGATCTTTTTTTGGTTTTTGAATAAACAGCCTACTCTGATACCACTTGTTGAGTATTGAATACAGTAAAAGAATACAGAGGGGGGTGAATGGATTCTTGAACTTTTCTCGTTCTTGAATCTGTGTAGCAAGATATGTGTTTGTGTGTGCAAATGTGTAGGTGCGGATAAAGAACAACACACAACATGATATCACTTTAATCTAATATTTTATTAGATAAAGATTTGATACAATCTGTGAATACAAATGGTAGTATTCTCAGCTTCGTTTTTCTCAAAGAGATGTGCTCTTACAATGTGTAGGAAAAACTTTTTTTTAACTAAATAAGTGAGATTGTATTCTTATAGAACATGAATACAACTCACTTACTACAAATAAGGTTACAGGATAAATTACTTTCTTGTATGTCTATCCTTTTTGAATAAACATCCAAACGGCTACAGATTTGACTTTGCAAAGCTCTGTTCAGATCCACTTCTTTAGCTTTTTGTCTCTTCTACATCTCTCCAAGCTTCCTTGTAGGCTTTCCAGAGCATGATACAGATTGTGGTCCATAAAGTGCATAGGCTTGTTGTAGGTTTCTGACTTGTACAATTTCTTCAGTATTTTGTCTCCAAGAATGTATTCGAGAAGTGGCTAAGTGATTGATTCGAGAACTAGGATTAGATAACTCTGAGTTCTCGAATACTGTATGATTGACATATCGAATCACTTCTCGAATAACACTTTTCTCCAGGGTTCCTTGAGTTATCGAATAGGACACTTGACTTGTCGAATCCCTGAGATGTCGAATAGCTTTCTGAGTCCTTGAGATATCGAATGGAACTTTGACTTGTTGACTCTTTGAGAACTCGAATACCACTTTGACTTGTTGACTTCTTGAGTTCTCAAATAGAGTATTAGACAGGTCAAATCTCTGAGATATCGAATGAGATATCGAATAGTTCATTCAGAGATATCGAACAATGTCTTCTCAGATATCGAATCTTTGACTTCTCGAACGCTAGACTTCTCGAATAGACAAATGTACTTCTCAAATTGGTACTTAGGCAAATTCTTCATTTCTTCAAATCCCATCTGTGATTATTTGACAGTCTTTATCTTCTTGCTTGAGGCATGAACCTTGGAACTTCTTTCAAGCATTATTCTTGACTTTATAAGTACAGTTACACAACTAGGATTTGATGCCTATTACAAGTACGAAACAAGTAGAAACTCTACAACTAGAGGTTCCCTCAGTTAAGAGGTCATGTAAGTAATGCATAGCATTACAAATAATTAGGCTTGTTATTAGATGTATACAGGCATGCCTCTGTGACTAACACGTTGGGAAATCCAACTTAGGCCATATTCAATTGTAAATCCCTCGGGACTTTGCAGGACAAGACCCGCACCACTTGGTTTTGTTTTTGATGCCCCATCAAATAGAGCATCCAGCATTCTTTCTCCTTGATCATGGGTTCTTCACCCTTTTTATGCAGTTTGTTGCCTTCCTAAAGTACCGTATCCTGCACCCGACTTTTTGGTTATCAATGGTGCATTCAACCATGAAGTCTGCCAATGTCTGGGCTTTAATGGCCATCCTTGACTTATACTTTATGTCAAACTCTCCCATCTCTATATCCTATTTGATTAGCCTACCACTGGCTTTAGGGCTGTGCAAAATATTTCTCAGCGATTATCTTGTAAGAACCTCAATTTTATGTGCCTGAAAATAGGATCGTAGTTTCCTAGAGGCAGTTACCAATGCTAGTGCGAACTTCTCAATAATGGAGTAGTTCAACTCTGCTCCATGCAAGACCTTACTCAAGTAATAGATGGGTTTCTGAACCTTGTCCTCTTTCACAAGTACATGTTAGGAATAATTCATAAGTTGTGATGTTAAGAATAGAATTTACACATTATACTTCTTGTAATCCTGATCTTATAAAGGATTTAGCACTATATATAGGATTTATGTGTAAAACAGTTATCTGTACAGTTTAGTCAGGAATGAACAGTGTATCGGAGACTAAATGTCAGGAACAAAGAACAAATCCTGATGACAGGTCTAATACTGATGATGATCAGATACTGATGCAAGATGAAATCCTGCTGTAAGAACCCTAATTTTTGCAATATTTTCTTTTATTTTATATCATGTGGCAATGTCAATTTGGAGCCTTTCTAGTCATCCATGTTGTTTAATGGAATTGATTGTCTGAGAAACTATGTTGCTGCATTCACTATATGAGATAAAGGGAAGGTTGTTGAAAGCAAGAGTCTTATTGTTAGTAAGATTTATAAAACTTGGGATTTGAGAATGATTAGAATGTTAAAAGATTTATTAAGGATTATGACGAGGAATTATGGATATTCGAGGAATTTACACAATTAAGTACTTAAGGAATTACTAGGGAAATCTCTACGCGGCAAAATATTATTACGAGAGATTAATTAAGATACGATACGAATTAAAGATTTAGTAACAAGCATTGGTGGGAGAATAATGATACAAGGAGTAGTATTGCATGCAAGTCCCATGCAACTAAGTAGTTATGAAAAAGCAAACTAGTTAAACCAAATGGACAAGAGGATTAGTAACTAGTTACATTGCTTTTCAAAAAGAGGAGACAAGAAGTACAAGGAGCCATACCATGCTAGTACCTTGCCTATACATACAACATATGTATCACCCAACCTCACTTTATCAATTATTTCAAACACAACACAAAAATCAAAAACACCAAAAGCTCTCCCCCCCCCCTTGGAAGAGAGCTCTCGGCCAAGCACCAAAAAGGAAGGAGAAAATTCTTCCTCCCCCATTTTCCATCACTCATAAATCAAGACATAATTCCTAGGCCCTCACCATCATCTAAGAAAGGTATGTTAAGAGTTTCAAGCCATTTCATCCATCCAATTTCAAGATATTAATTATAATAGATATTGTGAATAGTAACCATGGTTGGTTTTCTTTTAGATCTTGGATTGTAAGGGTTGTAGACTGTAGGAGACCATTCAAGGTGTTATTGAGTTTTGTAAGGCTTATCCAAGGCTCCTAGGTGCTCAAGAAGGTATAAAAATCACAAACCCTTTTGGCCATGTAGTGTTTATGATGTTTGGTAGTAGATCCATGTATATATGTGTTAATCTTGGTTGTATAAGTAATGGATGACATGGATCTTGAGTTTTGATGTTGTGATTGTGGTTTTTATGATTGTGGATGGTATATGTATCTCCATGAGTGTTATAAAGCATGAACTAAGTGAATTAGGTGTTGGTTGTGTTGTGGAATTGAGAAAATTGGTTGATCTAAGTGAATACATGCTTGCTGAGTTTTCCAGGAACTTTGACCTGCCTTGTAACATGGTTTTGAACCCTCAAATCTTGTCCCCTGAGGTCCTACCATATATTGTTGGAAAGATAATTGAATGTAGTTTCTGGAAATGTAAGGTTCATAACTAAGTGATGTATAGATTTTAAGTTATGGCCGGAGAAGTAAATTGTGTTTCTGGATTCCGGACTGCACTAAGTGACCCCCTTGTGAACCTTGTTTAAACCCCTAAAAATATATGTGGGATCATGGAAAAATTTGAAAAACGAGGAAATGCAGTGGGGAAGGCTACCCAAAAAGAATTGGATTAAAATATGAATTTTTGAATTTTATAAAAATGCTAGAGTAAATTTCGCGCAAGGGAAAAAATTCGTTAAGTGGAGTATAATTCTAGGGGTAATGGACGTGACTCGGATATGGTAACTAAATTAAGTCGAATAAGTGACGAGCGTAATCGAGTGATGACATGAACCTATAGTGGGGCTAGAGTGTCATAAGACGAAGTCCTTAAGTTAATTTTGTACCCATAAAACCCCGTAATTAAAGAGGTATTGTTAAGGTACTAACGAACGGTTATTGCTTATGTATAGATCGTTCCACTCCGCACGCTCGACCACCCCAACCAAACCAAGGCAAGTTTACTTTTCAAAACTTACATATACAAGGACTTTCACTGTTGTGTTTGTAGTTTTCAATCGTATCAAATGTTTATGTTTATCGAAGTATCGATGAAATTGAGATGTATAAGTACATATATGTTTGCACCCCTTGAACTTAGAATGAAATGTTTTCTTCGGACAAGGACTCTAGCAATAGAGGTCGTAGCGGTCCGTATATACTATTGACCGGGGAGCGGTATATTATTATATCGTAATTAAATTGCGAAAACCCGAAAGGTCATTCGGGGAGTATCGTATACTCAAGTAATTATTTTTATATCTTCGTAAATACTCAAAATACCTATCTTGGATTAAAAGCTTATTTAATTAAATAATTATTTTATTAATTATTAATATTAAATCTTAAAATATCAATTATTAATTATTGTTCATTATTTTAAAGTCAAAGCTAATCCAAGATACCTTTAATACTTTCAAACTCGAACTCTTTTGAACTCAAAACATTTTCGAAAACCCCCGGTCAGGTTCCGCTTCTTGTACGATTTCAAGAATCATCGGTCGACTGATGTCGGACCTCAATTACTCAGTTTTCAATCAAAATCAAGTTTTTAAAAGAAAAAGAAAAAGGGACTCTGGCAGGTGTGGGAACCGTTGACGAACGATTCCCGGGATGTGTAAGCGGCCGTGAGCCAGGCGGTCCATCAATTTTTATTCCGGCCCAGGTGTTGCCGAAGGATGATTACGGATGTAGTTTTCATCGAGGGTGATTACGGATGTAGTTTTCACCCGGGGATAGTTACGGATGTAGTTTCTATCCTTCTACCGGTAGAGAAGACCCGCGGATTATTGGACTTGGATGTGGCGACTGATCATTGTCAATCCTTGTCAGGTTTTTATGTTTTCTTCCAGTCCCATCCTCCACTTTGGAAAAATACTCAAACACTGCTTCTTGGGCCTAAGTGTCAAGTTGCCGATAGTGTGGTTTTTTATGAGAAAATATTGACATCGTGCAGTATCTAGAACTGCAAGATTTTCTACAAAGATTGGCACGTGTTAGTGCACTCTTGCAATTATTTCAAAGAATGAAATGTTTTTGAATGAGAAACCTTCTAAGCTAATGGAAGGAAAGAGGTTTTGCAATAACGTATTCCCTATACAGTATGATAACCGCAGAGTGTTTTGCCAAAAATGATATGCTTATATATATGTATTTTCAAACTTGAGATATATTGAAATTGGAACCTTATAACGGATTCATATGTTATTCTTAAAGCTCCTTGGTGAGTATAAATGTTTTATTCAAACTCGGACATATATATTGTCGAATTATGTTTTGAAATCTGAGATATATACCCATACAGTTGGGAACGTTTTCGAAATAAACCACATTATTATTTTTCAAAATGGTGAACTTGCTGAGCATTATGTAGCTCATTCTTGCTTTATAAAAACTTTTCAGAAAGAGAAGAATTTGGTCAGTTAACTCCGCACCAGCAGAAGAGGAGTAGAAGAGTTACCCCTGAGAGGATTTAGTTCCTGATAAATACTACAGAGTAGTCTGATAGGTTTTCAACTGTAATAGTAAGACTTGTCTTCAAGTGTAGTTGTATAAGTGGAATTGCGTAAGACTCTGGATTGTATAGATGAATTGTAATATTTAGTGTTACTGTTGATTATCGTTTCTGAGGCTCTAACTTGATTGTGTGTAAGATTGAGGTATGGATGGATGTATTGTTGAGTTGTAAAGTTAATACAGGTATGATATGGTTGGATGATGATGTGACGACCTGAATCTTTGACCTCAGATTTGGGGGCGTCACAGAAATGGTATCAGAGAGATAAGTTACAATACTCAGAAATGAGAGTGTTGAGAGTTAAGTCTAAGTAGGAGAATGACATCAGAGATCGTAGTAAACTTATTATTGGACTACCGGAAGAGGTACCGGTGAGTAGAATGGACTGGAGTGTTTACTGGAGGTATTATACTAGGGTCGATAGAATCCTTAGAGACCTTCAGAATGATGAATAGAGGTTTGAGAGTCGTACATGACCTATCATAGGTAATGATATAGGAAGCAGAGCGAAATCTCAAGAGCAGCTGAGATAGAAGCGATATTGCCAATATGATCGGATGACTAGGCTGGCATAAATTTTGTGGCCCATATTCCTCCACAGTTTAGGAGGCGGCATTTTAAGAATCAAGAAGTTTAGACTTCCCTACATAATTAAGGGTACTTAGTACTTGGAATAATGACAGTCTTTTACTTTGGCTATAAGATCCGATTTTCGATAAGTAACGGGTTTACCTGAAAGGTGGTTACTATGCCGTTGTGGATTTCATTACCCTTGATGGCAAATTTTACATGTGTTATATGAGAATGTTATCATAAGACGAGCGTGCTAGATAATTCCGCGCATGGTTCGGGCGCTAGAGCATGGTAGTTCACCTTAGAGAATAAACAAGTAGAATTAACAAAGGGACTCAAGTGAAGTTGAATATGGTTACAACGAGCGATACAGTGATCTCAGAGTCTACCAAAAGAAAAGACCAGTGGGTCTAGAGTGGGATCCTTTGATAGAGATGTTATCAGGGACTACGTATATATGTGTTGTAGACCTCAATATTTTGGTATATGTTCACATGCACACACCCGCCACTGAACCTATGGACTGCACTGAGATCCCTGAGAATCTCTTTGATCTATTCCCAGGGGGAACTGGCCACTTATGATTCATGTCGAAAGGCATGAAGTAGGACCCTATGGACTTAGCAGGTGTCCCCGAAATGATGTGAAGCTTGGTCTTCAAGATAAAGCACGGAAATGACAGATATATTTGTGAAACCCTAACTCGATAAATGACTTTAAGATGATGATTGAGAGACGCACTAGTTGGTGTCTTGTATTACGAAGACGAAGAGATGGAGTTACCCTCATAATGGTGATAAGGAGATGCACGAATGATTATTAACTTATTTTGGTAACTACCGGCTGGTGCACTACTTCATTTTAAACTGTTCACTAACCATGTTACCTCGATTAGTTTATATCAGGTAACCCTTCTAGCCTTCTACGTCAAACTTGTGGAATAACCACCAGTGATATACTTTCTCTAAACCGGGACTCATCCAAAGTATCTTATTTGATCCCCAAGTATTCTATTTGAAGTTTATAATTATTTCATTATGCTCAGGACTATTTACACTTCCTTTCAATTATCCAAGGAATGTTCAACAATTGTTTCCTTAATTAATCAATGAATATTCCTAAACGAATATTGATATTTGACTACTTCTTTCGTACTTGCACTCTTCAGTCGAGCCCATAAATATTTATCAACTTGTTGAGAACAGGGATGATCTAACATCCAGATATTCCTCATGAATCCTTTCTTCTATTCAAAATGAGATTGTGCGTCGTACATTGAAATCATAGTAAGGATATCATTTTAATACTAGTATTCTGAATTTCATTCTACTGTAAGATCTGATAAAGCATGTGTACGGAGGCACCCTTGGGTGAACCGTTTCACTGATAAGTAATATTTGATGAGAGGTTATCGATTGTTCTGATACCTAGAACATTCTCTTCAGATTTTATAGTTTTCTTTTTTTCAAACTTAATAACTTCTTATTTCCATTCGTTGTTCGAGTAGCCTAAAGTTTCTTCAGTGGCTACGATGTTGAAATTCCGTTCTAGCCAATTGAAACTGGCTAGTCGATATGTCAATATGAATGACTAGTTGATTGTTCTAACTAGTCAAAATTGTAATGTTGTGAAGAACACCTAGCTAATTGTCCTAGCTTGTGGTGATGTCTCAAACATGCGAACTAGCAAATTTTGTCTAGCTAGTTGCTAGTGTTTCTTGAAAAGGACTAGTTATTGTTTCACTGGTCCAACTTCCAATTTAATTCATTCAGCAATTCCGCAGTGCATTTTGCATGTGGTAAAGTATGATGATGAAAGTTTTGACGAATGACTTTATTGAGACCTAGTGAGGTCGTCCACTCAACTTGAATTCTACCCATCTTCGTATCAGACTTTATGTCACTTGAATATTCTGTTCTTTCATTCATATAATGAAGATTCATTTGAAACCACAGATTACTTGAATGATAAACTGCTTCATTTTTATCGTCATAGAGTAGAATTTCTTTCGATCGGTTGACCTTTATCAATGGGACTTTTTAGATCCTCTATTTTTCAAGAGGAAAAGTATTCACCAGATGTAAGAATTGTATAAAGACCGTCTTTATGACTTTTGTATCCAACAATCATTGCCCTCGTGCAACATTCTCTATGATATCACATTACAAAATTATCAGGACATGAAGGAATAAACCTTGTTGTATTCTTTTTGTCCATCCTTACATCTCCGAAAATCGAGACTCCTAGTATTTGGAACCATCAACATTCTTGGAACATCCAATGTGGAATTCTTATTGAAATTATCTATTGGACCTTGTTATTTTGAAACCATTCCTTTCAAAAGTGATTACTCTAAGGTGAACGGGAGGTACAATTGTGAACCGTTGCACCAATATGAGATCAAAAACCAAATGTTGTAATTGTGCAGCCAGAGCGTTATGCCGAGTGATTATTTAAAGTAGGAATAACATGTCGGGGCATACCACAAGGACCTTTAATATTAGTGTGAGGAAGGTTATAAGAAATTATGAGGTGGTTGGGAGCACGCCCCTACCAACCGTCATCAGGATGTTATATTAATGAATTCTGGAGTTACCAAGCCTTTTCCTGATCCGAGAAATGCAAATCGATTGCGATGTAAGAGATATCCTTAGAGGAAACTAACATGGAAGTGAGATGGACAAGAAAGGAAGAAATATCGTGGCAAGAATGTGAAGCTTTACTTAGCTTAAAGGGATTGATGCATATAGAGAGACATAAAGTTTAAAAGGCCCCTAATAGTAAATGGATGCATGTATATATGCCAATGATCCATCGAGATTACCACCTAATCAACTTTATTGAGAATCGCAGCAGCATGCAGGCCTCAGGCTGATTGGCGCTAGTTGTGAAAGAGGACGAACGTATGACATCTTACATATACCATCGAGAACTGAAACCCTTATCGGAAATGGAGGAATTGTTGACTAGTTAAAGTGCGTAGTTGTTTTTCAAAGATAAGGTTAAAGAGAAGGTTTCACCAACTCCAGATTGACCTCTGTACTGCACCAAAGTCGGCATTTCACATTAATGTAAACATTATAAATTCTGGTAGTATCATGTGGATTGACTAGTGAGTCAGAAGCCCTTTTGGGTTAATAAATAAAGTTTTAAGAATGATACGAGAGATTAGTAACAACCTCGTTGTTAGCGATACTTTATAATGAGAAGAGGACTTTGAGAGTCACGATGATGCGTCTTTCAAGAGTTTAAGAGGTGTGCTGATGCAGTAGAAAGGGGATGATAGCCTATACTTCTAAACAACATAAAGGTTACGGGATGGGATATACTAACCGTGAGTCTGGGATTAGTCATGATGGCGTTCACGCATAAAACTGAGATGTTAACTTTATGAGAAAAGTGTGAAAGTTTTCCACAAGTGCCATAAGTATATCTTCATATTAGAACTAAACATAAGAAAGAGAAGGTGACGAAAGGGAGCAGGGAGTATAAAGGAGAAATTTGTTATTTCCCAGGAAAGGCCAGTATGGTGGCCGATACCTATAGAGGGGATTATTCAAAATTGGAATTCAGTAAGTATTGACCAAGAAAATAGGGTATATACAATAAAGAATAATGTTAGAGGAAAATGACTAAATTATGGGGAAGGACAAAGATGTACAGAGAATTAAGAGAATGTTTGGCAAACGGATATGAAGAATTGTATTGGCAAGCTATTAAGTACAAACGCAACATGTCAAAAACAAAATGATAGAGATCTAGTGGATCAATTCCGCCCGTAGAAAATCTTGAACGTGGGCAGAATTATAATGAATTTCATGAGTAGGTCGCCGAAGACCAAACCAAGAGATGGCCCTAGTTGATTTATAATTGCTGGACCAAGTGATTTACCTACGAGAGACTTTCCATTTAGAAGATTATCGATTTATATACGGAAGAGATGGTGGTGCAATATAAAACTTCTGCAGTGATTACGTCAGATAGAGACTTAAGGTTAGACTTCGAATATTGAAGGTGCTTTCAAGTATAATTAATAAAGAGATTGATCGTATGTACTAATTTGATCTGTGGCTGACGGACAGGGAAGAAGAATTGTCCAGACGATCGAATTTATATTTAGTGTCGTGCCTTAGGTTTCACGGGGCAGTCGAGAATAAAAACTTATCCATGAAATGAATGTTGTTATCACGATCATCGCCATGCGAACGTAAGGACGTCTCCTGTAGAGCGCACTGCGAAAGAAGAAGTTTCGCTTCTCTTGCGTTACGAAGAAGTCAATGAACGAGGGACATAGTAGCTGAACTGGTTCGATGTATACCGAAGACTATACAGTATCCATAGCAAGTGGTAACGGTTGACGGGAGGCAACACATGCCTGCTAATCAAGCGAAGGAATATGAGGAATACCGTGCGTATTGACGTTGTCTCGAATTACAAAACACGACCACAAAGTATTCACGGGCCAACGATAGAAGAACTCAACACGGATACTATAAACAAGGTAGAAGAGGAACGTGTAAGTAGTGGGATGGAAATTTTCAATCATAGAACAACCGATAAGGAATACAGGTCGAGGAGAGTATGCGTTAAGGAACACCATTAAGGCGTTGGTGAGACCAAGGGAAAGAACAATAGGGTTGAAGTGTCAACCTGAGAGTTGGGAAGGGTAAGGTTGGAATTGTATCCACAACTATTATCCTTAGGTTCTTAAGATAGAATCCTTTTAAGGAGAGGAGACTGCACTAACCCTAATCTTCGGGAATATTCGAAACCTGGACGAATAGTAATTTTATGGGTGGATGAGAAATTTTTGCAATCACGATATGTACGAATTATTAAATGAATATTTCGAATTGATATTACGTCTTTACGGTACAGACGAGTGTATGTAAAAGTCATTAGTTTTTTTTTCGAAACCCATTATTTTGAATGGTCAAATTTTATGAGATATCTAAGGAGATCGTGGTAAGGCATGGGGTTCCTGTGAGCATTGTATCTGGTAGAGACCCAAGGTTCAACTCCGGGTTCTGGAGGAATTTTCAGGATCGTGTGGGGACCAAGTTAGACATGAGTACTGCATACCACCCCCAATCAGACGGACAGAGCGAGAGAACCATCCAGACCATAGAGGACATGTTGAGATTATGTGCTATCGATTTTAAGGGAAGTTGGGATGACCACTTGCCGTTGATCGAATTTTCCTACAACAACAGTTACCATGCGAGTATAGGAATGCCCCCCTATGAAGCTTTGTACGGACGAAGATGTCGGTCTCCCTTGTGTTGGGAAGAAGTTGGAGAGCGGAATATTTTAGGGCCTGAACTGGTCCAACAGACAAGAGAAACTATCGAACTCATAAGAGGACGACTGGTATGCGGACCAAGACAGATAGAAGAAGTATGCGGACCAGACCCGCAAGGACAAAGAATATGAGGTAGGAGAGTTTGTGATGTTCAAGGTATCACCGTGGAAGGGATTGATGAGATTTGATAAGAAGGGGAAACTAAGCCCAAGATTTATTGGACCTTTTGAGATCTTGAGACGAGTTGGAAAGTTAGCCTATGAATTGGCTTTACCCCCGAGCCTGCAGCAAGTGCATAATGTGTTCCATGTGTCCATGCTACGACCCTACCATGTCGACTTCCGACACGTGATAGAATATGATCAAGTGGATCTGCAACCAGACTTAACATATGTGGAGCAACCCGTAGAAATCATGGATAGAAAAGAACAGGTGCTGAGGAACAAGGTTTTCGAACTAGTGAGAGTTTTGGGGAGGAACCAGAATGTCGAAGAATCAACATGGGAACTAGAGAGCGCGATGCGTGAAAAGCACCCCCAACTGTTTTCAACCTGATTTCGGGACGGAATCCTTTTAAGGAGGGGAGGCTGTAAGAACCCTAATTTTTGCAATATTTTCTTTTATTTTATATCATGTGGCAATGTCAATTTGGAGCCTTTCTAGTCATCCATGTTGTTTAATGGAATTGATTGTCTGAGAAACTATGTTGCTGCATTCACTATATGAGATAAAGGGAAGGTTGTTGAAAGCAAGAGTCTTATTGTTAGTAAGATTTATAAAACTTGGGATTTGAGAATGATTAGAATGTTAAAAGATTTATTAAGGATTATGACGAGGAATTATGGATATTCGAGGAATTTACACAATTAAGTACTTAAGGAATTACTAGGGAAATCTCTACGCGGCAAAATATTATTACGAGAGATTAATTAAGATACGATACGAATTAAAGATTTAGTGACAAGCATTGGTGGGAGAATAATGATACAAGGAGTAGTATTGCATGCAAGTCCCATGCAACTAAGTAGTTATGAAAAAGCAAACTAGTTAAACCAAATGGACAAGAGGATTAGTAACTAGTTACATTGCTTTTCAAAAAGAGGAGACAAGAAGTACAAGGAGCCATACCATGCTAGTACCTTGCCTATACATACAACATATGTATCACCCAACCTCACTTTATCAATTATTTCAAACACAACACAAAAATCAAAAACACCAAAAGCTCTCCCCCCCCCCCCCCTTGGAAGAGAGCTCTCGGCCAAGCACCAAAAAGGAAGGAGAAAATTCTTCCTCCCCCATTTTCCATCACTCATAAATCAAGACATAATTCCTAGGCCCTCACCATCATCTAAGAAAGGTATGTTAAGAGTTTCAAGCCATTTCATCCATCCAATTTCAAGATATTAATTATAATAGATATTGTGAATAGTAACCATGGTTGGTTTTCTTTTAGATCTTGGATTGTAAGGGTTGTAGACTGTAGGAGACCATTCAAGGTGTTATTGAGTTTTGTAAGGCTTATCCAAGGCTCCTAGGTGCTCAAGAAGGTATAAAAATCACAAACCCTTTTGGCCATGTAGTGTTTATGATGTTTGGTAGTAGATCCATGTATATATGTGTTAATCTTTGTTGTATAAGTAATGGATGACATGGATCTTGAGTTTTGATGTTGTGATTGTGGTTTTTATGATTGTGGATGGTATATGTATCTCCATGAGTGTTATAAAGCATGAACTAAGTGAATTAGGTGTTGGTTGTGTTGTGGAATTGAGAAAATTGGTTGATCTAAGTGAATACATGCTTGCTGAGTTTTCCAGGAACTTTGACCTGCCTTGTAACATGGTTTTGAACCCTCAATTCTTGTCCCCTGAGGTTCTACCATATATTGTTGGAAAGATAATTGAATGTAGTTTCTGGAAATGTAAGGTTCATAACTAAGTGATGTATAGATTTTAAGTTATGGCCGGAGAAGTAAATTGTGTTTCTGGATTCCGGACTGCACTAAGTGACCCCCTTGTGAACCTTGTTTAAACCCCTAAAAATATATGTGGGATCATGGAAAAATTTGAAAAACGAGGAAATGCAGTGGGGAAGGCTACCCAAAAAGAATTGGATTAAAATATGAATTTTTGAATTTTATAAAAATGCTAGAGTAAATTTCGCGCAAGGGAAAAAGTCGTTAAGTGGAGTATAATTCTAGGGGTAATGGACGTGACTCGGATATGGTAACTAAATTAAGTCGAATAAGTGACGAGCGTAATCGAGTGATGACATGAACCTATAGTGGGGCTAGAGTGTCATAAGACGAAGTCCTTAAGTTAATTTTGTACCCCTAAAACCCCGTAATTAAAGAGGTATTGTTAAGGTACTAACGAACGGTTATTGCTTATGTATAGATCGTTCCACTCCGCACGCTCGACCACCCCAACCAAACCAAGGCAAGTTTACTTTTCAAAACTTACATATACAAGGACTTTCACTGTTGTGTTTGTAGTTTTCAATCGTATCAAATGTTTATGTTTATCGAAGTATCGATGAAATTGAGATGTATAAGTACATATATGTTTGCACCCCTTGAACTTAGAATGAAATGTTTTCTTCGGACAAGGACTCTAGCAATAGAGGTCGTAGCGGTCCGTATATACTATTGACCGGGGAGCGGTATATTATTATATCGTAATTAAATTGCGAAAACCCGAAAGGTCATTCGGGGAGTATCGTATACTCAAGTAATTATTTTTATATCTTCGTAAATACTCAAAATACCTATCTTGGATTAAAAGCTTATTTAATTAAATAATTATTTTATTAATTATTAATATTAAATCTTAAAATATCAATTATTAATTATTGTTCATTATTTTAAAGTCAAAGCTAATCCAAGATACCTTTAATACTTTCAAACTCGAACTCTTTTGAACTCAAAACATTTTCGAAAACCCCCGGTCAGGTTCCGCTTCTTGTACGATTTCAAGAATCATCGGTCGACTGATGTCGGACCTCAATTACTCAGTTTTCAATCAAAATCAAGTTTTTAAAAGAAAAAGAAAAAGGGACTCTGGCAGGTGTGGGAACCGTTGACGAACGATTCCCGGGATGTGTAAGCGGCCGTGAGCCAGGCGGTCCATCAATTTTTATTCAGGCCCAGGTGTTGCCGAAGGATGATTACGGATGTAGTTTTCATCGAGGGTGATTACGGATGTAGTTTTCACCCGGGGATAGTTACGGATGTAGTTTCTATCCTTCTACCGGTAGAGAAGACCCGCGGATTATTGGACTTGGATGTGGCGACTGATCATTGTCAATCCTTGTCAGGTTTTTATGTTTTCTTCCAGTCCCATCCTCCACTTTGGAAAAATACTCAAACACTGCTTCTTGGGCCTAAGTGTCAAGTTGCCGATAGTGTGGTTTTTTATGAGAAAATATTGACATCGTGCAGTATCTAGAACTGCAAGATTTTCTACAAAGATTGGCACGTGTTAGTGCACTCTTGCAATTATTTCAAAGAATGAAATGTTTTTGAATGAGAAACCTTCTAAGCTAATGGAAGGAAAGAGGTTTTGCAATAACGTATTCCCTATACAGTATGATAACCGCAGAGTGTTTTGCCAAAAATGATATGCTTATATATATGTATTTTCAAACTTGAGATATATTGAAATTGGAACCTTATAACGGATTCATATGTTATTCTTAAAGCTCCTTGGTGAGTATAAATGTTTTATTCAAACTCGGACATATATATTGTCGAATTATGTTTTGAAATCTGAGATATATACCCATACAGTTGGGAACGTTTTCGAAATAAACCACATTATTATTTTTCAAAATGGTGAACTTGCTGAGCATTATGTAGCTCATTCTTGCTTTATAAAAACTTTTCAGAAAGAGAAGAATTTGGTCAGTTAACTCCGCACCAGCAGAAGAGGAGTAGAAGAGTTACCCCTGAGAGGATTTAGTTCCTGATAAATACTACAGAGTAGTCTGATAGGTTTTCAACTGTAATAGTAAGACTTGTCTTCAAGTGTAGTTGTATAAGTGGAATTGCGTAAGACTCTGGATTGTATAGATGAATTGTAATATTTAGTGTTACTGTTGATTATCGTTTCTGAGGCTCTAACTTGATTGTGTGTAAGATTGAGGTATGGATGGATGTATTGTTGAGTTGTAAAGTTAATACAGGTATGATATGGTTGGATGATGATGTGACGACCTGAATCTTTGACCTCAGATTTGGGGGCGTCACACCTGATATCAGTCGTGTTACTGATGATGTCATTGTGGATGCTACAGAAACTGGCAAGTGCTATAAAACAGGATCGTTGTTTAAAGAACAAGCAAGAAGATATTATGAAGGAAAGAGTTTTCTATTGAAGGAAACTATCGACTAGAAGACAGAACATTGTCATGTATAGATTATATCTTTCTGTTATTAGTTGATAGGTAGCATTATAAATACTCTCTCTATATCATTGTAAAAAGTGTTCGTGAGGTTTGTAATCGTGAATATACGAGAGTACAAACAGAGAGAGAGATTTGTATTGTCAGCAGCTGCTAAAGGTATTGTACACCTTTGGTAGAGTTTGTATTTGATCTTATTAATACAAACAGAGTTTGATTCATTCGTTTATTCTTGTTCATATAATCAAGCAAAAATCAGACACGATTATATAACTTATATTCAACCCCCCCCCTTCTACAAGTTATTCGAGTTAACAATTGGTATCAGAGCAGGTTGATTTCGAATAATCATAAAGATCTGCAATCATGTCTGGTTACAAGGATGGGAATACTAAGATTCCTATGCTCAAGAGAAACAAATATACTCTATGGGAAGTAAAGATGTTGCATCATCTGGAAGCAACAGATCCTGATTATCTTGACAGAATCAGAGATGGACCTTTTGTTCCAACAAAGGTCGTTGGACAAGCAACTGTTGATGGTGTGGTTGTTCCAGAACATACAGCAGAGAAGCCAAAATCTGAATGGTCAGATAAGGACAAGGAGAATGTTCTTAAAGATGCTAAAGTGAGAAACATATTATTCAATAGTCTTGATTCTGTTCTCACTAACTATGTTCTCTCTTGTAAAACTGCTAAGGATATTTGGGACAATCTTAAGGTTCACTGTGAAGGAACTAAGCCTGTCAGGAAGAATATGAGGACATTACTTATACAACAGTATGAGTACTTTGAATCCAAGTCTGGTGAGTCACTTACTGATACCTTTGATAGGTTTACAAAACTCATCAATGAGATGGCCATGCATGGTAAATATTATGACTTGGAGGATATGAATACAAAGTTCATGAAAGCTTTGCCTGATTTCTACAATGAGAAGATATCTGCGATTGAAGAAGCTAATGATCTGGATGAGATTTCATTAGAGGCAGTATATGGAAAATTGAGAGCTTATGAACTTGACAAGCAGCAGAAGAAGAGCAGGAGTGAAGGAAAGATGAAGACTATTGCACTTACTGCTCAATCTGAATCAAAGAAGCTTCCTGAAGAACAGCATGAAGAGATTGCTGTAAAGAATTCAAGGAAGAAGAAAAGCAAAGAAAGTTCTTAGTCAGAGACTACTGATATGGACTCTGACAACAATGATTCTGAATCAGAGATGCAGGAACTCTTTGCTATGTTTGCTAAAGCTTTCAAGAAAGGAAGATTCAACAGGAGAAGATTTAGCAAAGGACCTTTTCAAAAGAAGGAGGAGAGGAAGAGTGACAAAGGCAAAAATACAATTGTCAAGCTTGACAAGGCCAAGATCAAGTGCTTTAACTGCAGCGAGCTTGGACACTTTGCTAGTGAGTGTAAGAAGCCTAGGAATTCAGGAAAGGGTAATGCACTTATGGTCACACAGAAGGATTGGGCTGATTCCAGTGATTCTGAAGATGAATTGGATTATGACAACATTGCATTGATGGCAAATGGTTTAGACAAACCTGGATCTCCAAAGAAAACTTCTTCATCCTCTGTTAAGGTATCACTTCACTCTCTTGATTCATTTGATAGCTTAAATTCTGATGAAATTAGATCTATCCATGCTGAGTTTAAGAATCTTATGACTAATTTTAGAATTCTTACTTGTGAAAAAGATGAACTTAAGGTTAAGAATGATAAATTAGTTGATAGAAATAATTTTCTTGAATCTGAGTTAATTCAAATGGAAGAATACAAGTTAAGTTCTGATAAAGCTAAGCATGATTATAGTGTTATTCTTGAGACTTATGACTATGTCAGAAAAGAACTAGAGGAAGAGAGAGATGTGATTAAGACCATTAACATTTCTGGTAAAAAGACACAAGAAATCATCGAAAATGGAATTCGTGGTAAGGTTAATGGTTTAGGTTTTGATAAGGCTAGACAAGAAGAAAAAGTAGCTATTGTCAATGATGATAGTAAAGTAGAAGCTAGCACATCTAAATCTGAAGGTAAGAAAATTGTTTCTGAACCTAATCATGTTAAATTTGTTGATTCAAAAGGTACCCCTGTTGTACACAAAAGGATTAACAATAGTAATTTAGATGAGAAAGTGTTAGAGAAACCTAAGAATGTAAACATAGGGTTTCTGTCTAAGTCTCAGTTGAAACAGAGATTAGATGGTCTTTCAGAGTCTAGCAAGATCAAGAGAAATAGGAATGGAAAAGAAGGTATTAATAAAGAGAATAATTACAAGAATGTACCTGATGCACCTAGGAAAAAATGCTATAAGTGTGGAAATCATAATCATTTAGCCCTAGACTACAATCAAAAACCTTCTTGGAAAACTGAGTCCAGATTCCCCAAGACTCAGAAAATTCAATACCAACCACAAAAAGCTTGTTATCATTGTGGTAGTTTACTTCATTCCATTTACATGTGTAGAGAATATCATGAACTGTATTATGACTATTATTCTTTGAAATCTGAAACTCCTAGTCACAAACAGTTTGTGAAATCAGAGTCTAAGGTTGACTCTGCAACAGGTAAAGTAAAAGCAAAATATTTAAAGCCTGTTGTTTCTAAATCTAGTAAGAAAGGATCCAATCAAAGTTGGGTCCTAAAAAATTCTAACTAGTTACTTTTTGTTTGCAGGGCACATGAAAGAAGCATTCAATTATCTTGGACAGTGGATGCTCTGGACATATGACTGGAAAGAAGTCCCTGCTTACAAAGTTTGAAAGGAAAGCTGGCCCAGTAATATCTTTTGGTGATGGCAACAAAGGAGAAACTCTGGGATATGGCTCAATTGTTTTGGGGAATGTCATCATAGAAAATGTAGCACTGGTTGAAGGATTGAAACATACTCTTTTAAGCATAAGTCAACTGGGTGATAAAGGTTACAAATCAATCTTTGACAAAGAAGGATGCAAAATCTTGAATATGCAGAATGGAGACATTGTTCTAACTGGTCAAAGACATGGTAACATATATGAAGCCAGCTTAAGTGATACATCTAAAGGAATTGTTAGATGTCTCTACAGCAAAGCAACAAGTGATGAAAGCTGGAATTGGCACAAGAAGCTCTCACATCTCAACTTCAAGAAACTTAATCAACTTGTTAAGCACAATCTGGTGAGAGGCCTACCTCAGGCAAATTATGTGCAAGATGGACTTTGTGATGCATGTCAGCTTGGAAAGCAAAGAAGAACCACTTTCAAGAGCAAGACTGAAAATTCAATTACTGAACCATTTCACATGCTACATCTTGATCTGTTTGGTCCAGTAAACATTATGTCTATCAGCAAGAAAAGATATGCTCTAGTGATAGTGGATGATTTCACAAGGTTTACATGGGTGTTCTGTCTACACAAGAAGGATGAAGCTCCTCAACAAATCATTGAACTTGTCAAGAATATTCAGAATAACTCTGAGTACAAAGTTAAAGTACTTAGGAGTGACAATGGTACAGAATTCAAGAATTCTACAATGGAGGGGTTTTGTGCAGACAATGGAATCACTCAACAGTTTTCTGCACCTGGTACACCTCAGCAGAATGGTGTAGTGGAAAGAAAGAACAGGACTCTCATAGAGGCAGCAAGAACCATGCTTGCAGATGCAAAACTTCCAACCTACTTTTGGGCAGAAGCTATTAACACTGCATGTTTCACTCAAAACTGTACCTTGGTAAATAGTCATGGAAAAACTCCCTATGAGATGATCAAAGGAAAGAAACCAAGTGTGAAATACTTTCACATCTTTGGATGCAAATGCTATGTCCTAAAAGTTCATCCAGAACAACTTGGAAAATTTGAAGCCAAATCGGATGAAGCAATTTTTCTAGGATATTCAGCATCTAAGGCCTTCAAAGTTTATAATCTCAGAACTCACATTGTTATGGAATCAATTCATGTTGCATTTGATGATAAGAAATTTGGAATTTTGCAAACTGATGAAAGCCATGACAAATTGGAATTTGAAAAACTGAAGAATTCTGAGATACTCTTCAGTGATGATGAGGGTTCTCCAGAAGGAATTTCTATTGCTTCTCAAAGGAATGCTACTATTGAGGGGGAGCAAATAAGTCAAAGAGAACACAGTGATCATTAGGAGCAGACTAGCTATTCAGAGTCTACTCCATCAGGAACTGATCTTTCAGAGTATATTCCATCAGGAACTGATCTTTCAGAGTCTACTGAAGGAAAATCAGTAACTAGCAGCAATATGGAATCTACTGATTCTATTGATCAAAGGAGAGTTTTTGGAGGAAGAGAGAATTCTTCTACAAGAGATACCACTAACTTAGGGGGAGAGACTAGCAGAGTTAATCTACCACCTGTTAGAAAATGGACCAAGGATCATACTGAAGATTTGATTATTGGTGATCCAAATAGTGGTGTTCGAACTAGAAGATCAATTCAAAATGAATGCTTGTATAGTTACTTTCTCTCAAAGAATGAACCTAAGAAGGTTGAAGAAGCCTTACAGGATCCTGATTGGGTAATTGCAATGCAGGAGGAGTTAAATGAGTTTGAGAGAAACAAAGTCTGGAAACTGGTACCAAGACCTAAAGATAGATCTATTGTTGGTGCAAGATGGGTTTTCAGGAACAAGCTAGATGAATCTGGTATGATTGTAAGAAACAAAGCAAGACTGGTGGCCAAGGGTTATTCTCAGGAAGAAGGCATTGATTATGATGAGACCTTTGCACCTGTAGCAAGATTGGAAGCAATCAGAATGTTTCTTGCATTTGCAGCTCATTCAAAATTCAAGGTATACCAGATGGATGTAAAGAGTGCATTTTTAAATGGCAAGCTTGATGAGGAAGTATATGTGGAGCAGCCACCTGGATTTGTTGATCCAAAATTTCCAAATCATGTCTACAAACTTGACAAGGCACTCTATGGACTAAAGCAGGCACCAAGAGCATGGTATGAGACTTTGTCTAAATTTCTTCTTGAAAATGGCTTCACAAGAGGTACAATTGACAAAACTCTATTCTTTAGAAAGATAAAAGGTGAATTGCTTTTAGTTCAAGTTTATGTTGATGATATTATTTTTGGCTCTACTAATGAAAAGTTGTGTGCTAAGTTTAGCAAGCTTATGCAGTCTAAGTATCAGATGAGCATGATGGGTGAATTAAATTATTTCTTAGGCTTGCAGGTCAAACAGACTGAGACTGGTATTTTCATTAATCAGTCAAAGTATATCAAAGATCTCTTAAGAAGGTTTGACTTTCAAGACTGTGCAGTTGCAAAAACACCCATGGCAACAGCCACTAAACCAGACTCTAATCCTAAGGGGAAGAGTGTAGATAATACTAGTTATAGAGGCATGATAGGCTCATTGTTATATCTAACTGCAAGTAGGCTAGATATAATGTTTTCAACCTGTTTATGTGCTATATTCCAAAGTGATCCTAAGGAATCTAATTTAATTGCTGTGAAGAGAATTTTTAGATATCTCAAAGGAACTCCAAATCTTGGTTTGTGGTACCCTAGAGAATCTGATTTCTTTCTAATTGGCTATTCAGACTCTGATTATGCAGGGTGTAAGATAGACAGGAAAAGCACTACAGGTACATGTCAATTCTTGGGAAATAGATTGATTTCTTGGGCAAGCAAGAAACAACAATCTGTTTCAACCTCAACTGCAGAAGCTGAGTACATAGCAGCAGGTAGTTGTTGTGCATAGCTCCTTTGGATAAGAAATCAGTTGATGGATTATGGTATGACACTTAGTAATATTTCTATGTTTTGTGATAATACTAGTGCTATCAAAATTGCAGAAAATCCAGTTCAACATTCAAGGACTAAGCATATTGATGTCAGGTATCATTTTATTAGAGAACATATTGAGAATGGTACTGTGGAACTTCATTTTGTTCCTACTGACAAACAGCTTGCAGATATTCTAACTAAACCACTTGATGAAACTACATTCAGTAGATTAGTAAGTGAGTTAGGAATGTTAAATTTCTAGATCTTTAACATCTGCAATAGTAGCAAGGTATGTTATTTTTAGCTTATAGACTTGATATTCTTGTCAGGATCTATATTTGATTGTTAAATGCTTTAGCTATAACACTTTGCCTTGATAAATTTCAGTATGATAGACTTGTTAATAATCATCAGGATTAGATTTGTATCAGGATGCTGACGTCATCAATATTGTGTCAGTATCAGGATTGTGAAAATTGTTTCAAATCCTGACGTTTACTTTGTGTAGTAATCTAATTCTGTGATGTGTTAAGTCTATGCCAGCATGTTTTAATATTTGCATACTGATAATTTATACATCATTCATAATCAAAAGACAAGTAGATAATAAGAAATTATATTTTCATTAATTGAAATCATTACATATATGGAAATGAAATACAACATCTTTTTGTCTAACTTCTACTGATAATCCTATACTTGTCTATTGATATGAATTTTGAGGTACAGGACAAGGAGCATCTCAAGAAATCCATCAGGGGATTGAATAGCCTCATCTACTCTTGGATTCCTTGTCTGGGCGACTTGAATGAGAGTAGCTAACTTAAATGAATAGCATCTCCATCAAGATCAACCTCAGACTCTCGACCAAATTCTTCATCCTCAAGTTTTGAGGAGGTTAGGGGAAGATTGTATCCAAAAGATGGATGTTCTAGAAGAAACCTCTGGATATTATCGGAAACCAATCCATCCATGATTAGTTCGATGAGAAGAGTCATCTTTTCAAAGAGATGATCAAGAACAGGATGTTCATCGACCGTGAAAGATCTAAAGAATGGATTTGAATGGAATTTTGGTTTGAGGAGCATTGTTGTGAAGAACAGAAATTGAAAGGTTTATGGAGAATGGCATAAGGCATCTGTTTCTTTTAAAGAAAGACGTGAGAAGCTGAACAGTCACTTGGAAGTTTTAATGAAGTCAGATGCTAATTATTGCATATGACTGTATTTCTTGTTTTCAAGAAATATTGAATATATCTAACCAATTGATTGTTGTTCAGTTTAATTATTTATTTCTTTTCAGATAAAAGAAAAATGCCACGTGGAAACTCCAATTAAGTCTCTGAAATCAGGATGATATTGATCAGGATTTCATATGTGACCATCAGGATTTGAGAATTATCATATTTTTAAATCACATTGTATTTTGTGACTATTTTGATGGGAGGTCAACAGGAAAAAGAAGCTGATCAGTATTGATTCTTATCTTGATAATACCCTGATTTATTTCATGAAAATCAATTTTGGATTTTATTTTCCAAAAATCGTGGGTAACCGCATTTTTCAGGGACTGACACCTGTCAATCTACGTGTCAACTTGGGTTAAGAGATCAAAACAGGAAAATGGTTTATTATCATAGATTTATGCAAATGTTTATTAACCATTTTATTCCTGATGTTGAAGCTAGATTTGGTAGGGAACATTGTGTTTCTTCTTATGTACAGCAAAAGAGAATTTTCTCTGACATTATAAAGAAGGACAATGAAAAGAATCTAGATGAAATACCTGCAATTCATTATCCACATCATTTTCAGGTAATTCTTAAAACTCATCTTCCTACTCTCTACAATTCTTCTTTCTTTTGTGGTGAAATGGCTCAGTAATCTCATTTGGAGGAGAACCCACCTGTGTCTACCCAAGTAGCCCAAAACATTATAGTCTCTGAAACAATTCAAGAACCAAATTTTGATCCACAACCTATTGTTTCAAAGAAACCAACCTCTGGTGTTTCTCAAAAGACATCAGTTGTAAGGAAGAGAAGATTTGTTGTGTCAAGTAGTAGTAACTCTAGTGAAGATGATGATGATTTAACTCTTGCTGAGAGAGCAAAATTGAAGGCTGCAATTCAACTTTCTCTGTTAGCACAAAGAGATGAAAAACCTAGTCACAGCCAGGCTGCAGTCTCCCAAAAGACTGTAGTTCTTAAAAAGGGAAAACAGTTACTGGATACTGTCTCTCAAAAGACTGTGTCTATTGAACAAAGATCTCATCCCAAGATCACTTCTGTGTCTACACCTCTTGAGTCTTCTCAGGATAAATCTTTTGCTCACTATACCAGGAGAACAAGGAGAAAGATTCAATTGTCACCTACACACACAGAGTCTAGTCCAACTAATATCATGCAGGTCTCTACAAATGAAGCTACAATCAAGTCAGCAAATGACCATAGAGATCTGGATATTGATTCTTCATGGGAAACTACATTATCATACAGACTAGCTATGGGACTAATTTCTCTCAAAGTGAAGTTATCAAGGCCTGTTCTAGATTTTCTGGTTGAAAGAGTACAAAAACTTTTATTTCCAGAAGAATATGGACTTCTACATCAAAGACTTGACTTAATGAAGATGTATTTCTATGTATCTGTCAGAAGACAATTAGTCAAGCAATTTGGACTCTCAAAGCATGTTGCACTTCAATCACTACATACATATTTATTTGACAAGGATGTCATTATTGAAGATGCTTCAGCTCAAGGTGAACAACAGGAGGAAGTAGCTAGAGGAATGCAGTCAACAGAAGATACTATTGCACCAGTAGTGGATAGTAGGAAAGATCATATCACAGTCACTGCAACACAAGAACCATCTAGTCAGAGGTTGGATGACTCAGGAGCTGTGATAGCTGATGCTGAAAGGACTTCTATGATGACTGAGAATGCAAGTGAGATACCCTATGATATGGGAGGAATAACTTTGACTGGTTTTCTTGAAGATCAAACAAATTTTGTTCAGTCAGAGTCTATCCACCTTGAGGGTGAGTCTCAGCAAACAACACTTAAAGACGGTGATGTACTAACTATGGTGTCTAATGAAGTATTACTGAAGACATCAGAGTCTAGTAAAGAACCTGAAAGTGGTATACTGGAGCCTGTAGTTTCTGGAAGGAAAGAAGATGATTGTATGGGTTCAGAGACTATAGCAGCTCACTCCTTGGGGAAAACCTCAAGCCCCTTGCCATATGAGGAACCCTCTCTCCATGTGAGTTCAGGTATAAAAACTCCTTCTAAACTCTATTTTCTGTAGGTCATGAGAGCACTTATCCAAATTTGAGTGATACACTTGAAAAGATGGACTTAGATCCACAAACTGAGAGGCTGGCTCCTGACCAGGCAAAAGGTGAGGTAGAAAGATTGTTGACTTTAGTAAGTCAAAGTGAGAATGAGGGTATGGATGATCAACTCCATAGTGAGGGAGAGAAAATTAGGAAACCATCGTTTGATTTCTGGGATCAGGTTTTTCCTGAATCTTGGTCTGACAATCTTGGTATGGATGCTGGTACTTATTCATTTATCAAGATGTATCAGAAGAATGACCTAGCACATCACAATGCAAAGCCAGAAGTTAAAGCTTAGAAGCAAAAGGAGAGGCTTGTAGGAATCATTAACAGAAGAGGTGCCAGGATAAAGCAATCTCTTGATACATATGTACCAGATGAAGTTCCTAATGATCCTAGTGTTCCTTTGTATGTACTTCCAATATCAGCTAGAATTGAGACATCTACAGTCTCTGATCACTCTAAGGAGGAGTCAGGATTTGAAGATGTTAGTACACAGAATACTGGTGAAGGAGATGATGATCATGTTTCAACTTCAGATCAGAAAGATGAAGATGTTGATACTTCTAATCAGGTTTTATTACTTGAATATCATACAACACAAGCAACTTCTTCTACAATACTTGAAGATACAGTTCTTTCTGATTCTGATTCTGAAGATACTAGAAGCACTTCCAACATTAAAGTTCATTCTGATGTTTTGAAAGATATTCAGAATTCTCAAATTGCTATGCAAACAAGACTTCAATCACTTGAAGATAACCAAGTCACAATTATGGAAAATCAAGCAGTTCTGATGAATATCATTTGTTCTGTTTCTGAATCTCTTGGAATGAATGTTAATGATGTCAAAAAGGGGGAGATAAAGACAATTCAAAGACAACAACACCAGACTGGGGGAGATAAAGAGCAGACGAAGGGAAGTAAAAAGAAGAACTAGGAGTGACAGTGGTGAATCTCAGCTAGGAAGTGGTAAAGGAAGAGCAACATTAATAGTTAAAATTCTTTCTTCTAAGTACTAGATAAACGTCTACATCTGGGAAGGAGGTACTTAACTTCATAATTCTACATTCATAAATTCTATTCTGGTTGTATTGATATATATTTTGACATCCACAACTTAGATTTATGCTTCAGATTTTAAAGCATAAATAGGGGGAGATTGTTAGGAATAATTCATAAGTTGTGATGTTAAGAATAGAATTTACACATTATACTTCTTGTAATCCTGATCTTATAAAGGATTTGGCACTATATATAGGATTTATGTGTAAAACAGTTATCTGTACAGTTTAGTCAGGAATGAACAGTGTATCGGAGACTAAATGTCAGGAACAAAGAACAAATCCTGATGACAGGTCTAATACTGATGATGATCAGATACTGATGCAAGATGAAATCCTGATATCAGTCGTGTTACTGATGATGTCATTGTGGATGCTACAGAAACTGGCAAGTGCTATAAAACAGGATCGTTGTTTGAAGAACAAGCAAGAAGATATTATGAAGGAAAGAGTTTTCTATTGAAGGAAACTATCGACTAGAAGACAGAACATTGTCATGTATAGATTATATCTTTCTGTTATTAGTTGATAGGTAGCATTATAAATACTCTCTCTATATCATTGTAAAAAGTGTTCGTGAGGTTTGTAATCGTGAATATACGAGAGTACAAACAGAGAGAGAGATTTGTATTGTCAGCAGCTGCTAAAGGTATTGTACACCTTTGGTAGAGTTTGTATTTGATCTTATTAATACAAACAGAGTTTGATTCATTCGTTTATTCTTGTTCATATAATCAAGCAAAAATCAGACACGATTATATAACTTGTATTCAACCCCCCCCCTTCTACAAGTTATTCGAGTTAACAGTACAGCACTCACTACTTGATCTGAGACCGCTAGGTATAGAAAGAGAACTTCTCCCATACTTGCTTGGCCAAAAACGGGGTTTCAGCGACATATTTCTTTAGTTTTTCAAAGGCCTCTTGGCTTTTTTCCATCCATTCAAAGTTCTGTACTTTCTTCAAAGTTTTGAAAAATGGAAAACACTTATCCCCAAACTTGGAGATGAATCTCCCCAATGCTACGATCCTCCTAGTTAGCTTCTGCACGTCCCTTATTGAATACGGTGGTTCCATATCCAGGATATCCTTATTCTTATTGGGGTTAGCCTCAATTCCATGCTTTGAGACCATGAGACCCAAAAACTTTCCTGACTCTACGCGAAAGGCGCATTTAGATTGGTTCAACATCATCTTGTGGTGTCTCAGCACTTCAAATGCCTCATGTAAATGCTCAATGTGATCTGCCTTGTGTAAACTTTTCACCAACATGTCATCCACATAAATTTCCATAGTTTTTCCAATGAGATGGGCAAAAATCTTGTTTACCAACCGCTGATAAGTGGTGCCAGCATTATTCAACCCAAAAGCCATGACAAGGTAACAATACACACCAAAATTAGTGATGAATGACGCCTTAAGAATGTCGCCCTTATGCATTTTAATTTGATTATAGCCACTTAAACCATCCATGAAGCTTAACATCTCGTGCCCAGCCGTGGCATCTATCAATGTATCGATCCTCGACAAGGGGAAACTGTCCTTTGGGCATGCATCATTTAGATCAGTGAAGTCTATGCACATCCTCCACTTTTCATTGGCCTTCTTGACTATTACAGGATTTTTCAACCATTCTGGGAATTGGATCTCCTCAATGAAACCCGCCTCTAAGAGCTTATCAACTTCTTGCTTGATGGCCTCTTGCCTCTCAGGTGCGAACATTCTTTTATTTTGTTTCACCATCTTCTAACCCATATCTACATTCAATTTGTGTGTTATAAGATGGGGATCTATCCCTGGTATATCAGCCGCTCTCCATGCGAACATATCACTATTGCCTTGTAGGAAGGTGATCAACTTGCTTTGTAGGGGTTCTTTCAGAGATGCTTCTATGCAAGTGACCTTTTCAGGATCTCATATCTCCAGGGGTATGACAATCAGATCCTTCGTCGGCTTTCCTCTATGTTCTTCATAATTCAAATATTCATATCCTCAATCGGGAGGACCTACCCCCCGATTCTGCCAGGCATCAAGGCTGCTACGTAACAACTCATTGCCATCTTTTGATCTCCTTTCTCTTGGTAAGAACACAACCAAGAGAGGTAATGATATTTTCTTCCCCATATTCATTCAGTGTGTACTTAATTATTTAGATAAGAATTTGGCTGATTTACCTGGTTTAGATAAAACAGAATAGGTAGGTCCATGACCAAACTTACTTTTGGTAATTTTGATACTAGGAATGATGTGGATGTTAGACTTGTAATAACCCCTCATATGCAGAGGTTATTTGAGTCTTACCCCCACAACATGCCAATATTTGCCTCTAAATCTGAGTTAGCAAGGCCCAAGCAAGTTGAACAAAAGGGTGATGTGAACCCAGGGCCTGCTAACCAACCCCCTCAACCAAACACTGTACCAAACACAGAGCCAATTGCATCACTCTCTCAACAGGGTGATGTTAGTAAAAAGAAGAGAAATGAGATAGCATTTGAACCCTTAGAAATGTTAACAGAAGCATCATTGAATGCTGAATTAGGCTTAGATAGTGAGGCACCTGTGTCACCTCTAAAGAAGCCAAAGAAAAAGAAAGCAAAGAAAACCACCTCTTCAGTCATTCAAATGGCTGAAGTTGTAAAATCAGGGGCAAACAGCTCACTAGATGTACTCTCTCAACAGAGTGCATCTATAGAATCAAGCATTCTCCCCAATGCACCTTCTTGTAATGAGTCAGCATATTGGAGTAAAAAGGCTGGCATTACACTGAGTGGTGAGCACATCACACTTGAAACTCCCTCTATCTCTCAGGGGGAGTTGCCAAAATCTACTCTAAAAGACACTTCTCTTCCAGAATCTACATCTCAAATTTCTTTGGAACCTGCAAATCAATCAATTGAGGAGCAAGGCATTGATCACCAAGAATTTTCTTCTCTTGGTGAGCCAATGGATTCAAGTGACTTAGTGCATGACACTATGCTCACCACCTAGGAACCACATTTAGATGGTGAGGGAATGCAAGCTGGGGCATATCCTAATGACACCATCATAAACACAGAGGATTCACTAGTCTTCACTAGAGACTCTGTGCCTGTGTCAACTACTGTTGTAACTCATCCCACTCCTGTGGAGACAACAGTTTTAGAGTCTTTCCATCCGGTTACAAAAGTTGCATCTGCAACTGAGGAGTCTAGCTTGCCTAGCTCTAGCTCTAACTTCATGACCCAATGGCTGAAGCTTGTGCAACATGACAGTGCTTCAGGATCAAAGTCTGTTCCACAACAATTGACGGTTGAAGCTCTTCAAAACTTAATTGTGGATCAGATTCCTGAGTTCACAAAGATTGCTCAAAACCTACTCACTGCAGACATGCCAGATCTAGACTATGAGGCTATTCTCCTATGTCACAGAGATGATGTGGAGCTGCAGAAGGAAAAGATAATAGATGATGCTGAGAGAGATGGTTGTTGATGCCTGGTTACAAGAAAAGTATGACATTACTCTCAATGAAGCTCTCCAATATATAAGAGAAGAGTACATCACTTCACTGAGCTCAAATGTCAAATCTCTGTCTCCTGGTTGTATGAAGCTGTAAATGACTCTTACAAGGGATTTCTCAAGGTTGCTCACTACCTTCACTGAGTTCACTGAGGACCCTTTTCAAAAATCAATATGGAGACAAATTGGTGACTGAAGTCCCTCTCCATGAAATGACCAAGTTTGAAGTGCAGAGACTCAAGGACCAATCTCTCTCTGGTTTTAAAGCTTCTGAGTTATTCACCAAGGTGGATACTCTTGAAAAGGAAGTGAGCTTTCTCAAACAATCAAATGCTCATCTTACAGACACAGTTGCAACTCTTACTAAAAAGTTGGACACTAAAGCTACCACAACAGCTGATGTTCTTCTTCACCAACAACTGATGTTGTCTGCTATGATGAAGCATATGGGACTCCCTCTGCCTGATGAATCTGTCAATCCCACCTCTTCCAACCCAAAGGCCCCTACCAAAGCCTCTGTGCCTGACAATAAGCCTAAGGGGGAGAAGAGGACCTTAAGGAACTCAAAACCTAAAGGGGAGAAAGGTATTATAATAACTGAGGGTGGTCATCAAATAACTTCAAAATCTACAACTCATGTGCAAGGCAAAGGGAAAGCCAAAGTTGATGGACCTCCATCTTCTCTGCCAGTTGTCACTCTACCAGAAGTACACATCACTACCCCCAGTGGGTAGAAGCAATCTATCATTTCTATAGTGGTTGCAGGGAGTATGCCATCTAACAAACCTCCATCCTCCAAAACTGAAAGTGCCAAGCCTGTAGAAGTAAAGGTGGTTATTGAGGTCAAGCTACAAGAAATTGCAAACTCAAATGTCTATCATGATGATGCATTCTTAGAGTTTTTGGAAGTCTCAAGGAAACAGGCTGGTGACACTCAATTATATCTAAGGAGCTTGAAGGATCAGATTGACTATCTCACTGTGATACCTAGAAAAATAGATAGCTTATAGTTCAAGGAGATAATGATGGTGTCAAAATCGAAGATATGGCACCTAACCTACAAAACTCTACAAGCCCTAAAATATTCAGAGGTAGATGTGCTGATCAAACTGATTGAGAAGAGAGATGAGAACAACAAAAGTGTATATGATGACTTAAGGAATGAGCAACCTGCCAGATTTCCTGAAGTGTTTACATATCCTAGAACGGGTTAATAGGCAGTTACATCACTGAAGTGGTGGATAACTTTCAAGTGGCCTACCGAGTCAAAAAAGCTTTCAAAAGAATCACTAAGTTAATTAAAGATTACAATTTGATTATTGAACTAATTAAAATTTTCACGGCCGTTAAGTCCTATTGATTTTTAACGGAAAACGTTAGTCAACACACACGTAATTGCCAGCTAGGATGCCACATAACCAACCTCATCAGCTGTTATCCTCACATGTCTCTCTTATCTCTCTCGCTATCTCTTTCTCTACCCAACTGTTCACCATCGCCACCCATCTCCGCCTTGTTCCAACTCATTTTGAAGCTTAAATCATCCAAAAAACCTAGATTTGGTAACATCCACAGCTGACAGTGTAGCCAAATCAGCAATCCTAGTCATTTTTCCGTTAGATTTCTAACGGGACTGACAGAAGAAACCAAACTAAAAGTTATATATTACTTAGTGATTCGTTTGAAAGCTTTTTTGACTCAGTAGGCCACTTGAAAGTTATCCACCACTTCAGTGATGTAACTGCCTATTAACCCATCCTAGAACCATCATCTACCAATCTGGAACAAGAATTGATGACATCAAGCAGTTGATCATTCCCAAGCATCTTATCCCTCAGAATCATAGTCTCATCATTGCCATCATTAAAAGACTAATTAAAAGCAAGGAATCAGAATTGCTGAAGAGTTGGAAGCACTGAACATTCTCAAATCTTTCATTGCAACTGGCATTGTCCCAGAAATGGCCAAAGAGAGGAGGAATAATGATGATGAAGATGAAAACAAAAGTGATGGGAGGAGAAGACATCACATGAGTGATAAGGATGATGAAGACAAGAAGAAAAAGAAGGTCAACAAAGATAAGAAGGGTGATGATGACCAAGGTAAAGTTTATGAGACAACGATTAGTTCGTAACTGAACCTCTCGTCATCATGGGATCAAGTGAAACCATGATAATAAAACAAGATATGAATTCTATGTTATAATATGCTATCTAATGATACAAATTACAATGGTAGGATGTGTTTAAATAGGTTCTAGAAGTCTTGCCCAGCAAGAAATTCCCCAAAATAGAGTCAAAATAGAATTTCTGCATTTTAGCACAAAATACGTTTCCTAAACTGATTCTGTTTTGAAGGAAAATTCGTAGTTGACTTTTCTTCATTATTTCTGGGCCATTCCAGTTGTATTTGGACATTTAGACCACTTTATAATGATAAAGAATCTCGTTAGCTTCGTGTGGACTGTAAGATCGCCCAAAACGGACTTGTAGAATTCAAGATATGGCCAAAACAAAAATCCAAAAATCTGGCAGAATTTCTCCGCGCTGACTGCGCACTCTTGCACTGTTCACTGCGCAGACTGCATCCTTTGTGCGCTGAGTGCGCACTTGGTTCCTGCCGGGAGCTGATTTTGGCTTATTTTCTTCGTTTTAACTCCTTTTTCCTTCGTTTCTTTTGCAAATTGTCATTTTTCACTTCTTGAACTCAAATCCACCATAAAATATGCAATTTATATCTTCCAAACTCAAGTTAGTAACCCTACACAAACTCAATAAAACGGATCAAAAACACGACATACTTGAGGTCAAGTCAATCAATTTAAGCCGATTTGAAGCGTTCCAAGTGGATATAAAATCCAATTATCACACCCCCAAACTTAAACAGATGCTTGTCCTCAAGCATAAACAACTAAACACTAACTAATTAGTACCACTTCCGTAGGTGATCACAGTTGCATTTGGCATATGCAACAAGCCCTTTAAACACCTAGGCAGCCCTAGTGGACGAGTAAGGTCTCGTGAGGGCCTATACCGAATGTACCCACAAAATCCATCTAACTAAACAATGCAATACATTAATGCAACTAATATGAAAATGCAACGATCCCCTCGAACTAACCAAAACCAACTAGCAAGCAAATATCTCAAAGAATTTAACTAAATCCAAATAGAGCTCGACTAAGTCCTCGTATACTAACAATACATGAACAGAAACGTACGTGTGTGCGATGCTCATCAGATATACTCCTAACACTAGATCAAAATCATACCTATTCTTCGCCAAGACAATCACAAGTTTATAAATAGAATAGATGGTAAACACTTGATCACCTAGGAACACCTCCATCCTCATTCAAGTTAGACAAGAATTCATGCTTTATTACTACACTACGACACATAATACTATACACAACAACGCATGCTTATTTAACCGTGCAATGGATGAGACCCCAAAAGGCTTATATAATAATACCCATGTAGCGAGCGTTAGGTTAGTGGATCCCAGACTATAAAAGCCTTAGGTCACTAGGCACAAAGTCCCCGTGAACTTAATTGCTCGAGTATTAAAGAGCTCACCCTGGTTAATTTTGCATATAAACATTCACATAACTTTCTTTTTTCTTTCTTTTTGACTCTTTTTTTTCTGATTTTTTTTATATATATGCAATCTAAAATGAGAATTCTCAATTCCAACCCTAGACTACTCATATAAATATGAGCCGGCTACTAGCCATTTGACACCTAGCCAACAACTAGCATGAAATTCCTGGTTTCCCCCAAACTTAGATTTTAGTGCTCCTACGCTATCAAGGGAATAACGAAGATTCTAAATATAATCAAGTGATTAAATCTCAAACAACCAAACAAGCATAACCTCAACCTAGCCCAAAAGCAAACGATGAGACTGTGTAAAAATTTTGTTTCTGAAACATGCAAGTCAATTCCATAAGAACTATAAATCAACCCTCTATTCATCATTACCACACTCAAATAGACATCGACCTACCAATCAGAATTAGCTCAAATTTGGAAGCTTCTTCAACATGATGATTTTCATTATTAACTACCAAAGACTGCAAGAGTGGAAATAGACGGATTAGGAAAGAAATTGGGTAGTTCACCAACAGAAGTCTTAACAACAGACTTAGGATCAAAAGAACTATCCTCAAGTTGGATTTCATGCTTAGAACAAATAGCATTCAATTCCTCCAACATCTCATCAGAAGTGAAATTCCTATACAACTCATGAAGATCTTTATTACCCTCAATCAAAACATCTTTCTCAAGAAAAGACTCAATTGCACTATCCTCAAGATTTGACCATGTAACAACCTCATCAATCAGCACCTTAGAATCCCAAAGATCAGCCAAGCCTAGTGACTCACACTCTTCCTCATCATCACTATCCACCACAGGTTCTGACAAAACAGAATGTTCTTTTTTTTCTATAGGGTCCTGATCTTGAATTTCTTCTCCATCCTCAATTACCGAATTCTAATCGTTCGTGACTTTTCCAGATCTGAGTGTTATGGCATTAACCTGCTCCATGCCATCTTGTTTTCCTGGATTCACCTCTGTGTCACTAGGAAGAACTTCCTGCGGCCTGTTGAGTAAGGCACTTGAGAGATACCGCCTGACTTTTAACCATCAACCTCAATTCATCCACTTCAGATTTTTCACTCGAAGATTGACCAGCATTCCCATGAGACTGTTGCTGCTGAAATCCAGGAGGTTGAAATTGTTGCCTTAGAGCATACTACTGATGAAATTGTTACCCCTGTTGCTGCTGAAAACCTGAAGGATTTAACGGTTTAGCTCCAAATTGTTGCCCTTGAAACGGCTGATAAGGCTGCTGTGGCTGTTGCAAACCACCTTGATTGTTGCTCCGGCTGAAATTAGGATGATAGATGTTGGGAGCTGGCTGCTGCGATCTCTGAAAATTGCTCACAAACAGCGCCGATTCAATAGATATGGCACATTGAGTCGTCTCATGTGCGCCCACACATAGCTCACAAATACTAGCAACTTGAGGCACCCCATGCTTTGACATAGAATCCAATTTCTTATTAAGTGCCTCTAGCTGAGCTGCTAGAGTTGTGACTGTATTAACTTCCAGAATTCCTGCTATTTTGCCTTGTGATAATCTCTAAGTTGGATTCTGGTATTCATTCGCAGCCATCATCTCAATCAACTCATAAGCTTCCTCATAGCCCTTAGCCCATAGAGCTCCACCTGATGCTACATCTAGCATGAGTCTTGACTGTGCACCCAAGCCATTATAAAAGCAGTTAATCACCATCCAATCAGGCATCCCATGATGTGGACACTTCCTTAGCATCTCCTTATATCGCTCCCAAGCCTCGCACAAAGATTTTCCAGACTGTTGTGAAAACTGAGTTAGAGCGTTCCTTATTGTTGTTGTTTTAGCCGTGGGGAAGAATTTAGTAAGAAACTTCTGAGCAAGATCCTCCCAAGTAGTAATGGAACCAGCTGGTAGAGAGTGTAACCAACCCTTAGCTTTATACCTCAAAGAGAATGGGAAAAGTCTCAATTTGATAGCATCTTCCGACACCCCGTTGATCTTGAAAGTGTCGTAGATCTCGATAAAATCCCGGATGTGCATATTAGGATCCTCCGTATGAGCACCCCCAAACTGAATTGAATTATGTACCATTCGAATTGTGCTAGGCTTGATCTCAAAGGTATTAGCTACAATGGCTGGCCTAACAATACTAGATTGGATGGCATTGATCTTTGGCTGAGAATAGTCCTTCAAAGCCTTAGCTACTGCTGCTGCTCGATCACCCATCTCTTAACTGCTGCAACACGTTCAAGTACCTGAATCACCAAGAAACAAACAACTACGTAAGAAAAAAAATCCGAGTCAGTGAACTCTAACGACCACTGATGACAAGCACATAACTAAAAATAAAACACTGATGATCCCCGACAGCGGCGCCAAAAAACTTGTTAACACAAAATCACGCAAGCGTACGTGGTCACAAGTAATATAGATAAAAGTCAAGTTCGTTCCCACAGAGATCTGGTTTAGGTTTCAATTCAGTAGATGTACCTATGCAACAATGTATGGTTTTAACTCACTGCTAAGACAAATAACAAATTGGGGTTTTTGATTTTCTAGATTAAACTAAGATGCAAATTATTAAACTAAGAATTAATTAACTAAAGAGAATTAAACTGATTTACTTATATGAGAATAAACATGGGATCCTAACTTCATTAAATACTTCGCTTAGAGTTGATGCCTTTAATCAATGCATGTGATGGTTTTGATATCTGATCAGACAACACGAAACAAGTATATGTTACTTCTCAGTATACGAATACCAAACTAAGCATACATCCACAAAAGAGATAGAAGATGAATAGACACCAATTATGCTTAGACCCTATATCTCTATAAGATTTGAAAACATAATGGTTGAAGAGCAAGTTGTCTATTAAGATCACATAGGGCATCATAATATCTCTATTTACGCTACAAATCATGATGTTAAAACATCAACCTATCCTATGCTAACATGGCAAGTTCTAAATCTCAAGATCCACTCTCGTTTCGCAAGAGATTAACAAATTAGATGTTAGCCACGCATCTAAACACATGAATCACAACCATACAAGGAAATCAAGAAATCACCACACATAAACCTTTAAAGCAATCAAACTACTAAGCTACATAGATAAATCCGTTAGAATCCCATGACAACGATTAGTTCGTAATTGAACCTCTCGTCATCATGGGATCAAGTGAAACCATAATAATAAAACAAGATATGAATTCTATGCTATAATATGCTATCTAATGATACAAATTACAATGGTAGGATGTGTTTAAATAGGCTCTAGAAGTCTTGCCCAGCAAGAAATTCCCCAAAATAGAGTTAAAATAGAATTTCTGCAGTTAGCACAAAATACGTTTCCTAAACTGATTCTGTTTTGAAGGAAAATTTGTAGCTGACTTTTCTTAAGTATTTCTGGGCCATTCCAATTGTATTTGGACATCTAGACCACTTTATAATGATAAAGAATCTCGTTGGCTTCGCGTGGACTGTAAGATCGCCCAAAACGGACTTGTAGAACTCAAAATATGGGCAAAACAAAAATCCGAAAATCTGGTAGAATTTCTCCGCGTTGACTGCGCGCTGACTGCGCACTCTTGCACTGTTCACTGCACAAACTGCGCCCTTTGCGCGCTGAGTGCGCACTTGGTTCCTGTCGGAGCTGATTTTGGCTGATTTTCTTCGTTTTAACTCCTTTTTCCTTTGTTTCTTTTGCAGATTGTCATTATTCACTTCTTGAACTCAAATCCACCATAAAATATGCAATTTATATCTTCCAAGCTCAAGTTAGTAACCCTACACAAACTCAATAAAATGGATTAAAAACACGACATACTTGAGGTCAAGTCAATCAATTTAAGCCGATTTGAAGCGTTCCAAGTGGATATAAAATCCACTTATCAATGATGATAACAGATACCACAAGACAGAAAATGAATCAAGGAATCGAAGCTGATGAACAAATCAGGAAGCTAACTGAAATGCAGATCAACTATAGCAATATCTTAAGAATGAAACTCTGCATGCAGTTAGAAATTCAGATACTGTGAAGTTAGTACAATTAAGATAATGTGTCAAGGAAGCTTGATCAAAATTTTCTGTCCTAGTGAAAGAAGAATCTGAAGAGTGGTTTTTGTTATCATCAATCTCTAGATTTATGCCTCTCTATCTTGAAGTCATAAATAGGGGGAGATTGTTGTGACATGCATGTATATGGATGATGGTAACAAATACCACAAGACAGAAAATGAATCAAGGAATCGAAGATGATGAACAAATCAGTAAGCTAACTGAAATGCAGATCAGCTATAACAATATCTTAAGAATGAAACTCTGCATGTAGTTAGGAATTATTTCAGTAACAAGCCTGGAGATGCTAAAGTTAGATATCAGTAATCAAAAGAGAGTTTGCTGTAACCATGCAAGTAAGTTCGAGAGATCAAGAAAAGAAGAGTTCGAGAAGTCATTCGAGAACTCTACACAAAGGGCTTATTCGAGAAGTCCTAGTTCGAGAAATCAGATTGCTCTATTCGAGAAGTCTGCAACATGCACTAATCGAGAAGTCCTCGTAAAGGAGCTATTCGAGAAGTCATTCAAGAACTCTTAAAGGAACTATTCGAGAAGTCCTCATTCGAGAACTCAAGATTCATCTGTTCGAGAACTCAACCTGTTTTCACAATAATACCAGAGTTCTCTAAAGGAATATATCGAATGAAGATTAAACCCAGAATTACTTTGCAACCCGTGACTTATAGACAGTGATCAATTACACAGAGGATGTTACGAGTAGGGAGTCAAATTGTAAATATTTGAAGGCTCAAACTCTTGCAAGTGAAAGGTGAAATCAGTCACTGTTTATCCGACTTCAAGGACAACAATAAGAGTGGAAGCAATCTCCAACATGATTACATTTCTATTGAAAGATTCAAAGGATATCTTGGAGAATGCATGAGGATCAGTCGTTATATCTGGGAAGTTCGAGCACAGCTCAATAAGCAGAAAAGCTTATTGACTTTCAAAAGGATTATCTTTTTGATTAAAGCTACTTTCAATGACAAAGATCCAAAGCAAAAAGATCTTTTGCATAAAGCATCACGTGGGCTTGGAAGCTAAGTCATTTCAAGAACTTAGTAACTTTTGAAGAAAGAAACATACACTGACATGAAGCATGCTGGGATTGTCCAAATCAAGAAAAGAAGACTTTCAAGATAATTCCAGAAATGACTACCACTTCGAGCATGTGTGTGTGACAAGTTATACCAGAAATGTATCATCACATTTCATGTAACTTTTACTTGTCTTCGTATAGTTTTTAAATAAGCTGTATAAGTAGCATAGTTTTAGTAGAGAAGAAAACACTGATCACAAGGCTGATAGCTTTAGGTTTTCTTGTAAACACTAAAACTTTGTAATCCGCAACTGTGTATTCTTACGCAGAGAATTATCTTCAAATACAACCATCAGGTGGATTAAGCTCTCAAGCCAACCCACCTTAGATTTTTGTATCTCGTGTTGTACGTATGTTAGATAATTTGTTTATCTTGTTTCCTTTCTGTTCTTATAACAATTTGGTCTAAGCCTCATCATTTCGAAAGAATTTAGTTGAGATTGTATTCAACCCCCCCCCCCCCTTCTACAATCTCGTGGTGCATAACTGGGAAATAACACTATTTTTCATTCTATTTGCAGAATGGTAGCCTCTGCATGATAATTGGCTAAATACAACAGAACCACACGTTGTCAGTTGTGTAATGTTAAAAATCATAACAAATTTGCCTGGACAAATTGTGTTGCTAGGCTACTTTTTAAGTAGATAATCGAATCGTGGCATCTTTTTTATTGTTTCAAGTTTTGAAAATTGTTGTATGAATACTTTTGGACGATTTCTATTTTTATGGTAGAACTACTTTTTTAATTAATTTGTAATACTTTCTTATTTTTATTTTATTCGGTTTTAAAACCGAACCGATAAAAATTGAACCGGGGTTTTAAAACCGAAACCGATGGCTCGGTTGCGATTTCGATTTTCGATTTTTAAAACCGAGGACTTCCGGTTTCGATTTCGGGTTTACCTAAAAACCGAACCGAACCGGGGTTTGCTCTCCCCTAAATATGAGTATTGCAAAAGATTTGATGTTATCTTACATTTACATGGTAGATTGAATTCAATCTACCGTGTCTTTATAATCAATCTCCATTTACACGGTAAATTGAATTCAACTTTAGAGATCTTCATTTTATAATATTATATAATGATTGTTTGTTATTATGTCTCTTAGTTTATATAGTAAATAAACTGCATGCATCATGTTTATATTTGCTTATCTTGAAGCTCCCTGAGATCATAGTGTTTGTCGATCTAATTAAAAGTAGACAACGTATTAAAGCTTAGCATATAGCAAAATGGATTAATTTCATATGCGTGCAAAGTGAAAATTACAAATATTAATATGCCTAATTGTTTAATTATGTATGATTTTCTTGATGGAGTATTGTTATCAAATTATACGTGTCCATGTCAATATAATGTGTTTGGTAACACATGTTGTATTTATGCTTATTTTATAAATTGACACTGTTTGGAATTATATTTTAGTGATAATGTTGAATCTTACAAAACTCGAGTTCAATGCACTTCATGTCACCGACAAAAATTATTTGACATGGATTGTTGACTGTTGACTCGTATGGTGAAAACCTCCAAACAAGATAAAGCAATGGCTATGATATTCCTCCGCCGTCACCTTGATGAAGGATTGAAAACTGAATATTTGACTATTGAAGATCCATCAACTCTTTGGAAGGATTGTTGAATATTGAACACACGAAAAGAATACAGAGGGGGGGTGAATGGATTCTTAAACTTTTCTTGTTCTTGAATCTGTTTGGTATATATAGAAAGATATGTGTTATGTGTGTGTAGAATAAGTGCGGATAATGAACAACACAAGACACAATCTTCACTTTAATCTAATATTTTATTAGATAAAGATTTGCTACAACCTGTGAATACAAATGGTAGTATTCTCAGCTTCGTTTTCTCAGAGAGATGTATGTTCTTGAATGTGATAGAACATGAATACAACCTACTTAATACAAATAAGGTTACAGGATAAATTACTTTCTAGTATGTCTATCCTATTTGAGTAAGCATCCAAACGGCTACAGGTTTGACTTCTTGAAGTTCTGTTCAGATCCACTTCTTTAGCTCTTTGTCTCTTGTATATCTCTCTAAGCTTCTTTGTAGGCTTTCCAAAGTACCTTACAGTTTGTGGTCCATAAAGTGCTTTGGCTTGTTGCAGGTTTCTGACCTGTACAATTTCTCCAGTATTTTGTCTCCAAGATTGTATTCGAGAAGTAACTGAGTTATAAGAACCCAAATTTTTGGTAGAATTAAAACTTTTCTTATTTGGATTAAGTGCATCAGTGAATAGTGCTTCCATACGTGAATAGTGTTTTTCATGGATGAATAGTGATTTTTGGAACCAAGAAATTTTACACGCCACCCTATGTACGAGACATGGTTTGGATATTTCGAAGTCATATTAGTGATTCACGGAGAAAATAAGTGTATGTAAAGACGATCAGAATTCAGAAATTCCAATTTCTATTTTGGTGTAATATTTGACCGGGCATTGAATTATATATTATTATATTCAAGAAATGAGATATTAAATTTGAGGATTTAAGGATTTAATATTTTAGAATTTTATTATATTTGATTTGGGGATTTGAAACGAAAACCACAGAGATAGTGAAACGAGCGTTCTAGAATCCGCTGAAACTTTTCAACGAGATTAAAAGATAAAGCGAACGAATTATGGATTTTGGATTGAGTTTATAAAAAGATTAAATATCCTACACGATCATGAAGAGAATTATATCAGTTGGATGGAATGATTTAATCAAAGATTAAATCAAAACAATTTAGGATTTAAGTGGGTAAATCACTTAAATCAATTCAAAGACATAACAAATATCAACCAAGTTTCTTGAACACACCTTGCACAAGAACCAAGGAGGGAGCACAGCCACTTTATGAGATATTATCCAAGAGAAATCACTTTATGCTAGATGAGTGCAAGAGAAGCCAAGCCAAACACCATTCTCTCCATTTTCTCTCAAACTGCCCTGCAAGAACCACCTTGAAAGAAAAATTCATATCTCAATATCTAGAGCTGTAAAAATCACCAAACTTTAACCACAGCTCCCTCATATCATGGAGAACATTCGCTCAAAATCTCATGGCCATCTCATGAGTGTAGCCTAGTGAAATCACCTCCCCAAGTTGAAGAAACAAGCTGTCAAGATTCATGACAGTTTCTGTGACGATTTTCAAATGGCCATATCTCCTTCGTTTCTCAATGGAATTTTGTGTTCTTTATATGGTTGGAAATCTGTAAAGATGATCTACAACTCTCCTTTGAAAGCCTCATTCAGAAAAGGTCGGTAAGGGCTTCGTTTTTCATGTTCTTTCAACTGAGTTATAGCAGTTCTGAAAACTCTAATTATATTCTTGATGATTCTTGTTAGATTAAGGTTGTTAAGGCTATACAAGGACTAGATCAAGCTTAGCAAGGCTAGCACACTCTCCAAGGAAGGTATAATTTTTAAGAACCCTTGATCTACCTTAAGTTTTATGGATGTTCTTAGTGGTTGTTAGATTAGTGATCACTAAGATGATGTTATAAGCATGATTAGTTAGTGGTTTAAGTTGATTTAAGTAATACGATGCATATGGTGGTGAAGCATAATATTCTTGGACTGGTTAGGATGAATAACATGTGTATAAGTTGTATTGATGCCCGGTGTGGCTTGGTTGTGATGAAACGATTTTGGAAACGTTCGATTTATAGCCGTCGTAATGCCCGATTTTCGTTAAACCTTGAAAACTATAAATAACAGTAGGCTTAACTCACTGCATAGCTTAGTAATCTGCCATGTTAAGATAGATTATGTTATAAGCTTCATTTTGATATAAAGTTCGTATGAAATGGACTTACGGTTTAGGAGTTATGATTAAATTCGTAAAAATGGTTCAAAACCGTACACGGAAGTTCGTAACTGAAATTGGATTCCCTTAACACTACGAAATCAGTGGCGAATCTTGATAATTAAATAATAGAGGTAAAAAGGAAGGTGTGGGAGAGAACCACATGTCGAATAGATCGTTTTCCGATTTTATAAAAATGTTCGAATCAAGGTTAAACGCGAACGAATCCCTAAAAAGCATGCTTGGTTATGGCTTTGGTTAATAACTTAGAAAACGGGCGATAAAACTCGTAGTACAATCTCGATTCGTAATTAATCGATCTTAAGACTTACATGGCTTAAGTATGTATCAAGTGTGGGTACAAGGACATGTCATAATAACGAATATATGTCGAACCGCAACGGTGATAAAAGAGTTACACTAAGAGGTGTATAACGAGATGATTCGAAAGCGTGCTTCGACTTAAGTAAAGATTATATTTAACCTTTGTAAAGTGTTAAGTAATTAATCCCGAATGCCTTGGCTATTTATAGATCATCAGGCTGACCCGGGACACGCTACCACTACCCCTACCCGCACCCGATTTCCAGGCAAGTTTCAAATCCTTCTTTAAGGCTGTTGTTGTGAATATATATATGTTTCTGTTACAGTACATATGCCATAGCATGCATGCCTACTTTCAAAGTCATATTGATATACTTGTTCCCTGAATTATTGTTGGCTTATAAGCTAGATAGTTATTATATCAGTTATAAGCCGGAAATTACTAAGACCCTTAAGCGAAGGGCATCTGAATCTCATTCTTTGACTATAGACCGGGAGTCGTTATTCCTTGATATATTGATATTATTTTCGGAGGAAAATAACTAAGTAAATATTTTCCATTTATTATCTGGCGAATATTATTGGAATATTCCCTTGAGATTATTTGATAAATATTATTCGGATTATCCATCAGATGTTTATTTATTCGAGGAATATTATATATTTAATATTCATCTAAAGTCGATTAAATATTCGAATATTATTCGAACCTCAGTTGAGTTATTTACTTGAAGAATATTCATTCTTATTTACTCGATAAATATTATTTTGAATATTCATTCGAGTTTATTTATTTAATGAATGTTATCTTAATATTCATTCGAGCCTTATTTATTTAAATGAATATTAATTCGAATATTCATTCAATCTCTATTTATTTTATAAATTTTAGTTGAACATTGATTCGAACTCAAGTTATTCGATAAATATTACTTTGAATATTCCCTGGAGATAAGGAATATTATCTTCGACCTTTATTTAAAGTCGATTCAATTATTGAACATGATTTCAAATATTCATTCGATAATCATTTCTTCGATAAATATTATTAAGTGAATATTCATTATTTATTCAATGAATATTGTCCCAAATATTAAGTCGATAATTATTCCATCAATATGTATCCTTCTTGAGTTGAATATTCACTATTGATTCAATAAATATTATCTCCAATGTCTATCTGACGATTACTCCATCAATAAACATGGTTATTGATTTGAATATTCATTATTTGTTCAATGAATATTATTCCGAATATTTATTCCAAAGATTATTCCGAGCAACCCTTTTTCAATATCTGTTACTTAATAAATATTCTTGGAATATTTATTTAATTCTTCTAACTCATTTCAAAGATACTTGGTTTCATTCATATAGTATCAACAACCCTCGAATATTATGTAAATTATTTCAGAGTCCTATTATTATTATTATATTATCAAGGAAGGTTCTCAGTGATTCCATTCTCCCTTCGATTCTATTGTAAGGGAACCTTACTTGAGGAATGTTATTTATCTTGTGACTGCCCGGTCATAAATAATTCGTTTCAGTCGCAACTTGGTTGCTATTATTCATGGAATTGTGTGTACCCTCTCATCATTCGAGGGGTAGAATGTTGGAACAAGTTGGTATCCATTAACAAGCAACAGCTTGGGGAATATTGGTAAATTTTTCTTTCCACATTAGATACGACTACCTTGTGGAGTCTTATCAACAGGTATCATACCTGGGGAAAAGGGGAACGAACAATACATTTCAAAATGATGGATGTTAAATGAACTAGGAGACGCGTAAGTGGCCGAGTGGCGCCGGTCCAGCAATAGCCCAACCGTTGGCTTAGGAGTTCCAGAGGGCGGTAGACAAGTAAATCCGTCGGAGCTACCTTCTACATGTAGAGAACGACTGATGAGATGCATGACATACGACTGATCCTCGTAAACGTCAGGGCATCTGGCGCGGCAATGCTCCCGTATTAGTTCATCACTCAATGTTGGAAATTTTCTGCAACATCATCATAGTTGGCAGAGTTGAAAAGTATTTCAAACTGGAATTGCAATATCTTTCTTGCAAGTTCCTATTTTTATGAAAATGATGCTATCTTGCTTATTTTGGCATAGCATATACTTCCACGAAATATATACCTGTTGAGTTACCTTGTAACTTCATCCTTTATATTAAACTGGCACTATTTTCGCTAATGCATGGCATATGATTTCAAAACATATCTTTGAACTGTCATATATATTACTACACAGTTATATATTGTTGGTGGGCTATTGCTCACCCTTGCTTTATTTATCTATATCACAACAACAGCTAGATCAGATGGTCGCGCAAGGCGCACTCAGCGTAAGCCGGTGTTAGCCGTCAGAGGATTAACCGCTGAGGTCATAGCTACCATTGTTGAGGATGCAGCTTCTGGTAGGCTAGTTGTTAGCACTTGTACATCAAATGTATTTATAATATGGCTCATACCAATGGATGGCAAAGAGTATGTAATGGTAAAATTGTAATTCTTTGGGTTGTAAGAACTCAAACTTATGATTAATAATATTGATGGTTACTCTGATTTCATCTCTGGGACTATAACGGGTGTGTTTTATGCTGTTGTTTTGGGTCACAAGGTTGTAATTTAAATTATGTTGGTTTTATGGATGGATATCGAGACTGTAACGACCAGATCCCTGACCCTGGATCTGGGGGTATTACATGAGTGATTGATTCGAGAACTAGAATTGACTTGATAGATAACTCTGAGTTCTCGAATACTGCAAAGCTCATATATCGAATCACTTCTCGAATAGCTCTTTTCTTCAGGATTCCTTGAGTTGTCGAATAGAGCATTTAACTTATCGAATCCCTGAGATATCGAATAGCTTTCTGAGTCTTTGAGATATCGAATGAAACTTTAACTTGTTGACTCTTAGAGAACTCGAATATCACTTTGACTTGTTGACTTCTTGAGTTATCGAATAAAGTATTAGACATGTCGAATCTCTGCGTTATCGAAAGACACTTTGACTTGTTGACTTTCAGAGATGTCGAACAATGACTTTACAGATATCGAATCCTTGACTTGTCGAATGCTAAACTTCTCAAATAGAACAAAACACTTCTCGAATTGGTACTTAGGCAAATCTTCATTCTCCAAAATCTAACTGTGTTTATTTTGACAGTCTTGATCTTCAAGCTTGAGGCATGATCCTTGGAACTTCTTTCAAGCATTATTCTTTGACTTTAATTGCAGTTACACAGGTAGAATTTGATGCCTATTATAAGTACTACAACAAGTAGAAACTCTACAACTAGAGGTTCCCTCAGTTAAGAGGTCATGTAAGTAATGCAAAGCATTGCAAACAATTAGGCTTGTTATTAAATGTATACAGACATGCCTCTGTGACTAACAATCTTCCCCAAATTGTAAGTAAGACCCTTAGTCACAATTTCATGTCTGATAACAAGCCTAATATACATAAAGATAAAACTTGACAGTACAAGTATGAATTTGATTAACAACATGGATAGAACTACAATGAGTGATCTTACAGACTATGATGAAATACTAGCCTTTGTCATTTGATTCCATCTCCATTCCCTTGGCTTGTAGATCATCATATGCCTTCTGATTCCTTTCTTTCTCGGGAAACAAGGGATTTCATGCTAATTGTTAATTGTTAATAATGGCTAGGTGTAAAATGGCTAGTAGCCGGCTTATAATTATATGAGTAGTCTAGGGTTGCAATTGAGAATTCTCATTCCAGATTGCATATATAAAAAAAATTCAGAAAAAAAATGAAAAAAAATTAGAAAAAAGAAGAAAGAAGAAAAAAAATCAATAGTTTAATTGTTAAATGCAGAATTAACCAGGGTGAGCTCTTTAATACTCGAGTAATTAAGTCTGAGGGGACTTAGTCCTGGTAAGCTAAAGCCCTTGTGGTTTGGGATTGCTGACCTAACGCTCGCTACATGGGTATTATTGTATTAACCTTTTGGGGTCTCATTCATTGCACGGTTAAATAAGCATACGTACTGTATATAGTATTATGTGTCGTAGTGTAGTAATAAAGCATGAATTCCTGGCTAACTTGAATGAGGATGGAGTGTTCCTAGGTTATGAAGTGTCTACAGTCTATTCTATTTATAAACCTGTGATTGTCTTGGCGAAGAATAGGTATGATTTTTGATCTAGTTTTGGGAGTATTTCTGATGAGTATCGCACACACGCACGTTTCTGTTCATGTATGGTTAGTAAACGGGGACTTAGTCGAGCTCTATTTGGGTTTAGTTGCATTCTTTGAGATATTTGCTTGCTAGTTAGCTTTGGTTAGTTTGAGGGGATCGTTGCATTTTCATATTAGTTGCATTCATGCATTGCATTATTTTTGCATTGTTTAGATAGATGGATTTTGTGGGTACATTCACTATAGGCCCTCACGAGACCTTACTCGTCCACTAGGGCTGCCTAGGGGTTTAAAGGGCTTGTTGCATATGCCAAATGCAACCGTGATCACCTACGGAAGTGGTACTAGTTAGTTAGTGTTAGTTGTTTATGCTTGAGGACAAGCATCGGTTTAAGTTTGGGGGTGTGATAAGTGGATTTTATATCCACTTGGATCGCTTCAATTCGGCTTAAATTGATTGTCTTGAACTCAAGTTTGTTGTAGTTTTGATGTGTTTTGTGTAGTTGTGCAGGTTTGTAAGAATGTCGATTATGGTTAATGCTTCCGTCATTTTTGGAGTTAAATTTGTGAAATGGAATGAAGAATGGAGTTTTCATTAAACTCTCATGAAGGTTTCTAAGTCGAGGGAAATAAAGAATGTGATCTAACGCAAAAAGAACGGGCGAAAACGGAGCAAGAACGAAGGAAATAGAGCTGAAAAACGACGCGACAGAGGCCCAGGCGTGGGCTGCGCCAAAACTCGTGCAGGCTGCGCGTCGGGCAGTTGGATCGGGGCAGGCTGCGCACCTGAGACGCAGGCTGTGCGCGCGGGGTGCTGAAAAATTACAATTTTGCCCTTTTCACTGTTTTGGCCATATCTTGAGTTCTACAAGTCCGTTTTGGACGATCTTACTGTCCACGCGAAGCTAACAAGATTCTCTATCATTATAAAGTGGTTCAGATGTCCCATTACGACTGGAACGGCCCATAAATATTGAAGAAAAGTCAGCTACGAATTTTCCTTAAAAACAGAATCAGTTTAGGAAACGTATTCTATTTTAATTCTGATTTGGTAGTTTCCTTGCTGGGCAAGACTTGTAGAGCCTATTTAAACACATTCTACCATTGTAATTTGTATGACCATTACATATCAATTACTTAGGTTTATTTGTATCTTTTCATACTTTGTTTTTATCATGGTTTCATCAGATCCCATAATGACGAGCGGTTCGATTATGAACTAATTGTTGTCATGGGATTCTAACGGATTTATTTATGGAGCTTAGTATTTTGATGCTTTAAAGATCTGTGTGTGATGTATATTTGATATCCTCGTATGGTTGTGCTTTATGAATTTAGATGCGTAGCTAACATCTAATTTAGAACTTGCCATGCTAGCATAGGTTCATGATTGTTTATCAACATGATTCATAGTATGAGATGAGAATACTTGTATTGCCCTATGTGATCTTTATGGATAACTTGCTCTTCAACCATTATGTTTTCAAATTCTATAGACATATAGGGTCTAAGCATAATTGGTGTCTATTCATCTTCTATCTCTTTTGTGGATGTATGTTTAGTTTGGTATTCGTATACTGAGAGGTAGCGTTTACTTGTTTCGTGTTGTCTGGTCAGATATCATAACCATTGCATATAGTGATTAAAGGCGTCAGATCTAAGCAAAGTATTTAATGAAGTTAGCATTCCATGTTTTCTCTTGCAGAAGTAATTCGATTCCAATTCTCGTTAGTTAGTTAATTCTTAGCTTGTTAATTTAATTCTTAGTTAATTTAGTTTATTAAACCCAAAATTGTTATTTATCTTAGCAGTAAATAATAATCATACATTGTTGCATAGGTACTAAACTGAATTAAAAACCAGGGAACGAACTTGACTTATTCATATATTACTTGTGACCACGTACGCTTGCGTGATTTAGTGCAAACAGTACGCTTACGTGATTTTGTGTTAACAATCATCCATATACATGCATGTCTCAACAAACAGGTAATACTGTTAAAGTTCTCTCTAGTTTCTAAAAACATTTCATACTCCAAGTTTATGTCCATAAATATATTTTCACTTTTAATAACAAATAAATCATGGTAAATAATAAGTAGACCTTGTATAATGTTAAAAATCATCACAAATTTGCGATTTTATTGGGAATGGTAGTAGTGTGAAACGCAAATAAGAATCAATTTGTCATCGTAATAATTAAAATCAAGCAAATGCACAGATGTTATGGCACACGGCACTAGTACAAAATTGATCTTTTACGTCGCCTCTTATACGTCGGTTTCGGCCAAAGGCGGCGTATAAAGCAGTTATATACGTCGGTTCTACCTAAAGGCGACGTATAAAGCAATTATATACGTCGGTTCAAGAAAAAGCCGACGTATAAGGTCATATTATACGTCGGTTAAGGAAAAGGCGACGTATATAATGCTACTTTATACGTCGGTTGAGTAAAAGGCGACGTATATAATGCTACTTTATATGTCGGTTGAGAAAAGATGACGTATATAATGCTACTTTATATGTCGATTAAGAAAGGGCGACGTATATAATGCTATTATATACGTCGGTTGAGAAAAGAACGACGTATTTGATGATATTATACGTCGGTTAAGGAATAAACGATATATATAAACTCTTTTTACATCAGCTTATAAAATTTTAATTTATACGATGGTCATTTTATCACCCAACGTATAAACTTTTCTTTTTAACCAAGGTATTTTACTCTTTTATTTCTCCCATCTCCCCGCTATCCCCAAATTCAACGCCGGTCCTCCTTCCCAACGCTAGTCGTCGCACGCCTCCTTCTCACGAAGATCTGATCCTTTCTATCTCCCTCTCTCTCATCTGCTTCGATAAGTTCCAGTCTCTTCGAAGTTTTTGATTTATTTAATTGATTAACTGTGATTTTATCGAGTTTTTAAGTGTCGATTCAGTGATTTATTGTGAATTATATCGAGTTTTGCTTCGCTGTTAGTCGATTTCTTTGATGTTTTCGGATAATTTGTTTGATTAATTGTGATTTTGTCGAGTTTTTAAGTGTCGATTCAGTGATTTATTGTGAACTATATCGAGTTTTGCTTCGCTGTTAGTCGATTTCTTCGATGTTTTCGGATAACTTGTTTGATTAATTGTGGATTTTATTTAGTTTTTATGTCTGGAATAACTGATTGATATTAATTGGATCGAGTTTTGCTTTGATGTTAGTCAATTACTTCGATGTTTTAGTATTGCCTCTTTTCGCGTTTGCTGCACTTTTGCACTTATTAATTTTCTTCTCGGTATGTTTAAGGTTGGGGATGCTGATACTAACTTATATTCTTCGTATGTTTAAGGTTGGGGATGTTGATACTGAAAATAAATTCCAAGGCAACTTTGTTCTGACTCCGTAATAATCTTATCAACTAAAAGAAGTATATCTCATATCCTAATTTAAATTACTTTCACCTGTGTTTTTGATATTTATATTCCTCATGTTTACGCATGTTGACGGTGTTATGTGCTATATCAGTTAATTCTTATTTCTTTTCATCCTCACTTATTTCTTTTGATATTTGTAGCTTCCGTTCTTTGGAATTTATAATCAAGCTAATATATCTAAAGTGTATTCTAGCACTTATGAAATATGACTAATCAGTAATAGTAAAACACTCTAACTTAGTAGAATTGAACGGCTTCTCTTTAATGGAAATTGCCATATAAACAATCACTACTTACATAGTAACATTTCAGTACAAATAGATCATGTGAGGGGTCTTTGTTTTTTTTTAATTACGTTACCGTTTATCTGAACCAGTTTGTTTCTTTTGATCTTTATTGTTTTCCTTTTTCGTTATCTACACTTATGTCCGGCAGGCTTGTTCTCTACCAATTAGTTCATTTTGTTAGTTATATTTTATTTTCATTTTATCTTTCTTTTTACATGCGTGACTTTGTTTTCCCGTTTAATTGTTGTTGCCCCATGTTTGTTTCTGGCCCAAAATCAATTTCTTGACCCATGTTTAATTCCACCTGGTTATTATGTTGCTTGCCTGTTCTTTCCTTTATGCATTCTATAGTTGTTTTAAGATGTGTATTTTGATTAAACTCCTCATCCGATCATCTATTATATCTATAATACCACAACATGTCACATTTTAATCCACTTGGATTAAATTTTTTTCAAAAAATTGTTGCTCATGAGAATCGAACCTAGGTCTTTATGTTCATTTGCACATCACCTTACCACTAGGCTAACACATCACATGTGTTATAAGTCATAAAATATGCTATGTATGTTGGGTGATGAATGAAGAATCTTTGGTATTTTGATTTCTAAGATATTTTAATCATTTTTCTTCGTTTTACATTTACATATTTATATTTTATTATGTTATAGTTTAGTATAAATAAGTGATATATGGTATTTAATGAACTTAGATATTTTGAAATTATTCGATTTAATAAAATAATATTAATAATTATTATTTGCAATACATAGATAATTATAATAAATTTATTAAATTTGAATACATGTTTTCTAAAAAATGGTTAATGAACACGTAATAATCTAAATATTTAAATGCATACCACAACATGTCACATTTTAATTTATTTAATTTTATAAAAATGCCCCTAAATGTCAAGTCAAGTAAAAAAAATATTACGATATAGACGACGATCGAACCTTTGACATAATGAATCTACTAATCATGAATTCAAATTCACCGTTTTGACCATTCAGCTACATGTATATTTGATTAAATTTTATGATTCATTAGATACATTCACAAGTGTCAGAGTGTCCTATATTATGTCCTATATTATTTACCTTATTTACCTTATTTACCTATCAATCATGTGTTTTTTTATCAGTATATTATTTGTATATATACAAAAATCTCTATGTTTACTTCATTTTAATAAAATTTGTATTATTTTATTTCATGCGAAATTTGAAAAAAGTGACAGGATCTTAAATAAAATATTTGAAGGGTATTTTGCGGAAACAAATCACCATTATTCTAATTGTTTATAAAAGCACCAATAGAAATGTAAAAAATATTAAAGATATTGTATAATTATACAATTATAATATTCGGATTAGAAATGTGATAATAAAATCTTAGTACTCATTTAAATTCTGAACGATCTTATTTTTTGTTATTGCTTGTCTTTTTAGAAAATACGTTTTTTTACAATATTTTCAAACTACCGTCCTAACTGACCGGCACATCGCTTTCTCCCGAATATTTTGGGAGATTCGACTACTTAATCGATTCATGTGATTGGAATTGCAATTTGGGATGGTTGGCTACTAGATCGACGCATATTAATTATGACCTAACACGTTTATAACTCGTGTATGGTCAAACTTTTTATATCAAATTCTAGGCATGTATCCTAGATAATTAATCGGACATGTAGTAATTACAGTATATGAGGCTCTAGGTAACTAGTGGATATGAAATGATAAATTATGATAGGGCAATATGTCACATTTTAATCTATCAAAATTTACCATTATGTTTCTCAATTTGTTATGATTTACCATAGCGTCATCTGAAATTAAGATCTACAATATATTAAAATTGTGTCACATAAGTGAGAACTGAACCTTTAACATCTATAACAATAACCTTATTTTTATGAATTCATATTTTATAAATCCATAAACGAATTATTAAAGCTTCAATAATACTTAGTAGTAGTATTAAATCAAAAGTCACATTCATATAATCCCATAATATATAATTGTATGCAAATATAACAGTTTAATATAGATTAAAAGATGATCATCCAAATAAACTTATGAAAAACGTTGAAAGTACATTCGTCAATTATTTTTCTAACTCTAATCGCAAGAAAGGTATCAACACTCTAAAAACAACAATAAAAGATAGAGACACAAAATATCGGTCTTTTTAGATACATATTTCAAAAAAAAATATGCATATCTAAAAGAGTTAATTGCAAAAAAGTGGCCAGATTTTACACTCATTTTCAAAAAAATGGCCGGACTTTCAATTTTGTAAAATAGTGGTCAGACTTGTCTTTTTCCTTTCAAAACAGTGGCTAGAAATGATTTTCAGCTTATTTAGCAGGGATAAAATGGAAAAATATGTTATTTTACTAAAAAAATGCTAAAAATCACGAAAATTATCCAAAAAATCCCCAAATTAATATGTGTCACCATATGATTAGTTATATTCGTAATAATAATAATAATAATAATGCCCCCCATGCATGCACATAAATTGAATAATTAATTTTTGACAACTCAAATTTGTGGATTTTTTGGTGAATTGATGTGCATACATGGGGGGCATTATTATTATTATTACGCATATAACCAATCATATGGTGATACATATTAATTTGGGAATTTTTGTGGACAATTTTTGGAATTTCTAGCATTTTTTTCCCATTTTACCCCTGTCAAAAATTGAAAATCGCCTGCATCCACCTTTTTGAAAGGAAAAAGGTAAGTCTGGTCACCATTTTGCAAAATTGAAAATCTGACCACTTTTTTGAAAATGAGCGAAAAATCTGGCCACCACTTTGAAGTTTACTCTATCTAAAATGATTTTTATCGTCACAATAGAAACATCGGGCATTAACATAACGCACAATGAAGAAAAAAATTCATATCGTAAATTAGAGCAATCCCGTGCCTTGCACGGGTATTGAAGCTAGTTATGTTATAGTAGTGGTAGTTTCTTGTTTTTTTTTCTTTTAATTTTTACTTCCTAAAATTCAAGTATTTGATTACTGCTTTTATTATTTAATTGTAACCAATTGCCAATCTTTACTCATTTATATTTTTACATTGTTATCAAATTTAGTAGTCTAGTTCATTTATTCTTAATTTTAGTTTGGTTTAATTGCTAGTATGAACTAATTAAAATTGTCTAATTACTAATTCCAATTACGTCTTTGACATGCATCTAATTCATTGTCTAATTACTAATTCCAATTACGTCTTGAAAATGTTAGACCCTTCCAGGAAGATAGAAGTGACGACCAATGCAAGAACTTTAAGGTTCCCAGAATGAGAAGACAAGCCCAAGTGGTGACAACCTGTTTACACACATACTAGTGTCAGCTCCAGAAACGATAATCTTACTAATGAAACTGGTGCAAAGTGAGGGGACGGGATATATTAATGTTATTTCCCGAGCAGGACTTTTGGAATTTGGAGCAATTTGTAATGGAATTTTATGCTCTATGCCAACTAGGGGAGAAAAATGTAACTTAAATTGCTCTGTAATAACTTGAACATGTTGATAAGTAAACTCAAATAACAAACTAATCAAATTCACTTGGCCCAATCAAAGAATTTTTTTAGTAGCTTAAGTGTGTTGTACATTTTGCAATATATGATGCCTGATTAGATGATGTCAGTGAACTTCAAGCAACCAGCGAAGATCAGCACATATACGGTATGAAATTATCACTTATTTTGAAAGTGCTGTGCAAACTACAGACAACTTTTTTTCGACAAAATTAGTCTATCATTGTTGTTATCTTTGCATTATCTCACTACTGTTATATTTTTTGGTCAGATTGGCCCTTTTCAATCAACAAAAGGTGAACGGGCTAAAGTAAGAGTTAAAGTTCATCTTAATCAACATGGTGTTGTGTCAATTGAATCTGCAACCGTAAGTTCTACTGAAAACCAGCTTTGTTGTTATATTTTACTTCAATGAGAAATGCAATGAAGCATGTTGCTTACTTTTTGCATTCTTTTGCTGATATGTTTTAAACATGAGGATTTTGAGTTTTGCATTTTGTATGTGCCTTAAAATTTTCAGCTACTTGAAGAAGAGGAAGTTGAGATTCCAGTTGTGAAAGAGTCAACAAAGATGGCATGGATACAGATGAAGCTCCATCTGCAGCTGCTCCTTCAAGCACCACTGAAAATGATGTTAACATGGAAGATGCTAAAAGTGCTGCTGATGCCCCTGCCTCTGCAGTAAAAAAGAAAGAGAAAAGAAAAGAAATGAATTTCCTGTAGAAGTGTAATAGTTGTCTCAATTTTGTAATCTGCTATTTATGTTGTATCCCAAACATTTGTAAAATGAATTTCATTTTTTAAAAATTGATAATAGTATATTGTATTGTGATTGAATTTGAAAGTTAAGAAATTTCTATTATGACAAGATTTTGGTTTGTACAAATTTTGGTTTTTGATTATTCAACCGTTATTTGGGTGCACAGAAATAATAAGAATTTTTTTTGTTTTTTTTGATAATATACGTCGGTCTTTTTAGTATTATACGTCGGTTGTTTCTAGACAATATACGTCGGTCTTTTTGACATTATACGTCGGGTCTTTTTTGACAATATACGTCGGTATTTTGGACATTATACGTCGGGCTTTTTTGCGACGTATATTTGGATTTATATGTCGCCTTTTTGACCGACGTAAAAGAGCACTTTATACGTCGTCTTTTTAACCGACGTAAAAGATCCCTGACTTTATACGTCGCCCCTCCATACGTCGCCATTTAACCGACGTATAAGGTCGATTTAACCGACGTAAAAGGCCTGTTTTCTACTAGGGCGGGAAAATCAATTTGTCATCGTAATAATTAAAATCAAGAATATGCGTGGGATATAATATATTTATTAATTTTAAAAATACATATAATTTATATAAATAATTATATATTTATTTATTTTAATAATTGGTTCGGTTCGGTTTTAGCCGGTTCGGTTTTAACCTAAAACCGGAACCGGAACCGGAACCGAAAATCTTGGTTTTAAAAATCGCAACCACCATTTTGATTTCGATTTCGGTTTTTTCGGTTCTGTTTTGGTCGATTTCGGTTCGGTTTCGGTTTCAATTCGATTTTTTGCTCACCCCTACTCATATTATAGATTAATGCTGATAAAAAAGATTATGCGTACCTTCTGGATAACTCTAAGTTTTCTTGCACTTCCCAGATTATTTTCATTTTCTCGCAATCGTGCTGATAACTTGTTATATAATAATATATAACATATAATAGATACAAACTTGAGAGAGCTAAGCAATAGAGAAGAGAGGGATCCTCTTATTATTCATGTATCAAACTCACACATTACAAAGATTTATATAGTGCTATGATCTTATAAGTTATAACCAATGAAAAATCAAAGGTTACTCTAAGTAATAAGTAATAAAAGGCCAAAGGTTGATTTTATTAATGTGAGTGAAGATGAATAGCTAAAGATCATCCAATAATACATAACAGATATTTAAATCCTTTTCTTAGAAAATTTAACTATTCTCGGGTCATCAAAGTTTATAGGTTAAGTCACTTGATTAAACCAAACTCAAATATTTATAAATTTTAAAATAATATTGTAAATCTTGCAAAGAAGCAACAAATTAAAGTACTAGCAAAAAAATAAACAAATAAGAGCATTTCCCATGCTAGCTTTTCTTTAATTAAAAGAATGATGTGGTATTTAATTTTACAGGAAGGCTCAATTTTTCTTATCTTCAACCATTTTTCTCCATAGCAAAAAATTTAGATAATTTGTTTCAGGTTGGCCGTATATAATCAATATCTAAAAATTTTACATCAATTTTAAAGTTGAACACATCATCTTAACATCATCATTTATTTGTTTTTTCAACATATAGCCAATTTTTTTATATAATACCATTAGTTAACTTATAGATTCGACAAATTTTACATAAATTATTTTACATAATCAATATACATAACCTATTAAAAATGCTCTAAGGGAAAACCCAACAGTGATCCAAAGATCCAAATTTTAGGCAAATTACCTCAAATTCTCCTCAGTAGTGATCCAAATTTGGATCAGTTGGTTTAATATTAAAATAACAATTTTGTTATTTATATATTTTTAGTTTATTATATTCAAAACTGATTTATGATTTTTTAATTATTTAATTAATAATGGTATATAATTAATAAAATGAATGTGATTTTAATTAACTAAGAACACAATTTTAATATTATTTACGTATATTAAAAGATTTATATCTTTAGTTTATTTAATTTATTAACTATAATATAAATAATTAATAATGATTAAATGTTAAATTTAAAATTTAATAATTTGATATAATATTTATGTAATATAATATGTAGATAGTAATTTGGATCAAAATTTGAAACACGTTGCCGGAGTTGGTCAGAAATTTAGAATTAATCAAAAATTTGGACAATTAATAATTCAAATTTAAAATTTGGATCACAACAGTTAAAGAATATTCCCTCCGTCCCAGCGATTTCTTTACATTGCCTTTTTGCACGGAGATCAAGAAATATTGTTAAGATAAATGAAGTAGTGGATGTAATAGTGATTTTATTGTTAAAATAAGTGAAGTAGTGGGTGTAATAGTATTTTTATTGTTAAAATAAGTGAAGTAGTGAGTGTAATAGTGTAAAGTGTTGAAAAAGTGGGGTGAAATAGTGGATGTAATAATGTATTTTATTGTTAAAAGTTACTATTTTTAGTAATGTAAAGAATTGATGGGACATCCCAAAAAGGAAATTATAAAGAAATGAATGAGATAAAGGGAGTACCTAATAAATGTTATGCAACTTATGGTGCAGGTGTTAAATGCCAGAATAAACTAACGACAACTCATGATCCGCTCCAAAGGCCACATTACTGTAGCAACCAGTTAACCACCATGTTAAATAAGGGTCCTGGTGGTCCCTGACAATCGTTTGTCAGGACCGATTATTTAACAATTGATTCCACAATCGTTGGATCGTTGATCCAACGGCTAAGATTAAAAAAAAAAAAAATATTGTCCGCTATATGCCTGTCCGCGGAAATTAATTGTAATCCAGGGGGCCGTTGGATCAACGATCCAACGGTTTAGAAACCGATTGTTAGATAAGTCGTCCCTGACAAATGATTGTCAGGGACCAAAACCCGTTAAATAAATACTCTTTCTGTCTCTCAAAGCTTTCCTCATTTGACTAAAAACACGGGTTTTAAAATGTTGGGCCACGGATATTAGATAGAATAATATGTGTAATTGTAGTTGGTTTTTAAGCCCAATTAACCATAATTTGTAGTTAGACCCAAAATGTATTAAAACACCTATTAAAACATCTTAGCGGGCCTTGAAGCCCAAAACTTGTAAATAAATTATTATGGCTTACTCTCCAAGTAAAGGTGGTTAGGGGGATCCACAAGGGATCCCCTATAAATACTATTGTACCACCTTACTTGAGAGGGGATGCAAATTGTTCTAAAGAGAAAACCTCTAAAGGTCTATTAAATAAGAAAATACTTTATCCTTCATCAATATCCAATATTATAGTTTATCAAATAGCTTAAGAATATTTCATAGCCCATCATAAGATAATGGGTAATGAATATAATTTTTTATGAAGTAGTGGGTATTGAATATTGTTTTTAAGAAGTAATGAGTAATGGATATTATTTTTAAGGAGTAGTGGGTGGAGTAGTGAGTATTGAATATTATTTTTAAGAAGTATGGGTGGAGTAATGGATATTAAATATTATTATTTTATAATTTAAAATAGAAAAGAAAAAAATATTTTGAACAACACAAGATAATAAACAGAAAATATTTTAAGAGCTGGAGGGAATATAATTCATGTACTTATATTTGTACACCACCAAGTCAAGCACTACTATTATGCACAACGTGTTAAAATAGCATTCAATTTGATTCAATATTTTTTCTGATTGGATGTCGCTAATCTCCATATTCGAGGTGTCAATCAATTCTGAACCAACTTTCGCTTAGGTTTACGAATACTCTACACGTTTATTTAGGGATCCCTATATTTAAATTAGGGTTGTCAAACGGATATTTCAGATACGGATACGGGTAATTTTTTTTGGATACGGATAATATCCTAATTTTTTCGAATACGAATACGGATATTTCGGACGGATATTCGGATATTTTTTTACAGCAATATATAAATGATGATATATATCATATTTAAAGTTTATTAATATAATATGTTAATATATTAATATGATATATGATATATTAATACAATATATTAATATATTATATAATATAATATGATATATAATATATTATATATTAATATATTAATATATCATATGATATATAATATATAATATAATATATTAATATATTAATATATTAATATAATATATTAATATATGTCACATAATATATTATATATTAATATATTAATATATTATATTAATATATTAATATAATATATATTAAAATATTAAAATAATATATTAATATATGATATATAATAAATAATATATTAATATAATATATTAATATAATTTATTAATATAATATATTAAAATAATAAATTCATATATCATATTTATAACATATAAATCTTTTAAAAATGTCTACACTTAAACAAAAATATATTATAAATTTTAAATATTATATATAAATATATATCAGTTATTACATTTTCGGATACGAATATGTCGGATTCGGATACGGATAATATCCTAATTTTTCGGATACGGATAATATCCTAATTTTTCGGATACGGATTCAGATATTTCGGACGGATATCCGGATATCCGGATTTTTTTGACAGCCCTAATTTAAATAGACGCTCGGTTCTTTGCATATGTAATATCTTTGCTACCGTCACCCTTACATTACACGTATCAACTACAAAGAATAACAAAAACAATCCTTTTACATTTGGGTTTTTTTTAAAATACCTAAATTTAGGAATTTTTTATAATCTCTTTATAAAAAATTCAACTTATTTATAAAAATAAGGTTTGTAATCAAATCAATCAAATGTAATTGATTGCAACCACATACATGCATCCAGTGTTATAAAAAGCGGAGTTCGAAACTAATGGGTGAAGGCACGGAACATGATTAATTGAATAATCGGGGATTAATTAGAATGAGTAATCGGATCATTAATCGGAATCAATTTAATATTATTTTTTATATATAAAATATAAACATTAAATAAATATTTCATGAAATTTATAAATATTTAAAGCAAGAAAGGACACAATTATAAGGAAGTTTGAATTCACTCGTGTACATTAATATATCCAAAATAGTACAATAAGGAAATTCAACACAATATACTTCATTTAATCTCTTGCAAAAAGAGGCTTCTAACTTTACTTTTTGCTTTTACAAGTCCTCGATCGGTCTTTCTATTTCATTACCTTTAGATTTTTAGATTTTTATATTTTTAATTTTCATTTTTTATGAATTTTAGCTTTTACCATTTTTTTAATTTCGACAGAATTTTACCGACTTTTGACCAAATTAACCGCTTTTTGATCAATTTTTTTCGCTTTTGACCGATTTTTAAAAAAATGATTTTTAATCCAATTTTTAAAAAATCGGTTCGGTGAGCTGCCGAACAGCGATTAATCGACGATTAATCGTCGACTTTTAGAACAGAGCCTGCATCCAATTTCCTGCGCAATCATTTATACAACCAGATACTACACTTGTTTGATTTGGTTGTAGATCGTATTTTTGTAAATAAGATGATATTTTTATAAAATAATTTTTTTAAATGTATTTTTACAAATATTTTGAAAATATAGTAAAATCGCAAAAAAAAAAAGAAAAAAATCGAATTTCTGATAAATATTTTTAAATTTTTTTATTAATATAATAATTTTTGTAATGAAAATAATAAAATTTGGCACGTGCAAGGGTGACGTCACAAAAGCTTGCAAAGGAGCAAGGTTATAGTAGTTTGGCATGTTTAAGTAATAATTTTGCATGTAATTATCTATTACATATAATCAATTATTACTAGCTTAAAACCCACCCGTGCGATGCACGGTTTTTTAAAAAATATTATATGATTTTTTTCATTAATTTAAATTAATTTTTTTAAAACATGAATTTTGGAGACTTAAATTTTTAAATGAAATGATGATCATAATTATATAAATGTTATCCGTGATATTTCTAAAAAATGAGGAATTTTAGTTAAAAAAAATATATAAAAGGTGATAGGTTTTAGTTGTAAAAGGCAATTGGTTAATTATTAGTAATTATAAAATTATTATTTTATTTTATTAAATACAATGCCCGTGATATAATTGGGAAAAAAGAGGACTTAGTTAGAAAAAATTAAAAAGGTAACATGTTTTAGGTGAAAAAGGTAAATGATTAGTCTACAGTAATTATAAATTAATTATGTCATTTTACTAAATAAAATTGCTCGTAATGTTTTTAGAAAATGAGAAATTAATGTTATCCGTGATATTTCTAGAAAAATAGGGATTTTAGTTAGAAAATATAGAAAAGATGATACGTTTTATCTGAAAAAGGTAATCGATTAATTATTAGTATTATGATATTATTATTTTATTTTGTTAAATAGAACTGTCCGTGATATAATTGGAAAAGAAGAGATTTTAGTTTGAAAAAATAGAAAAGGTAACGTGAAAATTAAAACGGTGACATGTTTTAGGTGAAAAAGGTAACATTAAGTTTAAATCTCTTTCTCTTAGAGAAATGACCCTTTACTCTAGATGATTTGTGAAGACGGTAGAAACTTCATGTTCAACTCCATGGTGCTGTAAACCTTACCATTCATCTGCAACTCAGTAACTAGCTTGTGAAATCTCTCAAACATCTCAGTAATACTTTCCTTGGGCTGTGCCATGAAAGCTTCATACTGTGTGACCAGTATCTGTTTCTTGTTTTCCTTAACCTCATCAGTTTCTTCACACAACACCTCAATGTGATCCCACATTTCTTTGGCAGATGTACATGATGCAATGTTTGCAAACATTGACATGTCCATGGAATCAATGATAAGCAACATGAGGTGGCTGTCAAGAGCAACCTTCTCCCTTTCTGATTTTGTCCATTTTGATGGATCCTTGGCCTCATAAGATCTTGGGATAGTTGTGAAGGACCATTCTTGAGAATCTCAGGATACAAAGGATGAGAGGCTTTGATAAACAACATCATCTTTATCTTCCAGAGGTTGTAATTCTCTTTGTCAAACTTAGGGACCTTCACCGTTCCTGTAGTCTTTGGTGTATTCGAACTCATGATCGTTTTTCTATTTTTGAATAAACAGCCCGCTCTGATACCACTTGTTGAGTATTGAATACGATAAAAGAATACAGAGGGGGGGTGAATGGATTCTTGAACTTTTCTTGTTCGAGTCTATGTAGCAAGAGTGTTTGTGTGTGCAAGATTGAAGGTGCGGATAAAGAATAACACAAGACACAATATCACTTTAATCTAATGTATTATTAGATAAAGGTTGCTATAATCTGTGAATACAAATGATAGTATTCTCAGCTTCATTTTTCTCAGAGAGATACAGCTTACAGTGTATGAAAAACTTGACTCACAAAGTTACAAAGTTTATGACTAAGGAAGTGAGGCTGTATCCTTATAGAATATGGATACAACCTGCTTACTCCAAATAAGGTAGCTAAACAAATTACTTTCTAGTCTGTCTATCCTTTTTGAGTACGTGTCCAAACGGTTACAGATTTGACTTTGCAAAGCCTGTTCAGATCCACTTCTTTAGCCCCTTGTCTCTTCTATATCTCTCCAAGCTTCCTTGTAGGCTTTCCAGAGCACGTTACAGATTGTGGTCCATAAAGTGCATTGGCTTGTTGCAGGTTTCTGACTTGTACAATTTCTTCAGTATTTTGTCTCCAAGAATGTATTCGAGAAGTGACTAAGTAAGTGATTTGAGAACTAGAATTGACTTGATCGATAACTCTGAGTTCTCGAACACTGTTATATTGACATGTCGAACCACTTCTCGAATAGCTCTTTTCCATCAGGATTCCTTGAGTTGTCGAATAGAACATTTGACTTATCGAATCCTCGAGATATCGAATAGCTTTCCGAGTCCTTGAGATATCGAATGGAACTTTGACTTGTTGACTCCTTGAGAACTCGAATACTACTTTGACTTGTTGACTTCCTGAGTTCTCGAATAGAGTACATAGACATATCGAATCTCTGAGATATCGAACAGTGTATTCAGAGATATCGAATAGTGTCTTGAGATATCGAATCCCTGACTTCTCAAATGCTGGACTTCTCGAATAGACAAATATACTTCTCGAATTGGTACTTAGGAAAATTCTTCATTTCTTCAAATCCCAACTGTGATTATTTAACAGTCTTTATCTTCTTGCTTGAGGCATGAACCTTGGAACTTCTTTCAAGCATTATTCTAGACTCTATAAGTACAGTTACACAACTAGGATTTGATGCCTACTACAAGTACAATACAAACAGAAACTCTACAACTAGAGGTTCCCTCAGTTAAGAGGTCATGTAAGTAATGCAAAGCATTACAAACAATTAGGCTTGTTATTAGATGTATACAGGCATGCCTCTGTAACTAACATATTTTTTTAATTTTTTTTTAAATAAAAATTTAAACATTAAATTTTTATTCAAAAGAGAAAATAATTTAAAATAATTAATGAAATTATATTTTATGGAAACCATAAAATGCGTGTCGAATACTCATCCCAAATGTTAAGAATTGGATGGAACGAAGGGAGTATATATTTTTTTTTTTAAAAGCAAAGCATTCCATTAATAGGAAATAAGATTACATACTCGATTCTAAAAGGAGAAAATAAACCACTACGCCCCATGCTAGTACATCATAAGCTCGAAACCAAAACCCAGAACCCACCAAAACAAATTGAACCTGACCACTAAAAATAAAAACTACTAGCATAATGAATGACTTCTTAGAGAACTGACAACTAGAAGAACTAGATTGAAGACATCAGGGACCAAAGAAAACGGCTGTTGAGATATTGCATACATGGAGTCCAATGCTTAGATCATATCTTCATTTTCCAAATCTTCCACGTTATTTTGAACCACCCCGTCTGATAAGTCTCTTTCACCATCCTATCTCAGTTGCTCACTTAAACCCTCAACCCACCAAAAGCCTAGTAACTCAACACCATGTAGAAATTATATGATTCCTTCCGACACATTGTGATGCAAGATTATCCGCTTCCTGATTAAGCAAACGATTAATCTTAGCAATTCTGAAGTTCGATTTCTTTAAAGTGTCTCGCAGGTTAGGGTTAAGAAACCAATAATCCTCAGTTGAGAATCTGAGGTTATGAGCTACATTCACTAATTCCCAATTATCAGAGAAAATCTTAACTTGATCTTTGCTGTCTATAAAACTATGAATGTGATTCAGCAAAAAGTCTAAGACTTCAGCTTCACATGATAAAATGGAGGTTGCTTTTGAGGGGCCTGAGAAAACAAATATTAGATAATAGTCCAACAAGGGATAGAAACTAATTAGATATTTCATTCAATCTATATGGTGAGACATTTATTCAACTTGAAATATCTAAATTATTCTTATGTTTATTATTTTTTTTAAAAAAATTGTTGATGGTGAGAATCAAACCTAAATTTATCACTCATTCGCATATCATCATAACACTAAGCTAGCCAATCATATGTGTTGTAAGTCATAAACATACTTTGTGTTTTAATGGAAAATGAAGAATATTTGGTGTTTGGATTACTAAGATACTTTAATCATTTTTCTTCGTTTTATATTTACAAATTTATATTATATTATGTTATAGTATAGTATAAATTAGTAATATTTGATATGTAGTTAACTTATATACTTCGAAATCATTCGATTTAATAAAATAATAGTAATAGTTAGTATTTACCATATATAGATAATTATAATATATTTATTAAATATTTATATTTTTTAATTAAATTTAAATTCATGTTTTCTAAAAAAATGGTTAATGAACATGTAATAATCTAAACACTTAAATGCATGTCATTGCATTTGGACCAATGTACTTCAACATATTTCGGATTCAAAATCGAAACATAACTTGATGTTTAAAAAGTACTCGAAATTTCATCATTTTTCACATATGATATAAATCCTATCCGATCGGAAGTGCATCGTGATTTGCAGAATTTTATAAATTAGTTTGTATGATAGGCGAGATCGTTGTACCAATAATATGAGAAGTTGTAACATTTTTGATTGACAAGGTTTAGTGTATTGACACTTTTATAAGAACAAGTTAATATAAAGCATATCAAAATTGCTACCTTAGAATGTGGTGAATTTTTAGGTCAAGAACTTGACCAAATTTTAGAACAAAGTATTTTGAATTTGACGTAAGTTGTTGCAATTATACTTAACCGCTCAACTTAATTATCAATTTCCTCTTTTAGAAAAAATTTAAAATAATTAGCTTAAAACCCGTGCGATGCACAGACTTTTTAATATTATAAAAAATATTGTTAATTTTAAATGAAATTTTAAAGACATAAATTTCATGGGTTTAAAATTCTGAATAATGTGATTTGATTATAGATATGTTTTTTTTGTGATATTTTTAAAAAACGAGAGATTTTACTTTAAAAATTTATAAAAGATGACATGTTTCGGTTGAAAAAGTAAACGGTTAGTTATTAATTATTATAATATTATTATTTATTTAATATTATTTAAATAAAATTGTTCGTGATATTATTTCAAAATAATAGGTATGGACTAGAAAAAATAAAATAGGTAACGTAATTTAGCTGAAAAAGATAATTGGTTAATTATTACAGTACTAATTATAAAATTATCATTTAATTTAATTAAATAGAACTCACTGTAGTATTTTGAGGAAGAGATATTTTAGTTAGATAGAATGCAAAATGTAATATGTTTTATCTGAAAATGAATTGATGAAAAATAGAAAATATAACATGTATCACCTGAAAAAGAAAATTGATTAGTTATTAGTACTTACAATATTTTTTTTTCAATTAAGTAGAATTATGGATAAAAAAAAGAAGTTACAACAAATAAGGTAGGGACTAAAGTGCAAGTGCAAATATATGTACCAATTTTCTTTAAAATTATATGATTTTTTTCTTTAATTTGAATAAATTTTTAAAAACATGAATTTCGTGGTTTTAAATTTTTAAATGATATAATTTGATAATGATTACATAAATGTTGCACGTGTTATTTTTGCGAAATGAGAAATTTTAGTTAGAAAATATAGGAAAGGTGATGCGTCTTAGGTAAAAAAAGATACTCAATTAATTATTAGTAATTAAATATAAAAGAAATTGATTAGTTATTAAAGGCAACATGTTTTACATAAAAAAGGGAAATTGATTAGTTATTAGTAATTATAAATAATTAATTAAGGATAATTAAGCAATACTATAAACTATTAGGTGATGGTAATTAAGTAAAGATTATAAAAAATTGAGTAAGGATAATTAGATAAAAACACAAAGTATTGCACTGATCGACTAAAGTTTTAATATTTCGGCTATTATAATATAGTATATAGATACCACAGTTTAGTAATAACTTGTGCCAGTTTTAATAATGGCAATTTGTAAATCTTAATTTGATGTTTTGTATAAATTTAGAGAAAAAAAAAATATTAAACCATTTGTCTATTTAAAATTATTCACCGATCAATGCAACTTGAAAAAAAATACATAAAAAATAAATAATTTCAAAATACATATATTTTTTTAAGAGTAATCCACCACGTGAAGCAAGTCGTTCATTAAATTAGCAGTCCCTAATTCTCTCAAGGCCGCCGCCCCTCGTTTTCTTCTTCTGCTTTCTTCTGCAGCCCCTGCCAAGTCCGATTAGCCTGATGAGAGTCGGTTAAAGGTCATCTTTACGAATAAAAGGGTACTCTTTTTCCTCAATAGGTTTTTAATGAGGCCCTCCAAATAAAATTTAGCTATAATTTCTTTTCATTCTTATCGTTTTTGCTTTTTCTTATTTTATCGGATCTAAGGTCTTTAAGCCTTTTCCGATTTTGCCTCGGATCGATTTTAGTTTAGTTTGTATTTTGTTCCTCAGTTTGAATTTGCAATAACTTTATTTTGGAAGTTGTAATATCGGTTTATTTGGGTGTCTCACCGTTTTGTGTGAGTTTTGTTGGTTCTCACCGATTTGTGTGAGTTTGGCGTTTGATTTAGTGATGAAAGTGCTTAGGGTTTTGCATTTACGGTCGATAGCTCAAACTGGTTGTGGCAGAAGTGGCGAAGCGGGTACTGTAAATATCATCTTCAACAAATCGCGTGATTCCATCTCCAAGCATGGATTAATCAGTGATTGTTTCTGTATTTTGTTTGTTCGACGCGACTGTTTATGTAGATGCCGTATGACTTTTTATTATTGAATTAAATTTCCATTGCTAAAAAAATTTTCACCTTTTTAAAAATATAGAGGTTTTAGAATGCATACAACATTATTGATTGAATATATGAAATTCGATCACAATCAAAATAATGCTCATACGACATTAGTACAAGCACTTATGTTCGATATTAAATAAAAGTCCGCGTTTCGCAACATTTATAAAATATGAAAATTTATATAAAAAAAACTTTATAATCCTCGATTTCCCTGTGAAATCCCGATTTCCCATCTGGGACTAGGAGCAAAATAATCCATGTTTAAGGATCGAGATGAATTTGGTAACTGGATTCAAATTCGAGATCAGGGACGAGGATATCACTTCTTGGCTCTGAATTGATTCAATATTCATTCCCAATGTACTCATTTAGTAAATACAAATTATACAAACAAAAAATTGTATCATTCGTTGTAAGAGTTAAATTAACAAAATTACGCAAGTTAGTAGCGTCTCATGTAAAATCATAAACATTGATTATTAGTCAACTTAAATTTGTATATCTAAAATATTATACGTACTAGCTTATAGCCCGTGCAAAACACGGGTTACTTTTAAATATTTTTAAAATTATATGATTAAACAAAATAGAGTTTTATAATTTATTATGGAATTAATTTAACTTTTTAAAATTATTTAATAAATCATATGTATTGTTTAGAACTAATAATATAAAATTTTAATGTAAATTTGTTGTTGACGGGATTCGAACCGGGATTTAAATATAGAATATTCCTTATTATTAGATCTAACGGTTATCATCTATCTACTAAATATCTAAAGGTCACTATTGTTTTAAATTGTTGAACCAAACAACCAAATTATATCCCTGTTTGCTTATTAGATATTAGTATAGATGTATATAGATTTTTATTATATTTTGATTAATGATTGTAAGATGCGGTGTGATATTTTTGGGTTTATATTAGTGATTGAAAGATTAGTTTTAAATTTAAAGGTAACATGTTTTAGTTAGAAAACAAATATTAGCGTTTGTAAGATATGGTACAATTTTAGATGTTTATAAAAGGTAATTTTTTCAATTAGAAGTAAATGTTAAAAAGGCAATCGGCTAATAACTATTTATTTATTATTATAAATAATAATTAAGTAAGAATAATTAAGTAAAATAACATGTTTTATTAGTTAAGGGTAAATAAGTAAAATAAAGAGGTACCTTTCTTTTGATATGTTATAAATTTTATTTAATAATATAATTAGGTTTTATATAATCATTATTTTTAATAATTTTTTTACTTTTAATATAATTTAAAATACTCTTTTTCAAGGATTATCCTCATGTTTTCTTATTATTAGCAATGTACATAGATTTTTATTATATTTTATTAATGATTGTAAGATGCGGTGTGATATTCTTGGGTTTATATTATTGATTGCAAGATTAGTTTTAAATTTAAAGGTAACATGTTTTAGTTAGAAAACAAATATTAGCGTTTATAAGATATGGTACAATTTTAGATGTTTATAAAGGGTAACTTTTTCAATTAAAAGTAAATGTTAAAAAGGCAATCAACTAATAACTATTTATTATATTATTATAAATAATAATTAAGTAAATAACATGTTTTATTATTTAAGGGTAAAAGTAAAATCAACAGGTACGAACCAACCAAACTTTTAATGTTTCGTCTTTTATATAATAGTATAGATTTTGATTAATGATTGTAAGATACGGTGTGATATTTTTGGGTTTATATTAGTGATTGCAAGAATAGTTTTAAATTTAAAGGTAACATGTTTTAGTTAGAAAACAAATATTAGCGTTTGTAAGATATGGTTCAATTTTAGGTGTTTATAAAATGTAATTTCTTCAATTAAAATTAATGTTAAATAGGCAATCAGCTAATAACTATTTATTATATTATTATAAATAATAATTAAGTAAGGATAATTAAGTAAAATAACATTTTTTATTAGTTAAGGCCTACGGGTAAATAAGTAAAATCAACATGTACCTTTCTTTTGATATGTTATAAATTTTATTTTATAATATAATTAGGTTTTATATAATCATTATTTTCAATAATTTTTTTAATTTTAATATAATTTAATATACTCATGTTCAAGGATTATCCTCATGTTTTCTTATTATTAGCAATATATATAGATTTTTATTATATTTTATTAATGATTGTAAGATGCGGTGTGATATTTTTGGGTTTATATTAGTTATTGCAAGATTAGTTTTAAATTTAAAGTTAACATGTTTTAGTTAGAAAACAGATATTAGCGTTTGTAAGATATGGTACAATTATAGGTGTTTATAAAAGGTAATTTCTTCAATTAAAAGTAAATATTAAAAAGGCAATCGGCTAATAACTATTTATTAGATTATTATAAATAATAATTAAGTAAGAGCATCTCCAATGGTATTGGCTAAATTGGGTGGCTAAAATGATATAAAATAGTGATTATGTAAAATTTATTTAATCTGTAAGGTGTTTTACTCCAATGGAGTTGGCTATAATGATTAGTCATATTTTAAAAATAGCAAGTTATTATTATTTCAAATTGTTAAAATAGAATGTATTATTTTAATATGGTAATATTGATGATGTGGAGTTTTACTACAGGTCTCTAGAGGTTCGACAAATATAGCCAATATGATAGGATTTTAGAGGATTATCTAAAATTTTAAATAACAGTAATGTCCCGTTGGAGATAATTTTTTTTACACAATATCTTTAATTTTTATTTAAGACATATTTGATATAATTTTAGCTAAGGGGTCTCTATGATTGGAGATGCTCTAAGGATAGTTAAGTAAAATAACATATTTTATTAGTTAAGGGTAAATAAGTAAAATCAACAGGTACCAACCAACCAAACTTTTAATGTTTCGGCTTTTATATAATAGTATAGATTTATCAATAAATGAACAATCAAGTATGTTTTAATTACTTCTTGTAAATTTTTTAATAGAGAAAATGACCTTTGTCTTATACGAGTCAATTAATCAGCTAAATTAGTAGCGTTTCTAGGTTAATAACGTCTTATACACAAATCACACAAATTAAGTTATATTTGCTATACCTGAGACATTGCACCTTATTTATCCATAAATAAACAAGGAATGCTAAAATTACGCGTTGTACAAAAAAAATTAAACTAATTTACATACAATAATATTATTTATCCTTTTCAAGATTGCACTTATTGTTGTACCAATTTATTAAATATTTTTTGCAGTTAAAAGTAATGTATTTAAAATTGTCAATCCTTTTGCATCATTCAAAATGTGTGTGTTTCATAATTTCGAATATATTTATATATTGTGTTTCCTATTATTTAGAATCTTGAACTTGATTCACATAAATTAAATTATACACGAAATGAGGACATTAGAATAAAACAAATATTAGATAAACATGTGTATGAAAATTAAAGTCTATAATTACATTCATATTTTATGCTAGTTTGTGATTGAAGGCGCGTTTGGATAAAAAGAATTAGTCCTGTGTTAAATAGTAGTAGTAGTAGTACTAGTATTAGTATATCTATTATCTGATCGTGCTCCTTTTGTTTGAATATTCATTCATTCCTATCCATCATTCCCCTGTTAACAAACAGATTGACTCGCCCCTTCCATAAATACATACATACAACCAATTATATACATATATACATTTATATTTATATTACTGTGATTTTACAAACCCTAGATCTTTCAATTCAGATCAAGCAGCTTCTATATGTTAACTTGTCAGATCATCACACTACTCTAAAGGTCCCATTTTTATATTCTCTTATGTGTTTGTATTTATATTGATATTTCTATGTGATTGTGATCTTCAAGTTGCGTTTTTTATGATCTGGCTATTGTTTCTTTTCATTGCTTGTTAGGTTGATTTTGTTTCTATGTGATAATAATATATGTTTTGTGGGCAGATGAATTTTGTAATGGGTGATTGTTGTTAGGAGAGAATTGTTGTTGAGGAGGTAAATTAGGGTTTTTAGAAAAAGTTTAGTAAAGATGATGTCGAGATCGTATACTAATCTGTTGGATTTGGCATCTGGGAATTTCCCGGTAATGGGGAGGGAGAGGGAGAGGAAGCGTCTTTCCAGAGTAATGACTGTCCCCGGGAGTATTACAGAGCTTGATGATGATCAGGCTAGTAGTGTTTGTTCCGATAATCCGTCTTCACTTGCTTCCGATAGGATGATTATTGTGGCCAATAAGTTGCCCTTGAAGGCAAGGCGAAGACCGGATAATAAAGGCTGGAGCTTTAGTTGGGATGAGGATTCCTTGCTTTTTCGGCTCAAGGATGGTTTGCCTGAAGATATGGAAGTGCTGTATGTTGGATCTTTGAGTGTTGATGTTAACCCGATTGAGCAGGATGATGTTTCTCAAGTTTTGTTGGAGAGATTTAAATGTGCTGCTACTTTCCTTCCCCCTAATCTGTTGGACAAGTTTTATGATAGATTCTGCAAGAGACAGCTCTGGCCTCTTTTTCACTACATGCTGCCATTTTCTTCTGATCGCGGGAGTCGGTTTGACCGTTCAATGTGGGAGGCTTATGTGTCAGCAAATAAGCTGTTTTCACAGAAAGTGATTGAGGTGATAAATCCAGAGGATGATTTTGTATGGATACATGATTATCATCTAATGGTACTCCCGACATTCTTGAGGAGACGCTTTAACCGTTTAAGAATGGGATTTTTCCTTCACAGTCCTTTTCCATCTTCAGAAATTTACAGGACACTTCCTGTTAGAGAAGAAATTCTAAAAGCTCTACTCAACTCTGATCTTATTGGTTTTCATACTTTTGATTATGCAAGACATTTTCTTTCTTGTTGTAGCCGGATGTTAGGTTTGGAGTACCAATCAAAGAGGGGATATATAGGTTTAGAATATTTTGGAAGGACTGTTGGAATAAAAATAATGCCAGTTGGGATTCATATGGGTCAGATTGAGTCGGTGATGAGGCTCGCTGACAAAGAGTGGAGGGTTGGGGAGCTCAAGCAGAAATTTGAAGGGAATTCAGTTTTACTAGGAGTTGATGATATGGATGTTTTTAAAGGTATCAACCTGAAACTTTTAGCAATGGAACAGATGCTGAAGCAGCACCCGGTGTGGCAAGGAAGGGCTGTGCTAGTACAAATTGTAAATCCTGAAAGAGGTAAAGGAATCGATTTGGAAGAAACACGGGGTGAAATACAGGAAAGCTGCAAGAGAATCAATGCGAAATTTGGGAAGCCTGGATATGAACCCATAGTGTATATTGATAAACCTTTATCGATGAGCGAAAAGATTGCCTATTTCAGTATAGCAGAGTGTGTTGTTGTCACAGCAGTTCGAGATGGAATGAATTTAACTCCATATGAATATATTGTGTGTAGACAGGGAATATCTAGTGCAGAAACATCCTCGGATCTAAGTGGACCAAAGAAGAGCATGTTGGTTGTGTCGGAATTCATAGGGTGTTCTCCTTCCCTGAGTGGAGCAATCCGGGTCAACCCATGGAATGTCGAAGCAACTGCAGAGGCAATGAATGAGGCTATATCAATGATGGAACCAGAGAAACAATTACGACATGAAAAGCATTATCGTTATGTGAGCACACATGATGTAGCCTATTGGGCACGTAGTTTCTTGCAAGATATGGAGAGAACTTGTGCTGATCATTTTAGGAAAAGATGTTGGGGAATTGGTTTAGGTTTCGGGTTTAGGGTTGTCTCACTTGATCCAAATTTTAGAAAGCTGTCTATAGATGATATTGTGTCAGCATACATTAAGGCTAAGCGAAGGGCTATTCTGTTGGATTATGATGGTACTGTGATGCCCCAAAATTCCATCATAAAAACTCCTAGCAGTGAGGTCATCTCAATCCTGAATAGACTTTGTGGGGATCCAAATAATACGGTCTTCATTGTCAGTGGGCGAGGGAGGGATAGCTTAAGTCATATATTTTCTTCCTGTAGAAAGATTGGAATTGCGGCAGAACATGGCTATTTCATGAGGTAAACATCTCTTCCTTACCCTACTATCAAGGGAAGTACAATAATTTTTACTACATGGTGCATATACATTATGTCCTAAAAATTGATGGATATAACTCGTAAGAGTCTTAGATGATGATTAATATGCACGTGAAACAAGCGAGTGAAATCTCAATCATTTGAATGGAAGAATATCCTTTAATTAACAATGAACATATATGCATCTTCTTTGAAATACTTATTCCTCCACAAAGCTCGATTTTAAACCGTTTGTGTTGGTCACGAGGATTTGTCATCACATTGCCCTTTCTTTTGACGTAATCGTTGTGAATATAAATCCTTCTCGACTGTTTTTATCCAAGTTTCTCCATGTGTAATACTTGTCCTTTTTAAACCTTTTTTATTAACAAAATAACGGAAAGATGTCAATTAATCTGTTGTATATTGTTGATTTAAATTTTTTTGGACTGTATTCAGAAATTGCAACCAAACACTGAAACGCTACAAACAGTGAGTAGAATTATGTTGTTTAATTGCTATTGATACCTAGTCGGATTATGGAGAAAAATTAGTTGATATTAGATTATCGATAAGTCTAGGTTGGAAAATGTTGCTAGAGATAGTTAGCCTGTTGGTTTAAAGTTCAACATTGATGATGACTGACCGACTTCTCTGAGTAAACAAAATAGAATGGTGGCACTCATGGCAGTTTAAATCATGGTGGTACATTCTTATTGTTGAAGTTGTTTAAATCAGACTCTATAACGGTGTTCTGTCTAGTTTTTCCTCGTTTGTCCATTACACTTCATTGAAAGAATCTCACATTACACTAGATCAATGAGAAATATGGTATTATTTGCGTCAGCAGCGAATGACATGATAAAAATAAAAAGCCCAAACTGTAGAATTTTGTTAGCTATGCAATTGCTGTTTAGAACCCTCTTCTCGAAAGCTAATTGGAAACTTCTAATATTGGTGAAAGCATATTATCCAATTATTTATTGAAACACATTTACCAGGACTTGAAACACAGTGATTTTCAGGAGTTAAATGTCAAGACCTAGAGCATATATATGCTCACCGTAATGCTAGTAAACTAGTCAAGCCTTCTTAAGAATACAAGTTTCAATTAAGTATCTTAACTGCTTATTTATAAATCTTTCAGGAATTCAAATGATGAAGAATGGGAAGTTTGTGGTCAAAGTAATGAATTTGGTTGGATGGAGATGGCTAAACCTGTAATGAAATTATATACCGAGGCAACAGATGGTTCTTCTATTGAAACAAAGGAAAGTGCTCTTGTATGGCAGTACAGGGATGCAGACCCAGTATTCGGATTTTCCCAGGCAAAGGAGATGTTAGATCATTTGGAGAGTGTTTTAGCAAATGAACCTGTCGCTGTGAAAAGTGGTCAATTCATCGTAGAAGTCAAACCTCAGGCAAATATTACTATCCAACTTACTAATTTTTTTAATAATATTGCATTTCACGATGCTGACCGTGGATCTGTTTCTTGCTTATATTTAGTCATTTTTCTAATACTAAAGGAAATGTATGCAAGTGACATTTGACGATATTTTACAATAAAACTTTCTATCAGAGATAAGTTGAATGCACTCACGGTATTATTTTCGAGATGTTACAAGTCATTTTCATATTGGTTATACATGAGTTTTATCACTTTTTAGAATAATGTAATAAATTTCTGTAAAAATGTTTTTAGATCTATACTTGTTTCTGTTTTTAAATCTGTACTTGTTTTGAAAAGAATAAGACTGAGTCTTGGTATTGATATCAATTGTTTTCATTTTAAAATTTTTGGATACCAAAGCTTTTCTTTGTCAATAGAAAATCCAGTGTCCAGTCACCTCTTCACGTATTCATATCATTTTTTCCATTTTTTTCTTATTATAAGTTGGTATTATGGAGCTTAAATGTTCTATTAGTGACTGAACCTGCACCTCTCCTGCTCTTTTTCTCAGGGAGTCAGCAAAGGCCTAGTTGCAGAAAAGATCTTCACTTCAATGGCTGAAACGGGGGAGCAAGCTGATTTTGTGCTTTGCATTGGCGATGATAGATCTGACGAGGACATGTTTGAAATCATCGGCAGTGCAATATCAGCAAATATTCTTTCTTCCAACACTTCTGTGTTTGCATGCACAGTTGGACAAAAGCCTAGCAAAGCCAAATATTATCTGGATGACACAAGTGAAGTCATATTAATGCTGGAAAATCTTGCTGAAGCTACTGATTCTCCAGCTTCTTCTGAAGCAGAGTATGACATATCTCCTTGATATCTTTGATCTGGTTTGTTCTTTTATTCACTTTGGGTCCCTTCTCCACTGGAACATATATTTCAGATCTGCTGGTGGCATGTTCTTTTGTTGGGTGATCATTTTAGATTTTAAGTTCAGAACTAGTAGTTTACCTTTGATTTCCTTTTTGTTACTTTTCGGTATACTTGGCCTCTTTTGGCAAATTTAGTTTCTTATAGAAGGAGAACAGAAGGTTAAGTACTGCCTGCTTGTATTCTTCCTTGAAGTCTGGATGAATTCATGGTGTTGAAGAATTGGTTCTATCCAGTTGAGCTTAGAGACTGAATGAAGATATCCAGGTCAAACCTAAGGAATAGTCATTTCTCGAAGTTTTTCATTGTTCTTTTCGGAATCTTCTCGAATATTCAATTCAAGGGTTTAATTCAACTGTCTGAATGGAAGCAGGGATCTTAAGTTCTCCTATGTAGTTGGATATTAAAGAAAACAATCAATCTGATTGTATGTTATTGAAGCAAAACCTCATGGTCTGATAGGTGCACGGAAAGGAACGTCTCTATACTTATTCATCGAGGAGGGTTGATTTGCATTGATAAAAGTGGTACATCTGCAGAGAAAATAAGTTGTGGATTTGTTAGTGGCCATTGGTAGTGTACAGGGAGGCTAGATAAAATGATTTGATGGAAGTGCTGGTATGAATTTTTCCTTCTGTTTGACCTGACAAAAGCATTGTGGATATGAGAAGATTTGAAAATAATTTCAAATGTATCTTTGATTGATGGGGGTGTCCTTTTATTTTTAAACTGGTAATGTGTCTAGCCTTTTTTAGCCTTCTGAGAAGCTTGGTTTTGTTTATAATTTGATACTGCAGGTGGTCAAATCATTGGTAACTTTCTGCTTCTGTTTTCAACTCTTATGTGAGATGTGACAGTGGATTTTTTTTTTGGTCATTTGAAAGGGATTACCAAGTTGTAGTATTAAGAGTGGGGCAGGGCTCCTGAGTATTTTGTCTGATCAAACTGCCTGTGTGTCTGAACTCTGAACTGATATAGGAAAGACAGGAAAGAAACAGGGACACAACCAATGAAGTAGTGAACAGACGTAGGACAGATGGCCCGCAAAAACAAAAACGCGAGGCCATTATTCTAGCTAGTTGTGCTTGCACGATGGATTGAGCTGGTGCCATGTTATGTTTCTGATGTTTGCCACAGCTGCCTTGACTAAGTATAAACTATAGTGCTGGGCCAAAAACTTGGTGAAAACTTATTTTGTGGTTTAGAAAAATAACGGCAAACGGCTTCTGGGTCTTAAAAAAAACAAAAAACAATGCATCTCCAAAGGAGTATAAAAAATTAAAAACTAGTACGGAGAAACGAAAACAAAAAGAAAAATCCATCTCGAAAGGAGTATAAAATCTAGTATCTATGGACGATGGGAAAAATTGTGACATGCGATCGGATATTAATGAGATACTTATTTTAAATGGTAAAGCTAGTTTAGGAATTTATACAGTTAAATCTCTTTAAAATAATACTCTTGAGATCGGCAAAAAATATTACTTTACCGAATTTGTTACTTTATTGATATAATAATATTTTATTACTTTATCGATAAAGTAATATTTTATTATTTTACCGAATTTTTATGTTTATGTATTATGATACTTTATGTTTAAAAACAAGAATCAATCACATGCAGTGTATTTGATCTAAAATTACTTTTGTTATAATTAATTATATCTAAAAACTAGATTCAAGTATATATAAAAAATTGCACCAGATACATGTAACATGTTTTGTGTACATCGTATAGAAACTTAATCATCTAAAATTTATTGTAATTCTAAAATATAAATTCATGAATATTAAATGATAATATTAACATGAAAGAATTTCATCAGCACTTTGAACAATTACTTGTTACAACACGAGCAAAACATACTAGGAATTATTTATGCTTTACGTAAAGTCAAGGATGAGGTTAATTTTGGCTTTGGTGGAAAGAAGAAATAAGCTACTATAGATTCATATTTTTAAAAAGAATTAAAATTTGGAACTCATATACAATATATATTATATATATAGGCCTTTGCTCCATACAGAACACTCTTATATAACAAACAACAAAGAACACCTTAGATCTATTAGATCCTTTGGCCCCGTCAGGGGCACCCAATACAAAAAATTGTTATTTTTTTACCCTATATCAAGCCAGCAAAAAAAATATATAAAAATTTTACTGTTCATGATGACGTCACTGATGACGTCATCGTCATGAACAGTAACTTTTTTTTTTTTTTTTGAGATGATGGATGGATAGAGGGTAAAAAAATAAGAACTTTTTGTATTGGGTGGCCCCGCCAGGGGCAATGAATCTATTAGATATGAGGTGTTCTTTATTGTTTGTTATATAAGGTGTTTGCTATGGAGTCCAACCCTATATATACATATATATATATATATATATATATAGGGTCTTGTTCTAATAGAAACTAACTTAGAATAGAAACTATAAACTAAACCTAAATTAAATATTTCAAGCTAATCTAATGACCAAATTAGGGGTACCCCAATACAAAAAACATTTAAAATTATTGGCTCTACCCAACAAAAAAAAATTAAAAAAAAGTTATTGTTCACGTGATGACGTGGCACGTGAACAATAACTTTTTTTAATTTTTTTTATATTTTTGTTGAATAGAGCCAAGAATTTTATAAGTTTTTTGTGAAGGTGCCCCTAGCGGGGCCATTATAATAAATGAAATATAATTTATTTAGTGTAGGTTTCTAGTTTCTATTCTAAGATTGGTTTCTATTTGAATGCTAGCATCAGTGTTGTAAAAGCGGGAATCGGAATTAATCGATAGAGGCACTGTCCAGGGATTAATCGGGGATTAATCGGATATTTGAGAATTAATCGGAATGATTAATCAAATAATCGGATTATTAATATGTTCGGTAACCCATGGAACAGGGATTAATCGGTGACTAATCGTGATTAATCACCGATTTTTAGAACAGAGGCTAGCATATATATATATATATATATATATATAGTCCTACTCCAATATAAACCAAATTAAAATAGAAACTAGAAACTAAACCTTAATCTAACATTTCAAGCTAATCTAATGACCAAACTAGGGGTATCCCAATATAAAAAGTGTCTAAAATTCTTGGCTCCATTCAGCAAAAAAAATAAAAAAAAATAAAAAATACTGTTCACTGTTGACGTGCCAGTGACGTCAGCGTGAACAATAATTTTTTTTATTTTTTTGCTGAATGGAGCCAAGAATTTTAAACACGTTTTGTGAAGGTGCCCCTAGCGGGGCCATTAGAATGAATGAAATATAATTTATTTAGTGTTAGTTTCTAGTTTCAATTTAAGAATTGGTTTCTATTTGATACTATATATATATATATATATATAGGCTAGTGATCAAATAGAAACTAGAAACCATTATCTACACACCCTACTTTACTATCTCCACACCATATTTTACTATCTCCACATCATATTTACTATCTCCACTCCTATACATCACCCACCCCCAATATGACATCACCATGTCACCCTCCACCCCCACCTCCACCTGACCTGCCACCCCCACCCCACCCCATCACCACCGACGCACCACCACCTCCACCGACGCACCACCACCTCCACCTCCACCGATGCACTACCACCGCCATCTTCTTTTCCGACCACTGGCCCCGCAGGGGCTCCGATTCCACCACCAATTTCCGATTCCGATTGCAGATTTACTTCTTTCCGATCATTAATTGTGTAACTACAAATATAATTTAGTGATTTTTAACTTTAGATCGTAATCTTATCTTCATCTACTGATTCTGAACATTCCGATGATGACTTCCAGATCTGAATTTGTGTATTTGTGTGTATGTAACGATGTATGTGTGTATGTATCTGAACAATCATGGTGGTGGTCGATGGTAACGATGGCAAGTGGTGGTGGCGTTGAAAGGTGGTGTGGTGGTCGATTGCAGCGATGACAGGTGGTGGTGGTGATGGCAAGTGAAGGTGGGGCTGGGGTAGGTACGGTATCAGTGATTTTAGCTGTATAGATTAGTGATTTCTACCATACTAGTTAGTGATTTTTGCAATACAAATTAGTGATTTCACGTATATCTGGTAATTTATGTTCATAATATGCTTAAATTCAAATCTGATTAGTTTTATGAAAGGTGATGATTGTTTTGGGAGTCGGCTTGTGAAAATCGAACTTATGAAGTACAGAAATATAGATCAAAGAGTGGTAAACAAAAAGGCGTCGGAATTAATGGTGGTTGAAGGTGGTGGTTGGAATCAATGGTGGTTGAAGATGGTGGCTGGAATCAATGGTGGTTGAAGGTGGTGGTTGATGATGATGTGGGATGTATATGTGCGAGATGTATATGTTGAAACTTGAAACAGAATGTTATGGGGTTAGGTGGAAAGCGCGTGAATCAGAGAAAGAATAATGAATTGGTTTCTAGTTTCTATTTTAATTTGGTTTCTATTGGAGTAGGACCCTATATATATATATATAGGCTCATGCTCGAGGGAGAACCTGTATTGAGGAGAGAACCGAGAGACCCTCTAATCTACCATTGATTTTTAAAATGATCTAATGATCTGCACATGTACAATAATAATTCCATTTTTACAACTAAAGGACAATCTTGGCAAAGAAAAAATAAGAAATCAATTTTTAATTATGAAAATATATGTTACGAATGTTCACAACTATGACAATCATAAATTTAAGATTTGACTTAAAAGCTTTCATAAGTTATTCACGGATCAAGCAATTAGTAAATCATTTTCCTTTTTTAGTTGTCATATGGGAAGCAATCAATATAGTTTATATTTGGAAAGAAATGTATCAATTTCTTTTTTTGAACGTGATGATCTTTTTTGTCAAATCTTTCAGCTTGATGAATAATTTATTTTCTAAGAATTTACATAGGAAATTAATAATATATATTGCTACATACTCAATTCTAAATATTCTTTTAAGTGTTTTTTAAAAAATTCTAAAAAAAAATTAATACCGTGTTCTTTAGTTTAAAACAAGAAAACACTTGACGGAATCTTTAATAATATATGAAGAAATCTTTAATAAAAATTACAAACACTTAAAGAAATCTTTAATAAAAATTACAAACACTTAAAGAAATAATTTATTTGCACAAGTACGTTATTTTAAAATAAATATTGTGCACCTTAAAAATAATCTTGTGCACACTTAACGCAATCTTAGATGCTTTTGTCAGTGATCTGTTGTAGATTCTTCACCATTATATAACAAATGTCTATCAAACAAAATATAAGTAGTGTATATACATGAAACGAAACGTGTATAACTATTAATTAGAGAATATTTAGTTACTATAAATACGAAGATTTTGATTAATCCTATCAAAACCTAGGATCTCGCAGTTGTCATGTTGAATAAAGACACGCCCATAATCACATAGAAAAGGCATTACTTTGCTCTGATTCTTTTAAGTTATTCACAAGAATGCCATTATCACTTATTTAATCAATTATCTTGAGATTGTAAATTATTAATGGTCTAAGATCTAATCTCTTGGTTCTCTTGATAGCAAGGTTCTCTCTAGAACCCTACTCTATATATATATAGGGTCTTGCTCAAGTGAGAACCCATATTATTGGTGAGAACTGAGATCTAATCTCAGCCCTTAATTTTATAACATTTTTAAAATCTCCACCGTACAACCCATTTTTGTCTCCTATGTATCCAGCACACGCACTGCACATGTGCACCACACACCTCCCAGAATCTATACATACACACAATTTATATGTATATGTATAGATTAAGCCACTACCGTCAAATCACAGACCACCACCACCGTTGAATCACAGACCATCGTCATCGAATTACAAGTTCCGATTACCACTCCGGCGTTCCGAGCATTCACCTTCGATGAAATTGAAACTGGCCGTACATGTCTCGCCTCTGGACAGAGCTCGTGGACTGGTTGGTATTCTTTAAACCGGACTCGATCGCGATCTCAGGCCATCACCGGAAGGAAAAAGGAGAGAGAGGGATGTGTGTGTACGTGTGATGGCAGGCGGTGATCTCAGGCCTCCGGAGGTGCTTTTCTGATTTTCTAATTTGACCGGAGGTTATTTGTATGTTATAATCCAGTGATTTTTTTATTTTTGTCGGCTGTGGTGGTCGGAGGTGGTGAGGTTGTGGTGGTTGGAGGTGATTTGTGTTTAACAGTGGTGATTTTCTACGATTCTTGTTGATTTGGTGATTTGTTGTTGGTGGCCGGAGGTGGTGACCAGAGTTAGTGGTTTGTGATGATTTTGTTTGTGGTGATTTTTGCTGGTGGTGATCGGAAATGGTGGCCGGAGGTGGCGGCAGTACGGTGATTTTTTGTTTACCGGTAGTGATTTTCTGGGTTGGCCGGAATTGGTTGCCGGAGATGGTGACCGGAGTGGAGAAGAAATGATTGTGGAAGATGATGTTGAATTAAATTAATAATAAAAATATAAAATTTTAAATATTAATTGTGGGGTTAGGATTTAATTTAAATATAAAAAATGTGGGGTTAGGATTGGATCTCATATCTCACCATAAGTGAGAATTCTCACCTGAGCAAGACCCTATATATATATATATATTTCTGGAATTATTACTATACATATTACTTGGGCCCTTAATGACTTTCTAATTTTTTATTATGTTATACTTTTAGCGAGAATATTACTTTATAACATTGGGCCAAGTTGGGACCGACGAAATTTATTAGTTAAGCGAGGTTATTCCTTTATCGAATATTACTTAATCGAGGTTTAACTGTACCATGAAACAGGGCAAGCACGATTCTATCAACTACGCATCAACTGCAGGGCAACCTAACACAATCGATAAGCACACTTTAGAACACGGATCTAGATCCTAGACCAATTAAGTGGTTTTACAAAAATGGGTTGCACGTTGGTTAAGAGAAATTCAATAACATACGGAGTATCTAAAATTATTTCAATACTAAAATGGTCGATATTACTAAAAGCATTACTAAAGGGTAACAGAAAGAAGTCAACTTCACTGCTGACTTCAATGTTGTATCCTCACCACTCACCAGTAATCTCCACAAGAACACTGTCCATTTTTGAAATGATGAAATCTACTGCCGTCCCGAACAACAATTTCTCTGTTCTTGATCTCTGATATGTACTTGAAAACAATATGGCAGTCGGTACATACCCGCAAGTTCTTCATCACCCTTATTGTTACACCCGGCGGTGTGCTCATTAAAGCAAACGCAATAGCCAACTTTTCACTATGGTGTAACAAGTTGTACTCTTTTTCTTCCAGATCCATATCATGCAGAACAGAGCTCATATCAGGTATATAACCCCTTAACTTTAATTCTGCTGTAAGTTTTTCCAAGTATGTGTTAATCTCCATTAACTTCGGATGGGAATTGTCACCCGTACAGAACTCGTGAACCTGATTCTTTAACTCAAACCAACTTACACCAGGCTCTTTTTTCACCCTCCTATCTCTCATTGCTTTCCTCAAATCTGACACATCCTGCCATCTCTTAGCAGAGGCTTGAATACTTGAAAGCAGCACATAAGAAGCTGCGTCATGAGGATCAAGGCTAAGTACTTCTGCAGCTATCCTTTTAGCCATATCTGCATTTTTATATGTTTTACATGCCGATAACAAAGTTTTCCATATGACTGCATCTGCCTTTACTGGCATAGATCTAACAAAAGCTTCTGCTTCCTCCAGACGACCAGACCTCCCAAGGAGATCAACCATGCACGTGTAGTGCTCTACACGAGGTTTTAGTCCATACTTATCCTTCATCAAATTGAAAAATGCAACCCCATCATCCTTCATGCCACAATGGCTGCAAGCATAAAGCAAGCTCAAGAAAGTAACTTCATTTGCTTCTAATCCCTTATGCTCCATCTGATTAAACAGCTGGATAGCTTCCTTTCCTCTCCCGTGAAATCCATAAGCTGCAATCATTGAAGTCCACAGAACAACATCAGCATCCTCATTCTCTAAGAACACTTTTATAGAGTCATCCAAACACCCACATCTGGAATACATACTAACTAACGAACTCAATACTGAAATAGATGAACAAGCTCCCGACTTGAATGCATCTGCATGAACCTGTTGCCCTTGTCCAATCGTTGCTAATTCTGCGCATGAACTCAATACACTAACAAACGTAATTTTATCTGGTCTAAAACCTATCATTCTCATCATATTATACTGATCCAAAGCACCCTCAGATAAACCTCGTTGCGCTCTTCCCGCAATGAGTGTATTACACGCAACTAAACTATGAACCGGCATCCCATTAATCAACCTCTCCCCCTCTCCAAAATCACCACATTTCATATACATATGTGCCAAAGAACTCCCAACAACCAAACTTACCAAAAATCCAGATTTCACCACATACCCATGAACCTGCGTACCCATACTCAAATCTTTCATCCCAGCACACCCTCTGAGCACACTCCCAAGCGTAAACTCATCCGGAAAAAACCCAATCTCATACATTCTACAAAACAAACTCACCCCCTCCTCATTAAACTCAAACTGCGTCAACCCCGCAACCATAGCATTCCAAGTCGCAACATTTCTCTTAGGCATTTTATCAAACAACTTGCGTGCACTCTCCAAATCACCAATCTGAACATACCCACCAATCAAAATATTATGGGTCATGATATTTTTCCTTGGCATTGCATTAAACAGTGCACCTGCAATGCCCACTAGTCCAAACTTAGAATAAACATTCAATAAATGGTTACAAACAAACTTATCTGATGAACAACCAGAAGTGATAATAATGGAGTGAAGCTGTTTGGTGAGTGGGAGAAGATGGTTTTTGAGACATCCTTGAAGGAGAATAGCAAAGAGATTTGGGTTTGCATAAATGTATGTTGCGAAGGTGTTGAATGCTTCTGTGAGTCTGCCTTTTGAACATAAGTAAGATAGTTGGTCCTTTTTGGGTGTTGTAGTGCCTAGTGATGACAAGGAATAGAGGGGTCTAAGGAAAGACTTGCCCATACTTGTGGTCTGTTATGGCTTCAAATTGTGCACACCCGTAAATATGTTTTGCATTTCTAACCCATGTTTTATGTCTCGTAATGAACAAGTTCGTCAAATTTTAAAAATAGTATTTGGACGGTAGCCATTGTTTCATGAACAACAATTTTATATAGAATTTAGGAGAAAACCAATTTAAACCATCGAATTTATTGTGATCTAATGGTCTTACCAGAGGCACTCTCACACAATAAACATAGTTCCTACAAAATAAAAAAAAATTATTCTGATGAACAGACTCAATGACGTAGCAGGTGTCACGTGACACTGTCATGTGTTATTGCCACATCATCAAATGGTGACGTGACAATGTCACATCAACAGGCACCACATGTCACTGCCACAACATCGGTTGATGACGTGGTAGTGCAACGTGGCACCTGCTGACGTGACGTGCCACATCATCGGCAACCATTCACTAGAATATTTTTAAAATTTGTTTTTTTTGTTAGGTTTGTGTGAGGGTGCATTTTAATTCGTAGCTTCATTATTTGATCTTGTTGAAATCTTCCTTTACTTTTGCTTGAGGCATTCTTCTTCTTTCTATCTGGTGATGCACTTAGATTTCCAAGACTTTTCGTTTGCTAATAATTTCGAACGTTTTGCTATCATACTTGATTCCAAAGACACCCTCACAAACTTTTACAACTTCCTAATTCTAAAAATGGACAAATTTCTCTTAAAACATTTGTTGTGGAACGAAAAGTAGGGTATAATTATTGCGTATTTAATGCTAGGGTTTGTGGAAGCTTCGAGCTTTAATGGCTGATCTAGTGTTTCGTGACTTAACTCGGTCCTCACCAGATGCCTACGTATCTTGCAATTATCAAGAATCAAGCCAAAAAACGTAGTTCTGAATGTGAAGGAGCAGGTCCTTATATAGGTGATGAAAACCCTAGAATTAGGGTTAAATTAGGAGACTTGATGGGCAAGTCACAGCTTAGGCCCAATTCTAGAGCCTTCTAATAGATAAGAAGATAAGTATTGGAGATGTGTGCCTTGGAGGCTACTCCTAATATGATTTAGTTTCCTTTCTGGACTCAATTTTGAAGTCTTTTATTTAGCTGATTTATCAGCTACGAATTTGCCATTTAATTGGGATTTCGGGCCTCATTAATGGGCTTCGTATTTGGACCAAACTAGGTTTAATTAATACCACATTAAATGTGTCTTTAGGGCTTACTTTTAGCCCATATCATTTGCCCCCCAACTTCTAGGAAAACTGATCAGGTTTTCCTTGAAGTTATAACGGCCTTATTCGAGACTTGGGTCAGGGTTCATTGCTCGTACGCGAGTATTTTCAACAATATCACCTTAATGTAAAGCGTGGAGCGACCGACGCGTTTACGATGATGTTGAACGACATTAAGCGGTGTTAAACGGCACCACACAGCGCTAATCAGTCTTAAACAACATTTAAACAGTGTCAAACGATGTTAAATGGCATAAAACGGCACTAAAGGCACTAATCGGCGCTAAACGGTGCTAATTGGCACTATCTGTGCTAACAGGCACTAAACGGTGCTTAATCGAAAATATTAAATTGTGCTTTGAGCATAAAATTATATTTCCATGTTCCTGGAATTTTCAGAATTTTTATCTCTGGAACGTAATTATCTTTTCATAATTTTCTGCAAATTTTTCGACCTGGATCGAGGTCGTCACGAAGTGCCCAGGTCGTGAGCCTTCCGACCTCGTCTCACGACGTGAATCGAGCTCGTCCAAGGGCTGTAAAAGAGGCAGGTCGTGAGGTATACGACTTCATATTACGACCTGGTTCGAGGTCGTGCAAAGGCACCAGATAGGGCAGGTCGTTCTGCTTTCGACCTCAATCCACGAGGTGGATTGAGTTCGTGTAAGGATGCCAGATACAGCAGCTCGTTGATTCTACGAGCTCGTTCCGCGACGTGGATCGAGGTCGCGTAAAGAGGCACATCGCGACCTTTGCGATCTTAAATTTCGAACTACTTCGAGCTCGTGTATACTCCTAAAAATGACCTGGTCGCATAACTCACGACCTCTTATTTCGAGGTGATTTGAGGTCGCGTAAGGTAACCCGTATGGCCTGATCGTAAGATTTTCGACCTCAGTCTACGAACTGGAACGAGATCGTGTACAGCCTATGAATCAGCCAGGTCGTGTGAGACTTGACCTAAATCCACGAGGTGGATCCAGGTCGTGTAAGGGACACTTATTGGCCTCCTCGTGTTGTGTACGAACTGAATTCACGAACAGAATTGAGTTCGTGTTGAAAGAGTTTGTCCTAAAATCCAATCATGCATGATGATTTAGGAAGAACTTTCTTGTATTCATATTTGATTTCATTAACATTAATAAAAAACTTATTTGTTTTTATTACGGGTTTTATCTATTTAAAGTGTCTTAAATAAGATGTTCCATAGTTTAGAGTAAAGCTTCTAGAATTATAATGAGATTATAATAGTGAGATCTAGAAGATGATAACTCTAGACTTAAACAGTTCCTGATCATAGGATAACTAATCGGAAGTTAGTGAATCCGCAAAGATTGGTACATACTATGCTTGCTCCTTTAAGGAGGATGTCTGTTCTCATAGGCATTTGTGTGGTGACACTATAGCTAGTATGTAGGTGCTTATTATGGAATAAGTTCACTGAACATGACTCGATAAGTTGAACAACTAATGGAGTTTACTCACGTGTCGATAGTTGTTCACTGAGTGATAGTTGTACAAGTGTCCTTAGACTTGAGATCGTTATAGTAATCTTGTATATAATGAACTATGCTTTGGTTTAGTCCTTAGTCTCAAGGACATCCATTAGGTCTATTCTGGGCATAGGGATTTGTGTATGGAGATAGTTAACGGTCAATAAAGGATCTACCCCTTCCAGTAAAAGAAGAGAATATCCTATGTTATTCTTAGTATGCGAGTTCTGGAATCTCTGGCCAGAGTGTATGAAATTAGAAAGGAGTTTCTAATTTGCATTAATATGAACTTTGCATTATGAATAAGAATCATATGATTAAATTTGATAGGCTTGACACGAGTTCCATGCCTTGTATTTAATCGGGATATTGCAGGGTAGAAGGAATTGATTGTACGGTAACTAGCACTGACAGGTTCTTGGTATTCTAAGCAGTGAATTCATATTATCCGGATAGTCGCGATATGTTGAGAAGCATCACTCACGATGTAGAATAAATATAATTAATCAGTTAATTATATTTAATGAATTTTAGAATTCATATAAATAATAAATAAAAAGTTTATTATTATTTATTTCTACTACCGGCTTAATATTGAACCTACAGGGTCACACCATAAAAAGATTAATTTATTGATGAAGGTATTTTGAGAGAGCAAGTTGTTTTAATAATGATTAAAATTGTTTTAATTATTATTTAACATTTTATAAGATAAAGTGTAGGATTTATATATTAATATATAATGATATATTAATTATGAAAACCCTACATGAGCCCTATAAATAGAATGAGATGAGAATGAGTTTATATACTTTTGGTTTTTGTGAAAAACCTAGTTGCCTCCCTCATCTTCTTCATCTCCCTCTCTCTCTCTCAAACCTCCATTTTTATAAAAGCTTAGTTTTATAAAAAGCTTCATCGAAGAATTAATCTTGGTGGATACCGGTAGAGTGCTTCACACTCTGGGAGCAACTGCTAAAACACCATTTTGTAAAGCTTCGATTTCAAGGTATGGTTTCGACTCCTCCGCTATTTCATTTTTATATGCTTTTCTATATGCACGATACATGGTTTTTACGGAATAATTGTTATACCGCGCTTCCGCTCGTCCGTAAATTCCTTCAATGACATCAGAGCTAGGTTCTTGCATATAGAGATTCATATAAAAAATTTCAGATTTTTTTATGCATGTATGGATTTATTATGATTTTTGCAAGTTTATTTGGATTTAATTATGAATTAATTCAAAATAATATTTGCATGAAGTTTTGACCATTGATCTGGGTTCTATAAGTGTTATGGATCATCTAGATATTTTTTTCATAATTTTGTGATGTGTAGATTATTTGTTATGAATTTTTTAAAATTGTTTTATTTAAAATTCATAAAATAATTATGCATGTGATTAATATGAACTAAAATTGCACAAGGGCCCCATAACTATCTGATAATTTTTTGCTACTACCTGATTTGAGAAATCATATCCCTGTAATTTTTAATTAATTAATTAATTGTTAATTAATTTATTAATATTAAAATTATAATATTAATAATAATAGTTATTATGAGTAAAAGGGGAGTTAGTGTAATGAATGGAGGGGAGTTACAAAAGTTAGTGACAACAGCAACGGTCGGAAAGAAGAAAAAAAAAAATCCTACTGCACGTTGTTGCCTCGCGCGTGGAGCGCAAACGCGGGGGAAGGGGTGTAACGCATTAACGGAATGCATTACATACCTGTTGCGCATTTGGCGCATGCGTTACAGTGTTAAATAGTTTTAATTTGTTGTAACGCATTCACTAAATGCGTTACAGCCCTTCTGTCACATTAAATTTGATTTTTTGGGAGTTTCGTAACTCCGTTTTGGGCATGCAATATATCGTTGGATTCGTTTTTCCGAGACGGATCTAATAGAGTGGTCAAATATTTTTTATATAATATTTTTGAAATATTTATATTCCCGGAAGTGTTTTAAAGCATGTTTTAATTGTTTTAAATTGCTTTTAAATGCTATAATAAATCCATACATCATTATATCAATGTGTGACATGATATTGCTTGCATGCTTACTTATTTATTTATGTTTATATATGAGATATATGCCTAAGTTTACCATGCGATGATAGATATAGGTGAACTTAAATCAACATAAGGCGTGCGCTAGAAAATTTAGAAATAGGAATCGTTTCTTGCCTTAATATTTATATTATGAATACAATCATGAGATTCTTGTGTTTGTGAAACACGTAATTAAATATGAATTTTCAATATTGAGAGAAAGGATGATTCTGTCAAAAACAGATTTCGATCTATAAGAAAGGGGTATTAAGTGACGCCTCTTGACAATGCTCCCCCCGATCTGGGAATCATCCTATTATCGATTATTGATTTGAAATATTTAATTGAAGAAAAGAATCTCTTTATAATATGATTATAATTGTTAAATAATATTAGTTAATTAATAATGGCTGATAATTATTTATTTATGAAATAATAATTAGTTAGCAATTTTATTAATTGATTAAATGATATTTAATTTATTATAAAATAATTAAGATGTGATCTTAATATTATTAATTATTTATTTAATTTATGAAATTATATTAAGGGAGAGATTAATTTTCTAAAGAGTTTAGAAATAGAATTAATAATTAAAAGAGTTTTAATTATTGGTTAATAACAAAGAAGATGAGATCTATGTATTATATATGTCAAGTTGTAATCGGCCATAGGCACAAAAAGTTTTGTGTCGGTTATGGTCTTCCAACATGACAGAAAGTATTTCTTGTTTTCGGTGCATTGTCGTTTCGTGCTACAACCGAGGACTTTGTTACCGATCAACATGAAAATACTTGTCTGTTACATTAGATGTGTACAAAATTAGATTTTAGTGGTCGTTACGTGCTACAGCCGTGGGCTATTGGAATCTAATTTAATTGTACAAAATGTTGGATTTAACTTGACTAATAATATTGAGATTTTTCGTGTTTTTGTTATAGATTTAGATTATCTATTAAACTTAAAACACGTTAGACTTATAGGTTTATACGAAAATGTTTCGTGACCTTAAAAAAACCTCTTTTATAAATATCAAGTAGTAATTGGCCAATGACACAACGGGCTTGTGTCGGTCATAGCCTTCCAACATGGTAGAAAGTAGTTCTCATTTTTGAATCACTGTCGTTTCGTGCCACAGCCGAGGGCTTTGATTTCGAAATAAGAAATACTTGTCTATTACATAGAGATGTGTACAATGAATTAGAATCTAATGGTCGTTACGTGCCACAGCCGTGGGCTATTGGAGACTGATTCAATTGTACAGAATGTTGGGTTAGACTTGACTTAGAATATTGAGTTTGTCGTGCCACAGCCGTGACTCAATTATTCAAGAGGCTAAAGTTTTATTAGGGAATAACATGAGATGTAATTGACAAGAGTTGTCTGCCTACTGAACATCACATGGCGTTTCGTGCCACAGCCGGGGTTGTGTGATGGAATGTAGGATCCCTATTCCCACTAGCATTTTGAATGCTTATTTATTCACTTAGGGGGTTGTATAAATTAGATAAACTAGTGGGAGCTACTTATGAATAAAGACCCGATTCATATAGTGTTTTAATAATGAAATTGAATATTTGCTAAGTATTGTTATGTGTATATCATTTGCACACTTAATATATATAGATATATACACTAGGTCTTCTGCACAATCATTCCGTAGCATACTAGATGCTCACATATTGACTAGTCCCAACCATACTGACTGGCTTCAAAGCTTGAGAAAAAGTTCTCAAGGGCTAAGAAGCTAGGATATGCTGTTTGTTTTCAATGTAACAAGACGAGGCACTGGAAGAGGAACTGCAAGGTTTACCTTGCAGAGTTGAAGAAGAAGAAGAAGGGTAGTGAGACTGCCGCTTCTGATTCAGGTATGTTCATGATTAAAGTGAATATGTCATTAAATCAAATTTCTACTTGGGTATTAGATACCACCTATGATTCTCACATTTGCAATTCGTTGCAGGGACTAAGGAGAAGTAGGACTCTTGAGGAAGAGGAGGTGATTCTACGGATGGGAAATGGAGCAAGAGTTGCTGCTATAGCTGTAGGATCATTTGATTTACATATGCCTACGGGCAAGACTATTATTTTAAATAATTGTTATTTTGTTCCCTCGAATGTGAGGAATATTATTTCTATTCCAATGTTAGACTTGGATGGATTTTCGTTTGTTATTTAGAATAATAAATGTTCAATTCTGAAGAGATAACGTTCTTTATGGTAGTGGTATTTTAAATAATGGTCTGTATGTATGCGACGTAGAACATAATTTACTACAAATTGAACATACTAATAAAAGGAGAAATCGAACTTTGTTAGACATGGTTCGATTCATGATGAGCTATGCAGATCTTCCAGTATCACTTCGGGGTTATGCATTGGAAACCTCAGCATATTTACCGAATAAGGTGCTTTCCAAATATGTTCCTTAAACTCCATATGAGATATGGAAAGAAAGGAAATCGAGTCTTAAACACGTTAAGATTTGGGGATGTCCAGCTTATGTCAAGAAAGTTGACCCTGATAAGCAGGAATCTCGATCCGTAAAATGTAGGTTTGTGGGATATCCTAAAGAGATTTTAGGGTATTACTGTTACACCGATCATAGGGTGTTTCTCTCCAGACATGCTACCTTCTTAGAAAAATAGTTTATCCTTGAAGGGAACAGTGGGAGCAAGATTGAACTTAAAGAAGTTCGTAGAACACAAACTACTACGGTTCAAGAGGAAACTCCTGTTCAAACTAAACAACCTTATGTGGTATAGTATTGACTCTGAGAAATGGCAAAGTGCCATGAAATCCGAAATGGATTCTATGTATGCCAACCTGGTATGGACCTTGGTTAAAGCACCTGAGGATGTTAGACTAATTGGGTGCTAAAGGGTATACAAGAGAAAGATTGGAGTAGATGGCTAGGTGGAGACCTACAAGGCTAGGCTCGTGGCAAAAGGATTCAAACAAAGGCAATGGATTGACTTTGATGAAACTTTTCTGCCTGTAGCCTTACTCAAATCAATTTGGATTTTGCTTGTGATCCATAAATGGATTGAAGCAAGCTTCTCGTAGATGGAATATCCATTTTGATGAGACAATCAAAGAGTTTGATTTTATCAAAAACATAGATGAACCATGTGTTTACAAGAAGGTTAGTGGGAGCGCGGTAACATTTCTTGTGTTGTATGTGGATGACATACTTCTTATAGGAAATGACATACCGAAGTTGCAATCAGTCAAAGTGTGGCTATCAAAGAACTTCACTATGAAGGACTTGGGAAAGACATCCTAGATTCTCGGTATGAAGATCTATAGAGATAGATCGAGAAGAATTATAGGTCTTACCCAAGGTACATACATCGAGAAAGTGCTTAAAAGGTTTAGCATGAAAAACTCCACGATAGGTCTCATATCGATGAGCCGTGGAGTATCCCTTTCCGAGAAGATGTCTCATGAGACACGTGAAGAAAGAGAGCGTATGAGTAAGATTCCTTATGCTTCGATAGTAGGATCTATCATGTACGCGATGTTATGTACTAGGCATGATATTGCTCATTCAATTAATTTGACGAGCAGATATCAGTCGGATCCAGGTGAAGACCATTGGAAAGAAGTGAAGAACATCATTAAGTACTTGTGAAGGACTAAGGATATTTTTCTTGTTTTTAGTGGATCTGAGTTGAAAAATAAAAGGGTTATACCTACTCTAGTTTTCAATCAGAAAGTGATGATAGCAAATCCATGTTAGGGTACATGTTTACCTTGAAGGGTGGAGCGATTAGTTGGAAGAGTTCCAAACAGCCTACAACGGCTGACTCAACAGCGGAAGCAGAGTTTATAGATGTAAGTGACGCTACAAAACTGTTTTGTGGCGCTTTCTTTTGATTAGGGAGATCATTGAAAGTAGAGATGTCAACATTGAGAAAGTTGACATACATAACAACATAGCAGACCCACTCACTAAGCCGCAATCTCAGATTCACTTCGATCGTCATAATGAGTGAATGGGTATTAGATACCAGAGTGATTGGCTTTAGTACAAGTGGGAGATTGAAAGAGTTTATCCTAAAATCCAATCATGCATGATGATTTAGGAAGAACTTTCTTGTATTCTTATTTGATTTCATTAACATTAATAAAAAATTTATTTGTTTTTATTACGGGCTTTATCTATTTAAAGTGTCTTAAATAAGATGTTCCATAGTTTAGAGTAAAGCTTCTAGAATTATAATGAGATTATAATAGTGAGATCTAGAAGATGATAACTCTAGACTTAAACAGTTCCTAATCATAGGATAACTAATCGGAAGTTAGTGAATCCGCAAAGATTGGTACATACTATGCTTGCTCCTTTAAGGAGGATGTCTGTTCTCATAGGCATTTGTGTGGTGACACTATAGCTAGTATGTAGGTGCTTATTATGGAATAAGTTCACTGAACATGACTCGATAAGTTGAACAACTAATGGAGTTTACTCACGTGTCGATAGTTGTTCACTGAGTGATAGTTGTACAAGTGTCCTTAGACTTGAGATCGTTATAGTAATCTTGTATATAATGAACAATGCTTTTGTTTAGTGCTTAGTCTCAAGGACATCCATTAGGTCTATTCTGGGCATAGGGATTTGTGTATGGAGATAGTTAACGGTCAATAAAGGATCTACCCCTTCCAGTAAAAGAAGAGAATATCCTATGTTATTCTTAGTATTCGAGTTCTGGAATCTCTGGCCAGAGTGTATGAAATTAGAAAGGAGTTTATAATTTGCATTAATATGAACTTTGCATTATGAATAAGAATCATATGATTAAATTTGATAGGCTTGACACGAGTTCCATGCCTTGTATTTAATCGGGATATTGCAGGGTAGAGGGAATTGATTGTACGGTAACTAGCACTGACAGGTTCTTGGTATTCTAAGCAGTGAATTCATATTATCCGGATAGTCGCGATATGTTGAGAAGCATCACTCACGATGTAGAATAAATATAATTAATCAGTTAATTATATTTAATGAATTTTAGAATTCATATAAATAATAAATAAAAAGTTTATTATTATTTATTTCTACTACCGGCTTAATATTGAACCTACAGGATCACACCATAAAAAGATTAATTTATTGATGAAGGTATTTTGAGAGAGCAAGTTGTTTTAATAATGATTAAAATTGTTTTAATTATTATTTAACATTTTATAAGATAAAGTGTAGGATTTATATATTAATATATAATGATATATTAATTATGAAAACCCTACATGAGCCCTATAAATAGAATGAGATGAGAATGAGTTTATATACTTTTGGTTTTTGTGAAAAACCTAGTTGCCTCCCTCATCTTCTTCATCTCCCTCTCTCTCTCTCAAACCTCCATTTTTATAAAAGCTTAGTTTTATAAAAAGCTTCGTCGAAGAATTAATCTTGGTGGATACCGGTAGAGTGCTTCACACTCTGAGGAGCAATTGCTAAAACACCATTTTGTAAAGCTTCGATTTCAAGGTATGGTTTCGATTCCTCCGCTATTTCATTTTTATATGCTTTTCTATATGCACGATACATGGTTTTTACGGAATAATTGTTATACCGCGCTTCCGCTCATCCGTAAATTCCTTCACGTGTAAGGAACGATAATGGGCCTCCTCGTGGGTTTCTCGAACTCAACCTACGAACTGAATCGAGTTCGTGTAAGGTTTTTCAATTTAATCATTTATTTTTTACTATTTTCTCGATCCTTCTAGAATTCTCCTTTAGATTCTACAAGCTTCCACGAGCTTCTAGATCTTGGGCCTTTATTTGGGCCTATGGGCCTTAACCGGTTATAACCGGTTGCTTTAGCACCTTAACCGGCTGAATGACCGGCTATACCTTGTATAAAAGAGTGAGAAGTGAACTTCATTTTTACTTCACTCAAATATTTCAATAAAGCTTCTCTCTAGAGCTCCTAGTTTCAAGTAATTTCCGGCAAGAAGTTTCCGGCCAAAGCTCTCCTTTCTGGGTGGTTTCTAGGTTTTCCTTTGAAGATCATTTTTGGAGCATTCATTCGAAGAGCATCAATGGCAGATGATAGAGAAGCGAGGAGACTCATCAAAATGAGTGCATCATCACGAGGTACCTCTTTCCCTCCTATCCGTTCAAAATATACTTCCTTGATTGACATGATTAACCAAAGAGGAGATGAATATCCCTCTGTTTCTGCATTAGATTCGTATAATCATCATTCGAAGTTCTTTGATGTTGAAAAAGTTAGAAAGTTTAATAAACTCTTCAACGTTCGTTCCCCTTTAAAATTAGTCCCAGCTGAACCAGGGGATCGTTCTTGTCATTGGAAACCCCATGCCCTTTGCATTTATAAGGATGCTATCATGGTTGGGCTTCGTTTCCCTTTTCATAATTTTATTCCCACTTTGCTAGCGGATGTTCAAATAAATCCCTGCTAGTTAGTTCCAAATGCTTGGAGAGCCATTCTTTGCTTCACGGTTCTCTGCTTAAAAAACAATTTCCCACTAACTGTCCCCTCTTTAGGAAGATCTTTCAATTTAAAAATAGTGCAATCACTTATCCTGGCTGGGTATATATCAGCCTTCGTGCTACGATCCCCAATATTTACGATCCCTCTTCAATCCCTGATAATAACCCTAAATGGAAAGAAGAGTTTATGTACCTTATGTGGGAGGGGGTGATTGGGGCACCCTCTTCCGTAGCTCTTTTGGGAAGGTAATCGATGGAAATCCAGATGATATCGAACTGGATGACGCCGAAAAAGCTGCTTTCGATACCCTTACTGCAGACAAAGGGGTGATAAGTGGATTTTTATCCACTTGGAACGCCTTATTTCGACTTAAATTGATAGCTTTGTTCTCAAGTATTTGTGTTTTTTTAATATGTTTTGTGAGAAATTGTGCAGGATGTATTCCAGGTGTGGATATTGCTTTTAGGAGGTGATATATGATATGTAGTGTCAAGAAGATCAAGTGTGGAGTTGCAATCAATAGCAGAAGAAGCAATCAGCAAAATGCAGTCTGTCAGCATGCCTTGGGCGCGGGCGCGCGGAGAGAAGAAGGAACTGGGCGCGGGCGCGCGGGACGAATTGGCTGGCAGAGTTGCGCGCGCGGGCGCGGTGGCTGTAGCTTTGGCTGCGCGCGGCCGCGCGGGGGACGGCAGAAAGTTCCTGGAATCGTATTTTAATTAGGAAATTGCCGTTTTCTTCTCCTAATTCAGATAGCAATTGTTGTGGACGATTTGAAGCTTCTGGAATTCAACTTAAATAAGGGAATTGCAATTCTATTGCAATTAAAGATGGAAAATTACCGGAATTCTATCCTATTTCAAATACGGTAATCGCTTGGTCAAGGAGGCACTTGGGGGCTATAAATACACACCTTGGGGCACAGAAAAATAACAATCTACACATCCTACACACATAATTCGTTCAGAGCAAGAAGGGAGAGAAGCCAAGGCGAGGATCGTGACAACAAGAAGATCTAGACATAGTTTTCTTGTATTCCTTTGTTAGGCGTATCTTGTGGATGCTCATTACTTTTCCGGATTTGTTCGCTACACCTTATTTTATTATTGATTTATTCATCATCTTCTTTATCTTGTTTACTACCATGCTTTCATCAAATCCCATGGTGACGAGAGGTTCGATTATGAACTAATCGTTATCGTGGGGTCCTAGTGGATTTATCTATGTAGCTTAGTAGTTTGCATGCCTTAGAGATTTATGTGTGGTGAATTATTGATATCCTTGTATGGTTGTGCTTATTGAATTTAGGTGCGTCGCGAACATCTAATTTGTTAATCTCTTGCTAAACGAGAGTGGATCTTGAGATTTAGAACTTGCCATGCTAGCATAGGATAGGTTGATGTTAATCATCATGATTTGTGGCATGAATAGAGATATTATGCTACCCTATGTGATCTAAGTGAATAACTTGTGCTTCAACCTTTATGTTTTCAAATTCTATAGAGATATAGGGTCTAAACATAATAGGTGACTATTCATCTTCTATCTCTTTTGTGGATGTATGCTTAGATTGGTACTAGTATACCGAGAGGTAACTTTTACTCTTTTCGTGTTGTTCGATCAGATATCAAAACCATCGCATGTTTTAATCGAAGGCTGCAACTCTAAGTGAAGTAGATAATGAAACTAGGATTCCATGTTTATTCTCATATAAGTAATTCGATTTTAACTCTAGTTAATTAGTTAATTGTTAGTTATTAATTTGCATCTTAGTTTAATTTAGTTAATCAAACCCTATTTGTTATTTTCTTAGCAGTGAATTAAAACCATACATTATTGCATAGACATATTTTCTGAGTAAAACTTAACCAAGATCTCTGTGGAACGAACTTTAATTGTATTACTTGTGACTACGTGCGCTTGCGTGAGTTTAGCATAACAAGTTTTTGGCGCCGCTGCCGGGGATCATCGGTGTTTTTATTTCAGTTTATGTGTTTGTCAATAGTGGTCGTTAGCGTTCACTGACTCGGATTTTTACTTAATTTGTTGTTTCGTGGTGTTTCAGGTACTTGAGTTTGTATGCAAACACGTTCGCAAGCTCGATTACTTAAACTGGCAGAAGACGATCTTGTTGAGAATATAGAGAATAAGGAAGAGGAGACTGAAACTACAGTAGCAATGGCAGATGCAGCAGCAGCTAAGGCTTTGAAGGACTATTCTCAGCCGAAACTCAATGATATTCAATCTAGCATTGTTAGGCCAGCTATTGCAGCTAACAACTTTGAGATCAGGCCGGGCACAATTCAGATGGTGCAGAATTCAGTCCAGTTTGGGGGAGCTACTACAGAGGATCCAAACATGCATGTTCGGGACTTTATTGAAATCTGCGACACTTTCAAGTGTAATGGTGTGACGGATGATGCTATCAGGTTGAGGCTTTTCCCATTCTCTCTGAGGGATAAGGCTAAGAGCTGGCTACACTCTCTACCACCTGGTTCCATTACTACATGGGAAGATCTTGCTCAGAAGTTCCTTACTAAATTCTTTCCTATGGCGAAAACTGCAGCAATAAGGAACCAGTTAACTCAATTTCAACAACAATCTGGCGAGTCCTTGTGTGAGGCTTGGGAACGCTACAAGGAGATGCTAAGGAAGTGTCCTCATCATGGCATGCCTGATTGGATGGTTATCAATGGATTCTACAATGGGTTGGGAGCACAATCTAGACCTTTGCTAGATGCAGCATCAGGTGGAGCTTTGTGGGCAAAGAGCTATGATGAAGCTTATGAACTTATTGAGATGATGGCTGCTAATGAATATCAGAATCCAACCCAGAGACTTTCTCAAGGCAAGGTAGCAGGAGTTTTGGAAGTAGATACAGCTTCAATGATTACGGCTCAGTTGAAGGCTCTTGCTATGAAGGTGGATTCGCTTGCTAATTATGGAGTTCAGCAGGTGGCTAGTGTTTGTGAGTTATGTGCGGGCGCACATGAGACAAGTCAATGTGCTATCTCTTCTGAATCAGCACAGTTCGTGAGTAATTTCCAGAGACCTGCTGTACCGGTTCCAGCCACTTATCATCCTAATAATAGGAATCATCCTAATTTCAGCTGGAGCAACAATCAGAATACTCAACAATCTTATCAGCAAGCAAAGCCGTATAATCAGGGATATCAGCAATCTTATAGGGCACCATATCAACCCCCAGGATTTCAGCAGCAACAACCTCAGACTCAGGTGGGGCAATCATCTAATGATAAATCTGATGAGATGTGGTTAGCATTGAAGAACCTACAAGCTGGTCAGAAGCTCTTGGAAACTCAGATAGGACAGATTGCAAGTGCCTTACTTAGTAGGCAACCAGGAACTCTTCCTAGTGATACAGAGACTAATCCAGGCAGGAGGGAAAGCAAGGAACAGGTCAATGCAGTTACTTTGCGATCAGGAAGGGTCACATCATATCCTAAATCAGCCACTAAGGAGGATGAAGAAGTGCAAAATGAGCAAGTCGAAAAATCTGCATTGCCCGAAAGTGAGAAATCTGACTTGGTAGGTGATCAGCTTGATGATGAATTAGAGAATAGCAAGAAACCTGTTGGAAAGACTACTCCGGAGCAATCTTCAATGAATAATCAGATCTATCCACCTCCACCATTCCCTGGACGTTTGAAGAAGAGTCAAGAAAAACAGTTTCAGAAATTCATGGATGTCTTCAAGAAACTGTCCATTAACATTCCTTTTGTTGAAGCGTTGGAGCAGATGCCAAGATATGCTAAGTTCATGAAGGATATTTTGTCAAGGAAGAGAAGGTTGGAAGATTTTGAAACAGTAGCTTTGACGGAGGAGTGTAGTGCTGTTCTGCAACAGAAATTGCCTCCGAAATTGAAAGATCCGGGAAGTTTCACTATTCCATGTACTATTGGCAACCTTTCATTCGGCAAATGTTTATGTGATTTGGGAGCTAGCATCAATCTCATGCCCTTGTCTGTTTTCAAGCAACTTGGTCTACCGGAGCCGAAGCCGACTAACATCTCTTTGCAGTTGGCTGACAGGACGATCACTTATCCGAGGGGTATAGTAGAGGATGTTTTGGTAAAAGTTGATAAGTTCATCTTCCCAGCTGATTTTGTGATCTTGGATTTTGAAGAAGATAAGAAGATTCCCATAATCTTGGGAAGACCGTTCTTGGCTACAGGAAAGACTTTGATTGATGTGCAAAAAGGAGAGCTTACAATGAGGGTGCAAGATCAGAGTGTCACCTTTAATGTGTTCAAGGCCATGAAATTTCCGACAGATGATGAAGAGTGTTGTAGTGTGGAAACGGTTGATACGGGTCAGAGAAAGAAGTTGGACACACACTTGCTCAAACATTACATCACTGATTCCATTGACAGTTCTTCAGTTCGAGATCTCTCGAATGTCAAGCTTGGAAAACTTCCATCCCATTTGAAATATGTCCTGCTGAATGATGAGTTGGTGATTTTTAAAGTGTGTCCAGATAATGTGTTAAGAAGGTGGATCATGGATGATGAGGTAGAGGAGTGTTCTTCTCAATCAACTGTGAAGCAAAAGCACCTTAGAGGCGTGAAGAAGAAAAAGAAAAAGTCGATTGGAGGAAGAGGCAAAGTGAAGTATGATTTAGAGAAGATGTGGGAAGATAGCAAGAAGGTTGTCAAACAATGGGTGAATGGTCCTTCTGTTAAGGATGAGTCGAATGCAATCTTCGAGCCACCATGATTTGAATCATATTTGTCCGGCTAAATGACGTTAACGACAGCGCTTCTTGGGAGGCAACCCATGTGTTTCGGTATTTTCAGGTATGTTTTCTGTGATCACTCGTATTTACTTCCATTCAATGCGGACATTGAATCTTTCAAGTTTGGGGGATGCGTAGTTTATGTGTAGTAATTATGTGTTCATGTAGGATATCATGTTTTGCATATTAGTTGTAAGTCATGCATTTTATGTTCGTATTATCTATGTTTGTTTCATATAGGACATTTTGTTTTATTTTCGTACACCATGTGAGTTTTCATGTTAGTTGCATTTTCATGGCATGCATTTTTCATGATCCCTTAAAATGAGCTGATTCTGATTGATAGGTAGATGTTGATTTGAGTGTGATGATAATGAGTAGAGGGCTGATTTATAGTTCCTAGGTAATTGACTTGCATGTTCAGGAACAAAATTTTTACACAGTCTCATTGGGGTGCTTTTGGGGGTAGGTTGGAGTCATGCATGTTGGATGTTTTGAGATTTAATCACTTGTTTATTCTTAGAATTTTCGTTATTCCCTTTATAGCGTAGGAACATTAAAATCTAAGTTTGGGGGAAAACAGGAATTTCATGCTAGTTGTTAATAGTTGTTAATAATGGCTAGGTGTCAATTGGCTAGTAGCCAGCTCATATTTATATGAGTAGTCTAGGGTTGGAAATGAGAAAGGCTCATTCCAGATTGCGTAAATAAAAAAAAATCAGGAAAAAAAAAAGAGAAAAAAAAAAAAAAGGAAAAAAAAAAAAAAAAAAAAAAAAAAAGAGTCGAGTTTTGTTTGTTTATATGCAAAATTAACCAGAGTGAGCTCTTTAATACTCGAGTTATTAAGTCCGAGGGGACTTAGTCCTAGTGACCTAAGGCTTTTATAGTCTGGGATCCTGCTGACCTAACACTCGCTACATGGGTATTATTGTATAAGCCTTTAGGGGTCTCATTCATTGCACGGTTAAATAAGCATGCGTATTGTATATGTAGTGTCGTAGCATAGTAATAAAGCATGAGTTTCTGTCTACCTTGGATAAGGGTGGAGGTGTTCCTAGGTTATGAAGTGTCTACAGTCTATTCTAGTTATAAACCTGTGATTGTCTTGACGGAAAGCATGTATGATTTTTGACCTATTTCTGGGGGTATTTCTGATGAGCATTGCACACACGCACGTTTCTGTCATGTACTGTTAGTATACGGGGATTTAGTCGAGCTCTGCTTGGATTTGTTGCATTCGTTGAGATATTTGCTTGTTAGTTGGTTTTGGTGAGTTTGAAGGGGATCTTGCATTTTTCATATTAGTTGCATTCATGCATTTGCATTGCATTAGGTTAAATGGATTTTGTGGGTACATTCGCTATAGGCCCTCACGAGACCTTACTCGTCCACTAGGGCTGCCTAGGGGTTTAAAGGGCTTGTTGCATATGCCAAATGCAACCGTGATCACCTACGGAAGTGGTACTAGCTAGTTGTATATATTTTTGTTGTTTATGCTTGAGGACAAGCATCGGTTTAAGTTTGGGGGTGTGATAAGTGGATTTTTATCCACTTGGAATGCCTTATTTCGACTTAAATTGATAGCTTTGTTCTCAAGTATTTGTGTTTTTTTAATATGTTTTGTGAGAAATTGTGCAGGATGTATTCCAGGTGTGGATATTGCTTTTAGGAGGTGATATATGATATGTAGTGTCAAGAAGATCAAGTGTGGAGTTGCAATCAATAGCAGAAGAAGCAATCAGCAAAATGCAGTCTGTCAGCATGCCTTGGGCGCGGGCGCGCGGAGAGAAGAAGGAACTGGGCGCGGGCGCGCGGGACGAATTGGCTGGCAGAGTTGCGCGCGCGGGCGCGGTGGCTGTAGCTTTGGCTGCGCGCGGCCGCGCGGGGGACGGCAGAAAGTTCCTGGAATCGTATTTTAATTAGGAAATTGCCGTTTTCTTCTCCTAATTCAGATAGCAATTGTTGTGGACGATTTGAAGCTTCTGGAATTCAACTTAAATAAGGGAATTGCAATTCTATTGCAATTAAAGATGGAAAATTACCGGAATTCTATCCTATTTCAAATACGGTAATCGCTTGGTCAAGGAGGCACTTGGGGGCTATAAATACACACCTTGGGGCACAGAAAAATAACAATCTACACATCCTACACACATAATTCGTTCAGAGCAAGAAGGGAGAGAAGCCAAGGCGAGGATCGTGACAACAAGAAGATCTAGACATAGTTTTCTTGTATTCCTTTGTTAGGCGTATCTTGTGGATGCTCATTACTTTTCCGGATTTGTTCGCTACACCTTATTTTATTATTGATTTATTCATCATCTTCTTTATCTTGTTTACTACCATGCTTTCATCAAATCCCATGGTGACGAGAGGTTCGATTATGAACTAATCGTTATCGTGGGGTCCTAGTGGATTTATCTATGTAGCTTAGTAGTTTGCATGCCTTAGAGATTTATGTGTGGTGAATTATTGATATCCTTGTATGGTTGTGCTTATTGAATTTAGGTGCGTCGCGAACATCTAATTTGTTAATCTCTTGCTAAACGAGAGTGGATCTTGAGATTTAGAACTTGCCATGCTAGCATAGGATAGGTTGATGTTAATCATCATGATTTGTGGCATGAATAGAGATATTATGCTACCCTATGTGATCTAAGTGAATAACTTGTGCTTCAACCTTTATGTTTTCAAATTCTATAGAGATATAGGGTCTAAACATAATAGGTGACTATTCATCTTCTATCTCTTTTGTGGATGTATGCTTAGATTGGTACTAGTATACCGAGAGGTAACTTTTACTCTTTTCGTGTTGTTCGATCAGATATCAAAACCATCGCATGTTTTAATCGAAGGCTGCAACTCTAAGTGAAGTAGATAATGAAACTAGGATTCCATGTTTATTCTCATATAAGTAATTCGATTTTAACTCTAGTTAATTAGTTAATTGTTAGTTATTAATTTGCATCTTAGTTTAATTTAGTTAATCAAACCCTATTTGTTATTTTCTTAGCAGTGAATTAAAACCATACATTATTGCATAGACATATTTTCTGAGTAAAACTTAACCAAGATCTCTGTGGAACGAACTTTAATTGTATTACTTGTGACTACGTGCGCTTGCGTGAGTTTAGCATAACAAGGGGAAACTCACTTATTCTCCCTTCTTGAGGAATTTTCCCTCAAGTCCGTGGGTCTTTCATCCGTCACTGATTTGCATGTTAAATTTGCATGTTAAATTTTATTGTCATTGACTTTGCCTTTGATTTTTCAGCTGCTAAAGCCATAAACGAGCTTCAAGAGCATTTGGCTGGGGAGACTTCTCGTATGAAGTGAAAATGAGCTGCGAAGGACCCCAGGGGACAGCCCCCAGAACCTGCCTTTCTAAGACCTCATGATGCTGTTGATGTAGAAGGCGGGGCTGCCTCCTCTGCCAAATCATCCGTTTTCTGGCCAGCTTGGGGCATCAGGAAACAAGACTCAGTGGTTGGGGATACCAAGCACTCGAAGGATTGGTCCTACCATTCGATCACCCCTGCAGACTATCGTGACCTCGTGGTATCCCGTGACTTGGAGGCAGTTGAGTCGCTGGGGACTCAAGCTATTGCTACCGTAAGTACTTTACTTTTTTGGTTTGAGTGTTTTATTTTCCATTCCCTAACACTTAAATTGTATTTTCAGAATAATACCTACTTCCAGGCTGCCATGCATCATGCCAAGTCTTGGCGAACTCAGGCCGGGACTCATAAGAAGGATCTTGATCAGACAAAGGTCCAAGTTGCAGGCCTGGAAGAGAAGTTGAAGGCCAAGGAAGAGGAGCTGGAGAAAGCCTATGGTAGCATTGCTGAGCTTCGCCAAGGCAAGGAGGATATAATTGATGATTACATGGATTCCGAGGACTTCCAGAAGCTTATGACTAAGCATGACGACCTTGCTTATCCTGCCAACTACTTTAGTGGCTGGAAAGGGGCCTTAGATGCTGTGTCTGAGAGGCACCCTGGTTTGTTCCAGATTGGGGATTTCCCTTGCCCCGAGGCTCCTTTAGAGTTGGCAAAGCTGTTAGAGTCCCAGAGGATTTCTCCTATGGAAGAGGATGAGGAGGATGGTGAGGAAGATGAGGAGGGAGGTGATGCTACAGATAGGATCTTGGATCCTGAGCACTCCCCAATTCAGGCTGATGCTGAAGAGTCTACTACTACCACCAGCACTGATAGAGATTCTCCAGTTAGGAGTACTGCCAAGGCTGCTAAGGCTCCTTGAATTTATCTTATGTCGGCCCTGCGTGGTTTATCTTTTGTCATTTCGCTTTCTTGAATTATGAACCATAACTTATAGCCTCCGGGCTTTGTTTATTTATTTTAAGCATCCTTTGATTTTTCCTTTCACTTAGTTATTTTGTCTTTTGTATTTTGGCTTACTTTAGCTAGCAATTTTACAAATATGCTTTTGATACATAACAGACATTGGAAATAATAACCAAGAGAGAAGAAAATCAAATTGCATTGAAACTTGAAATGGGTCTAGCCCTTACATAATACTCTACTTCCTACTCAGAGTTTAAGAACTCAAATATGGTTTCGTCGACCTTATTTCTACTAAATATGAGCTATGCTCTTTATAGAATAATCAAACATAATAGATCTTGAGGTTTGATGCATGCCAAGTGCGAGGCACCTCGTTCCCTTCCAGAGTTTCCAACTTGTATGATCCACGACCTAATGTTCCTTTTCCACTCAAATGTTGGTCTCCATAGAACTTAACTCTCTCTCTCTCTCTATATATATATATATATATATATATATATATATATTAATAATCATATATTAATATATACGAATTTCCAATGCTTTATATTGGAAACAAAATGATATTTTAATCTTATATGTTTATCTTTCTAGTAGTTAAAATAACTTCATTTCCATGTTATTTATAATTGTTTATTTAAGTAATATTTTTTTATCTTAATTTAATTTAGTGCATCTGAGCTACTACTTTGTAATGTTTATATTTCAAAAAGAAATTTTAAGAACTAACATAGATGCATGTGAATCTGAATATATACTTATTATGAGATCAATGGTGATGAAAAGACGTTGTAACTTAACATCTAATCTAACTATAGTTGCTAATTTCGCTATATATCACAAAAAAAATTATTTCAAACATTCTAATTTGAAATATTATTTCAAATTTTCTAGTTAGTGTTTAAAATTGTTTAAAATATTATTTTTTGTTTAAAATAAAATTCCCCGATTCCCCGCGGGGATCCCCTTTACCCGTTGGGTCGGGGACGGGGAATAAAAAGTAATCCCGACGGAGATCGGGCCGAGGACGGGGATCGGGTTTGAATTCGGGGATGGGGGCAAGATAGCACTCCCCGGCCCCCAAAGTCCGATGTCCATCCCTAATTGCATTGATTGCTTCATTTCATCCGAGCAAACTTGCTTTGCTAACATAGAAATCTTTTTAACGTCAGTCTTTAGTTTGTTTTAACGAAGAAAAAGAACTCCTTTTCGAAAGATTGAATATAAATCTTAGAGCAGACAATAAGGGAAGAGAGCTTTTGAGTTCGATTGCTGATGGACTATTAGTCTATTCTTATAAAGACAGAAATATACAGGCTATATGTATTTCCTCGCAGTGATATAATTAAATACAGAGTATATGCAGACGTATGTGGAAAACTGGAATGGATACAATTGTTACACATTTCGCCAATGAGAACGTAAACTGAACATTACATGTCGCCTTTCGGGGATATGTGCATTCTATACAGGTATGGGAGCTGGCAGCGAAGATGGGACACGATTTTCAACAGGAATCTCCGTAAATTCGGAAAGGATTGCTCGGAATTCATCACCGGTCATAGTCTCCTTTTCAAGAAGAATCTCCACTATCTTGTCCATTGCATCACGGTTGTTCTTAATATGGCTCAGTGCAATTTCATATGCACTATCAGATAGCTTTTTTACAGCACTATCTATATCTTCAGCAAGCCTTTCTGACATAGAATTCCTAGCCATCATTCTCATGATCACATCACTCTGACCAGATGAGTCCATTAGTGACCATGGGCCAATTTCAGACATGCCGAATGTAGTTACCATCTGCAAAATATTTGATGATTCCATTTTGGTCACTAACATTGTCAAGATGCATTAATGGAAGTAAAAGAGGAATTTTCAGGCAGGATCTTTGACGATTGTTTAAAATGCGACATGGTAACAAAATCATATTTCTAAGAGGACAGGTAGGTAAAATTCATACAACAAGATTTTATGCCTCAAGGATTTTATTTCAATAAGATCTAAGAATATCAGTCTACTAGGTGACAAGTTAACTTCATGACAATTCAAAACTTTTAACAAAACATTTACCTGTCTGGCCAATCCAGTGATCTGCTGCAAGTCACCAACTGCACCAGTGGTTACCTCAGACTCTCCAAATATCACTTCCTCAGCCGCTCTTCCACCAAGTCCACCAACTATTCTTGCATATAGTTGCTGCTTGGAGATCAAGGTTGGATCGTCCGAAGGAATGAACCAAGTTAATCCCCTTGCTTGACCACGTGGGACTAGTGTGACCTTCTGAACAGCATCATGCCCAGGCGTAAGAGTTCTGAAACAGAACAGACCATATTTAGCAAAACTATCCGCTTACATACTGATTTTTAGGAAACTCGAGCTACGGAAAACTTGGTTACTGTAGGGCAGCTTAAAGTATGAATTTTGAGGACTGTCTCTTCATGTATTTTTTTTATAAACGTACTATACTACATTTTCAGGTTAAATCCAACACTCTAGATTCAGAAACAGAAAAACTTCTTTGGATACCACATAAGTGATCTGCGAATATTTTGCTTAGTAGTTCCAGCAGCAGAAAAGACAATAATGAATTTTTAAGTTATAAACATTACAAAGCTAATTACTGATGTCAGGCAATACATTAAATTTAGTGCAAAACTAAAGTTTGAAACTCACAGCACCAATAAGAAATATGGAATAAAGATTTATAAAAAGGGAGAATTTATATGTACCCGCAAATGGCATGTCCAACTTCATGGTATGCTACCAAACTTTTGCTTTTACCATCTGTCATAACAGTCCCTTCCATTCCAGCCACTATCCTATCAATTGAATCATCAATTTCTTTGGATGAAATACCAGTCTTCCCACGTCGACCAGCCAATATAGCAGCCTCGTTCAATAGGTTTGCAAGATCCGCTCCGCTAAAACCGGGTGTTCTCATAGCTACCACCTCAAGAGATACATCTGCATCGAACTTCTTGTTGCTACCATGAACCTTTAAGATCTCCGTTCTTCCTCGAACATCAGGCACATCAACAGATACCTAGAACCATGATTTAAGCTTAGTACATGACTACATTCACAACTACGAGAAAATCAACATATTATTGGCTCACACTTACCTGTCTATCAAATCGACCCGGTCTTAGCAGGGCTGAGTCCAGAATGTCAGCACGATTAGTGGCTGCAATAACAATGACACCAGTGTTTCCTTCGAAACCATCCATTTCTGTCAGAAGCTGGTTCAGGGTCTGTTCTCTTTCATCATTCCCTCCTCCTATTCCAGTGCCTCTTTGCCGCCCAACAGCATCAATTTCATCAACAAACACAATGCAGGGAGCGCTTTCTTTGGCTTTCTTAAAAAGGTCACGCACTCGAGATGCACCAACACCAACAAACATTTCAACAAACTCTGAACCAGAAATCGAGAAAAATGGAACACCTGCTTCACCAGCAATGGCCTTGGCTAGAAGAGTTTTCCCAGTTCCTGGTGGACCAACAAGAAGAACTCCCTTAGGAATGCGAGCACCCACTGCTGTAAACCTTTCAGGCTTCTTCAGAAACTCCACAACCTCCATGAAATCCTGCTTAGCTTCATCTACTCCGGCAACATCATCAAATGTTACACCAGTGTTTGGTTCCATTTGGAACTTGGCTTTTGATTGACCAAACTGAAGTGGAAAACCTGGTCCTCCAGGACCCCCCATTCCTCCTCCAGATCTTCTTGAGAGGAGAAAAAGACCTCCAATTAAGAGCAAAGGAAAAGCAAGATTTCCAATCAAGTTGAATAAAAGAGAACCCGAGTCCTCTTGAGCATTATGTGCAGCAAAGTCGATGTTCTTCTCCCTAAATTTCTGAAGAAGTTCCTGGCTGAGGCCTGGGAGTTGAACACGAACTCGCTGCACCCGATTACCCAATTCAGGAGAAACAGCCTCAACAATAGCGATTGTTCCATTCTCAAACAAATCTACTTTAGTGACTCTGTCCTTATCCAAGTACTCCAAAAACCTAGAATAAGACATCCTTGAATTTGATACCCCCTGGTCGTCAGCCAAAGCATTTCCATTACCGAGTAATGCAGGAGCGGCAAGGCCTACATTTCCGAGCAACAACTTTAAAAAGCCTCTTCTTCCTTGAAAATGAGTTTGGTCCAGAGATGCTTTAATAGTGACTGATTTTGATACCCTAAGCAGTGATGGACGGGTGAATAGATGATGCCTGACATACGAATCTTTGGTGAGAAGTGTTTTAGTACTAATTCCAACAACGCAAGCGGAAGATGCCGCCATCTGAACCAAATCACACAGAAGTAGAACAAATCAATATCAACATGTTTGTTCACAAATTAATTATACACAAAACGGATATGTATGCCATTTTCGAATAAGCAAACGAAAGCACAAAGACGGATACATAGCACAAATTGAATCTATCAAAAAGCATAAACCTACCATTATGAATTATAGCAATTACCATATGTCAATTTTAGCATTGAGCTCAAAAGAGTAACTTATTAGTGGCCAGATCAATACACCAGTTAACTACCAAAACCTAACAGATATAAATAACCACATGAATAAATAGTCAGATTCGTAAACAGGGATGTAGGAGAGTGAAGAAAAAGAAAGTGAGTACCTTTGAAAAGATTTAAGAGTGAGATGGGGGTTTAATTTATTCTTCTGCTTGAGAATGAATTTATGCAGGAAAGATGGGAGGTTCGCTGGTTGCTTTCTTTTCCAGGGAAATGATGTGGCTGTTAATCCATTACGTGTTTTTCTCCCCAGCGGAGGTCATATTTTATATTGGAAAATGCTAGTACCCAAATTGGTACTCAAAAAATTTCCAAAATGTCAAGTGTAGTAATTCAATGAGTTATAATAATAGTGGACCCTTCATTCACACCAATCACCCAATCAAAAAATTCTTATATGCCATGTAAGTTTTCCACATCACTTGGGCCATGTAAGTTTTGCCACATCATTTGGGAGTAATTTTTGAGTACCAATTTGGAGTACCTATATTATATAATCTTTCCCTTTTATTTCCCTTCTTTTTTCATTTATTTGTTTTGTAATTATATTTCAATAATCGATTGGTTTTGACCAACAATACCGCAAAAATATATATCATATGACAAGAATACCACAAAATGTTGATTGTGGCCATAAATATCCGTCTATTACGCATTTTAGATAAGGGTAACTCTATTACACATTTGACATTGGGGTAACAAGCATAAATTTTCCCCCTATTATGCATTGAAGAATGGATAATAGGGTTACCCATTCTCCAACTGCGTGACGGAAACCTGTTACCCATATGGAAAATGCATAATATGTATAAAATTTATTACCTTTCTCTCAAATGCGTAATAGGCTGATATTTATGACTACTATCAATGCTTTGTGATATTATTGTCACTTGTACTTAATTTTGTGGACCTGAAGGCAGCTCGCCGAGAAAGGAACGAATTTGAAAAATCTTTTAAGGAGCTACAAACGTCCAGCGAGGAGGCTATGAAGAAGAAAGATGAGGAGATCGCGAAGCTATCAAATGAGCTAAACGCTGCGAAAGCCACTCTGTCAACCGCTGAGGATGCGTTCCTGGTCAAGGGGCAAGTTAGTTTTATGAAGGGATTTATCAGAACGATCCCTGATTTTGACTGGGATCAACTTGGCCCAGGCAATGTTGACTTTGCTGAGACTTTGAAGCAGGAAATTGTAGCTGAGGACGCTGAGGAGGAGCGGCTCGCAGAAGAAGCAAGGATAGCTGAAGAAGCTAGGCTGGCTGAGGAAACTGCCAAAGTTAATCAAGACAAAAATGCTTCGTGATTTGCTTGCAACCATTACTGTCTTTTAAGTTTCTTGAACTAGGGATGCGGGTACCCTTCGAATACCTCGCAAGCTGTAACCATATTTTTTGATTAGCTCTGATAACTGTTACATCACTTGGGATCGCATAGCGACCCAACTTAACTTTAATATCTTCTTTCCAATATAATTGCCTGTATTTCCATGTTAATTGTCTTCATAGTAATATTGTACTTTCCACTTGCATAAATCTTCATATAGGTTGTCTCCATTATTTTAGATGCGATCTGTGCTTGTAAATGCGAAGTGCCTTGATAATAGCAGTTATGAACTGCTACCTTGAGATAATAGCAAGTGAGATCCTAGCATCGTTGAGATGGCTTGGACCGCAAAATGTAAATGCTAAGCGGCTAGCAAGTTTATTTTGAATGCAAGGCAAAAAATAATTCGTAAAGCAATCAGACTTATATAATGAAAATAAAAAATAGGGGCATGGCCCAATTTTTATTGATAGGGGTGAAGCCCAAAGTTTTGACTAGCGGGGCGAGGCCCAAATAATGAAAAGTGGGGTGAGGCCCAAACATTGAGGAATGGGGCGAGGCCCAAATATCATTACATCACAAAGGGGAGGTGTCGATATGACCACTACCCCCCAGTATTTTGTATGAATTTATTCATGCTAAATAGTAGAAATAGATAGAGGCTACCAGTAATGAAGCTTTTACTGATAGTATTTTCTCAAGTGTTCCGCGTTCCAAGCTCGCGGAATGACTTTGTCCTCCATATCAGTGAGATAGTATGTTCCCTCTGATAGAGTTGCATAGATCTTGTAGGGTCCTTCCCAATTAGCACCAAAAACACCATGACTCGCGACCCTAGTATTAGGCATGACCCTTCTGAGTACTAGGTCACCTGTACGTAGGGGTCGCACCTTGACCTTTCCATTGTAGTACCTTGCGGTCCTTTGCTGATAAGCTGCGAGGCGTAGCTGAGCCTCGCTTCTTGTTTCTTCAATCATGTCCAGATAGAGCCTATGATTGACCTCATTAGACTCAGGGTCATAGTGTTCCCTTCTAAATGATCCCGAACCAACTTCTACTGGAACCATGGCCTCGCACCCATAGGTAAGAGAAAATGGGGTCTCTCCAGTTGTACTCCTTGGGGTCGTGTTGTATGACCACAGAACCCTTGGTAATTCTTCAGGCCAATTACCCTTGCTTTCTTTCAGCTTAGCCTTTAAAGTATGTTTGATTATTTTGTTGATTGCCTCAGTTTGGCCATTTGTTTGAGGATGACTAACAGCTGAAAAACTTTTCTTGATCCCCAAATTCTCACAAAATTCCTTCATCTCCTTGCTGTCAAATTGTTTCCCATTATCTGATATGAGCTGATAAGGGATCCCATAGCGACACACAATTGCTCTGTACACGAAGTCTTTTAGTTTCCTGGCAGTGATTGTTGCAAGTGGCTCAGCCTCGGCCCACTTAGTAAAATAGTCCACGGCTACCACTGCGTACTTAACTCCCCCTTTAGCTTTGGGTAGTTCCCCAATTAGATCAATCCCCCACATAGCAAAGGGCCATGGGCTCGTGAGCGAAGTGAGTTGGGAGACCGGTGCGTTGCTGAAGTTAGCGATCCTCTGGCAGGCATCGCACTTTCTTGAGAACTCAAATGCATCCCTTTTAAGTGTGGGCCAAAAGTACCCTTGACGAAGAATCTTCTGAGCTAGCGAACTACCCCCCGAATGATTCCCACATATACCTTCATGAACCTCTCTCATAATATAGTTACATTCATCGCCATCTACGCATCTCAAGAGTGGAGTGTTGAACCCTCTTTGATACAGAACCTCATCACAAAAAACATAGCAAGCAGCCTGATATTTGACCTTCCTTGCTTCCTTTTTATCGTGAGGTAGTACCCCATTTTTCACATACTCCCATATAGGGGTCATCCAAGTTGGTTCTGAGCTCGCTACTTCCATAATAAACTCTTCGGGGACACTAGGCTTCGTTTGAACTTTAAACGGTATGACTCCAAGTAATGTGGCTTCGCGACGCGAGCCCAATTTGGCTAGGGCATCAGCACCTTGATTTTTTGCCCTCCTGATAAATTCTACCTTGACTTGTTTGAATGATTTCATCAATCTTTGCACACATCGCAGATAGAGTTCGATTTGAGGTCCTCTAGCTTGCCAACCGCATCCAATGTGGCCTGTGACCAGCATAGAATCACTGTACGCATTGAGGTTTTCAATTTTCATTTCAATTGCAAGTTTGAGGCCAATGATTAGGGCCTCGTACTCAGCTGCGTTGTTAGATGCTCCAAACGTGAAATGAACTGCGCTTCGTATCTTGCGACCCTCGGGAGTAACAAGCTCGATCCCTTCTCCCGCTCCTTCCTTATTAGATGCACCATCCACATAAAGTTCCCACCACGAGGCCGAATTTTGAGTTTTTACCTCGCTACTGGCCTTTTCTGGGATCGGTATGAGAGCCCAAGAACCTTGCTCAATGTAGGGAGGAAACTCAAGTATGAAATCTGCTAGGGCCTGACCCCTTAGAGGTCCTCGTGGCTTATATTCAATGTCAAATTGACTAAGTTCCACGGTCCATTTCAAGAGCCTTCCTGAGGTTTCAGGTTTGTGAATTACTTGCCTTAGAGGATAAAATGTGCGAACCTCAATTTTGTGGGCCTGAAAGTATGGCCTTAATTTTCGCGATGCCAATACCAGGGCATAGGCGAGTTTCTCCATATTTGTGTAGCGAGTCTCTGCATCTAACATTCTTCGACTGACATAGTAGATAGGATACTGAACTTTTTCCTCCTCGCGAACCAAAACAGCACTGATCGCATGCTCTGACACTTCGAGGTACACAATGAGTGTTTCTCCCTCACGAGGCTTGGATAGTAGCGGTGGCGATCCCAAATGCTCCTTAATTTTTTGAAAAGCCTCCTCGCACTACGAGGTCCACTCAAAATCCTTCCCAACCTTCTTGATTGCCTTAAAGAATTCTTGGCACTTGTCTGATGATTTTGAAACAAATCTATTTAAGGCAGCTATCCTCCCTGTGAGACTTTGTACCTCCTTCACATTTCTAGGCGATCTCATCTCCATTAGGGCCTTTATCTTTGCTGGGTTAGCCTCGATGCCCCTGTGGTTGACAATGAACCCTAGAAATTTCCTAGACTCGACCCCAAACACACACTTTTGGGGGTTAAGTTTCATCCTGTACTTTCTTAGTATGTCAAACATTTCTGCGAGGTGAGTGATGTGATCCCCAGCCTCCTTAGATTTTACCAACATATCATCTACGTACACTTCCATTGTTTTCCCAATTTGTTTTTCGAACATCATATTAACGAGCTATTGATAGGTGGCCCCATCATTGAGAAGACCGAAGGGCATCCCTATGTAACAATAGAGACCCCTATCAGTGATGAACGAAGTGTGCTCCTGGTCAGGGCCATACATCGGTATCTGATTGTACCCCGAATAGGCATCCATGAAACTAAGAAGTGCGTGCCCCGCTGTTGAGTCCACCAACTGATCGATCCTTGGTAGTGGGAAACTATCCTTGGGACAATGTTTGTTGAAGTCAGTAAAATCCACACATGTTCTCCACTTTCCATTGGGCTTCTTCACAAGGACGGGGTTCGCGAGCCAGTCAGGGTAGAAAGATTCCCTAACGAGGCCGACCTCGAGGAGTCTGTCAACTTCCTCTTTGAGTGCCTCGGCTCGCTCACCACTTATGGGTCGTCTCTTTTGCCTTATTCCTTTTTTGCTTGGATCCAAGTTAAGCTTGTGGCACATAACATTAGGATCAATTCCAATCATATCTTCATGAGACCAGGCAAATACGTCCAAATTGGCTTTCAGAAAACTGACGAGCCTCTCACGAAGCCCTAGATTAAGTTGCGATCCGACCTTCAGTACCTTGGATGGGTCTTTGGCATCTACCAAGATAGAGACGGTATCTTCTGCGGCTCCGGCTCGTTCAACATGTTCTGGGATGCGAGGATCCAAATCAAGTTCAAATTCGCGAGCCGTGCTAGATTCTGCTTCATTCCTCCTTGCGACCCCATTTTGTTGTGAGGCCGACATTGTTTTTGTAGCGGGGATCGCTCCCACATGTCCGTATTCATTTATTATTGTGGTCTCCTGAGTTATTCCATTGGGCAGGTCTACCAAGGTTGAAGTTTCCTTGCGAACCCACTTCCCTTTTTGGGCTCGCACTGCAGCTTGTTCTGGGCTCTCCTCATCGTCACTAGCTTCTTCAACGATCCCCTCTTGGAGAATTAGCACAGGCTGCGAGGCCTCTAACATGAGGGCCCCTGGGATCGGTTCCACCTGGATACTCAAACCTTCAAAGTAATCATCTGGGAGCTCTTCAATTGATATTATATTACATTCCATATTTCCTGGCACAGAGCCACTCCCCTTTTCTGCAGCCTTCAAAGCATTGTTATAACATTCACGAGATTCATGTTGGATTCCTTTCACACAACCAACACCATGCGAAGTGGGAAACTTCATAGAGAGGTGATAGATAGATGTCACCACCCTCATTTCTTTCAGGATGGGCCTTCCCACTATGGCATTGTAAGCAGATGGTTGATCTACTACCATGAAGTCAGCGATCTGTGTGGTGATACAGGGCTCGTCCCCTAGAGTGATGGGGAGCCGAACGAGGCCTTTAACACTGACAGATGCTCCAGTGAACCCATAAAGATGTCCCATCGTGGGTACTAGATCCTTATCAACATATCCCATTCTTTTGTAGACTTCGTATGTAAGAATGTTCACAGCACTTCCATTATCAACAAGGACCCTATAGACATTCTGGGACCCAATACGAACCCGAACCACAAGTGCATCAGAGTGGGGATGATGAATCCACTTCGCATCTTCCTCAGTGAACATAATGTTTGTGTCTTCGCCTTTAAACAACTTTGGAGGTCGCTCTTGTAAATGATGCACATTAGTAAGAGGTCGCTCCCTGGCCTCGCGTGCATATCTCTCTCTAGCTTTATTACTTTCCCCCCCAATGTGGGGACCTCCAATGATTACATGTATACTTCCGGCTCGCTCTTCCTTGTCTTTGCGAGGCTCATCTTGCTTCTCATGGGGCACAACATGATACCCCACTCTTGATTTACCAGAATTCCCTTGGTGCTTTTTTGCCTCGCGAACCGCCCACTCAGTCAATTTTCCATCTCGAATTAACTGATCGACTTGCTGCTTAAGTTGCCAACAATTGTTAGTAGCATGCCCCGCCTGTTCATGGAAGGCACAATACTTGCTCGTGTCTGAAGTTCCTCTTGAACCCATGGGTGGGGGTCGCTTGAACATTCCTTTATCCGCGTTGACAGCATAGATATGATCAATCGGGGCAACCAGAGGGACAAACTTATCTTCATTTCTTGCGAAACGATCTCGAGGAGGGGATCGCCTTAAGTACTCGCGTTCCCTCCTCTTCGGGCTAGGGCTTCGATCCCGTCTTTGCCTTGGACTTTGAGAATCCCTCCTTTTCACTCCCCTACTCCTGCTTTCGCTGCCGCTTTTTCCATCGTGCTTTTTTAGATCCGCCAGTGATTTCTCGACACGCTTAAAGGGCTCAGCGACCCTGTGCAACTTCGAAAGTGTACCAGGGGTTTGCTCTTGTAGTTTCTCCCAGAATTTAGTTCCTTCCCTTACCCCCGCAATAAGGAAATTCTTCACAGCCTCGTCATTAGCACCTCGCACACGAGGTACTTCAGCGTTGAACCTCTTGAAGTAGTCATGCAAGGTCTCTCCTTCCTTCTGCTTTATATTCGCCAGCATGGACACAGGAGGTGCATAGAGCATTGAAGATTAAAATTGTTTAATAAAGATGTCCACGAATTGTTCCCAAGAATCTATGACAACTAGGGATCCCAGCTTCGAGAACCATTGCTGGGCACTTCCCCTTAGTGAAGCTGCGAACAGCCTACACCTCGCCAACTGTGATACTTGATACACTTCCATCTCATTGTTGAAACGTATAACGAACTCGGCTGGATCAGTCTCCCCATTATAGGTCATGTCAGAGTGATGACCTCGAAACACTGCAGGCAATGGAGCAGTGCGAATTTCATGAGTGAAGGGCGAGGAGGAACCCATATTGCTGAAAATCCCCTTCTCGTCGTTCATCGCATCCAATGCCTTTTTTAACTCTTCTAACTTATAATCCCCAATCCTGGCCTCTTTGTCTCCATCCTTCTTTCCTCCAGTACTTGCATGATGAGATTGAGTCTTTTTTGGGGCACTAGACTCTTCTTGATCATTCCTGCGATCCTTATTTTTAGGGTCTTCCTCGCGATGTTGGGATCGTTCACGTTCTCGATTGAAAGGGGGTCTGTCCTCGCGATGATGGGACCGCTCATGCTCTCTGCGAGGAGAGGGGGGTCTGTCATTGCGACGATATGACCGCTCACGATCTTTTCGAGGAGATAAGGGTTGATGAGGGCCCTTACTCTTATTTTTAGACCCTCCATCTTTGTTAGTTTTGAGCTTTACCAACTTGAGACGGAGATCGTGCTCGCTGAGTTTCTTTCCAACCCGGTCAAAGACACTAACGGATCGTCCTTTTGATGAGGCGGGCTTCGCTTTCGACCCCTCCTTATCCATAGTTGCTACCTCCTCTTCCCAATCGGGGTTCGTCTGATTCGTCACCACATCATCAAAGTCCCCAATTAGCTTCTTGGCGGGACCTTTGCTACTTTCTGCTTGGTGAGTTCGATCCCCTGTCCTTGTATTCCTTTTGATGCCCCTAGAACTGTGCCGCTTCTCTATCTTGGCCACCTTTTCTCTTACCTCGATCATTTGGTCACCGAGGCCTTTAAAAAATGTCATGACTTCGCCAGGCAAGGCCACCTGTTGAACAACAGGGGGCGTTTTATCCTTCTCAAATTCATCCTCGATCCCCTCATTATGCGCTTCGCCTTCTGGTGTGTCCTTCTGGGGATCATCCTTATTCCTCCTATGCGATCCCGGTGTTCCCCCTTCCCCATTTCTCTTCTTGTGTGATCTAGTCATCGTTCTCCCAATCAATGACTAGCCCCTCCTTCTAGCGCCAAATGTTATAGGGAGAATATTGTATAACAATATTTATGGAGGTTGCTGGATTTACGGAGCTAAATACGGATATAAAGCTTAAGAAAGAAAAATAAGGGTTAGGGTTTGTGTGTATGAATGTGACTGAACTTGATAGGTGATTTCAGAGGTGAACTGTTTCTCATCCCCTATCAAGGTGCCTACGTACCCTATTTATAGGGATCAAGCCGTACGTAGTTCTTGGGTAGCAAGTTACCTAGCCGAGCTTGGGTTTTAGAAGATAAGTCATAGCCCAAGCCCATTAGATTAGGGCTGACATGGCAATGAGTTGTTGATCCTATCCATGATCCATGGTTTATAGAAGGAAACCGATGGTCTCGCATGGATGGAATGTGTCCTCATAAGCGAGGCTAGCAGAGATGCAGCATAATCGCGCTACGCGACCTCGAGGGATCGAGCCGTGCGAGGCGATCCCGAGCGTTCGGATACCCATAAGACCTCGAGGGGTCTAGTTATGAGCCTTCTAGTAGAGAGTGAGATAGCGATTTCGTTTAGTTTATGAGTGTGATGATAGTGTGAAGTGATCCCTTGACGGGAGTCATAACGAAGCGATCCCTTGACGAGAGTCACGACGCGAAGCGATTCCTTATATTTGATAGAAAGCGAGGCGGCCCTGTAGTTAGGTTGGGCTGGTTCCAATAGTGGGCTTTTAGTGACCCAATCTTCATCTTCGAGGCCCATTGTAGATAATGAACCATTAATTTAGCCAAATAAATCATGATAATTATTATGCCAGATTTGGGCATAACAATGACTACTATCAACGCTTTGTGATATTATTGTCACTTGTACTTAATTTTGTGGTAGATATGTCATTATTTCATAATGGATCATCACGGATCTGATTTTACTATACGAAACTGTCTATTGCAATTCCAAGCAACACATTCTTGTTATTTTTCAACAATGTAATAACATATTGTAGAACGGGATTGAATACAATCTCATAATTTTTCAAAAAAAAATTCAAACTAAAATAAAGATAAAAATAAAGCAATTGCTGCATTAAAATGAAAACTCAACAAATTACAGTTAAACCTCAATAAAATAATACTCGATAAAGTAATAATCTCGCTTAAGTAATATATTTTTCCGATCCCGACTTGGACCAATAGGATGAAGTAATAATTTCGCTAAATGCATAAGATGATAATTTTAAAAATAATTCTTAAGGACCCAATGAAAATATAAAGTAATATTTACTAAATTTTATGTCCATATATATTATACAATATTCATTCTTTTCTAAATGTGAATTTTTTATTCATTTTTATTTAAATTCCTGCCAAATTCAAAATAAATCTCATTCTTTATATTTCATAAAACATGTACAGTTTTTATCTCTTATATATATTTTTCGTAGTATAGTAAATAATCGTGTGTGGTATTAATTTATCATCGGATTTCTTTACTGTAATCACTTACAACTATCGAGTATTGACATAGCTTTGTTATGATCCACTAAATACTTTTACCTTATAAGTGATTTTACAATTACTACGATGTTTATGTTATTAGTAAATACAGTGTATCTAATCTTTATTCGTGAATAATACTTAACTGATTAAAATTTATTTATCTGGTTGGTGTAAGTTGACTATCCTAATATAAATATATTTCAATTTACATCAAAAATCTCTACCAACTATAAAATATAATAACAAATTATACATATAAATCTCTTTATAATAATAAAATATTACTTTATCGATAAAGTAATATTTTATTATTATATCGATATAGTAATAAATTCGATAAAATGATATTTTTTCCCGGTCTCAAGGATATTACTTTAAAGAGATTTAACAGTAAAAATTTCAGGTGGTTTGAATGATCCACCTACGATTATATATATTGAAGAAAATCTTTATGATATTTTTATAAATAGGGTCTTGCTTAAATGAGAATCCAGAGAGATGAGATCTAATTTTAACCACACATTTTTTAGATTTAAACCATGAAAGGATATCTTCGATATAATATTTATTTTGGTATTTGTACGATTTAACATAAAATTTAAATACACGTAGAATCCTCTCCACTAGGTCACTTATTTAATTGATTCGGTCAAAAGTCAAATGGTCAATTCTAGCAAAATTTATCATCCTATTTTAAATTATAAAGAGATATTCCAATTAGCTGAAAAATCAAAATATATTTTACGGAATATATCTCTACACCAAGGCAATAAGATCGAAAAAGAAATATCTGGGTTTGATATTTTTTAGATCTCCATTGCGACATTAATAAGGCGACAAGCTCGAACAAAGAATATTCTAGATTTAATATTCTATAGAGAACTCGTGCTACATTTAAAAATGATTTGTTTTATTCGAAAAAGAATTCTGTCTTCGCACTTAAAATGTTTTCACATTTTACAAAAGACTTCTTATACTCAAGTATATTAATATTCAGTGAAAGAATATTAATACTTATCTTTATCTCGTGCCAGAAAGATTTAAAGTAATTTTTCTCCCGTTTCGTAATTATATCATATTTCGGAGAAAATTATTTTAATCGCTCAAAAATATTTCCTACTCTCTCTAAATATTTTATATATTAGGAAATATACTCTAAGTATTTATTCTATTCAAAACATTGGTCAAAAGATTTATCTATTTCAAGAAAGGACCAATCGTATTTTATTCGGAACCGAAAGCTGATTTAATCATCTTTAATCCAAATAAAATACTTTCATTTGCTAGAATGACTTGAAACTTGAGATTGATCATTTAAATACTATTTTGTATGCATGGTTAAAGTTTCGTAATTTTTCGGGAATTTTGGTCCGAGCACATAAATCGAGGTAATTAGTCAACAGTTGACCATATTTGACCAAGTCAACCTTGACCAAAATTGACCAAACTTTCCAGAATATTATTTTATTAATATTTCTAAGTGCTCCATAATTTCAGAATTATTTATTGGGTGTTTTTCGTATTTATCGGGTATTTAATTAACGATACTTGGTTCATATTTATTCTTTAATTAGAACGAATGGTATATTATATTATAAATTCAAAAGGGTGCTGGGATATTTAGTTCATCCACTTGCAAAGTTACTTTATATGTTGGCAATCCAAGTGAAAGCCAAGTCACCAATCCAAGTGAAATCAATCCCAACCACTCCATTACATCTAAATCTCCTCCATTCATTCCATCCAACTCTCTCTATAAATAAACCCCCTCATCCACCCATTTCAAACACAAGATAAGAGCCATAGAATTGCTGGGATTTTTGAAGTAGACTATCTCTCTCAATATTCAAACACTCTCTTCATCTACTTCAACTCAAAAACCTTCGCTCTCTTAAATATATATCTATATACTCAAGGTTTTTGTTCACCAAGCTTAGTTCCACCCAACCAAGCTTTATCCCACCAAGCAAGCTCATCTACTACCACTTTCCAGCCTCCTAAAGGGCTGCCCAAGTTCGACCAAGTGCCAAAATCCGGCCGAACCTCCGGCGAATTTTTTCGGCGAACTTTTCCGATCGTTTTCCAAAGGTGGTAAGTTTTAGCTTCGGCTTTGTGTCTTAACCGACCATATTTATATTTGAGATTTGCTCTTAACTTCTATACTTCATCTTAATCTCTATACTTGGATCTATAAGATTCCAAAGATCTCTTTATAAAAGAGAAAGAAATTATCCGACATACGTCAAGGTTGTAACGATTAAGTATTTTTACGGATTCCCAACTAGCATCTTTAGTGCTCCGTGGGATATTCTTTAAAGAAATACTTCGTTCAACAAATACTTCTTATAGCACAAGTTTAACCACTTGTTTATCGCACTTACTTTTTATTTTTAGTGGCTTTAAATAATCGAGTGCAAGAAGTAAAAGAAGAGTATACTTTGACATCGTATTTAGTCAAAAGAATGTATACATCTTAAAAGCCTTAAGCATATTAGCTTAAAGGACTTTACATATTATCAAACTCTGAGATCTATATTTTTCTCATCTTACCAGAGTATTGATATTTGACATAAGTCAAGTTGTAACGAAAAGTATTTATACGAATTCCCAACTAGCATCTACAGTGCTCCGTGGGTTATTCTTGAAAGATACTTCGTACAACATAAACTTCTAATAAGCACAATCTTAGCCACTTGTTTTATTGCATTTACGTTTAGTATTAGTAGTGGCTCGTGCAAGAAGTTATACGTATACCTTGACACTATATTAGTCTAAGAAAGGTATACATATCGAAGCCTTAAAGCACTATAGCTTTTAATAAGGTCTTCTAATATTACTCCAACCATATTTATATTTATTTGGAGTAATCAAAAGTATACTTTGATTATAATTTAATATCAAAGAAAGTATACTTAAGTCATAACAATATAACTTAATATTCTTATACGAATATTAAAGTTACATCTTTGGACCTAGTACCGTAACATACTAGTCCAACATATATATATCTTTAACTATATTTGTTTCGTAGATATTATTTGTCTAACTTTTGTAGTGAGGTGAAGTTGAAGTGAGGTGATTCTCGTTCTAAGACCCAAGTCCTAGACGTACTAACGGGGAGTTAGTAGTCTTCGCACCGTGAAGAAGAGGAAAGACCCGAGACCTTTCATCTAAGACCCAATAAGACCGACAAAAGCCAAGAATCAATAATATACACCAAAGGTTCTACATCAACTTTGAAGAAATAGCGGGGAGTTATTGTCTATGATATGTTGTGTAGGTCTACAACGACTTTGAGGTGGTGACGGGTAGTTATGCACCAAGACGAGTCTTGTATTTATTTGCATTTATTTTGAGGTGGTAACGGGTAGTTACGCACCAAGACAAATATTTGTAAGGTTGTAAAGGCTTCTCCGCCTACTAAAGGAGCGAGTATATTTTTAAGGGAAAATCTCGAGTCCGGAGAGGAGCTCGGGGACTGGAGTAGGGGTGAGCGAATCCATTAGGGGTTGCGCCATCGCGAACCAGGATAAAATCTCCTACATGATATTTTCTTTACTTGTCGTTTATTTCCGCACTTATAAACTGCTAACGACTCGGTAAAATATTTTAAAAAGGGAAAAATATTTTGAAAAACGCCATAATAATTTTTAATTGGTAATTAAGCTATTTAACCCCCCCCCCTTCTAGCTTAATATAGCCCTCATACGGGACCTAACAATTGGTATTAGAGCAGTGCTCTTTAACGTGTTTGTTGAGTGATTTGCAGATCTACAGACACAACAAAAAGTGATCCTACATGGCGTATCTAAATACCATCGGTTATGGTGAAGGCCAATCTAGCTCTCGCCCTCCTTTATTCGATGGCACAAACTTTGCAACATGGAAAACGAGGTTTCGCATCTATGCTAGATCTCAAGGAGTCAAAGTTTGGATGGCCATAGAAGACGGAGTCGTTATTCCTACCGAAACTATCGACGGTGTCATTATTGAAAAGAAGGTTAGTGAATATACTCTTGTCGAAGAAAAAATGATGAATACTGCCGCAAAGGCGGAAATGGTTCTCACAAGTGCACTTGCCGAAAAAAGAGTATAAACGAGTAAACAATTGCAAGTCGGCACAAGAAATGTGGAACAAATTAGTGGTTATCTACGAAGGAGCCATTGATATATATAAAAGATTCTCGAATGGATACTTTAATTGATGAATACGAGAACTTTAAACTCTAAGAAGGAGAAAATATCATCGATATGGAAACAAGATTTACTCGTATTATCGATGAATTATCTCAACTCGGGAAGAAGTATTCCCGAAATGAAAAGAACCGACGAGTTCTTAAATCTTTACCTCCTAGTTGGAAGGTTAAAGTTACAACTATTAAAGAAATGCATAATCTAAATGATTATGACATTGATAGTATATTCGGAAACCTTCGTGCATACGAATAAGATAATATACCGGATAAAGTCATTCCCAAGGTGGAAGACAAAAAGAAAAATATGGCACTAAAAGCTATATTAATCGATGAAAATGAAAACGACGAGGAGTTGAACGAAAGAACTCCAAGATCTCGATGAAAGCGAAATTGCTTTACTAACGAGACAACTTCGTCGTGTGCTTCAAAGCAAAGCTCAAAGATACGGAAAAGGCTTCCTAAAGTCCAATAACCAACAAAGAGTTTTTAACTCTAACTGAAGGCCAACTTACTCTCAAAATTATACTCCTAAGTATAAAAGTAATTTTCCGACAACGAGCTATAACAAAGGCAAAGGCACTCAAAATAATAATGCTTATAATAATTCCAATGCCAACAGTAATCCTACTTACACTCCTCCAAATCACAAGGAACAAAATCCGGAAGAAACACAAGAAGTGTGTTTCGAGTGTAAACAACCGGGTCACTTTAAAAGAGAATGTCCGAAACTTTCTAAAGGTAGAATTCTCGTGGCCGAAAATGGTTGGGATTTGAGTGAAGATGAAGAAGCTCCGGAAGCTAGTGAAGAAATTGTCAATCTATGCTTAATGGCTATCATAGACCTTACAAGACTCCACTTCAAATCAAGAGGTAAACGCTAATCTCAACTATATTTCAAATAAATTGCAATTAGATGAATCTAACTTGAATTTAGTTGATATGAGTAAGTATGATTTGATTGAGCTTGTAGTGGGTATCAACAACAAATATAAAGATGTTGATAAAAGGTTTCATTCATTATGGTCCGAGAAAATGAAACTCGAAGAAATGCATCATATGTAAAGTAAAGAGTTCACTCGGATGATGGATTCAAAAATCCAAGATGAAAGTGAAATAATGATCTTGAATGACCAAAACCATCTCTTGAAAGGTGAAGTCAATCAATTCAAGGAAACTGCTCTCAAACTTGAAGTTGAAAATGTGGCTTTAGTACTTCAAGTTAAAGAGATGGAAAATGAGAAGTTACAACTCAACGATAACATTAGTAAACTTAATGTTGATCTTTTGAACTTAAAGATTCAAAATGAATCAATGGTTCGAAACAATGTAAAATCTCAATCTCTTGAAAACAATCTTGAAAAAGAGAATGAGCTATCACAAATCTTTGAGTTAAAAGAAAAGAAATTACAAGAAGAAACTCAAAGATTGAAAGAAGAAAATTTCAAACTCATATCTCAAGTTATGAATCAAGCAAGATTCTTTAACAACAAGATTGATGCCTTAGAAAGAGAAAAAGAAAACCTTGAAACGGTTGTTCAAAGATTTACTAAAGGCAGTGTAATGTTAGTGATGTGTAAAATTATGTCTAACCGCAAGCGCACGGTATCAATTGTAGTAGATACTAGCAAATACGGGTCGAATCCTCAAGGAGACAGTTTCAGTTTCAATTCAATTGCTATCAATTGCTTCTAGTCACAACGATTGTTTGAGAATTTTATTAACTACTAAAACAAATCTAACAAAGTCTTAAATCAATTAATTAAGGGATCTAGGGCAATTCAGGTTCACCATGTTTACACCAAACAAATCACAAAAGTATAGCTTTTCAATGGGATTAAGTAATTAAAGCAATGGTTAATCTTTCTCAAGCATTAACGGTTAATCTTTCTCAAGCATTAACACTCTCAGAATATCTAATGATGTTCTCACACTCACCTTCAATTCTGCTAATTGTATGTAAGCCTCTAGTAGTAAAATCTCTCGATCTATTACTCCTATTGCAATCAATTAATCCATGATATTGCGCAATTACACAAATTAAGAATTATAACATATCAATCAGAATTACTCTTTACCCATCAATCTACTAATCAAATTTAGCCCAAATCATGGTGCAAACATGGCTCCCCTTAATACCCTAGAATTAAACTACTCACTCATTCAAGGATTAAAACTAACAATAATAATCAAGAAATCCATAATAAACATGTACTAATAAACAAGATGAGATAAAGAGTACCTTAAACTTTGTATAAACGAAGAACAATAAAGATCCAAATTAAACCAAGTGCTTACAAAGGAAGAGATGAAGAGAGAAAAACCAAAACCCTAATTTATGTAAAAACGTCTGTATAAGTCTATCTCTATGTCTATCTATGTCTATCTCCTCTATCTCACGTTTTCTCTTCCTTTTATAATAAAACCCCTTAATAAAATCTGATATCTATCTCCTAATAAAAGTATTTTTAATATCCTAATCAATTTACAAAAAGATATCCATAATTGAATAGGATTTTCTTGTAAAATTCGTCACTTCTTTTTCTCCTTTGTTTCTGGGCTCTTCCAGTTGGATTTTGCTTTTTGGACCACCTCTAAATTAAAGATAATTCCCTAAGCTTCGCGTGGACAGTAAGATCGTCAAATTCTGACTTCTGGAACTCAAGATATGGCCGAAACAGTGCAGGCAGCCCGTATAGCCCAATAATACGAATTTTCTCCTATTTTATCTCCAAAATAGCCCTTTTTGCTCCAAATCCTTCCAAGTCATGAATTCTTTATTTCCTACAATAAAACAATAAAATCTATTAAATAAAAATCCAAATCAATGCAAAACACAATAAATATGAGAATAAAATCATCTAAAATATATATATAAAAATATACTCTATCAAACATCCCCACACTTAGCATTTGCACGTCCTCGGGCAAATAAGTGAAATAAAAACTAAGTCCTAACAAACATCACTTTCGTAGATGACACGATTGCATTGAGCATATGCAACAAGCCGTTAAACCCCTAGGCAGCCCTAGTAGGACGAGTGTTGTCTCGTGAGGGTTTATAGTGAATGTACCCACAAAATTCATCTAACCATGCAAAAGATCAATGCTAACACAACACCACACACACAAGTCCTCTCATGCCACATCAACTTAAGAATCAAAGTAAACATACGATGTCTTGGTGTCGAAAGTGCAAGTATTCACGTAGTCTACTCAACCAACATGCAGAAGGTCATAAAAATTCATGTCAAGTGTAAAAATCGTTGGTAATCATGCTAAGCCCACAAGAAATACATCTTTAAGTCTAAACCCGGGATCTCCTATGCCAAAACAAGTAATAACTCACCTTTCACTCAAAAACGAATATTCACTCAAGAACAAGGTTAAGTGTATCACTCAATTCCAACAAAATCATAAACACAACTTGACACTCGCAATCAATCTCACTCTCAACACAACATACATCACTGATGACAATCAAAAGGTCTTTATTCGGGTTGTAGCGGGGCTAGGGACCAGGTATGTCAAGTAAAGCTAAAACAGGTTAATGTCAAAAGCTAGTACCCAACAATAATCATTATTCAATTCCCTTTCTATCTTCCCCACACTTAAGATTTTCAATACCCCTTTCATAATAACTTGACTAGTCGAATCAAAGTAGGATCACAAAAGATAAGAATGCTCTCATATTCATTTTTTTTTCTTTTTTTTCTGTTTTTTTTTCTTTTTTTCTTCTTTTTTTTTTTCTGAGAGCTAAGGAATAAGCACAATGATCCATAGATATTATTATGAATTTCGACTAGCAAGCATCAACCAAAATCAATATTCCCCAATGGTATGATCATCAATAACCCCCCCTTTTGTGAACACCTTATTACTCCCTTAAGCACGATACTAGCCTTTGACAATTTAGGTTCAAATTCAATGTAAGGCCAATAGAATAAAAAGGATAATGGCAAGTAATGTAGTGTGTCACCGAAAAAATAGGATTAGGCTCAAAGGGTTAACTAATTGATCATGTTTAAAAAGGTGTGGAAATATGGGAAATACGAGGTTAAACCTAAGTGCCTTTATCATCTCATCATCAAGTAATGTCATGCATTTCAAGAAAGATCTCAAGTAAGTGCTAGCAATGTAAACAACATGTGGACACTCAAGCAAACGAAAAATCATGCAAAAGATATGCATATAGGCTCAAAACTCACTCGGTGTGACAAAACATAATCAATCCCAGGTAACAAGACTCTCTAACGCACCTACTTGTACTCAAAGCATGAAAACCAAGTCATCTTACACATATTCATGTCATTCTAATCACTTACAACATCCAATTAAGTCTACCAGCTTCAACTTGCTAGTGTAAGTGTGTGCACAAGAACAAAGCACGTCACTTCTCATACAAAAGCGTCAATAAACACAAGAATTCTACGCATGCATGGGTGTATCAAGCAAAATACAACAACTAATCAAATTGCATGGCTAGAATTATTTTTGGTATTTTTAATTTTTTTGGAATTTTTTTTTTAAACAAGTAATACACTACGTTGAGAACACCTCCCCACACTTAAGCGGTTCATTGTCCCCAATGAACTAATGAACAAGATACAAAACTACAACTAAAAACAAAATAAAATACACTAAAAAGAAAAGAAAGAAAACTCCCCTGGAATCAAGATGTCAGGTGTGAAAACCATCCCTCATTTGCTTAGGAGCCATCCACTCACCACTTCCGAACCACTCACCAATCATATGAACCAACCCATCAATTTTTTTCCTCGCAAAAATCCCCTTTCCTTAGCAATTAGCCTCACATCAACCGATTAAATTTAACCTCCACCGTCGAAAACGAAAATTTCCCAACATTAGCACCATCTCTCCCATGCTTACGAGCCAAAAGAATCAATACCCTACTCACAAGAAGCTCCACCAAAAATTACCAAGCAATATCACACCAAAAATACCCCAATATATCAAGAATAATATAAATCCCAATTTACAAGAACACAAATTCGTAATCAAAATAAAATTTGAGAGAAGAAAGAAACCCACTACGAATTAAAGAGGTGAACTTGCAATTAATTCCTCTTTAGAATTGAATTTTTGGATATTTAAATAAAATAGAAGAGGAATTGGATTTTTATGGATAGGTGTGTGTATATATAAGATGATGGATAGATGAGATTTAAAAATTTAATTGTGTATGAGAGATTTGGAGAGGTTAGGATTTGATGTAGGATAGATATAGGAATTAGGGATTGAAAGAATTTGGATTAGGATTGAATTTGGGGTGGAATTTATGAGCAAAAACACAATTTTCGAAAAAAAATTCTGGGCAGACATGGTGTAACGCAGCATCAGGCTGCGTTTCTGGATGGAATGGCGCGGAAACAGGGCTGTTGCGCAGATCCGTCCTGCGTTACTGGGGCTCCTGCGCGGCCTTGGCGCCTGATGCGCAGGCTCTTTCTGCGTGACAGGGCGCTTGATGCGCTGTTCTGGCGCCTGATGCGCTGGATGCTTCTGCTGTACTCGTTTTTTTTTTTTTTTTTTGAACAATTTTTTTTTTCCTATACTAATACATGGGTTGCCTCCCACGAAGCGCTTCTTTAACGTCAATAGCTTGACGTTACTTCCTCAACTCAAGGCGGTTTCAAAAGAATTACTGAACCATCCTCAACAGAAAGACCATTCCTACAAACGTTGACATCTTGATTGTTTGCTTTCCACAAAGCTCTTCCATCAGACTTCAACTTGATTTTATTACCCAACGGCCAAATCTTCTTCTTTTTCTTCTTCACACCCCTAGAGTGCTTCTTCGACTCAACCGGCTGAACAAAACTTTCTTCTTCCTTATCATTGGTTTTCCACCTTCGCAACACGTTATCATGCCCCTCTTCAAAAATCACTAGCTCATTATTGAAAAGGACATACCTCAAATGTGGTCGAAGTTTCCCAAGCTTAATACTCGAGAGATCTCGAACTGAAGAACTGTCAATGGAATCAATGTTGTGATCATTCAACTCAAGAATCAATGAATCGACTTCAGCATGTCCTTCTCCTTCTGTAGCTTCAAGCATGAGCACTGCTTCCAATGTATCATTCAATAGAATCTGAGGAGTATAATCTTGGACAATTTCATCTACAACATCAATACTGCAACAAGTATTCTCAAGCAAAGGGGATTTAAGAGCAGAGGTAAGAGTAAAAGCAATTTTATCATCACCAACACTCAATGTGAGAGTCCCACTTTTAACATCAATAATAGCACCTGCAGTACAAAGAAATGGTCTACCTAAAATAAAAGGTATCTGACTATCCTCTTCCATATCTAGAACTACAAAGTCTACAGGAATATAGAATTTTCCAACCCTAACAGGCACATCCTCTAAAATTCCAAGGGGATATTTTATCGAACGGTCTGCCATTTGCAAAGTCATCTGTGTACATTTTAATTCTCCCATATTTAGTTTTTGAAAAACCGAGAGAGGCATGACTGAGACACTAGCGCCTAAATCACATAAAGCTTTATCAATGAACAATGCACCTAAATGACATGGGATCGAAAAACTACCAGGATCTTTAAGCTTAGGTGGAGACTTATTCTGTAAAACAGCACTACACTCTTCAGTAAAAGCTACTGTCTCTACCTCACCAAAAGACCTTTTCTTAGTGAGAATATCCTTAAGAAACTTTGCATATGATGGAATTTGAGAAATTAAATCAGTGAAAGGAACTGTTACCTCAAGATTCTTGACAAGTGTCATGAACTTACCAAACTGCTGATCCACCTTAGTTCTGTTCATCCTGCTAGGGAATGGGAGCTTTGGCACAAATGGTGGAGGAGTAACAGCAGTCTTCTCTTTGTCATTTTTCTTGCTTTCCTCAGTTCCATCTTCGTTTGTATCTTCAACAACTTTCTCTACCTTGTCTTCCTCAGAATCCTCTTTTTCTTTCTCAGTAGGAACATCGTCAGTAGGCATTGGAGGAGCATCATATGTACGACCACTCCTAAGAGCAATGGCATTCACATTTTCCTTTGGCTGAGTTGATTGTGCTGGTAGAGAGCCTTGTTGCCTTGTAGATGAAGAACTAGCCATTTGAGCAATCTGAGTTTCTAGCATCTTGTTATGTATCTCCATCTAGTTCATCTTTGTTTGCATTTATAACAATATCTTCATCATATCACCTTGATTATCAGCCTGTGCAACATGATTTGCTTGAGGAGTATAATTCTGAGGAGGCCTTTGGAATCCAGGGGGATTCATAGGTCCTTGAGGAGGCCTATACTGCTGCTGTGGAGGAGGCTGGTACGACTGCTGATACTGCTGCTGATTAGGAACATTTGAATTCTGAGCATTATTGTTCCTATATGAGAAGTTCGGATGATCTTTCCAACCAGGATTGTAAGTGTTGGAGTATGGATTGTATTGCTGCCTCTGTTGAAAAACATTTGCTTGCTCCATCTGAAAATTTTGTGAATTTTGAGCATTGTATTGGCAATCGTTACCATAGTGGCCTTGGATGCCACATACTTCACAAACAGGATTATTCATAGGAGCCATGGATGACAATGCATTGATGCTCATAGGTTGAGTAGAGGGCTGAGATGTCTTCAATGAGTGGATCTCCTGAGTTAATGCAGCGAGTTGAGACGATAATAGAGAATATGCATCCACTTCAAGTTTACCCCCTTTCTTGGTTGCTCTCGGATTACTGAAGTGATTGGTAGCCAAATTTGAAAGAAAAGCATATGCATCATCAACTCCTTTATCCAGAAATACACCACCTGCAGCGTTATCAACCATACCTTTTGTCTCAGGATCAAGACCATTGTAGAAGCGTTTAAGCAGAAACCACTTCTCAAGACCATGGTGAGGGCATGCACGTTGATAATCCTTGAATCTGTCCCAAGCATCCCGAAGAGATTCACCATAATCTTGCTTAAAAATCATCATCTTGTCGATCAAATCGTCGGTTCTGTTAGGAGGGAAGAACTCAGTTAAGAAGGCTTGAGCAATCTCATCCCACTTGGTCAATTCAATATCGTTCAACCACTTTTGAGCTTTATCACGAAGAGAGAAACCGAACAACATGACTTTCAACTGATCTGGAGTGACTCCCTGATGTTTAATTGTAGAACAGAGCTGTTGAAACCGTTGCAGATGATTTGTAGGGTCTTCAGAGGCAAGCCCAGCAAATTGATTCTGTTGGATCATCGTGAGCAAAGCAGGCTTGATCTCGAAATTTGCTGCTTGAATTGCTGGCATAGCAAGGCTAGTAGGTACCCCACTCGGAGAGGGCTGTGAGTAATTCTTCAAAGATTTGGGAGGAAGGTCCGCCATCTCAATCTTTGATTCAGGTATCCTTTGCTGCTTCTCTTTCCTTTGTAAATCTATGTATTGTTGACAAGTAATTCCAGAATCTGGACTTAGAGGAGTTGTATCCTCTTTCGCTTGATCTACTTTCGTTTGGGACCTGGTCTTGGGCATCAACAACTAAACAAGGAAAAGCAGTAAGATCTGTCTCAATTGGAACAAGAGTTCCAAAGAGACAAGAGAAACAATTTAAAACAATCAAACTAAAATTATAGAAACTAGGCGTCTCCCCGGCAGCGGTGCCAAAAACTTGATGTGTAAAATTATGTCTAACCGCAAGCGCACGGTATCAATTGTAGTAGATACTAGCAAATACGGGTCGAATCCTCAAGGAGACAGTTTCAATTCAATTGCTATCAATTGCTTCTAGTCACAACGATTGTTTGAGAATTTTATTAACTACTAAAACAAATCTAACAAAGTTTTAAATCAATTAATTAAGGGATCTAGGGCAATTCAGGTTCACCATGTTTACACCAAACAAATCACAAAAGTATAGCTTTTCAATGGGATTAAGTAATTAAAGCAATGGTTAATCTTTCTCAAGCATTAACGGTTAATCTTTCTCAAGCATTAACACTCTCAGAATATCTAATGATGTTCTCACACTCACCTTCAATTCTGCTAATTGTATGTAAGCCTCTAGTAGTAAAATCTCTCGATCTATTACTCCTATTGCAATCAATTAATCCATGATATTGCGCAATTACACAAATTAAGAATTATAACATATCAATCAGAATTACTCTTTACCCATCAATCTAGTAATCAAATTTAGCCCAAATCATGGTGCAAACATGGCTCCCCTTAATACCCTAGAATTGAGTAGCCTAGAATTAAACTACTCACTCATTCTAGGATTAAAACTAACAATAATAATAAGCCATAATAAACATGTACTAATAAACAAGATGAGATAAAGAGTACCTTAAACTTTGTATAAACGAAGAACAATAAAGATCCAAATTAAACCAAGTGCTTACAAAGGAAGAGATGAAGAGAGAAAAACCAAAACCCTAATTTATGTAAAAACGTCTGTATAAGTCTATCTCTATGTCTATCTATGTCTATCTCCTCTATCTCACGTTTTCTCTTCCTTTTATAATAAAACCCCTTAATAAAATCTGATATCTATCTCCTAATAAAAGTATTTTTAATATCCTAATCAATTTACAAAAAGATATCCATAATTGAATAGGATTTTCTTGTAAAATTCGTCACTTCTTTTTCTCCTTTGTTTCTGGGCTCTTCCAGTTGGATTTTGCTTTTTGGACCACCTCTAAATTAAAGATAATTCCCTAAGCTTCGCGTGGACAGTAAGATCGTCAAATTCTGACTTCTGGAACTCAAGATATGGCCGAAACAGTGCAGGCAGCCCGTATAGCCCAATAATACGAATTTTCTCCTATTTTATCTCCAAAATAGCTCTTTTTGCTCCAAATCCTTCCAAGTCATGAATTCTTTATTTCCTACAATAAAACAATAAAATCTATTAAATAAAAATCCAAATCAATGCAAAACACAATAAATATGAGAATAAAATCATCTAAAATATATATAAAAATATACTCTATCAGTTAGACAAAATGGTACACTCTCAAGTATCCCGTAACCGAGAAGGTTTAGGATATGATAGGAACACTCCCCCCGTGAGAGATGTTCAACCAAGAGTGCAACCTAATATGACTCCTCCTCAACCACAATCTCTAAAATGCACATATTGTAACAAAGATGGACATTCTTTCTTTGATTGCAAATATAAGAGTGGTGAAATTAAGGGGAAGCATGTATGGATTCGTAAAGGATCAAAACCATACAATAAGGTTGAAAGACAAGTACCAGTTAACAAAGTTGCTTATAATGGTCAAAGGCAACAAAGGTTTCAACAACCTAGGGTGTTTCAAAATGGAAACACAATGTATCATAACAATGCTAGTAGGTATGCATCTAAAAATCAATATGCTCCTAATCGGAATGTCTATCCTCAAAATGCTCCCTACTTTGCAAATGATAGATATAATGTGCATCGTGATAACTCTAGATAAACTCATCATGCTAAACCTACACATCATGATAGACATTATGCACCTAGAAATCTATACATGCCTAACATTGATTATTCCATGCCTAGATTTTATCATGCTTATGTTGATTATGATGTACTAACCCCAGGACCATCAAGACGAAAAGGTACCTATAAATTTAATTGATTTATTTTGTAGGTTTGTCTTGCCGCGAAACAAGACATGTGGTACCTTGATAGTGGATGTTTAAGACACATGACCGGTAATAAGTCACTTTTGAGCAACATTAAAAAGGTAATCGCGGGAAGTGTTACATTCAGAGATAGTAGTAAAGGAATCATTATCGGAATAGGAGACATCGGGAATAGTCGCTTCAAGATCTCAAACGTACAACTAGTCTCGGGACTAAGGTACAATCTACTCTCAATTAGTCAACTTTGCGACAATGATTACAAGGTAATTTTCTATACTACTCATTGTTGTATTTTAGATAAGGATTGGAAATTGGTTCTTACTTGCCCCCGAAACAAAAATGTCTATACATGTGACATGAGCAAACATGAAAATGTATGCCTAATCACTACAAATGATGACCCATGGCTTTGGCATCGAAGATTAGGACATGCAAATATGAAGTTGATTAAACACATATCAACAAAAGATCATGTACGAGGTATACCGAAGTTGAATTATCAAAAAGATCATACTTGCGAGGCTTGCGAAACTGGAAAACAAATTCGAGCCTCTCATAAAGCAAAGTTTATGATATCTACCTCTAGACCTCTCGAGATGTTACATATGGATCTAATTGGTCCGGTTCTTATTCAAAGCCTCGGAGGTTGCTCATACACGTTAGTAATCGTTGATGATTATTCACGATACACGTGGACGGAATTTCTCAAAAATAAAAGTGATGTTTTTGAATCTTTCTATTCCCTATGTAAAAAGATTCAAAATCAACAAAATAATACCATAGTCTATATAAGGACTGATCATGGTAAAGAATTTGAGAATTCCAGTTTTTCCAATTTTTGTGATGAAAATGGTATCACACATAATTTTCCGCTCCGTATACTCCACAATCAAACGGAGTTGTTGAAAGGAAAAATAGAACTTTACAAGAAATGGCTAGCACATTGCTTAATGAATATCGTCGACCTAAATATTTTTGGGCCTAAGCTATGTCTACCGCTTGCCATATTCTTAATCGGGTTTTGTTAAGGCCTATAAAGCAAAAGACTCCTTACGAGCTCTACTTTGGCAAAACACCGAAACTAAGCTATTTTCGAGTATTCGGAAGTAAATGCTTCATATTAAACTCGAAAGATTACCTTACTAATTTTGACCCTAAGTCAAGTGAAGGTATATTTCTTGGATACTCTACAAATAGTAAAGCCTATCGAGTATTCAATCTCAAAACACTTGTGGTAGAAGAATCAATGAATGTAGCATTTGATGAAAGTAAACCTCCACCAAAGTATAAAGATCTTGTTGAAAAAGATGATGTCGAACAAGATGATGTAGAAAATATGATTCGAAAATTCGAAAATATGGATCTCGGGACCCCTGTTCCAAGAAACCCATTAGAATTGGTCGAAACGGAAGTTGAACTCCCAAAAGAAATTCCTATAATTAGAAGTCATCCCTTGGACAATGTTCTTGGAGACTTACATAAAGGAGTTCAAACGCGGTCACAAGTACAAAACGTTGTGAATCATCTTAGTTTTCTATCTCAAATAGAACTTAAGACCGCGAAAGAAGCTTTGCTAGACAAAGATTGGATCTCGGCTATGCAAGATGAATTATTACAATTCACTCAAAGCAAAGTTTGGAAACTTGTTCCAAAACCTGAAGATACTTCCATAATTGGAACTAAGTGGGTTTTTCGAAACAAGTTAGATGAAAATGGAACTATTGTTCGAAATAAAGTGAGATTAATCGCTCAAGGCTATACCCAAATGGAAGGTATAGACTTCGATGAAACTTATGCACCCATAGCTCAAATTGAATCGATTCGAATGTTGTTAGCTTACGCGTGTCAAAAAGATTTCAAAGTATACCAAATGGATGTCAAATCGGCCTTCTTAAATGGGATATTAGAAGAAGAAGTTTATGTTAAACAACCTCCCAGTTTCGAAGATGCCACACATCCGGAGTATGTATATAAATTATAAAAAGCTCTATATGGTTTGAAACAAGCTCCAAGAGCTTGGTACGAAAGGTTAAGCAAGTTCTTATTAGAGAATAATTTCAAAATGGGAACTGCCGATAAAACCTTATTTACGAGACAAGAAAAAGATGATATCTTACTCGTACAAATATACGTGGATGACATCATTTTTGGTTCAACCAATGATGCACTATGTAAAGAATTCTCTGATAATATGAGCAAAGAATTCGAAATGAGTATGATGGGAGAATTAAATTTCTTTCTAGGATTGCAAATTAAGCAATCTAACGAAGGCATCCATATCTCTCAATCCAAGTATTGTAAAGAGATGTTAAAGAAATTCGAAATGGATAATGCCAAACCCATATCTACTCCTATGTCTACTTCTGAGAAATTAACAGAAGATCCCAACGAGATTCCCGTAGACACTAAGAAATATCGTGGTATGATCGGTAGCCTGCTTTACATAACTACAAGTCGTCCCGATATACAATATAGTGTTTGTAAGTGTGCTAGATTTCAAGTAGCAACCTAAAGAATCTCATTTATCCGCGGTAAAAAGGATTTTGAGATATCTAAAATGAACCACTAACGTAGGTCTTTGGTATCCGAAAGGAGTACCATTTGAATTAGTATGTTTTTCTGATTCGGACTGTTATTCCCAGATTACACACTTGTATAATTGTAGAATGGGGGGGTTGAATACAATTCTTGATAGTTATAAATTTCTGATAAAAACCACAGAAATCTATAAAGAAATAATTGCTGAATAGAAATGGTTCACAAACACATAAAAAATCAGGTGGTTAAATGTACCACATGAGACTTTTATTTGAAGAAAACCCTGTGATACAAATGTACACAGCTTCTGTTTTACAACTCTTTGCTTCTAAGAATATTCAAGAAACCCTAAGCAAATATGTCTGTTTTCTTAATCTCTAAAGAGTTGCTACACTTGGTTATATATCCCAAGATTACAAGTACTACAGGAATAAGATAATATTAATCTAATTCAAGTTGACTTGCTACTCCACTCCAAATCCACATGTAGCCGAAAGGTTGTCCTTGTGAACAGATATGTCCCCTGCACCTTTCTTGTATGTACTGTGTAAATGGAATGCTTCTTTCTTCTGTGTTTCCAAAGTATGGCTGCCATACTGCTTTTTATACCTACTATCAACCCATGTGATCTGTCAGTCAAACCTGTCCTTATCAACTGCTAATTCCCAGCTAGCATAAGATAAAGTGACAATGATTATCCGTTGATGTTGTGCACAATTATCCGTTGACGGTAGTTTGAGCTGTATCCATTGATTGAGTAGATTTGAGTTGTATCCGTTGATAGAGCCCTGTTCTTATCCGTTGATACACTTTCACTTAGACAGAATTACATAGCATAGCTTATTTACAATTGGTATCAATTGATAAATAGAGATATTGCAGTATGCTACAAAACCTCATCCGTTGATGAGCTACCTGTCAACGAATAGAGTTATAAGGTCTCATCCGTTGACAGTTACAAAACTTGACTTATACAATTTTGCTTGAATGTTAAGTTATCATCAACTACAACATATTCCTAACAATCTCCCCCAATTTATACTTGATGGCAATAAAGCATAAATTCAGAACCTTGATGATAACAAAACATTCCTAAAGATATATACACTACAGTATGCAAAGATTGTATTAAGCTACAAAAATTAAAAACAGAAAGCTTTAAGAAACTTATCAGAGATGTGCTCCTTTGGATTGAGCAAATTAATGATGTTTCCTCTCTCTGGTTGGCTGCACCCTTGACTTTCCTTCCTTGGCAGAGTTGGACTCAATTTGCACTTGAAGTTGCCTATAGAAGGTATCTTCTTCAACAACTTTTGGATTTAGCTTTAGTTGTAACCATCTTATGTAATCAGAACTAGCCTTTGACAGTTGGTCTTCTAACCTGAAGAATCTCCTAGTGCCCTCTTCATCCCTGAACTCCATCATCCAAAAGGGTTGAATGTGGATTTTCTGTCCATTATATGGGATCTTCATTTTCTTTGGTAGACTTGAGGGTGAGTTCCATTCTCTCCTTATTTCTTCTATTCTGTTGATTATCTCCCTTCTGGCTGTCTCAGAGAACCCTGTGTGTCTCTTGAATGCTGAGAACACTTTGGTCAGTGTATGATAATTCTCTCCAAGAACCTTCTGTAATGGCCATGTCCTCTGACTTCCTCCCTTGTAGATAAACACTAATCTCTCAGGCTGATTCTTGTACTTGTCAATTCCTCTTACTTCTGACAATTCATCCAAATATAGATTCATGCCAGAGTATTCTTCAATTTCTGCCTGATAGATAAAGTCTTCTTTGTTTTCCAAGATTGGTTATTTGACAATAACAGGTACCCTAGCAACTTGAACTGGTCCCTTTGAAAGTTGCTTCTTTGGAGCCCTTTTCTTCTGTTTTGGATTCAGCAAGAATGAAGGAACTTCAATTGAATCAAAATTCATTGGTTCTTCTTTGGGCATTATGGGGTCACCATGAAAGTTTACAGTTGGGTCGATTACTGTTGCAGATATAGGTACTGATGAGCCAATGGTTTCTTTTTCTGGAGAGGGTTCTGGAGAAAGAACCCTCTTGGTTTTAGCTTTCCTTCTTTTAGGTTTGGATTTGGGAACTTCCTCAGGTTCCTTCATTTCAACCTCTACCTCATCCATTAACTCTTGAGCCAGCCTGGCTTGCTTCTCATCTGAGTTTTCATATTGATTTTCTGTACTTGGATGGGCTTCCCTTTGGATTCTGGAGACTTCTTCTCTTTTAGCTTCCACAAATCTAGGATGGCTGTTGGATATATTTAATACTTTTCCATTCCTCATGATTACAGCCATCCAATCTCTTACACTCTTATTTGTCTGTACTTTGAACTCCATGATTGTTTTTCCCATTAGCTTTTCTTCATCATTCTTGGGAAATGGGTAGTCCAATTGAAGCTTGTTCTTCCCATTTTCCTTTGGTGGTGAGTAGGCTCTGGTTTTGATGGTTGGTTCAAATTCTTTGACAAATGATGGCTCAGCATCATAGAATGTAGGAGCCACAACCCTTGGAGTGAGCACCTTCATGATTGTGGTTGATATTGTTGGAGCAGAAGTTTGAGCATTAAGGAACAGAGATGATGCAATTGATTCATTGATCATCCTCTCTGCCTTTAGGATTCTTTCATTAGTCTCCTTGTTGATCTTTTCCAAAGCTTCTATTCTGGCTTGCCTTTCACCATCTGAGATTTCTTCTAAGCTTTGAATCTCAGGCAAAGCCACTTGTTTCTTCATAGGGGAAGCCTTTATCTCAAACTCTGTTGGATTGACCACTACAATTGGCTGTTGCTCCCCCTCAATCTGTGCTATCTCACTACTGGTAGCTTGAAATTGGCTAGTAGATGTTGCAGCCTCTTCTGTGCTTGTTCCCATTTTCTCCCCCTTTTGTTAGCATCAAGGGTTGGGGTTGAAGCTGCAAGTAGCATTTCCAGTAGTTGAGTCTGTTTTGATTGATTGGCAATGATAGTGTGCATTTGAGATTCCATACTATCCACTCTGGAGGAAAGAAGCTGAACAGACTTAGCCAGGCTATCTTCTTTGAGAAGTTTGCTAGAAAGCACCTTCTGAGTGGTAGTAGGAGCTAGTGCCTCAATCCTGGCATCTAGTGCTATCTTCATATCTCTAATTGCAGACTTGACCTCCTCCTGTTGTGTTCTTTGAATAACAGATTGCATCTTTTGTAATTTCAAGGAGGCCATAACTTGCTCAAGAACAGTCTTTCTCTGTGGGTCTGCAGTTTGGTGCTCAGCCTTAGCAGATTGATATTGCTTCATGATTTCCACATTGAGATTCCCAAGTTCAGTGGCATTGGAAAACATCCATCCTGGAGTCTCATCCTCATTGATTTCTTCACCATCTGAACTTTGACTGTCATCACTGCCAAACTCTTCACTTCCAGCACTTGGAGACAGGGTTTGTAAAGCTTCTTTTGCTCTTTGAAGAGATTCTGAGGTGTGCACTAGGTGCATTGCCTTCTCTGCCTCCACATTGCCCTGTTGTGCCATGACTTGATAGGCAGAAACAGGATGAGTAAAGGTTTCAGGATCCAAAGAGATGGAGTCAATAATTGACTGATATTCTTGTCTAAATTCCATCTCTTTGGAAGCTTCATTAACCTCCATTAACTCACTTGCAATGGCTGAATCTTCCTGCCTTATTTCTCCTGTAGTCCCTTCTCTCCTCTCATCTCTCTTTTCTTGCATCAGGGGCTCCCCCTGGCTCACACCTCTCACACCCTCACCTTCACCTACTAAGGTGGAACTCTCTAGCTCTCCTTTTGCCTGACCGGAAGAAATGGTCAGCCTCTCATTGTTTTTCTCTCCTTTTGCCTGCTCACAAGGCAGCCTCTCACTCCCTTCCCTCATTCCTAAAAGTGTTTCAACTACTACAAACTCCTCCACAGTTGACATGGGAATGTCACATTTTGCATTGGTAGAGAGAGTTGTCAACGGATAAAGTGTATCCGTTGATGTAGTAGCTATTGCTGTCAACGGATAATTAGTTACAGACATATCCGTTGATGGAGAAACACTTGTCAACGAATGAAGGATATCCGTTGATGAAGGAAAATAAGTATCCGTTGAAGTGAAAACCAACACTGAATCTGTGGTGATTGATTTTAAGGAAGAGGCCACAGATAGTGTTGTGAATTCAGGAATGGAAGATTGATGGCCCAACAAATCATCTAAAAGATGATGACCACCAATTGTTGAGTGGGGCTTCTCCAAGAATTTTAAAGATGGAGAATCAGGAATTGATGTAGATATCATATCCACATCCAGAGATGGAGTTGGTGATGGTGGATCAAAATGTGTATCGATTTGAAGGTTAAGATCAAGGGGCTGTGACTCCACATTTATTGAAGTCACATCAAACTGAGTTTGAGAAGGTACAGTTTGCTATACAGTGTGTGCACCCTGTGATTCCCCAATGGTTTTGGATTTTACTCTTCTACCATAGGTTTTTGAGTGAGAGTTATCTGTGTCTCTTCCCCTTTTGTGCAGTGTTCCTGGAGTGGAACTTAAATTAGTAGTCATACCCTGTTGAGAGGATGTAACTAGAATTTGGTTTGTAGGTTCATTAACAGTCTTTTGAGAGACTGAAATGTTGGTTGCACCTGCCTCACCTTCCTTATCCTTAGGGTTTCTTTGATGTTCACCCTGTCCCTCACCACTCACTACCACCTTCACACTCCCCTCAAGAGTTTTGGTAGTTTTTGCAACAGGCCTTTTGAGAGACACCTGAGGTTTTTCTTTTAGATTGTGGTTTTGGAACTCTGGATTTGGTCACTTTGGTAGGAGCCTGTTTGGTCACAGCCACAGACTCCATTGTGACACTAGAAGGCAATGAAATTTGGGGGTTGGAGATAGGAGTTTCAGGGTTGGAAATAATTACCTGAACAATTGGTAGATATACCAATTGTACTTCTGCATTTAGGTTCATTCGAATCAAATCACTTAAGACTTTCTTCTCCTGAACAAAACAATTGAACTTGCTATCCGGGTTAGCAATGGATAGCTCATTCTCAGATACATGCAGTGCTAGGAGCATCAAAAATCTAGCAAAATAAACATTCTTGCTCCTAGTTTCCCTTTTTCCTAATTTAGCTGCTATCTCATACATGACTAGTGTGCCAAAATTATAGAATTTATCAGTCAAAAGCATACATAGCATAACTAGCATGGAATTGGTAACAGCATCAAAGTTACTAATCTTGCCAGAAAAAGTTTTAATGAAGGCATCACAAAGATAACTCCATTCTTTAACCATACCTTTCCTAACAATTTTCCCTAAGTTCTCAGTACTAAGGGTATAATTCATGGAATTAAGCATGGTAACAATTTCAGCATTACTGGGTACATTCAGACAGTTATTCTCAGGCAATTTTAAACAAGCAATTAACACATCAGAATTAACTACATAATTTTTACCCTTCAAAGAAAAAGCAAGTGTACCGTCTGTGCCATTGTACTCAGCAGATGCCCACACCTCTTCAATTACCTCATGGATTAGAGGAGTGGTGGCAGTCATAGCATATGATAGTTTGCATTTCTTCACGAAATTCATCGTGGTGTGATATGCTTCTGGAGCGTTCACTGTATCAACAAAGGCCGCGAAATTGTTCTTCTCATAGGTAAACCCGGTGGAAGACATCATCTTAACAATAGGCGCCATTGAAGTGTTTGAACTTTTGTTGCAGAGAGAGATTTAGTGAAGAAGATGCAGTTAACTAATGAGATTCTTGAAAATGAATAAAGGTGAGATGTGAGGGCACAAAACAGCCTTTTATATTTTCCAAGAATTAAAAATGAAATAATTAAAAGTAATTACCCCATTGGACAAAAGTAACTGTCAGATAATAAATGAAAAGAAAAGAAGTACAGCCGTGACTAATTATACACGTTTACCAACGGCTATAAAAAGAAATATGTATATCAACGGATAAAGATTGGACGGTTGAGAATACAGTTTATCCATCGATGACGTGGACAACCTGTTATCCGTTAACATACGAAAATCTAGTAATGTGTTTATACTACCAACGGATAAAAGGATATCCGTTGATAAGCAAATTTTGCCTTAAACAAAATTTTTGCTAAGAGTCTTTCTGAGAGTTTTTAATTCTCAAGTAAATCAAAACACGTTTCTAGCTGCAATACAGTATGATTAGATATCACTATGAATTATGAAAAATTAAGCATACCTAGTTCACCTACCAACCTTGTGAATGAGGATTCATCAAGAGGCTTGGTGAAGATATCTGCAAGCTGCATTTCACTTGGCACAAAGTGCATTTCTACTGTACCATTCATCACATGCTCTCTAATGAAGTGGTATTTGATGTCAATATGCTTGGTTCTCGAATGTTGCACTGGATTCTCTGTGATGGCAATAGCACTAGTGTTGTCACAGAAAATTGGAATCTTCTCAATTTTTAGACCATAGTCAATAAGTTGATTTTTCATCCAAAGAATCTGTGCACAACAACTTCCAGCTGCAATGTACTCAGCTTCGACTGTAAAAGTGGAGACTGAGTTCTGTTTCTTACTGAACCATGACACAAGCCTGTTCCCTAGAAATTGACAGGAGCCTGTAGTACTTTTCCTATCAATTCTGCAACCTGCATAGTCTGCATCTGAATAGCCAATTAGATCAAAGCCAGAATCTCTTGGGTACCAAATGCCAAGGTTTGGTGTTCCCTTGAGATACCTGAAAATTCTCTTAATAGCAATCAAGTGAGACTCTTTAGGGTCAGCTTGAAATCTAGCACAAAGACATGTGGAAAACATTATATCAGGTCTACTAGCTGTTAGATATAGAAGTGAGCCTACCATGCCTCTATAGCTTGAGATGTCCACAGATTTTTCCTTAGTATTCAGCTCAAGCTTAGTTGCAGTGGCCATAGGTGTTTTTGCAGAGGCACAATCCATTAAGTCAAATTTCTTTAAGAGATCATAAATATATTTTGTTTGACTTATGAAAATTCCCTCATTAACTTGGTTTACTTGTAAACCAAGAAAGTAAGTTAATTCACCCATCATGCTCATTTCATACCTACTTTGCATAAGTTTGGCAAACCTTTTGCAAAGCTTCTCATCTGTAGACCCAAAAATAATATCATCTACATAGATTTGAACAAGTATTGAAGAACCATTGACATTTCTATGAAATAAGGTTTTATCTACTGTACCTCTAGTGAAGTGATTCTCCAAAAGAAATTGAGATAAAGTGTCATACCAGGCGCTTGGTGCTTGCTTCAAACCATAAAGTGCTTTCAAGAGAAGATATACATAATCTGGAAATTCTGGATCTTCAAAGCCAGGAGGTTGATGGACATATACCTCTTCTTCCAGTTCCCCATTTAGAAAGGCACTTTTAACATCCATCTGATAGACTTTGAAGTTGGCATGTGCTGCATAGGCTAGGAAAATTCTGATGGCCTCAAGTCTTGCCACTGGAGCAAAAGTTTCATCAAAATCTATTCCTTCTTCTTGAGAATAGCCCTTTGCCACTAATCTAGCTTTATTCCTCACAATTATGCCATTTTCATCAGTCTTATTCTTGAGAACCCATTTGGTACCTATGATACCTCTATCATCAGGTTTGGGCACAAGCTTCCATACTTTATTTCTCTCAAATTGGTTTAGCTCTTCTTGCATCGCTAAGACCCAATCTGGATCTAGAAGGGCATCCTCCACTTTCTTTGGTTCCTCTTGAGACAGGAAACTACTGTATAGGCATTCTTCTTGTGTGGCCCTCCTAGTTTGGACTCTTGAGTTTGAGTCACCAATGATTAACTCAAAAGGATGATCTCTGGTCCATTTTCTTGAAGGTGGAAGGTTTGATCTAGATGAGGTTGCTTCATCTACGTGAGCATGATCTTGTTGATTGGATATTGAGTTTTGACTTTGAGAAACTCCCCCTGAGTTTGTTGTCCTTGAGGAGTTATGAAGTTGACTGTCAACAGATGCATCATTTTGTCTATCAACGGATGCTCCATTTTGCCTGTCGACGGATACATGAGAATGCCTGTCAACGAATGCATCTGATGATCTAGTATGACTGTCAACGGATGCTTCATTTCCAGTGTTAGCATAACTTCTAGTTGGACCAACAACTCTAGGTGAATTTCCAAGGCCATGATCTTCATTTTCCTCATCATCATCAATGTACATTCTTCCTTCTACCTCATTCTCAAATCTCAACTTTTCATGGAAGCCTTCATCATTTAGACCTAGAATCTTTTGATCATCAAACACAACATGTACAGATTCCATAACAATGTTGGTTCTTAGATTGTAGACTCTATAGGCTTTCCCTGCTGCATATCCAACAAAGATAGCTTCATCTGCCTTTGCTTCAAATTTGCCCAAGTTATCTCCATGATTTCTTAGCACAAAACACTTACATCCAAAGACATGAAGAAAAGCTAACGTTGGTTTCTTGTTGGTGAATAATTGATAAGGAGTCATTCCTCTAGCTTGATTGATCAAGGAAATATTCTGAGTGAAGCAGGCAGTGTTGACAGCTTCAGCCCAGAAATATGTTGGCAATCTTGATTCACTTAACATTGTTCTAGCTGCTTCAATGAGAGTTCTGTTTTTCCTTTCAACAACCCCATTTTGTTGAGGTGTTCTAGCAGCAGAAAACTCATGGACAATTCCATTCTCTTCACAGAAAATCTTCATTGTGGAATTTTTGAATTCAGTGCCATTGTCACTCCTGATTCTTTGTACTTTTACTTCAGAACCATTGTTTACTAGTCTGAGATGATTGATGATGATTTCACTTGCACAATCTTTGGAGTGCAGAAAGAAGGTCCATGAAAACTTAGAAAAATCATCCACAATCACCAGGCAGTATTTCTTCTTTGAAATGGACATGACATTTACTGGACCAAATAAGTCCATATGCAGCAATTGAAGGGGCTTAACAATGGATGACTCTGTCTTGCTCTTGAAGGATGATTTCTTTTGCTTCCCTAATTGGCAGGCATCACACAATCCATCTTTGATGAACTCCAATTGAGGGATTCCTCTAGCAAGATCCTTTCTTACCAAATCATTCATGACTTTAAAATTCAAATGAGACAGCTTTTTATGCCATAGCCAACTCTCATCCTTGCTTGCTTTGCTGAAGAGACAAGTAATGGATTCTGAGCATACTGAGTTGAAATCAGCTATGTAAACATTTCCTTTTCTAAAGCCTGTCAGAACCACATTGTTGTTTTCCTTGGTAGAAACAACACAGGCTTCTTTAGTGAACTTTACTTCATAGTCTTTGTCACAAATCTGACTGACACTCAGCAAATTGTGCTTCAAACCTTCAACTAAAGCCACTTCTTCAATGATGACATTGTCCTTTGTAATCAAGCCATATCCCTTAGTATATCCTTTGCTGTCATCTCCAAAGGTAATTCTAGGGCCAGCTTCCTCCTTGAACTCTGTGAGCAGGGTTGAATCTCCTGTCATATGCCTAGAACATCCACTGTCTAGGTACCATAGATTCCTCTTATTTCCCTGCACACAATCCAAAATACAAATCAAGTTAATTTTGGTACCCAAGTCTCCTTGGGTCCTTTCTTGTTAGCCTTTGGTTTTACACTCTTAGCAATCTTCACTTTGGATGTAGATGCTTGAGTGATAGGTTTTGACAGATGCTCATTTGAATAAATATTTGATGCATGCATTTGTGAAAAATTGGCATACATATTATCCATGCTAGGAATGCTCCATGACATTTGCGGCATATTCACAGATTGAAAATAAGGATTAGGCACATATGGCATGTTCACATATGGATTTGAAAAACTAGCATTCTGATACAAACCAGGCATAACAGGCATTGCAGGCATACTTGGCATAGATTGAGGTACATGAACAGGAGTCCTTTTAACAGACTTGCAATTAGAAGATAGGTGATTGACACTATTGCAATTACCACAAGTTTTCCTAGGAGCAAACTTGTCAGGAGAATAATTGTTTTTCTTGTTAATGCCTATCTTACCATTTCTGTTCTTTTTCTTTTTACCCTTAGTCTCTACCTTTTCATTAACTGATTTACCAACAGCCTTTTTGTTAAGTAAATCACCTGCCTTAGCCTTCTCACTTGATTTGGCTTGGCTACTTTCACCAGAAACAAAGTTCTTGGCTACTGGACCATACTGATCATTCAGTTTCTTGAGTTCCTTCTTACTAACAGACTTTTTGCTAGTCGACGGATACCTCTCATCCGTTGATGGTTCATCTGTCAACGGATGATCACTATCCATTGATTCACAATTAGTCTCTAGATCCTCAAGGCAAGGTTCTAGCTCCTTTTTCTTTTGAGTCCAGGTATCCCTCACAAATGATTCTATCCCCTGGACTTCTATTATGTTTTGAGAAATATTCCTACAACTTTGAAATTTAGCAATTATTCCTTGTTCTTTTTCAAGCTGGTCTCTTAAAATCAGTTCTCTTTTTAACACAGCTTCAAGTTCACTTTTAGCATCATTGCAATCAACTCTCATTTTCTCAAATTCTAGAAATTGAATTTCTAGGACTGCATTTCTATCACTTAAGAACTGATTAGTTTCTTTAATCCTATTGTTCTCTTTAGTAAGTGATTTAAGAGTAACACCCAAGTGATATAGTTCAGTAGACATATCATCTATAACACTATTGCATTCCTCTTTGGTTAGCTCAGAGAGATTAGTAGAAAATACCTGATTGCTAGCTGAACTTGTTTCCTGCTCAGAATCAGCCATTAATGCAAGGTTGACAAACTCAGCATCATCATCAGAATGATTTCCATCAGCAGCCCAATCATACTCTTGGGTCATGAATGCCTTTCCTTTCTGTCTGAGTAGATCAAAATATTTCTTCTTGTAGTCAACAGTTCCAGTTGGCTTTCCCTTGTTCTAAGATCTAGGCTTCCTGCATTCACTTATCATGTGACCAGCAATTCCACAATTGTAGCATTTAATTTTGGATTTATCCACATAATTGCTTGTAGAAAAATCCTTGTTAAATGGCTTGGCCACCCCAGAGTTTCTTCTGAATTTTAGCTTAGAGAATCTCCTAGATAGAAAGGCTAAATGCTTATCTATCTCATCCAATTCATCCTGCTGTAGGACACTCATTTCTTCAGACACCTTTTCCTTGCTTTTGCTTGATTCTGCTCTACCTTCACAAACCTCCCTGTTTGGTGTAGATTTAGCAGCTTCAGTCCTCTTCTCCTCCTTCTGCTCCAAGTTGGCAACAAGTGCAACTGACCCACTTTTCTTTTGGGCCTTCTCAATTTCTTCATCCTGCTCCATTTCTAGTTCATATGTCTTTAAAGTTCCATAGAGCCTTTCAAGAGTAAATGACTTGTACTCTTGAGTGTTTCTTAGAGAAACAGTCATAGGCTTCCACTCTTTGGGCAGTGATCTCAGAAATTTGAGATTAGAATCTTTCACTTGGTAGATTCTTCCATACAGTTTCAAGCCATTCAGTAGCTTTTGAAATCTACTAAATGTGTCATTCAATGTCTCTCCATTCTTGAAATGGAAGTGCTCATACTGTTGGATCAGTAGCTGCATCTTATTTTCCCTTACCTATTCTGTACCTTCACAAAGGGTTTGAACAATGTCCCATACTTCCTTGGCGGTAGTACAGTTGATAACATTGTCAACCATGTCTATTTCTAAACCATTAAACAGAATATTCATGGTCTTTTTATCTTTGTGAACTTCTGCAACATCCTCAGTACTCCACTCAGAAACAGGTTTTGGGATGTACATGTCTGGTGCATCTGCAGCAAGACCAACTCTCGAAGCAGCCTTCATTGGAACATGAGGACCCTTCTCAATGCAATCTACAAAGCCTACATCAATAGACATGAGATGTAGACGCATTTTTACTTTCCAGTGAAAGTAATTTTCCCTATCAAGAACCGGTATCTTCACTCCATAATCCTTCTTAGACATGTTGGAAGTGTGTTGATCTTTAAACTTCAGATATATTAGAAGCTTGCTCTGATACCAATTGTTATTCCCAGATTACACACTTGTATAATTGTAGAAGGGGGGGGGTTGAATACAATTCTTGATAGTTATAAATTTTTGATAAAAACCACAGAAATCTATAAAGAAATAATTGCTGAATAGAAATGGTTCACAAACACATAAAAAATTAGGTGGTTAAATGTACCACCTGAGACTTTTATTTGAAGAAAACCCTGTGATACAAATGTACACAGCTTCTGTTTTACAACTCTTTGCTTCTAAGAATATTCAAGAAACCCTAAGCAAATATGTCTGTTTTCTTAATCTCTAAAGAGTTGCTACACTTGGTTATATATCCCAAGATTACAAGTACTACAGGAATAAGATAATATTAATCTAATTCAAGTTGACTTGCTACTCCACTCCAAATCCACATGTAGCCGAAAGGTTGTCCTTGTGAACAGATATGTCCCCTGCACCTTTCTTGTATGTAATGTGTAAATGGAATGCTTCTTTCTTCTGTGTTTCCAAAGTATGGCTGTCATACTGCTTTTTATACCTACTATCAACCCATGTGATCTGTCAGTCAAACCTGTCCTTATCAACTGCTAATTCCCAGCTAGCATAGGATAAAGTGACAATGATTATCCGTTGATGTTGTGCACAATTATCCGTTGACGGTAGTTTGAGCTGTATCCGTTGATTGAGTAGATTTGAGTTGTATCCGTTGATAGAGCCCTGTTCTTATCCGTTGATACACTTTCACTTAGACAGAATTACATAGCATAGCTTATTTACAATTGGCTACCCTATTCTGCCTATCCATTGATGGTCAACATGACTCTGAATAAAAACACTATCAATTGATAAATAGAGATATTGCAGTATGCTACAAAACCTCATCCGTTGATGAGCTACCTGTCAACGAATAGAGTTATAAGGTCTCATCCGTTGACAGTTACAAAACTTGACTTATACAATTTTGCTTGAATGTTAAGTTATCATCAACTACAACATATTCCTAACACGGACTATGCCGGGCATTTAGTCGATAGAAAAGGTACAAGTGGTACATGTTAGTTTCTGGGAGGATGCTTGGTCTCTTGGTTTTCCAAGAAACAAAATTCGGTATCTATCTCCACAACAGAATCTGAATATATAGCGGCCGCAAAGTGTTGTGCTCAAATATTGTGTATGAAGCAAACACTAGCCGACTATAATATTAAATTTGATGTAATATCCATCTTATGTAATAACACGAGTGCTATTGATCTTAGCAAAAATCCCGTGTTACATTCAAGATCTAAGCATATAGATGTGAGACATCATTTCTTGCGTGATCATGTTAATAAAGGCGATATAAAAATGACTCATATCGAAACTGTGTACAATCTCACTGACATCTTCACCAAACCATTAAATTCCGAAAGATTCGCTAAACTCTGTTTGGATTTAGGAATGTTGGAATTACTAAAATAATGGTTTATACATTTATATATAAATATATACTATATTTATATATTTTGTGAAAATATTTATCATAATTATCTCACGAAAAAGAGATCTTCTTGATCGAATTCTAAGGGACTCTAAAATTCAGATTCATCGATAATGATAACATATGAAACTTTATCGATCGGGTTTTATTGAGATTCTTATTATTTTATCAATTAGATAAAACTATTTGAATAAATATTTTTGAATTAATTTCGAAAATGTTTTTGAGATATTTTTGTGATATTTAAATTCACATACAAAGAATCAAAATATTAAAATATTTTCCAATATTATATATATATTTATTATATATACATATATAATTATTTTATAAAAGTATTTTTCAAATATATATATATATATATATATATATATTTCTGTTTATTTTCGGTTATTTTGACCAAGTTCAATCCGACCCAGTTAATCTTGGGATGTTGGCCCCCAATATCACAATTTGAAATTAAATGACCCCAAATATCACAGCTCAAAAACTTGGCCCCCAATATCACTCCAAAACAAAGGAGCGTCTAGCGTTTACAATTTTTTTTCAGAAACGCTACTTCGTTCAGCGTTTTGGGGAGGAAGGATAGAGAACGCTACTTAAAGTAGGGTTAGGGGAGCTGTGTGGGGTGGTAGAACGCTGAATGAAATGACGTCTTGGGTGTAAACGCTACTTCATCTGGCGTTGAAGCTGTTTTTTTTTTGTTTTTTATGTTTTATGTTTTTTTGTTTTTTTATGTTTGCAAATAATATTAAAATCCAAAATTAAAAAAAACAATATGTTTTTTTTTGTTTTTGTTTTTTTGTTCGTATACGATTTATTCGTCATTCAGAATATTTTTAAAACTCAAAATGGAATTGGTAAACCCCAAAGGTTAACCGTTGAAACCCCGAGGGAATACAAATAAAATTAAAAAATTGAATCTGGCGGCCTGATTTTTAAACGCTAACGCGTTTAAAAATTAGGCTAAGTTAAGGTTTAGGGTCAACCCTAAACCCCAAACCCTAAGTTCGTATACGTTTTATTCGTCGTGTTGAATATTTCTAAAACCCAAAATGGAAATGTTGAACCCCAAAAGTTAATTGTTGAATACTTAAATTTAACTAAAATTGTAGCTTTTAAATTTAAAAATTTTAATTAAAAAATTGAATCCGGCGGTCTGGTTTTTAAACTCTAACGCGTTTAAAAATCAGGATAAGTTAGGGTTTAGGGTCTAGGATTTAGGGTTGTAAACAACCCTACACCTTAAACCCTAAGTTCGCACACGGTTTATTCGTCGTTCGAAATATTTCTAAAACCCAAAATGGAAACGTTGAACCCTAAAAGTTAATTATTGAACCCCTAAGATTAATTAGAATTGTATTTTTTTTAATTTAAAAAATATAATTTTAATTGACCATTTATTTATTAATTTTTAATATTATTTATAAATATATATTAAGGAGAGGAAGAAATAAAAAGGAAAAAAAATAATAATAAATCACCCTTAACGCGCTCTTCCCCTCCCCTCCCCCAAAACACCACTTCAAATTAGACCTGGTAATTCGTTCGTTTCGTGTACTTTTGTGTCGTGTACTTTTGTGTTTCGTGTACGTAATGTCAAATCCAAAACAGACCCGTTAAGGATTCGTTTCGTTTCGTGTTCGTGTACCTTTATTTCGTATACATTTCGTGTCGTGTTTCGTATAATTTTTGAATAAAAATAAAAAATTTAAATATTAAATTTTTACTAGTCAAGTCTTTAAGTCACCACGTCATAAAGAATCAAGTGTGCTCAAGTCTTGTAAAACTAAAACTTGAAATTATTTTATATTTATCTTATGTAAAAATTATATATATAATATTATTTTAAAATATGTATTCATATAATTTTAATAAAATTATTTAAATATTTATTTATTTCGTGTATTTTCGTTTCATGTCGTGTACCCAAGGGTAAACCCAAAACCGACATTAAATTCATCCGTGTACTTTCGTGTTCGTGTACCGCAAAGGTCAACCGAAATCCATAATTTTCGTGTCATTTTCGTATCGTATACCAAATTGCCGGCTCTATTTCAGGTGGTGTCTTCCCTCCCCAAGTTCAACCAACGCGCCGATCCAGCGTTTAAAATAAAAAAACATTCCCCCCCAGAACGCTAATTAATAATACTCCCTTTTTTTTTTTAATATGACGCTTGATTTTTTGCACACAAATCCAAGTGCTTTGACCGGGTACTTATAATTATTTTTTTTATGATTTTCTTTTTTTGAATTAAAATACATAATAAATATTTTAATTCACATAAAGAAAATTTTAAAAATAATAATTTTAAATACCCGGTAAAAACACTTGGAAATGTGTGCAAAAAGTCAAACATCCCATTATTTTGAGTTGTGATATTTTGAACCAATTGCTCTAAAATTGTGATATTGGATGTCTTTTCTCTTAATCTCGTCCATTCAATATTAGTACTGATTTATCTCAGTCACTGAAAACAAAAAATATTTATGCTAAAAATATTTTATTTTGTGTGTGTTTCTCGGCTACCCCAGTCTCTCGTCGTTCTCTGTTCTTCTCCGACGAAAACCCTAAAATTCCGATCATTTCAGTACTATGTTTACTCTAATGAATCAATTTTTTTTCATCATTTACATCAGTTCATCAGTTAATTGATGCAAATTAAGACTGGGTTGGTCAAATCAACATGGTTTCGATGTTATAATGCAATAATCTCTCCATAGATTATTGACAACCAATCGAAATCGACATTTGTATATGTTTTAATACATATATTAAGTTTGCTACATCCCTGTTAATCTACATAAACCCAAATTGGTGTTGTTTAGACTTATCAGAAGAATGGAGATGCTATCGACGACCTCAAGTGAAAAAGCTATCTAGTTCATCGAAGTTTAAGTGCTTTTAGCAAAATGGAGTCGCACACTCATTTTCCGAGCCAACTCAGTCAATGATCGAGGTGACCAAGTAAGTCCTATGTGCATCATACCATGGGCTCAGGTATCTTTCTGTAAAATTCTAAAATTATGTGATAAATGCCTCGATTTGATTAAAATGGTGATTGTCAGTTGCAATGTTGTAAGAAAGTTAGATAAAAATAAGTGACATGACTTTCTAGGCTTCTAGCTATCCGTCACTTGAATTCTGTGCTAAATTTTGTTCAAATCAGGTCAGTGTTTACATCATTTTTTAATACACTTGATATATGTATCTGGCATGGCTCTTAATTTAATACACTAGTGGGAACATATAATTTGAATTTGAACTATTGGCATCGTTAAAATCTCTTTCTTGGTTGAAATTTATCTTGCCTGCTGATGTGTAGAAAGTGATGAATGCTTAACATGATTGATTGATGTATATGTCTGTCATATCTGCACATATTTGAGTCAAGAAAGCTGGAACCAACCTGAATATTAATACTACCATAAAATTTTGTGACTCTTTGAAACTTGAACTTAAACTGTCATTATATGCAAGTGGTTCTGTTTTTTTCTGTCCAAAAGTACTGACTAGAATCTGCACAATGTTGGTTTTTGTCTGCTTTTGTTTTAGAGTCAACTACATTTGTGCATTGGTTTTTGTCTTGGCAATGTCCTTTTGTGCAAGTTGGCAAACTACTACTATTTTGGTTGGTTGTCTTTTTAGAGCATCTCCAATAGGAGTTGCCAAGAAGGTTTCCAACATCTATGTGGCAAGCAATCTTGGTTGCCTTCCTATTGGAGAGCCAAGGTTGCCTTAAGGTTGCCAACAATTGTTGCCAAAAGTTGGCAACTTCCTCAAATGGTTAAAGTGCATATTTTTGTTTAAAAGAAATATACTAATATACCTATTTTACATGTCTTCCTTCAAATTTACATTATTTAATTACTCATATGGGGACCATTTATACAACTTTTAGAGTTGCCAACCATTGGATCATTTTTCTATTCAAAGTTGCCAAATTGAAGATCAATTAAAAAGTTAATTTTTTTTTTATGATTTGGCAAAGTTGGCAACTTGATTAGCAACTCCAATTGGAGATGCTCTTAGACTTTACTAAAATCAATTCATGTACATATAACCTGGAAGTTTGGAATGCCTATCCTGGAACTTCACTGTTTAAAGGAGACTTTAGTGAGCATATGTGCTTGCTTGTGATATCTGCTCATTTTTGTTTTTCTGACCTATAGACATTTAACATGAAAATGTGTGCTTGCTTGTCTTATACCAACTAGTCTAACACCTGGGTGCTTATACTCTATTTTACTCACATATGTTTTATGCCAAGTAGTCTATTTTGAATCTGTATGAATTAGGAATAAAACTCATCTATCCTCAGGCACAAAGCGTAAGTGTATATATAGATGAAAAGCATGCTAAGGGTCTTAGTTCCATCCTCTAGCTGCAAGCCTCATGTTCATATGCCTACCTGTTTCTATACTTTTACATTTATTTCTGTGCTTTTTAGTTAGTATGAAAGTTTAGAAAACATGATGGTGGAAGTATCAAATGAGGTTCTCTTGCTTAAAAATGATAATTCTTATGTGATGTGAAATGGTACAACATGTCTAGTTTGATTGTTGCTTTTACGGATGAATTAACTTGAAAATTTGAACATGATCTATGCTCCTACATGCTGCTCGTATATGCTTCCTGACTAGTCATATTTATATATGAATTAAGTGGTACAAGTTTTAATTGATCTTGATGTTATGTGCTATATTGAATTGCTTCTGCCATGCCCTCAGGTACATGTATTTCACTATAACCTAACTGTTGTCTGAACTCCTTTCAATGACTATACTGATTGGTATGAACTATATATGAATTACTAGGCAAGGGTGATGGATATTCATAAACAGTAGGGTACATTGGAATGTGGAAATCAAATTCAGAATAAATGGATCCCAACTGATTGTGAAAGCACTTCTTTGTTTGATATGTACCATACTGTCATGCTATTTCCTGCTATTTTTTCATGTTGGTAAACTTGGTATTCTTGCTATAAAAATGCTGTTGGTTGATCTGCTTTGTGTGCTCTATGTGTTGGAAGTTACTGTCACTATGCTTATATCTAATGGACTGATCTACTTTTGTTATAACTGATTGTGATGTATATTACTGGTGTCGGAACCTTCTGATATGTTTACGTACTGTTTGTATGTTAGTTTCATGGTCTAGAACTTAAACTCTTTACATTTTTGGTGGTTGACTTTAATGTTTGTATTTTGGCTCACCTTGAATTCAATAATTGCTTGCACTTCTGCTGGTATGTAACTTAAGACATCCCTATGAACTATGGAAAATATACATGTTTTGTCAAGACATATGAACAGATATAAGAAGAATTTGCATTGTACTTGGTCCTTTCAAGTATCGAGCTTGCAATTCTTCTGCTTAAACTGATCTCTGGACAAAGGTAAGCTCTGCAGAACTGGTATTACATAAATAAGATACTCCTCATTACAACATTTTTTTTCTGACCTGTTGGTAATGCACAGACCTTCTATAAATTGTAACTGCCATGTTAATTTTACATAATGCTATTATGTCTCAGATTTCATGTATCTGCAGCATTCCTCAGTTCTTTCCAAGCTATTTAGAAACACTGTCATGATCATCTAGATTGTATTAACATTAGTTGATGTACAAGTTATAAAATGCCTCTAGAAGTGTTTATGTAAAGGATGATGTAAAATGTCCAGGTTAGCAGGCTGGTTATAATTTTAATTAGAATGTATTAGCGTTTATCCATGTAAATATTGTGTCTTGTAATTAACATTGGTTTATGTTGTATAACAATTACTGTATTAACAACATTTGCTTTGCTCGACTGTAATGACATCCAGCAATTGACTTTAATTACTTATAGTCAATAGAAAATAAGGTTGATGTAAAATGTCTAGATATGCAGGATGATGGTATTATATTCTAGAAAGTAATAGCAATAGATATGTAATTTATTCCCAGAATTGTATCTAGACAAGCTTTGTAACATGATATAGCTCTTGATTATAAGTTGTTGAGTTAAAGATCCTGTGATTTATCATGCATGTATCTTATGTTTGGACTTTATTTAAGTTGGTCACAAGTAGGAAAATTGATTTAAACAAAGTTGCTTACCAGGATCCTTAGTAGCTCATGTACCGTACATGCATGTTATACTTGAGCTGTTCTTATATTAGCTTGTTTTTCATGGGTCCCGGTTTGTCAGGGACCGGTTATTTAACAATCACTTTCTAAGCCGTTGGATCAACGATCCAACGGCTGAGATTAAAAAAAAAAAAATTAAGTTTAAGTGTATTTAACTGTAAAAATATCAGGTGGTTTGAATGATCCACCTACGATTATATATATTGAAGAAAATCTTTATGATATTTTTATAAATAGGGTCTTGCTTAAATAAGAATCCCGAGAGATGAGATCTAATTTTAACCACACATTTTTTAGATTTAAACTATGAAAGGATATCTTCGATATAATATTTATTTTGGTATTTGTACGATTTAACATAAAATTTAAATACACGTAGAATCCTCTCCACTAGGTCACTTATTTAATTGATTCGGTCAAAAGTCAAATGGTCAATTCTAGCAAAATTTATCATCCTATTTTAAATTATAAAGAGATATTCCAATTTGCTGAAAAATCAAAATATATTTTACGGAATATATCTCTACACCAAGGCAATAAGATCGAAAAAGAAATATCTGGGTTTGATATTTTTTAGATCTCCATTACGACATTAATAAGGCGACAAGCTCGAACAAAGAATATTCGAGATTTAATATTCTTTAGAGAACTCGTGCTACATTTAAAAATGATTCGTTTTATTCGAAAAAGAATTCTGTCTTCGCACTTAAAATGTTTTCACATATTACAAAAGATTTCTTATACTCAAGTATATTAATATTCAGTGAAAGAATATTAATACTTATCCTTATCTCGTGCCAGAAAGATTTAAAGTAATTTTTCTCCCATTTCGTAATTATATCATATTTCGGAGAAAATTATTTTAATCGCTCAAAAATATTTCCTACTCTCTCTAAATATTTTACATATTAGGAAATATACTCTAAGTATTTATTCTAGTCAAAACATTGGTCAAAAGATTTATCTATTTCAAGAAAGGACCAATCGTATTTTATTCGGAACCGAAAGCTGATTTAATCGTCTTAAATCCAAATAAAATACTTCCACTTGCTAGAATGACTTGAAACTTAAGATTGATCATTTAAATACTATTTTGTATGCATGGTTAAAGTTTCGTAATTTTTCGGGAATTTTGGTCAGAGCACGTAAACCGAGGTAATTAGTCAACAGTTGACCATATTTGACCAAGTCAACCTTGACCAAAATTGACCAAACTTTCCAGAATATTATTTTATAATATTTCCAAGTGTTCCATAATTTTAGAATTATTTTTTGAGTGTTTTTCGTATTTATCGGGTATTTAATTAACGATATTTGGTTCGTATTTATTCGTTAATTAAAACTAATGGTATATTATATTATAAATTCAAAAGGGTGCTGGGATATTTAGTTCATCCACTTGCAAAGCTACTTACATGTTGACAATCCAAGTGAAAGCCAAGTCACCAATCCAAGTGAAATCAATCTCAACCACTCCCTTACATCTAAATCTCCACCATTCATTCCACCCAACTCTCTCTATAAATAAATCCCCTCATCCACCCATTTCAAACACAAGCTAAGAACCATAGAATTGTTGGGATTTTTGAAGTAGACTCTCTCTCTCAATATTCAAACACTCTCTTCATCTACTTTATCTCAAAAACCTTTTCTCTCTTAAATATATATCTATATACTCAAGATTTTTGTTCACCAAGCTTAGTTCCACCCAACCAAGCTTTATCCCGCCAAGCAAGCTCATCTACTACCACTTTCGGCCTCCCGAAGGGCTGCCCAAGTTCGACCAAGTGCCAAAATCCGGCCGAACCTCCGGGGAATTTTTCCGGCGAACTTTTCCGATCGTTTTCCAAAGGTGGTAAGTTTTAGCTTCGTCTTTGTGTCTTAACCGACCATATTTATATTTGAGATTTGTTCTTAACTTCTATACTTCATCTTAATCTTTATACTTGGATCTATAAGATTCCAAAGATCTCTTTATAAAAGAGAAAGAAATTATCCGACATACGTCAAGGTTGTAATGATTAAGTATTTTTACGGATTCCCAACTAGCATCTTTAGTGCTCCGTGGGATATTCTTTAAAGAAATACTTCGTTCAACAAATACTTCTTATAGCACAAGTTTAACCACTTGTTTATCGCACTTACTTTTTATTTTTAGTGGCTTTAACTAATCGAGTGCAAGAAGTAAAATAAGAGTATACTTTGACATCGTATTTAGTCAAAAGAAAGTATACATCTTAAAAGCCTTAAGCATATTAGCTTAAAGGACTTTACAAATTATCAAACTCTGAGATCTATATTTTTCTCATCTTACCGGAGTATTGATATTTGACATAAGTCAAGTTGTAACGAAAAGTATTTATACGAATTCCCAACTAGCATCTACAGTGCTCCGTGGGTTATTCTTGAAAGATACTTTGTACAACATAAACTTCTAATAAGCACAATCTTAGCCACTTGTTTTATTGCATTTAGGTTTTGTATTTGTATTGGCTCGTGCAAGAAGTTATACGCATACCTTAACACTATATTAGTCTAAGAAAGGTATACATATCGAAGCCTTAAAGCACTATATCTTTTAATAAGGTTTTCTAATATTACTCCAACCATATTTATATTTATTTGGAGTAATCAAAAGTATACTTTGATTATAATTAATATCAAAGAAAGTATACTTAAGTCATAACAATATAACTTAATATTCTTATACTAATATTAAAGTTACATCTTTGGACCTAGTACCGTAACATACTAGTCCAACATATATATATCTTTAACTATATTTGTTTCGTAGATATTGTTTGTCTAACTTTTGTAGTGAGGTGAAGTTGAAGTGAGGTGATTCTCGTTCTAAGACTCAAGTCCTAGACGTACTAACGGGGAGTTAGTAGTCTTCGCACCGTGAAGAAGAGGAAAGACCCGAGACCGACAAAAGCCAAGAATCAATAATCTACACCAAAGTATCTACATCAACTTTGAATAAATAGCGGGGAGTTATTGTCTAAGATAAGTTGTGTAGGTCTACAACGACTTTGAGGTGGTGACAGGTAGTTACGCACCAAGACGAGTCTTGTATTTATTTGCATTTATTTTGAGGTGGTAACGGGTAGTTACGCACAAAGACAAATATTTGAAAGGTTGTAAAGGCTTCTCCGCCGGGTGAGCGAATCCATTAAGGGTTGCGTCATCGCAAACCAGGATAAAATTTCCTGCGTGATATTTTCTTTACTTGTCGTTTATTTCCACACTTATAAACTGCTAACGACTCGGTAAAATATTTTAAAAAGGGAAAAATATTTTAAAAAATGCCATAATAATTTTTAATTGGTAATTAAGCTATTCAACCCCCCTTCTAGCTTAATATAGCCCTCATACGGGACCTAACAAACTAAATCCTAACCTCACAATTAATATTTAATTTTTTTTTATTCTTCATTTAATTCACCATCATCTTCCATCATCTTCTTCCTGCTCCGGTCACCAACTCCGGTCACCATCTTCGACGATCAATTCCGGCCAACCCATAAAATCGCCACCGGTAAACAGAAAATCATCGCACTGCCGCTACCTCCAGGCCGCCACCACCAATAAAAATCACCGACTGTAAACAAAAGTCACCGCACTCCGCCACCTCGGACCACCGCACTGTCGCCGCCACAAAAAAAATCACCGCCTGCGTATAGAAATCACCGTGACCAAAACCACCCAAACCACCACATCGTCACCACCACCTCCGGCCATCACCAACAAATCACCACCGACAACCCGGAAATTACCAAAAATTCCACCAAAATCACTACCAATCACCAAATTCCAAACGAAAAATCATAAAAAGAAAAAAAAATAAAACCGCACCACCACCATCATGTACTGAATTACTATATGCACTACTCTACTACTGCAATCGATAGATACAAAATATATACAATATTTATATATACTGTCTGAAATTTTTAGGAGTGTGATAGGGTTCATAAGGAAAAATCAACAACCAGGACTTGAACAGAATTTTTAGGAGTGTGAATACTGTCTGAAATTGAGATGTGAGACTACACATTTGCTGCATATATTGCAGAGGTTTATATACTGTAGTCCATATTGAGTGTTTAGTTTGGACCAAATAACCGTCAACGAGTATATTGGACCAATGGATAATATTAAGTGAGTATACTGGACATTATTTCATACAAATATAAATTTTACTTCAATTTATTTTAATGTATTATCATCATTTTTACTTGATTACATTAGTGTAAGTATATTTTAACTTGATTATGTATATCGATTTTATCTAATTACTCAAGTGATAATTGATATATAGTTCAAAATTTAAATATCATATCATTCAATTCAATTATAAATTTTATTAACCTAAATATCTTTAAATTCACATTCTTTTATTTACAAAAACTCGAACAGGTAAAAAGATTACGTAAAAATAGTTGAATATAGTAAGTCACATAGAAATTGCTACGTTAGATGATGCAATTTGTACACTAATAGCATATAAAATTTGAAACATTATATACTAAATGTAAATAAATAAATTTACAAAATAAAAATATTAATGTAATCCTTTTTTTAAAATATGTAATCATGTTTTTAAAGGACCAATTTCAATTTCATAATATTTTGTGTATCTGCTTATTCTTACGCAATATTTTTTCAAGTATAATTAGATTTGCAAAAGAATCATTAAAAAAATTAATTTTAAGGCATAGATAAATTTTATAACTTGCAAAGTAAATTAAAAAAAGAGATCAAAATAGAAATAACGTGTGGAATTTTTGGGCATACTAATGATGAATTTCATAATTTGATCAAAATTAGCATATAGCAAAGTGGTTGAGATTATCACTTCTAATTTTAAAGTTATCGGTTCAACTCCCAACATCAACTTCAATTTTTTTTAAAAAAAATAAATATATTATGACATCTTTATAATTATGTGATAAATAAGGATATATTGGTAATTTCATGGACATTGTTTTGGCTTGATATTAATAAGGGGACTAATCATAGCTTGCCGCATTATCAAGATCATTTTTAAACCCACCACGGGTGTCCTAGTTGGTTGAGCCGTGACTTTAGGGGCTTACCACCCCAAGGTCATAGGTTCGATTCCTGGGAGGCGCGGAAGTAAGTGAACTGCCATATTCGGTGGGTACGAGTGTACTAGTAGTCCTCCGGATTAGTAAAGGTGCGCGAAAAATGGCCCGAACATCGGATTATAAAAAAAGATCATTTTTATTGAATTGATTCAGATACTTTTAAGCGGATCCCTTAGACCATTTTCACGAGTTTGATACGAGGATCTAAATGTTGAGATGAATGTCATCTATGATGATTACTATATAAATATTATGAATGGTATGATATTAAAGTTAAAAGGAATAAAATGTTTAAATTTCATGTTACAGTATTAGATAGACATGGGATATAAAAGCATAAAAAAAGAGGCAACATACTCTCTCTCCATTCTAACCCTAGCCTTCGTTAAAGAATTTTGAAGGGACTTCCATCAATTTTCATCGATGGAAAGCCCCAATTTCTTTTCGTTTTTTCCTGCTTTCATATCTTGTTTCCTTCAATAAACCTCCTAATTTATTTGGGTTTCAATAAGTTCCCAATTTATTTGGGTTGTGTTAGTTTCTATTTGTGAGAGTTGGGTTTTTGTATTGATTAGATTTTGGTATTTTCCATGATCGCGGTTATAGATCAACAAGATTTTCATTTTTTTGATTCAGAGATGAAAATTCTTATGGATCACATCTATGGTCGATAGCTCAAACAAGATCCAGATGGAGGTCACAAGAAAATTATTTAACAAATACATATAAATCTCCAGATGGATGCGATGAAGAGGGTACTTGTGAATATATCATCTTCAACAAATCACATGACTATGTCTCAAAAAATGGATTAATCAGCTATTGTTTCAGTTTACGTTTGATTCGACTTGACTATGTTTGTAGAAGTCGTACGACTTATCATTAATGAATTAAGTTTTATTCAAAAAAAAGAGATAGGCATGGGATGAATTTCGGTATAAAAAATTTCATACACACTATAAATTTACAATTTTTTTTATAGGGAAATGCTAACTATAGCCCTAAGGGCTATGGTTAAGCATTAAATATTCTTATGTTTTCAACATTTAGTCTTAGTTATTTAATTAATTTTTGGTTTTCCAACACTAATTTAATTTTCCAAGTAATAATAGTGGACCCCCATGTATTCACATTAATTTCCATTAATAAAAATTTCCAAATTGCTAAATAATCATATTGAGATAGGTGCAAAATTGATGAATTCCGTGCAAAATTGACATATTAAATGCATTTATCCACTTACATTCATTCTTAACCATAGCCTAAGGGCTATGTTTAACATTACTCTTTTTTATATTTAAAACATATATAATTTGAATTTAACATCATTTATTAAAACTAGTATGTTTGCCCGCTCCGCATGGGCACCAAAATTTTATTTTTTTTAAAATTAATCTTTTTTAGTTCTAAAATGTTGTTCATCTTACATATATATTGTGTATAAAATTGCACAACTTTTCGATCTAGACTTGTAAGTTAGATTGAATCGGGTTTATTTGTCCAAGATTTGGACCGGATCCTGGTCTCTGATCCCCAACATTAAAAAAATTCAATTTCCGGTCGAGTCTAGTCTAAATACATTTTACCACTATTTTTTTAGATTATCTTTTAATAATTGGAAGTTTTAGTAACTTAAAATTTATAGTTTTATATTTATAAAAAGTAATATTTATTAATTTAAACTACTATTATTCAAAATATTATTTAAATGAGATATTATATTTTAAGTATAATTACTTCTCGGCATCGCCTTCGACGATACCTCGACTTTTAAAAAAATATAAAAGTACAAAGATTACCTCTAAACTGTAAATATTTTAGGAATGAAAGCACAATAGTGATCCCAAAATTAGCTCTAAATTGTAAATATTTTATATTTTATATAATATTTAATTACCAAAAAACTTAAAATTTTATTTTATTGGTCTCCTTTTTAATTAAAATATATATGAATAAAACGAAGCAAAATAAATTATATTTTGAATGTTGTATTTTAAAGTGAACTACAAAGAAGGGATTCTACTCTACCACTTTTTTGCTTCATGCATTTCATTCCATGCTTCTGTAATCTCATCAACATTGAACCTCAATCCTGAATTTAAATTAAATGTTCAGAACAGCCAAGCCCTCATTCTTGGCAACTGCATAATACCAAGAGAGTTTTGCACGTTCAAACTGCTACAACCCTAGAGCTAGAACTCCTTCATAAAAATCAGGTTTGATTCTTAGTGCTTCTTAATATCTCTTTCCTGCTTTTGAGAATTCATCTTGTGTCCAATTATATGCATTTTTCACATGTACAAATGCAGATTCTTTTGAGTCTTCTTCAGTAAAGTACACCCTCTTCCTTGCCCTGGACATGTGAACATTCCCCCAATTGAACATGGCTAGAGAGGCCATCTCTTGGAACTTCTCTGATGCAGTGTCGAAAATTCATTGGGCTTCTTCACTTGTAACTGTTTCCTCCATAGCCTCTGTATACACCTTCATTCCAAACTCATGGAGATCCAAATATGCATCAGAACTGAATTCGACATAGTTCTTGAACATCTCAGAAAACTGCACAATCCAGTCATCAATGCAAGACTGTCTTCCTCTAACTTCCTTACCTATTGCAACATCTCCACTGACAGTAATATCTTTGTGGTTTGTATGTTACTTGTGCGTCTTTTCGCAATTCTCAACCTTCTCAAATAACTGATCTTGATCTGGACTAACATCCACTATAAACAGTCTGAGAGAACCCTGTTCAGCAGCTGCTTCAGCCCACTTCAGTTATGCGCATGATTCAGATCCTACATAAAAAGAGAATGGAAAGCGCATGATTTAAATTTGAATTGGAACCGGATAGTATGTATTTGGAAAAAGTGTTACTTACAATGATCATGGCACATCCATTAATAAACCAATCAATCTTTTCACACCTGTATTTGAGTGGCGACAAACACATGTATAAAAAATTTCATTGTAAATCACCAATTAATAGTAAACATAAATAACTTGATAGTAAATAATCTGACCTACAAAAAAATAGTAAAAACATAACTTGAATCAAAAAATACATCATATATATCATGTATACAAAATCAACACAAAACATACTATTTCTGAAAGCCAAAAGAAGAACTTCAATCAAACAATTAGGTTGCAAAAACAAATAAATACAGAATTGAAAAAATCATCCATATAAATTATGAAAAATACGATAGACCCGTCAAATATTAAAGTCATATCTCCAAATTATCAATTCTTTCTTTACATGTTCTTGATTTTCAGAACCGCATTCTCAATATCAACAATAACATGTCCTGCACTTTAAATGATCAATTACTCATAAATTTCGTCTTATTGTTCAGTTTCCCTAAATAGTCAATTTTATGTAATAACAATCATTGATGGTAAAAGAAACAATTATGCATACAAATGGTTCTGGTAATAAATTAAAAACTGTAATATCTCCTTTCTTTTAACCCATTTCCCGGATTGCTGTTTAACCTCATTACAAACATATCTCACTCTTATAATTTCATTAGATATCATATAAAAAGACTTTTTCTTTCAAAATTTAATCTAAAAAATACATAATAATGATATCAAACTTTCGAACATATGTAAGTGATGAGCCACAAAGACTGCTTCAAATTTCTATAAAAAAAATCCATGTATCAATATTCTTTGTGGCATATTAACAAACATATACATGTATCAAAACGAAAAATTGCATCATAAAATTTAATTAAAAAATCGCAACAGCAAACCATGAGAAATTAGAAAGGAAACAACAACTTGATGTATAAATACATACCTTATTTCATTGATAATCTGATAATGCAAGAAATTGCCTTCAAATGTCTTTATCCAATTGAAGAGCATTGTTTTGTGATCATATTGGCAAGGAAGAACATCTGAAAAAAGGAAAAGAATTTAGAAGATGCACGGTTATATTAACCTAAAAGTTGATGATGAATTAAAGATTTAAATCTTATCAAACATGGATAATTAAAAGTGAGAGGATTCAAATTAATTTATCAAACTAAGATTTAGAAAATAAAAAGCTAGAGGAAAGAGGAGTACTGCAAGATCTTGTATTTTGAAATTTGTGAATTCAAATTCAATTGGGGAAAAGTATAAGTTTCTCAAAGAAGCTTGCAGCAGCGGTATAAAATAGATAAAAAAAAAATGACACGCGTATGGTTGTAATGAAATAGCAGTATTAGTCAACGTAGTCAAGTGGCATAAACATGTAAATACGAAGAATACAGAAGGATAGTTTGGTAATTTGATACTAAAAAACGCAACAGCTTATATAATATAGATAGATAGATAGATATATACAGTAGGGTGTTCACGGTTTGGCCAAATAAATTAACAAACACGTGCATCGCATCGTTTCAAAAAAAAAAAAAAAAAAAAAAAAAAAAAAACACGTGCATCGCAAGAGGTGAAAAAAAAGGACATCCACATTTAGGGCTGCACAACTTTCCGGTCTGGACCGGTAAATTAGACCGGACCGGGTCTACCGGTCCAAGGACCGGACCGGACCGAATATAACCGGTCCGGTCCCCGGTCCGTAAAATCAAAAAAATCCGGTCTTCGGTCCGGTCCGGTCCAAACCCTGAAAACACCCGGTCCGGACCGGATCGGACCGGATTTTATGTATATAGTTAATTTTACACTATTTTGTCTTTTAAATTATATAGTTTAATGATTAAATATTCACAAATAATATATTTTATTGATCCAAATTGGTAAATAATAAATTTATGAAATAGTATATATAAACATTATAATATAAATGATTAAATTTCATATTTCATACTATGTATAATTTATAATTACGTTTACAAATTAATGTTACTTTACAAATAATATGACATTTACTTATTTTTAAATTTAAATTAACTTACCAAGTAATTTATAAATCAACAAAGAATGAAAATTAAATTTTTTTTTATAAAATATTAACTAACCGGTCCAAACCGGTCCGGTTCCGGTCCGGTCCGGGTTTTTCCGGTCCGGTCCGGTCCCAAAGACCGGTTATGACCGGTCCGGTCCCCGGTCCATGAATTCAATAAAATCCGGTCTTCGGTCCGGTCCGGGTCGGTCCGGTCCGGTCCGGTTTTGAACATTTGTGCAGCCCTATCCACATTAAGGTTGTAGCCAAACACGCCCCAAGACATAATTTCCGTGAAAATCAGTCATCAGCAGCAATTAGGTTTCAGTGGTGGAAACCATAATCGGGTATATTCATATGAATCACCAACAGCGATTAGGCGTTAATTTGAGTAGTGGATGATGGACTTGGAAATTAAGAGCATATACATACAAATTTAGCAAATAAATATGGATCCGGAGCAGACGTTTATTCGGGTACAAGAGCGGTTCACCCAGATGTTGAAACCCAGAATAAGAGCTTCTCTTGAGTACTTTTATCTTTTTCTTGCTATTACTTTGTTCTGTATACTCGTTGTTATGCACGCCAACTATGTTCAGCAGGTACCTAACTTTCCTATCTTTGCTTTTCATTGGTTATACTATACATGTGTAGTTTTCAGTTATTTACTCTATGTCAATGGTTTCCTGTTAGCATACTATTTTCAATTATGTATTGCTAGAATATATTTTTAAGTATTTGCTTCAACTTGATTTGTAGCCTGGTTGCTCAAGTGAGCTCACTAGTGTCGAAACTGCTGAAGCTCAGCTTATCCATATTAAGGTTCGTAATCTTTTTCGGTATCCCCCTTTCTTATTTTGATCATTGATATCCATATATGTTCATTATTGATGATTGTTTACTTTGGCTCATAGTCGTTACTTGTAGTTTGAGAATTAGGATGACATATAATTTTGGGGTTCTTTAAAAGTTACTTACAAGTTGAAAAATGCATGTATTTCCAACTTGTAAGTAACTTATATGGTATTTGCTTATCACATATGGATATTCCTGAATGAATTTCGTATTACAAACTCCTTGTATCCATGTATATTTTTTTCTTTATTAAAGTTATTGGTATCGCTTGTTGACTGCAGTGGAGTATGTGTTTTCTTTTAATGTGTAATTAGTCAACAAATTAGTTTAAGGTATTACAAATCGAAGGGCCCTTAATATCGTAGTTAGTTGACATTCATCACATTATTGAGTCAACTTTGAATCCGTATTGCTCTTGTGGGGAATCAAACCCGAGACCATTCGCCTAACCACACATTCTCACATTTGCCCTTACCACTTGAGCTACCTAGGGTGGATGACTCTCTACAACTTTCTTAAGATGCTTGATGAACTACTAGTGAAATGATTGATCACATTTTGCCACTATTAAGTCTTGCCTAGGATAGTACTCATAGTAGTCTCACTCTTCACCACATCTGCAGTATACGGTTGCACATATTTATAGGAAACTTTTGCAACCTATTATCTTGTCCTTTAATTCCTTTTGTAAGTATTACTATCTAAGTTGCATCCAAGACGAAATGCTACTAAATGTATGTGAGTACATGAATAGTTACTTGTCACTGAGAATAGCTTGATATGTTGGTCATTATTTTATTCTTTCATTTGTGGAATTCTCTTGATGTCCTACTCCTTAAAGTTTATATAGTATAAAGTCAATGTGCAAATGAAAGATTGTTAACATTTGTTTCGTACATATGAAAGTCTCAAACTGCCACACTTAGCTTAGATCCATATTGGAAAACCCCGTGGCTGCATTTCCTTTTCTTTGAATAAACCTTTTAAAGTTAGTAAAGAGAATGTAATGATGCACCTATCATTTTCTGGGCAAGTACAGAACCAAAGTTAATGAAGAGTGCGTTTGAAGGTTGGGTCCTTAATATAATTTTCATCTGAAAAGGTTATTTGACTGTCAAATACTCCTGTTTTGTCTGTATAACTATTTACAAGGATATAATAGAATTTATCGGATAGTATTAGCATTAACTGCTTCATATACAAGTAACGGGCTTGTGACTAAATAATGAACCTTACAGTTAGTATTGTAATTTTATGATACTTTCGTCTAATATTGATGCAGATTACCAGTGTTGGCTTGTGGTCACATAATGAATCTGAAAATAATATAATGGATGCTCCTGGCATTGGAGTTGTAACAATTCAAGTGTCAGATGTGGATGAATACAGGCTTAAATTTTTGGATGTTAGGTTTTGGATGAACTGGATTATCTCAGGTGCTAGAAGGAGCAAATCAGCATTAAAGATGTGGAAGTTCGACAGTGAAATGTTTGAATCTCATCCAGATACTTCTACTAGCAGTGAAGGCATGAAGCCTGTAGATAATGATGTTAATAAAGTCTACAAAGATGAATCTCGTAATAGATTCCCTTTATTAACTAAGGAAACATTCAGAACGGCAATGGTTCACGTCGGCAGAAAGTGGCATGGGCGCTTATCCTTCTTCTGGAGACATGCAAAGAGATTTCTAGGAGTATTTTGGGTGAGTAGATCAGGAAAATTCGGATCACTAAATTAAAATGTTAACAGAAAAGATAGCATGCAGTACAAACTCATCAGATATTTAAAGTGATGATCCTCTGAATGAATAAGCCTTATGCACATGATGTGGTTATTGCCCATTTTATGTATTTTATGATTCACCTACAAAATAGTGACATCGAGGATCGTGGAAATATTATTGTTGATGCATGTGATAAATATCTGTTGATAAAAATTCGAAGTGGTATAGGAATTTGTTACCAATACCACCAACTTTGCATTCATAGAGTTGAAATGTCTCTAGCTTCTATTTTGTGTCTGGAAGTTTGCTCAACTACTCTATGTAATTGTTACAGTTGACCCAGTACTACAGAAGTTCTTGCATTAGCTGTGGATTTGGTGACTCTGCTTCTGAAGCCAAACATTATTTACTTTAATCAATTTTAAAATTGCAGGATATTGCTGGTATACATTTGAACCTAGATGTTCCAAAGTGGCTACGGATACTTTACCTGGACCGTCTAAACTCACTTGCAGGTTAATTCTTGCAGATAAGAACAACTTTGTAGTACTTATATGTGACGCTTAGTTTAATCCACTGTCTTTGGGGTTGTAACGATTGAACGTTAGTATTATTTGGTCTTATGGTAGTATCAGTTGACTGATTTTTAGGTGGTTCCATTTGATTTTCTGCTTTCAGTATTGTCGAGAAATCTTCTTAATGTCAAACCCAAAATCTATCCCTGTAGTGGATGTGTAACTGTTTTATTGGTAGTTGTGGAAGTGTAATTTATCAATAAGTTATAAGTCTATTATTACCTATTTTTTATTGGATGCCCTGGCTTCTGTAATTCCTTTCTATGGTGATCCACACATCTCAGTGCTTGCTTTTTGATTTAAAGTTGTATGAATGAGTTTTATATTCTTCAGTTATACAACTTGTGCTATGTACAAACTTAGATTTCTGTGTCATCTGGTTGGGAAATATTTAAACTTTAGACTTGATAAAGTACATGAACAGTCAAAATGCCTACATATTTGCTAAAATGCATATTATTTACACCCTGCTCCCGAGTTTTTAAAACTGAAGAAATTAAATGATGAGAAAGTACAGTACTTTTAGCCCAATTTTGAAGTGAAAGTATGTTAAACTTGCATTCATCTTCACTTGCTTTCGTTCCTATTAAAAACTCGGGAGCACAAATATGAGTGAAATGAAAGTACTTTACTTACCATTCACTTCCTTTCCACCCTCTTTAAAACTTGGGAGCAAGGTATTAAAGAATCATTTGTGTTGCATCATAATTGCATTTGATCTTTCAGTGCAGTGGCTTGAAAAAAGAAGCAAAGCATTTGAACCAACTTATTTATACACCATGGAAAAGGTAAAGTGGTTATTTTTCTGTGCCAGCAATGATTATTTGCTAAGCTGATCCACCAATATATCTCATGACCATGTTTTATAGGGTTACTTCTTACTACCTGAGGAGGCTAAATTACGCCATAATATTCGTACAATCAATATTAGCATTTCTGCTCGGCATTCCTGCTTTGGTAACAGGTTATGTTGCTACATTCTCATTTATTCTGCTATTTTGTAGATATTGAAATCATTTTAATAGGTTGATTTACTAGCAAGTCATTCGTAATTCTTGTAATTAATTTTGAAAGAAGATATCTCTACGTTTTAACTTTTTTAGATTCTTATAAGGTTCCAAGTGAGTACGTAATTTTCTAGAGAAATTCCAGCGCGTAATATAGTAGTATACTGCTGAAATTGAAGTTCTATCGTAATTCTAGAACTTCATCTGTCGCAATTGTATGTCAGGGACATAACCTGACATGTTTTCTTTTGTGCAGGTGGCAACAACTACTGATTAACCGACTTGTAGGATATGATACAATTTTAATGAATAGTTTGTTGAATTCTCCTGGTCAAGGTATTGTATGCACCATGCAAATTGTTTTTTTACCTCCTAATCTTGTTGTGGGATATTGAATGAAATAGGCATATGTTTGAGGGTTTTGTATGAATCTGTGTGCAGGTTATCTCTATAATTACCAAACAAGGGAGTTCTATAATCTTACATATGCGCATGACCAACCTGAAGTTTCTCTCAGATTTGGAGGTTTGTATGTTTTAATGAGTATCCGAGGATATAAATATTTTTTTATTTTTTTTATTTTGTAGTATGATACTTTGTGGTGGTGCAATGCCAAAATGAAGTTTGTTGCACCACTGGTGTTACACAGTCCTTTGAAAACTGTAGAATCAGGTATATATTGGCTGTAGTATTCATCAAATAGCTTTGATCATTGACTTTGCTTGCGATAAATTTAATATGTATGGTTGAAATCCTGATGCTAATGGTTGAAGTAGTGACCTGTTTTATTCTACAATTACAAGGTATTTGTGTTGCATTAAGGAGATATAAAAGAGTGGTCTACAGTTAAAAAGTTTCTTTAATTTCCCTTGCAATTTTTTATAATCTGTGTTGTTGCAAGACTGCCATCCATTTTTCTTCTTGAACCTTTGTAGACCCTGCTATAAGAGTTGCCTACCCCAGACTTCTTGATGGGGGATCACTTATATATATATGCATATTATGTTAGACCCATTGAAAATTATTGGATTTCATATTAGCCCACATGTTTCAGGCTTTAGTTCATTGGCCCATTGGGTTTTATATGTAGTTTCACGCTTGGATATCATACATTTTTTTCTTGGGATTATTGGTTGTGATCATTTATATCGGGCTATTGAATTAAGTTGCGGTTTAATTACCCATTAGTATGTTATTTTTGCTTTCGCTATCTTGTCATGCATCACTTCTTCCTTGTTTTACTTTTATTACCAATGATGTTTATTGTCATTAACTGCATCTTCTTAGCTTTTGCAGATTACATTGCAACCAAGTGTGGCGTGTTTATAATGTCGATGTTCGTTTTCTTCACGACCACAATGTCTGTTTCATTCACCTTAAGAGAAACCCAAACCCGCATGCTGAAATTCACAGGTTTGTTCTTAAATATTACTTTGTTCATTGATGTCCTTGGTAGGAAGTAGAAGGGCCTGTAACAGACTATTTACCTCTTACGAGCTCTCAACTTTGATCATACTTGATCTATCCAATGAATCATGAATTCATGATTATATTGCAACTTAATGATCTGTCAACATTCGATTACTTCCGGATGGTTCTGGTAGTACTGCACATACGCCTGTGCACACATTTAGATATATGTATGTGTAATCTGGCTTTGTGATTTTCTTATCTCATGAGAATTTCTTAAATTATTGTTTGGTCATGTATCGACTGTCAAGAGCCAACTACATCTGTAATGCAGTATGTTAATTTGGGCCTTCTTTTTTCTTCAAATTATTGCAGTGCAGCTTCAGCACCATGCTCGTCATCAGCTCCCAACATTCCAGTTGATATTTGTGCATGTGATTGAATCTCTTGTATTTGTGCCTGTAAGTATGTCACTATGTCTTATTTCGTCAATTTGATGCTAAGATGGCATGCCCGGAGGAGTTCATCACAAACTCCTTGTTGATCTATTTTCCTTAATATTTATTCATTATTGTCATCTACTTAAAGTGTCTGTTAGATCTACACATAGTTCTCTAAATTAGTTATTTTTTGAACACTGCAGATTATGATTGGCATCCTGTTTTTCCTGTTCGAGTTTTATGATGACCAGCTATTGGCTTTCATGGTGTTGATCCTTGTCTGGCTATGTGAACTGTTCACACTGATAAGGTTCTCTCTCCCTCTCAGAAAGGAGGAAAAGTGAATAGAACTGAAAACACATTTGAGAAATAACTTTCTACATCTCTATGATTGTGAGGATATGGTATTGTTCAGTCGATCATTGCTAATTTTATAACATGAATTCCTCATATAAATTGACCAATGCATCAGAAAAATGTAAAGCTTGGGTCTGTGCTCTGACGGAGTAACGTAAACTTCTTATATAGATTTAAGCCAGCTTGTTAAGAGTCCAAACAACCAAAGTTTTCCTGTAGGCATACATCGTTGGAGAGATCCTTATAAAATGTAGACTATAGTTCTAGAATGGCCTAGAAACTGAGATAGTCGTAATAGCAAAATATATAAGATAGATTAACCACATGTTTTCTTTTCTTACTCCCTCCGTCCCTTTTTAGTTGGTACATTTGCAAAAAAAAATTGTCCCTAAATAGTTGTCACATCCCTTGTTCCAATACATTTTTTTACCAATTTTTCCATATATACCCCATTACCCCTTTATTTCTAATGCCAATGTTTGACTTTATATTTAATATACACACTCATAACTCATCATTTAATGTTAAGATTAAGGGCAAACATGGAAACAAATTACATAATTAAAGCTTTCGTAATATGTGTGTTTTTTGCAAATGTGTCAACTAAAAAGGGACGGAGGGAGTATTATCTTTTATGGCAAGCTCTTCAGATGCTTCAGAATAGTTTAGCTCTAAATTTAAGTCTACATTTGAATAGCAACACTTGAATGGCCTTAATGTGATTCTTAAGGTTGATTTGAGATATCTTGTTTTTGTGGTGCGAACCTAAATGTGACCATAACAAGACCAGGGCCCCCTGTTTTGCTTTTCAGCACAAGTCAAAACTAACGTAATTGCTCTGTTTGTCAAATGGAGTAATAAATTGTGACTTTAAACTGACTTACAAATTGAATTTAAAAAAAAAAAGGATATGCTACTTTTCAGTGACTTGTGTTAAGTTTGTAATTTTATTGAGACAAAAATTCATCGTACTCTACTACATATAACTTTTTTTCTCCCTTTGTCCTTCCTTACAAGTTTTGGTAACTTATGATCAACACATTAAGTATCCAAACAGATGATAACTTGCAACATGCAAGCAAAAAAATTACTTTATACCTTTTTCAAGGCAAGCCAAAAGGGACCTAGGAGGTAGGTGATAGGTCTTACTGAGAAATTTAGTTTGTTTGATGATTGTTACGGTTTTGTTTCCATCAAGTATGACCTAATATTTTTACTGACATATGATGTTCCTTTTAGTAACTTGTGCTCATATTTAATTTGCAGTGTTCGAACTCCGATATCGATGAAGTTCTTTCCGCGCTTCTTTTTACTCTATTTTTTGGTGTTCCACATCTACTTCTTTTCGTATACCTATGGTATGAGTGAATCTCTCCTCTTTCTTAAATTTATAACTCTGACAACATCTTTTGCTTGTAATCATGCTGTAGTATCTTTATCAGGATTTTCGTATCTGGCTCTTTCTACGACTGCAGCATTTATGCAACATCTCATCCTCTACTTTTGGAACCGGTTTGAGGTAACACATTACTTTCTTCTTTCTGTGGCTGTAGTTGTCTTTTTCTCTTTTTTGTGTTGCGAAATTCTAGCATCGAGTCATGGACATGCTTCCGTTCCTCAGCAGAAAATTAATTGTTGGTGATCAAATAAACATACGAGACATCTCAAGTGAGCAAATTTACAAATATCAGGATATTTCGTCCTTCCTCCCACTACCCCCCTACCCATAATTTCTTTTTCTCTCTGTTCTTCTGGACATGCAATAAACAAAGAAAGGCAGCCATATTTATTTTAGTCAAAACACAATGCAAAGAAAATTTTAGTTGGTGGACGTTTTTTTTCTTATAAAGTTACAGTTTTTAGATTTTTTTCAATTAGTGATTATTGTACCATAGCTTTTATTCAGTTTCAGCATTGGATAGCATATTTACTGAGAGTCGTGTTGTGCAATATAAACTGTCATGTTCTGAAAATGAAATATATTAGAAGCTCTATGACACTTTGCAGTATGAAACACCAAAGAATTTCACTTTAGCGAAATCCTGTTTGGTTTTTAATCATTTCTCTGAAGTCCAAATTATCAAATAATTTGTGTTGAGGCCAATACCTGCAAGACTGTTATCTAGTGTGTTTGTCCTTCCGGGTTCCTCATTTTAGCACCTTTTTGTGCCTCAATGACTTCAGATTCCAGCTCTTCAGAGGTTTATGTTGCACCGACGATCAAACTTTCAGCAGCATCCAGACTTTCACATAACATCATCTACTATACTTGCTTCGACTTTGCACATCACGAGAGTGAATAATAGGAACCCTGGTCTTGCTAATCTGTCTTCTGGACCGGGACCGCGAGGGGAGCCTGAACCTGCAGTGCCGGAAAATGGTACCATAGTCCTTCCAGAATTGCATCAGCAGGCTGAGAATCGAAACTCGGATGGCTTAGGTCATTCTCCTGGAACTGAAGGGCAAGCTGACCTCCGGCAAGAAGAAAATGGTGCCAACCCGGGGGCTATGAACTCATTTAGTTCCATGCTATTATGGTTACTGGGAGGGGTTTATTCTGAAAGTTTCAACTCAATTCTATCCATATTCAGAGATGGAAGAGTCCAAGGCCAAGTTTATAATGATGCACCACATGAAGACAATCCTGCAGTACAGGGTATTCAATAAAGGGGGAACGTAAGATTATAACCATGCCCTGCTGGGTGTTCAATAGAGGTAAAAAATGAAAGGTAAATGGAATCTAACTCATCAATCATCGGTACAGATGTATTTTATCAAGATCAAGAATAAAGCAGCAAGCCTGTGAAATTTAGAAATTTATACTGGAAAGCTGAAACTGGGTCATAAGAAAGCAAACCTGCTTACAGCGCAACCTTGTCAAACTGTGACATCTATGTACAGTGATAGAAAACGAGGGAGGTGGCTGGCTTGAGGGATATCAGCACACGGATCTTTCCTGTGTAAACACCACGTGGCCTCTTTCAAACTTCTTGTTTCTTTGTTAGCTTGGTAGTAGAATGTTGCCTAAACCATTTTTTGTTTTTCTATTATTATAATTGTAGATGATATCGAAGAAGAGTATACGAAAAATAATCTGCTATGACAATACATTTTGTTGTATTATAATGTACAACTAGCTTTATAGCCCGTGGGAGGCACGAGCATGATCTATCGATGCTTAGTTGTTCGAGATTTGATGCCGACATACAAGCTACATTCTGTGTGTTTTGAATGCGTTCTTTATCTGTTGCACAGTGTTATCCCTTGCAATGGCTGAGCAATTTAACACCTCTGCAATCTCCTATCTTCAGCCTTTTCCCTTTCTGAGCACCACCTTGAAACCGGGACTTAGTACAATAACAATCAATTGTACCAGCGTCAAAGAGATTTGGAGGCATGCTGATGCTATGTATGTATGAGTGTGTATCTAATAATGAGCAATTCGAAGCCCATGTATCCCATGCGCACAGAAATTATACTAAATACCCGGTATCTTTTATTTGTCAAGATATATTTGGTACCTTAGTAAGGAAAATTTTTTGGAGTCACAAAGCATCTATCCCAGAATGGTAGTGGTGTGATGCACAATAAACACATAAAGCGAAGTATGGTAAGCCTAAGGAAGCAGAAGCAAGCTTATAGAAGTTATAAACAAATAAGCGTAGCTAACAGTATAGAATTTGACATGTAATGAACAAATAGTCGCACTAACACCTATTTATAAAAGAATGGAAGATCGTAAAGGTATAAATAAATATAACGCAAGCTCATGTAGTTCAAAACGCGCACACATTTTTCTCAACAATACGAACTATATACCAACTTAGTGCCGAAAATGTGACCAGCTTCCAGGTAAATACAATAAAAAATTAATGCAAATGACACACAATTATCAAAACATATACATAGACGTTGAATTCAGATAGTGCAGGCACTATCCAGAGACATACATGTATCTGTGATCTAGCAAAAACCTGAAAATGTTACAATTTTTTTTTTTACAAAAGGCATCGATTAATTGTTTAAACATGGTCACAAACACATAATCCTGAGCTGATAAACAAATTGTAATTCCAAATCACACATAGTGTTAAGATAGTGCTTCACGTTAATATATATATAAAACATCCAACTGTAATATGTAGTAGTTTCTCGTCGCTTGATGTTTTCAAGTGTGTTCTACTTTCTTGCTCGGACCTGCCTCCTGATTGCCACCAACTTCCTTGATGGTAGGTTCTGAGTTGGTTATATTTCAAAGTGTTGTGCATCTATGTACCCACCACGCCCATCATGATGCCGTCAATGGGGATACGCGTGAGTTGCTCGATTTCCTTGTTCAAACAGGTGAAAGTGATTTTCGTTGAGCCATTTGTTACGCCAATAGTGAGCCTTTAGCTGTAATATCTAGTAAAAATGCTAGGATAATATGCAGAAGCTTGATATCTTATGGATAGCATTTTTGTTTTTCTTTTAAAAACAAATTGCGAGTATCCTCATAAATTTATTCACATCCCGTGTTTACGCTATATAGTGCAGTTTTCAAATGCATTGAACATTGGTTAAATAGTCTTTCATAAGAAAGAATTGTGTCTTTGTAAGTCAATTATTCTAAGAAACATGAACAATGTAGAGAATGCAGTAATGTAAGGGTAGACAATTTAGTTATAATATCTAATATATAACAACTATTAGGCCAACTAAATATACAGCAAAACAATTTAGTGGGAAGATAGTGCAGGAAACAATTAATCAAACACGCAAGGACTATTTGAGTAAACAGTAAATGACAACTTATTGACATCCAACATAACTATAATAAGCAATCAAATGTAAATATTAGAAAGTGTAAAAGAATACCTATGGGGTAAGTCTTGAATTTTATCAAGAATGTCCTTCTTGACGGGCTATTAATCTACATCCATCTGTTGATTTTGCCCATATACCAAAAAAAAAAATGAATGATTACATCTTTATTAATCTCAGAATCCCTGCAAGATGATTTCGTTTATACGAATAAACCTTTAGATTCACCTGGCAAGTGGAAAAAACTGTTTGGAACACAATTTCACATCTAAGAATGAGATTTATAAACATTCATACTTCTATAATCAAAACCTAGACCTATACTTAGAAGGATGAGCCTTCAATAAGACTGCTATTGTACTCAAGTAAAAATTGAAATGGTAGAGAGGCCTTTTCTGCTAAGAGACTTCTTATAACCAGAGATATTTTCGATGGAAGTGAGATTAGCACTCCAACATAATGAAAATAATCTTGTAACCTGCTAAATGCTATGTTTTAGAATATTTATAACGTCAACCAAGGGAAAAAAGTACAACATGTACCCAGAAACCTAATCAAAATTCTGCTGAAATTATGAGTTTCAAGAGCATTGTGAAGTCCCCATATGACATTATGTCCTCCAGGCGATTGTCTACCAGTCTCCCACCAAAAACCACTCTAACTCTAATATAAACTACAAGTTAGTTTGTACTTGTGTACAGATATAAGGTCTTTCCCCGCCTTGTTGTTAATAACATAGTATATTAAAAATGTGGCACTAATTACGAGAACACAAAGCTATACTAAGAGAACATGTCTAAAATGAAAACAGTTTCTTTTCGTTACTTAGGATTGTAGTTTAGACTTAAATAATCAAGCAAAAATTTATTTGAAGGGTATTAAGAATAAGATGTGATGGTTTGTTTAGCAAGTGAACTAAAAGAAAAAGGAAGTCAATGTCACATCATGATCTGAGCTGCAGGATGCTCGGTAATGATCTGAGCATCAGGATCCTTGGCGAGTGCTCTAAGAAAATGAGTTAACAACCGACCATAAGTATCTAAAAAGGATCGACTGATGGTGTGAGTAGCGAGGGGTTGCATCACTAAACTCAACCTGCAGACTTTCCCCCCTGTACATTTCAGTGCATAAGTATAACTCCAAAGGCAAGTAAAAAGCATTTGATCTTAGATTTATAATCAAACACAAATCATCAAGCCAGATGTAAACAAAAATCACAAAAAACTTTAATTAACCTTAGATTTTATGCTTGAAATGCAGCAAACACTCAGCTTAATAAGAAATATGTCTCTATATAACAAATATTACATCATTTAGTAAAGACAATTATCAGAATAAGATAGCCATTGTTGAAACATGATCTAATTTCATATCCATATAATTAAAAAAAGTAAGATCTAATGTTCTAGATATATGGATAGTTTACATGAGCACAACTTATGGCTATATCATTAAAAATGATTAAATTTACAATGGCATGACTCGTACACGATGAAGGCCGTTGGTTAGAATTACACTCTTGTGCATTCTAGTACAATACTTCCCAGTACATCATGACTAACCTGCAAAACTAATATGTACTTCTTAATAAACCCAAGCCACATGAAGTAAACATGTTTAAAAAAGAATACATCAGTAAATGAAACACTAAAAAAGCGTTCTCCCATCTTCCCCCTATTGAACACACTCATGCAGAGCTATGCTAATAACATAACCACATGAAGCATGACAAGAGTTTTATTTCTTTCTTTTGACATGTTCACCAAGCGAGGCTGAGGTTCCCTCACTTAAGTGGCTAGATAGCCTTTTCACCGTATGCCTCTCAAGCATTCTACACTCAAAGAGGATAAATAGAAAGCTATAAACATAAGTCAAAGAAAACCAAGCATCATTTTGGCAAAAAATTAAGCTTAAGGTACAGAACCGTGTCATTTTCTACCCTTGGACATTGTAGCATCTATTGCAGTGCTTTCATCTATTGCAAGGCATGAGGATGCTGTAGGTGCACATAATATGTGGGCGATATGATATGAAGTTCGTTTTAGGGTGCAAGATGGCATAAATAATCGAACCCTAATATGGTATTATGAATATAGCTTAGATGATGATATAGTCATGATCTGTAGAGTATTAATCTTGATAATTTCCGAGCAATTCTGGAACAATGCTAATGTTATACATGTCATGTGTTGCCAAAAAAACAATTGTAAGCTTACCCAAAAAAAAGGAGAGACAATTGTGATCACACACCATTTCTGCAGGGAGGTCAAAATCTTTTGCACAATTACCGCTACTTAGATTATTGCTCTCACCAACATGACGACAACGGTGGCATTAAGCACGAGCTAGTGCTCTTATATGTTTTACTTGCAATCTTGCCAGAAGCTAACCTCTTAATTGCTGAATGTCTAAAAGATTAGGTTGTTAGGTTAGAGGACTTACACAATCCGAGATTCACAATCACCAATACAGAGCGCACACACACCAATCAATAATTGACAAGATCTACCAAAGCGCAAAACAAGAACACACAAATACTTGACGTGGAAACACCAACGCCCCAAACTTGTATTATTAATCAAAACAATCATCAATAATACATCAAAACAATAACACCTTAACGGTGTTCTAACCCTGATACTTGAGCCAACAATGCTCAAGCATCTCCCAAACAATACTTAAGACTACATCTCTTAAGCTTTCACCTCTATCAAACAAATACAATATGACTATGTATATATAGTCATCCAAAACTTAGCCACCAAGACTTACCATACTTGTTCTACAAGTCTTACCATACTTGTTATACAAGTCTTCCAATTCTTGGCACCTAATTTCCCAACTTACTGGTCAAGACATACCATATATAATAATTGTCTACACATACAATTATTATCTTACCCATATATATCTTAGACCACCCAAACCCATCACATCATATTGGGTTGAAACCCAACAATCCTCCCCTTCAACCCAATACCCACATCGGATTGAACGGTAACCCATCAAAGCCATCGACGTCCATTCGCCAACGCCTCCCCTCGAACAAGAATCTCCTCGTCTTGCTCTTCCAAACATTGAGTGTCGCTAAAACCCATATAGTGACCCTCCAAACCACCGTTCTTCACCATAACGATGTATCCATCTACAAAATCATGTGCATCAACCGCCACGAGTGCTCTTCCACATGTTGAGTCACCCGATCCTTGCTTTCACAATCCTTCGGTCTCCTAAAGAAAATCCGTAATATCATCCAAACAGTTCACCTGGTTGATCAAGCCATTGAAGCAATTGCGATGACCTCTTCCATCTTCTACCATCTCGAGTCCGAACACAGGATTGATCCACGGTGCAAGTCAACCGCCAAACCGCACGTAACTTTGTCTCTACCCGCTTTAGTAGCAATCTCCTTGTCAGCAAATCCTTCTCGAACTCTACCAAAGCGTAAAACAAGAACACACAAATACTTGACGTGGAAACACCCACGCCCCAAACTTGTATTATTAATCAAAACAATCATCAATAATACATCAAAACAATAACACCTTAACGGTGTCCCAACCCTGATACTTGAGCCAACAATGCTCAAGCATCTCCCAAACAATACTTAAGACTACATCTCTTAAGCTTTCACCTCTATCAAACAAATACAATATGACTATGTATATATAGTCATCCAAAACTTAGCCACCAAGACTTACCATACTTGTTCTACAAGTCTTACCATACTTGTTATACAAGTCTTCCAATTCTTGGCACCTAATTTCCCAACTTACTGGTCAAGACATACCATATATAATAATTGTCTACACATACAATTATTATCTTACCCATATATATCTTAGACCACCCAAACCCATCACATCATATTGGGTTGAAACCCAACATAGGTACCACCAAATAAAGCAATGTTACATACACATTCGCTTATCCCGTCAACTCAATTTGTGGAAGCAGGTTCCTAGACCCGAACCTCATACTACGTCCACTGAAAAATTCTTAATAACATAGTTGAATGATTGGATAACAACAACAATATTAGCAATTATTTAAGAGACTAAGAAAAAGAAATAATTTAAAATTATCTACCTAAAACATGTATATTTTTCTTGGCAAAGATGTTACAACGAAAGAGATAATTTAAAATTATCTACCTAAAACAGTTATATTTTTCTTGGAAAAGATGTTACAAAATACATGTAACACTAATCTCTTCCAAAGAGTTAGCGGCCGTTTTTATATTTCAAATAATGGGCTCAAGTACTTGAATTAAATGACGTACCTGAAGATTTATAGGATAGACATATATTCAAAAGGTTTTTTTTCAAAACACAAGCTTTGTACCAGAGGAAGCTATTTTACTGTAATCGGATGAATGTACTTATTTTATAGAAAACAAACCCAAACTCTATAAAGTATGTATTCTCCAACTTCTAGTTTCAGATCTCATATACGCGGAGTTTGTGGACATACACGTGCATGTGAAGGAATATTTAAGCGAATAATTTACAATAAATAAAGATAGCACTTGATTATCTATATGACACAGACGAGGTAAGTACTAAGTAGGGAAAATGATAGTATATTATTGTTGTGCATCCATTATAAGCTCTTTGTATCAATAGACTGGGCTACAGAATCAAGACTGATTTGTAAAAATCCCTATTGCACGTCACCATAGAAAGATTTGTAAGTCAGCAGCAAGGCTGCAAAGTTCATTCAAGTGAGCTAATTTCCTTAAAATGTAAATATGACATTGAAGCATGTAATTAATGTCATACTTCATAGGCAAGTACATAAATTCCCCCCATCAAATTGGTCAAAATCTCTCTAATCCGGCAAGTCCAAACTTTACACATATGAATGTCATAAAGATTTCTGATAAGATGATAAACCTATTAATATTCTTAATGGTATATAAACAATAGAATTATTATGATAATCTTGATGATTCAAGGCAAATGCACTTAAGAATATAGATTATATATAGGAGCAAACCCGTTCTTCTGTTTTTTATGGACTTCCCAAATAAAGCTTCTAAAACAAACACGTTAGATGGTAACTAAACTTTAGAGACTGTCCAGTCACATACCCGGGAGGCAGGTAACCAAATATCCAAGATCTCTTGTTGTTGATTGTTCTCTAAAATTAGTTCTTCCACCAAGTTATGCATTCACGAATTCAGAAAGCATGAAAAAGGCCAACAAGTTTGCACTACATATATCTTACCTTTTTTATTTTGTTAGTAGTACAACATATAGACTAATTATGGGTGTGTTTGGGATTGCTGTTATAGACAGCAACAGCAGCTTATTTCTGAAAAGCAGCTGAAAAGGTGTTTGGTAAAATTTAAAACCTGCTTTTCTGAAAAGTGCTTTTGGGCTAAAAACTGCTTTTAGAGAAAGCAGGTCCCCCATGCTTTTGAAAAAAGCTGCTTTTCAGCTTTTGCGGAAAGCAGTAGCTGATTTCAACATCAAACCACATCAAAAACATTATTTTTAATATATTTTTACATCAAAACATGCACATATAAAAAATATTACCAAACAGTCTTCAGCTTTTTACAATAGCACTTTTTTTACCTGCACATCAATTTTTAACAGCAATCCCAAACAGAGCCTAAGTAGATAGTGGATATTTTTCCTAAGCGGACCATCAATTAAAATGTTACTAACCTTGATATTCAATGCACATAGTGTTGTATGACATGCCAATATGAGTTAATGTATTTATTTTAAATATATTAATTCGCATGACTAAATCTAGTGTCTTTTAATCACTCAAAATCTTTTGTATAGAAATTTGATAATAATAAGAGTTGAGCATTATTAATAGGAAAATTGCACTTGTGTAAGCATGTATCAATTTTTATATTCTATATTGTGCGCCTAAACAAAGTGACTATACCTAAGTTAAATTCGGGTATAGAATACAAATATGACAATTTTAATTGTTTACAATTTTTTAATTTACATTCGTCAATCATCACTGTTTTACTTCAAAAGGCATCACAATAGGAATACGGAACAACACAAAATAATAGGATTAGGGGGCATGCATGTTAATGGAGCTTGCGCTTGTTCAGAGGCTCATGCAAATGGCTTTTCAGGGAGCCCTTTTGTGAATATTCACAAATTAGAAAGAAGTTATCAACACTAAGAGTATCACCAATCAATTCTACCTTGACAATATAAAGTCAGAATTAAATATTCAGAATGACACACATTAGCTATAAGGATGAAAACAGCACTAAAGGTGATGCTTAAATTGCAAAATGCATCAATTAACATGTTTTTATGATGGACCTTGCACAAATATGCATCTCTAACATAAGCTCTTTGGTTTTAATTTCATCTATTCTATTGGGCGCCAATTCCTGAAGGATTTCATGACATTCAGTTGTGTGCGCCTTGATGATAACACATCTACGGAGGTGTAAAAAATTAATGGGAAGAAGAACAACAAACCTGGCCTAAAAGGGGCCATAATCAATAGATCCATTTGTTTCTGTAGAGCCATTTGTTCCATGTCCAAAAAGTTTGGAATAAGAAAATGCCACACAATTTTTTCGAATGCATCAGTTCCTATTACAATTGTAGAAAAATAAGATAACATAGATATGAAACTCACTCTAAGTACAAAGAAGAACAACGATATAATTAATCACCATACAGCTGTTCCTGATGCTCAGATCATGACCAAGCATCCTATAAATAAATATATTGTTCACTAAATTGTAAACCTTTAGGAAATTAAAGAAATTAAATAGGGAATATGGAAATCATAAATATTTGCAGGGGTTAATTTTAAAAATACGTAGCTTAGAGCATCCCTAAAAAACTCAAAGAACAACCCGTCGACCGTCGTCATATATGAGGCACGAGTGAATTGTATGTATAGAAACTTTCCAGTGCAATAATAAAGAGGGATGGTTAAAAACATGGTCATTCCTATCACAGGGGCCGATAGTATCAGAGATGGAGGTCACCGTTGCAACGGTAGCATATGCCATGATAAAAATCAAAGGAGTGACAGACGTAACTTAATTTGCTAATTATTGGAATGGAAACAATTTTTTCGGATGGGTGGTGGTGGCTTTGGCCGCTAAAAAATCACTGTAAAAAAAGAAGCACAAGAGTTGGAGAGGAAGGAAGCACCAGAGACATCAAACAAATCTATACACAATATTTAGGGGTAAAAATGTCATTTCATCTGAATAAAATCATTCACCCAAAGTGCATGTTGCTGTATTAGATATATAATAGATGAATCGGATTGTGTATAAGACTTTGTATCGAGGCAATGGTCATATATTATTATTGCTATGTTTAACGAAACAGGTTATTTTAACAATTTGAATTTTGGAGGAAGGGAAAGATTTTTAGGTAATGAGGATGTTACGATGGATTTGTGGGTGTACCATGTTAGATAGGTTGTCAGTTGGCTTTTTCAAGCAAATTGAGGGAAGGTAGATTGCGATGGTATGGTCATGTTCGCAGGAGATGAAGGTTTGCTCCAGTTCGGTGGGTGGAAGATGTGCTATCGGGTCCAAGGAGGAGAGGGAGGCCAAGGACTTTGGATGAGCTACTTATGTTAGATTTATGAGCCTTAAACCTTCAGGAGGGTATGATATCAGATAAGAGTTCTTGGAGGTGTCGAATTCGGGTAGTAGATTAGTTTATCGGGTAGATGGATTTAGTAGTTTATGAAGTAATCATAATGTAATATAATATTTCATATTTGTATGTGAACATTTACTAGTTTGGGGAACATTTGAAGAAATGAAGTGTGGAATGCTCTGATAGTCTGATACCATGTAGAGGTATATGTGTTTGTATGTACAATTATATAAGGATCATGCTCTATGGAGAAACACACTAAATTGAGAACTGAGAACTCTAATAAGTTCGGTAGTAGAACTTTGGAATTCTTGTGTTTGACTTCAAAATTCAAATGCATAACTTTTAAGTTTAGTAGCAGAATGTTTGTTGAAAAAAGCAAGTTCAGTCGTACAACTTTGTAGAAAAAGAAAGTTCGGTTGTAGAATTTTTAATTTCATGTGCATAACTTTGAAGTTCAGCAGTAGAAAATTATATTTTTAGTACGAAATAAAATAAATTTTGCAGTAGAACTCTGTAAGTAAGTTTAGTTGTAGAATCTTATAGAAGAAGCAAGTTCATTTGTAGAAATTTTAATTTCATGTGCATAACTTTAAATTCAGACTTTTAAGTTCAGCAGCAGAATATTTCTAAAAAAAAGTAAATTCATTTGTAGAACTTTGTAGAAAAAGCAAGTTCAGTTGTAGAACTTTTAATTTCATGTGCATAACTTTGAAATTCAGTAGCAGAACAATATATTTTTAGTACGAAATAAAATAGATTTGCGATAGATCTCAATGGTAAGTAAGTTCGGTTGTAGAATTTTGTAGAAGAAGCAAGTTCGGTTGTAGAAATTTTTATTTTATGTGCATAACTTTTAAATTCAGTAGCAAAACACTATATTTTCATTACGAAATAAAATAGGTTCTTGCGTTCTGCAATAGTATCCAATGGGTCTCCGATTCTCTTTTAGGTAATGATTATCATTTGAATCAAACCCTATATGTGTATGGTATATTAATTACACAATGAAGAAGAAGAAGCATAAACTCCGTTGAAGCTTTACAAAAAGCATCATTATCTGTATCTTACAAAGTTACAAGAGATGAAGTAAATGAAAATACAATACAATTTGTTACTGTAACAAACTCATAACAATGCTGACTTAACTAACTCATAACAAACTTCTAACTATTATGATTAGTTAAACAATGACGTCACTAATCTATAAAAGCTACTAGTATTGCCTCATGTTTTTTTAATGCTTTTGAGTTTTGATTATATATTCTACGGAGAACCATCCCAAATTGAGAATTTAACAACCAGTTCTTTTTTTTAGCTAAGCTAACAACGAGTTCTTAAATACAATAAAGATACATTGTACATAATACAATAAAGATACACTTAACATATTTATAATATAGATTAAATTTGTAAATTAAAAAAGGAAAAAATCAGCAAAATTTGTAGTGAATCTTTATCAATTTTTTCCCGAAAATTTAAATATAACACAATTTTATATCTTCCACACGCTCTATGGAGAACCATTTAAATTGAGAACCTAAGAACCAGCTCTTAAATACAATAAAGATACATTGTACATAATACAATAAAAATACACTTACCATATTTATAATACAGATTAAATTTGTAAATTAAAAAAGGAAAAATCAGCAAAATTTGTAGTAAATCTTTATCAATTTTTTTCCCAAAAATTTAAATATAACACAATTTCATATCTTCCAAAAATCACATAATAAAATTAATAATCAAGATTGGATATCATCAATTTCCAAGTTCAAATTTAAAATATACGGAAGTTCAAATGTAGAACTATGGAAGTTCATGTGCGAACTTATTTAATTCAATAAAAATAAATACGTTCTGCATATGAACTTACATATTTGCATCACATGTTAAACACATGAACATTCTAGATATACGAATTTACATGTAACACATAAACACGTTTAATGTAGAACTTTCAAAGTTCATGTGCAGAACTTATATAATTTAATGAAAATAAGTACGTTCTGCGTATGAATTTACATATTTACACTACAAGTTCTTCACATGAACTTTCAGTTTCAGTTTCATAATATTCAAAGTTCAAGTGTTGAACGAGGAGAAGTAAAATTGTGTGTAAGAAGACACGTACGGATACATATGTATTTTACAAAAAATCTTGCAATAATTTGGTTACCTTTTTTTTTATTGATTTGTGAATATTTTACATTAATTGTCTTTGAAAAAAAATCTTAGCCATGAATTGAATACTGATCCAACAGTGATTAATGGATCTTCGGTTCTCTCTCAGATAGTGGTTCTCATTTGAATCAGCCCCTATATATATATATATATATATATATATATATATATATATATATATATATATATATATATATAGGCTAATGATCAAATAGAAACCACTTTTAAAATAGAAACTAGAAACCACTACCTCCACACCTTATTTTACTATCTGCACACCATATTTTACTATCTCCACACCATATTTACTATTACTACTCTTATACCACCTCCCACCCCCACCCCCACCCCACCCCCACCCTCACGACACCACCACCGACGCACCACCTCCACCGACGCACCACCACCACCATCTTCCTTTCCTGCCACTAGCCCCGCAGGGGCTCCGATTCCACCACTAATTTCCGATCCCGATTCCAGATCCGCTTCTTCCCGCAGGGAAATTTAGTGATTTCTAACTTCAGATCGTCATCGGTGGTCTGAATCCGGTGAAATCGTTCCGATGAGTCCAGATCTAAGTGTGTATTTGTGTATGTAACGATGTATGTATCTAAACAATCATTATTTCCGATTTGCAGATGATCTGAAAATCTGATCGATTGGTTTGAAATTCAGTCGACCTTTTACTGATTTAGACTAATTCATAATTCAATCCATCTAAAAGTCAAATCGATCTGAAATCTAATCGATTCAGTCGGTTCCCGATCGTTTCAATGGTAGTTGCGATTTGAGATGTAGTTCGTGAGAGGAGATGTATTGGAAGGAGAAGATGATTCAGTGATAATTGGGTAGAGCAGATGATTCAGATCCACTATGCCATAGATGGCCTGCAGCAACGCTTTTTTTTGGTGTTGCCTTGAAAAACGTTGTAGTAGCTCTAAACTTTCTACCTACTGCAACATTTTTTATTTGATGTTGCTGTATACAAATCATGGTGTTGCCGTAGCTATAAGAAACGTAGTAAGTTGCAACCCTTGTGAAGTGTTGCCGTTAATATGATTTAAACATAACTTTTTTAATAAAAAATTGAAATAAATAATTATTGTGAATTAAAATTAATTAATTTAAAAAACATACAAATTTAATTTTCAAAGTTTATTATTAGAGTCAATATTGACATTTTTATAACCATTTTACACATTTGTGAGTGAAAGAATTATTATATTTGTAAATTATTATTATTATAAAAATTAACCGTGTGCTAATAGATTTAGAAATTAATAGTGTGCTAATAGATTCAGTTATGATTTTATAATAAAAAATATATGTTTTAATAATTTAAAAAATATACAACTATTAAAAGATAATAATAAATTATTTAAAAATTTTAAAAAAAATAACAAATTATTTTACAGAAAAATGAATGGAACACATGAAAGGAAGGCAGGGGCGGGGAGTGAAAATGTAGAAGCGGCAAAATTGCCGACTTGTTTTTTGATGAAAATTTTGAACAAAATTGATAATTATTTAGACAAACTACCTCACAAACACATACATGCCCCTCTCTCTCTCTCACTTTCAAAGTAGACGCTCTGTTTCTCTCGCTGTCAACATATCGGTTCTTCAAGAAAGAGGGTTTTCAAGATTTGGGTTTGTTCAAGTTCATTTATCTTACCGATCTAGCGGGCTTATCTAGTTAGGGTTTCGATTGGGGTTCCATTCAATTGGGTTGTACACGAAAGGGCTAAGGTTTCATACAAATAGATTTAGGATTCTTTAGTCATGGTTTCTTGAATTAGGTTTTTGCTACAAGCTTCAATTAGGGATTTTTCAAGTGGGGTTTCACTTTTACTATACTTTTTATTTCATCTCGGTTTTGATTCAATTAGGTATTGTGCTTACTTCTATTATTATTATTTTATTTGTAATATTAATTTCATGGTCTTCATGGATAACATTGTTTTTTTTTCTGTCAGGCATGGATAACATTGTTTGAATACATATCTTATACATTGTTATGATTTTCGGCTAGTTTTGTTAACTTTTTTGTAGGGTTATGTTAATTTTGTCATAATTTTGTATTAATTTGTGTATTTTGCATCTTCTATCAGTTTCATATGCTCAATTCTGAAGGAATATGAAAGTATTTCAGTGACATACTCTATTCGATTAGTTTTGTATTTTGTGTACTTGTCTCTGAGATTTTAATTTTGTATTATATGCTCTGTTCTTGTCTATTATTAGTTCCACATAGGTTGAAAGTTAGTTGCTATGAGAGTTGTTAATTTTAGGATTTTAGGGTCATGTTACAAACTTTTTTTTCGGCAATTATTTACCTGGATTTTGACTACTTATATTTTCTTCACTGATTTATTCTACTACAAAAAAAGGAACTGATGTGTTAGCACCTTTTTTCCATAGTTTTTCTTTTGCCTTTTTATTGATTTTCTAGGAAGAGTGTGAGTATCATATGCTAATTTATTCTGATGTGAAACAATTTCCTTTTGTCCTCGTAACTCAAAAGGTTACTGGTTGTTTTGGACCTCATGTAGACTGATTGAGTTACACCATAAGCAACTGGATGTGATGCAGGTGATTGTTAACATGATTTACGTTTAGTTTTTGTCTGTTTTTACGTGATTGATTTTTTGCACTGTGCAAGTTCAATTTTTTTTACAAATCTTGTATTAGGAATATACAGAATCTTAATCATTAATAAGGAGCACAAATATGATGTTTAACAAATATACAACCAATCACGAGCCCAACTGACTATATTGCCTTGAATATGTACATGTTTAAAAAAGAGAAATATGAAGAAGTCAGTTGTTTTTAGCTTCTATTTTTGTAGCTTATACAAGGGCAGTTTGCAGCATGCCTTCTATGCCTATGCTGCTGCCATTATTACTTATGCAAACTAGTAAACTTCTTCTTTCTTTCATTTTTTTCCTGGAAATTTTATTTTATATGTTAGTGCAGGAGTTACTTTTTCCTGTGACTGAAGTTGGTAACTGGCTATTGTCTCTCGCATATTGGGAACATCCATAGAAGTCTGCAGTATTCTGTTTAGTTTCCTCATATATCATATGGAGGTGAGTTACTTATTTGAGTCTATAGTTGCTTATGGTGTAACTCAATCAGAATAGTTTGTGACTTGCCAAATTTGGTCAGATTAATAATGTAGAGAAGTGGAGACTGCATGCTGATGATATTGACAAAAAGCAAGGTGATAGTGCTCGAGGGTTTGAACATAGAAGCCAGTTGCTAGCATGTGGAGTTGCTCCAAGTATACCAATCCCTCTTTTAGCCAATGATCATGGTTCTGCCGGAGGAGAGTTTTACTACACGTAATGGATCCTCTTTTAATGTTTTCGGCCATGTCATTATTACTACACGTAAAAATTTAAGATTTTTTTAACACATTTATCTAATTGTTATGTTACTGTAGGTAATGGAGCAGAATTTATTACCTGAACGACTCAGGATCTGTTTGATGACTACTGACTAGTAGTAATTGCATTCCACTATCTCTATCTCTTTAGTCATCAATGTAGACAATACTTTGCAATTTAGCTAATCATTTTAGTCCATATATATACAGTTCAGCTTTCTAGTGAACATTAAGGAAGTAAAAAGTAGATATCATTTGACAGTCAGCTAAAACATAATAAGCTGTGAATGCAAATTGCCAATGGCTTTATGCATGAATATTTGTCACATGATTTATAAAAGGTAACAAATTTACCAAGTGGAATTTTGATTTCTGATATCAATTTGATTTCTTAGATTATAAAGGTCACTACTTTCACTTTGTACTTTTGGTTTGGTGCCTTATTAAAGACTTATTAGCTACACATGTATGTCAACAAAGGTTGAGAGCTTTGAAGAGGCAAAGAGAGCTGCTGATGTGGGTGTGGATGCAATAATTGTCCAAGTACATTAAGCAGGAGGGCATGTAATTGTGGCCAAGTATGTAGACTTGCTTCTCGGTCTTTTACCACGTACATTAGAATTTTTCCATTAAAGATGTTGTTGCAGGTGTCTCATTTCTTGTAAATTAAGTTTTCAATGAGAGAACAAGAATTTATGATTTGTTTATTGATCTCAGTAACAGAGAAACGACACTAGCTAATATAGTGTTGCAAATATTATGGGAACATATTTTATGCTAAGATAAAAGTAGAAGTAAAAGTTCTTTTGCCAGTGTATTATGCAGGCTTCCTAAGGTTTGTCAATTAATCCAAAGGTTTCCTGCTAAATCTATTATATATCAACTTTCTTCATCTGATGCTAAATCTATCCTAAGTTCTGCATTAGAATTTGTTTGTTATTTAAATTTGAATTAATTTTATAGTTGTTTTAAATAGAAATTTGATTTTCACTGATTTTGTCTATGCTGCTTCAATGTCCAGGTGGAAATTACGAAGAAGCTTTGTGCGCAAAAATGGAGAAACTATGAAATGGAGAAGGATTTTATTTATTTTCTTGTAGTATTGGATTGTAATTTTTTTTTTTGGGTTAACATTATGAAGCCCGTTAACTTGTATTGATGAATTTTGGTATTGGTGTAATAAAACAAGTTTTCAATTTTTGGGAAATGCATATATACAAATTGTTCCTCTTAAATTTTTATTATAAAAGTGTTGTAGGTATTATAAATTGTTGTCATCAATTGCTCAAAATTTGTTTATGTGGGGCCCACTTGAAAATCCATGGGAGGAGCTCATGTGTGGGACCCACAGGTGGGACCCATACCAATTTTGCTAAATGTTAATAGCTACTACAACACTATTTTAGTGTTGCAGTATACTATGTTTAACGTTGCCATAGAAGTTTCTGGTAACAAAAGTAGCAGTGTTGCCGTAGAGAACAAAAGCGTTGCCGTAGACCCCTACGATAGCTGTGCCAAATGCAACGATGAAAAAACGTTGCCGTTTCATTTTTTGGCTCTACAGCAACGTTTTTTTGGCTTGCTGCAACATTTTGAAAACGTTGCTGCAGGCCATCTATGGCGTAGTGATCGGAGAAGACGCCGGATGCCGGAGAAGACGATAGCACCGGTGGAGGGTGGGGGGTTTGTATTTTAGTGATTTTGGGGGTGTATTTTCGTGATTTGGGTTGGGGTGGGGAGGGGTGGGGGTTAGGTATTAGTGATTTTTAGGTATATATTAGTGATTCCAGGTGGTGGTGATGTTGACAGGTGGTGTGGTGGCGATGACAGGTGAAGGTGGAGGTGAGGTGGGGGTGGGGGTGGGTGTGGAGGGTAGGTATTAGTGATTTTTATCTATACATTAGTGATTCCAGGTGGGGTGGGGGCGGAATTATTATACTTTTAAATTATTGATTTTTATGGTACAGATTAGTGATTTCTGTTGGGCTGGGGTTTGGTTTCTAGTTTTTATTCGAAAATTGGTTTCTAGTGGAGTAGGACCAAATATATATATATTGTTATTTCCCGGTTAGGCACCACGAGATTGTAGAAGGGGGGGGGGGGGGTTGAATACAAGCTCGACTAAATTGTTATTTCCCGGTTAGGCACCACGAGATTGTAGAAGAAGGGGGGGGGGTTGAATACAAGCTCGACTAAATTCTTTCGACTTGGTGAGTTCTTAAGATCGAGTAATGATAAGAACAATGAGTAAACAAGATAAACACTATATCTAAGACAAATGTAACACAAGATATAAAAATCTCAGGTGGGTTTTGTTCGGTCCACCTGATGGTTGTATTTGAAGAAAATACTTCTGTGTAGAAATACACAACTGCGAATTACAAAGTCTTAGTGTTTACAAGAAAACCCATTGCTATGTGCGTTATTCTCAGTGTTTTTCTTCTCTTCTAAAACTATGCTACTCATACAGCTTATTTAAACTATATGAAGACAAGTAAGCTACGTGAAATGTAATGATACATTTTTGGTATAATTTGTCACACACACATGCTCGAAGTGGTAGCCATTTCTGAAATTGTCTTGAAAGTCTTCTTTCCTTGATTTGGACAATCCCAGCATGCTTCAAGTCAGTGTATGTTTCTTTCTTCATAAGTTACTAAGTTCTTGAGTTGACTTAGCTTCCAAGCCCACGTGATGCTTTATGCAAAAGATCTTTTTGCTTTGGATCTTTGTCTCTGAAAGTAGCTTTAATAAGAAAGATAATCTTTTCGAAAGTCAATAAGCTTTTCTGCTTATTGAGCTGTGCTTGAACTTCCCAGATATAGTCGTTGATCCTTATGCATTCATCAAGATATCCTTTGAATTCTTTAGTAGTAGTGTAATCATGTTGGAGGTTGCTTCCATTCTTATTGTTTCCCTTGAAGTCGTATAAACAGTGACTGATTTCACCTTTCACTTGGAAGAGTTTGAGCCTTCAAATATTTACAATTTGACTCCCTACTCGTAACATCCTCTGTGTAATTGGCCACTGTCTATAAGTCACGGGTTGCAAAGTAATTCTGGGTTTAATCTCCATTCGATATGTTCCATTAGAAAACTCTGGCATTATTAAGAAACCAGGTTGAATTCTCGAACAGATGGGACTTGAATTCTCAAATGTTGACTTCTCGAATAGTTCCTCTTTGTGAGTTCTCGAATGACTTCTCGAACAGCCTATTGTGTAGACTTCCCGATTAGTGTATGTTACAGACTTCTCGAACATAGAATAGTCTGACTTCTCGAACTGGGACTTCTCGAATAGTACCTCTTTGTGAGTTCTCGAATGACTTCTCGAACAACCTATTGTGTAGAATTCCCGATTAGTGTATGTGATAAGTGGATTTTATATCCACTTGGAACGCTTCATATCGGCTTAAATTGATTAACTTGGCCTCAAGTATGTCGTATTTTTTATGTATTTTCGTTTAGTTGTGCAGGTTTAACTACGTCAGCTAGGGTTGGTGATTTTCATTGATTTTGGAGTCTAATTTGAGCTTGAAATGAAGAAAGGAGTGTGTCCCTATGCTACCATGAATATTTTAAGTCAAGGAAATTGAGGAATGGCAGCTAGTGCAAAAGAAATGGAAGAAAATGGAGAAAAAAATGAAGAAATCAGCAAAATACAGAAACCGGCAGAAGTCACTAGCGCAGCTGCGCTACAGCACAGCGCAGGGGCGCCAGAACAGTCCTGACAGCGCAGGCAGCGCTACACACGGCGCAGGGGCGCTACCAGCTCCTGGAAAAATCCTGAATTTCTTTCCTGTTTCGAATTTAAAGTGTAATTTTGGTAATTTCTTGCTGGAAAAGAATTCTAGGGCTTATATAAACACTACCTATCATCATAATTCGTACAACTACTTAGAATAAACACAGAGAGAGCCAGAGATAGAGAGACAGACTTGGAGATGGATTCCTGGAAGGATGTGACAGCATTCGGAGATCTAGATCTACTTTTGTATTCTTCTAAATTAGGCGATACTCTGGATTCCGGATTTGTTTTCTTAACTCGTTACTTTAGTTTATTTGTAATCGTTAATACTTTGTTTACTATCATGTTTTCATCAGATCCCATGGTGACGAGCGGTTCGATTATGAACTAATCATTGTCATGGGATTCTAACGGATTTATTTATGGAGTTTTAGTATTTTGATGCTTTAATAAAGATCTGTGTGTGATGAATTGTGATATCCTCGTATGGTTGTGCTTAATGTTTTAGATGCGTAGCTAACATCTAGATTGTTAATCTCTTGTGAGGCGAGAGTGGATCTTGAGATTTAGAACTTGCCATGCTAGCATAGGATTATGTATGCTTTGACATCATGATTTGTAGCGTAATTTGAACTATCTTATGCTGCCTTATGTGATCTTTATGGACAACTTGTTCTTCAACTGTTATGTTTTCAAATCTTATAGAGATATAGGGTCTAAACATAATTGGTGTCTATTCATCTTCTATCTCTTTTGTGGATGTATGAGTAGTTTGGTATTTGTATACTGAGAAGTAGCCTATACTTGTTTCGTGTTGTCTGATCAGATATCATAACCATTGCATATAGTGATTAAAGGCATCAGATCTAAACGAAGTATTTAATGAAGTTAGGATCCCATGTTTTCTCTCGCATAAGTAATTCAATTCCAATTCTCATTAGTTAATTAATTCTTAGTTTGTTAATTTACTTCTTGTTGATGAGTGGATTTCGTAACAAATTTTGTGAGGTTCTCGATGAGTTGTAAGGCTAACGATCAACTGTTCAATGGAAGATTTGGATTGTGTTTGTGGGGGTGAGCTGAGCTTAAGGGTGTCTCCAATAATCTTAGATGTCTTTAGAGAAAATCAGAGAGCTGAATTCGTCTTACCTTAAAGGTGCCTACGTATCCTTTATATAGGAGTCAAGCTCATGTAGTTCTAATACGAATCTGACTCTGCTGGAATAGCTGTATTCGATTGCATAGTTCATGTTGGACTCAGGTTCCTTTAGAGCCTTTCACGAACTAGTTGGTGTAATTGAGTAGAACTTGAGTTCGTACCCCATTATAGTTCTCTCGCGTATCAGAGATATTCTAGGATCATCTGCGCCCTAGAATTATACTCCAATAATAATTCATTTATCTGTTCTAGATAGCTTCTAGAACGTTCTGTCGATTACTCTTAGGAACCTGGTTTTCAGGAACCTATATCTCAGGAGCCTGTTTCTCAGGAACCTCCTTATTTCAGGACATACTGCTCAGGAACCTCTTTCTAGGTACCTGTACCTGCACAAATAACAAACATGTTAGACTGGATAGCTCATTTGATGTCTTTATACATTCTCAACGCTCTCTGTGGCTATTACTATGCTAACTTGAACTCTTCTACTGGGAGGAACCTGGTCCTTTGGTAGTCTGATCAGCTTCTAGGCCTTCGGGAACCTCTTGATCTTCCTAGTTGCTTGGTCATTTCTCTGTCTGATACTCATTTCTTCATATCTGATCTTCATGTCTTGTACTGGATTGAACCCTAAGGCCTAGTGGGCCTAAATTCAGCCCATGGTGATTTTGGGCACAACAAGTACCCCCGGTTCCTTGAAGTCATGTAGTACGAAAGTAACCTATCTTGCTATCTGATCATAGGTTCAATGCTGAATCATTCTTCTTACAATACCTTGCTTCAACATCCTATATCCAAGCTTACATGAGCTAACTCGGCGTAGGAAACATGACATAAAATATTTTCAGCTAATATAATCCTGATTAGCTTCCTTCTTATTAAGGAACCTGTTATCCTGCTATTTTCTTCTTCAGACTGTAGCTCTCAAAATCAATTCAATGTCTGCATTTAGCTTCCTAGGGAATTTAACTTGTCTTTTGTCATCACGTATCTTTGAATTTTTGTAATTTAAAAATTTGTCGGGAGGATAACTTTCAGCTGTAAATATCCTAGAGTGATAATTCAAAATTTGAATTAACCCTTATCACTTACCCAAGCTACAATTAATATGGTCTCTTCCCAAGATTCACACGCCTCCTGCGCATGCACCTCTTCAATTACTGCGCCAGTCGTTTGCTGCCACGTGTATGTAACTGTCCTCCAATTACCTCGACTATTTAATCATGTGGACTGACCCAACTTCATTTTTTACCTTTACTAAATACTTGCTAAAACCTTTAGAGAGAGAAGGAGAAGAAACCCGATGGTCATCTACCCAATCCAACCTCTTCATCGATAATGAACCAAAGAGATGATTGAGGAGATGATTGGCCCACTAATGAAGAGGAGGTATCGAAACCTGAGATTCCTGATCTCGAGATATATAATGAACCTGAACCTGAGATTGAACGAGATCTCTACCGAATCAAAGCCACCCCTTATTGTGAGAAAACCGACTCTATCATGACCTTGTTTAAGCTTGAGAAACTATACGAAGAATTCCCCCGTCCAACCTGTACCATTGTAATCCCAGAACTTGGTGAGATGGCTCACAGGTTCGATGTAAGAACCCCAAAGTTAGGTATTCCAAAAGCCGTGATCTCTGCTGCCTTCTTTAAAGTTGGTGTATACATACCTCTTCACCTATTTCTCCGAGAAGTTTTAGATTTTTATGAACTTGCTCCTCTTCAATTAACTCCCAACTCATATAGACTTGCCATCTGCACGTATATCCTCTATGCTAGAAAATTCACCACTCCATTGACTGCAAAAGAGCTTGGTTTTTTCTTCAAGCTGAAAGACACTGGCAGAAGTTCTGGATGCTTTTATTTGTCTGCATGGCCTTGTCATCAGGGCCAATGTGTAAAAATGTGAAACAGAACTTTGAACAATGGCCAGAGCAGTTCCTGTATTGCTATAACTGTCCTGAAGTTAGATATGAACTCAACCATCAACCTAGGATCCCGAAACAAACCCCTCTGACTGGCAATCGCCTTCTTAAGGCACAAGAGATCTTGAAACTGTCCTCTTCTATAAGAGACTGTTTAATTTTGATGACTCCCCAAAACCTGACCTCTTTAGGATTTATTCCTTCGGAATCTGGTATAACTGCACTGTTTCTCTTATATCTATCCTCCTAATCTTGTCTTTGTCTTCATAATTGCTTCTATTTTCTTTGTATATATCCTTCTAACTGTGACTTGTTGACTTATGCAGATATGGCTCCTAAAGTTCCCTCTTTCATATAACGATCCAAAAATGTGGATGAGGTCTTTAAAACCGAGAATAAGAACTCTGAAGCTCCTCTGGCTGCTACTCCCATCAATCAAGTTTCCACTCCTGCTTCTGTCCAAATTCAGCCATCCAGCTCGTCTAAACGGAAGCTTGCTCAAACTACCCTGGACCTATCTGGAAGCTCTCAAACTAGGTCCATGAGAAAAGGCAAAGCTGTAAAGGTCGAGCCAACTACTTTCCAAAATCATTTCAAAGACATGATCGACACTCATGTGTCACCTGCGGTCATTGCTGGTTGGTCAAAGATGGACTCCACTGAAGCTATCCATGCCATGAGGTTTTCTTCAGCTCAAAACACATTCTTTACTCTCAGATTTTGTGATGAGATTGCCGAGAAAACTCAGTATGATCTCCGACTGCAAGGAGAGGTTTCTAAGCTCAAGGAGGAGCTATCTGCTCAAGAGGATAAAGTGAACCTCACCATTGCTGCTGTTCGAAGGGCTAAAGTTATCGAAACCTCCTTGAAGAATGATAAAGCTGAACTTCAAGACCAAGTAAAAACCCTAAAGGACGAGAAACTATCGATGTTGGAGAAAATCAATGAACTGGAAGCTCAGGTTGACGCTTTGAATGCCGCTGCTGAGGTTGTTGAATCTTCTATGCTTATACAAGAGAAAGCTAGATATAATGAAGGTTATAACGAGGGTATCAGGGACTACATCCGTTCAACCTGGGAGAAGCTTCCTAACATTGACTGGCTTGTCCTTGGGGAAGATGTAGTGAACATGATTGAAGACTTCAAGAAGGAAGCGGCTGCGAAAACACCCGTACCTCCCGCTATGACGGTTGAGAGGTCACCAGGATCCACCCCTGTGACTGCGGCAGCTGCTAATCCTTCTTCTCAAGAGATTATCCAGATCATTCCTCCTGCTACTCCTCAAATGCCAGACTCTACTAAGCTTCCTGAAGCTTAAACATTCTATTAATCACCCTTTTGAACTTTGATATCTTGACAACTTTATGAGGTTGTGGGCCCCTCGTAGTGCCTCGCATGATGTAATATCTGAATTTGGTTTCTATGGCCATCGTGCCTATAACTTTAAATGGTTGTTTTCCTGGGTCGTAGTACCCATAACTTTGGTTTCCCATGATAACTATCTATTTTGCTATATCTCTCTGTTTACTTATAAAGTTATGCATGCTTAGCTCCTTATTTGCATCTGAAACTAATACTGCACATTTTTCTCCAAAACTTCATAGAATACTCTACCATTATGCATCCTAAAAATTAATTAGTGTCCATATTTATGCACTCAAGCTTACGTGGGCTAACCCATTGTAAGAAACAGAATACATTCATACTTTCACTTATAATCTTCTTAAAACAAATGTAACTAAATATAGCTTACTTGTAGATTTGGAACCTCTTTATTTACACTTCGAGACATGTATTCACCACCATAATCTGAACTATAGCTTTCCTTAATAATCTCTTATCCTCCCATTACTGAATAACTAAACCAGGTTCCTTACGAATAGCTGATTAATCCTGCAAAATAAATAAAACACATAAAACGGAGACCAGTTAATGTTAGTAAAATTACTCTTGTTCAATTCGGGTCAACTCTTGGAAAGGTCACCTGCTTGGTTCCCAATCCTAATTAAACTCTAGGTCCCAACATGCCAGTCTAGGTTCCACGTTGGTTCCTTTTTTTGCCTCGAGGCGATTCTAGGAACCTGTATGCCGTTCTAGGAGTCCACACAGATTCCTCTTCTTCATGTGTCAGGCTAGACATCTTATGAAGGTAAATGCTAAGGAACTTATTCCTTCTTCCCATGTGCCAGAGGCGGTTCCACATGAGGGAGAGCTTATTAGGCTTCTCTTTAAGAACAAGTGTACCGGTCTAGGCTCCATACAAGTTCCCACTTCCTCTCGTGCCAGAGGCGGCTCCACGGAGGGGTGAAACATATAGTTTCAGGTTCCTGTATGCCAGTCTCGGCTTCATACATGTCCCTTTAAGGTGCCTTTTGTCAGGACTTTAGGTGCCTGTCAACAGGGCTTTTCAATCATGTGCTCAAGAAATTGAGGCTTTTGGCAACAATGTCATGCTTAGTCAGCTGAGGCTTTTCAATCAAATCTGCTCAGGAAGCTGCTTGAGGCTTTTCTCGTGCTCAGAAAGCTACCCGAGGCTTTATTTCGATGCCTGTTTGGGAAGCTACCCAAGGCTCATTTTCGTATCAATCAGTCGCAATCTGCATATTCTGTCAACTCATATTCATACTTCTCGGAACCTGTTCAACCTAGGTTCAAATTCGTATTCGTATACTGTCAATGCTACAGGAACCTGTTCACCAAGGTAACCTGTAACACCCCCAGATCCGGGGTCAGGGATCTGGTCGTTACGGTCTCAATGTCCATCCACAAAAACCAACATAATTTAAATTACAACCTTATGACCCAAAACAACAACATAAAACACACCCGTTATAGTCCTAGAGATGAAATCAAAGTAATAACCAAATATTATTAATCACAAAAGTGAGTTCTTACAACCCAGAAGAATTACAATTTAACCTTTACATACTCTTTGCCATCCATTTGTATATGTCATATAATAAAAACTTTTGATACTCAAATGCTAACAACTAGCCTACCAATAGCTTCCTCTTCGGCAATAGTAGCTATGACCTCAGCATTTAGTCCTCTGACGGCTATCACCTGCTTGCGCCGAGTGCGCCTGGTGCGGACCAACTGATCTAGCTGTTGGTGTGATATAATACATAAAGCAAGGGTGAGCAATAGCCCACCAAAAGGAATATATGACTGAACCATAATATATATATCAAGTCAACAATATCGTTGAAACCATATGCCATGCATTTACGAAGACAGTGCCAATATAATGTAAACGATGAAGTTACAAGGTAACTCAAAATACATTTCTATTGGAATATCTGCTATTCCAAAGATAAGCAAGATTATTTATCATAAAAGAGGAACTTGCAGAATAATATTGCAATTCCAGATTCAAACACTTTTTCAAACTCCTGCCAACCTGAAAGAAGTCTCTTCGATACGTGTTGCGGAGAATATCCGTCAACCTGAAAGAAGTCTCTTTGATACGTGTTGCAGGAAATTCCCGATTTGGGAGATGAACTAATACTGGAGCATTGACGCGCCACGCCAGGAGACATAACATTCACGATGATCAGTCGCAGGTTATGCTCCCCACCTTTTGTTCTCTACATGTAGAAGGAAGTACCGACAAATTTACTTGTCTACCGCCCTCTGGAACCCCCCGGCCAACGGTTGGGCCATTGCTGGGTCGGCGCCACTCGACCACTTACGCGGCTCCTAGTTCGTATAACACCCATGACTCTGAAACATATAGTTCGTCCTCCTTTTCCCAAGTATAATACTTGTTGATAAGACTCCGCAAAGTAGTCGTATCTAGTTGGAAAGGAAAATTCACCAATATTTCCCAAGCTACTGCTTGTTAATGGATACCAACTTGTTCCAACAATATTACCCCTCGAACGATGAGAAGGTACACAAAGATTCAATACACAAATAGCAACCAAGTTGCGAGTGACAAGAATAATTTCGAAGGATTTATGACCGGGAAGTCAACAAGATAAATAACATTTCTCAAGTAAGGTTCCCTTATAATTTGAAGGATAGATTGAATGAAGAATAGGATTTGAGAACCTTCCTTGATAAGATAATATTAATAATAAGAGTCAGAATAATCTACATAATATTCAAGGGTCGAAGATAATATTTGAATGAAGTAAACTCATTTTTTTAAAACGAGTTAGAAGAATTAAATAAATATTCAAAGAATATTTATTAGATCATAAATATTTAAAGAATATGTTTAATATTGCTCAAAATAACCTCGAATAATATCCAAAGTAATATTCGTTAAACGAATAATGAATATTCCAATTAATAACACTTATTGAAGAAATAATTATCAAATGAATGTTCGAAATAATATTCATTGAATAAATAATGAATATTCAAATTAATAATACTTATTGAAGAAATAATTATCAAATGAGTATTCGAAATAATATTCATTGAATAAATAATGATCAAATGAATATTTGAAATAATATTCCAAATGAATATTCGAAATAATATTCGATAACTTAATCGACTTTAAATGAATATTGAAGATAATATTCACTGAATGAATAAAGTTCAAGTGAATATTTAAAAAAATAGTTATTAAGTGAATAAAGCTTAAAAGGAATTTATAAATAATGTTTAATAGGTGAATAATCTCGAATGAATATTCAAATAATATTAATTAAATAAAAAATGGGAAAATATTTACTTAGATATTTTCCTCCAAAAATAATTATGATATATCAAGAAATACTGACTCCAGGTCTGAATTCTATGAATGAGACTCATATGCCATTCTCTAAGGGTCTTAGCAATATCCGGCTTATAACCGATACGTTAACTATCTAGTTTATAAGCCAACAATAATTCAAGGAACAAGTATCACAACATATCTTGAAAGTAGGCATGCATGCTATGACATATGTATAACAGAATCAATTCATATATATATATATTATCACAACAACAGTTCCAAAGTATTGAAAACTTGCCTGGTAATCCTGTAGGAGTAGTGTGCCTCGGGTCAATCCGGTGATCTATAAATAGTCACAATAACCGAGGTCAATTACTTAACACTTCGAAAGGCTAAGTATGCACTTTACTTATGCTAAAACACGTTTTCAAATTAGCTCGTTAGGCATCCCCTAACATAACTCTTATTACACCGATATAATCCGACACTTGCTCATTATTAAGTCATGTCATTACACTTACACTTGAAATATACTTAAGTCGTATAAGTTCTAAGGTCGGTCGTCTACAAACCAACATTATACCTCGAGTTTTATTGCCCGTTACTAAGTAATTTACCAAAGTTATAACCAAGTGTACTTCTAAGGGGGTTCGTTCGCGCTTAACCTCAATTCGAACATTTTAATAAAATCGAAAAATGATCCATTTGACATGAGGTTTTCTCCCATACCTTCCTTATGATATCTAATATTTAATTACTAAGATTCGCCACTGATTTAGCAATATTAACGGGGTTCAATTTCAATTACGAACTCGCACTTACGGTTTCGAACACTTTTACGATTTTGACCATAACTCCTAAACCATAAGTCTGTTTGCTTCGATTCTCATGCCAAAACGATCTATGACTCGAGATTTACAAGGGTATGTCAACTATTCATCAAAATCAGAAACTTATCCCAACGGTTATGCACCAATTTTAAGGTTTTACGAAATTTCGGCATTACGACAGCTATACATCGAACGTTCCAAAAATCGTAACATCAAAACCAAGCCACACCGGGCATATCATACCTCTTATACACGCGATTATTATCTTAATAAGTCCAATAACTCCTCACTTCATCATAATAATCATCATGTCTCTTAAATCAACTAATCAACTATATAATCACGCTTATAACATCACCATGAACATACTAATCTAAGATCATCCAATAATCATCAAAACTTAAACTAAAAGCTAGGGTTTCTTGAGATGATTACCTTCCTTGGAGAGTGTACAAGCTCTAATAATCCTTATATATTCCTTGTATAACCTTAAGATAGCTTGAATCATCCAAATCAAGCAAGAAAACAAAGTTACTTTCTAAGGGTTACTATTCATCATCACTTTTGTAAAAATCATAGAAAATCGAAAAATAAGAGTTTGGCTCTCAACTTTTACCACATCTTGGCCTCTTCATAAGATTTGTATTGAGTCCTAGCTCATCAAATTTGAAGCTTCCTAGCTAGGGTTTTGAACCCCATCTTTCCGTTGGTCGGAAACTGTGACGGAAAGGCCGGTTCGGTTCTTCAACTTGGGGAGGAGATTTGACTAGGCTACACTCCTTTGATGGCCATGAAATTTTGAACGAACCTTACCCATGGAGTGGAGAAGCTATGGTTAAAATTTGGTTATTTTAGAATGGGTAGAAGTGGAGATATGAATTTTTCTTTCCTTGATGCTACTGCTGGGCAGTTTGAGAGAGATGGAGTTTTGCTTGGTTTCTCTTGCTTTGTTCTCATCTACTTTGCATTATTGTAGTGTATTTAGATAATATCTCCCATAAATTAGCTTTAATAAAGGCATGATGTCATGGATGATGTTTTTAGAGAGACAAGTGTTGATGATTAGTGGTGAGGAAGCTAAGTGCTTGGTTGGTTTCTAATCTTGCTAGTTACTCTTGTAACTATTTGGTTACTAGATATTTTCCACTAGCACATGCATGCACCTTGATCCTCTGCTTGTTTCTTTGTCTGGTTATTACTCAATTTGATTGATCGTTCGGAGGAATGTCTCAAGGATTTCTAGTTAGGGTTTTATCGGAAACCTTCTTAATATTTAAACTATCATTCTAAATCCTCTTATAATCCTTGAATTTAAATTCCTCAAATCTTTTTAATCAATTCTTAAATCATTCAGTGTCCAGGGAAATCTCGGAGAAAATAAAAGTGCCATTTTTTTGAATCTGATATCGTTTACATACACTTATTTTACCCCTGGGTCATGAATACGAACTCAGAAATCCGTTCTGCATACTTCTATATAGCGGCGTCTGATAATATTCCAATTTCCACCAAAAACACTATTCACCACTTATTTTTTCTTTATTCCTTATATTTAGAAAAATGTCCTTGTCCTCTTTCGAGCGATCCTTAACCCTTTCACGGAATCACTAGACTAATAACTGATATCGTTCTAGATGACATGAGAATATTTCCTCTGTTAGGAATTCCCATAACTTACCTCCCTAGGAGATAGATTATTCTAATCTAAGTTCACAACCAAGCATTCTTCAAGACATATAAACATTGGAATCCGAATCCATTCCATATTCGTTCATTTCTATATTAATACATAATAAAAGTTTTAATTCCTACCAAAAATCTGGGTTCTTATAGTCTCCATCCTTAAAAGGATTCCGTCCCGGAATCAGTCTGAGAGCAAATGGGGTACTTTTCCAGCATCGCGCTTTCTAATTCCCAAGTTGATTCTTCCACATTGTGGTTCTACCACAAGACTCTGACTAGCTTGATGACCTTGTTTCGGAGTACTTGCTCTTTTCGATCTATGATTTCCATAGGCTACTCCACATAGGTTAGGTCTGGTTGCATGACTACGTGCTCATATTCTACTATATACTTAACCTCCGGGTTATACTTCCTTAACATCGAAACATGGAACACATTGTGCACTTGTTGCAGATTTGGGGGTAATGCTAGTTCGTAAGCTAGTTCCCCGATCCATCCTTAATCCTTTTTCCTCAATCGTTGCCACTTTTTGCACAACACATTATCGGGGTTATGCCCTTACCCAATCATATCAATATAAAAAATTGAAGAATTTATTGAGAGATCACTATGATCAATGAACATTTGTCATATTGCATAGTTAGTATAGAAGGGGGCCAGCCTTTAGTACTTGACAAGCAATTAAACAAGTTACGGTATTCCACCTAGGCTTCTATCACACAGACAGATAGTCACATAGAAGTACCTCCCCTCCTTAAAGGGTTGTGACTGATACGGAGAGGCTTCGCCGACTGAGAACACCGCTACCCTAATAGAAAGCTCCTTGATGTGCCGGATAAAGCAAATCTTGTGCCGGACTCCGATCCCTATGCTTTTCTAACTCACACCAGAACAACTGATTTCGGCGGAGTTTAAGCCTTCCTGTACAGGGTTATCTCACAATAGCAAATACAAGCCAGAGATATGTTCTTCTTCTATCTCGGCAACCAAGTCTGCTAACCTTCACTCCTTTTTTTCTGGTACTGCTTGCTGAGCCAAAGGGCCTCGTTTCATGTAGAATCGTCACTATCAAACTCGTTTGCTTAAAAAATAAGATGAATAAGAAAGAAGAAAAGAAAAGAATTTCAAAGAATTATAGAAAGTTTCCATGATTGCAAAATATCATACTTAGGATTTACCTCTGAACTGTAGAGGTTCATTAGAGAAGAAAAATAATCGTATTCATATCAAATACTACTTTATCATAGTCTCACGTGTCTACATATCCTCGTTGCTCTGTCCATCATCCTATGGACCCATTCTCTCGTTCGATCTTAGCACTACTCACTTTTGGAAAATCCTTCGACTCTTTCGGGTTAGATCTTGGATTTCTCGCTTGACATCATTGTTACTGGCATTCCACGCCATATTACTAGCTCTTTCATATGCACAATACTAACACTATCAGATTGTCACCCCGAGAGCTCGTTAGAAAACCGATTCATCAATCCATTCATAACATTCTTTGCTTCACATTCCGTAATTACTTCCCAATCTTTTCTTTATCAATCACATCCTTCTCATTATCTGATTCCCATTCACTTCTGTTATTTAACTCCACCGTCATCTCATTATCGAGACACCCGGCACCTTTACTCAATAACGTCACGTTTGTGGGGTTAGACCTTCCTTTGTTCAACCAGTTAGATCTTTACTTTCTCAATCCATGAGTCTCCGTATTACTCAACCGATCTATTCCAAATTTTCCTCGAATTTTCCAAACTTAACAGGATTTAATCTTTATGTCATTTATGCTTTCACTTTCAACTTTTCTAGCTTCATTGTTGGGGTTTCTCAGGAGTCCGTATATTCAACTCCCTTATTGATCCTCAACTCTATTTCCTTTATATCAACCGTCTTGTTTCTATTTCAAACATCACATCATTCCAACTTATACATTCCGAAATAAATCTTGCCGATTTCTCTAACTTAGATCCAATATAATCTATTCCTACCAAACTTGCCTCTTAGCATTACGAATCTCCGACCTCATATTCTCTATCTTGTTTGAGCAAAAATACACCAACATAAACTTGCTTGTCATTCATCAGCATGCCATTTAGCTTTATCAATAGCAACACTATCTTTATCTTTGCGTTGTTATCGCATTTCTTAGAAGAATCACCACTACATTAATATAGCCCTTTGTTGAATCACCATCATTATCGCTTTAATAACTAACCTTAAATCAATTTCGTATCACGGTCCTGGTTTACCTCAATTAAGACCTTCTAAGGTATGTAATATGCTTCGGATGACATCGGGAATCGAATGTTTATTTAAACTATTCTTATGCTTGCTTCTTGCACCATCCTCAGAAGGAATGTAAATCCTCCACCACAATATATCCTTCGAGTCCTTCTCAATATCATTCTGTTTCTTTGGTATGAGCATCTATAATCACTCCTCTATACTTAAAGTGTCGGCCACCTCATTGGCCTTTCCTGATAATAATAGTTTCTTGCAATCAATATTTTTTGGGTCTGTTCCAACTTAAATTTTTATATCTCATCCCCATCACTGTTGGGTGAAAGCATTCTCCCTTAAACTCTGCTGAAGGAGAGAAAATATAGATCAGTCCTTTTCCATGAGTCATTGCTTCCACCTTTCCGTGTGGACTTTATCACAGTTACTCCCAATCATACCTATGATATTTCTTCTCTTAGTTCTTCCTTGTTTTAGGATAATCTCAACCTTTATTGGTTCAATCCATAACCCTTCATGGTTTCACACATGCCTTATCTGGCATTATCGTTATTATGTCATACATTTCCTACCAAACTTCTAGTTTGAAACTCAGAATGTTACCTTTTTCCTTGTAAGGTTTCTTAGGCCATCCTCATCATTCATCCTGTATTTTCTGGGTACAGGGTATATCAAACATCATTCATTAATCTTATAACAATTCTGTCTATGTGCTTTTCGAAATTCCTTTAAATAAATCCTTAAAGGTTGTTGTTGCCTTAGTCAATCCAACTTATACCATCCAAATTCATGATGCCTTTATTAGGGTAATGCCATCCTTTGTACATCCCCAGGGTTCATCCTAATTTATGGATATTCTATCCTCAATTCGATTTTCAAGAAATACTTACATCCTTTAATTGAAAATCAAATCCTATATCCTTAATAAGGGTCTCTTTTCAATCATTCTCATCTTGATAATCTATAGGTAGCTTAACGCTAACCTCTTCTTTCAAACGGATGCCAGTCTACATGGCCTTCTAAAGACAACATATGTTTATCTATCTTACAGAATTTGGTAATGGTAGTAAGGATGTTCTGGAAGATATTGGTCGAGTTCAATGTGAATCTCTTAGTACCTATTGGTTTTATCAAAGATATTAGCTTCAGACAAAATTTCTGTATCATACCGAACAAGCTTTGACCATTTCTATATACTTAGATCGATCATTTACCTTAGTCATGATGCACCCATGGTGTTTCTAAAATCCTGTCATCATGTATCTCAATTCACTTCTCTTCTCTTTCTAGTTCATAAACTGGTTAATCATATACACATGCATCACTTCACTTTACATCCAAAAGCTCTCGCGGTCGGCGCTTGGATAAAAGCAACCCCCGCTTTGTCCTGACATTGCTGGTTTAGTCACTTAATAATCCTTTATGACATGGCTCCAACTGGCCATACTAGAATATGTGAGTTTAGGGGTTAGCTTATAGCATTACTTTCCTAGCAATAGCTAGTAGGGTGTCTCCCTCGCCCATAGCGAATCTAATTTATCTGGGATATGTTACGCTTATCGATATACTTTTCCTCACGTACTACTAAACTTCTTCTTTGTGTATTTGTGCACTGCTTTCCCTTATACAGTAAACCTTAGGTACCAGGGTAGCATAGTCACTCAACTCGAGCACCGCCGAACTTCGTTCATCCTAATTCCCTGATACTTTTCCTGATCTTTTCAAATTTTACTCCCTATAAGTCTCAATAGACTTCTCAGTACCGTTTCAGGTCACCTTTTCTTTCAACTTCTCTTATCAATCCCACGTGCCGCATAATAGCCTTTTCATTTAAGTCATTCCCGGAATTTCTCAGTCCGTTTTGGTCCTTAGCTACCTTACCCCATCCACAGGGTTCGCTCTAGTTTCCACTCTCTTTAGTGACGTCCTCTGATAATCAGAAAGACAAGGTTTGCCAAATTTTGTTGAATTTTTTTCCAGTATCAAGGAAATTTTGGTCAATCTATTCTCCCACTGGTAACACCCAGAAGATTAATTTTGGAACCAGAAGAATAGTTCTAGGCACATCCAAGTAGGTAGAATCGTAAGTCGTTATAATAACGGAATGATTGACATAATGTTGGAAGTCTAATCGCTGGAAAAAGAACCAATATATTAAATCCATAGAAGGAAATCAAAAGTTCCAAACTGAAACAGGCCACATCTTCCTGATATCTATTCGCCCTAATAGACGTTACATCCAATATCAATCTACCTAACCACTAGTCTCAAAAGGAATACTACCGTCGGAGTTAGTCGTTCCACAAAATTGGCACCACCAAGGCCATCTGAATCTGGTGAACCGTGCTGTCCGAATGCATCTACAGTTACTATGTCGTGCTGCACAAGCACAGTACCTAAACCTGTATGAGATGCATCATAATATATCACAAAGTTTTCCTTCTTCCATTAGGCAACGCCAACGCGGGGTCGTCGCCAATTTCATCTTTAACTCTAGGGAGATTTTCTCACGGTTTTCTATTTATTCAGACTTATTAGTCCTTTGTTGGTGTGGATGGCCTTTCTCAATTGATACTGCCTCTAAATCGGCGGGGTCAACCAACACTACTCACTATTGATCGCATGTCCTAATAATTGAACTTCCTTTTGCCAGAACTCATAGTTTGAGAACTTGGCATACACTTGTTCTTTCGGGTTTCATCTTTAAAACATTCTCCGTTACCTCTTAACCACTGATCGTATTACTTGATCCATTTATGATTCAGCGTCGGAGTAGACTTAAGGTAACTACTATAATCCATTCAAAGAATAGAAAGAATTTAATATTCCTTTGAATCACATGCAACTAATGTTTCTGGTTCATCATTTCACTAAGTTGAAATAAACCTATACTTAGGCCCTGTTTGGTATTGCTGTTCCTGACAGCAACAACAGCTTATTTCTGAAAAGTAGGTAAAATGCTGTTTGGTAAATTTTAAAAGTAGCTTTTCTGAAAAGTGCTTTTTGCTGAAAAGCTGCTTTTAGAGAAAGCATGTCCCCCATGCTTTTGAAAAAAGCTACTTTTCAGCTTTTATATGAAGCAGTTACTGATATGAACATCAAATCTCACCAAAAACATTATTTTTTACAAAATAATATGCAAAACAAGCATATATCAAAAATATTACCAAACAGTTATCTGATTTTCGCAACAGCACTTATTTTAACAACACTTTTTTCAACAGCAAATCAGTTTTTAACGGCAATCCCAAACAGAGCCTTAGTCCCTGACAGTAGTCATATTACGGGTTTATCATAGACTCACTGGTCTTTTCCTCTTGTAGATTATGAGATCATCGTCTCTAGGGGTGAGTATTCGGTAATTCGGTAAAATAACCGAACCGAACCGAATTATCGAAATACCGAATAAGGCCAAATATTATAACCGAACACCGAACCGAACCGAAATATTTATTTCGGTTATTTTGGTTATTTTACCGAAATAACCGAATTATATATATATTTATATATTTTATTTTACATATTAAATATAAAAATATAAATATTATTATTTTGCATATTAAAATTATTATTTTACATATAAAAAATTACTCCCTCCGTCCCAATGGATTCTTTACAGTTACTAATTTGGGACGTCCCATGGATTCTTTACATTACCCAAAATAGTAACTTTTAACAATAAAATATATTACACTTTACACTATTACACCCACTACTACTCTACTTTTTCACCACTTTACACTATTACACCCACTACTACTCTTATTTTAACAATAAAATCACTATTACACCCACTACTTCATTTATTTTAACAATATTACACCCACTATCCTTGGTCTCCGTGCCCAAACACAACGTAAAGAAACCACCGGGACGGAGGGAGTATTATTTCACATGTAAAATATAAATATTATTATTTTACATATAAAAATTATTATTTGACTTATAAAAATTTATTATTTTACATGTAAAATATAAAAAAATATTAGTTTACATATAAAATATAAATATTATTATTTTAGATATAAAATATTATTATTTTAGATACAAAATATTATTATTTTACATATAAAAAATTATTATTTTGTATATAAAAAATTATTATTTTACATATAAAATGTAAATATTATTATTTATTATATATTTCGGTTAATTCGGTAATTTCGGTTATTTCGGTTAAAAAACCGAAATAACCGAATAACTGAAATATCATAACCAAATACCGAACCGAAATATTTTGGTTATTCGGTTCGGTATTCGGTTAACCGAACCGAATACTCACCCCTAATCGTCTCGCTTACTACTTCCTTATATCACTTTATCCAATCATGCCATCACTTTCCAGTATCTTTATTTTCTAAGTTGATCCATTCATAAAATGGATATTTCTCTGAATAAAACCACCCCATCAATCTCAATTTGACTTCATAAATTATAACCTATGGAATCTACCTTTTTATGGCGAATTACCATTGACAATATTCACACTAATTCCTTTTTTTCCAAATGGTATGACACTTACTGCCTCCATCTTAACTGCTCTTGGAGACTCTGCTCCACGTCCTATATCGATGTCTATGATAATCATGCATCATTCTACTCTTTTCTCATTAATCTGGAAGTCTCTATGGATTCTTATCTAATCCCATATAAGATCTCAGGTAATTCTTTCAATCCGTCTTCCTTGCTGGTACTACATCCGGCAGTCCGGCTATGAATCCAATATGCATCTTTAATTCTTTTTAATAATATCTCAATTCTTTACGCTCACTTCTCTAAGCAATACTCCTTAACTCTTACAGTCTCTCTGGCTGCAACCCTCATTTCCTCAAGGGTAAACTCCTTATCCCTAACAGGATTCTCCTCTTTAGCTAAAACCTCCTCCTGGTGAAGTGTCATACCATTTGGAAAAAAAGGAATTAGTGTGAATATTGTCAATGGTAATTTTTATAAGTCAAATAATAATTTATATATGTAAAATAATAATATTTATATTTTACATGTAAAATAATAATTTTTTATATGTAAAATAATAATTTTTATATGTAAAATAATAATATTTATATTTTTATAAAGCATCATCATGCTACTGCTCGTACGCCTCAAGGTCTGCCGCCTTACAAGTCGATACAACAACGAGCTAAGTTACTATCGTTATACTTAGGAGTTCCCATAAGGGAGTTCCCATAAGGGTTTTATATGTCAGTACTACATTAAGTAGTCCTACTATGAACTTGGCAAGGGTCCTTATTATCTTAGTGAATTTATTGTTTTAACGTCGCGTCATCTCTGGGGTTTATAACCACTACTAAAAATCTGTTAATAGACATCACGGTCTTTAACATCGATTAAAATAAAACTGATGTTAAAAGTCTTTTTAACATCAGTGAAATTAAAACCGATGTCTTTTAAACATTGAGACATCACTTCATTTATCAACCGATGTCTAAACATTTTCTTAAAAATATTTAGACATCACTTCATTTATGAACCGATGTCTAAATCTATCCTTAAAAAATTAAACGCGCGCCCCCTCTGAAATATTCCCCCCCTTAGTTTTATTTCCCCCAATAAGTTTCATTTGCCCGCTATTTCTTCCCCTTAACCAAAATTTTTGTATTTTTATAATTCTTCGAAATTCCCCCCCTTAGAACTAAAATATTTCCCCGCCCCTTAACCAATTTTTGTTCCCCCGTTTTTTTTCAGATCCTCCCAAAAACAAAACAAATAAAACACAAACACAAATTAAACCTAAAACATTAAACTCTCTCCCCCCTCTCTCTCGAACTCACAGTACTAAAGAACCCTAATTTCAAACTCTCTTTCACTTTCTCACTGGACACTCACACTCGAAGCCGCTCTTTCACTACTCAAACTGCTCTACCTCACACTCGAAGCCGCTCTACCACTACTCAAAGCTGCTCTCTCTCACACTCGAATCCGATCTCTCTCACTGCTCAAATCCGCTCGAAATAGATTTGTTCAAAGCTTGAATTAGTTCGATTTGTAAGTGGGTAAGCTTGATTTTGTAATAAAAGTTCGATTTCGATTTCATTATAAATTGGGGGTTTTAAATCGAAACCCTAAGTTTTTAATTCGTTTCTTTTTGTGTTTAATACAGGAGCATTAGATACAAGAAACATTTGTTTGGGTAAGCATTAATTATTTAGTTTCACTAATTTTGATTTTGTTATTTTATATAGGAGTCAGGAACATTATTTGAAGGATCAGTTGTTTGGGTAAGACATCTATGAAATGTGTTGTTTAGTTCTTATATTACTTATTGATTGAGTGTTTGGGTGTTTAATTATTTTTGGGGAGGAAGTTATTCATGTATTTATCACCATGTATAGTTTGTTTATAAGATGTGTTGGTGATGCAGGGACAATATCGACTTACATAAGAGGCCAGTCACAGCATTCATGTAGATGCTAGGCTATTTATGTAATGGTAGAATGCTAAATGAATTTGGTACGCTAATATTGTATCTATATGCTAATTAGGCTATTTACATGGTCTTTTAATTGTTCAGATAGAAAATTATTTGATGCATATATATGGTCTGATGGTGTCAACAATTTCAAAACATGGGATGTTCTTGTATGCTAAACATCTAGATGCAGCAAGTACAGACATGGTTTCTGCTGGCAGAGTGGATTTGGTATGGGAGATGCTGACATCCACAACCAATACAACGGCATTAAGTAAATTAGTTAACCAGGATAAAAAAAGAATCCAGAATTTAGATGTGGGCCTATCAAAGAGTGGTAATTTGTTGTAAAGGTATGCAACTAAAATTTTATTTCTAGTTTAGTAGTCATACTCAAAACCAAGTTATTGCACGTATACGAAGCACTAGCTAGAAGCCTAGAAAACCTTACACTGATTAGTGATACTAGATTATAGTCTCTGCCTTATGCATCACTATGATAATTAATAACTTGACATTGTCACTCTCATTACGAAGTATTTAGTTGCTCGACATTAGGAAATGTAGAAATTTGCTTATTTATTAAAGTACATGTACGCTATTTTACCGTTACGTGTTTTTTTATTTTTTAAATCGATCTTCAGACAGAAATGCATGTCATTGCAAGTACAAGACATCAATATATTCTGAAACTCACTTTTAGTTGTTTAAGTTTGTTCAGGGTTGTAAATGCTTCAAATGCAAAAGTGGTCACCTTGCCAGAGATTGCCTTGAAGAACCACTGGGCAATAAAATTTCAGACATTTGTTTGAGATGTGGGGATTCAGGACATCATATGTTTTCATGTCAAAGTGAATATTCATATGGAGATCTAAAGGTCAATTTTCTGGATAGTTGAATAAATTGTATCTACCAAGCAGTTGACTTTTCTAAACTGTTTGGAGCCCTCATTTAAAAGTTGTCTTCCATGTTAGCAGGAAATTTGCAAGGAATTTGGTTACCTATGCTGTGTTGTATTAAAGGATGATGGTCAAATAGCAGCGTCTTGTTACAAGTGTAGGCAAACTGGCCATCTGGGCTCTATAAGTCAATATCTGTATGTGAATGTCACTATATATATGTCCTTTATGTATTATTTATATAAAACTATGACAACTTGGGACTGTTAGACTATGAAATAGTATTTTGGAGTTGTAGTTCAGTTTTGTTTGTGTCGTAATGGGCTGTAATATGAATAAGTATGAATGATCGATACATTGTAAAAAAACGATTGGTCTATGCAAATAAGACCAAGGATCTGGTCGTTACGGTCTCAATATCCATCCACAAAACCAACATAATTTAAATTACAACCTTGTGACCCAAAACAACAACATAAAACACACCCGTTATAGTCCCAGAGATGAAATCAGAGTAACCATCAATATTATTAATCACAAGTTTGAGTTCTTACAACCCAAAGAATTACAATTTTACCATTACATACTCTTTGCCATCCATTGGTATATGCCATATTATAAATACATTGATACTCGAAAGCCAATCATCTAGCCTACCAGTGACTTCTTAATCGACAATGGCAGCTATGATCTCAACGGTTAATCCTCCGACGGTTGTCACATACTTGCACCAAGTGCATCTTGTGCGGTCATCAAATCTAACTGTTGTTGTGATATAAATAAATAAAGCAAGGGTGAGCAATAGCCCACCAAATATATAATTGAACAGTGATAATATATAACAGTCCAAAATATCTTTGAAACCATATGCCATGCATTTACGGAAATGATGCCAGTATAACTTAAAAGATCAAGTTACTAGGTAACTCAAAATATATATTTTGTGGACATATCTGCTATACAAAAGATAAGCAAGATATTCTCAATTATCATAAAAGAGGAACTTGCAGGAAAAATATTGCAATTCCAGTTTCAACATTTTTTCACCTTGCCAACACCAACAGTGTTGTAGAAATTTCTCACTTTTGGAAGATGAACTAATACGGGAGTATTGCCGCGCCAGATGCCCTGACGTTTACGATGATCAGTCGTATGTCATGCATCTCATCAATCGTTCTCTACATGTAGAAGGTAGCTCCGATGGATTTACTTGTCTACCGCTTCTGGAACTCCTCAGCCAACGGTTGGGCTATTGCTGGACCGACGCCACTCGGCCACTTACGCGTCTCCTAGTTCGAATATCATCCATGACTCTGAAACGTAAAGTTTGTTCCCCTTTTCCCCAAGTATAGCACTTGTTGATAGGACTCCACAAAGTAGTCGTATCTAATTGGAAAGGAAAATTCTCCAATATTTCCCAAGCTGATGCTTGTTAATGGATATAAACTTGTTCCATCAATCTTACCCCTCGAGCGTTGAGGAGGTAACCAAAAGACTCATATCGATGTTTGAATGAATCAAGATGTGAGTGACAAGATAGTTTAGCAAGTATATGACCGGATAGTCAAATAAATAGCAACTCTCAAGTGAGGTCCCTTTATGTGTTTTTGGAAGCTTGAGCGAGTATTTAAATCTTCTTATAAGATAGATTTAAATAAAAATAGAGTTTTGGGGACCTCCCCTTGATAAAATAGTCATAAAAAGACTCTGAAATATTTTACATAATATATGAAGATGACAGATAATCTTTGAATAAAATCAATCATTATAAAAAGAATTTAAAAGAATTTAAATAAATATTCCAAGAATATTTATTAAATCAATAATAATTAAGGAATATGATTAAATCATAATATTGCTCGTAAGTAATCCTCGAATAAATATATAGAATTATTTACTAAGTAAATCTCTTCTTAAATGAATATTCAAAATAATATTCATTAATTAAATAAACTCAATTAAATATTTAAAATAATATTCACTAAATAAATCAAACCTTAAATAAATATTTGAAAATAATATTCACTAAATAAATCAAACCTTAAATGAATATTTGAAAATAATATTCATTTAATAAATAATATTCTAAATGAATATCCAAATAATATTCTTTTAGTAATAAAAACTTTAAAGGAATATTCGAAGTAATATTCCTTAAGTAAATAGAACTTCAAATTAATATTTTAAAATAATATCCCTCAAGTACATAAAATCTTAAATGAATATTTGGAAGTAATATTCATTTAATAAATAAAAATTCCAATGAATATCAAAATAATTATTCATTAGATAACTAAACTCTAAATGAATATTCGAAACTAATATTCATTCAAATAATTAAAGCTCAAATGAATATTAAAATAATATTCAGTAAATAGATAAACTCGAATGAATATTCAAAATAATATCCATATAGTACTTCTCGATTGAGATAATGTTCAAATAGCATTCCTCGAATAATTTCCAAGTAATTAATACTTTATGGAAATATAAATAATGTTAATAAATAACATTCCTCAAATAATCTGTCACTGAAATCCCTCCGGGTTTCCACGACTATCTCTATATTACAAAATACCGACTCCCGGTCTATATTTAAAGAATGAATATCATACGCACTTCACTAAGGGTCTTAACAAAGCAATTCGGCTTACAACTAATAATTCATATCTAGTCTATAGGCCAATATCAATTCAGGGTTACAAGTAATTCAATATTAACTTGAAAGTAGGCATGCATGCTATGACATATGTATAACAACAATCATATGTATTATCACAACAACAGTTCCAAGGTATTGGAAACTTGCCTGGTATTCCTGAAGGGATAGTGTGCCTCGGGTCAATGAATAGTCACAATATCCGAGGTTAATCACTAAACACTTTGAAAGGCTAAGTATAACTTAACTTAGGCTAAACACGTTTTCAAGTTATCTCGTTATGCACCCCTTTTTGTGTACTCTTATTAACACCGATATGTTCCGACATTTGCTCATTATTAAAACATGTCATCATACTTATACTTGGTGTATACTTAAGTCGTATAAGTTCTAAGGTCGGTCGTTTATGAACCAAGATTATACCTCGAGATTTATCGCCCGTTTTCTAAGTCATTTACCAAAGTTATAACCAAGTGTACTTTGAAGGGGTTCGTTCGCGTTTAACCTCGATTCGAACATTTTTATAAAATCGGAAAATGATCCGTTTCACATGAGGTTTCCTTTCACACCTTCCATTTTATCTCTAATATTTAATTACCATGATTCGTCACTGCATAACTCATGTTTCGAAGGTCCAATTTCAGTTACGAACTTGCTTTTACGGTTTCGAACCACTTTTACGAATTTAACCATAACTCCTAAACCGTAAGTCCATTTCATACGATCTTTATATCAAAACGAAGCTTATAACATAATCTATCCTATCATGGCAGAACATGAAGCTTTACAGTGAGTTATAGCTACTGTAATGCTCAGTGTTTAATAGTCTAACGAAAATTTGGCATTACGACGGCTATAAATCGAACGTTCTAAAAATCATAACAATCAATCCAAGCCACACCGGGCATACTATACATGATTTTCATCTTAAAAAGTCCAAGAATGTTTCACTTAACCATCATAATCATCAAAACTCTTAAATCATCAATACTAACTACATAATCATGCTTATTTGCAAATAACAACACCATAATCTTAACTAATCTAAAACCATCAAGAACATATATAAAACTCAAAGTAAGATCTTGGGTTCTTAAGAATTATACCTTCCTTGGAGAGTGTACAAGCTCTAATAACCCTTATATAGTCCTTGTATGGCCTTAACAAAGCTTAGATCATCCAAAGAAACCAAGAAATCAAAGTTAGTTCTTGGAAATCACTATCCACCCTAGGCTTTAATGATTTATTTGAAAATGGAAAAAGTGGAGATTGAAGCTAAGATTTCTAGGAGATCATTTCTATGAATTATGAGACTCACCATAAAATATTGGAGATCACATGATGGTTGGAAGTGGGATTTTTTCTCTTGAATTATCCTTGAAGCCGAATGGAAGGAAAAAGAGGGAGAAAGAGTTCTTGCTTGGCTTGCTTGCTTGGTTCAAGTGCTAAAGTGAATTATTGATGGAAATATCTATCATAAAGCCACTTTAATAAAGTGCTTTGCTCATCCCATGCATCACCCATGCCAAGTGTTGTGATTTTGTGGAATGGTGTATGTTGTAAGCTTAGTTGCTTGGTTAGTTTATAAGTATGCTAGTTACCTTTGTAACTACTTAGTTACTTGATGTTATCCACTAGCACATGCATGTATCTTGGGTTCTTTCTTGTTCCTTTGTCCGGCTATTGCTCATTTCATTGATCGTTCGGAGGAATAACTCAACCGTTTCTAGTTAGGGTTTTACCGGAAACCTTCTTAATATTTATAATACTAATCTCCATCTTTCTTAATACTTCTCGAATTTAAATTCTTTAAATCCTTTTAATAAATCCTTAAGTCTTGCAGTGTCCAGGGAAATCTCGGAGAAAATAATAGTGCTATTTTTCAGAATCCGATGTCGTTTACATACACTTATTTCGCCCCTGAATCATGAATACGAACTCAGAAATCCGTTCTGAATACTTCTATATAGCGTCGTCTAATAATATTCTTTTTTCCACCAAAAACAATATTCATTCTTTATTCCATCTTTATTCCTTATATTTATAAAAATGTCCTTGTTCTCTTTCGGGCATTCCTTAACCCTTTTTACGGAACCACTGGACTAGCAACAGATATTGATTTGGATGACACAAGAATATCTCCTTCCTCTTCGGAATGCCATATCTTATTTCTTAGGAGATAGATTATTCTAATCTAGGTTGTCAACCCATTGCATTCTTCATGACATATAACCATTGGAATCTATACCCATTCACATTCATTCATTAGAACTGCTAATACCTTGTAGTCAGAATCACTATTCATTCTTTCATCGATATATAAAAAGTTTTAATTCTACCCAAAATTTGGGGTTCTTACAGTCTCCCCTCCTTAAAAGGATTCCGTCCCGGAATCAGGTAGAAGGCAATTAGGTACTTGTTGGTTATTTCACTTTCCAGTTCCCCGATCAATCATTAATCAATCCCAGCCTTCAACAACACCTCTCACTAGTGCTACAATATACCCTTTATCCTTTCTATCAATCTTTCCTGTCCGGGTTATGCTCTTACCCAGTCATATACTATTACTCTTATTGGTATCTGTAGTGGTTTCGGTATCACTATCACGCTACGAATTCGGAGATAACCTCACTCGTAATTACGCATTTCCTGATCACTATACATAGAATTAGAAGAATTTATTGAGAGATCACTATGATCAATGAACATTTGTCCTATTGCATAGTTAGTATAGAAGGTGGCCAACCTTTAGTACTTGACAAGCAATTTAGATAAGCTATGGTATTCCACTTAGACTCCTATAACATAGATAGGTAGTCACGTAGCAGTACCTCCCCTCCTTAAAGGGTTGTTCTTCTCAATTTAGAAGAAGATAAATAAGAGAGAAGAAAAACAAAAGAATTTCAAAGATTTATAAAAATCTTCATTATTGTAAAAAATATCATACTTAGAATTTACCTCTGAACTATAGAGGTTTATTAGGGAAGAAAATAATCGTATTCGTATCAAATACTACTTTATCGTAATCTCACGTGTCACATGTCCTTGCTGCTCTGTCCATCATTCTATGGACCTATACTCTTGTTCGATCTTAGCATCACTTACTTTTAGAAAATCCTTCAACCTCTCAGGTTAAATCTTGGATTTCTCGCTTGACATTGTTATTACTAACATTCCACGCCACGACACTAGCTCTTTCATATTCATAATACTAACACTATCAGGTTGTCATCCTGAGAGTTCGTTAGAATGTCCATTCATAACATTCCTTGCTTCTCATTTTATAATTATCTCCCAATCTTTTCTTTATCAATCACATTCTTCGTATTATCTAATTCTTATTTACTTCTGTTGTTTAACTCCACAGTCATCTCAGTGTTGAGACACTCATCGCCTTTACTCAATGTGCGTTACACGTTTGGGGTCAAACTTTCCTTTGTTCAACCATCTAGATTTCACTTTCTCATCCCATGAGTCTCTTTATTACTCAATCAATCTATTCTAAATTTCCTCGACTTCCCCCAACCTAAAAGGGGTCAATTTGTATGTCATTTATGCTTCTAATTCCAACTTTCCGTTTTGGCCAATACCCTTGCCCTGCCAATTCCATACTTTTCTCGCTTCATTACTGGAGCTTCTCATGAGTTCGCCTATCTGACTCCCTTATTGATTCTCAACTCTGTTTTCATCTCCATCAGTCACTCGTCTTCATTTCTACTATAATCATTCTATGAACCATCATAGCCTAGTCATTTATTTCAAATATCCCGTCGTTCCGAAATTAAACCATCCGAAATAAACCTGGTCGATTTCTCTAACTTAGATTCAATTCGACATTTCCACAGTCGTTATCACCTAATTTCTCAGAAGGATCACCATCGTTTATCGTTTACGCAGTGCTTTAATAGCTAAACATATGGATTTCATAATTGTCAATTCAATATCCTCTAGGAAAACAAAATAATCACTATTTCCTATCCATAAGGAACGCTTCCTGAACTTGACGTAGATATCACATGAAGCAGATAAAATTGCAGAAGAGCTTCCAGCATCGTAGCTGGAACAGGCTGGTGAGATTATTAATCATATATCTCCAGTAGAAGACTAGAAGCTTAGCGGTTTGCTTAATCACTTGCCAACCTCATAATTCTCTATCTTGTTTGCACAGAAATACACCAACATAAACTTGCTTGTCATTCATCATCATGCCAATTAGCTTATCAATATCAATACCAATCTATCTTCTGTATTCAGTCATCCATTATTACCTCATCTCTCCTCTTTCTTTCTAAAACAAAGGAGAGTCGCTTGGGGAATTTGGTCTGGCCTATCGCAGAACCTTCTAGTGTTGGTAATGTGCTGCAGACACAATCAGGAATCGAATGTTTACTTAAACTATCCTTATAGTTGATCCTCGTACCATCATCAGGGGAACGTAAATTCCTCCATCACATTCTGACCTTTAAGGCCCTTTTCTTTTTCACGTTATTTCTTTAGTATGAGCATATATACTTACTCCCTTATACTTAAAGTGTTGGCCACCTCATTGGCCTTTCCAGAATATAATAATTTCTTAAAATCAATGCTTTCTGGATCTATTCCAACTCAGGGTGGAAGCATCCTCCCTTGAACTCTGCTAAATGAGAGAAAACATATTCCAGTCTTTTTCCCAAAAGTCATTGCTTCCACCTTTCTGTGTGAACTTTATCACGGCTACTCCTAATCATACCTAGGATGTTTCTTATCTTAGCCCTTTCTTATTTCAGGATAATCTCAACCTTATTGGTTCAATCCATACTTGCTCATGGTTTCACACATGCTTCATCTGGCCTTATTGTTACTATGTCATACATTCCTTACCAAACTTCCCTTTTGAAGTTCATAATATTACCTCTTCCCTTATAAAGTTTCTTAGGTCATCCTCATCATTCCTCCTGTATCTTCTGGGTACAGGGTATAACAAACATCATTAATCAATTCTATAACAATTCTTTCTATGTACTTTTCGAGACTCCTTTCCACAAATCCTTACAGGTTATCGATACTTTGGTTGATTCAACTTATATCGTCTGAATTCACAATGTCTTTATTAGGGGTGATGCTATCCTTGGTGCATTCTCTAGGGTTCGTCTTAATATATGGACCTTCTATCCTCAATTCTATTTTCAAGGAATACTTATATCCTGTAATTGGCAATCCAATCATATATCCTTAATAAGGGTATCTTTTCAATCATTCCCATCTTGATAATCTATAGGTAGCTTAATGCTATCCTCTTCTTTCAAACGAATTTCAGTCTATATGACCTTCCAAAAGATAACACATGTCTATCTGCTCTTTCTTACAGAACTTGGTAATGGTAGCAAGGATGTTCTGGAAGATATTGGTCGTGTTCAACATGAATCTCTTGGTACCTATTGCTCTTCTTGAGGACACTAAGCTTCAGATAACATTTATTCATCATACTGCACCATCTTTGACAATCTTCGTAACTATTCATTGGTCACTACCCTCAATCCTAATACGTCCATGGTATATATAAAATCCATCATCCTGTATCTCAATTCATTTTATATCAAAAGTCCTCGCGGTTGGCGCTTACTTAGAAGCAACCCCGCTTTGTCCTTTCATTGCTGGTCTAGTCACTTGCTAATCCTTTGTGACTTGGCCTCCCCTGGCCACACTAAAATATGTGAGTTTAGGGGTTGGCTAATAACATTACTTTTCTAGCAATTTCAGGCATAGTGCCTTCTTCTTTGATACCTTTTGATCATTTTAAAACTTTACTCCATATAAGTCTCAATCGACTTCTCGGTACTGTCTCCGGTCACCTTTCCTTTACTTTTATTCTTTCAACTATTCTTATTAATTCCACGTGCCACAAAAGCTTAACACTTCTGGCATAACAACCTTTTCATTTAAGTCAATCCCAGAATTTCTCAGTCCGGCTTGTTTCTTATTTACATTTCCCCTTTTTCCGTCCGATCTTAACTTCATAATTTTATCTCTATAATTAGTCATAATAATCGGGGTCTGTCTACCAGCCCGTATGGTGGCCAACTTACCTAGTCCATAGGGTTCGTTCCCGTTTCCACTCTCTTTGGTGACGTATTCTGATAATTAGAAAGACAAGATTTTCCAAAATTCGTCGAATTCCTTTCCAGAATTAGGTAAATTTCAGTCAATCTATCTACCCACTGGTAACACTAAGAAGATCCATTTCGATACCCGAAGAATATTTATAGGAACATCCCAGCGGGTGGAACCATAAACAGTTATAATAACGAAATGATTGACATAAAGTTGGGAGTTTAACCATTGGAAAGAAACCAAATATATATACCTCCCCTAGAAGGGAAATCAAAGTTTCCAAACTGAAACATACCACATCTTCCCGGTACCTATTCGTCCTAATAGTCGATACTACCGAATACTAGTCTACCTAACATCTAGCCTCAGAAGGAACACTGTCGTCGAAGTTAGTCATTCCACAAAGCTGGCACTACCAGGGCCTTCCGAATCGGGTGAACCGTGTTGTCCGTATACATCCGCAATTACCCTGCCGTGTTGCACAAGCACATCACCTAAACCTGTACGAGGTGCATCCTAATAAATTTCCAAAATTTTCCTTCCTCCATTATATAATGCCAATGCTGGGTCGTCACCGATTTTATCTTTAGCTCCAGAGAGATTTTCCCCCATTTATCTTGTACATTCAAACTTTTAGTCTTACAAATAAGTCAAGTTACGGGACTGCACTCTTTGTAAAGTCCTGAGCAAATCTTTGGTAATACCTCGTGAATCTTATGAAATTTCTCACCTTTGCCGGTGTGGTTGGCCTTTCTCTATTTGAAACTGTCTTTAACTTGGCGGGGTCGAGCAACACTACTCACTATTTATCATATGTCCTTTTAACTGGACTTCATTTTGCCAGACTCATACTTCGAGAACTTGGCATACATTAGTTCCTTCAGGTTTCATCTAAAAACACTCTCAATTTCCTTTTAACCATTGATCGCTTTACTTGATCCATTTACGATTCAGTGTCGGAATAACTTAAGATAACTACATTAATCCATTCAAGGAAAATAAAGAATTTACTATTCCTCTGAATCACATGCATCTTATGTTTCTGGTTCATCATTCATTGAATTGAACTAAACTTATACTTGGTTCCTGACAATAGCCTCATTACTAGTTTATCATAGACTCACTGGTCTTCTCCTCTTGTAGGTTCTAAGATCATTGTCTCGCTTACTACTTCCTTATATACTTTATCCAATCATGCCATCACCTTCCAATGTCTTTATTTTCTAAGTTGATCCATTCATAAAATGGACATTTCCCTGAACCAAACCACCTCATCAATCTAAGTTTGACTTTTTAAATTATAACCTATGAAATCAGCCTTCTCATGGCAAATTACTATTACCAATATTCGCACTAATCCATTTATCAAATGATATGTCACTTGCTGCCTCTATCTCAACTGCTCCTGGAGACTTTGCTCCCTATCCTCTATCGTTGTCTTTGATAATCATGTACCACTCTAACTCTTTTCTCATTAATCTGAAGGTTTCTAAGGATCTTTATTTATCCCCATATAAGACCTCAAGTAATCCTTCCAATTCGTTTTAATTGCTGGTACTTCATCCGGCAGTCTAGCTATGAATCCAATATGCATCTTTAGTTCTCTTAATAATATCACAGTTCTTTACGCTCACTTCTCTGAGCACTATACCTTAACTCTTACAGTCTCTCTGGCTGCAGCCCTCATTTCCTCAAAGGTAAACTTCCTTATCTTTAATATGATTCTCCTCCTCTGCTGAAACCTCTTCCGGGTCCTCAGAAGAGTACTCTATCGAATCTACCATCCGATCGTCAGCATGTAATCAAGCATCATCGCGCTGCTGCTCGTACGCCTCAAGGTCTGTCGCCATACTAGTCGGTACGAGAACGAGCTAAGTTAATATCATGATACTTAACAGTTCCCATAAAGGTTTTATATGTCGGGACTACATCAAGTAGTCCGACTATGAACTTGGCAAGAGTTCTTATTATATTAGTGAATTTATTGTTTTAATGTCGCATCATCTCTGGGGTTTATAACGTAATGCTCTGATACCATTTCTGTAACACCCCTAGATCCGGGGTCAAGGATCTGGTCGTTATGGTCTCAATATCCATCCACAAAACCAACATAATTTAAATTACAACCTTGTGACCCAAAACAACAACATAAAACACACCCGTTATAGTCCCAGAGATGAAATCAGAGTAACCATCAATATTATTAATCACAAGTTTGAGTTCTTACAACCCAAAGAATTACAATTTTACCATTACATACTCCTTGCCATCCATTGGTATATGCCATATTATAAATACATTGATACTCGAAAGCCAATCATCTAGCCTACCAGTGGCTTCTTAATCGACAATGGCAGCTATGATCTCAGCGGTTAATCCTCCGACGGTTGTCACCTGCTTGCACCAAGTGCGTCTTGTGCGGCCATCAGATCTAACTGTTGTTGTGATATAAATAAATAAAGCAAGGGTGAGCAATAGCCCACCAAAAATATAATTGAACAGTGATAATATATAACAGTCCAAAATATCTTTGAAACCATATGCCTTGCATTTACGGAAATGATGCCAGTATAACTTAAAAGATGAAGTTACTAGGTAACTCAAAATATATATTTTGTGGACATATCTGCTATACAAAAGATAAGCAAGATATTCTCAATTATCATAAAAGAGGAACTTGCAGGAAAAATATTGCAATTCCAGTTTCAACACTTTTTCACCTTGCCAACACCAACAGTGTTGCAAAAATTTCTCACTTTTGGAAGATGAACTAATACGGGAGCATTGCCGCGCCAGATGCCCTGACGTTTACGATGATCAGTCGTCTGTCATGCATCTCATCAGTCGTTCTCTACATGTAGAAGGTAGCTCCGACGGATTTACTTGTCTACCGCCCTCTGGAACTCCTCAGCCAACGGCTGGGCTATTGCTGGACCGGCGCCACTCAGCTACTTATGCGTCTCCTAGTTCGAATATCATCCATGACTCTGAAACGTATAGTTCGTTCCCCTTTTCCCCAAGTATAACACTTGTTGATAGGACTCCACAAAGTAGTCGTATCTAATTGGAAAGGAAAATTCACCAATATTTCCCAAGCTGATGCTTGTTAATGGATATAAACTTGTTCCATCAGTCTTACCCCTCGAGCGTTGAGGAGGTAACCAAAAGACTCATATCGATGTTTGAATGAATCAAGATGTGAGTGACAAGATAGTTTAGCAAGTATATGACCGGGCAGTCAAATAAATAGCAACTCTCAAGTGAGGTCCTTTTATGTGTTTTTGGAAGCTTGAGCGAGTATTTAAATCTTCTTATAAGATAGATTTAAATAAAAAAAGAGTTTTGGGGACCTCCCCTTGATAAAATAGTCATAAAAAGACTCTGAAATATTTTACATAATATATGAAGGTGACAGATAATCTTTGAATAATATCAATCATTATAAAAAGAATTTAAAAAATTTAAATAAATATTACAAGAATATTTATTAAATCAATAATAATTAAGGAATATGATCATTTAATCATAATATTGCTCGTAAGTAATCCTCGAATGAATATATAGAATTATTTACTAAATAAATCTCTTCTTAAATGAATATTCAAAATAAAATTCATTAATTAAATAAACTCAATTAAATATTTAAAATAATATTCACTAAATAAATTAAACCTTAAATGAATATTTGAACATAATTTTCACTAAATAAATCAGACCTTAAATGAATATTTGAAAATAATATTCATTTAATAAATAATATTCTAAATGAATATCCAAATAATATTCTTTTAGTAATCAAAACTTTAAAGGAATATTCGAAGTAATATTCATTAAGTAAATAGAACTTCAAATGAATATTTTAAAATAATATTCCTCAAGTACATAAAATCTTAAATGAATATTTGGAAGTAATATTCATTTAATAAATAAAAATTCCATTGAATATCAAAATAATTATTCATTAGATAACTAAACTCTAAATGAATATTCGAAACTAATATTCATTCAAATAATTAAAGCTCAAATGAATATTAAAATATTATTCAGTAAATAGATAAACTCGAATGAATATTCATATAGTACTTCTCGATTGAGATAATGTTCAAATAACATTCCTCGAATAATTTCCAAGTAATTAATACTTTATGGAAATATAAATAATGTTCATAAATAACATTCCTCAAATAATCTGTCACTGAAATCCCTCCAGGTTTCCACGACTATCTCTATATTACAAAATACCGACTCTCGGTCTATATTTAAAGAATGAATATCATACGCCCTTCACTAAGGGTCTTAACAAAGCAATTCGGCTTACAACTGATAATTCATATCTAGTCTATATGCCAATATCAATTCAGGGGAACAAGTAAATCAATATTAACTTGAAAGTAGGCATGCATGCTATGGCATATGTATAACAACAATCATATGTATTATCACAACAACAGTTCCAAGGTATTGGAAACTTGCCTGGTATTCCTAAAGGGATAGTGTGCCTCGGGTCAATCCGGTGATCTATGAATAGTCACAATATCCGAGGTTAATCACTAAACACTTTAAAAGGCTAAGTATAACTTAACTTAGGCAAAACACGTTTTCAAGTTATCTCGTTATGCACCCCTTTTTGTGTACTCTTATTAACACCGATACGTTCCGACATTTGCTCATTATTAAAACATGTCATCATACTTATACTTGGTGTATACTTAAGTCGTATAAGTTCTAAGGTCGGTCGTTTACGAACCAAGATTATACCTCGAGATTTATCGCCCGTTTTCTAAGTCATTTACCAAAGTTATAACCAAGTGTACTTTGAAGGGGTTCGTTCGCATTTAACCTCGATTCGAACATTTTAATAAAATCGGAAAACGATCCGTTTCACATGAGGTTTCCTTTCGTACCTTCCTTTTTATCTCTAATATTTAATTACCATGATTCGTCACTGCATAACTCATTTTTCGAAGGTCCAATTTCAGAAACGAACTTGCTTTTACGGTTTCGAACCACGTTTACGAATTTAATCATAACTCCTAAACCGTAAGTCCATTTCATACGATCTTTATATCAAAACGAAGCTTATAACATAATCTATCCTATCATGGCCGAACATGAAGCTGTACAGTGAGTTATAGCTACTGTGATGCTCGGTTTTTAATAGTCTAACGAAAATTCGGCATTACGACGACTATAAATCGAACGTTCTAAAAATCATAACAATCAATCCAAGCCACACCGGGCATACTATACATGATTTTCATCTTAACAAGTCCAATAATGTATCACTTAACCATCATAATCATCAAAACTCTTAAATCATCAATACTAACTACATAATCATGCTTATATGCAAATAACAACACCATAATCTTAACTAATCTAAAACCATCAAGAACATATATAAAACTCAAAGTAAGATCTTGGGTTCTTAATAATTATACCTTTCTTGGAGAGTGTACAAGCTCTAATAACCCTTATATAGTCCTTGTATGGCCTTAACAAAGCTTAGATCATCCAAAGAAACCAAGAAATCAAAGTTAGTTCTTGGAAATAACTATTCACCCTAGGCTTTAATAATTTCATTAGGAAAATGGAAAAAGTGGAGATTGAAGTTAAGATTTCTAGGAGATCATTTTTATGAATTATGAGACTCACCATAAAATTTTGGAGATCACATGATGGATGGAAGTGGGATTTTGTCTCTTGAATTATCCTTGAAGCCGAATGGAAGGAAAAAGAGGGAGAAAGAGTTCTTGCTTGGCTTGCTTGGTTGGTTCAAGTGCTAAAGTGAATTATTGATGGAAATATCTATCATAAAGCCACTTTAATAAAGTGCTTTGCTCATCTCATGCATCACCCATGCCAAGTGTTGTGATTTTGTGGAATGGTGTATGTTGTAAGATTAGTTGCTTGGTTAGTTTCTAAGTATGCTAGTTACCTTTGTAACTACTTAGTTACTTGATGTTATCCACTAGCACATGCATGTATCTTGGGTTCCTTCTTGTTCCTTTGTCCGGCTATTGCTCATTTCATTGATCGTTCGGAGGAATAACTCAACCATTTCTAGTTAGGGTTTTACCGGAAACCTTCTTAATATTTATAATACTAATCTCCATCTTTCTTAATACTTCTCGAATTTAAATTCCTTACATCCTTTTAATAAATCCTTAAGTCTTGTAGTGTCCAGGGAAATCTCGGAGAAAATAAAAGTGCTATTTTTCAGAATCCGATGTCGTTTACATACACTTATTTCGCCCTGAATCATGAATACGAACTCAGAAATCTGTTCTGTATACTTCTATATAGCGTCGTCTAATAATATTCTTTTTTCCACTAAAAACACTATTCATTCTTTATTCCATCTTTATTCTTTATATTTATAAAAATGCCCTTGTTCTCTTTCGGGCATTCCTTAACCCTTTTTACGGAACCACTGGACTAGCAACAGATATTGATTTGGATGACACAAGAATATCTCCTTCCTCTTTGGAATGCCATATCTTATTTCTTAGGAGATAGATTATTCTAATCTAGGTTTTCAACCCATTGCATTCTTCATGACATATAACCATTGGAATCTATACTCATTCACATTCATTCATTAGAACTGCTAATACCTTGTAGTCAGAATCACTGTTCATTCTTTCATCGATATATAAAAAGTTTTAATTCTACCAAAAATTTGGGGTTCTTACATGCGGGGATTAAGTTCTTCATCAGTTAAATCATCCAAGAAAAAATCCCGGATCAGGGAAACAGTACGCAGAGCAGCAATTGTTGCATCTGTAACTACAAAGCATGTATATGTAGCTGATGCAAGCCAGATTTCTGATAAGATGCATCCACTCAAGTGCTGTTTGATGTCCATATCTTTGCCCTGGGAGTGTATTGCTTATGACCTTTTATTTAAGGTGAGAATCAGTGTATTATCTTCATCTCTCCCTCTCCCCCCCTCCTTTCTCTCTTTTTGATTCTTTAACTTGATTCTTTTTGCTGTCCTGATAAAGCTCTCATTCTTATTACATCCATGCATCTTCTGTTAGATTACTGTTTGAGAAAAGTAAAAAGAATTAACCGGGGTAAAGTGGTCGATTGATGAATTGCAAATGGTCTGACAGGATTTTTTTGTATGCAGTACACCCTAATGCAAGACCCAGTTATTTTACCATCTTCAAGGATTGCGGTGGACCAACCTGTTATTCAGGAGCCAGTCTATCTTAATATTTGTTTATTATCATTGCTTCAGTTTTGGAATATTATTGATTTGTTATCTTGGGCTTGTGCAGGAGTTATTCCCTCTTTTATATATGTATTACCATTGTCAGTTTTGCAATCTACTCATTGATTTTACTGCTGGTGCGCCAATATATATAAGGCCATATGTTCAGTGGCATTTGAATTTTTTCAGTTTCTTCTTTTCCTTCCATTTGTTAATTATGCATTATTTATCGTTTACATATGTCTTACAGTGAATACTAAGGTGGATATGCGGTTTACTGTCAAAGATGCACATTGGTTAAGTGACTGAGTCAAGGAGCGGATCAAACAGTGAACACAAGGGATTGGCTATGTTTTGGTACATTGTGGAATAAAGTGTTGGTTTTGTTCTGGACATGATGATTTGGACTTGCATGATTAATATAGTTATATGTTTGCTACTGTCTAGAATTTTTTTGGTGTAGGTTTGATTATAAGTAGTCATTTTGGCTTTGTTCACTGATGTAAGAATGGTGTAAATGCTAGATTTTTTTTGTTAATGATATATTCATTTTTGTTTATTTTGGTGCATAAATATAGCAAAATTCTATTGTGTAAATATTCTATCATGAAATTGATATTGATCAAATCAGTAAATAACAATAGTTACATAAAATAAAAGAGATGTGTGTGACAACAAAAGACAACGATTAATTAGAAGAAAGATAATGAATAAAATTAAAAACCGATGTCTATGGGATCTCATACATCAGTTTTAAACACAAGAAACCAATGTAATAGATATCTTCAATATCGTCTAAAACCGATGTCTAATGTGATATTATACATCAGTTTTCTTAATATCTACTGATGTTAATCGAGGATTAGACATCAATATTTGGAAAAAATAGATGTCTAGGTCGAATTATTCTATGTTTGCTATATGTTAAATAACATCTAAGACCTCTAATATAACAATTCAAAAGTTAACCTCATGCAGTTAACCAAAGAAGATAGTACATAAACATCAGAAATATTTATAAAACTGATGTATTATATGCTAATAGACATCGGCCAGAAACCGATGTCTAAACTTTTGACTTTAGACATCACCGACAAAGACATCGGTCAGGATTTTACAAAGACATCGGCGAGAAACCGATGTCTATTAGCATTTTTTTAGTAGTGAACGTACGCTCTGATACCATTTCTGTAACACCCCCAGATCCGGGGTCAGGGATCTGGTCATTACGATCTCAATATCCATCCACAAAAACCAACATAATTTAAATTACAACCTTATGACCCAAAACAACAACATAAAACACACCCGTTATAGTCCCAGAGATGAAATCAGAGTAATTACTAAATATTATTAATCACAAAAGTGAGTTCTTACAATCTAGAAGAATTACAATTTAACCTTTACATACTCTTTGCCATCCATTTGTATATGTCATATAATAAATACCTTTGATACTCAAATGCTAACAACTAGCCTACCAATAGCTTCCTCTTCGGCAATAGTAGCTATGACCTCAGCATTTAGTCATCTGACGGCTGTCACCTGCTTGCGCCGAGTGCGCCTGGTGCGGACCAACTGATCTAGCTGTTGTTGTGATATCAATACATAAAGCAAGGGTGAGCAATAGCCCACCAAAAGGAATATATGACTGAACCATAATATATATATCAAGTCAACAATATCGTTGAAACCATATGCCATGCATTTATGAAGACAGTGCCAATATAATGTAAACGATGAAGTTACAAGGTAACTCAAAATATATTTCTGTGGGAATATCTACTATGCCAAAGATAAGCAAGATAGCATTATTTATCATAAAAGAGGAACTTGCAGAATAATATTGCAATTCCAGATTCAAACACTTTTTCAAACTCCTGCCAACCTGAAAGAAGTCTCTTCGATACGTGTTGCGTAGAATATCCATCAACCTGAAAGAAGTCTCTTCGATACGTGTTGCAGGAAATTCCCGATTTGGGAGATGAACTAATACTGGAGCACTGACGCGCCATGAGACATAACATTCACGATGATCAGTCGTAGGTTATGCTCCCCACCTCTTGTTTTCTACATGCAGAAGGAAGCACCAACGGATTTACTTGTCTACCGCCCTCTGGAACCCCCCGGCCAACGGTTGGGCCATTGCTGGGTCGGCGCCACTCGACCACTTACGTGGCTCCTAGTTCGTATAACACCCATGACTCTGAAACATACAGTTCGTCCTCCTTTCCCCTAACATAACTCTTATTACACCGATATAATCTGACACTTGCTCATTATTAAGGCATGTCATTACACTTACACTTGGAATATACTTAAGTCGTATAAGTTCTAAGGTCGGTCGTCTACAAACCAAGATTATACCTCGAGTTTTATTGCCCGTTTTCTAAGTAATTTACCAAAGTTATAACCAAGTGTACTTTTAAGGGGGTTCGTTCGCGCTTAACCTCAATTCGAACATTTTCATAAAATCGAAAAATGATCCGTTTGACATGAGGTTTTCTCCCATACCTTCCTTATGATCTCTAATATTTAATACCAAGATTCGCCACTAATTTAGCAATATTAACGGGGTTCAATTTCAATTACGAACTTGCACTTATGGTTTCGAACACTTTTACAATTTTGATCATAACTCCTAAACCGTAAGTCCGTTTGTTTCGATTCTCGCGCCAAAACGATCTATGACTCGAGATTTCAAGGGTATGTCATCTATTCATCAAAGTCAGAAACTTATTGATAAGTGGATTTTTATATCCACTTATTATGCGCTATTTGGACCTATATTGGTGGTTTATCCTTAAGTATGTTGTGTCTTTTAATTCGTTTGTGTTGTTTTAGTCTTTGTTGTGCAAAACTCGTAACTTTAGGTATCGTGGTGATAAAAGACTAAAAACGGTGGATTTCTGCCTCAATTCGGAATTAAGAGTTGCCAAGAGAGCGCAAGGTATGAGGAAGTCAAGACTGGTATAAAATCATTGTGCAAGCAGCAGAAGTGCTAAATCATTTAATCACAAGGATTTTATTATCAAGTGGACATGCTACGAGGAAAAAGAATTATCATAAAGAAATTCTAAGTGATATATTCTTAATGCTGAAACCCCGGTTGGAATTGTTATATTTTTTTGTAACCAAAGGAGTTCGATTTTAGATCCTCAACAGTCCGTAGTTTACACCTGGACGAGCAATGAGGAAATAGAATTATCACAAAAATATGGAAAATGATATATTCTTAAAGCAGGAATCCCGGTTGGAATTGATATATTTTTCGTTAAGCAAAAGGAGTCCGGTTTCCGACCCTCAAAAGACCGCAGCTTAGAGCTTAAGCATTTATTTATATTAATAAATATTTTATTTAATTAGAAAATTATATTTATAAATATCTAATAATATTAGATATTTATTTTTATAATTTTTAAATTAAAATAATTATTTATTAATTAAAAAATTATAAGATATGCGGGTTAAAAAGCATTTTTACGAGAGACCCTTCATCTAAATCAAAAGACGGCCGCATGTTAGTGTAAATTGAATAAGTTGATCATTGAATTAGAATAATAAGGCTGCGTGATATTTGTCAAAATTAAGGAGCCGCCCGCCAAGTTTGTTTTGCTGACTTACTTTCGGCTGGTTTATTTATTGCTCTTGGTGGCTAATTTTGTGCTATAAATAGGAGTGATTTCTATTAGTTTGAAACACCTCTCGACTGAATGTTCAGTTTTATTCTCTCCATATTTCATCACTTTCTTTTGTAATTTCAGTTGTATTTTATACACTTAAATTTTCTGCAAATTTAGTATAAGTTCTATTTTGGTTGAAGATTGTAAGGGGATTATTTTAGAGTGCTCTTCTCTTTCATTGGAAGCTATTTCGGTTCTATTTTCTAAACTCTTGTATTTCATATTTTATTCATGCAATTTTATACCATGTTTTCATTTAATCCCATGATGACGATTCGTTCGATTATGAACTAATCATCGTCATGGGATTCTAATGGATTTATTTACGTAATTTAGAAATTCGATGCCTTAATAATTTGTATTATGATAAAAATTCAGATTGCCTAATATGGTTGCGCTTAATTTATTAGATGCGTAGCTAACATCTAAATTATTAATTCCTAATGAATGCGAAAGTGGATTTAGGAATTTAAAATTTGCCATGTTAGCATAGGTTCGTAATTGTTATGTACATTTACGATAAGTGGTAGGGTTTTGGATCATATCGCCCTATGTAGCCATAATAAAGGAATTTATTCGTAAACCAATTATGTTTTCAAATCTTATAGACATATAGGGTCTAAACATAAACGGTGTCCACACAACTTCTATCTTTTTAAGTGGATGTTCGTGTGGTTTGATATAAGTTAAGGCTGAAAGGCGCTTATGTTAGTTTCGTGTTCCCGGCTAGCTTTCGTAATTATCAAATCACTTTGAATTAAGGCATCAATTCTAAATGAAATAAGTAATGAGATTAGAATCTCATGTTTTTCTCACATATAAAATATCGTTTAATTAAATCAAGTAGTTTGAATTATTTAGTATTATTATTTTGATAAATCAATTAGAATAATAAAACAAAAGTCCCTTTTTATATTTATTCAAGCAGTTTGTTGTTTAATCATACGTCGTTGCTTAAACATTATTTCTGAACAAACACCAAGTCTTCGTAGGATCGAACTTATTATATTACTTGTGACCGCGTACACTTGCGCAGTTAGTTTTCGAACCAACAAGTTTTTGGCGCCGCTACCGGGGACTTCGGTGTTATTTTCAGAATTTGTGTTTAACATCAACGGAGGTTAAACTTAACTGACTTGGATAGTTTTTTTTTCTTACGTTGTGTTTTCTCGCTCTGCCAGTATAAGGATCTTAATTTGTTTATGCGAACACGTTCTCAAACTCTGAAAAATAAGCTGGAAGAAGAAGAGCTTGAAGCGACAAAAGAGCTTGAAGTGATAGTAGAAGCAACAATGGGCGATAGAGTAGCAGCAGCTGCTAAAGCTTTGAAGGACTATTCTCAGCCAAAGATCGATGACATTCAGTCTAGTATTGTCAGGCCAGCCATTGCAGCTAATTCTTTTGAAATCAAGCCAAGCACAATTCAGATGGTGCAGAACTCAGTTCAATTTGGGGGAGATTCAACGGAGGATCCTAATATGCACATAAGGGACTTTATCGAGATTTGTGACACTTTCAAATTCAATGGTGTGTCGGATGATGTTATCAAATTGAGACTTTTCCCATTCTCTTTAAGGGAAAAGGCAAAGGGCTGGTTACATTATCTACCAGCCGGTTCCATCACTACTTGGGAGGATCTTGCTCAGAAGTTTCTTACAAAATTCTTCCCCATGGCTAAAACTGCAGCAATAAGGAATGCGCTAACTCAATTTGCACAGCAATCTGGTGAATCTTTGTGTGAGGCTTGGGAACATTATAAGGAGATGCTTCGAAAGTGTCCTCATCATGGGATGCCTGATTGGATGGTTATTAATGGTTTCTACAATGGATTGGGAGCATAGTCTAGACCTTTGCTAGATGCAGCATCAGGCGGCGTTCTGTGGGCTAAGAGCTATGATGAAGCTTATGAGCTGATTGAGATGATGGCTGCAAATGAATATCAAAATCCAACCCAGAGGCTTTCTCAAGGTAAGGTAGCAAGAATTCTTGAAATTGATGCAGCAACAGCCATAGCAGCTCAGTTGAAAGCTCTTACGATGAAGGTGGATTCTCTTACTAATTATGGAGTTCAGCAAGTTGCTAGTGTTTGTGAGCTATGTACGGGTGCACATGATACGAATCAGTGTGCAATCTCTTCTGAATCAGCACAGTTTGTGAGCAATTTTCAGCGACCTTCGCAACCAGCTCCAGCAACTTATCATCCGAATATCGGAACCATCTCAATTTCACCTGGAACAACAATCAAGGAGTTCAACAATCGCAACAGCCTTATCAGCAGTTTCAGGGTTAGCAAACTAGGCCATTCAATCATGGCTATCAGCAACAGTATGCTCCAAGGCAACAATTTCAACCCCCGGGATTTCAGCAGCAGCCTCAGGCTAGTGCGGGGAAATCTTTTAATGAAAAATCTGAATTGGATGAATTGAGGTTGTTGGTTAAAAGTCAAGCAGTATCTCTCAAGACGTTGGAGAATCAGATTGGGCAGCTTGCTAATGCTTTGTTAAACAGGCCACACGGAGCTCTACCTAGTGACACCGAGTCAAATCCAAAAAATGAGCGAAAGGAGACTTTCAATGCAGTATCGTTAAGAAGTGGTAAGGAGATTGAAGGGAACTCAAAGAAAGTTGATGAAGAGGTTATCAAGGAATCTGAGTCTAATGAAAAGCCTCAAGAGTTGGTGCATGAAGAATCCAGAAAAGATGAACCAGTTAAAGCACCGACACCAGAAAAGCATATTTATCCACCTCCTCCATATCCTCGACGCTTGCAAAAAAAGTCAAGAAAAGCAATTTCAAAAATTTTTGGACGTCTTCAAGAAATTGTCCATTAATATTCCTTTTGCGGAAGCTCTAGAAAAGATGCCGAGCTATGCCAAGTTCATGAAGGGCATTTTATCAAGGAAGTTGAAGCTCGATGAACTAGAGACCGTTGCTTTGACGGAAGAGTGTAGTGCTGTTCTGCAGCAAAAGTTGCCTCCTAAACTTAAAGATCCTGGAAGTTTCAACATCCCGTGCACTATTGGTAACTTATCTTTCGACAAGTGTTTGTGTGACTTGGGAGCTAGTATCAATCTAATGCCTTTGTCTGTATTCATGCAACTTGGTTTACCCGACCCGAAACCTACAAATATCTCGTTACAGCTGGCTGATCGGTCGATCACGTATCCAAGAGGAATAGTGGAAGATGTTTTGGTAAAGGTGAATGAGTTTATCTTCCATGCTGATTTTGTCATTCTAGACTTTGAGGAAGATAAGAAGATTCCTATCATCTTGGGAAGGCCATTCCTAGCTACTGGCCGAACTTTGATTGATGTGCAAAAAGGGGAGCTAACTATGCGGGTGCAAGATGATAAGGCCACCTTTAATGTGTTTGCTCCTACGAAGATTTCAGATGATCTAGAAGGGTGTTTTTCTGTGGAATCTGATGTGTAAAATTATGTCTAACCGCAAGCGCACGGTGTCTATTTCTAGTATAGATGGCAAGCGGGTCGATTCCTCAAGGAGATAGTTTCAATTTCAATTCAACTATTATCAATTGTTTCCAGTCACAAACGATTGTTGGAGAATTGTGTTAACTACTAAAACAAATTTAACAAAGGTTTTAAATCAATTAATTAAGGGATCTAGGGCAATTCAGGTTCACCATGCTTACACCAAACAAATCACAAAGGTATAGCTTTGTAATGGGATTAAGTAATTAAAGCAATGGTTAATCTTTTTCAAGCATTAACACTCTCAGAATATCTAATGATGCTTCCACAATCACCTTCAATTCCGCTAATTGTATGTAAGCCTCTAGTAGTAAAATCTTTCGATCTATTACTCCTATTGCAATCGATTAATCCGTGATATTGCGCAATTACACAAATTAAGAATTAGAACATATCAATCAGAATTACTCTCTACCCATGAATTTACTAATCAAATTAAGCCCAAATCATGGTGCAAACATGGCTCCCCTTAATACCCTAGAATTAAACTACTCACTCATTCTAAGATTAAAACTAACAATAATAATCAAGAAAGCCATAATAACTATGTAATAATAGAAGAGAAGATTAGAAATACCTTAAACTTGATAATAATGGAGAACAAAAGATCCAAGATTTAATTATAGCTTACAAAGATGAAGAAGAGAAATAAAACCTAGTTTTTATTTTATATTCAAAATAACGTATGTAAAAAGAGATCCCCCCTATAATATATCCCTAGATGTGTTTATATAGTGTTACAAGGCTAAATAATTGTCACAATTAGAGGCCCAGCTGGAAATAATAATTTAAAGTCAAAATAGGAGACGAGACGGGACGGGACAAAAAAAAATCTTTTTTTTTCTCCAATTTCCCGTGGCCAGTACGCGCGTGCCTTGTGGTCCGTTTGTGGATTTCTGTTGCTCACGCGCTGGACAGAAATCAAGTCATTATTCCAACGCTGCAGCCTCAATTAGAACATGTCCGTTTCTGTTTTATTTTCTTTTTTTCTGCTCCAGACTTGTCCTCGCGCCGCAGCGCTATGTCCCACGCCACTGCGCCATGTGGGTTCTGTTTTCGAATTTTTCTGTGTCACAGCCTTGAAACAAAAATAATAAAGCGCTCCTGTTGATCACAAAATTCTGCTCCAAAATGCTTAAAAACGAACCGAAATTTCATCCTTTCTTCTCATAAATTCATAAAATCATTCCTTCGAATTAAAAACACCGTAAAATCATCAAATAATGTCAAATCCCTTCCAACTTGGTAATTCTTTAATTCCTGTCATAAAACACATCAAACACTAATTAAATCCACACAAATATTCAGAAAATGCTATAAATGTGGGGACAAAATCCTATAAAATACATATAAAATATACTCTATCAAATATCCCCACACTTTGCACTTTGCGCGTCCTCGTGCAAACTATTATAATAATTCTAACTAACTAGTACCACTTCCGTAGGTGATCACGGTTGCATTTGGCATATGTAACAAGCCCTTTAAACCCCTAGGCAGCCCTAGTGTACGAGTAAGGTCTCGTGAGGGTTTATAGTGAATATACCCACAAAATTCATCCAACCATGCAAAAGATTAATGCCAACACAACACCACACACACCCGTCCTCTCATGCCACTTCAACTGAAGAATCAAAATGAACATGCAATGCCTTGGTGTCCAAAGTGCAAGTATCCACATAGTCTACTCAACTAACATGCAGAAGGTCATAAAAATTCATGTCAAGTGTAAAAATTGTTGGTAATCATGCTAAGACCACAAGAAACACATCTTTAAGTCTAAACCCGGGATCTCCTATGCCAAAACAAGTAATAACTCACCTTTCACTCAAGAACAAGGTTAAGTATATCACTCAATTCCAACAAAATCATAAACACAACTTGACACTCGCAATCAATCTCACTCTCAACACAACATACATCACTGATGACAATCAAAAGGTCTTTATTCGGGTTGTAGCGTGGGCTAGGGACCAGGTATGTCAAGTAAAGCTAAAACAGGTTAAATGTCAAAAGCTAGTACCCAACAATAATCATTATTCAATTCCCTTTCTATTAAAACAAATACTTCCCCACACTTGGATTTTTCAATAACCCTTACATAATAACTTAACTAGTCGAATGAAGAAGGATCATACAAACATAAGAATGCTCTCAAATTTATTCATTTTTTTTCTTGTTTTTTTTTCTATTTTTTCTGTTTTTGTTTTTTTTTCCTTTTGAGAGCTAAGGAATAAACACAATGATCCATAGATATTTTTATGAATTTCGACTAGCAAGCATCAACCCAAAATCAATATTCCCCAAAAGTATGATCATCAATAAAACCCCCTCTTTTTCACACCTTACTACTCCCTTAAGCACGATACTAGCCTTTGACAATTTAGGTTCAAATTCAATGTAAGGCCAATAGAATAAAAAGGATAATGGCAAGTAATGTGGTGTGTCACCAAAAGAATAGGATTAAGCTCAACGGGTTAACTAATTGATCATGTTTAAAAGGTGTGGAAATATGGGAAATACAAGGTCAAACCTAAGTGCCTTTATCATCTCATCATCAAGTTATGCCATGCATTCCAAGAAAGATCTCAAGTAAGTGCTAGCAATGTAAACAACATGTGGACACTCAAGCAAACGAAAAATCATGCAAAAGATATGCATATAGGCTCAAAACTCACTTGGTGTGACAAAACATAATCAATCCCAAGTAACAAGACTCTCTAACGCACCTACTTGTATTCAAAGCATGTAAACCAAGTCATCTTGCACATTTTCATGTCATTCTAATCACTTACAACATCCAATTAAGTCTACCAGCTTCAACTTGCTAGTGAAAGTGTGTGCACAAGAACAAAGCACGTCACTTCTCATACAAAAGCGTCAAGAACACAAGAATTCTACGCATGCATGGGTGTATCAAGCAAAATAAAACAACTAATCAAATTGCATGGCTAGAATTATTTTTGGTATTTTCGATTTTTTAATTTATATATATATATATATATATATATATATACACTACGCTGAGAACACTGAGAACACCTCCCCACACTTAAGCGAGTCAATGTCCTCAATGACTCATTAACTAAAGAATGAAATTTACAATATATAAAACAGAAGGAAAGAAGAACTCCCCTTTGCAGAAGCATGATCATGGGTTGCCTCCCAAGAAGCAATTTTGTTTAACGTCGTTGGCTCGACTCAGCTGGTTCAGATCTCCGTGGAGGGGTTGTCAAGATAAATCACTACCATCTTCCCTACGAATGCACCATCCACATATAATTTAAGGCGTTGACCGTTAACCTTAAATTTTGTTCCATCTCGTCCCATAACTTCAATAGCACCTTAAAATTTGACATCGGTGACAGTAAAAGGTCCGGACCATCTCGATTTGAGCTTCCCCGGAAAAAGTCGAAGTCTGGAATTGAACAACAACACCTTGTCACCAACCTGAAAATCTCTTCTCTGAATCATCTAATCATGCATCTTCTTCGTTCTCTCCTTGTAAAGCCGAGAGTTGTCATAAGCATCAAAACGAAGCTCATCTAACTCATTAAGTTGAAGAAGTCTCGCTTGCCCCGCAGCCTTCAAATCCATGTTGAGTTCTTTTATAGCCCAGAAAGCGCGATGTTCCAATTCCACTGGCAAGTGACATGCTTTACCATAAACCAACCGATAAGGAGTGGTTCCTATAGGTGTTTTGTACGCCGTCCGATAAGCCCACAAAGCATCATCTAACTTTAAGTACCAATCTTTCCTTGACTTTGCAACCATCTTCTCCAAAATGCTCTTAATTTGGCGATTAGAAACCTCCACTTGGCTGCTTGTTTGAGGGTGATATGCAAGAGCAACCTTGTGAGTAACGCCATATTTCTTCAACAAAGTTTCAAACTGTCGATGGCGGAAATGAGAACCACCATCACTTATCACTGTTCTAGGAACTCCAAATTGAGGGAAGATAATATTCTTGAAAAGCTTCATAACTACTTTGGAATCATTGGTTACCGATCCAACTGCTTCAACCCACTTGGACACATAATCGACAGCAACTATGATGTATCTCATCCCACAAGAACTTGGGAAAGGTCCCATAAAATCAACACCCCATACGTCAAATATCTCGACCTCAAGAATACCGGTTTGAGGCATCTCATGGCGTTTAGAAATATTACCCGTCCTTTGACATGCATCACACGCCAAACAGAAAGCACGAGCATCCTTAAATAGAGACGGCCAAAAGAACCCGGATTGAAGTACCTTAGCAGCAGTTTTGGAAGGACCATGGTGGCCTTCACATGCGAGAGAATGACAATGCTTGAGAATGTCATGTACTTTGAACTCAGGGACACATCTACGAAAAATTCCATCAGCACACTTGCGATACAAGAAAGGGTCATCCCAAAAATATTGTTTAGCATCATGATAAAACCTCTTTCTTTGCTGATAAGTCAATTCTGGAGGGTGAGATCCACTAACACAGAAATTTGCAAAATCTGCATACCATGGAGTCTGAGTAGCAACCGAAAACAAGTGATCATCTGGAAAAGAATCGTCAATAAGAGTATTTGACGCAATGTCAGATTTGAAACGCAACCGCGAGAGATGATCCGCAACTACATTCTCAGCACCCTTCTTGTATTTGATTTCCAAGTCAAATTCTTGGAGTAACAGAATCCAACGAATAAGCCTTGGCTTTGCTTCCTTTTTCGCCAACAGATATTTAAGTGCTGAATGATCAGTGTGAACAATGACTTTGGAGCCAATGAGATATGCTCAGAATTTGTCAAGAGCGTAGACCACAGCTAGAAGTTCCTTCTCAGTTGTAGCATAATTAACTTGAGCTTCATCCAAGGTTTTACTTGCATAGTAGATGGCGTGCAATACCTTGTCTTTCCTTTGACCGAGAACTGCTCCAATAGCATAATCACTTGCATCACACATGATTTCAAATGGAAGATTCCAATCTGGAGATTGAATGATTGGTGCACTTATCAAAGCTTCCTTAATTCTGTTAAAAGACTCCAAACAAGCATTAGTAAACACAAAGGTGGCATCCTTAAGCAACAATTGAGTGAGGGGTTTTGCAATTTTTGAAAAATCTTTTATAAAACGACGATAAAAACCCGCATGACCAAGGAAACTCCTCACTCCCTTGACATTAACAGGAGGAGGAAGTTTCTCAATCACCTCAATTTTTGCTTTGTCAACCTGGATGCCATGTTCAGAAATCAAGTGACCAAGTACCACTCCTTCATTGACCATGAAGTGGCACTTTTCCCAATTCAAAACCAAATTCACCTCTTCACAACGTTTAAGCACTTTAGAAAGATTATGTAGACATACATCAAAATCAGACCCATAAACACTGAAATCATCCATAAATACTTCCATGATAGACTCTATGGAATCAGAAAATATGGCAGTCATGCAACGCTGAAAAGTAGCAGGGGCATTGCACAAACCAAAAGGCACTCTACGATATGCAAAAGTACCATATGGGCAAGTAAATGTAGTCTTTTCTTGGTCATCAGGATGTATAGGGATCTGAAAGAACCCTGAATATCCATCTAAATAGCAAAAGTACTTATGCTTAGCAAGTCTTTCTAACATCTGATCAATGAAAGGGAGAGGGTGATGGTCTTTTCTAGTAGCAGTGTTTAACTTACGGTAATCAATGCACATTCGCCAACCGGTGACAATTCGAGTGGGAATTAATTCATCTTTTTCATTTTTAATTACCGTTGTTCCTCCTTTCTTAGGGACTACCTGAACTGGGCTTACCCATTTAGAATCAGAAATCGGGTAAATGATGCCCGCATCTAACAATTTCAAAACTTCTTTTTTAACAACCTCTTGCATGTTAGGGTTCAAGCGACGTTGTCCCTGTATGCAAGGCTTATGGTCATCATCTAAGTGAATTCTATGCATGCAAAAATCTGGGCTAATCCCTGTAAGATCATCAATACTATACCCAATAGCTTTTCTATGCGCACGCAAAACAGTAAGAAGCTTAAAAACCTGGTTATCATCAAGACTAGAGCTAACAATCACAGGACAAGTCTTTTCATCATCAAGAAACACATATTTAAGATTAGATGGCAAAGACTTTAACTCTAACTTGTTTACCTGAGGTTGACCACAAGAAGTGACAGTGTTGGTTACCTCACAATTCGGATCAGCTACACCATCCAACTCAAGAATCAATGAATCGACTTCAGCATGTCCTTCTCCTTCTGAAGCTTCAAGCATGAGCACTGCTTCCAATGCATCATTCAATAGAATCTGAGACGTCTCATCTTGGACAATTTCATCTATAACATCAATCCTGCAGCAAGTATTCTCAAGCAAAGGGGATTTAAGAGCAGAGGTTTGAGTAAAAGTAATTTTATCATCACCAACGCTCAATGTGAGAGTCCCACTTTTAACATCAATTACAGCACCTGCAGTACAAAGAAATGGTCTACCTAAAATAATAGGTATCTGGCTATCCTCTTCCATATCTAGAACTACAAAGTCTACAGGAATATAAAATTTTCCAACCCTAACAGGCACATCCTCTAAAATTCCAAGGGGATATTTTATCGAACGGTCTGCCATTTGCAAAGACATCTGTGTACATTTTAATTCTCCCATATTTAGTTTTTGAAAAACTGAGAGAGGCATGACTGAGACGCTAGCGCCTAAATCACATTAAGCTTTATCAATGAACAATGCACCTAAATGACACGGGATCGAAAAACTACAAAGATCTTTAAGTTTAGGTGGAGACTTATTCTGTAAAACAGCACTACACTCTTCAGTAAAAGCTACTGTCTCTACCTCACCAAAGGACCTCTTCTTAGTGAGAATATCCTTAAGAAACTTTGCATATGATGGAACTTGAGAAATTAAATCAGTGAAAGGAACTGTTACCTCAAGATTCTTGACAAGTGTCATGAACTTACCAAACTGCTGGTCCACCTTTGTTTTGTTCATCCTGCTAGGGAATGGGAGCTTTGGCACAAATGGTGGAGGAGTAACTGCAGTCTTTTCTTTGTCCTTTTCCTTGCTTTCCTCAGTTTCACCTTCGTTTGCATCTTCAACAACTTTCTCTACCTTGTCTTCCTCAGAATCCTCTTTTTCTTTCTCAGTAGGAACATCGTCAATAGGCATTGGAGGAGCATCATATGTACGACCACTCCTAAGAGGAATGGCATTCACATTTTCCTTCGACTGAGTTGGTTGTGCTGGTAGAGAGCCTTGTTGCCTTGTAGATGAAGAACTAGCCATTTGAGCAATCTGAGTTTCCAGCATCTTGTTATGTATCTCCATCTGGTTCATCTTTGTTTGCATTTGTAACAATATCTTCATCATATCACCTTGATTATCAGCCTGTGCAGCTTGATTTGCTTGAGGAGCATAATTCTGAAGAGGCCTTTAGAATCCAGGGGGATTCATTGGTCCTTGAGGAGGCCTATACTGCTGCTGTGGAGGAGGAGGCTGGTACGACTGCTGATATTGCTGCTGATTAGGAACATTTGAATTCTGAGCATTATTGTTCCTATATGAGAAGTTCGGATGATCTTTCCAACCAGGATTGTAAGTGTTAGAGTACGGATTGTACTGCTGCCTCTGTTGGAAAACATTTGCTTGCTCCATCTGAAAATTTTGTGAATTTTGAGCATTGTATTGGCAATCGTTACCATAGTGGCCTTGGATGCCACAGACTTCACAAACAGGAATATTCATAGGAGCCATGGATGACAATGCATTGATACTCATAGGTTGAGTAGAGGGCTGAGATGTCTTCAATGAGTGGATCTCCTGAGTTAATGCAGCGAGTTGAGATGATAATAGAGAATATGCATCCACTTCAAGTTTACCCCCTTTCTTGGTTGCTCTCGGGTTACTGAAGTGATTGGCAGCCAAATTTGAAAGAAAATCATGTGCATCATCAACTCCTTTGTCTAAAAACACTCCACCTGCAGCGTTATCAACCATCCCTTTTGTTTCAGGATCAAGACCATTGTAGAAGCGTTTAAGCAGAAACCACTTCTCAAGACCATGGTGAGGGCATGCACGTTGATAATCCTTGAATCTGTCCCAAGCATCCCGTAGAGATTCGCCATAATCTTGCTTAAAACCCATCATCTTGTCGATCAAATCGTCGGTTCTGTTAGGAGGGAAGAACTCAGTTAAGAAAGCCTGAGCAATCTTATCCCACTCGGTCAGGTCAATATCATTCAACCATTTTTTAGCTTTATCACGAAGAGAGAAACCGAACAACATGACTTTCAACTGGTCTGGAGTGACTCCCTGATGTTTAATTGTAGAACAGAGCTGTTGAAAGCGTTGCAGATGATTTGTAGGGTCTTCAGAGGCAAGCCCAGCAAATTGATTCTGTTGGATCATAGTGAGCAAAGCAGGCTTGATCTCGAAATTTGCTGCTTGAATCGCTGGCATAACAAGGCCAGTAGGTACCCCACTCGGAGAGGGCTGTGAGTAGTTCTTCAAAGATTTGGGAGGGTCTGCCATCTCAATCTTTGGTTCAGGTAACTTTTGCTGCTTCTCTTTCCTTTGTTGATCTATGTATTGTTAACAAGTAATTCCAGAATCTGGACTAAGAGGAGTTGTATCCTCTTTCGCTTGATCTTATTTCGTTTGAGACCTGGTCTTGGGCATCAACAACTAAACAAGGAAAAGCAGTAAGATCGGTCTCAGTTGGAACAAGAGTTCCAAAGAGACAAGAGAAATAATCGAAAACAATCAAACTAAAATTATAGAAACTAGGCGTCTCCCCGGCAGCGGCGCCAAAAACTTGATGTGTAAAATTATGTCTAACCGCAAGCGCACGGTGTCTATTTCTAGTATAGATGGCAAGCGGGTCGATTCCTCAAGGAGACAGTTTCAATTTCAATTCAACTATTATCAATTGTTTCCAGTCACAAACGATTGTTGGAGAATTGTGTTAACTACTAAAACAAATTTAACAAAGGTTTTAAATCAATTAATTAAGGGATCTAAGGCAATTCAGGTTCACCATGCTTACACCAAACAAATCACAAAGGTATAGCTTTGTAATGGGATTAAGTAATTAAAGCAATGGTTAATCTTTTTCAAGCATTAACACTCTCAGAATATCTAATGATGCTTCCACAATCACCTTCAATTCCGCTAATTGTATGTAAGCCTCTAGTAGTAAAATCTTTCGATCTATTACTCCTATTGCAATCGATTAATCCGTGATATTGCGCAATTACACAAATTAAGAATTAGAACATATCAATCAGAATTACTCTCTACCCATCAATTTACTAATCAAATTAAGCCCAAATCATGGTGCAAACGTGGCTCCCCTTCATACCCTAGAATTAAACTACTCGCTCATTCTAAGATTAAAACTAATAATAATAATCAAGAAAGCCATAATAACTATGTAATAATAGAAGAGAAGATTAGAAATACCTTAAACTTGATAATAATGGAGAACAAAAGATCCAAGATTTAATTATAGCTTACAAAGATGAAGAAGAGAAATAAAACCTAGTTTTTATTTTATATTCAAAATAACGTATGTAAAAAGAGATCCCCCCTATAATATATCCCTAGATGTGTTTATATAGTGTTACAAGGCTAAATAATTGTCATAATTAGAGGCCCAGCTGGAAATAATAATTTAGAGTCAAAATAGGAGACGAGACGGGACGGGACAAAACGAATTCTTTTTTTTTTTTCTCCAATTTCCCGTGGCCAGTACGCGCGTGCCTTGTGGTTCGTTTGTAGATTTCTGTTGCTCACGCGCTGGACAGAAATCAAGTCATTATTCCAACGTTGTAGCCTCAATTAGAATCTGTCCGTTTCTGTTTTATTTTCTTCTTTTTTTTCTGCTCCAGACTTGTCCTCGCGCCGCAGCGCTATGTCCCACGCCACTGCGCCATGTGGGTTCTGTTTTCGAATTTTTCTGTGTCACAGCCTTGAAACAAAAATAACAAAGCGCTCCTGTTGATCACAAAATTCTGCTCCAAAATGCTTAAAAACGAACCGAAATTTCATCCTTTCTCCTCTTAAATTCATAAAATCATTCCTTCGAATTAAAAACACCATAAAATCATCAAATAATGTCAAATCCCTTCCAACTTGGCAATTCTTTAATTCCTGTCATAAAACACATCAAACACTAATTAAATCCACACAAATATTCACAAAATGCTATAAATGTGGGGACAAAATCCTATAAAATACATATAAAATATACTCTATCAGAATCCCTTGCATTGTCTTTCCGAGAAGAAACAGGTGATGTACAATTGGATACATTGCCTAGTGTTAAAATTTTTTCGAAAGGCTCTCACTCAGTTAAGGTGCTCGAGGAAATTGATACTGATAAACCTCCCATACAAGATCTTTCAAATGTAAAGCTCGGAAAACTTCCACCACATTTGAGGTATGTTCTTTTGAATGACGAGTTAGTGATTTTTGAAGAGGGTCATGATAATGTGTTAAGAAGGTGGATAGTTGATGATGAGGTTGAAGAGTGTTCTGTTCAATCGGATGAGAGAGATAAACACCTTAGAGGTGTGAGGAAGAAAAAGAAGGCGAAAAAGTCGACGAGTGGAAAAATCAAGACGAAGAGTGAAAGAAGAGTTGTGTTGGGACTAAGCAATCAAGATGTCAATGTTCGTATGAATGGTCTTTCTGTTGAGGACGGTTCGGTTATTCTCTTGAAACCGCCGTGAGTTGAGGAAGCAACGTCCGGCTAAATGACGTTAACGACAGCGCTTCATGGGAGGCAACCCATAGGTTTGGTGTTTTTATGTGTGGTTTGATTTTGTGTGATTTTGTTCAGTATTATGTCAAGTTTGCAGGTCATTGGCGAGTTGCAGGAACTTTCTTCTTTCAAGGTAGACTACCCTCAGTTTGGAGCTCATGCAGCATTTCCACCACCTGATTCACCGCCCGAGGAGGGCGACGATGCCGACAGTTAGGGGAGTTCTCTTTTATCCTTTATCTATACCTTCAATGAGGACATTGAATATTTTAAATTTGGGGGTGATTTAGGATATTTGATTAATCGAGTCATAATTGCATATAGTTTCATGTAGTTCATAATATACCATGGTAGTTTAATTTCATATAATTCATATTAGAGTTAATTCCATTTCACATCCCTTTGGTTTTGGCCAACTGCATTTTTTACCCATTCTTTGTATAATTGCACTATGCATCCCTTTACTAGTTTTGGCGGGGCAATTTGCATCCCTTCGGTCTATTTTGGCCGTTAACGTTAAAATTGGCAGGGGTAATTTTGGAATTTGACAAGGCTGTCGCGTGCCTATCAAATAATAATATCTAACAAATCCTTCTAACTATGTAGCAGGGTAAGTCAGAGTCGATCCCACAGAGACAAACGTATCAATCACCAGTTATTTCTGATTTAATTCGGCTAAGCAAGTAACACAGTAAATATTGAGAGATTATTAAACTAATTTTATACTAAAGAGAATGGTGTTTATATAAATCAAATATTAAAAATATCCAGAATTAAGTATCCCCACTAGCATGAATTAATGCAATCGTGAATTCCCTCCCAAATTAATCAGATATATTACTCAAAAGGAAAGATGCGCCCTATAAATACCAATAACCTCTCTCGAGTATTAATGGCTTCTCTTAAAATACAATCAATCCTATTCTCATGGTATCATGTAATTTAGAGACATTAATCACAGCACCCTAGCTTCCTAACAATCCGTTCTACCTATTCTCATGGAGAAGTTCATGTCCTTATTGGATAAATCACAACCATCTAAATCCAACTCTCGTTGATAAATAGACAATGGTTCAAACAATAAACATAATCACGTCTGATTTGTAATTGCTAATTAAAACAACTCAATAAACAAGAGCAATTAAACAATCAAATTTGGGGGAATTGGGAAAATCACACATCAATCATAGCTAGGGTTCAACTTAACCCTAGATTAGTAGTCTACTCACTCATAATTGAATTAACAAAACAAGAATTATAAATTGAACACATAATTATAAGAAAAGAGAAAAACCTTTAATCTTCAAAGAAAATCAATGTTCTCCCTTGCAGATCTATGCTATGATATATTAAAAGTGATCCTCAATTACAATGCTTAGATGTGTTTTTATAGGCTCTAGCTTTCTTGCCCAGCAAGTATTTATCTTCTATTACAATTAGAATTTTAATTAAGGTGCTAAAAACTGCCCGGAATATAATTAGAACTTGAAAAGGGCAAAACAGTAATTTCCCAGCCATGCTCCTCAATGAATACGTGCGCGAATTAATTAAGCACATTACTTGCACGTGCTTCCTATCCCAGGTTGTAGAAAATCTCTCAAGCTTCGCGTGGGCAGTAAGATCGCTGAAAACGGACTTACAGAACTCCAGATATGGCCAAAACAGTGTAAGCTGCGCAGCCTTCCCAGAAAATCCGAATTTTAATCAATTAATTCCCAAAAAATTATAGAAGCATCCACCTTAATCAACATTCTCGTAAACCTGCACAACTAAGCAAAACACATCAAAACTACAAGAAACTTGAGTTCAAGACAATCAATTTAAGCCGATTTAGAATGCTCCAAGTAGATATAAAATCCACTTATCAAACACCCCCAAACTTAAACCGATGCTTGTCCTCAAGCATTAACAATTACAACTAACTAACTAGCTAGTACCACTTCCGTAGGTGATCACGGTTGCATTTGGCATATGCAACAAGCCCTTTAAACCCCTAGGCAGCCCTAGTGGACGAGTAAGGTCTCGTGAGGGCCTATAGCGAATGTACCCACAAAATCCATTTAACCTAATGCAATGCAATGCATGAATGCAACTACAATGAAAATGCAAGATCCCCTTCAAACTCACCAAAACCAACTAACAAGCAAATATCTCAATGAATGTAACAAATCCAAGCAGAGCTCGACTAAGTTCCCGTATACTAACAAATACATGAACAGAAACGTGCGTGTGTGCAATGCTCATCAGAAATACTCCCAAAACTAGGTCAAAAATCATACATGCTTTCCGTCAAGACAATCACAGGTTTATAATCAGAATAGACTGTAGACACTCCATAACCTAGGAACACCTCCACCCTTATCCAAGGTAGACAGAAACTAATGCTTTATTACTATGACACATAATAGAATATACAATACGCATGCTTATTTAACCGTGCAATGAATGAGACCCCAAAAGGCTTATACAATAATACCCATGTAGCGAGTGTTAGGTCAGCAATCCCAAACCACAAGGGCTTTAGGTTACTAGGACTAAGTCCCCTCAGACTTAATTACTCGAGTATTAAAGAGCTCACTCTGGTTAATTTTGCATATAAACAAATAACTTATTGACTCTTTTTTTCTTCTTCTTTTTTTTTTTCTTTTTTTTTTTCTGCAATCTGGAATGAGCCTTTCTCATTTCCAACCCTAGACTACTCATATAAATATGAGCTGGCTACTAGCCATTTGACGCCTAGCCATTATTAACAATTATGAACAACTAGCATGAAAATTCCTGGTTTCCCCCAAACTTAGACTTTAATGTTCCTACGCTATAAAGGGAATAACGAAAATTCTAAATATAAACAAGTGATTAAATCTCAAAACATCCCACAGGCATGACCCTAACCTAGCCCAAGAGCACCCCAATGAGACTGTGTAATAAATTTTGTTCCCGTAACATGCAAGTCAATTTCATAGAAACTATAAATCAGCCCTCTACTCATCATCATCACACCCAAATCAACATCCACCTATCAATCAGAATCAGCTCGTCCTAAGGGATCATGAAATATGCATGCCATGAAAATGCAACTAAATGAAAACTCACATGGTATACGAAAATAAAACAAAATGTCCTATATGAACCCACGTAGATAATACGAACATAACAATAATGCATGAACTATTACTACTATGCAAACATGATATCCTATATGAACACAAAATACAACAATACATACAACTACTAATCCCCCATATTACCCCCAAACTTAAAATATTCAATGCCCTCATTGAATGGAAGTAAATACAAGGGGTAGCAGAACATACCTACTCATCCTCGCTAGCAGCACCCTCGTCATCCTCGTCAGATGAATCAGGTGGAGGATACGGAGTCCGAGCTCCAAATATAGGCCACTGCATAGGAGTACTAGGTGACTGAAACTTTGCCTCCAAAGCTATGCCCATGTCCTCAGAATACTGGCGACTGCTAGCATGCATAGCATCCATCCGCCTAGTCATTCGACGAAAATAAGATTCAAAAACGGACACATCCACCTGACTCTGCGAAGAACCTGCTCTAGCCACCTTCGGTGCCCTCGAAACATGTGGCGGAACGCCCGTTCCCTGACCACTAGCACCATTAACAACAAAGCCTAATCCCCTAGGATGAGGAGTGCCGCCCGACCACTCCTTCAACTTCAACCGATCAATGGTAGCATCCGTAATAGAAGCCATAGGTTGTTGCACCGGCTCACCTTGATAGCATTTAACTTTCGATGCATCACACAAATACGCAACAATAGAAGCATAAGGAATATTCACCGACAATTTGCTTCCCAAAAACCGAAGAATATGTTGATTGATAAGATGCCCAATGTCGACATACTCACCTTTTAGAATACCCCATAGCAAGATGGCTCTATCAACAGTAACATTGGTAACATGGTTTGTCGGAATGATATTAGAACTTATGAAAAAAAACCATGCCTTTGCAACACTAGACAACGATGAAGCCGGGAAATTACACTTTATGTCCGTACCCAACTTACATTTCCATTCCGTTCCCGGAACACAAAGCTCATCAATGAGTTCATCAAGATCAACATCATCATTAGTCTTTTGTCCCCAATCCGTAGCATCTCGAGGCTTAGGCGGTTGCCTAATCAAATTACGAATAGCACGAGGTGAATAATCCACCTTTCGACCCCTCACAATCGTGGAATTATTCCTTGCTATTGATGCATTAGCATAAAATTCCCGAACCACATCCAACGAAGCATCATTAGCAAATTCACAAAATAACGCCCAACCCCTCTCACTAATCATAGCTCTCATCTCTGTATACTTATGGGGCACAAGCCTCCGTTCCTGAATAACCCCCCTTGAAACTAACCGAATATACTCCGCCTTAGCCTCCTCATTAACAAACCTTTCCACTCCATCTCCCACAACATCATTCTCATCCAAAGATGGAGGAGCACTACTACCACTACCCATTAACCATTGTCTTTTAGGAGCCATAATCAACAAATAACAAGCAAGGCACAAAAATCTCCAAACAAATCACCAAATAAAGAACCCCCAAATTACACACCAAGAACCCTAATTTGCAAATTCACAAATTCAAATAAAAAAAAAAGATAGAATGTTACCCAATTGAATCCAAGAGGTGAACTTGCTAGATGAATCCACACAATTTCGAAATTAAATCCCCCTTGCACTTTGAATGGATGAAAGATTAGAATTTGGGATTTATATAGATGGGTTTGTGTATGTATAGGTGATGTGGGTGTATATATAAGAGATGTAAATAATAATAGAGATGAAATTATATGAAGAAAAGGATTTTTGGGTGTTTTTAGGATTTGATTTGTAGTTAGAATAGGAATTGGGAGGATAGGTTTAAGATTGAGAGATGAATTAGAATTAGAAATAGGATAATAAAATAAAAGAGGGGAGAATTTTGGGATTTAAAGGACAAAACAAAAAAAATAAACTGCACAAACAGTTGATTCGGGCGCATGAGGCGCGGAGAGTTGCTGGTCGACCTGGCGCAGGTGCGCGCATTGGGCGCTTGATGCGCTACTCCCTCCTGCGTTTCCTGGCGCACTTGCGCGGTGCTGGCGCATGATGCGCTGGCGCCTACTGTTCGACTATTTTTTTTTTTTTTTTTATTTTTTAGAAAACAATACTACATCTCTAAAATATACAACCAAATTTTGGGTTGCCTCCCAAAAAGCGCATTTGTTTAATGTCGTTAGCCCGACACCTTCACATCAATCATTCTGAAAAAGGGGAAGACAGCTGAAAATCCACCTCCTCGTTAATTGGTTCACCCGCTCTATAATGCTTCACTCTTTGCCCATTCACCTTGAATGACTCTCCATGGGTATTCAACAATTCAACTGCACCATATGGAAAAACCTTTTGTATCTTGAACGGACCAGACCACCTAGAACGAAGTTTTCCGGGAAAGAGTTTCAATCTTGAATTAAATAGAAGAACTAGCTCCCCTTCCTTGAATTCTCTTCGTAATAACCCTTTGTCATGCCACTTCTTTGTTTTTTCCTTGTAAAGCTTAGAACTTTCATAAGCCTCAAAATGAAGCTCATCTAGCTCACTAATTTGCAGAAGTCTTCTCTCACCTGCTGCTAACATATCAAAATTTAGACTCTTGATAGCCCAAAATGCACGGTGCTCTAACTCAACGGGAAGATGACATGCTTTTCCATAAACCAATCTATACGGAGTTGTCCCAATAGGTGTCTTAAACGCAGTTCTATAAGCCCAAAGTGCATCATCAAGCTTCGTAGACCAATCCTTCCTTGATTTTGCGACTGTCTTCTCCAAGATAATCTTTATTTCACGGTTAGAGATCTCCACCTGACCACTAGTTTGGGGATGATAAGTAAGTCCCACCTTATGATAAACTCCATATTTCTTCAACATAGCTTCAAAATGATTTTCGAGAAAATGCTTTCCTCCATCACTAATTAAAATCCTTGGCACTCCAAATCTAGGAAAAATTATCTGCTTAAAGAACTTACTTACAACACGAGCATCATTAGTGGGAGATGCAATGGCTTCAACCCATTTTGAGACATAATCCACAGCTACCAAGATATACCTATTCTTAAAAGATGGAGGGAATGGTCCCATGAAATCTACTCCCCACACATCGAAAAGCTCCACTTCAAGAATGCTATTGAGAGGCATCTCATTGCGTCTTGAAATATTCCCCATTCTTTGGCAACGATCACAAGAATGAACATATTGGTGGACATCTTTAAAAAGAGTTGGCCAATAAAAACCGCACTGAAGAATCTTTGCAGCAGTTTTCGTAGTACTTGCATGACCACCACTTGGCAAATCGTGACAATGTGAGATTATAGAGGCAATCTCATTATGCGGAACACATCTTCTAATAACTCCATCTGCACAAGATTTATAGAGAAACGGATCATCCCAAAAGTGCTTCCTCACATCATAGAAAAATTTCTTCTTTTGCTGCGACGAGTAACCATGAGGAACAGTTCCACTAGCTAAGAAATTAGCTATGTCAGCATACCAAGGAACCTCAAGACTTGCAAGAGAAAGTAGATGATCGTCAGGAAAAGAATCATCAATTGGAGTAGATTTACCATCATCCTCATCAAGAGTAAGGCGTGAAAGATGATCAGCAACCACGTTCTCAGCCCCTTTCTTATCCTTAATCTCTAAATCAAATTCTTGAAGAAGCAAAATCCAACGAATCAGACGAGGTTTAGCATCCTTCTTACTCATCAAGTATCTCAAAGCTGCATGATCAGTGTGAACAATAACTTTCGAACCAACGAGATAGGATCGAAATTTTTCCATAGAATACACCACTGCTAGCAATTCTTTCTCCGTTGTGGCATAATTAATCTGAGCACCATCCAAGGTCTTGCTTGTGTAATATATAGCATGTAGCTTCCCATCTTTCCTTTGGCCTAGGACCGCACCAATAGCTTGATCACTAGCATCACACATGATCTCAAACGGTAGACTCCAATCCGGTGGTTGTATAATTGGAGCAGAGACAAGAGCTTTCTTCAATGTTTCAAAAGCCTCGACATAAGCATCTGTGAACACAAAAGGTACCTCCTTACCCAAGAGCTCAGTAAGAGGTCGAGCAATCTTCGAAAAATCTTTGATGAAATGGCGATAGAATCCAGCATGACCCAGAAAACTTCTTATCCCCTTGACTGAAGTTGGGTGTGGTAAGCGCTCAACAACCTCGACCTTGGCTTTATCAACTTCAATGCCTCTCTTCGAAACAACATGACCAAGAACAACTCCCTCTTGTACCATAAAGTGACATTTTTCCCAATTGAGAATGAGATTAACTTCTTGACATCTATGAAGCACCTTCTCCAAGTTATGTAAGCATATGTCAAAAGAAGTTCCACCAACTGAGAAGTCATCCATAAAAACCTCCATAATGTCTTCAATGAAATCTGAGAAAATTGCCATCATACATCTCTGAAAAGTGGGAGGAGCACAACATAGACCAAACGGCATTCTGCGGTATGCAAATGTACCATAGGGACATGTAAAAGTCGTCTTTTCTTGATCATTCGGATGGATAGGAATCTGGAAAAAACCTGAATATCCATCTAAGAAGCAGAAGTAAGAATGTTTCGCCAACCTTTCAAGCATTTGATCAATAAAAGGGAGAGGAAAATGATCTTTCTTTGTGGCCTTATTCAATTTCCGATAATCAATGCACATGCGCCACCCTGTAACAGTTCTAGTAGAGATCAACTCACCCTTATCATTCTTCACAACAGTCATTCCTCCTTTCTTTGGCACAACATGCACCGGACTAACCCACTTGCTGTCAGAGATAGGATAGATTATACCTGCATCAAGAAGTTTTAAAACCTCCTTTTTGACCACCTCCATCATATTAGGATTGAGTCTCCGTTGAGGCTCAATAGAAGAAGCTTGCTCATCTTCCAAAATAATCTTATGCATGCAGAATGATGGATTAATGCCCTTGATATCATCAATGGAATACCCAATAACATTTTTATATTTTCTCAAGACCGTGAGCAACTGCTTAATTTGAATGTCATCAAGCTCAGAATTAACAATAATAGGATATGATTCATTAAGGCCCATAAACACGTATTTCAAAGATGCAGGTAGTGGTTTCAGTTCTACCTTAGGAGGCGTGGAACTCTCCTTAACTCCCTCACGCTGTAGCACATTAGAATGTTCATGCTTATATGTAGGTGCTGCATCCAAAAGCTTCTCGTAACCGTGACACTCTCCATTTTCTTCATCAACGTTACCCTCTAGAACAGCTTGAAGTGGATCCTCATATGATAAAGTTTTGGCTTTCATGTCGATCACTTCCTCTAGTGCATCCACCCTATTCACAAACTCATCCGTAGAAGGATGTCCCATTGTACTTTGCAGCTTGAATTCCATCTTCTCTTCGCCTACCTCAAAAGAAATCCTTCCATTTTTCATATCAATGATAGCTCCAGCTGTTGCTAAGAAAGGCCTCCCAAGAATGATAGGAATATTTGCATCTTCTTCCATTTCCATGACAACAAAATCACACGGAATATAAAACTTTCCTACCTTAAGGGGCACATCTTCTAGAATTCCCAATGGAAATTTCACACTTCTGTCTACAAGTTGTAGAGAGATACGTGTGGGTTTTAGTTCACCCATCTGGAGCTGTTCATAAATTGATAAAGGCATCAAACAAACACTTGCTCCAAGATCACACAAAGCTCTTTTTATTTCGACATCCCCAAGCTGAACAGGAATAGAGTAGCTACCTGGATCCGCTAACTTCTTTGGAAGATCATTTTGCAAGATGGCACTGCACTCTACCGTTAATGAGATGGTAGAGCTTTCTTCAATTTTTCTCTTCCTTGACAAAATATCTTTCAAGAATTTTGCATAAGATGGCATCTCAGTAATAGCATCCATGAATGGGATATTGATATGTAGCTTCTGCAAAATTTCAAGGAATTTACCATACTTCTTCTCTAGCTTTGCTTGTGCCAACCTTTGTGGAAAAGGAACAGGTGGCACATATGGTTTGAGAGGAACAACTTCTGATTCTTTCTTTTCTTTTTCCACGACCTCTGAGTCTACCAGTTTCTCAGTTGCAATCTCATCTTCACCTTCCTTAGTATTCACAACATTTTTGCTCACATTCAATTCCGGCTCCTTCAATTCTTTACCACTTCTCAAAGTTATAGCATTGATATGGCCCCTTGACGGTTGCTCAGTTTGGCCAGGAAGTTGGCCTGAAGACTTATTAAGTTGGCTCAACTGTTGAGAAATTTGAGTAATAGTGTTCTCCATCATTTTGTTGTGAGCCTTTATCTCATTGATGATTGAATCGAAGTACTCATTCTTCTTCGATTGAGTAGAGATAAATCCTTCCATAAGACTTTCTAAGTTGGATTTCTGCGGCTGAGCTTGCTGAAAACCAGGAGGCTGAGAAAAATTATTTTGTGAAGATTGAGCTTGACCCTGATTGTTCCTGTAGGAGAAATTTGGATGATCTCTCCAACCTGGATTGTACGTGTTGGAGTAAGGATTATACTGCGGCCTCTGATTCTGATTGTAAAGAGCATTAGCCTGCTCAACTGCCATTCCAGAAGGATTGTATTGACAAGCAAGTTTGGTGTGTCCAACAACACCACATATCTCACATGAAGCAACAGTAGATGAAGAACTTTTGGCATCCAATTGCTCAATCTTTTTGACCATAGCCTGCATAGTAGTATTCAACATGGTTAGAGCATCAACATCATACTTACCACCTTTCTTAGGATGATTTCGATCACTGTATGGATAATTGTCATTGGATGCTATCTCGTCTAACAAAGCTTTCGCATCCTCGGTATTCTTCTTCATAATAGAACCACCAGAAGAAGCATCAACAAAGTTTCGGAACTCTTGTGTCAACCCATTATAGAATGTTTGGATCAACAACCAGTCAGGAATTCCATGGTGAGGGCATTGTCTCTGAAGTCGCTTAAATTTTCTCCAAGCATCATGAAGTGACTCGTCATCATCTTGACGAAAATTAGATATTTCATTCCGGAGCTTAGAGGTCTTCTTCTGACTGAAGAATTTAAGTAGAAAAGCCTTCGCAAGACTATCCCAAGTAGTGAATGTATTTGGTCCTTCATCTTTCAACCAATCTTTTGCTGTATCTCGAAGAGAGAATGGAAATAAGCGCAGCTTTATAGCATCATCACTAACATTGGTCAGCTTTATTGTATCACACTTTTCAAGAAAACTCTCAAGATGATCAACAGGATTTTCAGTGGACAATCCTGCAAAAGAATCATTGGAGATGAATTGGATGAACTGAGGCTTGAGCTCAAAGTGTGTAGCTGTAACTGCTGGTCTGACAATACTGGAGAGTACACCTGTAGCATCTGGCATACCATGCTCCCTGAGAGCTTTAGCTGTTGTATCAGTCATAATTTCCTTATCCTTGTTTTTCCTTCGCTTGCCTGCTTGCCTTCTTGCTGTAGCTTCAATTTCAGGATCAATTTCAATTAAGTTTTCAGTACCTGAACTTCGAGTATGCATGCAACAAGAGAACTAGACACAATGATTAAATAACAAGGGTATAATAGCCGAAGCAACTCAACTAAAATACTTAGCTAAATTCAATTCAAAAATTAACTAATCTAACACTGCTTTGTCCCCGGCAGCGGCGCCAAAAATTTGACAAGGCTATCGCGTGCCTATCAAATAATAATATCTAACAAATCCTTCTAACCATGTAGCAGGGTAAGTCAGAGTCGATCCCACAGAGACAAACGTATCAATCACCAGTTATTTATGATTTAATTCGGCTAAGCAAGTAACACAGTAAATATTGAGAGATTATTAAACTAATTTTATACTAAAGAGAATGGTGTTTATATAAATCAAATATTAAAAATATCCAGAATTAAGTATCCCCACTAGCATGAATTAATGCAATCGTGAATTCCCTCCCCAATTAATCAGATATATTACTCAAAAGGAAAGATGCGCCCTATAAATACCAATAACCTCTCTCGAGTATTAATGGCTTCTCTTAAAATACAATCAATCCTATTCTCATGGTATCATGTAATTTAGAGACATTAATCACAGCACCCTAGCTTCCTAACAATCCGTTCTACCTATTCTCATGGAGAAGTTCATGTCCTCATTGGATAAATCACAACCATCTAAATCCAACTCTCGTTGATAAATAGACAATGGTTCAAACAATAAACATAATCACGTCTGATTTGTAATTGCTAATTAAAACAACTCAATAAGCAAGAGCAATTAAACAATCAAATTTGGGGGAATTGGGAAAATCACACATCAATCATAGCTAGGGTTCAACTTAACCCTAGATTAGTAGTCTACTCACTCATAATTGAATTAACAAAATAAGAATTATAAATTGAACACATAATTATAAGAAAAGAGAAAAACCTTTAATCTTCAAAGAAAATCAATGTTCTCCCTTGCAGATCTATGCTATGATATATTAAAAGTGATCCTCAATTACAATGCTTAGATGTGTTTTTATAGGCTCTAGCTTTCTTGCCCAGCAAGTATTTATCTTCTATTACAATTAGAATTTTAATTAAGGTGCTAAAAACTGCCCGGAATATAATTAGAACTTGAAAAGGGCAAAACAGTAATTTCCCAGCCATGCTCCTCAATGAATACGTGCGCGAATTAATTAAGCACATTACTTGCACGTGCTTCCTATCCCAGGTTGTAGAAAATCTCTCAAGCTTCGCGTGGGCAGTAAGATCGCTGAAAACGGACTTACATAACTCCAGATATGGCCAAAACAGTGTAAGCTGCGCAGCCTTCCCAGAAAATCCGAATTTTAATCAATTAATTCCCAAAAAATTATAGAAGCATCCACCTTAATCAACATTCTCGTAAACCTGCACAACTAAGCAAAACACATCAAAACTACAAGAAACTTGAGTCCAAGACTGTTAGGTCCAAATGTGTTGTAGAGGGGGGGTGAATACAACTTTTCGAATATGAGTAGCAATAAATACGATGCAAGAAATGAACACGCAGATTCAAGGAATATATTTCTTTATATATAACTTGAAAAGGTTGCTACAACATTCATTACAAAGTATAACAGAAGTTCAGAGAGAAGTAAATGATTCTAAGCTCTGTGAATATACTCTCTCTCTTTTTCTTGTGTTTTTCTCAATATTGCTCACTTACTAAAACATTACACAAGTGCTTCTATTTATACTACATGTAATCTATGTCCTGTAGTCTTCAAAGACTAAGATGTACGTGGCCCAATGATGTCCACATAAATCTTGCCTTATCTTGAAAGCTTGGAAATCTGCCAATCAGAAGATGCCATGTGTCATGTTGAAGCTGCACTCTAAGTAGAACTTCTACTTGAGAATTTCTACTTAGCCATCTCGAAATTTCTAAGTCGAACTTCTACTTAAAAATATTCTACTTGGCCATCCAGAACATTTAGTACTTAGAAAATATTCTGGTCTTCAACTTGAAACTTCAATGCACATCTTGAGCTTGTGATATCTTCATGTCTTCTTTATTCTTCAGCAAGCTCTTGAACATGGATCTTTATTACTGACATAAACTTGCTATCAATGTCCTGACACTTGATGCACTGGTCTGGTTCATAAGTGACTAGTCTTGATAGTGTTTCTGCTTCTTGAATAAATTACCATATTCACTTAGTAACTTGGCTTTCCAATATTTGCTTTCCTTCTTGTTCACTTGAAATCAATTGGTCTTGTTGATACTGATAGTTATGATCTTGATTCTCGATTTCTCAAATCACTGAGGCCTGAACAACTTTGACTTGAACTTCTCTCAATGATTTCTTCTTGGCTTGATCATAGTTAACATGTTCAATTGTATCAATTACCTTGTCTTCATTTAGTGTTGATTTCTTGTGACTTCTTGTTCTTGATTGTCTTCTGGTTAAGTATATTTTCTTTTAATTGAGTTACATTAGTTATAGTGTTACAAGTTTATACACTCTGCCTTTCAATCTCCCCCAATTTGATTGTCTAACAATGACATTCAAATTAATGAAGGATAACTCAACTAAACAATGAGACGAGAAAAGATAATTAACATTACAGTCTTGAAAAATATACAATTGAAAAATACTTGAAAACAATACAAAGAACTTAAACTAGAAACAGAATTCGAACCTCGAATTAAAGATCATTTGAATGATTCCTATCACCTGGATTATTTCATATCTTTTAGTCAAACTTATATCACCTTATTGGATTCACTCTAAGATGAATTTTCCTCAAGTGAGTTAAAGCAACCGAAAAACATGAAGTTTTTCCAACTTCAAGTTCACACCACTCTGACCTTTAACCCTAATTCCGTTTCCTTTTCCTAGCTTCAGCAGCTTGATCTTTTTCTTCTTTCTGCCTTCTGCGCTTCTCCTCCTGCTGCTTTTGTTTTTTATATACTGGATCATGAAGTTGCGTCCACCTAGTATTCAACAAACTTACTGCTTCCATTTCTAGAGGGTTCCTGGGTTCTGGGTAAGGATGTTTGAAAAGCCTTCTGAGTTTGTCCACCTCCTGAGTAGTCCTGATCTCTGGAATGTCCTCAAATTTCTTCATTATAAGCCGAGGTTTCCTATGAGTTTTATCAGCTTTAAACTGACAATAGATCATTTTGGGATAGCCTTTGACACGGTTAGTATTGTGGACACTAGCCGCATCTTGCTCCATTCGCTTCTTTTCCACTACTACATCAGACAGGTAACTCACGAGTCTCTGCTTTTCTTTCACATACTTAACTTCCACATCTTCCCATTTGAACACATATAACACTTTCTCCAGAAATGCAGCATCTTGAGTCTGCTGCAGCCATTGTCTACTCATATGCAAGAGTGTTTGCTTCTGGTCTGCATCTATGAATACTAAGGCATCAGCTGTATCATCAGCAAAAGAATGTATCCAGTATACGCTGTCTCTTCCTGGAACACCCACTGACTCCCTTATCTCTCCTTGTTCCAGTTCTCCAGAAGGAAGATTCAGAGCTTCATCTACATTCTTCATAGCTTGAAGAATATTCCATTTCTTTTCTATTAGCTCTGGTTCAATCTTCACATTATCAAGAGGGTTTGGAGCAATGACATCACACTTCCACACCTCATTGCTCTTCTTGAATATGGCACTTTCAATGATCTTCACTGATTTATCTTTAAGCACAGAAGCGAATCCCTTACCCATCATTTGTCTACAGACGGCTTTAAGAGATTCCACTGAAAGTTCCATTAAGTCCTTTTCCTCCAAGCTCACCCTCTTCAATTTACTGTCAACCACCATCCGGACAACATTTGGATATGCTGAGAATTCTGGACCCTTGTCCTCTGCTAGCTGCATTAAGTGATCCCTATACAGAATGCTTAGATTCTCAGAATGAGAGTATTGAATTTTTGTTGCTAGCAAGAACAACTCTGATGCAGATCTTCTCGTCATGAATTGGTCATCCACATACATGAAAGACATTGGGACTCCTTCTGTGAAAGACAAAATAACCTGCCACTCCTTTTGCGTTGAATTGTATCCAACCCTGACTTTAGAAATTAATCTCTTTAAAGCACTTATGTAGTCAGCAGCCATTGGATTCTGCAAATTTAGGTTGTAGAACAGATCATCTGCCTCCTTGTTATGATCTCCTTTTGTACATGGTCCCATCAATATCTTCCTTGCGTCATCCCACTTCTGCCCTATCCTTCTATTGTCCAGATCAATTTGAGGATCAGCTAGCCTTGCAAGCTCATAATCGTACTGCTTCCCTTGTAGCTCCGCTTTCTTTTCCTGAAACGCAGCACGATCTTGCATTGCCTTCATTTTAAAGAACTCAGCTTGTTCCAAGGCTAACTTTTGAGATTTAAGGGTTTCCTCATCAACAGTAATTTCTTCAGGCAATCCGAAAGACATTCCAGCACCTCCACCTTGATCCTTCAATGATCTCTTTATAGCATGTTTCAAAGGTGCGTCTTCCATATCTGAATCTGAGTCAAGTACCTCCTGTACTTTTTCTTGATGACTCAGATCAACGAATGGCTCATCTTGCTCAATCGCTATTGCCTTACCCTTTTTCCTTCTCAGAGCCTCTTCATCAATAGACGGCTCAATTTCTTTGACAAGATCAGCTTGTTCTTGAATTTCTTCGATTTGAACTCCCTGCTGTCTCGTCTCCTTTATACTCTCCCCCTTAGGTGAGTTATCCTGAACTCCACCCTGGTCTCCAGATCCACTAGCTGCGTAAGAATCTTCAAAACCAGAACCATAGGGTCCTGCTCCACTAGCACCACCTGTACCAGCATCGGGGGGAGGTTGTTGCGGCGCGAAACACTCTGGGGGCACAAAACTTCTGATTGCGAACATAACTCTACTGATCTCCACAGCCAGAGTATCCATTGTAAGCTCCATTGCTCCCATCCTGTCATTCAGAGTGTTTCCCAAGATACCAGCAGCATGGCCCAAGTCATTTACCTTGTTTGTCAAATCATTAAAAGCTGTAGCTTGACTTGCCATTCGTGCTGCGTAGTCGTCAAGAGCCCTTTGATTGTTTCCAACGTTCATCCCTAACTGCCCCATCGTCTGCCCAAACTGCTTCATCTGATTTTCCATAGAAGTCATACGTGTATCAAGATGTTCAATATTAAGGGACGGTGTTTGGTTTAGGTGACCTCGCTCTAATACTCGTTCTGTTGGTATTTGGCGCTCGGTTTCGGGCCTTAATAATGAAGGTCCCTCTCTCCCTAACCTCTCACACACACTCCCTGTCTCACGCTCGTGTATGTCTTCAATAATTGATCCAAAATATGAAGCAGTACCTGCAGAAACTGGATAAGCAATATAATTTGCAGTTATGGGATCAATTGCTGTTTGTTCCTGAGTTGGAATCTCAGGCTGAGAGGCTACAAAGTGTTCTTGTACAACATCAGAACCGATCCTCTTTGCAGCATCAGTACGTACCGGTGAAGGTACGGCTGAAGCTTTTAAAGCTTCATGTCCTCTTGAAGCAACAGTATCTTCAAGAGGTACATAATCATCATCAAAATCCCTATGTGCAGATTGTTCAAGGGGTGAACCACTCTCGTGAGGTGGAGTGGTTGCGTGTGACACGCTAGGGTTTGACTGAGGTTTAGAAGTAGCAGCATGAGAAATTTTGGCTTTCTTTCGAGTAAGAGGCTGCTCTTCGGGTTCACTCTCCTCATCATATCCTACATTTTCATGTGCTGGCTGTTTGGATTCCGGTGACATAGGTGGTAAGGAATTAGAAATATAGCTCTCACCCTGGGATAGATCCTGCGGGCTAGCAGTCTCTTGGGTCTGGGAATCAGAAACATAGGAAGAGGAATGAGTAGAATGTAGAGAGAGATTACCTGATTCATTACCTTGTTCGTCACCGCTTTGCTTATCAGGAATCTCTTCAAATGCCTCAGCATGAGCAGACCGATTCTGAGCATGTGATGAAACTTGCGATAATTCCATCAAAGTGGTAACTCCCTCATCATATGTAAGCCACTGTTGTAAGGTATCAGGAATAGACATCGGTTTTCCAAGATGTTTATTCTGATTATCAATTGTTGAAAGTGACTTAGTGCCCATCCCTAGTGGTGCAGATGTTTGACTTCTGGCAAAACTCTGTCTAACTGCAAGAGCATCCTTCGGTATTAAATGATTAATCAGCATCTGTAAGAACCGAGGAAACCAGCAGACAACATCTGTGGTGTTGAGGTCTCTGCTTGCAGGAGATCCCATCACAGCCACTATCTCAGAGAGAACTATTCATCCATAATTTATATCCAGCTCTCTTGCTAGGGCAATTCCGAGGTTTTGCATGGGAATGGAAATTTGATGGTAATCGCTTTCTCGTGCCCGAAAACATCTTGTGATGGCCTCGAAAAAGTAATTCCATTCCACATGAAGAAATTGTTTTTGGATGTTTCCAGTGATCCGGCCAGTCGGAGGATAACACCCTATTTCTTCAAAGAATCTGAGGCATTCTGCAGCTGTAGGTTCTGGATTATAAGCATCTTTAATGGGGAATCCCAGAACCTTGTTGACAATTTGTTCAGTCACCTCATATTCCTGACCCGCTAAGGTAAACCTGAAACCAAAGGGGGTTGATTTGCTCCCAAAAGAAACCGCACTAGTCCATAATTGCTGTAAAGCATCATGTACTAGTGTAGGTTTAGCAGTAAAAGCATCGCTAGCTTTGGAATACAAATTGAGAAATCGTATCCAAGACTTAAAGCGCGGGAGTTGATCACCAATTTCCGTAGAAATATTATAAAAATTGTTTTTGGCAAGTGAAAATTGGTGAGCCATTTTAATTAAAAGTTTTTCTTTAAAAAAATGTGAATTTTAATTTTAATTTCTGAAAAACAATTAATTTTAGAATTAACCGTTATATCCCTTTTAATTTATCAAGAACAACAAAAGTCCCTTTTTGAAAAATTAAACTACGGGATCCAATTAACAGTTAATGGAAGGCAAATTTCAAACCAATGATTAAATCTCCACTAACAGTGAAATGCGTGTGTGAAATCGCGTATGAACAGATCTGTGAAATTTTGTGTGTATATACGTGTGTGTATATATCGATGAAGATGAACAGTTATACAAGACACAATCACAGAGATTAATGATGACACACAGGTAAGAGGAGTCTAAAATCGGGCATTAATTCGAGATCTGTATGAGTTTAGTCACAAAAATCACGAACAGTGATTGTAAGTCGAAATCGCCTGTATGTATATGTGTGCGGCTGTAAAACTGAATTAGGTAAAAGTAAAAGAATAGATCGAGTTAGAGATGTATATATAGACATTAATGTGAAATGACTAAAGTGTCCCTGTTAAAAAGTATGAAAACTCTAAGTACATACAGGGAGAACTCTATCTCGAAGTCTAAGTCGAAGTCTATCTCGAAGTCTATCTCGAAGTCTATCTCGAAGTCTATCTCGAACATTTTAAGTCGAACTTCGAGATGGAGTTCGAGATAGCTGTTAACTCGAAAAACTTGAACCATTTATCTATTAAAGACCATGTAAACAGCACAAACCACCAACATTACTAGGGAAACCTATCTCGAAATTTAAGTAGAAATTCGAGATAGACTTCGAGTTTAAGACCAACTGAGAGCTCTATCTCGAACATCAAGTCGAAATTCGAGTTGAGTTTCGAGATAGAGTCTAACTCGAAATTATTAAATAATTCGAAGTTATTCTCTCAGATTAATTCAAACAATATCCCCTGTAAGATAGATATTATATGGAATATTTTGAATAAGGAAATAGGCACACTGGTAACTCAAATTCGAACCCTAAGTCGAATTTCGAGATAAATTTCGAGATAGAGGCTAACTCGAAATTCTTCCCAGACTTAGAATTTTCAAAACTTCACTCTGGAAGCTCAAATCGAAATTCAAGTCGAATTTCTAGATGAGTTTCGAGATAGAAACTAACTCGAAATTTTGAAGATACTTAGAATAATTTGACAATTTTTTTCTTTGAAAAACTCAACAATTAATTTTGTCAAATTAATATAAATATCAATTCAAGGATTTTAATATATGACATAATTAAAACATTCCTTGATAATTCTAAGGCCTCTAATTACATGAAAAAACACAGGTAAATTCATCTAAAAATCATGCAAAATTTAGAATATTATGAATTTAACTCCCCCTATGATCATGCAATCTAACAAGCATAAATTCAAAGATTTGTGCTATAAAAGACACTTAAAACACACTGAATTCATGCAAAATCACACTATATGCACCCTATAATAATCATTAATTAGGCATTTTAAAGTCTAAACACATAATGATTAAATATCTTGCATATACAAACATAACCATGGATTTTACAGATAGAAGGCTTTACTAACTTGTGTTAAGCATTCCCAATTCACCAACCAACCTATTGAATGTTACTTCATCAAGAGGTTTGGTGAATATATCTGCAATTTGTTGCATTGTGGGCACGAAATGTAGCTCCACAGTCCCCTCCTCGACATGTTCTCTTATGAAGTGATACCTGATGTCAATGTGCTTGGTTCTTGAGTGATCTACAGGATTGTTGGTTATGGCAATGGCACTTGTGTTGTCACACATAATTGGAATTTTCTTGTGCTCCATGCCATAATCCTTCAATTGGTTCCTCATCCACAGTATTTGAGCTACACAGCTTCCAGCAGCAATGTACTCAGCTTCAGCAGTAGAAGTAGATACTGTATGTTGCTTTTTACTTTGCCAGGACACCAATCTTCTGCCAAGAAATTGACAAGCACCAGATGTGCTTTTCCTATCAATCCTGCAACCTGCATAGTCTGAATCCGTATAGCCAATTAGATTAAAACCTGTATCTCTTGGGTACCAAATCCCTAGATTTGGTGTGCCCTTGAGATACCTAAAAATTCTTTTGACGGCTATGAGATGTGATTCTCTAGGATCCGCTTGAAATCTTGCACATAAACAAGTTGCGAACATTATATCGGGTCTACTTGCAGTTAAATAGAGAAGTGAGCCAATCATACCTCGATAGCTTGTGATGTCAACTGATTTACCTGATTTGTCTTCATCAAGCTTCGTGGCTGTTGCCATGGGAGTCTTAGCTGCTGATGCATCTTCTAGATTGTACTTCTTGAGTAAATCTCTGACGTACTTGGATTGACAGATAAAGATACCATCTTTTCTCTGACTGATCTGTAATCCAAGGAAGAAAGACAGCTCTCCCATCATGCTCATCTCGTATTTCTCTTGCATTAGCTTAGCAAATTTCTCGCACAAGCGTTCATTCGATGACCCGAAGATAATATCGTCCACATAGACTTGAACAAGTATTAAATCATTCTTCACATTCTTATAGAACAATGTTTTGTCAATTACTCCCCTAGTAAAACCACTTTCAATTAAGAATACGGATAGGGTTTCATACCAACATCTTGGGGATTGCCTGAGGCCATAGACAGATTTGAAGAGAAGATACACAAAATCTACAAGTTCTGGATCAATGAAGCCAGGCGGCTGTTCCAGATACACTTCTTCTTCTAACTCTCCGTTCAGGAAGGCACTTTTCACATCCATCTGGAAAACCTTGAAGTTCTTATGTGCTGCAAATGCCAAAAACATCCTGACTGCCTCAAGTCTTGCAACTGGTGCATAGGTCTCATCATAATCAATTCCTTCTCGCTGAGAATAACCTTTTGCAACCAAACGAGCCTTGTTTCGTGTTACAAGTCCGTTTTCATCCATTTTATTTCTGAATACCCACCTTGCTCCAATTACTGATTTGTTCTTTGGTCGGGGTACCAGCTTCCAAACTTTCTGCCTTTCAAACTGATTGAGTTCCTCTTGCATTGCAATCACCCAATCAGCATCACCAAGAGCTTCTTCTATTTCTTTAGGTTCAAGCTTGGATAAGAACCCAGAATATAAGCAAATATTAGCCAGGTCAGCTCTTGCATTTCTTCTAGTAGACACACCAGCATCTGGATCACCAATAATTAATTCAAACGGATGGTCTCTATTCCATACCCGTTCTCTTGGAAATTGTCTTGATGATTCAGCATGACTTTCTGAGTTGTGGTGCTGACTACTTTGATTACTTTCACTAACTCCCCCTGAGTTAGTGCCAGCTCCTACAGAACTAGAGTCAACTCGACTCGAGCCTTGAACAGTAGTCCTTGAGCTGCTATTTACTCCCCCTGAGTTGTTGCCGGTTCGTACTGAAGAAGTCTCTCCTGATCTTGTAGGATTAGCTTGTTCACTAGACTCAGGTTCTTCACGTACACTTGGAACATTTAATGGGACAACCAACTCAGGTTCATCTTCAAGTTCTTCTAAGTCCAGATTCTGAAATTTTAGGGACTCAGGTTCACTAGAATCTCTTGAAATTGATGAGAGTTTGGTATCGTCGAATCTGACGTTGTAGCTTTCAGTCACTTTTCGATCATTTACTAAGAACACCCTATAAGCTGCTACCACATCTGTGGAGTAACCAACAAAGATTCCTTCACGAGCTTTTGCTGCAAACTTACCTAGATTTTCATCATCTATAAGTACATAGCATTTTGCTCCAAATACATGAAAGTATTTGATTGTTGGTCTTCTTCCATTCATTAGCTCACATGGTGTCTTTTCTTTATCTTTTATGATCAAGGATCGATTTTGAGTGTAACACACGGTACTCACTGCTTCTACCCAGAAATACAGAGGAAGTTTCGAATCATACAACAAAGTTCTTGCTGCTTCAACCAATGTTCTATTCTTCCTTTCAACTACTCCATTTTGCTGTGGAGTTCTCGGGGCTGAATACTGACGACGTATTCCCTTAGATACACAGAAGTCATTCAGCACTGCGTTTTTGAATTCAGTGCCATTGTCTGATCTAATCGTCTTCACAGTAAGTGTTGAAACATTCTCAATTTGAGTGATGTGATCAATGATTAGGAAAGGTACTTCGTCTTTCGTCATTGCGAACAATACCCATGTATACTTGGAGAAGTCATCCACGATTACCAATGCATATCTTTTCCTAGATAAAGATAGGACATTCACTGGTCCAAACAAATCCATATGAAGAAGTTGCAGAGGCTCAGTGATACTAGAAATTTCTTTGCTTTTATGCGATGCTCGTTTCGACTTTCCCATTTCACAGGCTTCACAGAGTCCTTTCGGAGCGAACTCCATTTGAGGTAGATCTCTCACCAATTCTCGCCTCGCGAGAGCATTCATCGTTTTGAAGTTTAAGTGAGATAACTTTTTGTGCCATAACCAGCTTTCATCATCCGAAGCTTTGCTGTAGAAACAGGTGACTTCATTATGATTTGCTGAATCCATGTCTGCAACAAAAAGATCTGCCTTTCGAACTCCTCTCAAAGCCAGTGAACCTTCCTTGATGTGAGTGATTGATACACCTTTCTTGTTGAAGACAATTTCGTAACCTTTGTCACAGAATTGACTGATACTCAACAAATTATGCTTTAATCCCTCAACATAGGAAATATCTTCAATGATGACATTGCCAGTTTTCAGTTTGCCATATCCCTTTGTCACACCTATGCTGTCATCTCCAAAGGTAACATAAGGGCCAGCTTTCATAACCAACTCTGTAAGCAGGGACTTGTTTCCAGTCATATGCCTCGATGCTCCACTGTCTAGCACCCATATAACTTTATTTCTCTTTTGCTTAATGCCCTGCAATGACAAATTGATTAGACTTTCTTCGGAACCCAACTTTGATTGGGCCCGGCTTTTCGATAAGATTTAGAATCAACAGATTTAACAACAGGAGATGCACTTTTCTTAACATTACTAGAGCTTTCGACTTCCTCCTTTCCTTTCTCAGACTTGACATGTTTGTCAGTCCTAGGAGAAGGTTTATCACTCCTAACTTTAGGAGGACTTACAGTCTTGGCTCTCACATGCTTCTTTTTTATGTTTGAACTAGCAGCAGTATTTGAGCATGACTGGCTAGATGCATTCATTAGACTCACAAAAGTTTGCATGATGTTAAAAGTGCATGGCATACAATTAGGTTGACCACACTGTGCATGATTCTGATGCAGATTATTCATAGTGTGTGTGGTAGGCATGGCATGTGTAGCAGTGCATGCATAAGAAAGATGTTCAGTAGATTTACAGTGATAACATGCTTTCTTTATTCGTTCAGCCTTAACCTCTTTTATGCCTTTCTTCCCTTGTTGTTTAACAGCCTTAGCTCCTAATCCTAGTCTAGATTCATCTCTAGGAAAATTGATTTTAACTTGTTTGATAGGAGTTATAGGTTGTGCTTTCTGACGATCTTCCATCTCAATCTCATATCTAGCTATCAATTCAGTCTCTTCTTCTTCTATTCTAGGAACAAGGTGTTTGTAGATGGGTTTGACAGAAGGTTTAAAAATGCTAGGAATATCATTTTTAAGGTCACTGGAAGTAGTGTCGATAGGTCTCTTCCCTTCTTTCTTAGAAAGGTTAGAATAATCAAGTCCTACACCTACTCCAGTTATCTTCTTAAATACGTCATTATCTACATACACTTTACTAGCAGCTAGTTTGTAAGCTTCACATTTAGTTTCTAACTCAGCTAGTTTGTTCCTTAAACATGATTCTATTTCTGCCTTAAGGACGAGCTTGTGTTCCAAAGATTTAATAAAATCTCTTAGGGAAGTATCTACAGTGCAAGCAGCCTCTAACTCTTCCACTTTTGCCTCAAGCATTCTGCTTTTGGCGACAAGTGTTTTCTGTTCCTTTTGAGAAGTGTCTAGGCTTTTGCACAACATGTAGATCTCTTCGCTAAGAGCTCCGTTCTGTTCCTTATAATCATCAATAGACATTTCTACTTTAAGGGTTAGAACTGGTACCTCTGGTTCCTCTGATGTCTCAGCCATGAGCGCAAAGTTTGCTACATGAGTAACATCTTCCTCATCTGAATCATCCCAAGCTCTTCCTTCTGTTACTACTAAAGCTCTTTTACCATGTTTTTCTTTCACCAGCGATTCATACTTGCTTTTGAGGGCTTCAAATGTCTCTTTTGGATAAGTCTGTTTAGGCTTTTTGCAGTCCGAGGCAAAATGTCCAGGTTCACCACAATTATAGCAATTGAACTTCATTTTGAAATCCAACGGAGATTTGTAGCTGGTACTCTTGCCTTTGCTTTTGTAGCCTGACGAACTACCACCACCCTTAGCAGCCCGATAGTAAGATGAAGAATTTCTCTGTGGTCGGTTGCTCTTTCTGAATCTCATGTTGCTGAACTTCCTTGCCATGTATGCCACGACACTATCGTCCATGTTGTCCAGCTCTTCTTGGGTGAAGTAGTCATCATCACTGTTAGATGCGCACTCGTCATCATTATCAACTTGATGTGGTGCAAGTGATGATTTAGGCTTTGCTGCAACCATTGCCTTCTTAGACTCTTCCTCATCAGCAACTAATCCTGATGCAGTTTCTTTTCCTTTTGAATCATTGTCCCATGCTTGATCTTGAAGTGTCTCCAGCTCATAGGTCTTCAGAATTCCATAATATTCTTCCAGAGAAGTTGTATGCAAATCTCTGGTTTCTCTGATTGCGTAGACCCTATGTTCAATGCTCTTTGGCTGGTTCCTCAGATATCTCGTATTGGTCTCAACCATGGGGAGAGTAACACCTCTCAGATTCAAATCCAATACCAACTGACTGAATCGTAGATAGACATCTGTTATGCTTTCTCCTTTTCTTATTCTGAAGGTGTCATACTCCATCTTGAGTATAAGTGTCTTGTTGCTTCTAACCTCTGCAGATCCTTCCATGACAACTTCTATCTTGTCCCAAATCTTCTTTGCTGTATTCAAACCTTTGACTATGTTGAACATTTCATGATCGAGAGATTCCATCAAGGTTTGTCTTACAGAAGTATCATAAGCTATTTGCTCCTTGTCAGCATCCGTAAAGTCCGCTGCCTTTTTAGGCTCAGACCGAGCAGGTATAACCTCCTCTCCTTCCGTACGCTCAGGAATAGCTTTCATTGGAACAAATTTACCCTTTTCAAGGACTTCCAGATACTCAGGGTTAATAGTCTCTAAGTAGAGTCTCATTCTGAAAACCCATTCTTCATAGTGATCTCGGTTGAACATTGGGATCTTGAAAGAATTTTTAGGAGCCATTTCAAATCTTGTCACTAAAAATTTCTAAGTACCCAAGACTAGGCTATGTAGAATATCTATGTAGAACTTCTGCCAAGTCGAAATTTCTCTAAGTAGAAATTTTGCTCAAGTCGAAATTTCTCTAAGTAGAAATTGTCCAAGTCGAAATTCACCAAGTAGAAATTGTCCAAGTCGAAATTCTATGTAGAAAATCTCAAGTAGAAATTCTATGTAGAACTTTTTGTCCTTAGAATAATTTTCTGCAGATTACTTTTAATATTGAATAAACAATATTATCACTTTAACACCCTTTTTGACTTTTGATTACTTTACACACCGAAAGTGACTAACCCACTTGCTAAGCACTGAGTACACTTTCTTTTGCTTTCGGCCAAGGAATAATAATCAAATCAAAAGTACAAAAACACCTTTTTGACTATCTTATTTGTTTGAAAAAGGAGATCAAAAAGTTGTTGGGTTATCTTCTTTGATAAGAACAGATGATGAACACTCAAGAACACCAAATATCAATGAACCCAGATTAATTCACAAAAATTAATTAAAATACACCCAAGCCAAATAATCACACCTGGAGTATTTAAATAATTTTTCCCGGATGAGTTTTCACTGGAAACGAATTAAAGCTCACTTTTCTAGAATTTTAGAAAAGTAGATCTAGAAAATGAAAACTCACGATTCTTCTACCAAACACAAGGATCTATGTTTTGTATGTTAAACATCCGCTCTGATACCAATTGTTAGGTCCAAATGTGTTGTAGAGGGGGGGTGAATACAACTTTTCGAATATGAGTAGCAATAAATACGATGCAAGAAATGAACACGCAGATTCAAGGAATATATTTCTTTATATATAACTTGAAAAGGTTGCTACAACATTCATTACAAAGTATAACAGAAGTTCAGAGAGAAGTAAATGATTCTAAGCTCTGTGAATATACTCTCTCTCTTTTTCTTGTGTTTTTCTCAATATTGCTCACTTACTAAAACATTACACAAGTGCTTCTATTTATACTACATGTAATCTATGTCCTGTAGTCTTCAAAGACTAAGATGTACGTGGCCCAATGATGTCCACATAAATCTTGCCTTATCTTGAAAGCTTGGAAATCTGCCAATCAGAAGATGCCATGTGTCATGTTGAAGCTGCACTCTAAGTAGAACTTCTACTTGAGAATTTCTACTTAGCCATCTCGAAATTTCTAAGTCGAACTTCTACTTAGAAATATTCTACTTGGCCATCCAGAACATTTAGTACTTAGAAAATATTCTGGTCTTCAACTTGAAACTTCAATGCACATCTTGAGCTTGTGATATCTTCATGTCTTCTTTATTCTTCAGCAAGCTCTTGAACATGGATCTTTATTACTGACATAAACTTGCTATCAATGTCCTGACACTTGATGCACTGGTCTGGTTCATAAGTGACTAGTCTTGATAGTGTTTCTGCTTCTTGAATAAATTACCATATTCACTTAGTAACTTGGCTTTCCAATATTTGCTTTCCTTCTTGTTCACTTGAAATCAATTGGTCTTGTTGATACTGATAGTTATGATCTTGATTCTCGATTTCTCAAATCACTGAGGCCTGAACAACTTTGACTTGAACTTCTCTCAATGATTTCTTCTTGGCTTGATCATAGTTAACATGTTCAATTGTATCAATTACCTTGTCTTCATTTAGTGTTGATTTCTTGTGACTTCTTGTTCTTGATTGTCTTCTGGTTAAGTATCTTTTCTTTTAATTGAGTTACATTAGTTATAGTGTTACAAGTTTATACACTCTGCCTTTCAAAGACAATCAATTTAAGCCGATTTAGAATGCTCCAAGTAGATATAAAATCCACTTATCAGAATTAATAATTCTGAATTGCATTTTGACCCTTGAAGTATTACATATTTTACATATGAACCCTTAAACTAAAAAATCAAACACTTTTGCTCCTGGACTATAAAAATTGAGTAATTTAATCCTTTTACCAAAATTTATTCCAATATTATTTTTTAATTTTCGAATTTTTAGAATATGTTAAAATAAAAAATGAAAAGCATATATTATTTTATAAAAATTTCTCGCATAACATCCCGAACTTATCACAAAAAAAATTTCGTTCAAGAAATTTTACAAAAAAAAATTCGAATAAATTTAAAAAAAATAGTAATCTTATAAATTCAATTCGAAAGTTTATGGTATTTCCTCATATTATTTTTGTAAGACCCTTAAACACATAAACCCCCTTAAACAAAAAAAAATATGTATTATTGCCCTTCAACTACAAATATTGTATAATTTAACCCTTTTCAATGTATCTTCAAATAAAAAACAACAAAATAGATTATTTTATAATTTTTTTTTTTGCAGCATATCCATATTTTTTTAGAAATAATATTAATAGTAGATTGAAAATAGATGAAAAAAATTAAAATTTGATGAAGAATTAGAATTTGATTAAGACAATTAGATCTTACAAAAATAATATGAGGAAATACCATAAAATTGTAATATATTTATATTTTCTAATACTGATGCTACTTCCACGTGAATCCTATAATGTATGTTCTTTGATGCCTTAGGGCCAGGATTTGTACAACTCTAAACAAGTGAGAGATAAGCAAATAGTGGGCATTCTGGGGAAGGTTCAGTTGAATTCATATTCTTTTGCATATTTTATTTTTTGTATGATAAAGCTATGTGAATGATTTACAGTTTATCTTTTGTTAATGAATTTTATTCTATTACCAGGCACCAACTATTGCTGGGGCAGCTTATTTGAGAATGGCAGGGAGACCACCTGTTTTGCCCTCCAATAATCTCTCGTATTCTGAGAATTTCTTATACATCTTAATTCATTGTACGATATCCTCTATCAATCTCTTTATGAATGAATTTATAGATTGATATCCTCTATCAATCTCTTTTTGTGTGTATAATGTATTGTTTTGGGGTTTATACTTATAGTGTCAAATTGGAGTTCTGCAACTGAATCAAATCATAATGCATGCAGCTCACACTTTGTCTGCTATGCATTATCTTCCTCTTAAATCTTTATGTAGAAAAATGCTTTACTGCATAACCTTTTATATTCAAGTAATTAAGTGTTCATTAATCATATTTGTGCTTTTAGAAAGCCTTTTAGGAGGTGATCAAATTCATATTTCATCATTATAACCAAATCCATGTTCGCTCTTAATAATCTCTATGTCGAAAATTGTCTCCAAATTTGTGGGTTGGAGCTGCTGCGCTCTGAACGCCGTTATCTACGAATTCCATAAAATACCGATTTCTTGTAGCATTATTTCTCTAATCTTTTTGTTATCATGTCATCTTTACTTGCAGGGGTGATAGGTCTTATAAGCCAAATCCACGATTAGCCCAGGTCCTAGACATTCTCTTTATATTGCACGCAGAGCATGAGATGAATTGCTCTACTGCTGCCGCAAGGCATCTTGCATCAAGGTGCACATCTTATGTATATTATGAAAACAAGAAGCTTTCTCAAAATCTTGTATAACTCATTTCTCTGCAATTTCAGTGGTGTTGATGTATACACAGCTCTTGCTGGTGCTGTGGGAGCACTGTATGGTCCACTTCATGGTGGAGCTAACGAGGTATGTAAGTCTCTCAGAATGTGAGATGAAAGTACACTGCCTGATTAAGTCTCTCAGAATGTGAAATGAACTACACTGCCTGACCAAATGTTTAGATGAAGTGAACAACTTGCATTAAATCCTTTAAGGATTAAATCTGATCATTCCGTAATAACCTATTCAGTATCTTTCCTTTATACATCATATATCTCCTTTTCTGGATTTGCAGGCCGTGCTTAAGATGCTTAGTGAAATTGGAACCCTTGACAAAATTCCAGAGTTCATCGAGGGTGTGAAAAACAGGTAAGATTATAAGAAGGTATTTCTGTTATAGTTTTAAGGCCTATGTGTGCATATTGCATTTTTCATCATTCTCTAATCTTGACTTCACAGGAAGAGGAAAATGTCAGGTTTTGGCCATCGTGTATACAAAAACTATGACCCAAGAGCAAAAGTGATAAAGAAGTTGGCAGAGGAGGTTTTTTCTATAGTTGGTCGGGATCCTCTCATTGAGGTAGGTTTTCAATGTGGACTACCTTTATATAGAGTGAAAAATCTTTAGGAAATAGTTGCACCGAAAGATTGAAGTTCATGAATTTTATAGTAAGTGATAATCCATTGATATGTTTCTACTGCTTAATATATCGAACTTTTCAAATCAAAGGTATAAGATAAATGGATAAGTGTAAACCTGTTGGAGTTTTTGCTTGTTTTATTGCATTTTTCCATAAGCTTATTCATTTTGAGTTAACTGCCATTGTCATGCTACTGTTCCTAGGTGGCTATTCCTTTGGAGAAAGCAGCACTATCATATGAGTATTTTGTCAAAACGGAAATTGTATCCAAATGTTGATTTCTACTCTGGATTGATTTATAGGTATACAGCTACTGTTATGTCATATTTCATCCTCTTAACTTGTTATCAATATCAATATCAATATCAATATCAATATATTCTTAATGTTCTAGTATTGCATTTTAAAAATTACTGCTTTTACCCTTCATTTTTTTTAATCTTCTTTATTTCTTTGATGCCCTTTTTTGTCATTACACAGGAAAATTACAGCTTTTATCCTTTATGTTTTTAATCTTCTTTATTTCTTTGATGTCCCTTTTTGTCATTACACAATATTTGGAGCGACCCAATTTAAATTGGATCGACCCAAATCTCTTTTATTAATCAATTTCCTTTTTCAGGTTAAACATATTACTTTTTCTATTTTTCAATAACTAAATAATTTACTTCTTATGTAAAATACAATATCTTTCACATTTTATCTAACTAAAATTTCTCCATTTTTAAAAACTATGATCAATTTTGTATAATAAAATAAAATAATTATATTATAATTAGTATTAAATAATTAATTACCTTCTCTCTTTTTCCAATTGTATCATGGACGGTTACCTTTTTCAAACACGTTACCTTTTTTCCCTTCTCTTACGAAAATCTCTCTTTTTCCAATTATATCACGGGCGATTTTATTTAATAAAAATAAAATAATAATATTATAGTACTAATAATTAACTGATTACCTTTTCAACTAAACGTATCATCTTTTATATTTTTCTAATTAAATTCCCTTTTTTTCTAGAAATTTCAGGGGCAACATTAATTTCTCATTTTCTAAAAATTATGAGCAATTTTATTTAGTAAAATAACATAATTAAATTATAATTACTATAAACTAATCAATTACCTTTTTCACATAAATTATATCATCTTTTTAATTTTCACGTTACCTTTCTATTTTTTAAAACTGAAATCTCTTTTTTTTTCTGATTTTATCACGGGCGGTTCTGTTTAATACAATAAACTAATAATATTATAAAATTCATAATTAACCGATTGCATTTTTTATCTAAAACGTATCAATTTCTATTTAATGAAATAAAATAATAATTATATAAAAACTAAAAATTAGCCGATTACCCTTTTCAAGTAAAACCTATAATTTTTTCTATATTTTCTAACTAAAATCCCTCATTTTCTAGAAATATCACGAATAATATTTATATAATTATTATCAAATCTCATATAAAAATTTAAGCCTCCAAACTTTATATTTTAAAAAAATTAACTTAAATTAATGAAAAATTCATATAATATTAAAAAAAATTCGTGCATCGCACGGATTTTAAGCTTGTATAATAAAAATTCGTATACAACGAATAATATCCGTTAGATTTTTAGTTAAAAATTAGAACTGTTTTATACTTATATAAAGGAGAAACGAGGGGAGGTAAAGTGGCGCCGGTCAAAAAACTCGGTTCTATTTTGTTAAATTTCTCAAATTTTTGATTTAATAATTCCAATGATTAAAAAAATCTCAATTCCATTTTAAAACTTTACTAATAGAGGAAACTAAATATTTAGTTTCATTATTTTTTACCTATAAAATCTTTACTAATGAAGTAAAGTAAATATCTAAATTTCATTTTAAATTACTCAATTGCATTTTAAATTTTATTAATAGTGGGAATTAAATATCACTAACAAAATATAATAAAAATTTTATACAACGAATAATATCCGTCAGATTTTTAGTTAAAAATTAGAACTTTTATATAATATAAATATATAAAGGAGATCCGAGGGGATCTAAACCTCTACTATTATCCTTCATTTTTTTATTAATAATATAATTAATGATAATTAGCCGATTGCCTTTTTCAATTAAAAGATGTTTACTTATAATTGATATGATATTACCTTTTATAAATACATAAAATATCATATCTTCCAATCAATAATTTTTTTCTCTCTAATCAGCATTTGGAGCGATCCAATTGGATCAACCCAAATCTAAACCTCTACTATTATTCTTCATTTTTTTTATTAATAATATAATTAATGATAATTAGCTGATTGTCTTTTTCAATTAAAAGATGTTTTTACTTATAATTGATGATATTACATTTTATAAATACCTAAAATACCATATCTTCCAATCAATAATTTTTTTTCTATTAATTAAAACACGTTGACTTTTAATTTGAAACATAATATTTCGATAATTAATACATACCCAAAAATATGACTTCATATCTTCTAACCACTAACAAAATATAACAAAAATTCGTATACAACGGATCATATCCGTTAGATTTTTAGTTAAAAATTAGAACTGTTAGATTCAATGATTAAATATATTACATGATTAAATTTATTTACTAATTGCATACCCAAAAATATGACATCATATCTTCTAACCACTAACAAAATATAATAAAAATTCGTATACAACGAATAATATCCGTTAGAATTTTATTTAAAATTAGAACTATTAGATCTAATGATTAAATATGTTACCTGATTAAATTTATTTACTAAAATTTCAAGGTTCGAATTCTGTCAACGATACTATTATCCTTCATTTTCTTAATCTTCTTTATTTCTTTGATGCCCCTTTTTACCATTACACGGCATTTGGAGCGACCCAAGTTAGATTGGATCGACCCAAATCTAAACATATACTATTTTTTGTCATTACACAACATTTGGAGTAACCCAATTGGATCAACCCAAATCTAAACCTCTACTATAGTATTATCCTTTATTTTTTTTTATCTTTCTTTATTTTTTTGATTCTCCGTTTTCTCATTACTCAAATCTATCTCTGTAATTTTTCACCTTTAAGTCCAAGCCGCTCAAATCTTCACACTCCTGGATTTTGATGCATGTTTGCACTTTTCATATTTGAAAGCTGGGTTTTTCACCAAATTAACATCTCAACCCCCTGAAGTAGGCTAAGGTATGTGTACTAGACCTCCGTACGGGTCATATATGTTTGGTTCCAGTTTTCAGTTTGGCCATAAGAGTTAAGTTTTTATTGATTTCACAATATTAAAAATTAGACAGGATAATATTTGTTTGGTTTTGATTTTGGTTTGGAATTTAAGAATTAAAGTTTTAATGAATTACCTGATGTTATAATAATATACAAGACACAAAAAAGGTACCTTTAAAATATTTGCTTGGCCTTTCAATTTTTTATTTTACATGTCGTAATAACAAAGGTAGTTGGAAAGATTACCAGTTAATAACATTGACACAGTACGGACCATGTTATTTGTAAATAATCTTGGGACTCAGTTTGATACTTATAGACATTGTTTTGTTTTCAAGCAAGTTTATGTTCTTTATGGATTTGTTCAACTTAATGTTCATGGGGTAGACATGCTACGTACCAGAAGGTCTTATGGAATAACATACTTTTTTATCGGATGTCTCCGAAGGGACTATGGAATAGCATACTTAGAAGCTCAGACCCATGTCACAAATGTCACAAGCCTCACCCTCTGGGTCAGGTAACATTGCTCTTATTTATGCTCTAAATATCTTCTTTACTCGCGTTCAATTTCATTTCATATATGATCTCATATTTAGCACTTTCACTTGAGCTCCATATTAAAATATAAAAGCACTAACTTTTCCCTTTTTCAGTTTAGTTGACTTTTTGAGAGAGAATAGGTTATGGAAAATGTGATTGTTATAATTTGTAATCATACATTATTTGAAGATAAAAGTGAATAAGTGAGCTTCTTGCGGAGAATTATCCTTCATTTTTTTAATCTTCTTTATTTATTTAATGCCCCTTTTTGTCATTACACAGCATTTGGAGCAACCCAATTTAGATTGAAACAAAAAATTCTAATATGATATTGTACTTATTTTAAATAATGTTGTAGTACTACGATTGTACCTCCAGCCTTTCTCTTCTCCTCCAGCTACATAATTTTAAATATTGAAAACAAAATACAATACAAGAAGAAGTTTGCATTTATAAATATAGATTACAAGCAGAGAGAGATATTTAGTTACAGATAGACTACATAGCAACAACATAAGTGATAAAAAGAAAGATGTTAGTTACAGATAGACTACATAGCAGCAACATAAGTGATAAAAAGAAAGATGGTCCACATGATGATCAAGCTAATGAATTATTGAAGTAATTAACAAGTCTGAACCACATAAGCAACTTCCATTTTATAGGTATTGTTTATCATAACGTGGGTAATGGGTTTATGTATTCCAATTAATTTTATTTTTGGTTACCCCTCTAAGTTGATCACAAAAAAATTAACAACCCATCAAAATAAGTAGTTTAAAAATATATTCAAATTCAAATTATTATATTCATTTCAATAAGAACATATTTTTAATATAATAAAGTCAGCCATGGTGAAAGACCTTAATTTGAACATAAACAATAAATCTACTAGAATATTTATCTAATATTTTGGCTTGCTTATTTAATTGTATAATTTACTTATTTTTAATAAAAGATAATAATATATATACACTGTTTTTTCATACATGAATTTACTAATATAGTTTAATGGTCACGCTCAGGTGAGAATGAGAACAGTGAGAACACACATATTCACTACATTTCAAGCTATTTTAAAGGGCCCCGCTAGGGGCATCTTCACCAAAAAAAGTCATATAATTCTACCCTCTATCCATTCATAAAAAAATTAACAAAAAAAAAATTAAAATGAGAACAGTGAGAACACACATATTCGCTACATTTCAAACTATTTTAAAGGGCCCCGCTAGGGGCATCTTCACACAAAAGTCTTATAATTCTACCCTCTATCCATTCATAAAAAAAATTAACAAAAAAAATTAAAAATTGCTTGAAATGTGATCTCATTGTTCTCCAACATTTACACATTATATTAACTATGAGGTCTCATAGTTAATATAACATGTTCTTGATATTATATGAGGTTTAATGTTTTGGAGCCATTTAATGTTTTGGAGTCATTGGGGGTGAAGGAATTATCATTTCCGCATTTGAATAATGAAGACAATTTATTATTGTTTTCAATTAGAGAACAATATTTGTAAAAATATTTATTATTTTTATTGCAGATTTTGATGGATTAAATAAATTTTCAACATTGTTAACATAGAATTGTATGCAACTTTTTTATATAAATTTTAGCATATCATTATTTTATTAAATACTTATATAATTATATATAATATCTTGCTAAGAATTGATTATTTATATAATTGCATACAATATCTTTTTAAGAAATCAATCAAATTTGTTAAATTTTTGGTATTGTCAATTTAAATTAAATAAGATGTTTTAAGAAATCAATTAAATTTGTTAAATTTTTGGTATTATCATTTTAAATTAAATAAGAAGCCGTGTACGAAGTACGGGCAAAATGCTAGTTGTTAAAATGAATGCTAATAGGGCAATGGATTTTCCCACGGAATTCTTTCCTTTATTATTTGCGATTCCTCGAATGGCTGGTTACTTATCACAATGGAAAGAATCCCTGGATGATCCAGTCACAAAGATAATGAGACCTGCTCAGGTTAGTTATTTACTTCTACCTCCAGTCTCCTATTTCCATTTCAGAGCTGGTACATGTTGAACCATTCTTGCTCTCCGTAATATCAAGTTCCTGGGGAAGTAAAGGTAATTATAAAATGAAATAAGAAGATCATTGTGGTTGATGGCTTGTGTTGACGGAGGAATTTGGTAACAACAAATTTCGAGGTCTATCGCCGGAATCAAGATTTATGACGGTGGTTCTTCGCCGGATAATTCGCCGGAGTGTGGTGGCTGTGATGAATTGGGGGCTGAGATTGAGAGGGTTCTTGGTGGTGGCTCGTAGCTCTTCGCTTCCATCCCCCTCAATTTGCCTACGTACCTCTATATTTATAGAGGATCAAGCCCACATAGTTCTTGGAGAGCAAGAAACCCAATTGGGCTTGGATTGACGAACTAGCTTCCGGAATGTTCTACTATGAGGCCTAACCACAAAGGCCCAAGACTCATCCAAGATCTCAAGACTTCACGAATAAGGAAACTTCCCCCGTCGAGGACTAGTCCTATCCGCTACCGCTATTTCTTGATTTCAAGGATGCAGGTATAGCCATGGTTTACCCCAAGTGCAGAACGCATCCCTGTCCCCCGAATGAGAAGCACCCACCAGATAGCAGGACAGGTGATCCAGAGCTTTTGGGTGCAAAGTGCAGGATTACTCCAAAGTTCCCCAATGAGAGCGCGCCCATTGGCTACAGGAACAGAGCTCCCAAAGCACACACCAGAAAGTTCCCATCTTTCCACCTTAGGGCACGCCCTTAGTGTTTAAGATGGGTCCTTATATCCAGGCATACCCCTGGAGGCCTTCTGCGACGGACATCCCCCTCCTGAGATACGACAGGAGGGAATTCTTCAATAATCTTTGTAAAACCATAATTGTCTTCATTCTGCCTTTATGCTTCTCAGGGCGCGCCCTCCACATATAGGAAGTGAGGGCGCATCCTCCTTCTCCAAATCTTTATAAAAACCCCTAATTTATCCTGAAAATCCCCAAATTGAACCCGTATCTGACCCGAATCCATTTTAGAATATCCGAACCGAATTTTAGGTATAACAACTACCACCCAATTCCATGTAAAATCAAAGATGAAGCATGGAATTTCAATCTAAACGACACCAAAATTTTTGTAGCTCTATTTCTTTAGGGCGCGTCCTCATTCCTTTTATCTTCAAGATTCTATGCGGAGGGCGCGTCCTTAATTTATTCAATCCAAAGTTTTATCTCCTGGATAACTCTAGTTTTAACTTCTTCGTAGAGGAATAACACAAATGCACCACATCTCTAAGCTTACATGAGCTAACTCGGCGTAAGAAACAAGAGATAGTATGCACAAGTGTAAACCTCACACATGGCTCGCACTGAAGCTAAATATATGTATATATTTACAGAGGGCGCGCCTTATGATATTAAGGCGTATGGTCCCCTTCAGTTGTCATCCAATGTAATAGTATAATCCTCTACCTATGATGAAAGAGGTGTGCTCCTGATCAGGTGCATTCATGGAAATCTGATTATAACCCGAATAAGCGCTCGTGAAACTCAAGAGAACATGGCCTGCTGTTGCATCTTCCAACTGACCAATCCGAGGAATAGGAAATATATCCTTTGGGCAAGCCTTTGTTCATATCAGTGAAATCTACACAAGTCCTCCATTTCCCATTAGGCTTCATAACAAGAACCGGGTTAGCTAGCCACCCTGGGTAGTAAGACTCTTTAATCAAGCCAACATTTAACAATCTATCAACTTCTTTCTTCAATGTAATATCTCTTCCTCACTTATCAGACGTCGCTTATGCCTTATACCCTTCCTGTCAGGATCTATATTCAAGTGATGACACATGACCTTTGGGTCACTGCCCACCATATCATCATGACTCCAAGCAAAAACATCTGAATCTCTAGCATCTGCCAAAACTAGGATTGTATCTTCTGTTGAACTAGTCTTTTCCACTGATTGAGGCATTCTTGAATCAAGATCAAAATCAAAACTTTGAGGGTCTTTAATCGGTGCCTCATCCTTGGAGGGCACATCCTCTTTGAGAGGGAAGTCTTCCTCGACAAGGGCATTCACCAAGCCTTCCAGTGACATTCTTCTTCCCTTGATCTATTCACCTTTAATGCTGAGCAATATAATATCATCAGGACCTTCTTCTTCAAGCTCTTCTAGAATCCCTTCTTGAAAGTCATCAAAGATGAGTATTTGAGGGTGCGGCCTCTTGGTGGACGCCTCCTAACCTTCTGGTTCTTGAACAAAATAATGAGCCTGAATTTCTCCCTTGATGTTCATGATTCCTTCAGAGCTTCTTTCAATGAGGGCGTGCCCTCCTTCTCTTTGTGTCTTGAAACCTCCATTTTCTTCAGCAAGGGGCACCCTACTAGGGCATTGTGAACTGACTCCTGACACAGTACCATGAATTCCATCATCTGAATTATTGGGAGAGAATCTTCTCCAAGAGTTACGGTAATCTGATTGCACCCATCATTTTGTCAACTTCCACTAAAAACCATAAATTTATGCATTTCTGCTACCATGTCTTTGTCTGGAAGCCACGCCTTCTTGTAGGTATTGTAATACAGAATATTTTCCGAACTTCCACCGCCCGAGTCTGAAGAACACATGCTTCATCTTCAGTAAAAGTGATATATGCACATTCCCCCTTAAACAATTTAGGTGGCCTTAACTCCATGCTATTCACATCGGTGAGAGGTATATCTTGCCTCTCAAACATATCTCTCCAAAGCATTGTTGCTATCACCCCCCAAGTGATGTCCTCCAAATATAGTGTGTACACTTCCTTCCTTGATCAGATCTTCAATTTCATCCTTCAGCTGACGACATTCATGAGTATTGTGACTTGTCGACTCATAGTACTCACAGTGCTTCTTCTTATCCTTGCTTTTCCAGGCAGACGGAGGATCCGACTTCTTAAAAAGCCTTTTATTCTTGTTCACCTCAAAGATGTGTTCAATTGAAGCTGCCAACGAAGTGTAATTATTTGTCCTTCGATCATGAGAATACGTATCTGGAGTTCCCCATTCTCTTCCAACACTAGTTGCATTCACTCAGTTAGCGCCGATTCCGGTACGATATACAGGACTTATAATCTTCCCCTAAGCGTTCCCTGAGCTTTTGTCTTCCGATTTTCTACCAAGGATTGCTCCACTATCTTAAAAGACTCAGCTTGTGCACAAACATCAACCAATATAACTGAATCCCTTTCTTGAAGACGATTCCAGAAATCCGTCTCTACTTGCAAACCATCTATCAAGAAACTCTTAAGTGTCTCATCGGTTGTTCCTCTTATAAAAGCGGATTCTGCATTGAATCTTTTGAAGTAAGATTAAAGACTTTCTCCTTCTTTCTGCTTGATGTTGGCCAGAGTTGTAACGGGAGGAGCATACTTCACTACTGCTCAGAACTTTGTTAAGACCAAAGTCCTCATCGTCTCCCAATGGGTAATCATTCCATATCCAAGCTTTTTGAAATCATTGCTTAAGCATTCTCGCTTGAAAGTCATTGCCAGCAGACGACATCTAGCCGAGTCAGTTACTTGGTAATACCCATCTCAATGTCAAAACGTCCTAAGAATTCCACATGGTCTGCATTTCCATGAAAACGTAGATCATTGGTCATAGATCTATATCCTGTAGGGAACTGTGCCACTCTAACCTTTGTTGAAAATGGAGAAATAGTTTGTGCTTTAGCGGATATCCTTCATCCATCCAAATAAGAAAGAATCTTCTTCAAGTCGTCGACATTAAAATCCTCACACCTGGAATATTTGAACATTTGGTGGCACAGTTGTTTGAGTACCCCCCAAGGGTGAAGGTTGAATTGTCGTCTGAGCATTTCCTGGAGCTCTGACTTGAAGTTATGTGAGAATCACCTCTTGAGTCTGAGTTTGTTCTTTTTGACCTTGAGCTTGTGGATTTCCTTCAATCTGTGGATTCCCCTAAGGTCGTGGATTCTCCTGAGAACCTCCTTCATGCTTACCTTTAAAGGGAGGGCGCGCCCTCGACCACAATTCACTACAAGTTCTTGAAGAAACTCGAGTGATACATGGAGATCTATCTTCTAAGGACGCGTCCTCTTTGTTGTGAAATCGCCTCTCTCCACTATACTTCTCCATCCTCCAATATCCATGGTCTCGGCTACTTCTTCTTCCAGCTTCACCTTGAGGAGGAGCTTGTTCGTATCCAAGGGGCCACGACCTGATCACAGGGGGTGCGCGCTGTGGATTACTATCTCGAGGAAGGGCTCGCTTATGTCCAAGGGGCCTCGACCTGTAATCAGGGGGCGCGCGCTGTGGATCACGGGGCCTCAATTCCAAGTGCTTCTCTTTCTTTTGATGCTTAAGGAGTACCATCCTTAGATCGTCATCACTACAAGTTTCTTTAAGCTTGCAAAATCTCTTATCCCTGGATATTCTCTCTTCTTCCCGTTGGATTTCACTAGTAAGCACCCAAAGCGATGAGGATGAGGGCGCTCTCTCTATCGAACATCTGACAACCAATTGAAACCTCCTTTCTTGCACTTCTTCACCTCTTCTACCTTTATCTCTTCGAGAACTTTCTTTAACTTGAAGTGTTTTCCATGTTCACTGATGATTTCGTGAGATAATCCGAGATTTTCTCCTACTTTCTCTTGTTGAACATAAGCTTAATTGTGGGATTAGTTACCTCCCAAGCTGAAGGCGCACCCTCTAAAGAGTGGATTGATGACTTTAGTGTACGGGAAACTGCAACAATCAAATCTAAGAGAACTGTACCAGGGTTTCAAAAGGTTGTGGAGATGGATGGCGCGTCATCAAAAGAGGGAAGGTTTGCATGCTTACAAGGAAAAACTCTGCATCACATCTTCTACCCGAGGGCGCGCCTTATAGGCATAATCTTGCATTCTCGAAAAAGTTGAAAATTTTACTCAACTAGGACTAGGGAAAGTGTACATGGACTACCCCCCTAGACTAGGAGGTAATTAATTTACCTTGTAGTCTACTATTCAGGCAATACTCTACTTCAATCAACTTCTGGTAGTAAGAGTGCATTCTCTGATCACGTGCCTCTTCAAATCTCACCACATGAGGTATCGTATAAATAACATCTCTCGAAGAGGCATCTCACTAGGAGGCATCCAATAAAGGGCATCTCACCAAGAGGCATCTCACAAGGAGGCATCGTATGAAAGGCATCTCACGAAAAGTCATCCTTGTGGGGGTATTTCATTGTTCACACAAATTGTCCTGAAATACATGTATATGTAGGGCTAGGGAGGTGCATCAGTACTACCCCCCAGCATCAGAATATCATTCCTTAAAAAAGCGTCTCTTAAAGAGGCATCCTAAGAGGGGAATTTTAAGAGAGAGCCGTTGGAGTTGCTCAGGGCGATGACAAAGTCTCTTCTAGTCTGGATGAATATCATTATTGTGTAGAGGGGCTCACTCATGACCTTGGGGCCGCAACCTGCCTATCAGGGGGCGCACTCTAAGATTCATGGGGCCGCACATCAACACAATTTTCTTCAAGAAAAATAAAATAATAATCCATGAATCGTTGCGCTCATACTTGCAGACGAAGCCACAACATGAGGTTGATAAGTTAGGGCGCGCCTTGATGCCTATCATTCAGGTCATTGTAGATACGAGGGCACGTCCTCAATAGCAAAGTATTGTTTCTTCATAGAGGGGCTCGCTCACGACCTTGGGGCCTCAACCTGGTGATCAGGGAGCACACTCTGTGGTTCGTGGGGCCGCAACTCAACTTCCTTGCTTCTGGAGTCCAAGCATTAAATTATCTTCGTAGGTATTGGAGTCCAATTGAGAATTTGCATTTTTCCTTGAGGGCGCGCCCTAACCAGAAAGGTCCTCTGAGGAAAAGTTCCTTGAGGGCGCGTCCTATGTTGGAGGATTTTCTTGAAGTCGTGCGTTTCCTTGAAGCTAAGTCCTGATATAGAGCATTTCTCTGAGGTTGAGGTTCCACTATGAGAAATCAAGAGTACAATTGTAGGGCCCTTCTTTCTTCAGGGCGCGCCCTCAACAATATGCCGAGGGTCATTCCTCACTTGGTGACTAAGCCAAACAATATCATTTCCTACTTCTTTGGTTTCATTATCTTCCAACGAAATCTTCAAAGCAGGCTCTCTCGTGTCCAAGGGGCCTCAACCTGTGATCAGGGGGCACGCACTGTGGATCACGACCTCGAGGAAGGGCTTGCTCATGTCCAAGGGGCCTCAACCTATAATCAGGGGGCACGCGCTGTGGATCACAGGGCCTCGATTTCACGTGTTCTCCGTTTTCTTGGTCAGACAATCCCCTATAACTTTATACATGCAATAAATATATAAAGTAAAATAATATAGAGGTTGTAGATTACCTGGAGGCGCGCCCAGTCAGGGGAAGGCGCGCTTCTTAATAGTCTTCTGAGGCATGCTCTGCTTGAATTAACAAAACTCACCATTTACAGCTTTCTCTTTCCAGCAAGGTTCTCCTCATCTTCCCGGATTTAACTGAGGACGTGCCTTGACTTATATTACCCGAGGGCGTCTTCAGAGGGAGATGCCTCTTGAGAATATCTAATATGTTGAGAGCGCGTCCTTATAGATTGGAATGTTGCGGTTGACAGTTCTTGTGATCTTCTGTGAACAAGATTTTTCACCCTCCCAGAACTTGGTGGAAATCATCCGAGCCTTGACTACCACCTTGAGGGTGCGCCTGAGAGTCCTTGAGAGCGCATCCTGATGGTGAAGACATGTCCTAATAGTAAGGGCGAGATCCCGATAATTGTATTTCTTCCCTTAAACGTCCTTATTCAAATCATATTTCGAATCGCTCCTTCTAACTTCTTGAATCTTCTTTTTGGCGTCACTGAACACCACCACCACCAATACAATCTCACAAGACCACTTATTCAAATTTGAAATGACACCTCCTGCTCTTCATTTTTAATTTTCATTTATTTACTCCAGGCGCGTCCTGTAACATCACCTTGCTCCATTTCCCTTATTGAAACACCATTTTTTAACCACTGACATTTTATATAACCATTCGGCCATACATGGAGTATATTTTCAGTCACACAAACCACCTCCATCAATTAATCAAATTACTCTTCTTTTCTTATAACTCCAATCATCGAACCCATTATTTACAAGGCGCGCCTTGACAGAGCATCACCATTCACCGCATATTCATGTTCTCTTTTTCATACAAAAAATCAATCCATTACCTTCAAATAAATAATAGAACATCCTTATCTTCTCTCTCTTTTTATTTTGTTTTTTGAACCACCCTGACTTGTGACTTAAAAATCAAATAACTCGATGTAGTTATTTTTTTTTTTTTGAAAAATATAAGCCTCGTGCAGTCTTCATGATTTTTACTCAAGGCACGCCCAAATTGTAACTGAGCAGGTCCAATATTCTTTTACATGTACCTCACGTAGCATTTAAAAATTGACCTCCTTAACGATCCCGCGGGCCCAGGTTCAATAACAAACTCCAAACTCAAGCCCATTTCACGTATTATTGCTTCTTGTTTTTGAAGATGAAGCTTTCGTTTTGATTTTGCACTTCCCTGATGCATCAGATCCCACCAACTACCAACATCCTTATTTTTTTTTTCTTTTTTCATTTTCCTACTGACAGCCTTCCTCTTTTCCATTGTCTGTTTTAACTTTGTATATTTCTTTGTGGACGCGCCCTCTTCTATCTTCACTATTATCCACAAACTTTTCTCCAAGTCGCTTTTCTTTTTAAAGTCCTGGACTCCTATATAGATGCAACAAAGTGTGAGTAAGAAATCTGAAGTAATAAATCTTTGGGGGTGATATTTTAGTGCTTTTTCCCTTACATAAATAAAAATGAAATAATAATAATAATAATAATAATAATAATAATAATAATAGTAATAATAATAATAATATGCTATTTTAGAAATATTGTAATATGCATTATCTTTTAAAATATGTTTTCCAAAATATTTTGGAATTGGTTAAAAATTAGAATTATACTTTATACATACTTTAAAAATAATATATTTAAATAATCTATTCAAAAGTATGCATAATATTTATGTACAAATATTAAAAAACATGTCCTTTTTTTATAAAAGGGATTTTACTCAAATATTTTAAATGCAAAATATAGAAATTTTGGTATCACAATATATTTTTTTAATGCATGACATGATTAACGATAAAATTATAAAATTAAAATAAATAAGAAGGTGAGAAAGCTTATCTTTGATGTTATGGAATTGATCCAGAAGACAAAGGTGTTGACTGTTGATGTCTTTTGTTTGGCCATGAATTCCTGATGTTGTTGTGCGCGTGTTAGTAGTCATGGTTGTAATAACCCGAATTTTCAGAAAATGATTTTAGTATTATTAATGTTTTCCTAAAATGAGGAGGAAATTTTTATTTTATTTTATTGTTCATTATTCCAGTTCAAGGAATTTCAAAAGCGAATTATTTAATTATTGTCTGGTTCAGTATAATTATGAACTATATGATGTGATTATTGTTGGAAGGTGGAATGTATGTGAAGTTGTGCTTATGTGTTTATATGATGATTGTGTGAATTGTGAAGGCTGATGTATTTTATTTATATTTTTTAGGATTTAAATATATTTAAATCATGCATTTTGATCCTATGTTAATTTTATAAAATTATCGGAGGAATTAAAAATCATGAAATCTCTTGAAATATTATCTTTATATATTTATTGAGTTTTTAAAATTGTAAGGTGGATTAATTTGGGTGGTTTAGTTTTTTAAAATGATTTTAAGAGTTTTATTGTATTTAAAGGATCAAAACTTTGAAAATTCATATTTAATTCATTTTTGATCCGAAAAATATTTCGAAAATATGTACGTGCTTGTAATTTTATATTCTTTATTTTAAAAATGAAAAGTGTAATTTTTCGGAAGTTCTATTTAATTGTGATTTTTTTTAGTCGTTTATTAGTTGTAATTGGGCCCAAATGTATTAAAATAGTATTTGTTAGTGGGCCAAGCCCAACAAGAAGAACACGGTAGAACTCTCCAGAAAACAACGGGAGAAGAAGAGAGAAAATAAAGAGAGAAAGAGGAGAAGAAAAGAAAGAGAGAAAAGAGAAGAGAGATTGGGAGAGATTGAAAGAGATTAAAGAGAGAAATCAATTGGGAGTGTATATATATATATATATATAAGTGCGTGTATACGCGTGTGTGTGCTGGTGTGTTGCGGGAAAAGGAGCTGGGCAGTGGTGGAGCGCGATGGCGCAGCCACAGTCGGGTGTTGCAGCAACGACGCCGTGCTTGGCGGAGGGGAGACGCCGGTGATGGGCGAAGAAGACAAACTGATGGATGGTGGGGACGAGGACTGTATCATAACAGTAGCGGAGAGAGAGAGAGAGAGAGAGAGAGAGAGAGAGAGGAGGATTGGTGGAGGTTGATTTCCGATGGTTGATTATCGGGCACGTCGAATCCAAAACGAAAATGGTATATTTTCGTATCTTAATTATGTAATTGTTGTCATTTAATTCGAGTTAATTGTGAGTATATTGTTGATGGTAGTAATTTAATTATTTAATTAGTATTGTTGTGATTTAATTAGTGATGAGATTGCGTATATGTTGTTGTTGATTTAATTAGTTGTGAAATTGCAAGTATTGTTTAATTGTTGTAATTAGATATAAATTTTGAGTTAATTGTTAATTCTCGCAAGTAGATTAATATTTTAAATTATGGATATTGTTTAATTTCCATAAGTTAATTTGGAGAGTTAAGTTGCTAATTATAATTATTTGGTCAATTTGTGAGCAGGTAATATGCTCGGGTCTTGTAAGTGGTATTTACTAATTGTTATTGTCATGTAATAATTAAAAGTTAAAAATTTGGGAGACTTTGTTGAATGTCGGAGTTTGAGTATTTTATGTTGATTGTTAAGTACAACTAGTTAGTGCCATATAATGCGTAGCTATATGAGTTGGCTAAATTGTAAGTGTATATGTGTTAAATGCTGTAAGTCGAGTCATACTAATTGTTGGAGGCCATAATTGTCATAGTAGCGATCAAGTACTTGGTGGTGAAACATATGTGGGTAAATGACTTTTAGCTACTAAATATTATTTGTCGTGTAACGTTGGAACTTATATGAGATTGCTAGTTGTAAATGGTTTATGTGGAATAGCTGTAGTAGTCGAGTATATATTGGTAAATGCTAATGTGCTAAGAGTTTGTGGAGTTACTAAGTAATGTCTATGTGTTAAATGTTAGAATTTTATAATAATTAGAATTGTGCTAGGGGTTATGAGAAGATCACAAGTTTTTAAATGTCAATATTTAAAGGACTTGTGTAATTCTTTTCGACTAATCCCTAGGGCTTACGAATATCCATGATTAGCTATCACGAGTATAATTAATATACTTGAGTGATGTGATCATTGATATAGCGTAAGTAATAGTTAGTGCTAGGGGTTGTTCCCTAGGGCTTACGAACATCAATGATTGGTTGTCACGTGTATCATTAAAATGCGTGAGAAATACGATCATTGGTGTAGCGTAAGTAGTAGTGTTAATTATTATGTGCTAGGTGCCGCATGTCTGGGCGGGTACTTTTCATTATTTGTTTACTTTTATGTTGCTGCAAGTTGAGGCAGCTTTTATTTTATCAAAAGCAGGGTTATAAATTGTTTTGTTTGGCATGGAGGGGCTGAGCCCATAGTCCGATAAACGAATACTACATGCCGAAATTTTCTAAAAATCCCCTGCATTTTTAATTTATTTAACTTATTTGATTTCAAGGGTTTAAAGGTATGATTTGGGTGTTAACTGTTTATGTGTATATGTGTTAAGTGAATTAATTCGAGGGTAATTGTTGTCTCGAGGATTTATGTGCTAAGTGATTTAATTCAAGGATTTATGTGTTTCAGGGATTAAATGCGTTTTGAGGATTATTTATAAACTGAGTTTTGTCATAGAATGACACTAGTATTATAATTGTATATGTTAAGTGAAGTTGACTAAATGTGTTATGTGCATTAATTGGTATTTGAGTAGTCAGTTATAGGGATAACAACTATAGTACGACTTTAAGTGACTCAGTGGTAATTCTGAGTTGGGTCTACTCGAGATACGAGGTTGGACTGACGCGTACTCGTAACAATTACAGTACCATTAGGGCGTGATCAAGTGGAGCAACGTGTATCAAAAAGGAAGGATCGAGGCGTCGTGTAAAGTTCATGGAACTACTTGGGCGAAACGCCAAGGATTTATTCGCGCTGTTCTGTCTGGTGCTAAGGACCAGAGGCAAGTTATTTATACATACTCTATCGTTCAGAGTATATTTATTTTGAAATATATGAAATGTGTAGAATAAGACCTCAGTCCATATTTGCAAGATTTCTTCTATCTTTATCTTGATAAATTGTTTACTTTTAAGTAAAATGATTTGATTGGAAATATATGTGATATGGAGAGAGTGATATACTATAAGGAGTAAAGTGAGATGGGAGGGAATGATATCAGTTGTTATTTATGGTTATTCTTACGACCTTATGGTATCAGTTGTTATCTAAAGTTATTTTATGATATTATAATTAGGTGTATTTTAAAGGTATTGATATATGAATGGAAAAATGGAAGGGGTTATCTTGAGAGGTATATTTTCGAAAACCCGGACAAAGTTTTTAGAAAGAATTTCGCAATAATTAACCTAATGGCAACATCACCAATAAACTAGTGTTTATTTAATTATTAGATACCTCTCGAAGCATCTATTAATTAAATAAACCTTATTCGTCTAATTAAATTTATTTAATTAGATGAATATTATTTTAAAATGTTTTCTTAAAATCGCTTTGTTCCGGAATAATAATAAAGATATTTCGATGGTTATAAATGAGACATTTTTGGTTAAAAATGTCTGGAATGATATTGATAAATGTTATTTTAATGGTTATTTAATTAAATGAATATTAATTAAAAGGGATTATTGAATAGTTATTCCTTAGATATTCTAAGTGTTCTAAGGGTGATTAAATATTGTTAAAAGGTTATTTAAGGAATTTCATAGTGAAATGAATGTATGTCTTGAATTGATATACCTGTATATATGTTTTCAAATGGTTATAATACGGATATGAAAATGGAAAGGTGAAATGTGAAATGGAATTGAAAATGATATACGGAAATGGAAATGTGAAATGGTGTTGATAAATGGAATAATGATTTTATAAAAAGGGGAATCAGCAACAAACTTGCATAAGAGGCTGTGTCAGGGCTGTGTGAGACATAGTCTAGCATTCATTATATGATTCGGCACGAAGATGCCAAGGGAGGATGTTAGCAGGTGGCCTTCCTCCGGGAGGATGTTAGCAGGTGGCCTTCCTCCAGGGATGATGTTAGCAGGTGGCCTTCATTCCTTCTACCGGTAGTAAAAATGGACGGGTACGGAGGACGACTGATCATCGTACCTCACGTATTCGGCAACAGTGGAAACCCCCACAATTATTGAATAAATAATAAACGATAAAGTCAGATTGGTCTACTGAAAAGGGAAAATGATATGAAACGATGGAATTATTGTTATAGATGAAGAGAAAATGATTTTATATTACTTTTATATATAATTGTTGATTAAAAGAAAATAGAAAGATTATATTGAGAGCTTGATTTTAAATGTTATATTACCTTGAGGTATTATACTAGATGATGTAGTGAATATTATCTTGTTATAGAAGAGAACTGATATTATATTATCAATAAGTAAGTGATTTCATATTGAATAACCAACAAGTTTATGTTGGTGTATTACTGCGCAAACAAGATGTGGCTATTTAATTACCTTGTAACGACACCTTTTATATTATATTAGTACATTGTTCAGTTGATATTATTTTCAAACATTATACTTTCCCTATAGAATTTCGTGGTTATAAATGTTTCAAGAATGATATTAAGTATCGGTTGAATGTTGGAAACCCATACACCTGATGGGATATTTTGTTAAACTCTAGTAATAACTTGCTGAGCAATTCTTTCGCTCATACTTGCTTGTTTTCAAATATTAACTTTTCAGTGGAAGGTAGCCGGACGAGGTTATCTGCATGGCTTAGATGAAGCGGGCAGCGTGCCTTATGAAGACGATATGATCTAGAAAGTTTATATCTGGAGTAAGTTATATGTAAGTATATTGAAGTGTAATATATATGTTACTTTGCGCAAAATAGTATTAGTTACTGGTGTACTTCTCAACGAAGTTATACTAGTAGTAAGGAGTTGATTCTTGTTTCTAGCCCTATAACCTAAAAGATGCTTGGTGGTTGGGGTCTCAAATGTTGTAACTCAATTATTAATGGCTACAGATGATTTAATGTGGTTAAACAAGCGATTTGTTATTAAGGTTTTCCGCGTGACGACCAAATCCCTGACCCCGGATTTGGGGGCGTTACAGTTTGGTATCAGAGCTAAGGTTATAGTAAACTAGAAACGAGAGTGAGTAGGAGTGTGTATAGTTATGTGAGAACGTCGGAGCTCATGTAGAGTTCATGTTGGACTACCGGGTGTAGTGCCAATGATTAAGTTAAGATTTGAATGCTATGTTGAAGGATATATTGAGATAGAACTTCCTGCGATTATTATTGTCGATGATTGAATCCTTAGTGACTATTACGAGTCGACGATGACGTAAGTTATCAAGCACCTTAGGGTGTGCATGGTAAAGAACAGCTCTGGGATCGAACGATTATTCGTCAGAGGAGCCGACATAAAAGGCATCCGTGGAGACCTTGGCAATATCCCCATTGGTGAATCTTTTTGATTACCTCCCCAATCTATGAATTATTTGACATCTCTCTAAGAAAGAATTGTGATAAAGGATATATTTCCTCTTCGAAGTTATTTTTTTTTTATATACTTGTGTTAAGTCATATTTGGTTTCAATTGTGCCAAGGGCTTTCATTATACTTACCTTCAGGTTTTCGAAGCCCTATCAAGTGATATTATTTCAAACTTCCACTTTTCTTCAATAGTGGATAATTCAATGGTGATATAGCATCACTTGCTTGTTGAATACCAGTATCTTTCTGGTTCTCCTTTTCTTTGGAAATCGTACCTTGGAAATTGTTCGATTTTAATCCAAGGTGTCCCTTTGAGAATTAATTGTCAGAAGATGATTGTTATTGACTTGACTTTGAATTGCTTTCATACTTCTCAACTTCCACTGAGACGAACAACCCTATACATATAGGGGCCACAAGGACTATCTGTCTGTGTGATAGAAGTCTGATGGGACGCCATCACTTGTGAGTTGTGAAATACAAGAAGGCTAATTACCTTTAGTAATGTCTCAACTGAGACACGCAACGTGAGTTCTTATGATCATATTGATCTCTCAGTAAATTCTCTTATTTCCAATAAGGTTTGTTTTAAAACTCATAATCCTATGGTCACCAGTGGGTGACATTTGTCTTGATATGACAGCTATCTTTTTCAAAGCTTCATGATTCTTGTTATCTCTAATGAATTTCAAGGGGATGCCAACCAGGTCGGTCAAGTCGACATTCGCTGATAGAAGTTAGATTCGACTGGAATCGCAAAGAGCAGGAGCGAATCCCAAAACGAATATAATATCAGTGGCGTATCGATAGAATTAGTTTGCTCTCTCTCATGGATGTTATGATTAATGGAATGAGTGCAATCTCTCTCTCAAGGGTGTTATGTAATGGAATCAGTGAATTCTCTCTCAAGGATAGGATGATAATGGCAAGTTGGTCGACACTTATATGTGAAAGGAATAGTGATGTGTCAGATAGATACCCTATAGTTGAATTGAGTTTTGGAGGAGTTGCTTATGAATGGATGTTATTTATGGTTTTGTAGAATAAGAGTTGATGATGAAGGAGTTAAGGAATTCCAGTAGTAGCCTTAGCTGATTCCGTGGACGGAATCCTTTTAAGGGGGGTAGACTGTAATAACCCGAATTTTCAGAAAATGATTTTAGTATTATTATTGTTTTCCTAAAATGAGGAGGAAATTTTTATTTTATTTTATTGTTCATTATTCCAGTTCAAGGAATTTCAAAAGCGAATTATTTAATTATTGTCTGGTTCAGTATAATTATGAACTATATTATGTGATTATTGTTGGAAGGTGGAATGTATGTGAAGTTGTGCTTATGTGTTTATATGATGATTGTGTGAATTGTGAAGGCTGATGTATTTTATTTATATTTTTGAGGATTTAAATATATTTAAATCATGCATTTTGATCCTATGTTAATTTTATAAAATTATCGGAGGAATTAAAAATCAAGAAATCTCTTGAAATATTATCTTTATATATTTATTGAGTTTTTAAAATTGTAAGGTGGATTAATTTGGGTGGTTTAGTTTTTTAAAATGATTTTAAGAGTTTTATTGTATTTAAAGGATCAAAACTTTGAAAATTCATATTTAATTCATTTTTGATCCGAAAAATATTTCGAAAATATGTACGTGCTTGTAATTTTATATTCTTTATTTTAAAAATGAAAAGTGTAATTTTTCGGAAGTTCTATTTAATTGTGATTTTTTTTAGTCGTTTATTAGTTGTAGAGGGTGTTTGGGATTGCTTAAAATAAGTTACTTTTGACTTAATGGAGATGTTTTTAACTTAAAGGAGAATGTGAAGTTGTTTACTTTAAGTTGAATGAAAGTGTTTGGGTAATTTTACTTAAAGTTAAATGGGGTTTAATAATTTTGACTTAAAGTGAAATTTGACTTTAAAAAAATTTAAATTCATAATATTTAAACTTCACAAGAATTGTGAAAAAAGAAAAAAGAAAAAAAAACTCCATAAGTCATAAGTTATAAGTCAAAAGTACCTAAATGGAACTTATGACTTAAAGCAGTTTTTTAACTTAAAACCGACTTAAAGCCGGTGTACACAAACACACCAAAAACGACTTAAAGTTCAAAACTCCTTTAAGGAGCCTTACCCAAACACCCTCGTAATTGGGCCTAAATGTATTAAAATAGTATTTGTTAGTGGGCCAAGCCCAACAAGAAGAACACGGTAGAACTCTCCAGAAAACAACGGGAGAAGAAGAGAGAAAATAAAGAGAGAAAGAGGAGAAGAAAAGAAAGAGAGAAAAGAGAAGAGAGATTGGGAGAGATTGAAAGAGATTAAAGAGAGAAATCAATTGGGAGTGTATATATATATATATATATATATAAGTGCGTGTATACGCGTGTGTGTGCTGGTGTGTTGCGGGAAAAGGAGCTGGGCAGTGGTGGAGCGCGATGGCGCAGCCACAGTCGGGTGTTGCAGCAACGACGCCGTGCTTGGCGGAGGGGAAACGCCGGTGATGGGCGAAGAAGACAAACTGATGGATGGTGGGGACGAGGACTGTATCATAACAGTAGCGGAGAGAGAGAGAGAGAGAGAGGAGGATTGGTGGAGGTTGATTTCCGATGGTTGATTATCGGGCACGTCGAATCCAAAACGAAAATGGTATATTTTCGTATCTTAATTATGTAATTGTTGTCATTTAATTCGAGTTAATTGTGAGTATATTGTTGATGGTAGTAATTTAATTATTTAATTAGTATTGTTGTGATTTAATTAGTGATGAGATTGCGTATATGTTGTTGTTGATTTAATTAGTTGTGAAATTGCAAGTATTGTTTAATTGTTGTAATTAGATATAAATTTTGAGTTAATTGTTAATTCTCGCAAGTAGATTAATATTTTAAATTATGGATATTGTTTAATTTCCATAAGTTAATTTGGAGAGTTAAGTTGCTAATTATAATTATTTGGTCAATTTGTGAGCAGGTAATATGCTCGGGTCTTGTAAGTGGTATTTACTAATTGTTATTGTCATGTAATAATTAAAAGTTAAAAATTTGGGAGACTTTGTTGAATGTCGGAGTTTGAGTATTTTATGTTGATTGTTAAGTACAACTAGTTAGTGCCATATAATGCGTAGCTATATGAGTTGGCTAAATTGTAAGTGTATATGTGTTAAATGCTGTAAGTCGAGTCATACTAATTGTTGGAGGCCATAATTGTCATAGTAGCGATCAAGTACTTGGTGGTGAAACATATGTGGGTAAATGACTTTTAGCTACTAAATATTATTTGTCGTGTAACGTTGGAACTTATATGAGATTGCTAGTTGTAAATGGTTTATGTGGAATAGCTGTAGTAGTCGAGTATATATTGGTAAATGCTAATGTGCTAAGAGTTTGTGGAGTTACTAAGTAATGTCTATGTGTTAAATGTTAGAATTTTATAATAATTAGAATTGTGCTAGGGGTTATGAGAAGATCACAAGTTTTTAAATGTCAATATTTAAAGGACTTGTGTAATTCTTTTCGACTAATCCCTAGGGCTTACGAATATCCATGATTAGCTATCACGAGTATAATTAATATACTTGAGTGATGTGATCATTGATATAGCGTAAGTAATAGTTAGTGCTAGGGGTTGTTCCCTAGGGCTTACGAACATCAATGATTGGTTGTCACGTGTATCATTAAAATGCGTGAGAAATACGATCATTGGTGTAGCGTAAGTAGTAGTGTTAATTATTATGTGCTAGGTGCCGCATGTCTGGGCGGGTACTTTTCATTATTTGTTTACTTTTATGTTGCTGCAAGTTGAGGCAGCTTTTATTTTATCAAAAGCAGGGTTATAAATTGTTTTGTTTGGCATGGAGGGGCTGAGCCCATAGTCCGATAAACGAATACTACATGCCGAAATTTTCTAAAAATCCCCTGCATTTTTAATTTATTTAACTTATTTGATTTCAAGGGTTTAAAGGTATGATTTGGGTGTTAACTGTTTATGTGTATATGTGTTAAGTGAATTAATTCGAGGGTAATTGTTGTCTCGAGGATTTATGTGCTAAGTGATTTAATTCAAGGATTTATGTGTTTCAGGGATTAAATGCGTTTTGAGGATTATTTATAAACTGAGTTTTGTCATAGAATGACACTAGTATTATAATTGTATATGTTAAGTGAAGTTGACTAAATGTGTTATGTGCATTAATTGGTATTTGAGTAGTCAGTTATAGGGATAACAACTATAGTACGACTTTAAGTGACTCAGTGGTAATTCTGAGTTGGGTCTACTCGAGATACGAGGTTGGACTGACGCGTACTCGTAACAATTACAGTACCATTAGGGCGTGATCAAGTGGAGCAACGTGTATCAAAAAGGAAGGATCGAGGCGTCGTGTAAAGTTCATGGAACTACTTGGGCGAAACGCCAAGGATTTATTCGCGCTGTTCTGTCTGGTGCTAAGGACCAGAGGCAAGTTTATTTATACATACTCTATCGTTCAGAGTATATTTATTTTGAAATATATGAAATGTGTAGAATAAGACCTCAGTCCATATTTGCAAGATTTCTTCTATCTTTATCTTGATAAATTGTTTACTTTTAAGTAAAATGATTTGATTGGAAATATATGTGATATGGAGAGAGTGATATACTATAAGGAGTAAAGTGAGATGGGAGGGAATGATATCAGTTGTTATTTATGGTTATTCTTACGACCTTATGGTATCAGTTGTTATCTAAAGTTATTTTATGATATTATAATTAGGTGTATTTTAAAGGTATTGATATATGAATGGAAAAATGGAAGGGGTTATCTTGAGAGGTATATTTTCGAAAACCCGGACAAAGTTTTTAGAAAGAATTTCGCAATAATTAACCTAATGGCAACATCACCAATAAACTAGTGTTTATTTAATTATTAGATACCTCTCGAAGCATCTATTAATTAAATAAACCTTATTCGTCTAATTAAATTTATTTAATTAGATGAATATTATTTTAAAATGTTTTCTTAAAATCGCTTTGTTCCGGAATAATAATAAAGATATTTCGATGGTTATAAATGAGACATTTTTGGTTAAAAATGTCTGGAATGATATTGATAAATGTTAGTTTAATGGTTATTTAATTAAATGAATATTAATTAAAAGGGATTATTGAATAGTTATTCCTTAGATATTCTAAGTGTTCTAAGGGTGATTAAATATTGTTAAAAGGTTATTTAAGGAATTTCATAGTGAAATGAATGTATGTCTTGAATTGATATACCTGTATATATGTTTTCAAATGGTTATAATACGGATATGAAAATGGAAAGGTGAAATGTGAAATGGAATTGAAAATGATATACGGAAATGGAAATGTGAAATGGTGTTGATAAATGGAATAATGATTTTATAAAAAGGGGAATCAGCAACAAACTTGCATAAGAGGCTGTGTCAGGGCTGTGTGAGACATAGTCTAGCATTCATTATATGATTCGGCACGAAGATGCCAAGGGAGGATGTTAGCAGGTGGCCTTCCTCCGGGAGGATGTTAGCAGGTGGCCTTCCTCCAGGGATGATGTTAGCAGGTGGCCTTCATTCCTTCTACCGGTAGTAAAAATGGACGGGTACGGAGGACGACTGATCATCGTACCTCACGTATTCGGCAACAGTGGAAACCCCCACAATTATTGAATAAATAATAAACGATAAAGTCAGATTGGTCTACTGAAAAGGGAAAATGATATGAAACGATGGAATTATTGTTATAGATGAAGAGAAAATGATTTTATATTACTTTTATATATAATTGTTGATTAAAAGAAAATAGAAAGATTATATTGAGAGCTTGATTTTAAATGTTATATTACCTTGAGGTATTATACTAGATGATGTAGTGAATATTATCTTGTTATAGAAGAGAACTGATATTATATTATCAATAAGTAAGTGATTTCATATTGAATAACCAACAAGTTTATGTTGGTGTATTACTGCGCAAACAAGATGTGGCTATTTAATTACCTTGTAACGACACCTTTTATATTATATTAGTACATTGTTCAGTTGATATTATTTTCAAACATTATACTTTCCCTATAGAATTTCGTGGTTATAAATGTTTCAAGAATGATATTAAGTATCGGTTGAATGTTGGAAACCCATACACCTGATGGGATATTTTGTTAAACTCTAGTAATAACTTGCTGAGCAATTCTTTCGCTCATACTTGCTTGTTTTCAAATATTAACTTTTCAGTGGAAGGTAGCCGGACGAGGTTATCTGCATGGCTTAGATGAAGCGGGCAGCGTGCCTTATGAAGACGATATGATCTAGAAAGTTTATATCTGGAGTAAGTTATATGTAAGTATATTGATGTGTAATATATATGTTACTTTGCGCAAAATAGTATTAGTTACTGGTGTACTTCTCAACGAAGTTATACTAGTAGTAAGGAGTTGATTCTTGTTTCTAGCCCTATAACCTAAAAGATGCTTGGTGGTTGGGGTCTCAAATGTTGTAACTCAATTATTAATGGCTACAGATGATTTAATGTGGTTAAACAAGCGATTTGTTATTAAGGTTTTCCGCGTGACGACCAAATCCCTGACCCCGGATTTGGGGGCGTTACAATGGTCCCAGTAACACCTAGCTCATTAGCTTCATCCTCTCAAGCATGTTCGTGTGCTATACTTCTTTATTATATAATTTTTTTTAATTAACCTTCTGGCCATGTAAATTGATAGCTTCCTAGATATGATGCCGTATCCTCGATTTCTTGTGTCATCCATGATTTATTAATCAGATCTTCTCCGATTTTGTATATTCATTCTTCCGAGTAGTAACCGATTTTTAAGTAAAAACTCTCGTCATGATAATCATCTTTTCCTCCTAAGATTATAATCTTGATTAGCACCCCTCCTTCTAGCGCCAATTTGTTGACGGAGGAATTTGGTAACAACAAATTTCGAGGTCTATCGCCGGAATCAAGATCTATGACGGTGGTTCTTCGCCGGATAATTCGCCGGAGTGTGGTGGCTGTGATGAATTGGGGGCTGAGATTGAGAGGGTTCTTGGTGGTGGCTCGTAGCTCTTTGCTTCCATCCCCCTCAATTTGCCTACGTACCTCTATATTTATAGAGGATCAAGCCCACGTAGTTCTTGGAGAGCAAGAAACCCAATTGGGCTTGGATTGACGAACTAGCTTCCGGAATGTTCTTCAATAATCTTTGTAAAACCATAATTGTCTTCATTCTGCCTTTATGCTTCTCAGGGCGCGCCCTCCACATATAGGAAGTGAGGGCGCGTCCTCCTTCTCCAAATCTTTATAAAAAACCTTAATTTATCCTGAAAATCCCCAAATTGAACCTGTATCTGACCCGAATCCATTTTAGAATACCCGAACCGAATTTTGGGTATAACAGCTTGATCTGCTAAATATAGTAACTACTTGCCTTCATGAATTCTGTTATTTTTCTTTATGGTGTTGGGTTCACTTTGTAATATGTTTTCTTCATTGATTCTTTGTTGAATTTCATGCTCTATATATTGCATATATTCAAGTCGGTATGAGTTGGTAAATATTGCCAGAGAATTGGGTTTTTTCTTTCATGGACTTTTTTTTATTTTTTTTTATTTTTTTTTTACGTTAGACAAGGTTTTAGTTTGCTGAGCCGCTACTTGTACTTTACCTAACTGGAAAGTTAGTAGGATAGCATTACAGGGTATCCTTTTCATAGATCAGAAGGCTTTAATTACACTCCCCTATGTTGTGATAGGGGTAGGTTTAATTGTTGGTTGAAGATTACATTTGTATCCAAGTAGTGGACCTCCAAGAAGATTCTTGTTCTTCTTATTCGCCTCAGTTCTAGTTTTTCTCTTTGCTGGTCTTGCTGGCTACTTCTTTACAATGTTCCATTTATGGTAGTTGTTGTGAGAGGAATTTGGTACAACACTTCGAGAGAATATCGCTGGAATAATGGATGAATCGCTTGATTTCCGGCTGCAGAATCGGCATTCAAGCGTTTACAGCCCGACATTCAACTGCCAGAGTGGGCGGTTGTTTGTAATGATTTTGGGACTGAGTTTGCAAGGTCACCGGACAGCAAAGACGGAGTAATTCCTACTCAGTCGATCCCAGCTGCCAGAGATGTGTATTGCTCAAGTTTTCTACATGATCCATGTAGAGTGAAGTGAGGTTCAACCCTTGCAAAGTGACTACATATCCTATATTTATAGGAATCAAGTCCCATGTAGTTCTAGGGTTTTGGACTCCTTGTTGATAGCTAGCTCATCCACGTTTTGATGAGCCTTATCCTCCTGACCATGCTGATCTGTTTGTTATCTTGTTGATAAAGAAGAGTCCTCGCTCCCTTAGGACACTGCCTGAACCCTGGCCTTCCGTTGTACAGTCGCCTATATATATACACAGTGTATATATCACATATGTTTTATATTTATCTTCCTCAACTGAACTGATCCAGTTAATTATCCCAGATGATATGAGTATCCGGTAGTTATTCATCCATAAATCCATGATTATCCTCCTAAATATATATGATTCTCCATCATATGTCTTCATATATATACATAATCCATGTATATATAATGATTATCTATGTTAACTGATGTTGTTGACCTGTTCCTGATGTTTAGGACTTATCCCCAAGTCAGTTAGAGCGATATATATCCAAAATAAATCGAGGCCCAATCCTTCCTTATCTTCCTCAGAGAAATACATAGCTTCCACATCATGCTTCCAAGCTTACATTAGCTAACTCGGCGTAAGAAACAGGAAACATAATGCTTTCACATATGTACCCCATCTGAATCCTTAAATGAACTCCTTCCCCATACCTTAGACTATGCATAGCGTACAAGTTCCAATCATGAGCTTTTTATCCTTATCACCTGAACCTACCAACTTCCAGCCTTCTTCCTTGAAAACCATAGCTTCACTTCTCGATATATTTCTTTTCCTTCTGAGGTTGGCCTCCATGTGTGAATCCTTGTGGGTTAAGCCATGAAGCTTCCGCTGTTGCAAATAAGCTTCAATCTTCTAGAACCCTGGGCTACCAAGACAACTAGAAAAGGAGATTAGTAGAATGAGCTAAGTAGCTCACATAGATAATGCACATAGCGCATAGATATATAATGCATAGATGCAAATATGATTATGTGAGTGCATATGATTTTGTATAAATAAACCCATTACTGCCTTCACACTCAAGTAGAACCTTGGCGAACGCACTCTTCAAGACATATGCCACAATATTTAGAGATTTTCATGAAACCATCACAATGGACCTCCCAAGATATTGCTAAGTATTTTGAGGACTTCTCCAATGATGCACAGTGTTGTGGGACTTCTCCAAACTGTTCCCATAAACCATGGGACTTTGCCAAACCAGGCCCATAAACTATGGGGCTTTTCCCAAGTGAACCTATAATCCATATGATGCAGATGATCTTATATGCGTATGCCAGGGGGGACCAAGGTAATGTTATAGAAACCTCCTCAATTGTAACTATGTCTTTCCAGGTGGTTACTTTATGAGGCATATAGTATGCCTAAGTACCTATCAGCTAGCAAGTTTGAAAATATTTTTGAAGCTCATGCATAATGTAAGTAAATTTATGTCATGATGTCCCTTTGTGTATAAATCCATGCAAGTGTGAAATCATGTGATACGCACATCCAGATGAACATGAATTAATGTGTGATGGAAGATAATGATCCATTTGAAAAGATGAACTTCGCAATGATGTTTTTGGCTAGATGCTATATAAATTTCCTTGTATGCATAGAAAATATGTGTGATAGAGAATATTTAAAAGAATGAAAGTAGAACTTATCTTTTCTTTTAGCACGTCAATCCAAGTCAGGTTTCAACCATTGAAGCCATTAGGTTGGGGCTGCCACCCTTTGAGCTTAAGATGAGGACCTCATTCCATTATGTAAGCCCTTCCATGGTGAGATGTTGAATTACCCCCCGAGGATCAGATTTCCTTCCCACACGATATGTGTAAGTCTTCCTCCGCTTGAACCCTTGGACCTTTGTTCGTACGTATGCCACGTGTAAAGTAGACTGCCTAAGGGTACGTTCAAACCCTAGGGGTTCACCCAGTTGTACCCTTGAATGTTTTATAAATATCCAGGCTTCACGCAATAGCCTTAACTTGTATATATTTGTTCACCACTACCTGTCAAGGGTTCACGTGGGCTCACCACACTACATGTGAAGGGTTTACGTGGGCGTAAGATTGATAGGAGCTTTGCTCACCAAGGATACCTAGGGTCAATGCGAACCCGAAAAGAAGGTTCCACTACCTATTGAGGGTTCACGTGGACCTAGCCGCACTACCTATCGAGGGCTTACATGGGCTTGAAGCTAATATGAGCATTTTTGCGTACTCATAATGTAAATAATAAGAGGACACCACCACCTGTTAAGAGTTCACGTGGGCCTGACCACACTACCTGTTGAGGGTTCACGTGGGTCGTAGACTGATGGGAGCATTAATACATTCCCATGACTTAAGTAGTGAAAGGGCACCACTACCTGTTGAGGGTTCACGTGGGCCTAACCACACTGCCTGCCAAGGGCTTACGTGGGCTTTAAGTTGATGGGAGTTTCACTAGCCTAGTGTCCCTAGGATCGACGCGAACCCATGACATGCATAATCCATTCATGTTAAAACCTACTCATGCATAATCCATACATGAGAAATCCAATCCATGAAATCCAAATCCAATCCAAAACCAAATCCAAATCCAATCCAAGTCCAATCCAAATCCAATCCAGATCCAAATCCAATCCAAGTCCAATCCAAATCCAAATCCAATCCAAATCCAATCCAAATCCAAATCCAATCCAGATCTAAATCCAATCCAGATCCAATCCATACTCCTAGAGGAAGCCCGTACTTAAGAGGTTCATACCTAAAAGGTTCCTACCTAACAGGTCCATACACGTACTACCCCCTAGAGTTCTTTGGCATAACCTACCTTATATTAAAGAACTATGCTCACGTAAACAATAACACATGAATACATAAAGAAGGCATGCGAACATAAGACATGAAGCACATAAGTACACATAGCACACAAAGCACATAGGTACACATAGTCATTCATAGTAGTTAAGAAAATAAAGTTAAAGATAAAGTGATCATAGTTTCATTAAACCAAGTCATAAAAAATATTTCACAGATAAGCGCTCATGCCTTACCCCCCGGGCTTCCACTGATATAAGCTAGATCCTCTTACCGACTGAACCCCTAATCCTAGACCGGTCTACGGGATAAGACCTAGAGTGCATGAAGATTTCCCATTAACGAGGTTTCATCATAGGAGTTTCCCTCGACCAGGTTCCATCCTCGGAGATTCCCTCAACGAGGTTCCATATGATTTCCTCACAATGCTAATTTCCTCACGATGTTAATTCCCTCACGATGTTAATTTCCTCACGATGTTATTTCCCTCATGATGTTAATTCCCTCACGATGTTAATTTCCAAGAGTTAAACTTCACTCACCCAGTTTCCCTGGGGTCATGGCGAACCTGGGGTCATGGCGAAGCCATCTTCCATCCAATGTGATTTCCTCACACCGCTAAAATCCTTAGCGTTCCAGTTTCCAAAAGTTAGACCTCACTCACCCAGTTTCCCTGGGGTCGTGGCGAAGCCATTTTCCAAATTGTACGTAGCTTCCACAGCTGTACATAAGTCCCATAACGGGGTTGGTTGTCCACCAACATGATTACATGGAAGTTTATCGGCGTTACGCCTTTTCAGGGTTCAAACGAGTGAACCTCCATATATGGGAACTTTATGGTCCTAGCGTCCCTAGGTCCAGCCTGCCTTGGGGTTCCCATCCATTCACATGTAATCCACATGTGATGCATGTATAATCCATACATGTTCCTGCCTTGATTCATGTATAATCCATACATGTGCCTGCCTTGATTCATGTATAATCCATACATGTTCTATATAGTTCGTGTAATCAATTAGCACATAATCTATGTGCTTCCAATCCTGCCTTGCGCACGTAATCCACATGCAATTTATGTATAATCCATACATGTTCCTTTAGCATATAATCTATATGCTATAAATCCAGCTCATGCATAATCCATATACATGAGAAATCCTCTCCATGCATAATCCATACATGGTAAATCCAGCTCATGCATAATCCATACATGAGAAATCCTTTCCAAATCAATTCATGAAATCCAATTTGCATATGCTCCTTGATCTAGCTTCCAGGGGTACCTCGAATTAGATTCCATTAGGGGTTCGCATACCAGAACCTCAAGAATCTCATGGTCCTGAGCCCTGACCCAATCTAATGTAAATAAGTTCCGTTTGCTTAAAAATTTACCATTTTCAAGATACCATCACGGTAGTATACCATCCACTACCCCCCGGTTCCTTGCAGCCATTAATGCAAGAGGAACCTAATATAATCCTTACTCAGGCTCAATCAACCTTCACCCCGAACCTCTAAGCTTACGTGAGCGTACTCATTGTAAGAAACAAGGGGTTTTAAAGGTGAAGCGACTACTGCTCATTAATTCCTTCCAAGAAAGACCATGTTATTTTTTCTTGATGATGACTAAATAAATTCTATGCTCGATGCACGTACGCCCACACATGCTTGCCATCCTCGCACGTCTTTGAATCTTGATGATTGTATCCATATCACCTCATATGGCATTCCAAGGATTTCTTTCAGGTTCCAAGTTCAAAACTTTATTTCACAAACCTCCTTGGTACCAAAAATTCACATAAATCAAGCTTCCGTAGGTTCAATTGACTGAACCTCCCGCCACAGGTATCAAGTACGCATGCCTTCAAGATCCCACCCCAGGCGTATACCGTGGACATAGTTGTGACCGCCTATAAATCCAACCATGTTGATTGCTGATGATCCTGTTTTATATCAAGTACGTATGCTTTTTATCGAGTGTTTCAGGTTCCTACATAATCCTCCATTAGAGCAGCCATTTACATCAACGCTATAGGTGGTGTTACCCCCCGAAAAACTAGAACCACTTTATGGGGTTCCATCAACAGGGCTACTGGTGACATGATTCCCGATGTATTCTGAATGGAGCTTCCATCGTACCCGTACAGTGAGGTTTCCACTTCTGACCATTTCCTTGATTTAACCATTTGAGTATCCCACACCAGTTGTGTAACGCTCATTTGTGTCATAAGGGACGAAACATGGCCAAGATTGTTTTTTCTTGAGGAAGCCCCTTTAGGCACTAGTTAATCCTTTTGGGGGTCCTCATGTTGAGTGATACAACTACCACGGTTGAACCCCTATATTGAGTTCTAATACTTTCCATTTTGGCTTAACGCCTTTGAATGAGATTTTCCTTGCTTAAACCCTTTTCCAGGTTACTTTCCGGGTTCTTCTTGATTATTGTAGGGCTTCTCATTATTCAGCTTCTTGCTAACTTTAGCAGTTATTTCTCATGTAGCTACCGTCCGTAACCCGAAAGTGATATTGTGGAAGCTCTCTGCCATGAACCACATTTTAGTTTGACAAGCTTCATAACCAGCTTCCTGCCCAGTCTATTTAACACACTCAGGCTTCTGTTAATTGAATCCTTAGGGTTCTGAGGCTTATCTTCCTTGAACTTGTCATCATCGGACCCCTGTCCGGGTTCCTCCCACCAATAAACCTCCTTTTCATGGAAGCTTTCTCTTCTTGCTCATTCGTATTCTCATGATCAATGTTGATGGGAAACCTTCGTACCGAATATGTGAATTATCAATAAGACACCTCTAAGCTTACATGAGCTAGCTCGTTGTAAGAAACAAGAGGTATCTAAGAGAATAATGTAAAATATTTCCGGTAGCTCACCAATGAGGGAGTACATATCTTTGCCATCATCCAGGTTTACCTACTGATCATTAATCATGGGGTTCGCATCCCTGCTTCAATTTGGGTTCACCCGTACCCCTTAAGTCAGGAGGGTCGCACCCTCGTCTGCATTGGGGTTCGTCTGTTACTCTCTATCAGGAGGTTCGCACCCTTATCTACACCGGGGTTCATCTACAGCTCATAAATCCTGGTGTTCGTACCCCCATTATCATTCAGGTTCAGCTATTTACTTCCTTCATGGATTAGTTGTGGTGTGAACTAATGTTGTGCCCCACAATTTTTAACGGAAACCCCTGGACTTGTTTAACCCCAAAATTGTTGAAGGGGGAGCCTTGATAGACCTTAACTTCCAAGTGTTTGAACCCTTAGATTGATATTCTCCACTTTCCGACTATAAAAGCCGATTTATTGAATGCTAAAATTATGTATTTGGGGGTTCATCTGCGAGAAACCTTCTGGTTAAGAAATTGGGGGTTCATCTGCGAAGAACCTTTTGGCTGAGAAACTAGGGGTTCATCTGTGAGGAACCTTCTGTAATGGGTGCGACCACCAGATTGAGGCTTCTCTTGATTTTACCTCTTGAACCTCTCAACTAGTACCTCTCCAGATGGCCTTTATCTTCAACAACAGGTGGATATTTAGTTCCTCGTCCGTTAAGTTATACATATTAACGCTCTTGATGTGAGAATTTTCTGGATCGCGGAACCCCGCATAGCTGAACCCCTAATCTGGACCTTCCTATCGGAATTTAGCATCCAAAACAATTATTTTCCAGCCATTTTTTCCAAGACTCAAAGCCACATCCCTTCCTTTATGCCTTTTACCACCAAATGACCAGAATAAAGATTATGGGTAACCTTCCTTCTTCTTCATCCTTTTTTTTATAAGCCATGATTTTTACCCCATTTTTCATCTTTTTGTATCTCTTTTTCCAGAAACTTTATTTCCCAGTCCATCTACATGATATAATTCGCCATATCTCGATTGGTGACCTCCTTCCTCGATCTCAATTTCGTGGTCACCTCCATTGTTCTCCGATGTATGTTCTTCGCCGGAGCTTTTCACAATCTTTCCTCTCAAAAGATCATCCAATGCCCCTCCTTCTAGCGCCAAAAATGTTGTGAGAGGAATTTGGTACAACACTTCGAGAGAATATCGCTGGAATAACGGATGAATCGCTTGATTTCCGGTTGCAGAATCGGCATTCAAGCGTTTACAGCCCGGCGTTCAACTGCCAGAGTGGGCGGTTGTTTGTAATGATTTTGGGACTGAGTTTGCAAGGTCACCGGACAGCAAGGACGGAGTAATTCCTACTCAGTCGATCCCAGCTGCCAGAGATGTGTATTGCTCAAGTTTTCTACATGATCCATGTAGAGTAAAGTGAGATTCAACCCTTGCAAAGTGCCTACATATCCTATATTTATAGGAATCAAGTCCCATGTAGTTCTAGGGTTTTGGACTCCTTGTTGATAGCTCAGCCACGTTTTGATGAGCCTTATCCTCCTGACCATGCTGATCTGTTTGTTATCTTGTTGATAAAGAAGAGTCCTAGCTCCCTTAGGACACTGCCTGAACCCTGGCCTTCCGTTGTACGGCCGCCTATATATATACACAGTGTATATATGACATATGTTTTATATTTATCTTCCTCAACTGAATTGATCCAGTTAATTATCCCAGATGATATGATTATCTGGTAGTTATTCATCCATAAATCCATGATTATCCTCCTAAATATATGATTTTCCATCATATATCTTCATATACATACATAATCCATGTATATATAACGATTATCTATGTTAACTGATGTTGTTGACTTGTTCCTGATGTTTAGGACTTATCCCCAAGTCAGTTAGAGCGATATATATTCATTCTCCTACAATTTAGAAGGCTGTTGGGCCAAATCCCGCGGATTGTCGGGGTACGAGTATGAACCCCTGCCTGGAAACCCTTCACCTGCATGAACCCCTATAAGGCCTCCGTATAGTAGTACCTCCACATGGGGTTCGAGCACCTGAACCCCCGCATGACTGAACCCCGAACAAGATGCCAGAATCTTCATCTTTGAGTATATTTCCAAGACTTATTGGGCCCATGCATCCATGCCTAACCTATCATGTTCTTCCATATCCACACAGATTGGGCCTATAACCTTAATGGGCCTCAAATCAAGCCCATGGCGAATTTTGGGCACAACAGTATGGTATGAATTTAATATGGTCTTTAGCTTTTAGTCTTTACTAGCTTATAACCCGTGCAAAGCACGAGTTGCTTTTAATTTTTTTGTAATTTGTTTATAGTGTAATATAATATTATAAATATTAATTTTAATATTATAAATATTAATTTTAATTTGTTATAGTGTAATTTGTTATTTGTTTAATATGTTTTTTAATATTAAAAAATAGGGTTGAACCAAACTACCAAACTATCAATTATCCCCTAGTTTATAGCCACACTGACACACACGCCACTCCTCTCGATCAAAACTCTCGGCTAAATCTTTGATTATCCGGGAATGTTTTTAGCTAGATAAAATATTAATAAAATTTATTTTTAATTGAACTAAAATTATGGCTAAAAAATAGGGTTGAACCAAACTACCAATTATCCCCTAATTTACTTATTATAGTATAGTATAGATAACTTATGATCATGCAGGTTTATACGGGTGTCTGGTTGCGTCCTTGCATGCCACAGCATGAAAGAATGGTACTGACTGAAACAGATAAGCTTGGTAAGGTTTCTGTATCGATTGCAACCAGGCGGCGCCTAGCTGGTACTGGGGCTTAGGCATCCATTTGATTACAAGAACAAGATTTAAAATCGCAATTGCAAATTTTGTTTGCCTTTTCAAAATAATTGCTGTAACTACTTTTAGATGTATAACAGCATAGATGGCAGAGTGCAGCAGCCTCCACAATACATTTCCTTTAGTTAAATAAATTTCCTAGTTTTGAAGGCCTTGTATTCAATTAAAGTTCTATCAAATGAATATTGGAATTTGTTACTTTAAAGAGTTGATAACACATTAGATGGAAGCAGATAGAATGGGAGCTTGATGTGCATTTACAATTAGTTTCGGTAATGCATCTATACTAACAGTGCCTTTGGATCTAAAATTATATCGAACTGTATGTCCTCAGTTTTCAAAAACCAACTCATCAAATGTAATTAATATTTGTTATAGGTATAATCAAGATAAACTCTACTTAACAGTCTAAGGTCTAAACCCATTTTATACAGAGTAAAATCGTAGCAAGAAATCTGATCAGATCTTCTAGCATTTTAACAGTCTAAGGTCTAAACCCATTTTATAAAGAGTTGACAGTAAAATCGTTACAAATTCAACACTCGGCCTGGTAGCCTTATTACGGGTTCCGTAGCAAGAAATAATATATTCTGTTAAAGAGAGTCTTCGCGTAAATCTATATATCTATCTATATATCTATAATATTATATAAAAGCCGAAACATTAAAAATTTGATTGGTCGTATCTGTTGATTTTACTTATTTACCCTTATTTAATTACACATAAAATTCATTCTACTAACTTATTAATTTCCTTTTTTTCAGATTAAACATATTACATTTTCTATTTTTTACTAACTAATTAATTTTCGTTTTCGAGTAAAACACAATATCTTTTATATTATATCTAACTAAAATTTCTCCTTTCTTATATACAATACGAGCTATTTTGTTTAATAAAATAACATAATTATATTATAATTACTATTAACTAATCAATTACCTTTAATTTTCCTTTTCAAGTAAAACACAATATCTTTTATATTGTATCTAACTAAAATTTCTCCTTTCTTATAAATACTATTATATAAAGCCGAAACATTAAAAGTTTGGTTGGTCGGTACCTGTTGATTTTACTTATTTACCCTTACTTAATTACAGATAAAATTCATTCTACTAACTTATTAATTTCCTTTTTTCAGATTAAACATATTACATTTTCTATTTTTTACTAACTAATTAATTTTCGTTTTCAAGTAAAACACAATATCTTTTATATTATATCTAACTAAAATTTCTCCTTTCTTATATACACTACGAGCTATTTTGTTTAATAAAATAACATAATTATATTATAATTACTATTAACTAATCAATTACCTTTAATTTTCCTTTTCAAGTAAAACACAATATCTTTTATATTGTATCTAACTAAAATTTCTCCTTTCTTATAAATACTACGGGCAATTTTGTTTAATAGAATAATATAATTGTATTATAATTACTATTAACTAATCAAATCAATTACATTTTTCAGCCAAAACATGTTACCTTTTTCCCATTATGAAACTAAAATATCTTTTTTTTTCCAATTATATTATGGGTGGTTCTATTTAATAAAATAAAATAATAATATTATAATACTAATAATTATCGATTACCTTTTTCAACTAAAACATATCATCTTTTCCATATTTCATAATTAAAATTCATTTTTTCTAGAATTATCACGGGCAACATTAATTTCTCACTATTTTAAGACACTACGAGCAATTTAATTTAGCAAAATAACATAAATTAAATTATAATTACTATTAACTAATCAATTAAATTGTAAGATTAATAATATTAATATTATTGTTAAGTTTTAAGTTTTACATATGTACACTAAAATTAGAATAAATCTATACTATTATATAAAACCGAAACATTAAAAGTTTGGTTGGTCGGTACCTATTGATTTTACTTATTTACCCTTACTTAATTATAGATAAAATCCATTCTACTAACTTATTAATTTCCTTTTTCAAATTAAACATATTACCTTTTCTATTTTTTACTAACTAATTAATTTTCCTTTTCAAGTAAAACACAATATCTTTTATATTATATCATTCTTATCTACATTACGAGCTATTTTGTTTAATAAAATAACATAATTATATTATAATTACTATTAACTAATCAATTACCTTTAATTTTCCTTTTCAGGTAAAACACAATATCTTTTATATTATATCTAACTAAAATTTCTCCTTTCTTATAAATACTACGGGCAATTTTGTTTAATAGAATAATATAATTATATTATAATTACTATTAGCTAATCAAAACAATTACATTTTTCAGCCAAAACATGTTACCTTTTTCCATTATGAAACTAAAATATCTTTTTTTTCCAATTATATTATGGGTGGTTCTATTTAATAAAATAAAATAATAATATTATAATACTAATAATTATCAATTACCTTTTTCAGCTAAAACATATCATCTTTTCCATATTTCATAATTAAAATTCATTTTTTCTAGAATTATCACGGGCAACATTAATTTCTCACTATTTTAAGACACTACGAGCAATTTAATTTAGGAAAATAACGTAAATTAAATTATAATTACTATTAACTAATCAATTACTTTTTTCACCTAAAAATGTCACCTTTTTAATTTTAACAATAACTATCAATAACATAGATAGTATACTTATTTTTTCTTTATATTTTCTTTTTCTTAATTTGTTTATTTATTAATATTTTTTTATATTGAATTTTTTTTAATTAATTTAAAAATATAATGGTTTCTCGACTGAAGAGAAGTTGGGTGTTGGTGGAGAATTCTAATTGAAATATAATCGAAATAGCATGTAAAATATGTGGTGTATTTTTTTAATTAAAATTAAATACATTTTGATTTATTTTTTGTTTTTTTGGAAGATATTAACAAATGTTTAGGAAGATGTTAACCAACTAACCAAGACACAAAAAAATATTTTTGAAAAATAAAAAAAATTTGTTAAAAAATCCAAATTCAGTTAAATTATTTGTAATTTATTAAAAATAAAATAACACATGTTTTATATAATTATAAACGTTTCAATTATATACCGATTAGAATCATCGCCTGCACACACATCTTCCTACGATTTTAGGTTATACTAAATGATTTTTTTTAAATCTATTGAATTCTTAAGATATTAAACAATAAATTTAAAAATAACTTTAAATTAATAATATTTATTTATGTAATGAAAGTAAGTATGGAAACAATTAAATTTAAAATTATTAATAAAATTTATTAAAACAAATTAAATTTTATATTAAATGAAAAAATTAATGTATTAATTCATAATAATAATATATGATAGTCCATGCTTTGCACGGATTATAGACTAGTATTATAAATTAGTGGATAGCCCGTTTCTTAGGTTCGGTATCGATAATTAGGTTCGGATAAAATTTTATACAATATTTTGATCCATGGACTATCCATTTTATAGGTATGGTATCCATTTTAGCTTTGTATTGGATCTAGATTATTATTTGACCAATGTTCAATTATGAAAATTTGTATATTAATTTTAAATATCATTAATGTCCATAACATTTTTTGTAAGTTCAATAATAAAAATTTTGAGTGAATCTTTCAATTTTGATAATCTCATTAATACATATCATCACATGTCATAATGTAACAAAAGTTTGACTAAATTAACTTTTAAATGTACTTATTACATTATATAAAATAGAATTTAATTGTACTAATATTAGTCGTTTCAAGATTTTATTATTTAATCTTTATTAAATTATTTTATTTATTAAATTTATCTTTATTATAATATATTAATAATTTTTATAAAATAATATTATGAAGTACCATGTATGCACGATCCATAATCTAGTTGCTTTGAATGGGTCAATCATTTGCCCTTGGGGATCCGACATTAATCCTCTCATACCTATTAATTGATGTACTTGAGACACATTTCCTCTATTGGCTCTAATTCAGGTTGCTGCCATCCACCAACTTAGTATATTGTATGAAAATTATCCTATATTAAAAATGAACCATACATTTGTAGCAGCCTTCCGGATGTCCATCACGTTGTTTGCCACCAGCAATTTGGCACATCCTGCTGTTAATACTTCCAAATTATAGGAAAATTCTAGATAAGGTGCACAAGTACGGCTTGAATTAATTTTCAGAGGGTTTCAACCAATTTTTCGGTGAGGATTTTTTTTTACCATCACAGGCGCCCAGGCTCCTCACCAGCCACACATGGTGCTCCGCACTTCCCTAGGCCATGGGCTCCTTTTTCCTTTTTCCAGTTTCATAACCTACTAAGGAATGTTGGGCACCTTTGGTTGTCATATTATGTCTATGACATCTTGCATGTCTATCTTCACTAATGCAATTGTGGATTCTACTTGCTCTGCTATTAACAAGATGTGGAATGATTGTGTTACTAGTTTCACACATTCAAAATGCAACAGTATTAGTTTGTTGTGTTATGTCCAAAATCTCGCACGAGTATTTTATTCTGGATTCAGGTTAATATCAGATTTTAATTTGGGGATTTTATAGAGTAAATTAGGGTTTTGGTGAGAATTTGTGGAAGGAGGATGCACCCTCACTATGAGAAGGACGCGTCCTAGGTGGTTTGGAAGAAAATTACAATGGATGTTTGTTGGTTTTACAAGAAATTATTGAAGAATTCCCTCCTGGAGTTTACCAGGAGGGGGATATCCGTCGTAAAAGGTCTCCAGGGATATTCCTGGATTCAAGGACCCTTTCTTATACACAGAGGGCGCGCCCTCACGTGGAAAGATGAGTACTTTTTGGTGTGTGTGCTTTGGAGCTCTGTTCCTGTTATCAATGGGCGCGCTCTCATTGGTGAACTTCGGGGTAATCCTGCACTTTACACCCAAAAGCTCTGGATCACTTGTCCTGCTATCTGGTGGGTGCTTGTCATTCGGGGGACAAGGATGCGCTCCATACTTGGGGTAAACCATGGCTATATCTACATTCATGAAATCAGGAAATAGCTGGTAGCAGAAAGGACTAATCCTCGACGGGGGAAGTTTACTTATCCGTGAAGTCTTGAGATCATGGATGGGCCTTGGGCCTTTGTGGTTAGGCCTCATAGTGGAACATTCCGGAAGCTAGACCGTCAATCCAAACCCAATTGGGTTTCTTACTCTCCAAGAACTACGTGGGCTTGATCCTCTATATATATAGGGGTACGTAGGCACATTGAGGGGATAAAAACGAAGAGCTCTACGAGCCACCACCAAAAACCCTCTCAATCTCAACCCCCAATTCATCACAGCCACCACACTCCGGTGACTTTTCCGACAAAGAACCACCGTCATAGATCTTGATTCTGGCGATGAACCTCAAACTTTGTCGTTACCAAATTTCTCTGTCAACAAATTGGCACTAGAAGGAGGGTTGCTGATCAAGATCATAATCCATGGAGGATGGATGTCTCATCACGATGAAGGTTCTTATGAAGCATCAAGCAAGATTTAAGGAATAGCCCTCGATGATGGTGTAGGCCGGCGGCTACGAGAAAGATCCAAGGATGACGATTTCTGGAAGGGGGGGTCGAACAAGATCTGAAGAAGGATTCATCGAATACAACCTGGATTCGAAGGATGGTTCTAGAGATGATCCTTAGACCGTTGCTACAAAAAGATGGTTCTAGGTATGTTCGATAGCGGCAATTTTCGACCAGCCATGTTGAACTAGGTTGTTATGCTATAATTACGCAAGCGCACGTAGTCACAAGTAATACAATTAAAGTTCGTTCCACAGAGATCTGGTTAAGTTTTACTCAGAAAATATGCCTATGCAACAATGTATGATTTTAATTCACTGCTAAGAAAAATAATAAATTTGGGTTTGATTATCTAAATTAAACTAAGATGCAAATTATAAATTTAAGAATTAACTAATTGATAAGAATAAAAATCAAATTACTTATATGAGAATAAACATGGAATCCTAGTTTCATTATCTACTTCACTTAGAGTTACAGCCTTTAATTAAAACATGTGATGGTTTTGATATCTGATCGAATAACATGAAACAAGTAAAAGTTACCTCTCGATATACTAGTACCAATCTATGCATACATCCACAAAAGAGATTAAAGATGAATAGGCACCTATTATGTTTAGACCCTATATCTCTATAGAATTTGAAAACATAAAGGTTTAAGCACAAGTTATCCACTTAGATCACATAAGGTAGCATAATATCTCTATTCATGCCACAAATCATGATGTTAAAACATCAACCTATCCTATGCTAGCATGGCAAGTTCTAAATCTCAAGATCCACTCTCGTTTAGCAAGAGATTAACATATTAGATGTTCGCGACGCACCTAAATTCAATAAGCACAACCATACAAGGATATCAAGAATTTACCACACATAAATCTTTAAGGCATGCAAACTACTAAGCTACATAGATAAATCCACTAGGATCCCACGACAACGATTAGTTCATAATCGAACCTTTCGTCACCATGGGATTTGACGAAAGCATGGTATTAAACAAGATAAAGAAGATGAATAAATCAATAATAGAATAAGGTTTAGCGAACAAATCCGTGAAAGTAACAAGCATCCAAAAGATACGCCTAACAAAGGAATACAAGAAAACTATGTCTAGATCTTCTTGTCGTCACAATCCTCGCCTTGGCTTCTCTCCCTCGTGCTCTGAACGAATTATGGTGTGTAGATGATGATTTTGATGTGCCCCAAGGTGTGTATTTATAGCCCCAAGTGCCCTCTTGTCCAAGCGATTACCGTCTTTGAATTAAAATAGAATTCCGGCAATTTCCTTTCTTGAATGAAATAGAATTGCAATTCCCATGTTTAAATTGAATTCCAGAAGCTTCTAATCGTTCATAACAATTGCCATATCGATTAGGAGATGATTTAAGGCAATTTCCCATTATAAATCAGATTCCAGGAACTTTCTGTCGGAGGCCCGCGCAGCCTTTCCATGCAAATCCCGCGCGCCCGCGCGGCTCAGCAATTCTATGTCTTTCTCTCGCGCGCCCGCTCAGCACAAGGTTATTCTCCGCGTGCCTGCGTTGTGCTTCTGCCACTGCAACAGATTGTGTTCCTTGCTGATTTTCTTCTCCAAATCTTCTGCAACTTCTAGCACTTATTTCCTTGACTTCACAATCACCGTATAACCAATGGAAACTCCATACCATCACCTAGATATACACCCTGCAAAAATTCTCACAAAAACAAATCAAAACACACCAATACTCGAGATACAAGACACCAATTTAAGCCGAAATGGAACGGTCCAAGCGGATATAAATCCACTTATCATACCCCCAAACTTAAACCGATGCTTGTCCTCGAGCATAAACAGACAAAAATATATACAACTAACTAGTACCACTTCCGTAGGTGATCACGGTTGCATTTGGCATATGCAACAAGCCCTTTAAACCCCTAGGCAGCCCTAGTGGACGAGTAAGGTCTCGTGAGGGCCTATAGTGAATGTACCCACAAAATCTAATGCAATGCAATGCATGAATGCAACTAATATGAAATATGCAAGATCCCCTTCAAACTCACCAAAACCAACTAACAAGCAAATATCTCAAAGAATGCAACAAATCCAAGCAGAGCTCGACTAAGTCCCCGTATACTAACAGTACATGAACAGAAACGTGCGTGTGTGCAATGCTCATCAGATATACTCCCAACACTAGGTCAAAAATCATACATGCTTTCCGCCAAGACAATCACAGGTTTATAACTAGAATAGACTGTAGACACTCTATAACCTAGGAACACCTCCACCCTTATTCAAAGTAGACAGAAACTCATACTTTATTACTAAACTATGACATTACACACAAAACGCATGATTATTTAACCGTGCAATGAATGAGACCCCAAAAGGCTTATACAATAATACCCATGTAGCGAGTGTTACGTCAGCAATCCCAAACCACAAGGGCTTTAGGTTACTAGGACTAAGTCCCCTCAGACTTAATTACTCGAGTATTAAAGAGCTCACTCTGGTTAATTTTGCATAAAAACAAATAAAACTTTGACTCTTTTTTTTTCTTTTTTTTTCCGCAATCTTAAATGAGCCTTTCTCATTTCCAACCCTAGACTACTTATATAAATATGAGCCGGCTACTAGCCATTTGACACCTAGCCATTATTTAACAAATATTAACAACTAGCATGAAATTCCTGTTTTCCCCCAAACTTAGATTTTAGTGTTCCTACACTAAAAAGGGAATAACGAAAATTCTAAAAATAAACAAGTGATTAAATCTCAAAACATCCGACAGGCATAACCTCAACCTAGCCCAAAAGCAAACAATGAGACTGTGTAAAAATTTTGTTCCCGTAAACATGCAAGTCAATTCCTAGGAACTATAAATCAGCCCTCTACTCATCATCATCACACTCAATTAAACACCTACCTATCAATCAGAATCAGCTCGTCCTAAGAGATCATGAATTATGCATGCCATGAAAATGCAACTAACATGAACTCATATGGTATACTCAAATAAAAACAAAATGTCCTATATGAAACAAATATAGATAATACGAACATATATACATGAATTATGACTAATATACAAAGCATGATATCCTACATGAACACAATGACACACAATAACTACTACACACTACTTATCCCCCAAACCACCCCCAAACTTAAAAGATTCAATGTCCGCATTGAATGGAAAGTAATACAAGGGATAGTAGGAAACATACCTAACAATACCGAAGCACATGGGTTGCCTCCCACGAAGCGCTGTCGTTAACGTCATTTAGCCGGACAATTATGATTCAAATCATGGTGGCTCGAAGATCGCATTCGACTTGTCCTTAGCAGAAGAACCATTCACCCATTGTTTGACAACCTTCTTGCTATCTTCCCACATCTTTTCTAAATCAAACTTCCCTTTGCCTCTTCCTCTAATCGATTTTTTCTTTTTCTTCTTCACACCTCTAAGGTGCTTATCCCTTTCAGTTGATTGATACGAAAACTCTTCTACCTCATCATCCATGATCCACCTTCTTAACACATTATCTGGACACACTTTAAAAATAACCAATTCATCATTCAAAAGGACATACTTCAAATGGGATGGAAGTTTCCCAAGCTTTACACTCGAAAGATCTCGAACCGAAGAACTGTCAATGGAATCACTAATGGGATGCTTTAGCACGTGTGTGTCCGATTTCTTGCTCAACAATTGATCAAACTTCTTTCTCTGACCCGTATCAACTATTTCCACACTACAACACTCTTCATCCTCTGTTGGAAATTTCATGGCCTTGAACACATTAAAGGTGACATTCTGATCTTGCACCCTCATTGTAATCTCTCCTTTTCGCACATCGATCAAAGTACGGCCCGTAGCTAAAAATGGTCTTCCTAAGATTATGGGAATCTTCTTATCCTCTTCGAAATCTAAGATAACAAAATCAGCAGGAAATATAAGCTTATCAACTTTCACCAAAACATCTTCCACTATGCCCCTTGGATATGTAACTGAACGATCAGCCAATTGCAAAGAGATGTTAGTTGGCTTTGGCTCCGGTAGACCAAGCTGCATGTAGACTGACAAGGGCATGAGATTGATGCTAGCTCCCAAATCACACAAACACTTGCTGAAAGAAAGATTGCCAATAGTACACGGGATGGTGAAACTTCCCGGATCTTTAAGCTTAGGTGGCAACTTCTGTTGCAGAACGGCACTACACTCTTCCGTTAGAGCAACTATCTCTAATTCATCGAGCTTCAATTTCCGAGAAAGAATACCCTTCATGAACTTGGCATAGCTCGGCATCTGTTCAAGATCTTCCGCAAAAGGAATGTTAATCTGCAACTTCTTGAACACCTCTAAGAACTTAGCAAACTTCTTGTCCAAATTCTGCTTCTGGAGTCTTCTACGATATGGAGGAGGAGGATAGATCTGAGTAGACTACTCCACAGAAGCTTTAACAGGTTCCTTGCTCTTCTCTACTTCACCATCTACCTCATCAGCTACTAAGTCAGATTTCTCAATTTCAGGCATTGCAAAATTTCCAACTTGCTGATTCTGCACTTCTTCATCTTCCTTAGCGGCTGATTTTGGATCTGATGTAACCTTCCCTGATCTCAAAGTCACAGCTTTCACCTGTTCTTTGTTGTCTCTCCTACCTGGATTAGTCTCTGTATCACTAGGAAGAGTTCCTTGTGGACTACTAAATAAAGCACTTGAAATCTGTCCCAACTGGCTCTCCAAGATCTTTTGAGAAGCTTGCAGATTCTTCACCATCATCCTTAAATCGTCCATCTATGATTTTTCATTAGAAGATTGCCTCGCTTGAGCCTGGGGCTGTTGCTGCTGAAATCCTGGAGGTTGATATGGTGCCCTCGGAGCATAAGGCTGTTGATAGCCTTGATTGAATGGCTTCGCTTGCTGATAAGGTTGTTGTGCACTTTGATTGTTGCTCCAGCTAAAGTTGGGATGATTCCTGTTGTTAGGATGATAAGTGGATGGAACTGGTACATTAGATCTCTAGAAATTACTCACGAACTATGCTGATTCAGAAGAGATAGCACACTGATTCGTCTCATGTTGGCCCGCACATAGCTCACAAACACTAGCCACCTGCTGAATTCCATAATTTGCAAGAGAATCCACCTTCATTGTCAAAGCCTTCAACTGAGCCGCAATAGCTGAAGCTGTATCCACCACAAACAAACCTGCTACCTTGCCTTGAGAAAGCCTCTGGGTTGGATTCTGATATTCATTGGCAGCCATCGTCTCAATAAGTTCATAAGCTTCATCGTAGCACTTAGCCCATAGAGCTCCTCCTGATGCTGCATCTAGCATAGGTCTAGATTGTGCTCCCAACCCATTGTAGAAACTATTGATAACCATCCAGTCAGGCATGCCATGATGTGGACACCTATGAAGCATCTCCTTGTATCGCTCACATGCCTCACTCAGAGATTCTCCAGATTGCTGTTGAAATTGGGCTAGCTGGTTCCTTAGTGCTACAGTCTTCGCCATAGGGAAGAATTTAGTAAGAAATTTTTGAGCAAGATCCTCCCATGTAGTAATGGAGCTTGGTGGCAAAGAGTGTAACCAGCCCTTAGCCTTATCCCTCAGAGAGAATGGGAAAAGCCTCAACTTGATAGCATCATCCAAAACACCATTGAATTTGAAAGTACCACAGATCTCGATAAAGTCCCGAATATGCATGTTACGATCCTCCGTAGAAGCACCCCCAAACTGAACCGAATTCTGCATCATCTGAATAGTGCTCGGCTTGATCTCGAAGTTTTTAGCTGTGATGGCCGGCCTGATAATGCTAGACTGGATATCATTGATCTTCGGCTGTGAATACTCCTTCAAAGCCTAGGCTGCTGCTGCATCACCCATCGCTACTGTAGTTTCAGATTCCTTTTTCTTATTCTCTAAATTCTCTACACGATCGTCTTCTGCCAGTTCTTCCAAACGAGCTTGTAAGCGTGTTCGCATACAAACTTAAGTACCTGAAACACCACGAAACAAACAAACAAAGTAAGAATCTGAGTCAGTGAACGCTAACGACCACTATTGACAAGCACATAAACTAAAATAAAACACCGATGATCCCCGGCAGCGGCGCCAAAAACTTGTTATGCTATAATTACGCAAGCGCACGTAGTCACAAGTAATACAATTAAAGTTCGTTCCACAGAGATCTGGTTAAGTTTTACTCAGAAAATATGCCTATGCAACAATGTATGATTTTAATTCATTGCTAAGAAAAATAATAAATTTGGGTTTGATTATCTAAATTAAACTAAGATGCAAATTATAAATTTAAGAATTAACTAATTGACAAGAATAAAAATCAAATTATTTTTATGAGAATAAACATGGAATCCTAGTTTCATTATCTACTTCACTTAGAGTTGCAGCCTTTAATTAAAACATGTTATGGTTTTGATATCTGATCGAATAACACGAAACAAGTAAAAGTTATCTCTATAGAATTTGAAAACATAAAGGTTTAAGCACAAGTTATCCACTTAGATCACATATGGTAGCATAATATCTCTATTCATGCCACAAATCATGATGTTAAAACATCAACCTATCCTATGCTAGCATGGCAAGTTCTAAATCTCAAGATCCACTCTCGTTTAGCAAGAGATTAACATATTAGATGTTCGCGACGCACCTAAATTCAATAAGCACAACCATACAAGGATATCAAGAATTCACCACACATAAATCTTTAAGGCATGCAAACTACTAAGCTACATAGATAAATCCACTAGGATCCCACGACAACGATTAGTTCATAATCGAACCTTTCGTCATCATGGGATTTGACGAAAGCATGGTATTAAACAAGATAAAGAAGATGAATAAATCAATAATAGAATAAGGTTTAGCGAACAAATCCGTGAAAGTAACAAGCATCCAAAAGATACGTCTAACAAAGGAATATAAGAAAACTATGTCTAGATCTTCTTGTCGTCACAATCCTCGCCTTGGCTTCTCTCCCTCGTGCTCTGAACGAATTATGGTGTGTAGATGCTGATTTTGATGTGCCCCAAGGTGTGTACTTATAGCCCCAAGTGCCCTCTTGTCCAAGCAATTACCGTCTTTGAATTAAAATAGAATTCCGGCAATTTCCTTTCTTGAATGAAATAGAATTGCAATTCCCATGTTTAAATTGAATTCCAGAAGCTTCTAATCGTTCATAACAATTGCCATATCGATTAGGAGATGATTTAAGGCAATTTCCCATTATAAATCAGATTCCAGGAACTTTCTATCGGAGGCCTACGCAGCATTTCCATGCAAATCCTGCGCGCCCGCGCGGCTCAGCAATTCTATGTCTTTCTCTCACGCGCCCGCGCTCAGCACAAGGTTCTGTGCTTCTGCCACTGCAACAGATTGTGTTCCTTGCTGATTTTCTTCTCCAAATCTTCTGCAACTTCTAGCACTTATTTCTTTGACTTCACAATCACCGTATAACCAATGGAAACTCCATACCATCACCTAGATATACACCGTGCAAAAATTCTCACAAAAACAAATCAAAACACACCAATACTCGAGATACAAGACACCAATTTAAGCCGAAATGGAACGGTCCAAGCGGATATAAATCCACTTATCATAGGTTTCCGGTGAGGAGATTCCAAATATGATTCGAAGAAGGATGATCTAGGGAAGAGGCGCAATTATCGGGATCTCATTCTCATCATCAAGACGCGCCCTTGATAAGTGGATTTTATATCCAATTGGAATGCTTCATATTGGCTTAAATTGATTACTTGGCCACAAATATGTGGTGTGTTTAATGTATTTTCATTGAGTTTTGCAGAACTAAGAGTTTGAGGTTAAACGGATTAAAATTCGGATTTTCCGGGGAGGTTGCGCAGTTTACACTCTTTTGGCCATATCTGGAGTTCTAGAAGTCCGAATTCAGCGATCTTACAGCTCACGCGAAGACAACGAAATTTTCTATAACCTTGGGCAGGAAGCTGGGCGCTGACAGCAAGTGCTGGGCGCTGGCAGCGCTCGGAATGCTGACAGAATTGCTGATCCACTATTTTGGCCATATCTTGAGTTCTACAAGTCCGTTTTGGACGATCTTACAGTCCACGCGAAGCTAACAAGATTCTCTATCATTCTAAAGTGGTTCATATGTCCAAATACAACTGGAATGGCCCAGAAATACTAAAGAAAAGGCAGCTACGAATTTTTCTTCAAAACAGAATCAGTTTAGGAAACGTATTTTGTGCTAAACTGCAGAAATTCTATTTTAACTCTATTTTGGGGAATTTCTTGTTGGACAAGACGTTAGGGCCTATATAAACACATCCTACCATTGTAATTTGTATTATTAGTTAGTATATTTTAACATTGAATTCATATCTTGTTTTCATTATCATGGTTTCAATAGATCCCATGATGACGAGCGGTTCGATTATGAACTAATCGTTGTCATGGGATTCTAATGGATTTATTTATGGAGCTTTAGTATCTTGATGCTTTAAAGATCTGTGTGTGATGTATATCCGATATCCTCATATGGTTATGCTTAATTGTTAGATGCGTAGCTAACATCTAATTTGTTAATCTCTTGTGAAGTGAAAGTGGATCTTGAGATTTAGAACTTGTCATGCTAGCATAGGTTCATGATTGTTTATCAACATGATTCGTAGTATGAGATGAGAATACTTATATTGCCCTATGTGATTTTTATGGATAACTTGCTCTTCAACCGTTATGTTTTCAAATTCTATAGACATATAGGGTCTAAGCATAATTGGTGTCTATTCATCTTGTATCTTTTTTGTGGATGTATGGGTAGTTTGGTATATGTATGCTGACAGGTAGTGTGTACTTGTTTCGTGTTATCCGATCAGATATCATAACCATTGCATATAGTGATTAAAGGCGTCAAATCTAACCGAAGTATTTAACGAAGTTAGGATCCCATGTTTATTCTCATATAAGTAAATTAGTTTTAAATCTCATTAGTTAATTAATTCTTAGTTTAATAATTTGCATCTTAGTTTAATTTAGATAATCAAAAACCCCTAATTGTTATTTGTCTTAGTAGTGAATAATAATCATACAGTGTTGCATAGGTACATTGACTGAATTGAAACCTAAACCAGATCTCTGTGGGAACGAAATCAACTTTATTCTATATTACTTGTGACCACGTACGCTTGCGTGATTTTGTGTTAACAGCCCTCAAGATAACACTTAACTTGTTTTGTTGTGATTTCCACTATTTGTATTTTCAATTTTTGCAGAAAGAAGATTCTTAAGGAGAATCCCCAAGAGATCTCAGACGCGCCCTGAGGGTGGTATCCAAGGTTTAGATGATTTCCAACAAGTTCTGGGAGAATTCGATGACTAGACACACCTTCATCTTCAGGATGCCTCCTCCAAGTAACATCTAAGACATTCTATTAGATGAATTGTTGTAGGTGGAAAATCTTGTTCATAGAAGATCTCAAGAACTGTCAATCGCAACATTCGAATCTGTAAGGACGCGCTCTCAGCATGTTAGATATTCTCGAGAGACATTTCCCTCTGAAGACGCCCTCAAGTAACATAGGTCAGAGCGTGCCCCTGATTACAGGTCGAGGCCCCTTGGACATGAGAGAGCCCTTCCTCGGGATGATGATCCACAGCATGCGCCCCCTGATTATAGATCGAGGCCCCTTGGACACGAGAGAGCCCTTCTTTGAGATTTTGTTAAAAGATAATGAAGCCGATGATGTAAGAATGACGTTGTTTGGCCTAATCACCAAAGTAAGGAATAGCCCTCGACATATTTCTGAGGGCGCGTCCTCAAGAAAGAAAGGACATACAACTGTTCCCTTGATTTCTCATAGTTCAAATAGTGGAAGAGAGGGTGAGAATCCTCAACCTCAGGGAAATGCTCTACATCAGGACTTAGCTTCAAAGAAATACACAACTTCAGGAAAATCCTCCAATATAGGACGCGCCCTCAAGGAAATACACAACTTCAGGAAAATCCTCCAATATTGAAGTGGACTCCAATACATACGAGGATAATTTACTGCTTGGACTCAAGAAAGAAAGAATCTATTGAGTTGCGGCCCCACGAACCACAGAGTGTGCCCCTTGATCATCAAGTTGTGGCCCCAATGTCGTGAGTGAGCCCCTCCATGAAGAAATAAAGCCTTGTTGTAAAGGAAGCGCCCTCACATCTTCAATGATCTGAGTGATAGGCCTCATGGTGCGCCTTGAGCGTATCAACCTCATATTATGTCCTCATCTGCACATGTGATCGTTACGATCCACGGATTATCTTTCGCTGGAAGAAAATTGTATTGAGGTACGACCCCATGGATTTTAGAGTGTGCCCCCTGATTGGCAGGTTGAGGCCCCAAGGTCATGAGTGAGCCCTTCTACATAACGAATGACATTCTTCAATAGAGCATTCACCATTGTTATCGTCAAGACATTCATCTAAACTAGAATAAGCTTTGTCATCTCACAGGGCACACCCTCGGCAACTCCAACGACTCTCTCCTAAAATTCCCCTCTTGTGATGTATCTTTAAGAGATGCTCCTTTAAGAAATGATATTTTGATGCTGGGGTGTAGTACTGATGCACCTTTTTAGCCCTACATATACAGTGCAATTTCTATGAACAACAGAATACCCCTACGAGGATGCCTCTTCGTGAGATGATGTCCGAAGCTACTATTGATGTCTGTTGATCGAAGTAGGGCGATGTCAGAATAGTAGACTATAAGGTAAATTAATTACCTCCTAGTCTAGGGGGGTAGTCCATGTACACTTTCCCTAGTCTTAGTTGAGTGAAATTTTCAACTTTTTCGTGAATGCAAGATTATGCTTGTAGGGCGCGCCATGAAGGGTAAGTTTGCATAGTTCCCGTACAATGGAGGACTTGCCCTCGGTTAGAAGTTGCGATGCGGAACTTTTCCTTATAAGCATGCAAGCCTTCCCTCTTTTAAGGATGCGCCCTCCATCTCCACAGCCATTTGAAGTCCTAGTGCAATTCTCTTTCTTGGTAGTATCTTGATCAAATTTGGAAGACATAATCAGGCCTCCAAAGAATGAAGATATTCATTCTCTTTCTTAAATATGGATCGATGCCTAAGGGAAGCTTTGAGAATTTCTGCTGACGCCTTGATTAAAGCTTCATTTTCTTCTTTGGAGCTTCCAGCTTTTCATTTGAAGATGTCTTCATCCTAGATACAAGGTGTAGCCAAAGGACCAAGGAGGGTGGCTGCCAATGAGGATGATTCAAAAACCTTCACTTTCTTATAGGACGCGCCCTCAGCTTGGGGGGTAACCAAGTTCACCATGAAGCTTATGTTCCACAAGAGATCCCTTTTGCTCCTCACCATCATGGAACTTCGATTGCCGAGGGACAACCATCCATTCTCATTATCAACGAGGATTTAATGGAACAACTGTGTCGTATGGGAACTGTCCTAAATAAATTTAAGGTAAGGTTGGGAACGGTGCAGCAAGGAAGATGAAGGAGGTTCCGACATCACCCACGTAACCACCATCATGCATGGAAAGACCGTCAGGTTGAAGGAAGCTCTCGAGGAGGTGAGGATGTGCAAGATAGAAGATTTTAACTGGTGACTCCTCGAAGGTTGGATTATTTTGGGAAAGAATCCCCATGGTTGAACATCCTAATGAAGAGGTTCATGAGCGTAGGATGCCAGCTGTTCAGGAGAGGGCGCCCCCTCACCCACATCGTTTAGGGCGCGTCCCTAGTGAGATTCAACGTGATGAAGTGAGGTTTGCTAAGGAAAATAGAGATTTTTCTAGTCTAAAGGAACGTCTAGGGATAAAATTTAATGATGATGATATGAGGATATTGTTCCTCGAGCACCAGAAGGAAAGAGATCATCCGAAAGTAAGGCCCCGTAATCCACAGAGAGTGCCCTCTGATTGCAAGTCGAGGCCCCATGGACACGAGTGAGCCCTTCCTCAAGATAATTCTGGAAATAGAAATAGCCACGAGTACGATGATTGAAGAATGGACATATATTGAATGGATAAGCGGCCACATGACAGAGAGGGCGTGCCCTTAGGAGGAAGGTCCTCTCGTATTGTTCAGATTCCCTCACGAAGTATTTCAAGAAAGGATAGGTCGAGGACGCGTCTTCCCTCTAAAGGAAAGTCTCAAGGGGGTTCTCCAGGGAATCCACAACCTCAAGGGAATCCTCAAATTGAAGGAAATACGTAGCCTCAAGGTCAGAAGAAAACATGCTCAGAATCAAGGGAAGAAGCAGAATCAAACCAAAACTCAGACACCTCATGCTGAGGCTCCAAGAAATACTCAGACAATAGCTCAAACTCCACCCTTGGGGGGTTCTCAACCAGTTTCACAGCCAAGTGTCCAGAACATTCCTAGTGTTGGGACTTTCAATGTGGATGACTTGAGGAGGTTACTTGCTCATTTGGATGGGGGGAAGGATAATTGCCACTGCTCAAACTCCTTCTCCATTTTCAGCGGAGGTTAGAGAGGCATAGCTTCCTTCTGGGTATAGATCTATGACTAATGATTTACGCTTTCATGGAAATGCAGACCCTGTGGAGTTCCTGGGATGTTTTGATATCGAGACGGATGTTTACCTGGTAACTAATTTGGTCAGGTGTCGCCTATTGGCATCAACTTTCTGGAAGATTGCTCAACAGTGGTTTCAGAAGCTTGGTGGTGATTACCTCTTGGGAGATAATAAGGACTCTATTTTTAACTAAATTCCAAGCAGCAGTGAAGTATGCTCCTCCCATTACAACTTTGGCCAATATCAAGCAAAAAGAAGGAAAAAGTCTTCAATCTTACTTCAAAAGATTCAATGCGGAATCCACTTTGGTTAGATGAGCAACTGATGAGACGCTCAAGAGTTTCTTGATAGCTAGATTGCAAGTAGGAACGGATTTCTAGAAGCATCTTCAAAGAAGGGATCCAGCTACGTTGGTTGATGTTTTTGCACAGGTTGAATCTTTTAAGATAGTGGAGTAATCCTTAGCAGACAATCGGAAGACAAAAATTCAGGGAAACGCCAAGAGGAAGATTAATAAGAGAATAAAGGGCCTTTTAGGAATAAAGGGGAAGATTGAACACGTCTTTGAGTTGAACAAGAATAAAGGGCTTTTTAGGAAGCCGACTCATCTGTCTGCCTGGCAAAACAAGGATAAGAAGTACTGTCAGTACCATGAGTCGACAGATCACAATACTCATGAATGTCGTCAATTGAAGGGTGAAATTGAGGATCCGATCAAGGAAGGATACTTGACCGATTGGATTGTGAGGGAAGTCAAGAAGGATAAGGAGAATCCTAAGAAGAAGGACGGAGGGTGCGCCCTCCATGATGAGGACAAGCTTGAGGAGAAGAAATTTGTTAAGGAAGAGAGTAAACACACTATCTTTGGAGGACATCACTTGGGGGGTGATAGTAACATTGCTCTGGAGAGATATGTTAGAGAGGCAAGATATACCTCTCACTAATGTGAATACCATGGATCTAAGGCCACCTAAATTGTTCAAGGAAGAGTGTGCAGATATCACTTGCACTGAAGATGAGGCATGTGTTACTCAGACTCGAACAATGGAAGTTCGGTGAATATTCTATATTACAATACCTACAAGAAGTTGGGGCTTCCAGATAAAGACATGGTAGCAGAGAATGCATGAATTTATGATTTTTCAGGAGAAGCTATCAAAATTATGGGTACAATCAGGTTACCGCAACTCTTGGAGAAGGTTCTCTCTCAGTAACTCAAATGATGGAATTCATGGTTTTGGATCTAGAGTCAGTTCACAATGCCCCAGCAAGACGTCCTTTGTTGAAAGGAATGAAGGTTTCAGGAGACAAAGGGATGGAGGGCGCGCCCTCATTGAAAGAAGTTCTGAAGGAGTCATGAACAACATCAAGGGAGAAATTCAGGCTCATTATTTTGTTCAAGAACCAGAAGATGAGGAGGCTTCCACCCAGAGGGCACGCCCTCATGTACTCGTCTTTGACGACTTTCAAGAAGGGATTCTAGAAGAGATTAAAGAAGAAAATCCTAATGATATTATATCAATTAGTATTAGAGATGATCGGATCTAGGGAAGAAGAATGTTATTAGAAGGCATGGCGAATGTCCTTGTCAAGGAAGACTTCCTTCTTAATGAGGATGTGCCTTCCAAGGATGGTGCCATATTGAAGACCCCTGGAAGTTTTGATTTTAATCTTGATCCAAGAATACCTCAATCGGTGGAAAAGACTGGTTCGACAAAATATACAATCTTAGTTTTGGCGGATGCTAATGATTCAGATGTTTTTGCTTGGAGTCATAATGATATGGTGGGAATTGACCCAAAGGTCATGTGTCATCACTTGAAAATAGATCCTGACAGGAAGAGTATTAGGCAAAAGCGACGTTACGTGGGGAAAGAGCTATTGCATTGAAGGAAGAAGTTGATAGATTGTTAAACGTTGGCGTAATTAAAGAGTCTTACTACCCAGAGTGGTTAGCTAACCCGGTTCACGTTAAGAAGCCTAATGGGAAATGGAGGACTTGTGTAGATTTCACTGATCTAACAAGGCTTGCCCTAAGGATAGTTTTCCTCTTCCTCGAATTGATCAGTTGGTAGATGCAACAGCAGGGCATGTTCTCTTGAGTTTCATGGACGTAAATGTATGTATATATTTTGCTTTAGTGCGAGCCCTGTGAGAGGTTTACACTTATGCATAATATCTCTTGTTTCTTATGCCAAGTTAGCTCATGTAAGCTTAGAGATGTGGTGCATTTATGTTATTCCTCTATAAAGAAATCAAAACTAGAGTTGTCAAGGAGATAAAATTTTGGATTGAAGAATTTAAGGGCGCGCCCTCCGCATAGAATCTTGAAGATAAGAAGAATGAGGACGCGCCCTGGAGAAGAAAAGGTATAAAAAGATTTTGGTGTTGTTTAAGATTGAAATTCCATGCTTCATCTTTGATTTTACATGGAATTGGGGGTAGTTGTTATGCCCAAAATCTCGCACGGGTATTTTATTCTGGATCCGGGTCAATATTGGGTTTTAATTTGGGGATTTTATAGAGTAAATTAAGGTTTTATTGAGAATTTGTGGAAGGAGGACGCACCCTCACTTCCTGTATGAGGAAGACGCGCCCTAGGTGATTTGGAAGAAATTACAGAGGATGTTTGTTGGTTTTACAAGAGATTATTGAATAATTCCCTCCTGTGGTATACCAGGAGGGAGATGTCCATCGTAGAAGGCCTCCAGGGGTATTCCTGGATTCAAGGACCCTTTCTTATTCACAAAGGGCGCGCCCTCATATGGAAATATGGGTACTTTTTGGTGTGTACTTTGGAGCTATGTTCCTGTTATCAATGGGCACGCTCTAATTGGGGAGCTTCGGGGCAATCCTGCACTTTGCACCCAAAAGCTCTGGATCACTTGTCCTGCAATCTGGTGGGTGCTTCTCATTCGAGGGACAAGGATGCGCTCCACACTTGGGGTAAACCATGGCTATACCTACATCTATGAAATCAGGAAATAGCTGGTAGCGGAAAGGACTGGTCCTCGACGGGTGAAGTTTCCTTATCCGTGAGGTCTTGAGATCATGGATGGGCTTTGGGCCTTTGTGGTTAGGCCTCATGGTGGAACATTCCGGAAGCTAGACCGTCAATCCAAGCCAAATTGGGTTTCTTGCTCTCCAAGAATTACGTGAGCTTGATCCCCTATAAATGTAGGGGTACGTAGGCACATTGAGGGGGATGGAAGCGAAGAGCTCTACGAGCCACCACCAAAAACCCTCTCAATCTCAGCCCCCAATTCATCACAGCCACCACACTCTGGCGACTATCCGACAAAGAACCACCGTCATAGATCTTGATTCCGGCAACGAACCTCAAACTTTGTTGTTACCAAATTTCTCCGTCAACATGTTGCATACATAAAAATATATTGGTGGAAATGGTAGCATAGCTGTTAATCGATTAAATAACGCTGGTAGCTTGTCAATTTGAAGTGCAAATACATTGAACGATTGCAGTGAAGTACGTCGCAATGCTGCTAGTATATAATTATTTTCTTCCCAGTCACATTGCAAGTCTTAGTTATAGAAAAATAGAGCAACACCCTAGCCCTACATCAAAATTTGGGACCTTAGTTCAGTTTATAAGAGCAAGTCCAATAACTCCATAATAAAATAATGGTTCCTAGTGATTTGGGAAACTTGTTTTGTACATCAATTCCAACAACATTCCCTATATTTATTCCTTATTATTATTATAATGATAAAATTTGAAATCAGTTAGAGAATGAGATATGGAAAAATATTGAAAGATGGAGGGAAACGAATTTTTTATTGATAGAAATCAAATTAGGGATGGCTAGTGGTTTCCCAAAAGTAGGGAATGACTAGAGATCCTTAGTATTTTAGGGAACCACTAGTAGCACACTATTGGAGTGGTGTTTTGTACTAAGTTCCTTAAATCTTGACTTAGGAAGCAATACAAGGAAGCTGTTGGACTTGCTCTAAGGTAAATTAATACTACTAAGTGTATCAACAAATCATGATCTTTTAGAACCCTAGTTGGTTGCATTTGGGTCAATTTACTTTGGCTTATTTTGGATACGGAATCGAGACTTGACCTGAGTTTCGAAAAAGCTCAGAATTTGACCCGGGTTATCACATATGGTATTAAAGACGACTCTCGAAAGCTTGATTAGTCAAATAATCGGAGGTGGGGACATAAAGGTTGAAGGTATTATCCCACATGGACAGAGGTCCGGATCGGTGGGGACACGAAGTCAGCCGTTATTATCCCACAAACGATCCAGACGTAAGGAATATTCGTTCAGCCTTGGAAACCTGGAGATTAGTTTGTCCTACAAGCTTTAACTGGGATTAGTTTTTGAATGGTACACTTAATAATTCCAAATAATCCTGTGAAAATTGAGATGTGAATAATGGCATAAGATCGGGATCTCGAGTTTGAATCCCATGACGATCTTAGATTACTAATTATGAACTCAGCTCGACATCGTACTCAAAGGAGCCATTAGTGATCCAATTTCCAATATAAATTAGTCTTTAGTGACGAGATATATTAAATATAATGTGATCCAATAAAACTTTCATTATAAAAATTGATTAAAATCGTGGCAGTATTATTAGCGAAAATGAATAACTAAACGAGTTGATTTTACTAAAAAGTTGAATAAATAAAGAGTTGAAAATTTAAGAAATATATATATATATATATATATATATATATATATATATATATGCCATTGTTTCCGGAGATAACCTCCTTATATAGGTCCCGGGGAGAAACATTGATCCACCGTAGAATTACATTGATTTCACCATAGAATTTTATCAATAAATTAAAAATAAATTTTTGAAAAACATAAAATTCTACTCTAATGTAAAATACTAATGACATACAAACTTTATAAAGGATTAAACACATAAAATTTGAACAAAAAACTTGATTTGAATATGATTCTATAGTAGATTCATTTTGGATAAATTTGATTTTATGGTAGAATTTTTTTGGATTACTTCTTTAATTTTTAATGATTTTTGAAAAAGGGTAAAAGTTGTGTAATTTCATTTTTAATATTTTGAATAAGATTTATAACTGTATTTCGTACAAAAAAAGATAAATATATGTATTTTGTGGTGATTCTTTACTGTACTTAAACCATATTCATAAAATTTAAATTGATTTCATTACAGAAGCACCAAATTCAAGTTCCAATAATCAAAATTTCAACAAAAACTACCAAATTTCAACACAAATTACCAATTTTTTAAAAATCAAATCACAAAAAATAAAAAGAAAAACTAGATCCGGAATCTCCTAATGCTTATTTACGTCTTTTAAAATACAACAACATCATTTTGCTTAATGACTAACGATTTTGCAAGTAAAAAACGATGAACGGACATTAGAAGAATTTGTGGAAGATGATATGAAATAGTACATACAAATATATACATCCATGCATATTTCTTGAGGAAAGAAAATTAAAATTGAATTCCTAATCACCCGAAAAAAAGGAACTCGTCGAAAAAGAGAAACTTGTCTTTTTTATAGAGTAAATCGTAGTTTCATATAAGAGAGAGTAGAGAGATAGATGATCGAAGAGAAAAAAGGAGAGGGAGAATGAATTAGTGTGGGAGATGATGAAAATGAAAAATCACATGAAGGAGCAAGTGGGAGATAGGGAAAAAAACATGTTGCTAAGATTAAAACAAAACGTAATAAATAAAGTACGGGAATGGGATTCAGTCTCAGTTCTCATATGAAGAATAATAATTTTGATCATCCACATTTCGTATGCTAGTGTGTGATTTGCATTTCGCAACTAGAATTCGTAATACGTATCGTGTGCTTGGCTTTTTTGTGTTGGTGAGCATAAGTCATTTTTATCCCGTGCCAAGTCTAAAAATACTACTTATTTAAGAACTTAAAAATCGTTCGTATTGCCCGCAAAACTAGCTAACATTTGATTATATATACCATATTTTCTTTTCAATGTCATCTTGTTTCTTAGTGATGCCACCTTTAAGGTGTCCTCAATCAAATCGATCAAATTTTCTTTTTCTTTTTTGTTAAATAAGCGAAAATATATTATGTATGTAACTAACCACCTTTAAGGTGTCTTCACACTACACCATAAACAACCTACTGTAACACCAGAAAAATGTTACAACAGGTACATTATATGTTACCTTAGGTCCATAAAGTAGCTAAGGTAACATTTTTCTGGTGATAGCTCTCAGCATGTTCCCTTAGGTGTCTAAGGTAACATCTTTGATCCCTAAGGTAACATGCAGTTTTATGTTACCTTAGCTTGCTATAGTAACAAAAATGAGTTCTACGGCAACTTAATATATGTGTTACCTTAGAGATTCAATTTTTTTTAAACAATTGGGACCCACATTGGGACCATTTTGACCCCAATGTGGGCCCCACTATTTGAACCACTTTTGTTGGTAACATTATTTGACCTAGTGTAACATTTTTTTTGTTACATTAGTTTTTATTTAGCAACATTTCCATTAGCTAATGCAACATCTTTTCCAGAAAATTTTTTAAAAAATTTGTATATACATATAATGCATCCAAAATTAAATATCCTCTTCCAAATCCAACACATTACATAATTCATAATCAAGAGGTTCATATGTAAATGTGATTACAAAAGACTGTGGATAGTCTTATAAGTACCAAAAAAAAATCCGAGGTGTCTTGGTTTCCTGCTATAACATTCTCGAAAAATATCCAAAAGTCTCCTGCAAAAAGAAAATTATTATTACAACAAATACAGGCAAGTATATTCTGTTGGTATGCCTCATCAGATAAATTGCCCTATTCATCTTTTTTGTTTAAATATCCAATAATAATTGAGTAACTTGATATTTAAAACAAACATCACTGGATGGTTATTATGGGATAAATCAGGAACCATAATTTAGTTTATAGAAATGAAAAGGCATGAATTAATCTCATTTCTCATTCTCATCATCTAAATATGTCATGTCAGAGGACACAAATGTTTTTGTGATTCATACAGTTTAAAAAGCTCACCAACTAGCAGGAATCATTTTGGACCGGACATGAATATATCATAATGATGAAAAAATCTTGTGAACCATGCTCAATATCTATCTTTTTGTTCGGCTTATGCATTATTTAATTTTCAGTTTTACGCACGAGGAATCTTTGTGGATAATATGCACTAATAGGCTATTTTTTTGTTTCATGCATCTCTCCAAGTAGTTTAAAAGAGTTAAATTACAACACTATAAATTGAGGAAAGATAGTATCAAATCTCAGAATATACCTTCATGCTAAACATGGACGCAAGACTTGTTCTACAGGTCAGCAGCCCAGTTTTTCCTTGCAGGAGCCAACACAACATGCACAGACATAGGTATCCTCCTCATATTGTGTCTGCAATGACATCGCCAACACAAAATGTAGAAAACATAACAACTTTAAAGACTGAATACAAAGAAAATTGGTTTGACAGTATCGCCATTAATCATCTATCAACATTACTATATGCAGAGCAGCAGCATAAAATTCCATGATAGACTTCTGATTTTGGGGATCTGCCATCTTCTGAATTTTGTGAAACCAAACTTCCATGTTTACTAGATAACACTCCTTCAACAGTAAACAATGTTTTAATTACCGAGTTGTAAGCATAGTGTTCCCACTTATAAGGTACTAAGAAATTATCTTGACATGTAACTGCACATCAGTGCGCATATATACAAACATTGAGCATTCACCTTCATCTTCCCACACTGCAAATAGGTGTGGAGATGGATCATCTGAATCCTTGTTGTCCACTTTCATTCAAAATTGCGCATACAAATGTTGTAATCTATATAATGAAACCATGTATTTTAAGAAAATGAGTTAATATACTTACTCATTCCAATATAGGGTGTGAATCAGGAAGCTCAAAGCTGCAATACAATAGGCAGAGACAAATAAGAGTTTGATCCAATAATAATAGACAAATTTACATGATCACTATTACTGCAACTTAGATATTAATTTTAACTCTTAATATGTTATTGTATCAATCCTATATTATGAATTGCAAATTAAAAATTTATTTGAGATTAGTTTACAAAACTTAAGCTGTACTTACACTTTATGCACAGTCATTAAGCGTCGTGCAAGTTTTAGTATATATTATGAGAAACATTTATATCACTCACTTTTTTAAACAACTAATATACCTATTAACTTTCAAGCTTTATTGCTAAATAGGTACAAGTATAACACGCTTCTTAAAAAGATTGAATAGACTAAATTATAATGTGTATACAACACATACCAAAGGATGCACTCCAGGTCCATTCTAATTTAGAATTCAAATGTCGGATTGTAGGGGATGAATAATTTTACTTACGTAGGCCATTTCTTACCATTCTTCTTTGATTTGTGTAGGTGAGGAGGTATGTTATCATGATATAATAACAAGTTAGTATATGTGGTATCTTTGCAAAACTCTAAAACATGAGTGCTGGCAGCCACTGTAATTCTCTGAATGTACAATTTGAATTAATAAAAAAGAATATTGCCCAAATAATTAAATGATTCTATAATGGAATATAAAAGAGCAGAAGAGTGGGTTGAGGACCCTACTTTGGCTAGAACAGGATTTACCCATTGATGTGCCCACTAAGATGTGCGAGCAAAGTACAGAACACCATTGCTATCTCCATCACATATGTATTGGAGCTCTCTAAAATTAGATCTTCTATGTTGAAACCTAAACATATTTACAGAAAATTCTAATTATTCTTTACAAAAAGATCATATACTCTACATGACCCCGAATCACATTTCAATTTCTAGTGAAGTCAAGGACAATACAAAATAGAGATTGCAAGTGTTTCTAGGCAGAGCTAGCAAAAATATACTATAATCATAAAGACACAACACCTGGCTCAAACACATAAAATATCAGTAAATCCATATGTGAAGGATTAAAATGATATACAATTTTCACTTTTCACTGACGTATTTTGCTCACTTGGATGGAACTAGATAAATGTAAGAATGGAATGAAAATTATCAAGGAAATCTAATTTACAAGTAATCTACCAAAAAAGGCATCAACTATTTCTTTATGGAAGAGTCATTTGATTTTATTTTTGGCATGGTCAGAATGGCATAGAGTACACTAATAAATGGAACTTTGTTTCATGTATGAGTCCTTTAGTCTAAGAATGTACAAATACATAACTAAATAGATTGCCGAGGTAAGAGAAGCAGTCCTTAACACATAATACTCATTGACATATAATAAGCATAATATTACTTAAAGACTCACCACAAATAACACTTAATCAATCATAAAATTTTGAATTTTCAAATGCATTCCTTCTATATTACATAGTTACATACCAAACCAGTTTACTCTTCTTGTAACCTCTTTACGTATTTCTTTGATTCCTCACATTCTGCAAGCTTCTGGTCACATTGTGCTTCCATTTCTTCAATAGCTTTACCAGCCTGGGAGTGCAACTGGTTAGTTAAATCTCACAGATATAGATAAAAACTTAGGGTTACAGACACAACTTCTCTTTTTCAAGGTTAATGCTCTTGAGCTTCTCCACCTCATACTTTCCCTGAATGTCATTAATCGCCTAATCAAGCTCCACTGGAAATTGTCAGTATAACAAAAAGGAAAACCCCTGAAGCATTTACAATGAAGATAGAGGACTGAACCTGATCATTTTTTTTAAAAAATCTTCTTTAAACGCCTTGACAATTCTAATTGTTTACTTTCTATCATCTGATCATGCTGCTTCTTAGCTTCTGCAAGGTTATTTCCAGCCTTAACCAACAACTCTTGAACAAATTTAAGGCAAAACAAATTTAAGCAGATTCACTATAGGGTTCGGACAAACAAATTAGCCGACCAATGCACTCACAGGTTGGTGATATTTTTTTTGGTCTCTAAGTTCTTGTTCTGAATTTATAGAATTATAAACATACAAACAGATGCATACATTGAAAACTAACACAACACAAAAGATACATACAAACATATGCAAGCATGCAAATATTCGAAGGAGAGAAAGGGGGTAATACTTACGAATGATAGCCCCAAATCCACTTAATCGAAGGCCCAAATCCACTTAATTGAAGCCCCAAATCGAAGCCCAAGCTGGAGAAGGCCTAAAACTGAAAGTAAACAACAATTAGTTGAATCTTAAGTGCAAAAATTGATTTAATTAAACTGAAAATAGTGAACCCCTAATCAGAAAAGCCCTAAATTGAAGAAGCCCCAATTTGAAGCCTCAAACCGAGGGGTATATTCAATTGAGCAGCCTTAAACAGCTCGAGAGAGAAGATTTAGAGAGGTTTATGAGAGAAGATTGAGAGGGAAAGAGAGGTTTAAGAGAGAGAGAGCCAGAGAACGAGAGTGAGATGCGGGGTATTGTGTTTATTTTGTTTAAGTGAAAAGATTTCAGACGGACGGGATAATTGGCCGCTAAAACATTTCACTGGGAACCGTGCATCCTCTTTTTTCCAGCTTTTATTTTATAATTATTTTTTTGTTTTTTTTGTTTTTTATAATATCCATTTTACATTTAATAAATAAATAGAACTTAAACAATTATAACAATTAAATACCTTGATATTAAAAAAAATTCATTCGATTGGTAAACTCTTACTTTTTAAAAAAATGAAATATTATAAAGATAAATGTGATTTTCAAATAATTAAATAATTTTTTGGTTAAAAAATTCAAAATTGAGTTTATTATTGATCTAAGGTAACATATCATGTATGTTGCTAACATCCAACACTTTAAAGCTAAGGTAACATCATGTTTGTGGCTAATGTAACATAAAAAACAAAATGTTATATTAGGTACAAAGTAACATGCTAAGGTAACATATTCTAGCAACATCCATGAAAAAGATGTAACGATAGGCCATCTATGGCGTAGTGTCAATAAAGTCGATCCGAGTTTTTTTTTCTCTTTTGTTAAATAAGCTAAAGATATATTATGTAAAATATATATATATATATATATATATATATATATATATATATATATATATATATATATATATATATATATATACTTCAAAACACACTTTTCATTAAGAGGGAAATATAGGGGGTGTTTTGGGAAACTTATTTTCCAGAATAAGTCAACTTATTTTATGTTGAAAGTTAAGAATCCTAACTTTTCAACTTATTTTCCAACTTTTTTTTGCAACTTATTGAATTTCAAACATACATTAAATTCTTGTATAAAAAAAATTTATCAAAATATAAAATTTTTACCCAAAAATAAGTTCATAAGTCATCAAAAAAAGTTTCCCCAAACAGGCACATATATTCTTTAAAGCACCTTTTTCTTTAGTAAGCTAAACTCGCTCTCATCATATCACCTCATCAATTTATTTTGTTTTCTTTTGTACTACTTCTGATTCCTAATTTAATTTTAGCTGAATGTATATGCGATCGCGAAGCAGAAGAGCGCAACAAGAATCAAGCTCTCGAATACAAAATAGTAGCACTAGTCTCTATCCGTGTAGTGAGTGCAACTGGTATTTGTTTTCCGTTTCTACGGAAAATAATTTCGGCTCTCGATTATGAGAAGGACTTGTTTTTTCTTGTTGCTTTTGCAGCTGGTGTTATCTTAGCAACTGGATTTATACATGTGCTCCCTGACGCATTTGAAAATTTAACAACTCCGTGTTTAAATGGAAATCCATGGCAAGAATTTCTATTTACAAGATTTATTGCTATGGTTGCAGGCTTGCAGCAATTGGGACGTTGATAATATAGGCGGTTTTGCAACTTCTTTTTATAGCGAAACACAACTATATATCTAGTACAACTCAAAATTTTATCGGTGTTAACAGTGATGAGGAAAAATCGGAAACTCACGTGCATGGTCATGTTCATGGATCTATTACTTCAGATCCTTCACAACAGCTTATTCGACATCACGTAGTATCACAAGTAAGTACAAACATGTTGTTTGTGTTTTGTGTACAAATATTCTAGCTAGTATGTATGTATATAGGATAAACTCAGGGACGGCCCTGAGTTGGAAGATGCCCCATGCGATCTTAAAATTTTTTTTGCCCCTTGTAATAAATTAAGCCATCTCGTTTTAGTAACTACCAAAAAAAAAAAATGATAATTTATGATTTAAAAATTATTCTTCTCGCATTTTTACTAGCAAAATCGTCAATTAAATTAGAATTTGCAAGCATATTCCTCTCGATTGATAACATAGCCAACCCATTCAATCGTTCTTGTGACATCCTAGAACGGAGATACGACTTAATCAATTTTAACTTTGAAAAACTCCGTTTTGCAGAAGCTATTGTAACCGGAATGGTTAATAATATTATGTAAGCAATTGTGGCAGTTAGATAGTAACCTTCCATGCTCTTCAAAAAATTCAACATATCAGTCACCCTTTTCACTTAGGTAAGCATTCTTTTATAATTCTTAACTCAAGAAATAGGACATTTCCATCAATATCATAAACAAAATCATGCTTTAAAAATTTTTCAAGATTCATGCAAGAGGTCTTCAAACTATCGTCGCTTAAGCACTTCAACTTTGTCAAATTAAATAGAAACCCAAAAATCTGCTCATATATTTGAAATTGTTCAAACCTGAATTGGAGTGATGTATCAACATGATCTAGCAAACATATGAAGTGATTCACTTTAAAAGATTGTTCGGCTAATAAAATGACATTTTTTATTTTTGCTTTTTAATTCTATGTTATTCTATAATTTTTTTTAAAACTACTCTCTAAATTTTTTTAAAAAAAATTTGCCCCCTAAATATTGAATGTCCCATGTCATGGCTTGTATTGCTTACCCTCAGGCCAACCCTGGATAAACTTATATTTTATATTTATATGTTGTATTGTTGCAGGTATTGGAAATGGAAATAGTACACTCGGTCACTAGGTGCGTCCCAAAGTCCGAAAACAATAAAGCCTCTTGTGTGGCGGCACTAACTTTTTCAACAATTCTTTGAGGGTGTGGTCTTGGTGGATGCATCACTCAGGTCACTCTCTGTATCTACTCTCTTCGTCTAATTACTTGCAGGCTGATCAAACTTCGTTACGTTCCTCAGATTAATAAGTCCTAGAAAAGGCATCAAGATTTATTCAATCACAATTGACGCAATTACGAAGTAATCGTACTTAATAAATTTATTTATTTTTTTTTTTTTTGAAACATACTTAATAAATTTTTTAAAATACCGTTCAAAGAAAATAATGGAAAAAACTTACTCGTATTACATAAGTTAACTAGTCGATAAAGCCGCGCTTCGCGGCGGCGTTATAAATTTTTTTTGAAAAAATTAATACATTTACGTTATATTGTAATATTAATTTTAAATTTTAATAATTAAATATCCTTTTCTAATGAATCCATTTCTTGTTAAACACGATTCTTTCGATTGAGCCGCTCTCTCATTAAAATCAAAATCTCAACTTTAAAATATATTATAAAGACTTATATAATATTTTTTATCCATAAAATCGAACAATAAAAAAAATTATGACATCAATATCAAATTCTAATAGCTAATACAATCTTTTCTAGTTAGTCGTCTTCTCGTTAAATACGTTTTGAGTCGCTCTTATTTGGAACCGAAATTCTAACTAATTATATAAAGAAAGTAAATTCCAATTTTTATATTCTTTAAACTTTCTAATATTTATAGAGTTTTAAAAATGAAAATACATCTTATTTTTTCTGTATATTATAGATATTCATGTACTTATTTACAACTTCTGCATGAGAATGTCTTTCTGTTATGTTAACATATAAAAAAATTAAATTCGAAGACTTTTCGTTACGGGAATAATATTAAATTTATGGATATATTTTTCTAATGCAAGTATAATTAACTTGTATAAAAAAGATAAAATAAAGGATTTCTAAAAAAAAAGATATATAATTTTAAAAATCGTGTAAGACGTCTCCACCGTCCTCGTATTCTACTTCTATTAATAAAACATTTCTATTTTATGTATTCCTTATATATTCAAACATTTTTATACGGTCTTCTCTAATGAATCGCTTTCTCGTTAAACACGGTTATTACTATTTATCTGCTCCCTAGTTAAGACCAAAAACCTAAATTTTACATAAAAATCAAATCCTAAAAATAAAATAAAATTTATAACATCAAAATGATATTTTAATAGCTAATACAATCTTTTATAGTGAGTCGTCTTCCTGTTAAACACGTTTCGAGCCGCTCTCGTTTGGGTTGAAATTCCAAATTCATTACATATTATTATTGATACTTATCTTACACAACAACTTTTTTCCTTAAAATTAAAACCTAAAAAATAGAGTGAATTCCAATTTATACTTTATCTAGACTTTCTAAAATTTATGGAGTTTTAGAAAATGAAAGCACATCTTATTTTCTCTTTATATTATAGATACTCCTATTTTTATTTAGGATTCTTGCATGAGAATGTTCTTTTATAATGTTAACACATCAATTCTTTTCTTTTAAATACGATGACTTTTTTATGATAATAGTATTGGATTTATGAATAAATTTTCCTAATAGAAGTATAATTAACTTATATAAAAAATATATAATTTAAGAAGATCGTACTTTCTATAAAATATTTAGTTATATGGATGCTCTATATATTCAAACACATATTCTACTTCTAATAGAACTTTTATTTATATGTTTTTCTATAAATTCGAACTCTTATTCTCTATAAATTCAAACTCCTATTCTACTTCCAATAGAACTTTTAATCGTATGCTTTATAAATACTTATTCTACTTCCAATAGAAACTTTTATTTATATGTTTTTTCTATAAATTTGAACTCTTATCTCTATAAATTCGAACTCCTATATTCTACTTTCAATAGAACTTTTAATCATATGTTTTATAAATACTTATTCTACTTACAATAGAACTTCTAATCATATGTATTCCTATAAATTCGAACTCTTCACCACTATAAATTCGAACACCTATTCTACTTCTAATATGTTAAATGATATTTTTATATTTATAAGTGTTTAAAATTCTAAAATTCTAGAAAATTAGAAAAATAGATTGAGACGATCTTAGAGCGCCACCTAAACTCCCGCGTATCCTCCTTTATATATATATATTGATATGTATGGGTCCAGGTCCCTGACAAGTGACAATTGACTATTTATCTAACTTGGATCAATAATTCAACGATCAGGATTAAAAAGAAAAATTTATTCATTCCACACAAATTTTTCGCAAAACACTATTAATTCGCATAAATTTTCCACAAAACGTTATTCTCGATCCACGGAAAATTTCCGTGGAACTCTATTCTCAATCTTACTGTTTTCCTGCATCAATTACAAATACGTACTCAAGTTATGCTTATTTTTGTGAAACCAAAACCAAAGCATCCATGAGTATAGTACTGCATGTATAGCACGTAACTCCAAAAAGTAAACTCTTTTTTTTTTTCAAACTTCCAAAAAGCAAACTTTTACAAGCATAAAATAAGTAAAAAGTACCCACGTGACCAAGTTTTCAAATTAACACGTACTCCCTAGGTCCCATTCATTTTTATACACTTCTATTTTGAGTTGTCCATCATTTCTATACATTCCAAAAATAGTAAAATTTTTATAATAAAAAAAACACTATTACATCCACTAACTTTCCTCCATTATCTCAAATTTATAATATAAAACACTATTACACCCAATACTTTCCTCCAATATCTCAAATTTATTATTAAATATTGATAGGTCCCACAACTTTACTTACTTTTCATCCAACTTTACTCATTATTTATATATTTTCTTGGTCTCCGTGTCCAAACCCAATGTATATTATTAGTGGGACGGAGGGAGTAATATGGGAAGGAATTAATTTTATACTCCCTCCGTCCCTCTTTAGTTGGCACATTTGCAAAAAAAATTTGTCCCTAAATAGTTGTCACATTCCATGTTCCAATACCTATTTTTACCAATTTTTCCATATATACCCTTTATTTCTAATACCAATGTTTGACTTTATATTTAATACTCCCTCCGGTCCATTATATAAGGCATTTGACTTTTCTGCACGTAACTTTAGGTGCTTTGAATACATAGTTAAAATTATTATTTTTTAAAATTTCTTTTTCTAAATAAAAATTAAAATATTATTTTTTTATTCAAAAAAAGAAAAATTAAAAAATAATTATTTTAACTATGTAGTCAAAGCACCTAAAGTTACGTACAAAAAAGTCAAATGCCTTATATAATGGACCGGAGGGAGTATATACACTCATAACTCTTCATTTAATGCTAAGATTAATGGCAAACATGGAAACAAATTACATAATTAAATCTTAATATGTGCGTTTTTTGCAAATGTGCCAACTAAAAAGGAACGGAGGGAGTATTGACTACACTAGAAGTAGATGAGTAATGATGATGGTGCTGCTGCTGTTCTGAATCCCTGCCTGCATCTCCGTAGCATTCTGTGGAAAATTTTTGCAGATCGATTATAGTATTTCGTGAAAATTATACACGGATGAATAGTGTTCCGCGGAAAAAAAATCGGAAATTCTACTATCCAAGGATCAAAAAGTTAATTGTTAATTAAACGGTTCCAAACAATCAGTTGTGACTTGTGAGGGATGAGGACCCGATATGTATATACTAGACCAACAGACTTACTTACCGAATATTGTACTCCTACTTTTTTGGGTTGATTGCTTCCTTTACTTTGAACCAAGAAATCTTTGGGACAAGTCAACCAAATCACGTACACTATATATATGGCGAGTATGAATGCATATTGTGGAATCAAATGGCTCATGCTCATCTCAACATTAACTGTTTACTTTAACGCCACTCAAAATTTTCAACAGTACTCGGCATATAGTGTGTACTCAAAGTTTCAAAAGTACTCGCAAATAGTGTATTTTAACCATGTGTGATTGCTGTCCCATACTACACTATTTTATTTTATTTTATTAAATCTATACTACAAACACTCAAATCAAAACTTTTTATTAAGGGACCATATGACTCTAAGAATTGTAAATATTCCTATAGTTCGATATAGATCAACCTTTAAATAATACACACGACTTGGCTATGAAATAAACCGTGCAGGCAAAATTCAAGTCTCGAACAGTTGCAATAAGGACATTGTTTTTCTCACAGATCACTACACCGGTTGGGATTTGCAATATCGGATTAGGAATCACAAATGTTTACGATGATAATAGTACAACGGCCTTGATTGTGGGGGCCAGTTTCTATGCAGCATCGATCAACACCAAATACTGATAAACGAGTATATGGTTCTAGTTAATCTTTAGCAGTCGATTTTATGAATCCAAATTTACAAAACAATAGGAGCTAATGGTTCCCTCCTTTTTTAGGGTAATGGGTCTTGCAGTTGTAAGATGCATTACACTCCGCTCCGCTATCTACTATTCTCTCCGTCCCAATCAATTTTTAATACTTTTTTTCCCATTTTTTGGCATGCATTAAGGTGTATTTTAAGTATAGTTCCATAATTTAATTTTAAAATTTTATTTTTTTTATAAAAAAGGATTGTTCCATTTTTATAAAAAATGAAAATTTTCAAAAATAAATTATAAAACTATGCTTAAAATGTACCCTGTCAGACAACCTATTTTGAAATGTTTAGAAATCATTGGGACTGAGGAAATAATAAAACTTCTTCTTACGGCAAATCATATACTCCGTATTTATCTAATAAAACTTAATATGCCTTGAATGCCGATGGCCATGAAGAAAACTCAGAGAGTAGCCCACGTGCATTGTCATTTTTATGGATACATAGATAGGGCTGTCCCGAAATTCAGAACGAAATTCAGAGACATAGTGCTTAATTTTTTTTAGAAACCTTTTAATTTTTGAAGATTAAGGATATATCACTGAAATTATATGATATGGGCTAAAAGTAAGCCCTAAAGACACATTTAATGTTGCATTAATTAGACCTAGAATGGTCCAAACGTAGGGCCCACCAGGTGGGCCCAAACCCCAATTATAATATTAATTTCGTAATTAATATTAAGGGATAATTAACAGCTGGGAAATACAAGTCAGATAAAGATGTTATCTCTTAAAAGAGTAGCCTCCAAGGCACACAGTCATACAAGGAAATAGACTCCTACAAGATAGGAGTCTAGAACTTTCCTCACGGTTGACTTGCCCACCAAGTCACCTAACCCTATCACAATTCTTAGGCTTCTCAGCCTATATAAAGGGTCAGACCCCTCACCCTAGAACTACGTTTTTGGCTTGATCTTTGATATACATCAAAGTACGTAGGCATCTTGTGAAGGCAGAATCAGCCACGAGCACAAGAGCAGCCATATAAGCACGAAGCTCACGAACCCTAGCAATAAATACACACAAACCCTAGCCGCAATCTAATAACCTAGTTTTTATTCCACAACATTTGGCGCCGTCTGTGGGAAGAAGACATCAACCATGGTAACTACACGAAGAACAACACCAATCACTACCGAGCCAATCACTACTGAGGCTCTGCCTCTAAGCTCCGCTCCGCCTGTTACTGAGCAGATACCCCCAGCCATAGGGGCGATTACTCAAACTCAGGTTTCTCAACCTCCAGGGACTAATCCCCATGCCGGGGGGACGTTACCTATGGTCATCCACCCAGGAACCAGCTCCCTTCAGACGCTGGTTTCTCCTTTAATTGATCCCAGTCGCCCGCCGCCAGGAGTACAGATCCATACTACGGATCTTCCCAGGAATACCAATCCAATGTATGGTCTGCCTAATTACCCTCCTGGACCCAGTGGTCATGCCTTGCAAATCAGAGATCGAGAGCATCTTGACTACTCTGGCCCCTATACCGACGATTCATCGACTGATGATGATCGTGATGAAGCCCCGAGAAGGCGACGTGCTAGCAGAGAACGAAGAAGGAGAACACAAACTATCCATGATGGACCTCCCTTGACAGCTGCTGAAAGAATCAAGTCTCACGAGGCCGAGATTTTAAAGATAAAGGAAGATATTGCCAGAGAAGAAGCTAGGTTGAATCAAACTCAGTTTCCTCCAACCTCAGGACCGATTCCCTTTATAGATCTAGAGGGGCCTTCAAGGAGGTAGAGAAGGGCTGACGCCCCAATTGGAAGAACAACGAGGGTGGAAACCCCCAAGAGCAACCCCAAGGATCTGATGCCACTTGGGGATCCTGATGATCCCACACCCCCGTTTACTGAGGAGGTGATGAATGCTCGTATCTCAAAGAAGTTTAAGATGCCGACAATTAAAGCTTATGATGGAACGGGTGATCCCGCAAACCACGTTAGGACATTCTCAAACGCTCTGCTGTTGCAGCCTGCAAGTGACGCTTTGAAGTGTAGGGCATTCCCTCAAACCCTGTCAGGTATGGCTCAAAGATGGTATAGTCGGCTGCCTGCAAACTCAATTGGTTCCTTTAAGGAGTTGAGTGCTGCTTTCGTTAGTCAGTTTATCAGCGGAAGAGTGCATGAGAAAAGTTCTGCATCCCTTATATATGTGGTACAAGGGAAGAACGAAAGTCTGAGAGACTATCTTAAGAGGTTCACCAAGGAGACTTTGAACATCACTGATCTGGAAAATAAGGTGGCAATGGTAGCCCTGAAACATGGCACCACCGACCTATATTTTAAAAGGTCATTGGCGAAGCATCCTCCCGAGAATATGGCTGAGCTTCAGCGAAGGGCTGACAAGTATATCAAAGCTGAGGATAGTATGAAGAAGGAGGCCGCAGCAGGCAATGGTCGGGGTAACAATGATACAAAGAAGCGAAAGCAAGAGCAGGAGTACGATGCAAGGGACAAGTATCCCCGAACTAGCAAAGACTCTGACTCGCCACCAAAAAAGAGCCTGGGACCAAGGTTCTCTGATTATGCAAGGTTGAATGCCCCAAGGAGCCAAATCCTGTTGGATATCGAAAAGGATAAGGACTTTCGGTGGCCGAAACCACTTAGGGGAGACCCCGAGAAGAGAAACAAGGATCTATATTGTAGGTTTCACAAATATGTAGGACATGATACAGATGATTGCAGACAGTTGAAGGATGAGATTGAGTTTTTAATCCGTAAGGGAAAGCTGAATAAATTCACTAAGGGTGAAGATCGTGGAGCCCAAAGAAGAGATTATGACAGAAGAGACGATGATAGAAGAGACAACAATCGCGATCGAAACACACAGCCCCGAGGGCCAGTTATCAACATGATTTGGGGAGGACCAACGGCAGCAGGCACAACTCGCAACTCACGAAAAGCCTATGCTCGAGAAGTGATGCACATTGTTGGAGAGGCCCCAAAACGTGCTAAGACAGAAGTGGCAATTGGCTTTGACGACTCAGACCTCGAAGGGGTGAAGTTCCCCCATGATGACCCATTGGTCATAACTCCAGTGATTGGAAACTCAGAAGTAAAGCGAGTTTTGATAGACAATGGAGCCTCTGTTGATATTTTGTTTTATGATGCTTTTGTGAAAATGGGATACACTGATTCTCAGCTGACCCCGACTAACATGCCCATCTACGGATTCAATGGAGTTGAGTCCAAGGTTGAGGGTACTATTTAGTTGCCCATGACAATTGGACAAGAGCCTAGGGAGGCTACTCAGATGCTGAATTTTCTGGTAATCAAGGCAGCCTCAACCTATAATGCAATCCTTGGAAGGACAGGACTTCATGCGTTCAAGGCTGTAGCCTCAACCTACCACATGAAAATCAAGTTTCCAACCCGGAATGGGGTTGGAGAACAAAAGGGTGATCAGAAGATGGCAAGAAGTTGTTATGTGTCCGCATTGAGAGCTGATGGAGTTGGGGGGCAGGTAGTCCCAATTGAGGACATGGATGTCCGTGGAGATGATGAACATCGTGGGAAACCAGCAGAGGACTTGATCCCCATACCTTTGGAGTTAGGCGACCCGGAGAAAGTCACCTATATAGGAGCTTCTCTAAAAGAACCTCTAAAAAGAAAGTTGATAGCATTCTTACAGGAGAATAGTGATGTGTTTGCTTGGACTGCCGCTGATATGCCAGGGATTGATCCCCAACTCATAACTCATAAGTTAAATGTTGATCCTAATCGGAAGAAGATAAAGCAGAAGAAAAGGAATTTTGCTCCTGAAAGGCAAGAAGCCATTAAGCAAGAGGTTGATAAGCTTTTAGAGGCTGGGTTCATTGAAGAGATACAATTCCCTGAATGGTTAGCTAACCCTGTGATGGTCAAAAAGGCGAATGGGAAATGGAGGATGTGTATAGATTTTACTGATCTGAACGACGCCTGTCCTAAGGATTGTTTTCCTTTGCCAAGGATAGATACATTGATAGATGCCACAGCCGGGCATGAGATGTTGAGTTTTATGGACGGGTTCAGCGACTACAATCAGATTAAGATGCACAAGGATGACATCTCAAAGGTATCTTTCATAACTGACTTTGGTGTTTTTTGCTATCTTGTTATGGCTTTTGGTCTAAAGAATGCAGGCGCTACTTACCAACGACTGGTGAATAAGATATTCGCCCATCTGATTGGGAAAACCATGGAGGTCTATGTTGATGACATGTTAGTCAAGAGTCTGTGTAATGCAGACCACATTAAGCACCTCAGAGAGGCATTCGAAGTGCTGAGGCACCACAAGATGATGTTGAATCCAGCCAAGTATGCCTTTGGAGTTGGATCAGGAAAATTCTTGGGGCTGATGGTTTCAAAGAGAGGCATAGAGGCCAACCCCGACAAGATCAAAGCAATTCTGGACATGGAACCACCTCGTTCTATAAGAGATGTGCAAAAGCTAACGGGCCGAGTTGCAGCCCTGGGGAGATTCATCTCCAAATCTGGTGTCAAATGCTTGCCTTTCTTTCAAGCATTGAAGAAGGTGAAAAATTTTGAGTGGACTTCTGAGAACCAGGAGGCTTTCGAACTGTTAGATATAATTGATGTGATTTAATGTCAGTGTTTAAGTGTTACAGGTAAAAAGAGTTTAACTTACTGGTTGAAAGCAGTTAACATAGTTTGAGTATACGCTGATAGCTGTAAGCGCAAACGCTGACAGAAGAAAGCGTAAACACTGCTAGCTGAATACATGGAAGCGCAAACACTGTTAGCTTGGAGAGCAACAGAGTTTGCTAAAGTCTGTCTACTGGAAGCGTCTACAAGTCAACAGAGTTTAAAGATTGATACAAGATAAATATGGAAGCAATATCTTTGAAGATTGGATAGCTGTCAAAGAGATTGAGTTGACTTAGAAGACGTGTAGCAATCGTAATTGATATCAATTGTATAGCTTAATTTTAGGAGAATCAATTAACGATTGTATGTAGCTGTATATCTTATAAATACAGTTAGGTTAACCCTAGAAGGGTATCCATCGTGAACTAATATCATTCATTGTAACCTAAGCAGCTCTCTGTGATATTTTACATCACTGAGAGAGGAATTATTAATTCCAAACAGTTTTAAGAGTTAAAACGTGTGTTCTTGTTATTTACTCATACGGTACTTGATTATATATATTGTGTATTCGACCTAACAAGTGGTATCAGAGACAATCTGTTACTTTATTACAGTTAAAGATCCAAAACACAATAGTAATCAATGGCAGAGATTCCTCCTCCATCAGGTTCTGAGAAAGCACCTACTACTGTTAGTAGGTATGAAACAATTAGGGTTCCAATACTGAAGCCATCAGAATATGCAATCTGGAAGGTAAAGATGACCATGTTTCTGGAAGCCACAGATCCAGAATATCTTGATAGAATTTATGAAGGTCCTCATAAACCTACTAAGTTAACTGCTGCTGCTGCTGGTGAGGAATCAAAGGTGGTTCCTAAGGAAAAGAAAGATCTAACTGCTGAGGATCTTTCATCTATTGCTAAGGATGCCAAAGTAAAGCACTTGCTTCACAGTGCTCTTGACAATGTTATGTCTAACAAAGTGATCAACTGCACAACTGCAAAGGATATATGGGATGCACTTGAGGTTAGATGTCAAGGAACTGCTGCAATTAAGAAGAATAGAAGAAACATACTCACACAGGAGTATGAGCACTTTGAGGCAAAGTCTGAAGAAACCATGACAGAAACATTTGATAGATTCTGTAAACTGCTCAATGATCTATCATTGGTTAACAAAGAATATGATCTGGAAGATTCAAATCTCAAGTTTCTTCTTTCTCTTCCTGAAAAGTGGGATGTGAAAACAACCACCATAAGAGACAACTATGATCTTGCTGATACTGAGATTGATGAAATCTATGGACTGCTCAAGACTCATGAATTGGAATTGGAGCAGAGAAACAGAAGATCAAGCAGGAAGTCAAAGACTGTTGCACTGAAAGTTGAAGAAAAATCTTCAAAGAAGGAAGCATCAAGGAAGAAGGCAAAAGGAAAGGCCTTGGTCATTCATTCAGAAAGTGAGTCATCAAACACTGATGTTGACTCAAACACAGATGGAACATCTGATTCTGAAGATGATGAGGAGATGATGCAAATGGCTGCATTGATGGTAAAGACCTTCAAGAAGATGGGATTCAAGAATTTCAAGAAGGGAAAGAGATTCTCCAAGGATTACTCAAGGTCTGACAAGAAGAATTTCAAGAAATCTGAGGGAAAGGATTTCAAATCTGGTAAGAAAGATAAGTCTGAGATTCAATGCTACAAGTGTAAGGAGATGGGTCACTATGCTCCTGAGTGCAAAAAGAATAAAACTGAAAAGGCACTCTACACCAAAGGCAGAGATTGGGCAGACACCTCAGATTCAGATGAGGAGGTGAACTATGCACTCATGGCCTCTACTCAGAGTGAAGATTCTGAACTAAAGGTACCTCCAACTACTTATGCTTATAATACAGATAATATAACTGAATTGAGAATTTATCTTAAGGCATTACACATCAGTTATAGGGATCAGACTTTAGAAAATGAGAGAATCAAAAGTGAGTGTTCTCAACTCAAAGAAAGAAATAAACTTGTTGAGGAACAACTTGAAAACATGAATAAAATTCAGAAAGAAAGAGATGATGCTGTGTTTATAGAACAGGAGTTGCTAGGTAAGTATAAGCAACTAGAATCTGAATTGGAGGATGCAAAGCACATTATTAAAACTTGGACACATTCTGGAAAAGACACTCAAGAGGTCTTTCAATCAGACACAGTAGGTCTAGGTTATTCTGAGGATGATGTGCTTAGGTTTCAGAATACAGTCAAGATTAGACCACCTCTTTCTACTAAGAAATTTGGAACATTTGTTCATGGTACTGTTAAAACTGAACATGGGACTGTTGACCATGAGCCAGTAAAAACCTGTGTCAAACAGGTTAATATTGGTTCAATGACAGATAAACAACGTAAGCATAAGCTTAAAGAAATAAAATCTGTCAACAAACAGAGAATGCCTAGGAAAAACAGAAATGGTAAGGTAGGCATAACATCAGGAATTAAGCCAATGCTTGCTACATTTGCACCTAGAAAAACTTGTTATAATTGTGGTAGCACTAATCATCTTGCTAGCTTTTGCAGGAAGAATAAAGACATTAATTCTTTACCCTCCAAATCTGGAGTGAAAAAGGAAAATGTCAAACCAAGACCACAAACTCTGTGCAAACATTGTGGATGTAGTTGGCACTCAATTTATACTTGCAAGAATTATCATGCTATTTATCATAATTATTATGAACTGAAACCTAATTTGAAATGGGTTAAAGTTGATTCTGCAAGTACTAAGAATGAAAATGTTAGTTTAAACTCTGATAATGCTAAATCCGCTGCAAAAACTAACAGATTCAATAAAGCAAAAGGATCCAAGCAAGTCTGGATCCTTAAAACTAACAATTAGTGATTGTTTGTGATTGCAGGGCACCAGGGTAAGTACCCTAGTCATGGACAGTGGATGTTCAGGACACATGACTGGAAATAAAGCCCTGCTATCAGAGTATGAGGAGAAGGCTGGCCCAAAAGTTTCCTATGGAGATGGCAACATAGGACATACTCTGGGATATGGCAATATTAATATTGGAAGTGTCATCATCACAAATGTAGCTCTGGTTCCAGGACTCAAGCATGATCTGCTATCTGTGAGTCAAATCTGTGACAGAGGATATCATGTAGATTTTCAGCCTGAATATTGTCAAGTCATCAGTAAATCTACAGGGAAAGTTGCTCTAGTTGGAAACAGACACAATAACATCTATGAAATAAAATTGTCAACAAACTCTGATGGCAAAGCAGTGTGTCTGTCAACAAGAATGTCCAGTGAAGAGAGTTGGAAGTGGCACAAGAAACTCTCTCATTTAAATCTGAACAACATCAATGAGCTAATAAAGAATGATCTTGTAAGAGGTTTACCAAAGTCATTGTTGAATGTAGAAGGCCTGTGTGATTCTTGTCAAAAGGCCAAACAGAGAAAAGCCTCTTTCAAGAGCAAATCTGAGTCTTCAATTGTTGATCCTTATCATCTTCTACATGTTGATCTTTTTGGACCAGTGAATGTCATGTCACTTGGAAAGAAGAAATATGCTCTTGTCATTGTTGATGAATACACCAGATACACATGGGTGTATTTTCTAGCAAAGAAAGATGAAACTGCATTAACACTGGCAGAACATATAATACAACTGGACAAAGGGTCAGAGAATCAAGTGAAGATTATTAGAAGTGACAATGGAACTGAATTCAGGAATTCAACAATGGAAGAATTTTGCAAGAGTAAAGGAATCAAACAAGAGTTTTCTGCACCTGGTACTCCACAACAAAATGGTGTAGTGGAGAGGAAAAACAGAACCTTAATAGAAGCTGCCAGAACCATGCTAGATGAAGCAAAAGTGCCAACATATTTCTGGGCAGAAGCAGTTCAAACTGCTTGTTTTACTCAAAATGCAACACTGATCAACAAGCATGGTAAAACACCATATGAAATGGTGAAAAAGAAAAAGCCAAATCTAAAATATTTTCATATTTTTGGATGCAAGTGCTTTGTGTTGAAGACTCATCCTGAACAGTTGACCAAATTTGACCTAAAGGCAGATGAAGGAATTTTTGTTGGCTATTCACTATCAACTAAAGCATTCAGAGTTTACAATCTGAGAACTAGAGTGATCATGGAGTCTATACATGTGTCATTTGATGACAAAAAAATAACTGGACTTGAAGATGTTAATGAACATGATCAACTGCACTTTGAAAATGAAGATTTATTAAACTCGGATGAAACAGATCTGACAAACACTGTTGAGGTCAATTCTGAACCTCTACTGGTAAACACTGAAGAGACTTTTCAATCAGAAACAAGGAAAGAACCAGTTGAGGGGGAGCATGAAGAATCACATCAAAGTGATAATTCAAATACTGATAGTGACTCAGTTGACAACTGTGAATCAAACTCTGTTGATTCAAACTCTGATCGTTCAAATTCTGAACAGTCACATTCAGGGGGAGCATCAGAAAATGAAGAAAGGCACTAAGAAAATCAGGAGAGCATGGATCAAGGGGGAGGATCACATGATGACAGAAGCAATCTGCCTTCTGCAAGAAAATGGACTAAGTCACACACACCTGATTTGATTATTGGTGATCCAGATGCAAGAGTAAGGACAAGAAGTGCAACAACAAATGAATGTCTGTTTCATGCATTCTTGTCTCAAACTGAGCCAAAGAAAGTAGAAGAAGCTCTTAAAGATGCTGACTGAATAACAGCAATGCAAGAAGAGCTAAATGAATTTGAAAGAAATGAAGTCTGGACCCTTGTACCAAGGCCAAAGAACAGATCCATTGTTGGTACTAAATGGGTTTTCAGAAATAAAACTGACAGTGATGGTGTTATCACAAGGAACAAAGCAAGACTGGTAGCTAAAGGCTATTCACAGCAGGAAGGAATAGATTATGATGAGACTTTTGCACCAGTTGCCAGATTGGAGGCAATAAGGATGTTTCTTGCCTATGCTTCTCACAAGAAATTCAAGGTTTTTCAAATGGATGTGAAAAGTGCTTTTCTGAATGGAAAACTTGAAGAAGAAGTATTTGTTGAACAACCACCTGGTTTTGTAGATCCAAAATATCCAGACCATGTCTACAGGTTAGACAAGGCACTCTATGGACTTAAGCAGGCACCAAGGGCATGGTATGAAACTCTTGCTAAATTTCTACTAGAAAGTGGGTTTCACAGAGGTACTATTGACAAAACTCTGTTTTACTTTCAATCTGGTAGTGACCTGCTCTTAGTTCAAATATATGTTGATGACATTATTTTTGGATCTACTAATGATAAACTCTGTAAGAGGTTTGCCAAGCTCATGCAGTCAAGATATCAAATGAGTATGATGGGAGAGCTAAGCTATTTTCTAGGCTTACAGGTGAAGCAAACAGATGATGGAATTTTTATTAATCAAGCAAAATATACCAGAAATCTTCTCAAGAAATTTGGCATGCTTGACTGTTCATCTGCAACAACTCCCATGGCAACTGCAACAAGTTACAGAGGAATGATTGGTTCTCTACTCTATTTAACAGCTAGCAGACCTGATATCATGTATGCCACCTGTCTGTGTGCAAGGTTTCAGGCAGATCCAAGGGAACCACATTTAACAGCTGTGAAGAGGATTTTCAAGTATCTCAAGGGCACTGTAACTTTAGGGCTGTGGTACCCAAGAGAATCAGATTTTAAGCTACTTGGTTACTCTGATGCAGATTTTGCAGGCTGTAAGATTGACAGAAAAAGCACAAGTGGAAGTTGTCAATTTCTTGGTGACAGACTTGTGTCTTGGTACAGCAAGAAACAAAAATCAATATCAACATCTACAGCTGAAGCAGAGTATATTGCTGCTGGTAGTTGCTGTGCACAGATTATATGGATGAAGAATCAATTGCTGGATTATGGGTTGAGGTATAGCAAAATACTTATTTTTTGTGATAATCAAAGTGCTATTGCAATGACAGGTAATCCAGTACAACACTCAATGACCAAGCACATCAGCATAAGGTATCACTTTATCAGAGAGCATGTAGAGGAAGGCAATATTGAGCTTCACTTTGTGCCTACAGATCAACAACTTGCAGATGTCTTCACAAAGCCTCTAAGTGAAGCAGCATTTACAAAACTGGTCAATGAACTAGGGATGGTATCTGGTTTTGACTAAAAATGTTGGTTAGACTCAAACTTTTCTAATAAAATGTGCTGCTCATATTTCTGTAAATTGCTAAAGTGCTATGTGAACCTTGTTAATTAAACTCTGTTATGCATACTCTGTCACATGTTTCTCTTCTCACACTGGTAAACTCTATCAGCATGATTGTTAGTCATACACTGTTAATATGTTTGATAAACTCTGTGAACTCTGAGTTGATTTTTGTCTGAATGAAAATACCAATGAAGAAAAATGTATGAAGCATGATTCTCAGTGAATAAATCAAGATTCTTTCTGAGTCACTGTGATCTAATCAGAAATTGTGCAGTAAGTTAACACAGCATGATACTGTTTCATATTTAGAGTATCTCTTAGTTTATTTGATCCTAAACTCCGAATCTATGAATACTGTATGAATTGCCTCTCATGAATAACTTCTGATATTGATGAATTCTAAACTCTGATTAGTAACACCTTGTTTCCAAGACACATAGTTTTTGGTGATTCCTTGTTTGCACTTATGAAAATTTTAAAACTTGAGATGTGTCATTGTTTAGTTTGGTGAGAAACAGTTCATGTCTGCACCCTGTGAGATTTTGAGCCGAATAAGTGATTGATACATTTTATATCAATCAGATTTTATTGCTGTGTGATGTTCATCAGTAAGTATGTTGCTCTAGAACTTGCATTAAACCATTTTGAGACTACATGATATATGTGTGCATGAAAATGATAAAGGCACTAGGATTTACCATCTTTCTTCAAACACTGTTCAAAACTTCTTTGAATACTGTTCATAAACACTGTTCATAAATACTATCCTTAGTAAACCCCTTTGAGCCTAATTAACTGCTAATTTTTCTTGAATACAGAAGTATTAAGAGCAGTTATATTCTTTTGATAAATAAAAGGCAAGAAGGTGAGTGTTTCTCAAGAAAAAAAAAGTTTACTCAGTATATATATAATAAAAAATAATAATATAAAAAAAAAGTATATATACTGATCATCTTGTACAAATATGTACTAACAGTTTGACTGAACACTTTAGTCTGTTAAAATTGTTCAGTTCGAAATTCACTCATGCTAAAATATCTCTTCTCACCTGTTTGATCTTACTACATTACAACCCTGAACAAAGTCCTTTTGATTTGTGCATATATGTAATCGAAGTAGTGTAGATTTGGAGGAAATTCAAGCTTATGGTAGTATCTGCTTTTACTGATTGAATTTGAGCGAAAACACTTCACCTAAACACTTGTGTGCTGTGAGAGTTTGTGAGGAAATCCTTGGCATGTAACTCACTGAATGATGCTTTGATGTTTATCTCCTGATCTTTTTGTCTATAATGACTGTGTGCTTACTTGGATAATCATGAACATAAATGGGAACAGGGGTATTCAGAATTCTGTATTTAAGGAACTACAGAGTTTAGTATTCATCATATACTCCGTGTTTAATATGAGAGTTTGTGCATTCAGTGTTTATTGATTTGATTTATGGATTTTATGAAATATTAGATTCTATAAAAATTGATTTGGTAAACTCTGCTACTCACACACAAAAATCACAACTGTGCATTTTTGAAAGGGTTTTTGTGATAAAGTTTGAAAATTTGACAAACACTGATTGATTGTGTTACATACTCTAAGGTAAATTTTCATTAAGATAATTTGAAAATTTTGGAGTAAATGGAGTGGTTGACAACTGTTAATTAGTGTATTTAGTGGTAAAGTGTCTTGATAAATGGAACGACAGCAGTAATAATTGCTTTTACTGCGCGTGAATTAAGTGAATCGCTGCATGTTTGACATGTGTCCCACTTTCACCCACTTACTCATCATTATGTATCACTTTCACACTTCTCAAGGGAACAGTTGCGTATTTTCAAGTAAAAACGTTTGAGTTTAATTTTAATTACTACTCAAATTACTTTTTGCTACAATCATTACTCACCCACTCATATTCACTTTACCAAAACACAGTTTTCTCTTGTTTTTCACTTTGGCATTTTCACAAACACCTTTCTTGCATATCATTTTTACTGTCGATTTTTGCTTATTTCTTGATCTAATGGCAACAAAACCTTTCACTTCATTTGGTCTACGTTTTGTGCCTAATAATTATGCAGCTCTACTTGAGAACGACCGTGCTCCAGAAGCGTTTCATCTAATGCAAAACTTTCTTCGCGACTCTGAGATTGGGCAAGCGTTGGTTGAACCGGCTACTCTATCTGCTTCTCAGGTTGTCACTTTCTGGCAAAACTCAAGGTATATAGAAGGAGGGGAAAACGGAACTCCGTCTATCATCTTCTCTCATGAAGAACAAGAGTTTGTGATTACTCCACAAACTGTTCGCGAAACCATGGATTTCAACACACATACTTCGTTTGCTGTTGTCTCTGAGCAAAATCTGAGAGAGATGCTAACAGAGATTGGGTATATGGAATCCCTTGCAAAGCTGGGCAGTGTGAGGAGGCCGAGAAGAAGGTCACCAACTGGGATGCTATTCCAATGGACAGTCTGCAAATTGGGTATTCTCTACTCTATGGCAGTAATTTTGATTTTGGTCGTTATGTGTTAATGAATTTGGGTGATAAGTTGTCAGAGTCTACTACAGTTTATTTTGCTAGATTTTGTCAACTTTTGTTCAATGCATGTGTACCTACCTGGGTTAACAGTTGATGAAGCTGATGAAATTCAACCTTTTAGAGTCACTAAGAGAATATTCTCTGATATGACTAACAAAGATGTTGGTAAAGACATACCTCCTTTTGTATTGCCTCTTGCCTTACAGAACTTTGTAAATCAACCACAAGATTCTCAATCACCACAAAATGACCCACATCCACCACAACAACCAGAAACACAACATATGCCTGAACCTTTAGACACTGATCGTACTGAAACCATACCATCTTAACCTATACAAACACCTGAGCCAACACCAACAACTACTGTTAATCCTACATCACCTCAAACACAAACTGAAACAATGAATCCAATACCAACAAATCCTGTCACTACTACTCACCCACAACCACCATCTAAGTCAAAAAGGAAGAAGCATGCTGCAATTAACACAAAACATTCTAAGGCTAAACAGACATCTCCAAAGGCTGTTTATTCTAGAAGATTCAAAGAAAGAGCAAATAGACCTTCAACACCACCAGCCGAGGACAGTTCTAGTGAAGATGAAGAACTGATTCCAGTACCTCAAGTTAAGAGGAGAAGGCTCATTCTTACTAATTCTGATGATGAGCATGTTGATGAGGCTCAAGAGAAAATCTCTATTGATATTCCTACTGGTGAGACAGAGGTTATCATAGAACCTATTATAACAGAATCAGGAGCAAAGATTGCTGAACCAGAATCTGCTAAGGTTCAAGAAAATGAAGATGTTAGAGATGCTTTGCCTCCAGAGGTGATTTCACAGCAAACAACTAATGTTGAGAATGCTATACCTGCAGAGGTTGAAATGCCTGCAGAGGATGTTGTTCCTGTAAACACTGATTTGCCTGCAGAGGATGACATGCCTGCAGAAGAGGGTCACAGAGATGGTTTTTCACCAGTGGATGATATTCTTGATTCATTCTTACCATTCTCTGATCCTATCTCACCTGTTGTTTACTCTGAAGCAACTGGTGCAGCTGATCAGCCTACAGTTGTCATCACTGAAACTGTAGCATCCCATACTGAGCTGATTTCTGATGCTCATCACATTCCTGAAAGAGGTGATGAGGTTGATCAACCATCCAAGGCCAATTCTGAGCCTATGCAAGTTGAAGCTTCACATGTAAACTCTGTTGCAGAACATGAGCAAATTGAAGAAAATATTGATGTTTCTGTCAGTGATTCTTTTGAAGACAAAAGTACAGGAGCTGAAACTGCACAATTTCAAACTGATGGTCAGAAAACAGGAGAAAAACCAGATTTTGCTGGACCTTCTGTTAATGAAATTGATAATGATTATTTGACAAAGCAAACTGCTGATTGGTACAAGTCAGATTGTATCTTTCCTCCTGGAAGAGCAGCTAATTTTCTACAGGCACATTCCTCCAAGATTTCAAATCATGATATCTTTACTTGTCTCCAAGGCACAGTGATTCAGATCAAGTCTTTGAATCACAGATTTGATAAAAATAAGAAGGCCATTGTGGATCTTCGAACAGAGGTTGCTACTCATGAGGAGAAATCTCAATTAGCTAATGCTAAGCTTTTTCAACAATTCTCCAGAGCTCAAGCAAATTTTAATGACAGACTGAGCAAAGTTGAACAGAATCAGCTTTTACTGAATGAGAAGGTTGATTCCATTGCAAATTCTCTTGAGTTAATCACCTCAATTCTGATTCAAGATGGTGATGATGTCAAAAAGGGGGAGAGAATTGCTAAAACCAAGTGTAAGCAAACTCAAACTCTGTCAAAGAAAGATCATCTGGATGATGAAGGTGCCAATGCTGATAAGGGCCTAAGAAATGCACATCCTAGACAAGGACATGGAAGGTCTATGAGGTCAAAGCCAAATTTGGTGATAGATACAAATATTCAGAGTACTTCTGGTTCAAAGCCAAAGGATTTGTCATTCACTGACAATCCACAAACAGATGAAGAATTGGCTGCAAAACTATTTCGTGAAGAGAATGCTGAAGCTACACTTGAGGACATACAAGCTGAAGAAAAGCTGTTGCAGAAAGAGCATCTAAAAGCTCAAAAGTCCAAGAAAGTGAAGAAAACTGTTAGAGCTTCAAAGTCTTCAAGGCCTGTAATGAAAGGAATTGAGATCAAACAGAAATTATCTGGTATTCAAGAAGAAGAAGAAGAAGAAGATAAAGGAAAGCTGATTAGAAAGTCTTCTCTTGATGCCAAGATGAAGTTAAAGGGGGTGATGGGTGAAGAGAGCAAGAATAAGATGATAGTTACAACCTCTGTTGATACACATGTTGTACAGAAGAATGAAGACACAACCTCTGTTGCTGCACAAGTTGTGACCACACCATTATTGTCTTCTCAGTTGAAATCAAAGTTTGGAAAAGGAGTTCTTCATGATTCAAGTCTAGCAGCTACAGCTCCAGTTACAGCTCCAATGGATTTCACTGATGGTAGAGCCTTATCTGGTAAAATCGGATACAACAAAGGAGGCATAGGCTCACATAGGGATAAAAGACAAAATGTTGCTCCCAGGGATCCTTCTTCACTGTCTGTTCCAGGTAGTGGTGTCACTCAAGAGAGTTTAGACAGATTGGAGTCAGTACAGCTTGTCTATCAGAAGAGTTTAGGAAAGGATTTTCTGCTATATTTCATGGCTGATGGAACAGTGTTCAAGATTGCTGAGAATGATATTGATTTAAAATACTGGGAAGAACTAGAGTATGTTCTGTATCTTTTCAGAGTGAGAAATCAAAGAGCTCGGTCAGTTGCAAATGTGCTTAGACAAAAGATGATTCAGAATCTGGCACGAAGAAATATGAAGTATAACAGCAAGTATGTTCCGAAGTACAGAGATTGGAATGGGAATCTGATAGAAATGGAAAAGGGGACTACAAAGCTAAAGACTGATCTTGGAATTACTGTTCTGGATTTTAATGCGAAGTCTGAAGAAGTGAAGTATATCAGATTGGGGAATGAAATGAGAAGAAACAAGATCTATGATCTCAGAGCTGCTATCTTTCAAACTGATGAGAATGATCCAGATTTAAGAGAGATCAAGGAAGCTATGCAGATTGAACTTGAAAATGCTGAGAGGAGACTGTTGATTGATTATCTCAGAACAACTCCAGATCTTGAGGAGGTTAGGTAGACAGAATTTGTAAGTAATTCGAATTTTCTGTAAATTTTGTTAAGTCAAGTTTAAACTCTGATTATATGTTAAACACTGTGTTTTTATTTATTCGTTTTGACATCATCAATTACTGTGAACTTGTACATTTTTCTAATGGACAAGTTGGGGGAGATTGTTAGATATAATTGATGTGATTTAATGTCAGTGTTTAAGTGTTACAGGTAAAAAGAGTTTAACTTACTGGTTGAAATCAGTTAACAGAGTTTGAGTATATGCTGATAGCTGGAAGCGCAAACGCTGACAGAAGAAAGCGTAAACACTGCTAGCTGAATACATGGAAGCGCAAACACTGTTAGCTTGGAGAGCAACAGAGTTTGCTAAAGTCTGTCTACTGGAAGCGTCTACAAGTCAACAGAGTTTAAAGATTGATACAAGATAAATATGGAAGCAATATCTTTGAAGATTGGATAGCTGTCAAAGAGATTGAGTTGACTTAGAAGACGTGTAGCAATCGTAATTGATATCAATTGTATAGCTTAATTTTAGGAGAATCAATTAACGATTGTATGTAGCTGTGTATCTTATAAATACAGTTAGGTTAACCCTAGAAGGGTATCCATCGTGAACTAATATCATTCATTGTAACCTAAGCAGCTCTCTGTGATATTTTACATCACTGAGAGAGGAATTATTAATTCCAAACAGTTTTAAGAGTTAAAACTTGTGTTCTTGTTATTTACTCATACGGTACTTGATTATATATATTGTGTATTCGACCTAACACGAACAGCTGAAGAAGTATATGGCTGAAGCCCCGCTATTGGCCAAGCCTATTCCCGGAGAAGTTCTTTACTTATACCTGGCGGTATCCGAACAAGCATTAAGTGCTGTTCTTATCAGGGAAGAAAAGAAAATTCAGAAACCTATCTATTATGCGAGTAAGGTGTTGCATGGGGCTGAGTTGAATTACTCACCCATCGAGAAGTTTGCTTTGGCATTAGTAACAGCCTCGAGGAAGTTGCGACCTTATTTTCAGGCACATAAGATTCAAGTCTTGACAAACCAGCAGTTAAGAAACATACTGCACAGCCCTAAGGCCAGTGGAAGGCTAATCAAGTGGGCAATTGAATTAGGAGAGTTTGATATCACATACAAGCCTCGGATGGCCATCAAGGCTCAGGCATTGGCTGACTTCGTGGTTGAATGCACCATTAACAACCAAGAAGTCGGGGGGCAAGAGATGGTAACTACCTCTGAGAAAGAACATAAGGATGAGGAACCTGTACCTGATCTGAAAGAGTATTGGGTGCTCTATTTTGATGGAGCATCAAAAACAAAGTCAAGTGGTGCAGGCATGGTCTTACAAAGCCCTGATGGGTTTATGGTTGAATATGCTTTGAAGTTAGACTTCCCAACGACCAACAATGAAGCTGAGTATGAAGCTTTGATAGCTGGTTTGGGCTTGGCTAAAATCATGAGGGTCAAGAACCTTAAAGTTTGTGGAGACTCAAGGCTTGTGGTATCGCAAGTGAATGGTGAGTTTGAAGCTAAGGATGAAACTATGGCGAAATACCTGAGAGTCGTGAAAGCTGTTATGACTCAGTTTGAAGAATGCTATGTTGAGCATATCCCGAGAGAAGAGAACGTTAAGGCCGATGCCCTGTCTAAGTTCGCTTCTTCTGAGATTGAAAATTATGCAGGGAGTGTTTACTTCCAGGTCTTGAAGGCCCCGACCGTCAACTCAAAGTTAGTGGCACCAATTGATATAAGAGGCTGTTGGATAGATCCTATCAAGGCTCACCTTGAAACCGGATGGCTCCCTGACAATGCCTTGGAAGCACGGAAACTGTCAGTAAGAGCATTGAGATATGCCTTAATTGAAGGTATCCTTTACAAAAGGTCGTTTGTCATCCCATACTTGAAGTGTTTAAGGCCCCAGGAGGCGAAGGAAGCATTGGAGGAAGTTCATGGAGGGATCTGTGGGCAGCACTTGGGGGGCAGAGCCCTAGCTCACAAGATTACTCATTTGGGATTTTATTGGCCAGAGATGTTGGCTGATGCTCAGGATTATGTTAAAAGGTGTGATAGATGCCAGAAGCATGCTCCAATTGTAAGGCAGCCGCCTGAGAGGTTAGCATCAGTTAACTCTCCTATTCCATTTGCAATGTGGGGAATGGACATACTCGGTCCTTTCCCTGTAGCTTCAGCGCAAAGGAAGTTCTTGATAGTGGCCATCGACTACTTCACTAAGTGGATTGAGGCTAAACCTTTAGCCAAGATAACCACCAAACAAGTTGCTCAGTTCTTTTGGGAGAATGTAATTTGCAGGTATGGAATTCCCCGAATCCTTGTGACGGATAATGGGACACAATTCAACAATGAAGATTTCAAGAAGTACTGTGAGGAAAATGCTATCGAGCTTCGTTTTACTTCAGTAGCTCATCCGCAAGCTAATGGACAGGCTGAGGTAGCCAATCGGATTATTCTTGATGGACTCAAGAAGAGGGTCGAACGTTCAAGAAATACTTGGGTGGATGAATTACTGCCTATACTTTGGGCGTATCGTACTACCTGCAAAGTAACAACTGGAGAAACCCCTTTCTTGCTAGCTTATGGAGCTGAGGTAGTGGTGCCCTTAGAGATTATGCATGCTTCGCCCCGAGTTGAAGCATATGAACCAGAAAGTAATGAAGAAGGCATGAGATTAGCCCTTGATCTGATTGACGAGGTGAGAGATGAAGCAAATGCCCAGAATGCAGAACATCAGAAAAGAGCATCCTTCCACTACAACCAAAGGGTTAAGGAGAGGTTCTTTCGACAAGGCGATTTGGTTCTAAGAAAAATAGAAGCCTCAGGAGTTGGACAGAAGGGCAAGCTAGCACCAAACTGGGAAGGACCATATCAAGTTAGGAAGGTGTTAGGACGAGGATCTTACAAGTTGGAAACCTTGGACGGGGTTGAGGTGCCCCGAACTTGGCATGCAGTGAACCTCAAGACTTATTATGTTTAAAGACTTGGTCTTTTATTTAGTAGGGATAGAAATAAGGTTCGGATGAAACCATAACAGAGCATGCTGCTCCTAGTAGGAAATAGAGTATTTATGTAAGGGTTGAGCCCATTTTATCAGTATTCTTTGACAGCCAAATGAAGCTTGTTTTGATTTCTCTCTGAGTTACTTCCTTTGTTTTGTTATTTTAAACACGTAAAACAAATGATGAACTAATTCATAAGATTGGTGCAAGCCAAGGGGCCAAATACCTAGAGGACTCTAAAGCTTAACAGATTACAAGCAAAGGCAAGAAATAAAAAGCTAGAAAGGAAGCTAACTATACGAATAGTTAAGTTAAAGAGTTGCATAAATAAAAGCCCGAAGGCTATTAAAGTTAAGTTACACATATTGATAGTTTAAACAGAAGACATAGCAAATAAGCTAAGTGGCCTTAGGAGTCTCCTTGACATGAGAACTACTCTCAGAGCTGGTGGCAGTGGTGGAAGCTTCCCCATCCGAGTTAGCATCTCCATCTCGAACAAGGGGCTGCTCAGGATCCAAAGACCTAGCTGCAGTGTGCTTCCTGACCAAGGCATCATCCTTACCAACTAGTTCCTCACTAGAGCCAGCCTCAGCTACAGTAGTCATAGTGCTAGGAGGATGAGGGCTAGGAAAGGCAGAAGGTTGGAATAGGCCAGGATGGCTCCTTAGAACAGCCTCAAGTGCCTTGTTCCACCCCTCTGTGAACTGACCGGGATAAAGCATCTCATCATGCTGATCCATGAGACTCTTGTACTCATCTGAATCCAAGTAATCATCAATCATCTTCTCCGTGTCATCCTTCAGGGCCACCACCTCAGCATGGGCACTCACTAGCTCCTCATCCTTCTTCTTGAGTTGCTCTTCAAGTTGGTGAATATGCAGGCTTCTTTTCTGAGATTCAGTTTCAAAACCTTTGGCCTTCTCCTTCCAAGCTTTGGATTGGTAAATCAAGCTTTGGAAGTGAACGTTAGCCTGAGACAGAGTTAGAATGCAAAAATAAAGCAAAGAATCTAATGATTGTTAAAAAGACAAGGTTTGAAACTTACTGCAGCAATAGCCTGAGAGCCCAGTGCTTCTGACTCACCAATACCTCCGTTGAGAACCAAGTCCTTGTAGTCTGGTGGAGTGATTGAGTTCAGCGACCAGTCTATGGCATGCTTGGTTGAGCCCACAACAGAGTCTCGCTTCCTAAAGCCCCAAGATGGCTTAAACACAGCAGACTGAACATTGACTTGAGAGCTACCCTCCAAGTCAGCTATGTCACCAAACTTAAGGTTCCTTTTCTGAACCTTGTGTGGGTGTAAGAATGAAGGCTCAGCTCCTTTTTCTCGAGGATCTGCATTCCTCTTTGCCCGAGCCATCCTGGAAGTCTCGTTATTAGGATCAGGAGAAGCTTCCACAAGCATCTTTGCCACTGAATTGACAAAAAGGAAGATACAACTGAATAAGTCAAGTATGAAAACATGAAAAACAAAGAAAGGAAAGAAAGTTACCCTATTAAGAAACTGGTGAGAGGCCTACTGCCCTCAGAGATTCTTCATTTATGAGGCTCTGGCAGGTTATAGACATACCATCACCTTTGGTCAGGGTGTCAAAGGCGGCTTGATCCTCTGTACTAAGGGTGATCCCCTTAGCTTTTCCATCCGAAACTTTGGAAAAAGTCTTTCTAAAAAGGGTGCCCCAGTCACCACCCTCCCACTCAAGATAGGCAAACTCTTTTTTCCAACCAGGATTGTTATCTGGCACTGATTTACTATTGAAAATAGGGGGACTTTGGGGCGAAGTTTGATGTATACCCAGCCATTATGCAAAATTGGGCTGTTATAGATTTGAAAATTTTTTCGAAAAAGGGCTACAGATAAAGGCAGATTTTGCCTTAGGCATAAAACCATAAAACAAAGAATTATTCTCCATGCATTTGGAGGTAGTTGGCAAAGGCTGCATTGGATATCAGCTAAAAGACGTGGGATAAACTCATGAAAAGGAAAACGGAGCCCTGCTATTAGGCACTCCCTATAAATACACAAGGCATTGGGCCTCCAATGACAAGGCCTGTCACCTGGCCCAGCAGGAACGAGTTTATAAGGTTTTTTAATCTTAAATAACTTATTATACCTAGCAATTTCCTCAGCATCATGATATGTATTACAGCAATCATATGCATCTAACTCGGTTAGGCTAGGATAGTCATCTGCTCGCTCGTTTAACATATCTAATAGCGATGTGTAAGGAGAGCGAATGGTGATAGTACCTTTGGAAGAGGCTGAGTTCATCTTCATAAGTCGAGCTTGAGCTTTGTCCGCCATTGAAGAGAACTTAAAAACTTTGACTTGAAACTGAGAAGACGATCGGAGAAGAAGGCCTGAGGTTGCCTGAAAACTTCAACGGAAATTAGAGAGAAACTTGCTTGCTAAAACTTAGAGAGATTTTGAGTAGAAATGAGAGTGTGGAGAATGAACTCTCCACTCTCACTCTTTTATAGGAATACCTAGCCGGTTGAGATGCTCACAAACGGTCAAAAACCCACGGTAACCGGTAAAAATGGTAAAGTTGACCTGTGAAAAGCCCATGAAACTGGCCCAATTGGGAATAGTCCCAATTCTGGAAGTTTCTACAGAAATATCTGAGATATTTTATGGAAAATATCCAAGATATTTTGCAAAGCAGAGATATTCTAAAAGAAATTATGAGATTATTGAAGTGGGCTAGGTCAAAATTTATTTAGGCCCATAAAGCCCAATAAGTAAGAGGCCCATTAAAATAGGCCCATAAGCCAAGAAGGCCCTTAATTCGATCAGAATCCTGGTCGAAATGACCAAGAATCCTGATCGAAAATGTGTTCGACCAGAAGAATTTTGGATGCTTAATTCGATCAGAATCCTGTTCGAAATGACCAAGAATCCTGATCGAAAATGTGTTCGACCAGAAGAATTTTGGATGCTTAATTCGATCAAAATCCTGGTCGAAATGACCAAGAATCCTGATCGAAAATGTGTTCGACCAGAAGAATTTTGGATGCTTAATTCGATCAGAATCCTGGTCGAAATGACCAAGAATCCTGATCGAAAATGTGTTCGACTAGAAGAATTTTGGATGCTTAATTCGATCAGAATCCTGGTCGAAATGACCAAGAATTCTGATCGAAAGTACCTTCGACGAGGAGAAACTTTGACCCTTAATTCGACCAAAATCCTGGTCGAAATGACCAGGAATCCTGGTCGAAAAAGATTTCGAGTAGAACAAAGTTGAGCAAAGTACTTCGACTAGAATCCTGGTCGAATCGATTAGGAGTTCTGGTCGAAAAGTCTGTCGATCAGAAGAAACTGAAGGCCTTATTTCGACCAGAATTCTGGTCGAATTCCTGGTCGAAATTTTGGTCGAAAATGGTTAATTCTGGTCGAAATTTCCTATAAAAAATTGATTTTTTAACAAATCTTCATGGACATAGAATTCTGATGAGAAAAATACCCATGGGTACTATAAAAATCCTAAAATATAGGGTAAATGTGGAGATATAAGGAATTTAAAGAGAATTCCTTGAAAAAGATATACAAAATTCTGTAACTAAAGTTATGGAATATAATCGCTTAGCCTCGAACAAGGCCAATCGTTCTAAATGTGTAGGTCGCTCCACACTTTACAAAAGATGATATATGTGAAACACTAGTGTACATACTTAAACCCTGACCCAAGTCTCAGAAAAGACCGTTATAACTTCAAGGAAAACCTGATCAGTTTTCTTAGAAGTTGGGGGGCAAATGATATGGGCTAAAAGTAAGCCCTAAAGACACATTTAATGTGGCATTAATTAGACCTAGAATGGTCCAAACGTGGGGCCCACCAGGTGGGCCCAAACCCCAATTATAATATTAATTTCGTAATTAATATTAAGGGATAATTAACAGCTGGGAAATACAAGTCAGATAAAGATGTTATCTCTTAAAAGAGTAGCCTCCAAGGCACACAGTCATACAAGGAAATAGACTCCTACAAGATAGGAGTCTAGAACTTTCCTCATGGTTGACTTGCCCACCAAGTCACCTAACCCTATCACAATTCTTAGGCTTCTCAGCCTATATAAAGGGTCAGACCCCTCACCCTAGAACTACGTTTTTGGCTTGATCTTTGATATACATAAAAGTACGTAGGCATCTTGTGAAGGCAGAATCAGCCACGAGCACAAGAGCAGCCATATAAGCACGAAGCTCACGAACCTTAGCAATAAATACACACAAACCCTAGCCGCAATCTAATAACCTAGTTTTTATTCCACAACATTATATGAAATAGCTTTTGGACCCTTTTAGAAAAATTAAACTAAAATTAAATGTATCATTACCATTTATTAAGAGATAATGTATAAATAAAAGGAAAAAGAGTTTCTACCTGACACTATAGTAAACTTTTCTACAGTATCGTCTTAAATTAAATCTGGGCCATAGATTAATCTAATCCAAAGTCCCCGCTAGGGGCACCACATACAAATTGAATACACCCTCACACACACAATCCCACCTAATTTCCTCCATTTTTTATTTGATTTTTCCCGTCAATTAGTGAATTTTTTTTGAAATCTGACTTCATTGTATTTTTCTCCATCTCTCAACGATGAGTTTGCATATCATATGTGCAACAAAATCGTGATTTTAAGGCGACACTGTAGAAAAGTTTCCTACAGTGTCAGGTAGAAACTCTTTACCCTAAATAAAAACTGGCTTTTAAGCGGGCACATTCTAGATATTACTAAATTGTTAATGTTTGCCAAACTAATTAAATATATGATGAAGGATTGAATTGTACGATAATAAATGGTAGTTTATTGAATTTTATGTTTAATTAATTTGATGTGAATTTAAATTTATTTTGTACTATAAATTTAATATTTAAAATATGATAAAAGGAATTGATTATTAATTAAATATAAGAATAATTACAATATAAATTACTGTTTAAAAAAATATGGCATAACACAATTTTGGTTTGTATACATTAAAATTTCACATAAACGTATCATTTGATATCACTGTTCATATTATAATTCCAACAATATTATTACCTGATTTGAAATTTGAAAAGAAAAATAAAAATTTATTATAAAAATTTAAAAATTATAATTCAATGTTTAAATATTTGAATTTAAGTATTCTATTTTAACCATACAATGTTCACCTCTATTTTTTTTTATAAATTGTTAGGAATATGTAATAGTTGATGATAACTTAACATTCAAGCAAAATTGTATAAGTCAAGTTTTGTAACTGTCAACGGATAAGATTTTATAACTATATTCGTTGACAGGTAACTCATCAACGGATGAGGTTTTGTAGCATACTGCAATAGCTCTATTTATCAGTTGATAGTGTTTTTGTTCAGAGTCATGTTGACCATCAATGGATAGGCAGAATAGGGTAGCCAATTGTAAATAAGCTATGCTATGTAATTCTGTCTAAGTGAAAGTGTATCAACGGATAAGAACAGGGCTCTATCAACGAATACAACTCAAATCTACTCTATCAACGGATACAGCACAAACTACCATAAACGGATAACTGTGCACAACATCAACGGATAATCATTATCACTTTATCCTATGCTAGCTAAGGATTAACAGTTGATAAGGACAGGTTTGACTGACAGATCACATGGGTTGATAGTGGGTATAAAAAGCAGTATGGCATCCATACTTTGGAAACACAGAAGAAAGAAGCATTCCATTTACACAGTACATACAAGAAAGGTGCAGGGGACATATCTGTTCACAAGGACAACCTTTCGGCTGCATGTGGATTTGGAGTGGAGTAGCAAGTCAACTTGAATTAGATTAATATTATCTTATTCCTGTAGTACTTGTAAACTTGGGATATATAACTGATGTGCTGAAAATAAACATTTAATATCGCAAGCGCACGATCATCGTTTTAATATTTGAGATTCGATCCACAGGGACTAATATTTTCGCATTCCTTAATTTCTAATTTAATCGAACTAGATCAAATTTGGGTTTTGGAAAATTTGGATTTTACTATTTAATTAAATCATTTTAAACTAATTAATTAAAACAAAATTATTCTAAATTCATTAAACTAAACCAAATTAAAAGCTTTTTATTCACAGAAATTTGACATGAAAGATTCGTAAATTTAATTAACCATAATAAATATTAAGATAACAAAATGATTCATACTACACAGAAGACTAGCAGACTACTCACAAAAATAGCTCGGAAAACAACTCGACAACAATATAACAATCAGAACAAAAACAAACAAATGGCAATCAGAATGCACATAAGAAGAACGCGGCCAGCAACTCAGACAACAACTCGCTAAAACTTTCGAAACCCAGGACACATTGAACCGCAGCAACTCGGCAAAAACAGGAACTAAAACGAAAAAGCTCGATCAAAATCACAGCCATTTAACAACGCAGCAATATCTTACACAAACAAGATTCAATACTCGACTATAAACTAACACAACTCTGCAGCAAGCCAAGAACTCGGAAAAACCGTACGACTAACTCGAATTTAAAACTAGGCGACTCAGCAATATTACAGAAAATGACTTGATTCAGCAACATTTAACTGCCAACAACATTTAAACTCGACAAAAACTATACTCTTTTTTTCCCAAGTCAATCAGCCAACAAACAGCGAATGAGAACAACTCTGCAGAATCCAACATCAAAATTCGGTATTTACGGATTTAATTAAACCAACAATCGAATCACGAACTAGTGGAGATGGGCTTTTGTGCGGATGAATCGAAGAAGAAGGAAGAGGGGCTGGTTCGATTAAAACAGGGGAAAACTCGACTATCAAACAAGGTTTCAAGTCTCAGCAAATTGTTTATAACTATGAACTTAAACCAACGTAACACCAAAGCACAACAAAACTCCAGAGAACAAAACGAAACAGCGCGAATTGACAAGAAAAGAAGTTTGCAACTCGGAAAACAAGAACTCAAATCTCGACTCTTAACGATAACTGTAAATCCATGAAATCAACAACCTCAGTAATTCGGTAAACACAACAATTGAATACGACCCAGAAGCTCATCGACTACACATCGACAAAATGCAGAAACCATAGAACAACTCTCAACTCGAGATGTTTACGGAAGAAAGAAAAGGGAAAAGGGATAAACGGTGCGGAAAAGGGGGGGGGGAGATCAGTGCTTGTATTCGAAGAAGAAGAGAAACGAAGGGAGATGGGCTCGAGTACGGCGCGAATGATGGTGAAGAGTAAGAGGGAGAGGAGGAAGGATTGCAAAAACACCATAAAACGAAACCAAGAATAAAAACTAAGCTGGGTGTTGAGTGTGTCTTTATTTCCAACGAAAACAGGGGAGATTGAATGCTTCGAATTAAAAATAAAACATGAATAAAAAAAACTGTACTGAAAATTTAAATACTAAGCTAATATTTTTTGTTTATTTTTTTTTTAAAATTAAATAAAATACGAAAATAAAGAGATGAACTATGAAATTAAAATTATTAAATTAAAACGAAGATGTAAAATTAAAATGCCCACAATAAAATGGAGATTTAAAGGGGCGTAACTAATCTTAAAACCAAAGTTAAAATTACGAAAATAATTTCTTGAAATCGATACTTTCAATCCCGTGTGGTTAGCGTTGCTACTTTATCCACCCGAGAATTTACGAAAATAACGAAATAAAGAGTAAGGGGAGAAATGAAAGTGAAGTGCAAGAAATTAAATGAAACTTGAAATTGCATAAAAATAAAGAGTGTTTACAAGAAAAATAGAAAATTACAACTACAAATTTTGGAGATGAACTACTACTACTACCCTAAGCTATCTAAGGTAATTGGTATTTTTAACAAGTGAAGATGAGGTATATATAGGCAATAATTAGGGTTTAGGTTTGGTGTGGACTAATCTTGGCCATCCATTTGGTTTTAGGTTGGCTAAATCCTAGCCATCCATTTTGTTTGGCAAAATATGCACCACCCTCCATTCTCTTTCCTTTTTCTTCTACTTTGGTCCTTCTTCTTTCTCTTTTGCCCTTTCTTGCACTTTATTTATATATTTTGTCATTTCTTCACTTTCCTCGAATTTCCTGAAATGCAACAAAATAATTTATTAAAATACGAGTTCAAGCACCAAAATAGGTAATAAAAATATGCAAAATTATGCACTTATCAAATGCCCCCATACCTATCTTTTGCTCGTCCTCGAGTAAAACAAAAACAAAAAGATATCTAAAAAAAAAAAAATTCCTATACTCCTTTTCGTAGGTGTGACGATTGCATTTGGCATATGCAACAAGCCCTTTAAACCCCTAGGCAGCCCTAGTGGACGAGTGAGGTCTCGTGAGGGCCTATAGTGAATGTACCCACAAAATCCATCTAGTCCGTATAAAATGCAACACTACACATACATGTCCTCTCGTGATACATTAACTTAAGAATCAAAATGAATCTGCAAAGTCTTGGTGTGGAAAGTACAAAGATTCACGTAGTCGACTTAAAGAAGCATGCAAGAGTGATTACAAGTTCATGTCAAGTGCAAAAATTATTGGAAACCATGCTAAGTCTACAAGAGCACACCTTAGAGTCAAAACTTGAGATTTCATATGCAAAAGAAACAAGTAATACCTCACATTTCACTCACAAAAAATATTCACTCAAGAACAAGGGTGAGTGTATCACTCAATTCCAACAAAATCAAATACATGCTTGACACTTGGTATCATTCTAACTTAAACACAACATACATCAATGATGACAATCAAAAAGGTCTTTATTTGGGTTGTAATGGGGCTAGGGACATGGTATGTCAAGTAAGGCCAAAATAAGGTCAAGTGTCAAAAAGCTAGTAGCCACCATGGAACTCATGTACAACACCAAACTCCCCACACAATTATTTTCTACTTTAAACAAAAAGACTTGACTAGTCGAATGAAGGAGGATTACAAAAACATAAGTATGCTCTCATATATTTTTTTCTCTTTTTTTTCTGAATAAAATTTTTTTTTTTTGATTTTTTTTTTTTGATTTTTTTTTTTTGGAGAGCTAAAATAAATATAAGCAACCATAATCCTCCATTAGATTTAACTTGAAAATCGACTAACAAGGTAACCGACAAAACATATATTTCCTCGAAAGTTATGAACAAAATTAAACCCATCACACACTCCTTATTACTCCCTCAAGTTCCTACTAGCCTTTGACAAATTGGGATCAAATATACGTAAGGCTGTCAAGAAAAGGGTCTTAGGCGAGTAATGTGGTGTGTCACCGAAAGAATTTGATTAGGCTCAAAGGGGTAACTAATTGATCACATACGAATGGTGTGGATATTTTGGAAATACGGGTTATTCCTAAATGTCTTTATCATCTTATCATCAATCAATGTCATGTATTTCAAGAAAGAATTCAAACAAGTGCTAGCAATGCAAATGACAAGTGGACACTGATATATGATCTTTATGATCATATTTTCTTTACATTCTTAGTTTATTTTGCACGAATTTGGATTTTTATTTAATTAATTTTTATGTTTTATGGTAGGAAAAAGGGATTCCTTATAATAGAAGGATTGTGGCTTAAATTACAATTTTTGAAGTGAATTCTAGCAAAATTCGGATTTCGGATCAGCTTGCGCAGTGGTCACTGTTTTGGCTATAACGGGAGCTCCGGATGTCCGTTTGAGGCCCGTAAGCAGTCGTTGGAAAGCTTGCGAGAAGACCTTTAATTCAAGTATGGTCTCAGATTTTTGTGATGTACCAAACTGCCCAGAATATTGCCAGAAGCAGACAGCTGGAATTTTCTATGATGGAATCCTACTCTATTAAGGAAACTCTTTTGTTTTATTATTAAATAAGTAAATTATATTATTATTAGATATAGGTCAGTTGTATATCATATATAATTGAGTGGGGAGAAAAAAAAACACGTTAGTAGACAGAGGGGGGACAACGGTTACACACAACAGGGAGAGAAAACACAAGGAAGAACAAGGAAGCATTGAAGAGGAGAAGCCTTGGAGAAGATTAAATTCTAGAGTTTTATCTCTTCCTCCTTACTTTCTTTATTGTAATCTTGATATCATGTCTTCATCTTTGTGTATATTACTCTTGGTTGTGATGTTGAACTAATTCTCTTTCCAGGCCTATAATGGATTCTTGTGATTTTATATAGTTTATTCTTCAATTCTCTATTATGGTGTTCATTACAATTGTTTATAGTGATTTGTTTGTAATGCTTTCCAAGGAATGATCAATCTTGGAATTGAATTGGTAATTTAGGTTGACTTGGAAAAGAAAATCTAGATTAAGACCTAATCACTATAACTTGGGATTAGTAGTATACTAATTTGTGATTTGGATAGGAATATACCCAATCACCCTAGGTAGTCATGTTAAGGCGGTAGGTAATGCTGTTCTAAGACTTAAATTCTTCATAGGAATATGGGAATTAGTTGATGAATTAGAATCACTTGAGATTCGGAAGGTCCTTGTGATTAGTTATAAGCCTTAGACTAACAATTGGAGCACCAAAATAGAGATATTTGAGTAAATTATTGAAGAACACGAGATGAAATTGTTGGCCTGATTTTGTTATTCTTGGGATATTATTTGTGTTAGTTTAATATTTAGTGATATAGTTGATATTTTTAAACCTCTTGTTATTTTGACTTGAATTGAAAGAAAAGTAGTGTTTGGTACTTGACAGCTTAGAATTAGTCCTTGTGGGAACGAATTATTATACTACTTGTTACGATATGTGCACTTGCATTTAAGGTTGTAAAATCGCTAACAAGTTTTTGGCGCCGCTGCCGGGGACTATTTTTAAGTATTTCTTTGTTAATATCATTACATTGATTAGTATTTTAAGATCAAGTCTTTTATTGTTCTTTTGTTCTATTTTGTAGGAGTTTTTCGTTGTATGCGTAGACTTGGCTCATCTTCACTTCTTCCACTTGATTTGGAGATTGAGAAAACTGCAAGAAGGAATAAAAAGAAATCTAAAGAAGCCAGGAATCAGTCATCCACGATGGGTGATAACAATAATCCTCCGGATCCTAATGCTCAAAGGCGGTTGCGGGTGAAGGAGTACATCATGCCTTCTTTCGATGGCATTCATTCTAGTATTGCAAGGCCAGCTATTGCAGCAAATAACTTTCATGTTGATTCAGCAACAATGCAGGCTATTAGGGACAACAGATTCAATGGTCTTTCTGCTGAAGATCCTAATGCTCATTTGAGGAATTTTCTAGAGATTGTTGACAACTTCAAGGTAAATGGTGTTTCTGAAGAAGCCATTAGATTGAGGCTATTTAGTCGTTCTTTGGATGGAAGAGCAAGGGAGTGGCTAGATTCTTTGCCAAATAATTCTATCACTACATGGAATCAGCTTGTTGAGAAATTTCTTAACAAGTACTTTTCTCCCGCAAAGACTGAAAGGTTGATTAAGGAAATTCAGAACTTTCAGCAGTTTGACATGGAGTCTCTTTATGATGCTTATGAGAGATTTAAAGATCTTTTGCGAAAGTGTCCACATCATGGACTTTCTGATCAACAAAAGATTCGAACATTCTATAATGGTTTGACAATTCAATGTGCCACTCAAGTTGATGGAGCGGCTAGGGGTTCTTTGATCAATCAATATCCCGAGGATGCTTTTGAGATTCTAGAGGATATTACTTCAAACAATTGTAGGGCTTATGATCGGACAAGTTCAAGGAAAGTTGCAGGTGTGCATGAAGTAGATCCTTTGACATCTTTCTCGGCTCAAATGGTTTCTCAGTTTGAAGCTTTGAACAAAAAGCTTGAATCTTTTTCTATGGATAGGCATCAACCCATTCATCCGGCTCATCAAGTTCAAAATGCTCCTATCTTTTGTGATATGTGTGGGGAAGGACATCCTACTCAACAATGTCCATTGGTTTATCATGATTCAGCACAGTCTAGTACAGTGAATTATGTGGGGAATTCTAGCAATCAGCAAAACAATCCTTATTCCAACACTTACAATCCGGGTTGGAGGAATCATCCCAATTTTTCATGGAGCAACAATGCTAGACCAAACATGCCATACAAGTCTAATGCACCACCGGGTTTTCAACAGAATCAAAGATCACATGAAATGGAGAAGAAGCCGACCACTGAAGATCTTTTACTTCAATACATGCAGAAAATTGATGCTTTGATTCAAAGTCAAAGTGCTTCTATGAGAGCTTTAGAGATGCAAGTGGGTCAATTGGCTAGTGCAATCAATAATCGTCCTCAAGGTTCATTGCCTAGTGACACGGAGCCAAATCCAAAGAATGATAAAAGGGAGCATTGTAAGGCAATCACTTTGAGGAGTGGAAAGGAAATTGAAGGGAATACAAAGAAGGTCGATGATGAGGTAGCTATAAAAAGTCATTCTAATGAAGATCCTGAAAAAGTGGTGAGTGAAGAACCTATTGTGCTCTCAAATCCTCAAGTTGTTGCATCAACACCAAAGAAACCATTATATCCTCCACCTCCATTCCCTCAGCGATTACAAAAACAGAAGCAAGACAAGCAATTTCAGAAGTTTATGGATGTTTTCAAGAAATTATCCATCAATATTCCATTTGCTGAAGCATTGGAGCAGATGCCAAGTTATGTCAAGTTTATGAAGGATATTTTGTCAAGAAAGAGGAGATTGGAAGAATTTGAGACCGTGGCTCTAACTGAGGAGTGTAGTGCAATTCTACAGAAAAAGCTTCCACCAAAACTCAAAGATCCTGGAAGTTTCACTATTCCTTGCACCATTGGTACACAATACTTTGGCAAAGCTCTATGTGATTTGGGGGCTAGTGTGAATTTGATGCCATTATCAATTTTCATGAAGCTAGGAGTTGGAGAAGTGAAGCCTACTTCAGTGAGGTTACAATTGGCAGACCGATCTTTGGCATATCCAAGAGGTATTGTTGAAGATGTTCTTGTAAAGGTGGACAAGTTTATCTTTCCGGCTGACTTTATTGTGCTTGATATGGAGGAAGATGCAGATATTCCTTTGCTTCTTGGTAGACCATTCTTAGCTACGGGAAGAACTCTCATTGATGTTCAGAAAGGAGAGTTAACCATGCGAGTGCAAGATGAACAGGTGACATTTAATGTTTTTTCTGCCATAAAGTTTTCTAATGATGAGGAGAGTTGTTTTTCGTTGAGTGCTATTACAGGTGATGATGATGTGCACATGATGACACATCACACTATGGATGCTCTAGAATTGTCTTTACAAGAAGCGGGTGATGAAAGTTGTGATGAGATTGCTGAATGTATCAAGGAGCTCAATGCACTGCCTACTTATAGAAGACCTTTTCAGAAATTTGAATCTTTTGAGATGCCCGAGAAATCTAAGGCATCTAAGCCTTCCATTGAAGAACCTCCGGAATTAGAGTTTAAACAACTACCAGCACATCTCAAGTATGCATTTCTTGGAGAAAATTCTACTTTGCCAGTGATTATATCTTCCACTCTTTCAATTGATCAAGAAGAGAAGTTGTTGCGAGTCTTGAAAGAATATAAAAAAGCTATTGGGTGGAAAATTGCTGACATTCGAGGTATAAGTCCTTCATTTTGTATGCACAAAATCTCAATAGAGGAGGGTCATAAGCCTACTATTGAACATCAAAGGAGGCTTAATCCTATCATGAAGGAAGTGGTGAAGAAAGAGATCATCAAGTGGTTAGATGCAGGCATCATATACCCTATTTCAGATAGCTCTTGGGTTAGTCCTGTTCAATGTGTGCCGAAAAAGGGTGGAATCACAGTTGTGGCTAATGAAAAGAACGAGCTCATTCCTACCAGAACAGTCACGGGATGGAGGGTATGCATGGACTATAGAAAGTTGAACAAAGCTACACGGAAAGATCATTTTCAATTACCTTTCATTGATCAGATGCTTGACAGACTAGCAGGCAAGGAGTTCTATTGTTTCTTGGATGGGTATTCTGGTTATCATCAAATTGCTATAGCACCAGAAGATCAGGAAAAGACGACTTTTACATGCCCCTTTGGTACTTTTGCTTTCCGAAGGGTTTCATTTGGATTGTGTAATGCACCGTCTACTTTTCAGAGGTGTATGATGGCTATATTTTCAGACATGGTGGAGCAAGGGATAGAGGTTTTCATGGATGATTTTTCTGTACTTGGTGATTCTTTTGATGCTTGTTTGATGAATTTGACAAGGGTCTTGCAAAGGTGTGAGGAAACTAACTTGGTACTTAATTGGGAGAAATGTCATTTTATGGTTCAAGAAGGAATTGTGCTTGGGCATAAAGTGTCAAGCAAGGGTTTAGAGGTTGATAGAGCTAAGTTGGAAACAATTGAGAAGCTTCCTCCACCAAGTTCTGTAAAAGGAGTCAGAAGTTTTCTTGGCCATGCTGGTTTCTATAGACGATTCATCAAGGACTTCTCAAAAATTTCAAAACCATTGTGTAATTTACTTGAAAAGGATACAAAGTTTGTCTTTGATGATTCTTGCCTTGCAGCATATGAGGAGTTGAAGAAGAAATTGGTTTCTGCACCAGTTATCATTTCCCCTGATTGGAGTGTTCCTTTTGAGTTGATGTGTGATGCTAGTGATTTTGCTGTTGGAGCAGTTTTGGGACAACGATGCAACAAGATTTTTCATTCAATATACTATGCAAGTAAGACTCTTTCTGGTGCTCAACTTAATTACACTACTACGGAGAAAGAATTGCTTGCTGTGGTGTATGCTTTCGAGAAATTCAGGTCTTATCTTGTGGGTACCAAGGTGATTGTGTACACTGATCATTCTGCTATCAAATATTTGATTGAGAAGAAGGATGCAAAGCCCCGTTTGATTCGGTGGGTTCTACTTTTGCAAGAATTTGACTTGGAGATTAAAGATAGGAAGGGTTCTGAAAATCAAGTTGCCGATCATCTATCCAGGTTGGAGAAAAATGAGAATTCTGATAATTCTCAAATCATTGATGATTCTTTTCCAGATGAAAAACTTATGGCTATCACCAATAAAGTTCTTCCTTGGTTTGCTGATTATGTTAACTATTTGGTAAGCAATATCATTCCTAATGAGTTTAATTATCAGCAAAAGAAAAGGTTTTTGCATCAGGTTAAATCTTTTCTATGGGATGAGCCTTTTCTGTTCAAGCTTGGGCCGGACAATGTTCTAAGAAGGTGCATTCCTGATGATGAGATAGAGAGCATCTTGAGTCATTGTCACAATTCTCCTTATGGTGGTCATTTTCAAGGTGATAGAACTGCAGCAAAGGTTTTACAATCAGGTTTTTACTGGCCTTCTCTCTTTAAAGATGCTCATGAATTTGTTAAAAGATGTGATCGTTGCCAACGTACTGGTAATATCTCTAGAAGGAATGAAATGCCTTTGAATTATATTTTGGAGGTTGAATTATTTGATGTGTGGGGTATTGACTTTATTGGACCCTTTGTGATGTCATTCCGGAATCAATATATTTTGTTGGCTGTTGACTATGTTTCCAAGTGGGTTGAGGCCATAGCCACACCAACCAATGATGCATCTGTGGTTCTTGAATTTCTGAAGAAAAATATTTTTACTCGGTTTGGGACTCCAAGGGCTATTATAAGTGACGAGGGAACACATTTTTGTAACAAACAATTTTCAGCGTTATTGTTGAAATATGGTGTTCGTCACAAGGTAGCGTGTGCATATCATCCTCAAACCAATGGGCAAGCTGAAGTTTCTAACAGGGAAATCAAGCAAATCCTAGAGAAGACGGTGAATTCTACAAGAAAGGACTGGTCTAAGAAGCTAGATGATAGTCTTTGGGCTTACAGGACCGCTTACAAAACACCATTGGGATTATCACCTTATCAATTAGTGTATGGAAAAGCTTGTCATCTTCCGGTGGAGTTAGAGCACAAAGCTTTCTGGGCAATCAAGAAGCTTAACTTTGATTTTGCTGCAGCTGGAGAAAAGCGCCTTCTTCAATTAAATGAGCTTGAGGAATTGCGGTTGCAATCATATGAGAGCTCTAGAATTTACAAGGAGAAGATGAAGAAGTGGCATGATCAGAAAATTTTACCCAAGAAGCTTGAGTCGGGTCAAATGGTTTTGCTATTTAACTCAAGGTTAAAGTTGTTTCCGGGTAAGCTCAAATCACGTTGGTCCGGGCCTTTTAAGGTTGTGCAAGTCTATCCATATGGTGCTATTGAAGTTGAAGATATGCATACCGGGAGAACATTCAAAGTTAACGGGCAAAGATTGAAACCATATTTAGGTGGTGACATTGATCGTGATGTCTCATCTATCACTCTCTCGGAGCTATGAAGTGAGTGAATAGTCAAGGCCATGACTATAAAAAGGCGCTTCTTGGGAGGCAACCCAAGCATGTTGTTCGGTTAGTTTGTATAAGTTTTTGTTCTTTTGTTTTATTTATTTATTTATTATTTTTTTTAATTTTTAATTTTTTTTTCTATTTAGTTAGTAGATTGGTGGTGATTTTTAATTTGTTTTATTTCAATTTGTTTTTACTCCCACGAGGTATTTTGATGATTTGTTGTTGTGAAGTCAGGAACAAAAGATAAAGTATTCGGGGTGTATTTTAGTTGTTCTCTGGCTTTGTTATTGTTTGAAGAACAGGGGACTCTGCCTCTCGCGGAAAAAAAAAAAAAGGAATGAAAAGTTACCAGCAAAAGAAAATGGCGGTATTAAAAATCTAGCTGGCGGTATAAATTTCCTGGACCGCGCAAGAGCCTAAAAACTGGCGTATCAACATTGTTATCCCGTGGTATTGTTTTCCTGGCCAGGAGTGAGGAGACTTGTTTTTCTTGGAAGTGTGGTGGTCATGTACTACTTGTGTCACGTAGCTTCTTTTTAATTTTTTTTTTTTTGTTTACTTTTATTTTCATTTTGGTTGTTTTTGTTATTTGTTTTTTTGTTTTTTTTTCTTTTCCTTTATTATCCAGATTTTGTACATATTAAAATATAAAACACATATTATTATTATTATTATTATTATTATTATTATTATTGTTTAATTAATTAATTTATTATTTTCTTTTCTTTTCTTTTGTTTGATTTGTTTTCTATTCTCAATTTTTTGTACATATTAAAAAAAACATGTGTTTAATTTTATATTTGTATTATATTATATGTATTTATTTTATAATATCTATATTATTTTTTTTAATTATTTTTTTTTGTATAATTATTATATATTTATGTGTGCATATTTATTATTATTACATTATTGTACATAATATAGATTATATCTATTTTATAATAATTCTAATTCTATCATATGTATATTTGTAAATATTATGTATAATATCACTCACACACGTTCTCTGGCCACGTAATACATATGAGGGTTTGGTTTTGCAGCTAGGGTTTAGACAACGCGTGCAGTTACCAAGCAGTTATTGACACAATTCATCAAAGGTTTTCGTTTCTCTTCTACGACGGACTACTGGGTTTGATGTTCTGATCTTCTTCTAGGGTTTTTATCTGCACGCGGTTACATCACCTGGACAGCAGCACGCATCAGCAAGAAGAGAATCTCTTCTGTTCTTCTCATATTGTCTCAAGTCGTGCGATCCTATCATCCTGTCATGACTCGTGTAACATCAGCGAAGCAGCCTGCAAAATCTCCGGCAAAATCTTCTGTTGATCAGCAACATCCTGCAAAGAAGCAAAAGCGCACACCACATCCCACAACCTCCAGCATCCAAAAGTATCCAACTCTTAAGCCCATTGGAGAGACTCAGCAGACTCTATACAAGGTACTATCTAAGCGTCAGGTTTTTCCCAACAAATATGTGGATTCATCTATGTTGGAACTCTTGCGAGTTAAAGATAATTTCGTGGAGGCATTGAATTTTATGGGTTGGAGTGAGTTGATGAACATGGATGAACCTTCATATGCGCCACTAACCTATGAATTTCTGAGTTCTTTCATTGTTACCGAGCACAACACACTTTCATTCCGGTTAGCTAATGTGTGTCATGAAATCACGAAAGCTGAATTGGCGGACATGTTTGGGTGGAAATTGATTGAGCAACAACCATTGCCTGAAAATTATGCTACTCCCTTTTGGCTCAACATCACCCGTTTGCCGAATACTGAAAGTTATGACACTCAACGGGCTTTGTCTTCAGAAATATTATGTTTTGCTCTTCGATATTTTGCTAGACTTTTGTCATTCACCATCTATGGTCGAGCAGAGAGCAACAATAAGGTTCAAACAGGGGAGCTTGCTTTGTTGTATCATTTTAATGAAGGAATACCAGTGGACTGGACAACGTTGCTCATCAATAGGTTCTTGTATCAAGCAAAGCGCACCAAGGGTGCTATTGTAATGGGAGGTTTTATTACAAGAATTGCTGAGAAGTTAGGGGTGTTTGATCGCAACAGAACCAATTTGAAAGTGGCGGATGGATGGCCAGCTGTTATTGATGTCGAGTACTTACTTGGTATGCGGATGTTATATCGAAGTATTTATGGACCACGTCCATTATATCATCCACGTCGGGCACTACCGGATGAGCAGGACGAGCAAGTTGTGGAAACTCAACGTACATTAAAGGAACAAATTGCTGAAGTGCGCCAAAGCCAAGCTAAGCTACTTAAGAGGCAAGATGAGCTACAACAAAGTCATGCCAAGATTTTACTAAATCAGGAGAGTCTGGGGAAACAAATGGGCGAGATGTTTGCATGGTTGCAGCAGCATTTGTCACATCATTCATCATGATACCTAGGGGAGTTTTCTTTTCTTTTCTTTTCTTTAGTAGTTTTATTTCTTATTATTTGTAGGAGTTGTTGTGTTGATTTTTGTGGTCCTTTTCGAGTCATTGAGGACAATGTCTCACTTAAGTGTGGGGAGGTGTTCTCATTAAAAAAAAAAAAAAATTGAAAAATTTTAAAAAACCAAAATATAATTCTAGCCTTATAAAATATTAGAGATGATATGGTGAAACGTTGTTAGTTGTCTATCAAGTAGTCGATGCATTACTTGTTTCAAGTTGAGCTAAATGTATCCATGCATGCTAAGTGATCTTGTGTTGTTGATACTTTTGTTGAGAGGTGTAATGCTATGCTCTTGTGCACACATTTTTTTCACTAGCAAGTTGAAACTAGTAGACTCATTGAATATCTTAAGTAATTAAAATGATATGTTTATGTGTAAGACGATTTGGTTTTCATGCTTTGAGTACAAGTAGGTGCATTAGAAAGAATTCTTTTTGTGACTTGGGATTTATTACCTTTTGACACCAAGTGAGCTTTTGAGCCTATATGCATATGTTTTGCATCTTATTTTTGTTTGCTTGTGTGTTCTCATTGCATTTGCATCGCTAGCACTTGTCTTAGACCCTTCTTGAGATACATGGCATTGAATATATGATAACATGATAAAGGCACCTAGGATTAACCTTCCATTTTCCCATTTTGACATACCTTGCTTATGTGATCCATTAGTAGCCCTTTTGAGCTTAGCCGTTTTATTCGGTGACACACCACATTACATACCTAGACCTATTTCTTCTATTGGCCTTGCATAAACTTGATCCCTATTTGTCAAAGGCTAGTGAGGTTTGAGGAAGTAATAAGGTGTGATAAATGAGTTACTTGTGATGTGATCCATTAGTAGCCCTTTTGAGCTTAGCCGTTTTATTCGGTGACACACCACATTACATACCTAGACCTATTTCTTCTATTGGCCTTGCATAAACTTGATCCCTATTTGTCAAAGGCTAGTGAGGTTTGAGGAAGTAATAAGGTGTGATAAATGAGTTACTTGTGATCATATTTTCATTTTGGGAAATGTTGAGGTTATTTTGTAAATGCTTCGGATGTGTTTTGGGACTTTTAGAGGATCATTGTGATTGTATATACGTGTTTGTTTCACTTTTCTTGTAGCTCTCGAAAAAAAAAAAATGAAAAAAATGAAAGAAAAACACAAGGCCATAAAATAAATAAATGCCTTGAAAAAAAAAAAAGAAAAAGCGAGAGCATGTTCATTTGTTATTTATAGTTCTTGTGCTTTATGATCTTTTGTCTCGGGCTAGATAAATTAATTGTGCTTAATGGTCTAAGTGTGGGGAAGGCATCTGGGTGGATTGTGCGAATAAATATGGAGAATCACTAGCTTTTGACACTTCACCCTATTTGACTTTTCTTGACATACCTTGTCCCTAGCCCCATTATAACCCGAATAAAAGTCCTTTTGATTATCATTATTCATGCATATTGTGTTTTAGTTGGATCGATGCCAAGTGTCAAGCATGTTTATGTATATGATGGAATTGAGTGATACACTTAACCTATTCTTGAGCGTAATTCTTTTTGTGAGTGAAAGGTGAGGTATTACTTGATATGAATATGAAAATCCCAAGTCTTCTTGATAGTGTACTCTTGTATACTTAGCATGATTACCAAGTTTGTTTTGCACTTGACATGAGCTTTTGAGTACTTATGCACATTCTATGAGTAGATTATGTGGATACTTGCACTTTTGACACCAAGACTTAGCATTTGCATCTTGATTCTTGAGTTGAGATAGTATGAGTGATCTTGTCTGTGTGGAGTTGCATTGGCGTGCATCGAATACTTGGTAGGTCGACGTACTTATTTCTAATATCATCTCTATTAGTTTACATGTGCTAGATGGATTTTGTGGGTACATTCGCTATAGGCCCTCACGAGACAAAACTCGTCCTACTAGGGCTGCCTAGGGGTTTAAAGGCTTGTTGCATACGCTCAATGCAATCGTGTCACCTACGAAAGTGGTTTTAAATAAGGTAGCTTGTAGTTTTTGCTTTTATTTTATTTGCCCGAGGACGTGCAAGAACTTAAGTGTGGGGATATTTGATATATGATCTTTATGATCATATTTTCTTTACATTCTTAGTTTATTTTGCACGAATTTGGATTTTTATTTAATTAATTTTTATGTTTTATGGTAGGAAAAAGGGATTCCTTATAATAGAAGGATTGTGGCTTAAATTACAATTTTTGAAGTGAATTCTAGCAAAATTCGGATTTCGGATCAGCTTGCGCAGTGGTCACTGTTTTGGCTATAACGGGAGCTCCGGATGTCCGTTTGAGGCCCGTAAGCAGTCGTTGGAAAGCTTGCGAGAAGACCTTTAATTCAAGTATGGTCTCAGATTTTTGTGATGTACCAAACTGCCCAGAATATTGCCAGAAGCAGACAGCTGGAATTTTCTATGATGGAATCCTACTCTATTAAGGAAACTCTTTTGTTTTATTATTAAATAAGTAAATTATATTATTATTAGATATAGGTCAGTTGTATATCATATATATTTGAGTGGGGAGAAAAAAAAAACACGTTAGTAGACAGAGGGGGGACAACGGTTACACACAACAGGGAGAGAAAACACAAGGAAGAACAAGGAAGCATTGAAGAGGAGAAGCCTTGGAGAAGATTAAATTCTAGAGTTTTATCTCTTCCTCCTTACTTTCTTTATTGTAATCTTGATATCATGTCTTCATCTTTGTGTATATTACTCTTGGTTGTGATGTTGAACTAATTCTCTTTCCAGGCCTATAATGGATTCTTGTGATTTTATATAGTTTATTCTTCAATTCTCTATTATGGTGTTCATTACAATTGTTTATAGTGATTTGTTTGTAATGCTTTCCAAGGAATGATCAATCTTGGAATTGAATTGGTAATTTAGGTTGACTTGGAAAAGAAAATCTAGATTAAGACCTAATCACTATAACTTGGGATTAGTAGTATACTAATTTGTGATTTGGATAGGAATATACCCAATCACCCTAGGTAGTCATGTTAAGGCGGTAGGTAATGCTGTTCTAAGACTTAAATTCTTCATAGGAATATGGGAATTAGTTGATGAATTAGAATCACTTGAGATTCGGAAGGTCCTTGTGATTAGTTATAAGCCTTAGACTAACAATTGGAGCACCAAAATAGAGATATTTGAGTAAATTATTGAAGAACACGAGATGAAATTGTTGGCCTGATTTTGTTATTCTTGGGATATTATTTGTGTTAGTTTAATATTTAGTGATATAGTTGATATTTTTAAACCTCTTGTTATTTTGACTTGAATTGAAAGAAAAGTAGTGTTTGGTACTTGACAGCTTAGAATTAGTCCTTGTGGGAACGAATTATTATACTACTTGTTACGATATGTGCACTTGCATTTAAGGTTGTAAAATCGCTAACAGACACTCAAGCGAACGAAAATAAATGAAAAAGATATGCATATGGGCTCAAAACTCACTTGGTGTGGATAGAACATAATCAATCTCAAGTGAAGGTATCCTCAATGCACCTACTTGTATTCAAAGCATGAAAACCAAATCATCTTACACCTAATCATGACCTTCTACTTTCTTGCACAATTCAAATAAGTCTACTAGTTTCACCTTGCTAGTGTAAGTGTGTGAGCAAGAACTTTAGCAAATCACTTCTCAATCAAAAGCTAACGGACCACAAGATTATCATAGCATGTAAGGGTGCATCAAGCAACTAGCCATCAATTAACGAGACTAGAATAAGATTAGAACTCTAATATTTATAATTCTAGAACTCTTTTTGTGATTTTTTTTTCATTTTTTTTAATTTTTTTTTAATTTTTCAATTTTTTATGTTTACACTACATCCCTCCCCCATACCTAAATCATGCATTGTCCTCAATGTATGCAAATGCAAGATAAATGAAGAGAATGAGGAGGTAATACCTGATAAGGAAATGACGGAGACTGAAAACTTCTAAAAATTACGAAAGAAAAATAACTCACGCACACAACAAATACAAAAGAAACACACACACACTGGCACTCCCCCATACCTAAATTCTACTATGGGAGGTACAAAACAAACATTTACTAACCAATACCTGCTCTCGGAAAAACTATTTTTGTTATACAACCAACATATTTTAGAAACTCACCCACAAAAATATAATAAACCACTCGAACGATCCGATTAGGCGCAAGAATAAAACTCATATTCCTAATTTCATCCATAGACCATGAAGATGCTTCTTTTTGTTGTTTAAGCAAATTAATTATGATAAGATGTTGGTCATGAATATCATGAGTTTCGATGAAAGATGAAGAATGAGTGGAAAATGAAGAAATAGAAACAGGTGGGGGTGGCTCTTCGAAAAATGTTTTACCAACAGAATTAGGATCACAAGAGCTATCCATATGTTGGGTTTCCCATTTGGAACAAATATTCTTCATCTCTTCAAACATCTCTTTCGAGGTCAAATCCTTAAAAGATTCGTGAAGCTCTCGATTGGTCTCGTAATGCAATTGAAAATCTTGTTTAAGAAGAGACTCAATCTCATGATCGTCCAAATTTGACCTTGAAACAACCTCCTTAACTAGATTAGCTCCTATTGGTTGAGTATGAAGTTCTTTGGGTTTTTCGGGAAGAGGTTTGGAAGATGAAAGGAAAAGTTCAATAGAAGAAGATGATGGTTGTCTAGGTGAAGCCACAAACTCAGAATCATCGGGATTTTTCGTTTGACCTAGAGAAAGAATGATGTCAGCATTAGAATCTTCTTCGTGTGAATCACCACCGAAAGGAGTGTCAACTTTAACATTAAACCTAGGAGAAATGATATCATCGAAAGTATCGATAGGTCTTTGAGTGATAAGAAATTCAGAGTTGACCTCGGTTGGATTCGGGGTGGTTATCGTCTCACGCTCGCACATGGTGGCTAATTGATTCACTTGAAATTCTAACTTAGATAAGGCTTGAGCATTAGAGTTCAAAATTTGCCTATCTTGAGTCATGGTTTGCATGAAATTCGCTTGAGAAATCAATAAAGCCTCGATACTCTTTCCTAAGGTGTCAAGTTTCTTACTCGAATCATTAAATCCGGGTGGGTGGGCGGTTGTTTGATTTGAACTCGAATAAGGAACTTGACTCGGAATTGGATAAGAGTTCGGTTCTTGAAAAAGTGGAGGTGAAGTTTGATAGTTATGACCTTGGTTCCATGAGAGATCGGGATAATCTCTCCAACCGGAATTAGAATATGATGTAAAATGGTCATTTCGAGAGGTTGGTTGGAACATGGCGTTGACTTGTTGAGAGTCGGGGCCATGTTGAAAATCGAGACTCGGAGAGTTGAAATTTGGGTGCCAAGACATGTGTGAAGGACCACTAAGGGTTTCTAAGGCTTCGAGTCGTTTAGTAAGAGCATCTAATTCAGAGTCGATTGCAATATCGTTTTCACTATAATGCAAATCACTAAAAGTACTATACGACTCGTTATATACACTAGGTTCTGTAGTTGACTCACACCACATCGTATTATCCGCTAACTCCTCATCAAAATCCCAACCTTGGTAATAACGCTCCCTAAATGCTACGGACATGGTGAAGATTAATCAAGGATAAAACCACGTAGCAAGTAAGTACGAAAATGCGACACACAAAATTAATGGTGAAAATCAAAAGAAAAATCTAACCTAGGGTTCCTTAATAAACAAACTAGACCTTGCTCCTAACTTTAAGGACCACCAAAAACTCGGTAAATCAGAATTTATTCGGACCGATTTGGCCAGGTAGGTGCAAGCATTGCCAAGAGGCTAAACACCAGCCTAGACACCAAATCCTAATTGGCCAGGTAAGCTTTCGCTTGCCTAGACACCAAAGAGTCGGAATAATTAATGATTACTTCGTTTCTTAGGTACCTTCCTAATTAAGCGCGAAATTCCTAGGGCAAACGTCTAATTAATTTTATTAAAGCTACAAATGATGCAACACACAACGAGATATATACAAAAGCGGTAAACAAATATGGATGCATTACACTACGTGTACTAATCTAAAAGAAAGAAGAATTTAACGTACCTTTGGTTCCTCCAGCAATCACCACAATTTATAAGGTACGAAAAATTAAAAACAAAGAAAATAAAAATCTAGATGATGTGCTCCTAAGTGATTAAATGCATGATGCAACAATTATGTATTTACAACTAAATTTTTTTTAATTTTTTCAATTTTTAATTTTCAATTTTTTGTGATTTTCGATTTTTTTGATTTTTTTGTGATTTTCTAAAAATAAAAATGCGAAAAGAATGAGACACGGGTTACCGAAAATTCCAATTTGTTCCAAGCTCCGCGAGAAGATTCCCGAAATTCCAAACTTTCCTAAAAAAATGAAATAAAAATAAGGCAAGCAAAAGAAAACTAATCCAAAAAATTAAAAATCAAGGCGCGAAAAATAATTAGTTCCCCGGCAGCGGCGCCAAAAACTTGATGTGCTGAAAATAAACATTTAATATCGCAAGCGCACGATCATCGTTTTAATATTTGAGATTCGATCCACAGGGACTAATATTTTCGCATTCCTTAATTTCTAATTTAATCGAACTAGATCAAATTTGGGTTTTGGAAAATTTGGATTTTACTATTTAATTAAATCATTTTAAACTAATTAATTAAAACAAAATTATTCTAAATTCATTAAACTAAACCAAATTAAAAGCTTTTTATTCACAGAAATTTGACATGAAAGATTCGTAAATTTAATTAACCATAATAAATATTAAGATAACAAAATGATTCATACTACACAGAAGACTAGCAGACTACTCACAAAAATAGCTCGGAAAACAACTCGACAACAATATAACAATCAGAACAAAAACAAACAAATGGCAATCAGAATGCACATAAGAAGAACGCGGCCAGCAACTCAGACAACAACTCGCTAAAACTTTCGAAACCCAGGACACATTGAACCGCAGCAACTCGGCAAAAACAAGAACTAAAACGAAAAAGCTCGATCAAAATCACAGCCATTTAACAACGCAGCAATATCTTACACAAACAAGATTCAATACTCGACTATAAACTAACACAACTCTGCAGCAAGCCAAGAACTCGGAAAAACCGTACGACTAACTCGAATTTAAAACCAGGCGACTCAGCAATATTACAGAAAATGACTTGATTCAGCAACATTTAACTGCCAACAACATTTAAACTCGACAAAAACTATACTCCTTTTTTCCCAAGTCAATCAGCCAACAAACAGCGAATGAGAACAACTCTGCAGAATCCAACATCAAAATTCGGTATTTACGGATTTAATTAAACCAACAATCGAATCACGAACTAGTGGAGATGGGCTTTTGTGCGGATGAATCGAAGAAGAAGGAAGAGGGGCTGGTTCGATTAAAACAGGGGAAAACTCGACTATCAAACAAGGTTTCAAGTCTCAGCAAATTGTTTATAACTATGAACTTAAACCAACGTAACACCAAAGCACAACAAAACTCCAGAGAACAAAACGAAACAGCGCGAATTGACAAGAAAAGAAGTTTGCAACTCGGAAAACAAGAACTCAAATCTCGACTCTTAACGATAACTGTAAATCCATGAAATCAACAACCTCAGTAATTCGGTAAACACAACAATTGAATACGACCCAGAAGCTCATCGACTACACATCGACAAAATGCAGAAACCATAGAACAACTCTCAACTCGAGATGTTTACGGAAGAAAGAAAAGGGAAAAGGGATAAACGGTGCGGAAAAGGGGGGGGGGGAGATCAGTGCTTGTATTCGAAGAAGAAGAGAAACGAAGGGAGATGGGCTCGAGTACGGCGCGAATGATGGTGAAGAGTAAGAGGGAGAGGAGGAAGGATTGCAAAAACACCATAAAACGAAACCAAGAATAAAAACTAAGCTGGGTGTTGAGTGTGTCTTTATTTCCAACGAAAACAGGGGAGATTGAATGCTTCGAATTAAAAATAAAACATGAATAAAAAAACTGTACTGAAAATTTAAATACTAAGCTAATATTTTTTGTTTATTTTTTTTTTAAATTAAATAAAATACGAAAATAAAGAGATGAACTATGAAATTAAAATTATTAAATTAAAACGAAGATGTAAAATTAAAATGCCCACAATAAAATGGAGATTTAAAGGGGCGTAACTAATCTTAAAACGAAAGTTAAAATTACGAAAATAATTTCTTGAAATCGATACTTTCAATCCCGTGTGGTTAGCGTTGCTACTTTATCCACCCGAGAATTTACGAAAATAACGAAATAAAGAGTAAGGGGAGAAATGAAAGTGAAGTGCAAGAAATTAAATGAAACTTGAAATTGCATAAAAATAAAGAGTGTTTACAAGAAAAATAGAAAATTACAACTACAAATTTTGGAGATGAACTACTACTACTACCCTAAGCTATCTAAGGTAATTGGTATTTTTAACAAGTGAAGATGAGGTATATATAGGCAATAATTAGGGTTTAGGTTTGGTGTGGGCTAATCTTGGCCATCCATTTGGTTTTAGTTTGGCTAAATCCTAGCCATCCATTTTGTTTGGCAAAATATGCACCACCCTCCATTCTCTTTCCTTTTTCTTCTACTTTGGTCCTTCTTCTTTCTCTTTTGCCCTTTCTTGCACTTTATTTATATATTTTGTCATTTCTTCACTTTCCTCGAATTTCCTGAAATGTAACAAAATAATTTATTAAAATACGAGTTCAAGCACCAAAATAGGTAATAAAAATATGCAAAATTATGCACTTATCAATAACCAAGTGTAGCAACTCTTTAGAGATTAAGAAAACAGACATATTTGCTTAGGGTTTCTTGAATATCCTTAGAAGCAAAGAGTTGTAAAAACAGAAGCTGTGTACATTTGTATCACAGAGTTTTCTTCAAATAAAAGTCTCAGGTGGTACATTTAACCACCTGATTTTTTATGTGTTTGTGAACCATTTCTTATTCAGCAATTATTTCCTTATAGATTTCTGTGGTTTTTATCAGAAATTTATAATTATCAAGAATCGTATTCAACCCCCCCTTCTACAATTATACAAGTGTGTAATCTGGGAATAACAATTGGTATCAGAGCAAGCTTCTAATATATTTGAAGTTTAAAGATCAACACACTTCCAACATGTCTAAGAAGGATTATGGAGTGAAGATACCGGTTCTTGATAGAGAAAATTACTTTCACTGGAAAGTAAAAATGCGTCTACATCTCATGTCTATTGATGTAGGCTTTGTAGATTGCATTGAGAAGGGTCCTCATGTTCCAATGAAGGCTGCTTCAAGAGTTGGTCTTGTTGCAGATGCACCAGACACTTATATTCCAAAACCTGTTTCTGAGTGGAGTACTGAGGATGTTGCAGAAGTCCACAAAGATAAAAAGACCATGAATATTCTTTTTAATGGCTTAGAAACAGACATGGTTGACAATGTTATCAACTGTACTACAGCCAAGGAAGTATGGGATATTGTTCAAACTCTTTGTGAAGGTACAGAACAGGTGAGGGAAAACAAGATGCAGCTACTGATCCAACAGTATGAGCACTTCCATTTCAAGAATGGAGAGACATTGAATGACACATTCAGTAGATTTCAAAAGCTACTGAATGGCTTGAAACTGTATGGAAGAATCTACCAAGTGAAAGATTCTAATCTCAAATTTCTGAGATCACTGCCCAAAGAGTGGAAGCCTATGACTGTTTCTCTAAGAAACACTCAAGAGTACAAGTCATTTACTCTTGAAAGGCTCTATGGAACTTTAAAGACATATGAACTAGAAATGGAGCAGGATGAAGAAATTGAGAAGGCCCAAAAGAAAAGTGGGTCAGTTGCACTTGTTGCCAACTTGGAGCAGAAGGAGGAGAAGAGGACTGAAGCTGCTAAATCTACACCAAACAGGGAGGTTTGTGAAGGTAGAGCAGAATCAAGCAAAAGCAAGGAAAAGGTGTCTGAAGAAATGAGTGTCCTTCAGCAGGATGAATTGGATGAGATAGATGAGCATTTAGCCTTTCTATCTAGGAGATTCTCTAAGCTAAAATTCAGAAGAAACTCTGGGGTGGCCAAGCCATTTAACAAGGATTTTTCTATAAGCAACTATGTGGATAAATCCAAAATTAAATGCTACAATTGTGGAATTGTTGGTCACATGATAAGTGAATGCAGGAAGCCTAGATCAGAGAATAAGGGAAAGCCAACTGAAACTGTTGACTACAAGAAGAAATATTTTGATCTTCTCAGAAAGAAAGGAAAGGCATTCATGACCCAAGAGTATGACTGGGCTGCTGATGGAAATCATTCTGATGATGATGCTGAGTTTGTCAACCTTGCATTAATGGCTGATTCTGAGCAGGAAGCAAGTTCAGCTAGCAATCAGGTATTTTCTACTAATCTCTCTGAGCTCACCAAAGAGGAATGCAATAGTGTTATAGATGAAATGTCTACTGAACTATATCACTTGAGTGTTACTCTTAAATCACTTACTAAAGAGAACAATAGGATTAAAGAGACTAATCAGTTCTTAAGTGATAGAAATGCAGTTCTAGAAGTTCAATTTCTAGAATTTGAGAAAATGAGAGTTGATTACAATAATGCTAAAAATGAACTTGAAGCTGTGTTAAAAAGAGAACTGATTTTAAGAAACCAGCTTGAAAAAGAACAAGGGATAATTGCTAAATTTCAAAGTTGTAGGAATATTTCTCAAAACATAATAATAGTCCAGGGAATAGAATCATTTGTGAGGGATACCTGGACTCAAAAGAAAAAGGAGCTAGAACCTTGCCTTGAGGATCTAGAGACTATTTGTGAATCAACGGATAGTGATCATCCGTTGACAGGTGAACCATCAACGGATGAGAGGTATCCGTCGACTAGCAAAAAGTCTGTTAGTAAGAAGGAACTCAAGAAACTGAATAATCAGTATGGTCCAGTAGCCAAGAACTTTGTTTTTGGTGAAAGTAGCCAAGCCAAATCAAGTGAGAAGGCTAAGGCAGGTGATTCACTTAACAAAAAGGCTGTTGGTAAATCAGTTAATGAAAAGGTAGAGACTGAGGGTAAAAAGAAAAAGAACAGAAATGGTAAGATAGGCATTAACAAGAAAAACAATTATTCTCCTGACAAGTTTGCTCCTAGGAAAACTTGTGGTAATTGCAATAGTGTCAATCACCTATCTTCTAATTGCAAGTCTGTTAAAAGGACTCCTGTTCATGTACCTCAATCTATGCCAAGTATGCCTGCAATGCCTGGTTTGTATCAGAATGCTAGTTTTTCAAATCCATATGTGAACATGCCATATGTGCCTAATCCCTATTTTCAATCTGTGAATATGCCACAAATGTCATGGAGCATTCCTAGCATGGATAATATGTATGCCAATTTTTCACAAATGCATGCATCAAATATTTATGCAAATGAGCATCTGTCAAAACCTATCACTCAAGCATCTACACCCAAAGTGAAGATTGCTAAGAGTGTAAAACCAAAGGCTAACAAGAAAGGACCCAAGGAAACTTGGGTACCAAAATCAACTTGATTTGTATTTTGGAATGTGTGCAGGGAAATAAGAGGAATCTATGGTACCTAGACAGTGGATGTTCTAGGCATATGACAGGAGATTCAACCCTGCTCACAGAGTTCAAGGAGGAAGCTGGCCCTAGAATTACCTTTGGAGATGACAGCAAAGGATATACTAAGGGATATGACTTGATTACAAAGGACAATGTCATCATTGAAGAAGTGGCTTTAGTTGAAGGTTTGAAGCACAATTTACTGAGTGTCAGTCAGATTTGTGACAAAGACTATGAAGTAAAGTTCACTAAAGAAGCCTGTGTTGTTTCTACCAAGGAAAACAACAATGTGGTTCTGACAGGCTTTAGAAAAGGAAATGTTTACATAGCTGATTTCAACTCAGTATGCTCAGAATCCATTACTTGTCTCTTCAGCAAAGCAAGCAAGGATGAGAGTTGGCTATGGCATAAAAAGCTGTCTCATTTGAATTTTAAAGTTATGAATGATTTGGTAAGAAAGGATCTTGCTAGAGGAATCCCTCAATTGGAGTTCATCAAGGATGGATTGTGTGATGCCTGCCAATTAGGGAAGCAAAAGAAATCATCCTTCAAGAGCAAGACAGAGTCATCCATTGTTAAGCCCCTTCAATTGCTGCATATGGACTTATTTGGTCCAGTAAATGTCATGTCCATTTCAAAGAAGAAATACTGCCTGGTGATTGTGGATGATTTTTCTAAGTTTACATGGACCTTCTTTCTGCACTCCAAAGATTGTGCAAGTGAAATCATCATCAATCATCTCAGACTAGTAAACAATGGTTCTGAAGTAAAAGTACAAAGAATCAGGAGTGACAATGGCACTGAATTCAAAAATTCCACAATGAAGATTTTCTGTGAAGAGAATGGAATTGTCCATGAGTTTTCTGCTGCTAGAACACCTCAACAAAATGGGATTGTTGAAAGGAAAAACAGAACTCTCATTGAAGCAGCTAGAACAATGTTAAGTGAATCAAGATTGCCAACATATTTCTGGACTGAAGCTGTCAACACTGCCCGCTTCACTCAGAATATTTCCTTGATCAATCAAGCTAGAGGAATGACTCCTTATCAGTTATTCACCAACAGGAAACCAACGTTAGCTTTTCTTCATGTCTTTGGATGTAAGTGTTTTATGCTAAGAAATCATGGAGATAACTTGGGCAAATTTAAAGCAAAGGCAGATGAAGCTATCTTTGTTGGATATGCAGCAGGGAAAGCCTATAGAGTCTACAATCTAAGAACCAACATTGTTATGGAATCTGTACATGTTGTGTTTGATGATCAAAAGATTCTAGGTCTAAATGATGAAGGCTTCCATGAAAAGTTGAGATTTGAAAATGAGGTAGAAGGAAGAATGTACATTGATGATGATGAGGAAAATGAAGATCATGACCTTGGAAATTCACCTAGAGTTGATGGTCCAACTAGAAGTGATGCTAACACTGGAAATGAAGCATCCGTTGACAGTCATACTAGAGCATCAGATGCATCTGTTGACAGGCATTCTCATGTATCCGTCGACAGGCAAAATAGAGCATCCGTTGATAGACAAAATGATGCATCTGTTGACAGTCAACTTCATAACTCCTCAAGGACAATAAACTCAGGGGGAGTTTCTCAAAGTCAAAACTCAGTGATCAATCAACAAGATCATGCTCACTTAGATGAAGCAACCTCGTTTAGATCAAACCTTCCACCTTCAAGAAAATGGACCAGAGATCATCCTTTTGAATTAATCATTGGTGACTCAAACTCAAGAGTCCAAACTAGGAGGGCTACACAAGAAGAATGCCTATACAGTAGTTTCCTATCTCAAGAGGAACCTAAGAAAGTGGAAGATGCCCTTCTAGATCCAGATTGGGTCTTAGCAATGCAAGAAGAGCTAAACCAATTTGAGAGAAATAAAGTATGAAAGCTTGTGCCCAAACCTGATGATAGAGGTATCATATGTACCAAATGGGTTCTCAAGAATAAGACTGATGAAAATGGCATAATTGTGAGGAATAAAGCTAGATTAGTGGCAAAGGGCTATTCTCAAGAAGAAGGAATAGATTTTGATGAAACTTTTGCACCAGTGGCAAGACTTGAGGCAATTAGAATTTTCCTAGCCTATGCAGCACATGCCAATTTCAAAGTCTATCAGATGGATGTCAAAAGTGCCTTTCTAAATGGGGAACTGGAAGAAGAGGTATATGTCCATCAACCTCCTGGCTTTGAAGATCCAGAATTTCCAGAATATGTATATCTTCTATTGAAAGCACTTTATGGTTTGAAGCAAGCACCAAGAGCCTGGTATGACACTTTATCTCAATTTCTTTTGGAGAATCACTTCACTAGAGGTACAGTAGATAAAACCTTATTTCATAGAAATTTCAATGGTTCTTCAATACTTGTTCAAATCTATGTAGATGATATTATTTTTGGGTCTACAGATGAGAAGCTTTGCAAAAGGTTTGCCAAACTTATGCAAAGTAGGTATGAAATGAGCATGATGGAATTAACTTACTTTCTTGGTTTACAAGTAAAGCAAGTCAGTGAGGGAATTTTCATAAGTCAAACAAAATATATTTATGATCTTTTAAAGAAATTTGACTTAATGGATTGTGCCTCTGCAAAAACACCTATGGCCACTGCAACTAAGCTTGAGTTGAATACTAAGGAAAAATCTGTGGACATCTCAAGCTATAGAGGCATGGTAGGCTCACTTCTATATCTAACAGCTAGTAGACCTGATATAATGTTTTCCACTTGTCTTTGTGCTAGATTTCAAGCTGACCCTAGAGAGTCTCACTTAATTGCTATTAAGAGAATTTTCAGGTATCTCAAGGGAACACCAAACCTTGGCATTTGGTACCCAAGAGATTCTGGTTTTGATCTAATTGGCTATTCAGATGCAGACTATGTAGGTTGCAGAATTGATAGGAAAAGTACTACAGGCTCCTGTCAATTTCTAGGGAACAGGCTTGTGTCATGGTTCAGTAAGAAACAGAACTCAGTCTCCACTTCTACAGCTGAAGCTGAGTACATTGCTGCTGGAAGTTGTTGTGCACAGATTCTTTGGATGAAAAATCAACTTATTGACTATGGTCTAAAAATTGAGAAGATTCCAATTTTCTGTGACAACACTAGTGCTATTGCCATCACAGAGAATCCAGTGCAACATTCGAGAACCAAGCATATTGACATCAAATACCACTTCATTAGAGAGCATGTGATGAATGGTACAGTAGAAATGCACTTTGTGCCAAGTGAAATGCAGCTTGCAGATATCTTCACCAAGCCTTTTGATGAATCCTCATTCACAAGGTTGGTAGGTGAACTAGGTATGCTTAATTTTTCATAATTCCTAGTGATATCTAATCATACTGTATTGCAGCTAGAAATGTGTTTTGATTTACTTGAGAATTAAAAACTCTCAGAAAGACTCTTAGCAAAAATTTTGTTTAAGGCAAAATTTGCTTATCAACGGATATCCTTTTATCCGTTGGTAGTATAAACACATTACTAGATTTTCGTATGTCAACGGATAACAGGTTGTCCACGTCATCGATGGATAAACTGTTTTCTCAACCGTCCAATCTTTATCCGTTGATATACATATTTCTTTTTATAGCCGTTGGTAAACGTGTATAATTAATCACGGCTGTACTTCTTTTCTTTTCATTTATTATCTGACAGTTACTTTTGTCCAATGGGGTAATTACTTTTAATTATTTCATTTTTAATTCTTGGAAAATATAAAAGGCTGTCTTGTGCTCTCACATCTCACCTTTATTCATTTTCAAGAATCTCATAAGTTAACTGCATCTTCTTCACTAAAACTCTCTCTGCAACAAAAGTTCAAACACTTCAATGGCGCCTATTGTCAAGATGATGTCATCCACTGGGTTTACCTATGAGAAGAACAATTTCGCAGCCTTTGTTGACACAGCGAACGCTCTAGAAGTATATCACATCATATGATAAATTTCGTGAAGAAATGCAAACTGTCATATGCTATGACTACCACCACACCCCTCATTCATGAAGTAATTGAGGAAATGTGGACATCGGCTGAATTTAATGGTAATGATGAAACTATCTCTTTTTCTCTTAAAGGTAAAAATTATGTGGCTAATTCTGATGTCTTTACTGCATGTTTAAAATTACCTGAAAATAATTGTACATCATTTCCAACCGATGCTGAAATAGTTACCATGCTAAACTCAAGTGGATATGCATTTAGTATTGACAATTTAGGCAAAATTGTTAGGAAGGGTATGGTTAAAGAATGGAGTTATCTGTGTGATGCTTTCATTAAAACTTTTTCTGGTAAAATTAGTAATTTTGATGCTGTTACTAAAACCATGCTAGTGATGCTTTGTATGCTCTTAACTGATAAATACTTCAATTTTGGCACACTAGTGATGTATGAAATAGCAGCTAAATTAGGTAACAAAGAAACTAGGGGCAAAAATATCTACTTTGCTAGATTTTTTATGCTTTTAGGCCTGCATATGTCAGATAATGAGCTATCCCTCTCTAACCCGGATAACAAGTTCAGTTGTTTTGTACAGGAGAAGAGAGTCCTCAGTGACTTGATTCGAATGAATCTGAATGCAGGAGTGCAATTGGTTTATCCACCAATTGTTCAGGTAGCTTCTAATCTTATTACTCCTATCTCTACCCAAATTTCTTTGCCTTCCACTGTCACAATGGAGTCTGTAGTTGTGACCAAACAGGCTCCTACCCAAGTGACTAAATCCAAAGTCTCAAAACCACAATCTAAAAGACAAACCTCAGGTGTCTCTCAAAAGACACCTGTTGCAAAAACTACCAAAACTCTTGAGGGGAGTGTGAAGGTGGTAGTGAGTGGTGAGGGACAGGGTGAACATCAAAGAAGCCCTAAGGATAAGGAAGGTGAGGCAGGTGCAACCAACATTTCAGTCTCTCAAAAGACTCTTAATGAACCTTCAAGCCAAATTCTAGTAACATCCTCTCAACAGGGTGTGACTACTGATTTTAGTTCCATTCCAGGAACACTGCACAAAAGGGCAAGAGACACAGATAGCTCTCACTCAAAAACCTATGGTAGAAGAGTAAAGTCCAAAACCATTGGGGAATCACAGGGTGCACACACAGTACAGCAAACTGTACCTTCTCAAATTCAGTTTGATGTGACTTCAATAAATGTGGAGTCACAGCCCCTTGATCTTAACCTTCAAATCGATACACATTTTAATCCACCATCACCAACTCCATCTCTGGATGTGGATATGATATCTACATCAATTCCTGATTCACCATCTTTAAAATTCTTGGAGAAGCCCCACTCAACAATTGGTGGTCATCATCTTTTAGATGATTTGTTGGGCCATCAATCTTCCATTCCTGAATTCACAACACTATCTGTGGCCTCTTCCTTAAAATCAATCACCACAGATTCAGTGTTGGTTTTCACTTCAACGAATACTCTTTTTCCTTCATCAACGGATATCCTTCATCCGTTGACAGGTGTTTCTCCATCAACGGATGTGTCTACAACTAATTATCCGTTGATAGCAATAACTACTACATCAACGGATACACTTTATCCGTTGACAACTCTCTCTACCACTGCAAAATGTGACATTCCCATGTCAACTGTGGAGGAGTTTGTAGTAGTTGAAACACTTTTAGGAATGAGGGAAGGGAGTGAGAGGTTGCCTTGTGAGCAGGCAAAAGGAGAGAAAAATAATGAGAGGCTAACCATTTCTTCCGGTCAGGCAAAAGGAGAGCAAGAGAGTTCCACCTTAGTAGGTGAAGGTGAGGGTGTGAGAGGTGTGAGCCAGGGGGAGTCCCTGATGCAAGAAAGAAGAGATGAGAGGAGAGAAGGGACTACAGGAGAAATAAGGCAGGAAGATTCAGCCATTGCAAGTGAGTTAATGGAGGTTAATGAAGCTTCCAAAGAGATGGAATTTCGACAAGAATATCAGTCAATTATTGACTCCATCATGTCCCTGCCTATCAAATCATGGCACAACAGGGCAATGTGGAGGCAGAGGAGGCAATGCAACTAGTGCACACCTCAGAATCTCTTCAAAGAGCAAAAGAAGCTTTTTAAACCCTGTCTCCAAGTGCTGGAAGTGAAGATTTTAGCAGTGATGACAGTCAAAGTTCAGATGGTGAAGAAATCAATGAAGAAGAAACTCCAGAATGGATGTTTACAAATTCCACTGAACTTAGGGATCTCAATGTGGAAATCATGAAGCAATATCACTCTGCTAAGGCTGAGCACCAAACTGCAGAACCACAGAAAAAGACTGTTCTTGAGCAGGTTATGGCCTCACTGAAATTGCAAAAGATGCAAACAGTTATTCAAAGAACACAACAGGAGGAGGTCAAAACTGCAATTAGAGATATGAAGATAGAACTAGATGCCAGGATTGAGGCACTAGCTCCTACTACCACTCAGAAGGTGCTTACTAGCAAACTTCTCAAAGAAGATAGCCTGGCTAAGTCTGTTCAACTTCTTTCCTCCAGAGTGGATAGTATAGAATCTCAAATGCAAACTATCATTGCCAATCAATCAAAACAAACTCAACTACTGGAAATGCTACTTGCAGCTTCATCCCCAACCCTTGATGCTAACAAAAAGGGGGAGAAAATGGGAACAAGCAAAGAAGAGGCTGCAACATCATCTGGTCAAATTCAAGCTACCAGTAGTAAGATAGCACAGATTGAGGGGGAGCAACAGCCAATTGTAGTGGTCAATCCAACAGATTTTGAAATAAAGGCTTCCCCTTTGAAGAAACAAGTGGCTTTGCCTGAGATTCAAAGTTTAGAAGAAATCTCAGATGGTGAAAGGCAAGCCAGAATAGAAGCTTTGGAAAAGATTAACAAGGAGACTAGTGAAAGAATTCTAAAGACAGAGAGGATGATCAATGAATCAACTGCATCATCTCTGTTTCTTAATGCTCAATCTTCTGCTCCAACAATATCAACCACAATCATGAAAGTGCTCACTCCAAAGATTGTGGCTCCTACATTCTATGATGCTGAGCCATCATATGTCAAAGAGTTTGAACCAACCATCAAAACCAGAGCCTACTCACCTCCAAAGGAAAATGGGAAGAACAAGCTTCAGTTAGACTACCCATTTCCCAAGGATGATGAAGAAAAGCTAATGGGAAAGACAATCATGGAGTTCAAAGTGCAGACAAATAAGAGTGTAAGAGATTGGATGGCTGTAATCATGAGGAATGGAAAAGTATTAAATATATCCAACAACCATCCTAGATTTGTGGAAGCTAAAAGAGAAGAAGTCTCCAGAATCCAAAGGGAAGCTCATCCAAGTACAGAAAATCAACATGAAAACTCAGATGAGAAACAAGCCAGGCTGGCTCAAGAGTTAATGGATGAGGTAGAGGTTGAAATGAAGGAACCTGAGGAAGTTCCCAAAACCAAACCTAAAAGAAGGAAAGCTAAAACCAAAAGGGTTCTTTCTCCAGAACCCTTTCCAGAAAAAGAAACTACTGGCTCGTCATTATCTATATCTGCAACAGTAATCGACCCAACTGTAAACTTTCATGGTGATCCCATAATGCCTAAAGAAGAACCAATGAATTTTGATTCAATTGAAGTTCCTTCATTCTTGCTGAATCCAAAACAGAAGAAAAGGGCTCCAAAGAAGCAACTCTCAAAGGGACCAGTTCAAATTGCTAGGGTACCTGCTATTGTCAAACAGCCAATTTTGGAAAACAAAGAAGACTTTATCTATCAGGCAGAAATTGAAGAATACTCTGGCATGAATCTATATTTGGATGAATTGTCAGAAGTAAGAGGAATTGACAAGTACAAGAATCAGCCTGAGAGATTAGTGTTTGTCTACAAGGGAGGAAGTCAGAGGACATGGCCATTACAGAAGGTTCTTGGAGAGAATTATCATACATTGACCAAAGTGTTCTCAGCATTCAAGAGACACACAGGGTTCTCTAAGACAGCTAGAAGGGAGATAATTAGCAGAATAGAAGAAATAAGGAGAGAATGGAACTCACCCTCAAGTCTACCAAAGAAAATGAAGATCCCACATAATGGACAGAAAATCCACATTCAACCCTTTTGGATGATGGAGTTCAGGGATGAAGAGGGCACTAGGAGATTCTTCAGGTTAGAAGACCAACTGTCAAAGGCTAGTTCTGATTACCTAAGATGGTTACAACTAAAGCTAAATCCAAAAGTTGTTGAAGAAGATACCTTCTATAGGCAACTTCAAGTGCAAATTGAGTCCAACTCTGCCAAGGAAGGAAAGTCAAGGGTGCAGCCAACCAGAGAGAGGAAACATCATTAATTTGCTCAATCCAAAGGAGCACATCTCTGATAAGTTTCTTAAAGCTTTCTGTTTTTAATTTTTGTAGCTTAATACAATCTTTGCATACGGTAGTGTATATATCTTTAGGAATGTTTTGTTATCATCAAGGTTCTGAATTTATGCTTTATTGCCATCAAGTATAAATTGGGGGAGATTGTTAGGAATATGTTGTAGTTGATGATAACTTAACATTCAAGCAAAATTGTATAAGTCAAGTTTTGTAACTGTCAACGGATAAGACTTTATAACTATATTCGTTGACAGGTAGCTCATCAACGGATGAGGTTTTGTAGTATACTGCAATATCTCTATTTATCAGTTGATAGTGTTTTTGTTCAGAGTCATGTTGACCATCAATGGATAGGCAGAATAGGGTAGCCAATTGTAAATAAGCTATGCTATGTAATTCTGTCTAAGTGAAAGTGTATCAACGGATAAGAACAGGGCTCTATCAACGGATACAACTCAATTTACTCTATCAACGGATACAGCACAAACTACCATCAACGGATAACTGTGCACAACATCAACGGATAATCATTATCACTTTATCCTATGCTAGCTAAGGATTAGCAGTTGATAAGGACAGGTTTGACTGACAGATCACATGGGTTGATAGTGGGTATAAAAAGCAGTATGGCAGCCATACTTTGGAAACACAGAAGAAAGAAGCATTCCATTTACACAGTACATACAAGAAAGGTGCAGGGGACATATCTGTTCACAAAGACAACCTTTCGGCTGCATGTGGATTTGGAGTGGAGTAGCAAGTCAACTTGAATTAGATTAATATTATCTTATTCCTGTAGTACTTGTAAACTTGGGATATATAACCAAGTGTAGCAACTCTTTAGAGATTAAGAAAACAGACATATTTGCTTAGGGTTTCTTGAATATCCTTAGAAGCAAAGAGTTGTAAAAACAGAAGCTGTGTACATTTGTATCACAGAGTTTTCTTCAAATAAAAGTCTCAGGTGGTACATTTAACCACCTGATTTTTTATGTGTTTGCGAACCATTTCTTATTCAGCAATTATTTCCTTATAGATTTCTGTGGTTTTTATCAGAAATTTATAATTATCAAGAATTGTATTCAACCCCCCCTTCTACAATTATACAAGTGTGTAATCTGGGAATAACATAAATCTCTAGTAACACTAACATTACCTACGTGTCTTGCAAATTACTAAGATATCATGACCGTGTATGCATATATACATATTTATATATGTATTTAACATGTAAGATTCTAAGATTCCACTTAGATTCTAAGATCTTCAATAATTAAGCTATTTCATGCACAAATATTAAATTTAACATGAAATTAATATAAAATTTATATGATTGTATTACAAAAATGTAAGGATTTAATGTTAAATTTTACAATAATTTTAAAATTAAAAGTTTATGACATTCTACTTTATATTTGATATGTTAAACTTAATAATGGTTATATTTTGTGATTATAATCTTAATTATCTATTTTTATCAAAAACGAAGTGCTATAATATTGTTATTTCGTATTTTTATATAAGAGTATTCATTATCAAATGTGTATATCCATATGTATAAATTTTTATATGTATATTCACATATTTTTATGAAAATATAATTACAATGGATTACAAATAATTCTAAGGGTATTTACCAAAAATTCTAATTTTTTTAAGTTTTTTTGCGATTTTACTATTTTCTCAAAATATTTGTAAAAATACCAATTTATTTGCAAAAATACTTAGGTTGCATATGCAACCTTATATGTAACCTATGCAACTGAAAACTAAAACTTGAATTTTCATTTTTTTCCAACTTCTAGTTATATATATAAGAGCATCTTCAACCATACATACCCCTTAGCTAAAATTGTATCGGAAATACCATAAATAAAATTTATGGAGAATGTGTAAAAATATTTCATCTCCAACGGGACATAACTGTTAGCTAAAATTTTAGATAATATCATCATATTGCTATATTTGTCAAAACTCTTTAGACCTGTAGTAAAACTCCATATCATCAATTACCATATTATAATAATATATTCTATTTTTAACAACTTGAAATAATGAAACATACTATTTTTAAATTATAGCCAATCAATATAGCCAACTACATTGGAGTAAAACACCTTACAAATTCAACAAATTTTACATAATCATTATTTAGCTAATCATTTTAGCCAATACTATTGGAGATGCTCTAAGGGTTGCGCAGCAGAAAAAAATAAAATCCTATGCAACTGAATGCAACTAAAAACTGAAATTGAATTTTCCATTTTTTCCAACTTCTAGTTATATATAAGGGCTGCGCAGCAACAAAAAATGAAAATTTAACTTTTAATTTTTAGTTGCATTCAGTTGCATAAACAACCTATGCAACTTAATGCAACTAAAAATTGAAAGTTGAAAATTCAGTTTTGCATTCAATTGCATATGCAACCACATATGCAACTCAAATCAACCTGTTGCGCAGCCTTTACAAATAAGATTGTATTTTTGCAAATAAGATAGTTTGTCTGTTTGGCTGCTACTTAAAATAAGTCCTTATGAACTTATTTTCGGGTAAAAATTTCATATCTTGATAATTTTTTTATACAAGTATTTAATGTATCTTTAAGATTCAAAAAGTTGCAAATAAAAGTTAAATTTTTCAGAAAAAAGTTAGAAATCTTTAACTTTGTTTGAAAGTAAGTTGACTTATTTTGGAAAATAAGTTCCCTCAAACACCCCCAGTATTTTTGAAATTTTTTTTTGAAAATTATTTTAGCAAAAGATTTCTAGACAAGGGTATTTATGAAAAAAAAATCCTAATTATAGTGAATAATTATGTAATTTTTATTAAATAATAATGAAGAAACATTGATTAAACTAATATCTTATGTATATTAATGAATATTAAAATTTATTCTTATATAATTATAAGTTATATAGATATTAGTGAGATTAATGCAACTATTAATAGATATTAATGTGAGAGATAGATAAATTAAATATTTATAGATATTAATGAGAGTATTAATTAGATTGAATAAATTTTTATTGATAATAATCAGAGTAATAATTAGATAAAATAAATATATTATATATCTATTAATGAGGGTGTTTATGATTAATGAGGGTATTTAGATAAAATAAATTTTATTACTATTAATGTTATCAGTCAATTACTAGCTTATAGCCCGTGCAAAGCACGGGTTACTTTTAATATTTTATAATTTATTTATAATATAATATTATAAATATTGATTTTAATATGCTATTGAAAGAATTCAAACCTTACATATTTGTATATAATAATTTTTAGTATTAAATATAAATTAATATGTTGTTGGCGGGAATCGAACTTTGGACCTCTGCATATAATAACTTTTAGTATTTTAGTATTGTTAAATCTAACGGTCATGTTCTATTTGAGTTGCTGATCTAACGGTGATAAGTGAGGGATAACCAAAAATGGGGATAACCAAAAATAGGGGGTAACCAACTACAAATTATACCCCTTTTGCTTATTATAATATAGTATAGATATGGAGTATAAAAAACTAAAAAAAATTAGGACCTGTTGCAACAGCACTAAGAGCATCTCCAACCCAAACAAATCTGTTAGCTAAATCCTAGTTGGCACTTCATATAGCTAACTTATATACATAATTACCTTCTCCAACCACAATCTGTTAGCAATAAAAATTTTAGATAACCTCACTTGGTCTTCTATATTTGTTGATCCACTACCATTATCTATAAATGGCCACATCATCTCCCTCCAACTTTATATTAATATTTTACACTTTTTTCATATCCAACTCATCTCCCTCCAATAATTATAATAGTAAAATTTTGTTTTTGAAATATAGCTAACAAATATAGCTAACAACATTGGAGCAAAATCACTTTTTCATCATCTATAATATAGCTAATTATTATTATATATTATTTTAGCTAACCAATTTACCTAATAGCATTGGAGATGCTCTAAGGGCCACCTAGCTATATGTCCACTGTATTGACAGAGGGCGTGGTAGCCGGAACATATAGTCCTCAATCAATAACGTCTCTTGGAACAAATTTGGGACATTTAACATTTTTTTTTTCTTTTTATTTTTATACAGCAAGGAGCATGACTGCATTGGTGTGGAATCAAATGGTTTATCCCTTAAAATATAACATATGTAAAATTAAATATTTAGGTCAACTTAGAATTACGCAGTAGTCGTAGATAATGTGTAGCTGTGTATAATTTTGTCAAATTAAAATGTTATTTTCAGAACATTTTTTTTTATTTCCAGAACAATATGTGTTGCATATTTCCCCTGCATTCACAATATGTAACATATTCTAATACAATAGGCAACATATAGTTCTGGAAATAAAAAAAAGTGATCTGGAAATATTTCCCAATAAAAATTTACAAGAAGAGTAACAGATTACAAAATCAAAATTTAAGCCCATTTAGCTATAAGAGACATACAACCGGCGCCAAGAAGAAGGGAAACATTGGCCCCCAGATGAAGCCTTGCATTGTTTTGTAATTTTGGACTCATAAAATCAACAGCAAGAAGATCAACCAGTGCCATGTATATCAAGATTCCGGCTGATGCTGCATCGAAACTGCCCTCTACAATCAGGGCTGTTGTGCTGTTCTCGTCGTAAGTATTTGTTATTCCTAATCCAATACAAATCCCGATCGGAGTTGTCAGGGAGAAAAACAATGCCATTATTGTAACTGCTCGAGACTTGAATTTTGCCTGCATATTTTGACCGGAATCATATTAGTATATTGGATACTGCAACGAATTACCAGTATTAACAATTCTTAAAGTCGTATGGTCCCTTAATATATAGCTAAGTTGATTTCTCCTACATGTCTCTGTATATAAACAAATGTTGGTCACACATTATTTCCGAGTACTGACGAAGCCTTAAGTTGACCACATAAATAATATGTTAAATTTATTTGAAGATAAGCATAAGCCAATTTGATTCCAAACAATGCAGTAGTCATGCAGCGCAACGCCATATAGGGTGATTGATTGACTAGTCTCAAAGAGTTCTTGGTTCAAAGTAAAAGAAACAACCCAAAGATAGCGTCAGTATCAATTGTAATATTTTCAATATCTTACATATGAGATTAAAACTAGGGAATTTATATAATATGTCCCAAATTAATAGGTAATTTTAAGAATATGTCCCATCATATTGATTTATTAATTATATGTTCCATTATCAATTTTTAAGTTTTATAGAGACCATTATACCTTTTTTTATTAATTAATTACTATTATAAGTATATCACAATTTTAAAATTTTAATAACTTAAAAAAAATATATATTTATATTTTTTTGTACAGGACCCTGCTAGGGGTGTTTTTTTATATATATTTTAACTATAAAATAAATATTTATTTTCATGTTTTAAATTAGGATATAGTATTAAAAAAACCCAAACTACTCTGAAATCAATAATTCGAACAGGTTTTTTTTTTGTCAGGAGTAGTAATAATAATAATAATAATAATAATAATAATAATAATAATAATCTCTCATTCATACAACTAGGAGAGACTGCATATGTATTTATGTAAGAAAAATGCTAGAGTCCCCAAAATATGTCCCATTCTTAAAATAATATGGGACCTGCGTCTATAAATATGCGCCCACGAATTAAAACCAACCACTTGTCAATGACACGTTGACAAGTCATTTGGGAAAAGTTTTGGTAATATTTTTGTGGTACCTGGCATTGCTCAACAATTGATCATGGTGAATCAGAATCATGATCCCAAATTCCAAATTTCTGGGATGGATCCCAAATTCCATGTATCGTTATTCAATTGGTTGCATTTTAATTAAAAATAATGGATACTTCTACATTTATATGAATATCATCAACTAAATTTTCTAAATTGACACTCATATTTGGAAACAATTTTTTATTTTTATTTTTATATTCAATTTGGTGTATCTACCATTATATTTTAAGTAGTTTAGGCAGACCGCAGATGATACCTGAGTAATGCATCCGCCAAGACCCATGCCCTCAAAAAATTGATGGAAAGTGAGTGCAGCCACAAGAGGCTTAATTGTCTTGGGACTCTGAGAAGCACCTAATGATATTCCAATTATCACCGAGTGTACTACTATTCCCATTTCCAGTACCTAGAATCATGCACAAGAATAGTGAATCAGTCATATATCATATATGCAGTCATGCAGATACACCAATTGTGTCTAGATTTAAAAACTCACACACGTGTAAATGTTAGTAATTTGTACGTACTTGTGATACCACGCGATGCCGCATAAGGTGTTGTGACGGATCTGCAGCAGCAATAGAAGCATGAACATGTCCATGCACGTGAGTTTCTTCCGATTTTTCCTCATCGCCTTGTACAGCAATAGAATTTTGAGCTTTATTAGACAGATGCGATTTGCTGTAAAAAGAAGTTGCATAGCTGTCAATCATCAAAGTCCCAATTCCTGCCACCATAGCAATGAATCCCGTAAACGGGAATTTTCCCCAGGGATTTTCATTCAAGCAGGGAGATGTTAAACGTTCAAACCCATCCGGAAGCACGTGTATAAATCCAGTCGCTAAAATAACACCTGCGGCAAAAGCCTTAATAAGATAAAACAAATTCTTGTCCGGATGCACAGCCGGAATTATCTTGCCTAGAAACGGGATGCAAACACCGATTGCACTCGCTACAAGAATCGATACTATCGCAACTATCTTGTACTTCAAAGCTTGACTCTTGTCGCGCTCTTCTGCTTCGGAATCACAAGTACATTCAGCAAAGATTAAATTAGGAATCAGAAGCAATACAAGCGAAAACAAAATAAATTCATGGGGTGACATGATGATGACAAAGAGTTAAAACAAGAAGGATATGATGCAGTTTGAATAAGCCTTGCAAGTGATGATATTTTATGTAGTCATGGGAGGAATTTGGTGAGTCTCGGGTCAACTCTGTTAATCAACATTATGAACTCATTCAAGACCTGTACCCATCAATAACTATGTAAAATTAATAACTATACAATAACCTTTATTTAGTAATTAATAACTATGTAAAATTTTATTTAGTGAAATCCGCATTTTATTGTTATTTTTATGACGTAACTAAACTAAAAAGTACATATATATTTGAATTTCTTTTCTTGGAACAATTACGAAGTCACATTTTCCTTTGGCTAAATACTACTCCATCCGTCCCAAAATACATGTCCCTTTTATAAAAAAAATTTGTCCCAAATTACATGTTCCCCTCTTCTTTCCATACAAATATCTCTTCTTTCTATACAAATTTAAGTCTAATTTTCCAAAATTATTCCTATATTTGTATTTTCAATGCTTGATTTCTTTAAAACTTAACTCTTTTCTCATTTTTCAATGCATTTACTAAGGTTATTTATTGAAAAACCTTATTCAACCAACCTTTTTCTTAATATGCGTATTTTTTCAAAAGGAATCTGTAAATTGGGACGGAGGGAGTATAAGTTTAACTCTCTAAGTAAAGTTTAACTCTCTAAGTAAACATTGATGTACAAACATTTAAATGATGCATCACTGCATTATAGTCATAGAAAAATTGTCTTCTACGTTTGTACTTAAATAAAGAAATCTTGGAATTTTTCTGTCATTTAGCATACTTCCAGAAAATTTCTAATTTTTGTATACGGAAACTATCGAAATATATTAAATCAATCAGATGACAAGATTTGTTATATAAATTAAAAACTGTACAGTACAAAAACTGTAAAACATACAAATATATTACAATATTATAATATTATATATAATTAAATCAATATTTTTAATTTATACCTTATTTTGTGAGCCTAGTATTTGTCGCGAGAGAACAGTTGTAGCTGTATAAATATGTCCACAATATGTCGACATATACATTTGGTCAACTGCCATCTGTTTCATAGAAGTGTTAAATCGTTATACAACTATCTACCGATTAAATTTATCTCCGTTCATTCAATTTTACCAAACTTTTTTAAAAAATAATGTATAAACAAAAAAGTTGGTCCAACAGAATTTTTTTAAAAAAATTATCTTTATCTCTTACATTACTTTTTATATAGAAGTGGACTTAAGTTATATTGATAAAATAAAAAAATAATTTTAAATTTAGGACTCATTTGTTTATGGGTTTGTTTATGGGGGAATGATCCCAACTAAATTGGATGAGTCAATATTTATTTGTTCAGATTATTTAATTAAAATATTATTGTTATTCAGGGTCAGTTTTTTCTCTCTGTCAAAATTGACAGTATCTTATATGCCTTTTATTTCAAATCATCTGTAGAAGAAATCTTTCATCATTATCATTTCATATACCATCATTATCATTTCATATATATCATCATTATTATTTTACGGATCTTTACGAATGGCGAGACAGGAGAAATCGTTAGAGGAAATATACGAAGGTCTTGTTATTGATGAAGAAGATGAAGGGGGAATCATTGTGGCAAACAAGGAGGTAGTGCAACAGAAACAAACATATGTCCTCGTTGGTCGGTTCCTAACGGAAAAAAATATAAACTTTAATGCTATGCAAAATGTAATGGCTACGCTGTGGAGGCCAAGAGAAGGAATGGAGGTTCATGATATTGGAGGTATGAGATATTCTTTCGTATTCTTTCATAAAATGGATATTCAAAAAGTTATTGAGGGATGGTCTTGGTCATTTGAACAAGCTACACTCATTTTACATCAACTAGTGGATGGTGAGGATCCAAACACAGTTCGACTGCATTCTGTGGAAATGTGGGTTCAAGTTTATGACATCCCAAGGGGTTTTTTATCTGAGAATATAATGAGGAGCATTGGGGGATCGATAGGGGAGTTTATACGCATGGAAGCTAACACGTTTTGTTTTGTTTCAAGTATGAAAGACTGCGCACGTTTTGTTTTGTTTGTGGTATTCTGGATCATTCGGAAGGAGACTGCAGTATTGTTTATGCAAATCCTGACAAGATTGTTGAGCGAGCTTATGGTGTATGGCTCCGTGCTCCAACAAAAAATGCTGCGAAACTGAGTACTGGTGCGAGATGGTTAAGAAATACAGGGGCTGGAAGTAGTATGTGGACGACGGTGGATAAGAGAGATGCAGTGTCAACGGTGGTCCAGAGCGGTGAACAGGGGAAAGAGAGATTCATGGAGGTGGATGGAGTTGTTAGAGAAAATCACGGGGATAAGTGGGGAATTGCAGTTAAGGGGCGAGATTTTAGGCCTGTAAATATGCTGGTCAATCTGACAGATACTATAAGCGATGATTTAGGGGAGGATAATATGGAAAGAGATAATGTTGTTTGCGATTCAAAAGAAAGAGAGTGGAAGATAATGTGGAGAAATTATAGGAAGGAAATCAAGGTAATCTAAATGCCGAAATTCAGAAGAACGGGTCTTTAAACTTACAAGTGGCGGGTCCTGGAGTCCAGGCCCGCCTAGGATTATGAGTTTAATTGCGTGGAACTGTCATGGGATGGCCAACTCACGGATAGTCAGATTACTAAAAGAAGTGAATAACTTCTACACGCCCAGCTTTATTTTTCTGAGTGAAACTTTGTGTAAGAAGAATAGAGTAGAACAAATAAAAAATAAATTAGGTTTCATTGGTTGTTTTGCCGTTGTTAGGAAAAATTCATGAGTTGTGATGTTAAGAATAGAATTTTACTTATACTTCTTGTATATCCTAATCTTATAAAGGATTTAGCACTTTGTATAAGAAATATGTGTTAGACAGTAATCTGTAGAATTAAGTCAGGAACAGTGCATCGAGTACTACATGTCAGGAACTGAGATTGAATCCTGATACGTCAGGTCAAATACTGATCAAGTACTGATCGGATGGTCAGATCCTGATGAAAGATGGAATCCTGATATCAGTCGTGTTACTGATGATGTCATTATGGATGCTACAGAAACTAGCAAGTGCTATAAAACAGGATCTTTGTTTGAGGAACAAGCAAGAAGATATTATGAAGGAAAGAATTTTCTATTGATGGAAACTATCAACTGGATGGCAGAACATTGTCATGTATAGATTATCTTTCTGTGATTAGTTGATAGGTAGCATTATAAATACTCTCTCTATATCATTGTAAAAAGAGTACGTAAGTTCAAATTGTGAGTTTTGTATGCGTAACTCTGTATAAGGCTTGTATTCGAGAGTTCGAAACAAACAGAGAGAGAGAGATTTGTATTATCAGCAGCTGCTAAAGGTATTTGTACACCTTTGGTAGAGTTTGTATTTGATCTTATTAATACAAACAGTTTGATTCATTCGTTTATTCTTGTTTATCTAATCAAGCAAAAATCAGACACGATTATATAACTTGTATTCAACCCCCCCTTCTACAAGTTATTCGAGTTAACAATTGGTATCAGAGCAGGTTGATTTCGAATAATCATAAAGATCTGCAATCATGTCTGGTTACAAGGATGGGAATACTAAGATTCCTATGCTCAAGAGAAACAAATATACTCTATGGGAAGTAAAGATGTTGCATCATCTGGAAGCAACAGATCCTGATTATCTTGACAGAATCAGAGATGGACCTTTTATCCCAACGAAGGTTGTTGGACAAGCAACTGTTGATGGTGAGGTTGTTCCAGAACATACAGCAGAGAAGCCTAAATCTGAGTAGTCAGATAAGGACAAGGAGAATGTTCTTAATGATGCTAAAGTGAGAAACATATTATTCAACAGTCTTGATTCTGTTCTCACTAACTATGTTCTCTCTTGTAAGACTGCTAAGGATATATGGGACAATCTTAAGGTTCACTGTGAAGGAACTAAGCCTGTCAGGAAGAACATGAGGAAACTACTTATACAACAGTATGAGTACTTTGAATCCAAGTCTGGTGAGTCACTTACTGACACGTTTGATAGGTTTACAAAACTCATCAATGAGATGGCCATGCATGGTAAATATTATGACTTGGAGGATATGAATACTAAGTTCATGAAAGCCTTGCCTGATTTCTACAATGAGAAGATATCTGCAATTGAGGAAGCTAATGATCTTGATGAGATATCATTAGAGGCAGTGTATGGAAAACTGAGGGCTTATGAACTTGACAAGCAGCAGAAGAAGAGCAGGAGTGAAGGAAAGATGAAAACTGTTACACTCACTGCTCAATATGAATCAAAGAAGCTTCCAGAGGAACAACATGATGAGCCTACTGTAAAGAACTTACGGAAGAAGAAAAACAAAGAAAATTCTGAGTCAGAGACTACTGATATAGACTCTGACAACAGTGATTCTGAATCAGAGATGCAGGAACTCTTTGCTATGTTTGCTAAAGCTTTCAAGAAAGGAAGATTCAATAGGAGAAGATTTAGCAAAGGACTTTTTCAAAAAAAGGAGGAAAAGAAGAGTGACAAAGGCAAAAGTACAATTGTCAAGCTTGATAAGGCCAAGATCAAGTGCTTTAACTGCAGCGAGCTTGGACACTTTGCTAGTGAGTGTAAGAAGCCTAGGAATTCAGGAAAGGGTAATGCACTTATGGTCACACAGAAGGATTGGGCTGATTCCGGTGATTCTGAAGAAGAATTGGATTATGACAACATTGCATTGATGACAAATGTTTCAGACAAACCTGGATCTCCAAAGAAAACTTCTCCATCTTCTATTAAGGTATCACTTCACTCTCTTGATTCATTTGATAGCTTAAATTCTGATGAAATTAGATCTATCCATGCTGAGTTTAAGAATCTTATAACTAATTTTAGAATTCTTACCAGTGAAAGAGATGAACTTAAGGTTAAGAATGATAAATTAGTTGATAGAAATAATTTTCTTGAATCTGAGTTAATTCAAATGGAAGAATACAAGTTAAGTTCTGATAAAGCTAAGCATGATTATAGTGTTATTCTTGAGGCTTATGACTATGTCAGAAAAGAACTAGAGGAAGAGAGAGATGTGATTAAGACCATTAACAATTCTGGTAAAAAGACTCTAGAAATCTTTGAAAGTGGAATTCGTGGTAAAGTTAATGGTTTAGGTTTTGATAAGGCTAGACAAGAAGAAAAAGTAGCTATTGTCAATGATTATAGTAAAGTAGAATCTAGCACATCTAAATCTGAAGGTAAGAAAATTGTTTCTGAACCTAAACATGTTAAATTTGTTGATTCAAAAGGTACCCCTGTTGTACACAAAAGGATTAACAATAGTAGTTCAGATGAGAAAGTGTTAGAGAAACCTAAGAATGTAAACATAGGGTTTCTGTCTAAGTCTCAGTTGAAACAGAGACTAGATGATCTTTCAGAGTCTAGCAAGATCAAAAGATATAGGAATGGAAAAGAAGGTATTAACAAAGAGAATAATTACAAGAATGTACCTGATGCACCTAGGAAAAAATGCTATAAGTGTGGAAATCATAATCATTTGGCCTTAGACTGCAATCAAAAACCTTCTTGGAAAACTGAGTCCAGATTCCCCAAGACTCAGAAAATTCAATACCAGCCACAAAAAGCTTGTTATCATTGTGGTAGTTTACTTCATTCCATTTACATTTGTAGAGAATATCATGAACTGTATTATGACTATTATTCTTTGAAATCTGAAACTCCTAGTCACAAATAGTTTGTGAAATCAAAGTCAAAGATTAACTCTGCAATAGGTAAAGTAAAAGCAAAATCTTCAAAGCCTGTTGTCTCTAAATCTAGTAAGAAAGGATCCAATCAAAGTTGGGTCCTAAAAAAATCTAACTAGTTACTTTTTGTTTGCAGGGCACAGGAAAGAAGCATTCAATTATCTTGGACAGTGGATGCTCTGGACATATGACTGGAAAGAAGTCCCTGCTTACAAAGTTTGAGAGGAAAGCTGGCCCAGTAATATCTTTTGGAGATGGCAACAAAGGAGAAACTCTGGGATATGGCTCAATTGTTTTGGGGAATGTCATCATAGAAGATGTAGCACTGGTTGAAGGCTTAAAACATACTCTTTTAAGCATAAGTCAACTGGGTGATAAAGGTTATCAATCAATCTTTGACAGAGAAGGATGCAAAATCTTGAATATGCAGAATGGAGACATTGTTCTAACTGGTCAAAGACATGGTAACATTTATGAAGCCAGCTTAAGTGATACATCTAAAGGAATTGTTAGATGTCTCTACATCAAAGCAACAAGTGATGAAAGCTGGAATTGGCACAAGAAGCTCTCACATCTCAACTTCAAGAAGCTTAATCAACTTGTTAAGCACAATCTTGTGAGAGGTCTACCTAAGGCAAATTTTGTGCAAGATGGACTTTGTGATTCCTGTCAGCTTGAAAAACAGAGAAGAACCACTTTCAAGAGCAAGACTGCAAATTCAATTACTGAACCATTTCACATGCTACATCTTGATTTGTTTGGTCCAGTAAACATTATGTCTATCAGCAAGAAAAGATATGCTCTAGTGATAGTGGATGATTTCACAAGGTTCACATGGGTGTTCTTTCTACATATAGTACTGGAAATATGTCAATAGACATCGGTTTTTGGCCATTGTAAAAAAAAAATTCCGAGCAATGTCTATGCGAGTGTAGAGAAAGGTCATAAATTTAGACATCGGTTTTTAGCCGATGTCTATGATGGGTTTAGACATCGGTAACAAATGGTAAAACCGATGTTATATGTCCTAACAGACATCGGTTTCACTAAGAAATTGATGTTATATGTTCTAACAGATATAAGTTTCTTAAATTGACTGATGTTATAGTGACTAAAAGACATCAGTTTTTTTCATATACAACTGATGTCTATTGACCTGCTCCAATCATAGCTATATGCATGTAATATAGATGCACTTAAAAATACCAAATCCACAACAAAAAATAAACCAAAAAAAATACCAAACTTCAATTATCATTGGAAACCAATCCAGTATACAAGGACGAAACTGAAAGCATATTTTTTAAAGCTAATATACTATCAAGTCCAAATCCATCCCTACATTGCAAATTAGTACCAAATGACAAAACCAACTACTACTAATACCATCTAGAATGTGATGCTCCTTTATGAAGTATCCCTTTAGGACCCCTGATTTCTTCATTTCAAGCTTGGGGTTGAGGAAACTTAATCAAGCTCTTTGTTTGGAGGCTACTATGGCTGCTCTTTAACTTCATAAGGGAGCGGTTCTGTAGTCTCTGGAAGGAAAGAAGATGTTTGTGAGGGTTCAGAGACTATAGCAACTCACTCCTTGGAGAAAACCTCAAGCCCCTTTCCAAATGAGGAACCCTCTCTCCATGTGAGTTCAGGTATAAAAACTTCTTCTAAACTCTATTTTTCTGTAGGTCATGAGAGCACTTATCCAAATTTGAGTGATACACTTGAAAAGATGGATATTGATCCACTATCAGAGAGGCTGGCTCCTGACCAGGCAAAAGGAGAGGTAGAAAGAGTGTTGACTTTAGATAGTCAAAGAGAGAATGAGGGTATGGATGATCAACTCCATAGTGAGGGAGAGAAAATTAGGAAACCACCATCGTTTGATTTCTGGGATCAGGTTTTTTCTGAATCTTGGTCTGACAATCTTGGTATGGATGCTGGTACTTATTCTTTTATTAAGATGTATGAGAAGAATGACTTAGCAAAGCACAAGGCAAAGCCAGAAGTTAAAGCTCAGAAGCAAAAAGAAAGGCTTGCAGGAATTATCAATAGAAGAGGTGAAACGCTAAGACAAACTTCTACACCACCAGTACCAGAAGATATTCCTAATGATCCTAGTATTCATTTGTTTGTACTACCAATATCAACCAGAATTGAGACATCAACAGTATCTGATCAATCTAAGGAGGAGTCAGGATTTGTAGATGTTAGTACACAGAATACTAGTGAAGGACAAGATGATCATATTGCAGCTTCAGATCAGAAAAATGAAGATGTTTGTAACTCTAATCGAGTTTTATTACTTGAATATCATTCTACACAGGCAACTTCTTCTACAAGGCTTGAATCTGAAGATATTCCAAACACTTCCAATATTAAAGTCAATTCTGTAGTTTTACAAGACATTCAGAAATCTCAAGTTGAAATTCAATCAAGACTTCAAATACTTGAAGATAACCAAGTCAATATTATGGAAAATCAAGCAGTTCTGATGAATCTCATTTGTTCTGTTACTGAATCTCTTGGACTTAATGTTGCTGATGTCAAAAAGGGGGAGATAAAAACAGTTCAAAGGCAACAGACTGGGGGAGGAGATAGACAGACTGGGAGAGATAAAAGAAGAACTAAGGATGACAGAGGTGAATCTTATCAGGGAAGTGGTAAAGGAAAAGAAGCATCAAATAGTTGAATTCTTTCTTCTAAGTACTGGATACTATGTCTATATCTGAAGAGGGAGGTACTTAACTTCATGATTTTTGAATTCATAAATTCTATTCTGATTGTATTGTTATATGTTTTGACATCAACAACTCAGATTTATGCTTCAGGTTTTAAAGCATAAATAGGGGGAGATTGTTAGGAAAAATTTATGAGTTGTGATGTTAAGAATAGAATTTTACTTATACTTCTTGTATATCCTAATCTTATAAAGGATTTAGCACTTTGTATAAGAAATATGTGTTAGACAGTAATTTTGTAGAATTAAGTCAGGAATAGTGCATCGAGTACTACATGTCAGGAACTGAGATTGAATCCTGATACGTTAGGTCAAATACTGATCAAGTATTGATGGGATGGTCAGATCCTGATGCAAGATGGAATCCTGATATCAGTCGTGTTACTGATGATGTCATTATGGATGCTACAGAAACTGGCAAGTGCTATAAAACAGGATCTTTGTTTGAGGAACAAGCAAGAAGATATTATGATGGAAAGAATTTTTTATTGATGGAAACTATCAACTGGACGACAGAACATTGTCATGTATAGATTATCTTTCTATGATTAGTTGATAGGTAGCATTATAAATACTCTCTCTATATCATTGTAAAAAGAGTACGTGAGTTCGAATTATGAGTTTTGTATGCGTAGCTCTGTATAAGGTTTGTATTCGAGAGTTCGAAACAAACAGAGAGAGAGATTTGTATTGTCAGCAGCTGCTAAAGGTATTTGTACACCTTTGGTAGAGTTTGTATTTGATCTTATTAATACAAACAGTTTGATTCATTCGTTTATTCTTGTTTATCTAATCAAGCAAAAATCAGACACGATTATATAACTTGTATTCAACCCCCCCCCCCTTCTACAAGTTATTCGAGTTAACAGCTGTAGAGGCATGAGGCCATAGTGGAGGTTTGGCCTTATTTTGGAAGAACGAAGGAAACATTAAGGTAACAAATAGCAATCAAAATTTTATTGATTTTGAGGTCAGTCATGAGTAGTTGGGTAGGTGGAGATATACGGGATACTATGGTTTTCCAGAGCGAGGGAGAAGAACTGAGGCTTGGGATATGCTAAGGTAGCTGGCGAGAGATGCTTTATTGTCGTGGTGTATTATTGGCGATTTCAATGATCTAATGACAGCTGATGAAAAGGAGGGAGGATAAAATCACCCTCGTGCTTTACTAAATGGTTTTTCAGAAGCTATAAATTATTGTGCACTAATTGACTTTGGTTATAAATGTGATAAATTTACATAGGAACGGTTTAGGGGGACGGATAAGTGGGTGGTTGAACGATTGGATAGAGGGTTTGCGAATAAAGAATGGACTGAGTTATTCCCAAATGCAGAAGTCCGAGTGCATGAAGTATCGACATCTGATCATATGCCTTTATGCTTGCAGTTAAATCGAAAAGTGTATATGCCTAAAGGTCGCAGGTTTCGCTTTGAAAACATGTGGGTGCAGGAAAAAGAATGCAGAAATATAGTGCATGAGTGTTGGAATAATGGTGGAGCACATGATTTACTAAGTAAATTGGCTAGTTGCTGTCAGAGATTGGAAGAATGGGGGGAGGCTTAATAAAAAACATGAAAACCAAATTGGCATTTTATCGAAAGGAGATGCAACATCTGAAATCTCGAAGGGATGTTGGTGGTGTGAGGCTGTATAATGAGGCAAGATGGAACTATCTGAGGCTACTAGAGAAACAGGAGGTGTTTTGGAGTCAAAGGGCTAAGCAATATTGGCTAAGAAATGGCGATAATAACACACGTTTTTTCCATAAATTTGCAACTACAAGGCAAAAGCACAACATAGTTCAAAGAATAAAACATGCGAATGGTGATTGGCAAGATAATGAGGAGGAGATTCAAAATACTATTACTAGGTATTTTGAAAAGATCTTTTTAGAGTCGGATGAGGGAGAACAAATGTCAGACAGAACTAGTTTTAACCAAATAACGGATGAACAATGCAATGAGCTGATGCAAGAGTTAACGGAAGAGGAAGTGAAGGAAGCATTTTTTGCTATGCAACCTGAGAAATCCCCTGGAGTAGATGGGCTGAACCCGTGCTTTTTTCAAACTTATTGGAATGTGGTTTATATGGATGTCTTCGAGTTTTGCAGACAATTTTTTGACCATGGAAGTTTGCCAGATGAAGTTAATAGAACCTTGGTGTGTTTAATTCCAAAGGTAAAGTGCCCAAAGCAGGTTTCAGACTTGCGACCTATATCTCTCTGTAATGTTGTCATGCGTATCCTTTCAAAAGTGCTAGCTAACAGACTGAAACCATGCCTTGGATCGATTATATCTAATAATCAGTCTGCATTTATTGAGGGACGACTCCTGACGGATAATGCATTACTTGCTTTTGAAATAAATCACTGTATTCACAGGAAAACTCAAGGCAATGATGGTGTAGCAGCCTTGAAGATTGATATTTCTAAGGCATACGACCGATTGGAGTGGAGGTATATTGAGTTGATGATGAACGGAATGGGTTTTCCTCAGAACTTGATAGTGCGAGTTATGCAGTTGGTTAAAACAGTTTCATATAGTTTTCTGAGGGACGGTAAGGTGTTTGGGGATGTGAGGCCATCACGAGGGATTAGGCAGGGAGATCCGATCTCCCCATACTTGTATATTATCTTTGCTGAAGGATTGACGGGGCTACTAAATAGATATGAAGAGGATAGATTGATACATGGATGTTGTGTGGCGCGAGGTGCTCCGAGCATAACACATTTACTATTCGCAAATGATTATTATTTATTTTTCAAGGCCAAGCAAACGGAAGCACAGAATATGTGGAGTATTCTTCAAAAGTATGAAAAAATATCAGGCCAGAGGATAAATTTTGGGAAATCTGATATAGTTTTCAGTCCTAATACTTGCGACATGGAGAGAACGAGAATTTGTGAGATTTTGGGAGTGAATGAAAAAGAAAGACCTGGGAAGTATTTAGGAATGCCAATGTATGTGGGGAGAAGTAAAAAGGAGGTTTTTGGTTTCGTAAGTGATAAGATTCAAAGTAAGTTGCAAGCATGGAGTAATAAGGAATTATAGAAGGCTGGTAAATTGACTTTGGTTAAAATAGCAGCACAAGTTACTCCGAATTTCTGGATGAGTTTATTTCTAATACCTGATTCGATTTGTGATGAGAGTGAACGAAAAATGAATGCGTTTTTGTGGGGTAATGGTGCTACGGGAGGAGGGGTAAAATGGATTACATGGAAACGGCTGTGTGTGCCAAAGGAGTTTGGTGGTTTGGGGTTGAAAGAGCTGAAAAAATTCAATATGGTAATGCTGGCTAAACAGGGCTGGCGTCTTCTAACAGAGGCAAATCCACTAATCAGTGCAGTCATGAAAGCTAGGTACTATCCTAAAACAGGTTTACTGGATGCAGAGTTGGCAATAACCCTAGCTATGTGTGGGCGGGGAATTTTTGCTTCATTGGAATTAGTTAAATCTGGAGCTCTTCGAAGAGTTGGTAATGAAGAGAATACTTTGGTTTGGCATGATCCTTGGCTGCCAGATGTGGTAAATGGATATGTTAGAACAACTATGTATGACCAGTTGAGTAATGCAAAGGTTAGCAGTTTAATGACAGATGATGGGAGGAATTGGGATGTTGAAGTTCTAGAGGACTTATTGGAAACTAGAGACTGTGAGCTAATCATGCGTATTCCTCTGTCCATACATATTTCTGCAGATTCCTGGTATTGGTTATTGGATGATAAAGGAGATTTTACGGTCAAGAGCTGTTATAGAGCCATGCAAGGGGAATGTACAAATGATTATACGAGACTGAGGAAAAAGATTTGGGCGTTGAAGTTACCCAGTTAAGTGACACACTTGATTTGGAGATTCTGTAAGGATTGCTTACCTACTAATGCAGCATTATTCATGAGATATGTGAATGTTGAAGCTACATATCCATGGTGTCATCGTGCAGCTGAAACAGGTGTACATGTAATGTTTTTATGTGAATATGCAAAGACATTGTGGCATGTAGTGGGATTAGATAAGCTGGTGTACTGTGTTGAACAAGAGATCCCAAAAGCAGTTGTCGAACGGGTGTTTCAGCAAGGTTAAAGAGAGCAATGTGTGGAGGTGGCTATGTTATGCTGGAGTTTATGGTATAGGAGGAACAGATGGGTTTGGGATCGTGTAAATGGGTCTGTCTTTGGTGTTAAAAATATGGCTAGTTGTTTACTGCAAGATTGGACAGAAGCACAGGCGAGGGAAGAAAGCAGGAGAATTAGAGGAGAACCTGGGGATCGTGTTTGGTCTTTACCTTCGAATGGCTGGTTAAAAATTAATGTGGATGCAGCAGTGTTTATGAATGGCACTATTGGAGTTGCAGCCGTGATCCGGGATGATCGAGGAGGCTTTGTTGCAGCTCATGCTTTGAGAATACCAGGTGCTTGGAAACCCCGTGAGGCTGAGGCGATTGCAATGAAAGAAGCTTTATCGTGGGTCATGAAACGAGATTATAAGCATTGTATGATCGAAACGGATTCGTATGTTTTGGTTGATGCGTGCAATGGAAGAACAGGGAGATCATTGTTTGATACTATTATGACAGATTGTATTGAGTTAAGTAAGCACATAAGTCCAGTGCTATTTAGTTTTGCTTATCGTTCTGCGAATAATGTAGCTCATGTGCTCGCACAAGCTACAAATTATAATGAAACGAGATTATAAGCAGTGTGTGATCGAAACGGATTCGTATGTTTTGGCTGATGCGTGCAATGGAAGAACAGGGAGATCATTGTTTGATACTATTGTGACAGATTGTATTGAGTTAAGTAAGCACATAAGTCCAGTGCTATTTAGTTTTGCTTATCGTTCTGCGAATAATGTAGCTCATGTGCTCGCACAAGCTACTTGTTCTATGTCAGGCGTAGGGGAGTGGTATGTCACTCCACCTAATTTTCTTGTTCATGCTTTGGATTTGGATTTGATCGTTTAATGCAAGTTCGATTTATTCAAAAAAAAAAATTAAAATATTATTCTTATGGATGGTTCTTTTTTTCTGGACAAGTTCTGGACTGGTCGGTATAAAATTTCTAACTTAATGTGTTTCCTTATGTAGCAAAGAGAAGAGGGTGGAGATTATCAAAGGTGCGTTAGAAAATTTATGGGTTATTCGTTCGATATCTAGTTCAAATTCGAAAGAATAAACCAGTTGGCGTATGCCCTATCTTATAAAACAGTGGGAACAGTGAAATTGGAGACTATAATATCTATACCAACTATGGATTGGGCTACTGTTGAAGAAGAAATCCAAAAGGATCCCTTTTTGCAACAAATAAAGACTAAAGTTTTGACTCAAACCAAGGCGCACGTGGAATTTTAAGTTATGTACAAGGGAATGATGTACAAAGAAAGGGTTGTCATTCCTAGAGGATCCAAGTTAAAACTACAATTCTGCAGGAGTATCACAATTTACCGATTGAGAGTCATTCAGGAGACTTCAAAACTTACTTACGGATAGCTTCGGACTGGTAATTGGTGGGTATGCGGAAGGATGTGGCTACCTATGTACACAACTGTCAAGTCTGCCAACAGCAGGAGTCCTCACAGGAATCTCCGGCTAGCCTATTGCAGACATTGCCGATTCCCCACTGGGTGTGGGAGGATATTTCGATGAACTTCATCGAAGGTCTGCCAATGTCGAAAGGGATTAATAGTATTCTAGTAGTGGTGGATCGATTTTAAAAGTATGCCAATTGTATTGGCCTAAGGCACCCGTTCTCTACAATAACGGTGGCAGAACTGTTCGTGAAAGAAATCGTGCGGCTGCACGGGTTTCCCGCATCAATAGTGACTGGCCGATATAAAATCTTTTTGAGCATCTTTTGGAGGGAATTGTTTAGGCTGCAACGAACAGATCTGCACCGCAGTACTGCCTATCACCCCAGAGTGGCGGCCAGACTGAAATCGTCAACAAGGCCTTGGAAACGTACTTAAGTGCTTTATGGGGGAAACCCCGAATGTGGGCTTCACATGGATGAGTCAATAATCATTCGTTCAGAATTTTAATCATTCAGAAATTTTTGTTCAGATTTAACAAATGACCCCTTACTTCATAAACTTGCACTGATGCTCTAGGATTTTTTTTTGAAGAAGGTTTAAAATTTTGAGATGGATAAAGTACTTGAAATGTATTTGTATCGTTCCATTTTTGTTGTCCACTATTTTTATTATCATTTATTTCAAAAAAATTGTTCATATTATATATATATGATAAATTAATAACATGAATTCCTCTTGTACCCTTTATTATTTAAATTAATGGTCAAAAATATAAATTAATTAAGGGTAGTTTCATTATTTCCTAACAATGCACTTATAGAAGGGGGTTGAATATAATCTTGAGAATTTTTTTAATTTCTTTAGCAAACAGAACAAAAACTAGAACAACTATTTTTAAATAAAAATTTGGAACTCAACAACTTTAAATTTTAAAGTTTGAATGTTACACATGAGAATATATATTAAAGAATTTCTCTGTGATATTTTTATATACTAGCTTATAACCCATGTAATACATGGCTCCTTTTCTAATATCTATAATTATATTTATTGTTTTGAATATTTATTTGTTATTAGTTTACATATCATATTGTTGTTTAAAATTATATATATATATATATATATATATAAGATTTTATACGTTCAATTTACTATATATTTTGCCCGCGTAAAATTAACAAAATAAACTTTAATTTAGTGATGATTTAACATATATTTTCCAATTAAAACTACCAAGAAACAAAAGAGAGAAGAATTGATGATTTTTTTACGTTAAAAATTCTATTCGATTAAAAAAATCTACTTATATTTTGTTTTGATTATCAAAATAACCTTCTTGTTATTTGAAGATATTTGTACTAACAACCAAATACAATTATATCCTTATATACTATACCACTATAAGCAAAACAACCTCTATTTGGTTGGTTGGTAGTTTGGTCACTTATTTGGTACATTCAATATCAACCATTGGATTTTAAGATAGATTAATGACAACCGTTGGATATAATAATAAAAAAACTCTTTTTATAGTCACTTATTTGGTACACCCAATATCAACCATTGGATTTTAAGATAGACTAATGAGAACCGTTGGATATAATAATAAAAAAAAACTCTTTCTATACATTTATATTATATAATAAACCACTCCAATAAATATAGGGATGTGTTTGTTTTTCATTCATATTCCACCAAAAACACAACCAACACTCTCTCATATGCTTCCCCAGCCGTGATCCTCGATTAGCAATTAGCATGTACTTTGTGGCATTCGTGAGAACAAATTGGAATTGCATGACAAGCTCAACCAAGACAATATATTAAATTTAACAGTTATTTATCTATTTTCAATTAATACCTTATATATAATAAGCATAAGGGAGATCTTATCCATATTTTTTGTCGTCGTCGTTGTACTACCAAAAGCATATGATCCGTTGGATTAAAAAATTGGATTAAAAATCATCCGTTGGAGTATAAATTATATCCTTATATATTTATGATATAAATTATATCCTTATATATTTATTTATCATATGATCCGTTGGATTAAAAAATTGGATTAAAAATCATCTGTTGGATTATAAATTATATCCTTATATATTTATTTATAATTTTCACTTTGTTAATTTACTATAATACCCTTTTTTCATGATCCGTTGTTTATAATCCGTTGGATTATAATTTTTGTTTATTTAAATTTTATCTATGTGTAGTGTTTCGTAGCATTGAATTAATATAAAAAAGAAGCTCAAAGTTGTGGCACGTTTTATCCTTGTTATTATATCCTTATATATAATAAGCATTATAGGGATCTTATCCAACTTTTTGGTCGCTGTACTACCAAAATCATATGATTCGTTGGATTGAAAATAGACGATCAAGATTAGATAACATTAAAAAGAAAATTATAATCTAAAAAGAATATAATTAGAAAATCTCGCATTAGAAGTGAATTTTAAAATGAAAATTATAATCTAAAATGGATACAATTCAAAAAAGGTTGTATTAGAATTAAATTTTAATAAGAAAATTATAATCTGAAAATGATATAATTAAAAAAGGTTGTAGTAGAATTAAATTTTATTTATTTATTTATTAGTATTAAAAAATTCATATTTAATATTTGGGCTTTATCTTGAGATCTAATAATCAAATTTGGATGATTTTACAATCCACGCGAAACTCATAAAAATAGCTTTAATTTAGTGATGATTTAATAATAATTATTCAAATGCTCAGAATCTCAAAAGAAAAGATAATTACGAATTTTTACCTTAATCCTAATTTTTACCTTAATCCTATTCAATGTAGAAGTCCTACATTGATAATTCGGTTCAATGTAGAAAACCTAATTATATATGATTTAAATTATTGACATATACATTTTTGTATTTAAATATAAATACATTTTTTAGTTTATAACATGCTAAAATATAAAATAGTTTTTTAATGCTAGATTCAACGGTTTTCATCTATTTACTTTAAGAACTTTGTCCGACTACCGATTATCAAAATTTTGGACAAAAATCCCTCTTACACTTATTATAAAAATTGTATTTTGTTGTTGGTAGAACTATCCTCAAATAATTACAAGGGTATTTTGATAATCAAAATAAATTATAAGTAGAATTCATAAATCAAATAGAATTTTCAACGTAAAAAATCGTCAATTTCTTCTCTTCATCGTTTCTGCGTAGATTTAATTAGAAAAAATAATTAAACCATCATTAAATTAAAGATTATTTTGTTAATTTCACGTGGGCTGTAATAGTCCAAATCAAAATTTAAGAATTAAAGATAGAGTACAAATATTAAATCGAACGTATAAAATTATATATATATATATATATATATATATATATATATTAAGAACAATTTGATATTGAAATTAATAATATGTAAAATTTAATATAATTTTAAATATTAAAAAAGGAGCCGTGCATTGCACGGGTTATAAGCTAGTATACAAGAAAATGACTATCAATTAGAATACTATCAAAAACGTATAATCATATTTTATTATCTTTTATAATTTATTTTATTACTAATTAATGAGCAAATATTAAAATTATAAATAATCAAATAAAAATATTAAAAATGTACACTTTTTTGGTACACTCAATAGCAACCGTTGGATTTTGAGATAGATTAGTGAAAACTGTTGGATCTAATACTAGTAGAATATTCTTTTTATAATATTTAAAATATTCTCATGGCTCTATAAGTAGAATTCATAAATCAAATAGAATTTTCAACGTAAAAAATCGTCAATTTCTTCTCTTCATCGTTTCTGCGTAGATTTAATTAGAAAAAATTATTAAACCATCATTAAATTAAAGATTATTTTGTTAATTTTACGTGGGCTGTAATAGTCCAAATCAAAATTTAAGAATTAAAGATAGAGTACAAATATTAAATCGAACGTATAAAATTATATATATATATATATATATATATATATTAAGAACAATTTGATATTGAAATTAATAATATGTAAAATTTAATATAATTTTAAATATTAAAAAAGGAGCCGTGCATTGCACGGGTTATAAGCTAGTATACAAGAAAATGACTATCAATTAGAATACTATCAAAAACGTATAATCATATTTTATTATCTTTTATAATTTATTTTATTACTAATTAATGAGCAAATATTAAAATTATAAATAATCAAATAAAAATATTTAAAATGTACACTTTTTTGGTACACTCAATAGCAACCGTTGGATTTTGAGATAGATTAGTGAAAACTGTTGGATCTAATACTAGTAGAATATTCTTTTTATAATATTTAAAATATTCTCATGGCTCTATAAGTAGAATTCATAAATCAAATAGAATTTTCAACGTAAAAAATCGTCAATTTCTTCTCTTCATCGTTTCTGCGTAGATTTAATTAGAAAAAATTATTAAACCATCATTAAATTAAAGATTATTTTGTTAATTTTACGTGGGCTGTAATAGTCCAAATCAAAATTTAAGAATTAAAGATAGAGTACAAATATTAAATCGAACGTATAAAATTATATATATATATATATATATATATATATATATATATATATATATATTAAGAACAATTTGATATGGAAATTAATAATATGTAAAATTTAATATAATTTTAAATATTAAAAAAGGAGCCGTGCATTGCACGGGTTATAAGCTAGTATACAAGAAAAAGACTATCAATTAGAATACTATCAAAAACGTATAATCATATTTTATTATATTTTATAATTTATTTTATTACTAATTAATGAGCAAATATTAAAATTATAAATAATCAAATAAAAATATTGAGATAAAAATATTTAAAATGTACACTTTTTTGGTACACTCAATAGCAACCGTTGGATTTTGAGATAGATTAGTGAAAATCGTTGGATCTAATACTAGTAGAATATTCTTTTTATAATATTTAAAATATTCTCATGGGTTAAGTTCAAATCCCACCAACAACATATCTTTATTAAACATATATATTATTTTATAAACTATTTTTAAGAGTTTGAGGTTCTATTCCCGTCAATATCATATTATAATAAAAAATTATTATTTTTTTAATAAAGTATTATTATACATTTATATAATCTTATAAGCTACTCCCAAAAATTCACGCCAATAATATATTATAGTTAAAAATTAAAACATTATCGTTTAAAATACTATCAAAAATATATTATGATATTTTATTAACGTAAATAATTTTATTCCCTACTAATTAATATATATATATATATATATATATATATAATAGAGAGATAAAAGTTCTATGGAGTACTGTTTTAATTGGAATACTTGGAGTACATATATATGTTCTACATTCAAAATATATTAAAATTTATTATTTTGCAAACCTTGTTATATGAATATCATATGGTAATCTTGAAAATCATATATCATCTTGAAATCCTTTATGTTTTGCAATCATAACATATATGTTTTGCAACCCAAATGTGTTTCACAAAATATTTCGTTTTGCAATATTTTGTTAGCAAAATATACAAAATTTTCAAGATTTTCAATGAAATAATGATATTCATGTAATAAGCTTTGTAAAATAATAAAGTTTGCAAAATTTTGAATGCAGAACGTGTATGTACTCCAAGTACTCCAAGTAAAACAGTACTCCATAGAACCTACCTACCTATATTTATATATATATATATATATATATATATATATATAGGGTCTTGTTCAAATAGAAACTAACTTAGAATAGATACTAGAAACTAAACCTAAATTAAATATTTCAAGCTAATCTGATGACCAAATTAGGGGTACCCCAATACAAAAAAATGTTTAAAATTATTGGCTCTATTCAACAAAAAAATTATTATTTTTTTAAAAAACGTTACTGTTCACGTGATGACGAGGCACGTGAACATCAACTTTTTATTTTATTTTTTTTAAATTTGTTTTTTTGAATAGAGCCAAGAATTTTATAAGTTTTTTGTGAAGGTGCCCCTAGCGGGGCCATTAAAATAAATGAAATATAATTTATTTAGTGTAGGTTTCTAGTTTCTATTCTAAGGTTGGTTTCTATTTGAACGCTAGCCTATATATATATATATGAAATATGAGTAATAAGATAAAAGTTATTAAAAAAAATCCGTGCATCACACGAGTTATAAATTATATAGTTAAAAATTACATAAAATCTGGAAAACATTTATAATATAAAAAAAATTGTATAAAAATCGAAAAAAGGTCTACATAATTAGAAAAATTTCACTCTTTCTACTAATAAAATTAAAAAAAACTACTTTTATATAATATTTTTATATATACATATGTATTTGAATGTAATAATTAAAATACATAATTAGAATAATATTTATATTCATGAAATTTATAAAATTCAAAAAATATTTTAATAATAAAAACATATATACAACTTAAAATTTTAACGAAATATAATTAAACAGTTTACAAGCAACCTTGTATCGCACGAGTTATAAGCTAGTATATATAATAAGCGCAAGAGGGATCTTATCCATAATTTTGGTTTGGTCTCTTTTGGTTTAGTCATTGTACTATCAAAATAATCTCAACCGTCGAATCTAATATCTTTAAAAATAGACGATCAAGATTATATCATATTAAAATGAAATTATAATCTAAAAATGATATAATTAAAAAAATTGTATTTTGTATTTTGGATTTTGTTGTTAGGGTTAGTGTTGATGGTGGTGGTTTAGTGGTGGCAGTATGATGGTACTGGTGGTGATTAGTGGTGACGTCATGGTGGTTATTTTGATACTGGATTAGGAATGGAAGTGGAAGTAAAATAGAGTTTCTATATACTTTATTCATATATAGTATTCCGAAAATATATTATTGGTATTAGTTAAATGAGTTCTAATTATTTATTTATTAATAATAATAAATGAGATTCATCAGAACTGCTTGGTTTTCCATAATAGTGACTTGGTTATCTTCAAGTGTTTGAAGTCTTGATTGAATTTCAACTTGAGATTTCTGAATATCTTGTAGAATTTCAGAATTGACTTCAATGTTGGAAGTGTTTGGAATATCTTCAGATTCAAGTCTTGTAGAAGAAGTTGCCTGTGTAGAATGATATTCAAGTAATAAAACTCGATTAGAGTTACAAACATCTTCATCTTTCTGATCTGAAGCTGCAATATGATCATCTTGTTCTTCACCAGTATTCTGTGTACTAACATCTACAAATTCTGACGCCTCCTTAGATTGATCAGATACTGTTGATGTCTCAATTCTGGCTGATATTGGTAGTACAAACAAAGGAATACTTGGATCATTAAAAATATCTTCTGGTACTGATGTTGTAGAAGTTTGTCTTATCCTTTAACCTCTTCTATTGATAATTCCTGCAAGCCTTTCTTTTTTGCTTCTGAGCTTTAACTTCTGGCTTTGAATTGTGCTTTGCTAGGTCATTCTTCTCATACATCTTGATAAAAGAATAAGTACCAGCATCCATACCAAGATTATTAGACCAAGATTCAGGAAAAAAACCTGATCCCAGAAATCAAACGATGGTTTCCTAATTTTCTCTCCCTCACTATGGAGTTGATCATCCATACCCTCATTCTCACTTTGACTATCTAAAGTCAACACTCTTTCTACCTCTTCTTTTGCCTGGTCAGGAGCCAGCCGCTCTGATTGTGGATCAATATCCATCTTTTCAAGTATATCACTCAAGTTTAGATAAGTGCTCTCATGACCTACAGAAAAATAGAGTTAAGAAGAAGTTTTTATACCTGAACTCACATGGAGAGAGGGTTCCTCATTTGGCATGGGGCTTGAGGTTTTCTCCAAGGAGTGAGCTGCTATAGTCTCTGAACCCTTACAAACATCTTCTTTCCTTCCAGAGACTACAGGCTCCAGTATACCACTTTCAGGTTCTTTACTAGACTCTGATGTCTTCAGTAATACTTCATTAGACACCATAGTTAGTACATCACCGTCTTTAAGTGTTGTTTGCTGAGACTCACCCTCAAGGTGGATAGACTCTGACTGAACAATTTTTGTTTGATCTTCAAGAAAGTCAGTCAAAGTTATTCCTCCCATATCATAGGGTTTCTCACTTGCAATTTCAGTCATCATAGAAGACCTTTCAACATTAGCTATCACAGCTCCTTAGTCATCCAACCTCTGACTAGATGGTTCTTGTGTTGCAGTGACTGTGATCTGATCTTTCCTACTATCCACCAATGGTGCAATAGTATCTTCTGTTGACTGCATTCCTCTATCTACTTCCTCCTGTTGTTCACCTTGAGCTGAAGCATCTTCAATAATGACATCTTTGTCAAATAAATATGTATGTAGTGATTGAAGTGCAACATGCTTTGAGAGTCCAAATTTCTTGACCAATTGTCTTCTGACATATACATAGAAATACATCTTCATTAAGTCAAGTCTTTGATGTAGAAGTCCATACTCTTCTGGAAATAAAAGCTTTGGTACTCTTTCAACTAGAAAATCTAGAACAGGCCTTGACAACTTCACTTTGAGAGAAATTAGTCCCATAGCCGGTCTATATGATAATGTAGTTTCCCATGAAGAATCAATATCCAGATCTCTATGGTCATTTGCTGACTTGATTGTAGCTTCATTTGTAGAAACCTGCATGATATTAGTTGGACTAGACTCTGTGTGTGTAGGTGACAATTGAATCTTTCTCCTTGTTCTCCTGGTATAGTGAGCAAAAGATTTATCCTGAGAAGACTCAAGAGGTGTAGACACAGAATTGATCTTGGGATGAGATCCTTTTTCAATAGACACAGTCTTTTTAGAGATAGTATCTAGTAACTGTTTTCCCTTTTTAAGTACTACAGTCTTTTGAGAGACTGCAGCCTGGCTGTGACTAGGTGCTTCATCTCTTTGTCCTAGCTTAGAAAGTCGAATTGCAGCCTTCAATTTTTCTCTCTCAGCAAGAGATATATTATCATCATCTTCACTAGAACTACTACTATTTGACACAACAAATCTTCTCTTCCTTACAACTGATGTCTTTTGAGAAACACCAGAGGTTGGTTTCTTTGAAACAATAGGCCGTGGATTAAAACTTTGTTCTTGAATTGTTTCAGAGACTATAATGTTTTGGGCTACTTGAGTAGACACAGGTGGGTTCTCCTCCAAATGAGATTCCTGAGCCATTTCACCACAAAAGAAAGAAGAATTGTAGAGAGTAGGAAGATGAGTTTTAAGAATTACCTGAACATGATGTGGATAATGAGTTGCAGGTATTTCATCTAGATTCTTTTCATTGTCCTTCTTTGTAATGTCAGAGAAAATTCTCTTTTGCTGTACATAAGAAGAAACACAATGTTCTCTACCAAATCTAGCTTCAACATCAGGAATAAAATGGTTAATAAACAATTGTATAAATCTATGATAATAAACCATTTTCCTGTTTTGATCTCTTAACCCAAGTTTAATACACATCTGACTTAAGATAATGTGACCAATGTTAATCACTCTGTCATAAAGCAAACTGTAAGCAATATGTGAAGTAACAGAAGTAATTTGATCAAAAGAACTACATTTACCAGTAAAGCATTTAGTTAATTGATCAAAGAAGAAAGACCACTCTTTCCTAAGATAAGATCTTCTTAACTGGCTCATGTTATCTAAAGGTCCATTATAACCTAATGCAGACAACATAGTTCTAACATCATCATCAGATGGTACATTTTCATAAATCAAACTAACAGGTAAGTGAAGTACTGAATTAACAACAGATTCAGTAATATCAAATGAGTCTTGTCCTAAGTGTAGAACAATCTTACCTGATTGACTTTGAGTAGAATCAATTACCTCAGCATTCTCCCAAGCTTGTGTAACAGCTGCTTGATTAATCTGTGGAGATGCTGTCAATGCATAACTTAATGGTCCAAATGCCAGAAAGTCCATGATTGAATGAAAATCAGATGACACTCCTTCCTTGTTGGTGATAGCTGCTACATGATTGTTTGTCATAAAATTGAAGTCACCAAACTTGAAAGCTACTGACTTAGGTAATCTTCTTTGAGCTGCCATTTTTGATCAGAAAAGAATTTGAAAAATTCTTGAAATGGATTAGTGATTTTGAAAACTCGAGAGTGTTTTTGCTTTAGAGAATATAAAATTAGAGAAAGCAATTACACGATTAGAGTTTCAAAAAAAATATATTTCACAAATCTTTCAGACCACTATCCCACGTCGACACGTAGATTGAAAGGTGTCAGTCCCTGAAAAGTGCGGTTACCCATGATTTTTGGAAAATAAAATCCAAAATTGATTTTCATGAAATAAATCAGGGTATTATCAAGATAAAAATCAATACTGATCAGCTTCCTTTTCCTGTTGACCTCCCATCAAAATAATCACAAAATGCAATGTGATTTAAAAATATAATTTTCAAATCCTGATGGTCACACTTGAAATCCTGATCAATATCATCCTGATTCCAGAGACTTAATATGGAGTTTCCACGTGGCATTTTTCTTTTATCTGTAAAAGAAATAAACAATTAATCTGAACAAAATCAATTGGTTAGATATATTCGACATTTTTGAAAATACAAAAAATAAAGTCACACACAATAATTAGCATCTGACTTCATTAAAACTTCCAAGTGACTGTTCAGCTTCTCACGTCTTTCTAAAAAAGAAACAGACGCCTTATGCCATTCTCCATAAACCTTTCAATTTCTTTTCTTCTCAACAATGCTTCTCAAACCAAAATTCCATTCAAACCCATTCTTTAGGTTTTTTATAGTCGATGATCATCCTGTTCTTGATCATCTCTTTGAAGAGACGACTTTTCTCATCGAACTATTCATGGATGGAGTAGTTTTAGATAATATCCAGAGGTTTCTCCCAGAACATCCATCTGTTGGATACAATCTTCCCCTAACCTCCTCAAAACTTGAGGATGAAGAATTTGGTCGAGAGTCTGAGGTTGATCTTGATGGGGATGCTATACATTTAAGTTAGCTACTCTCATTCAAGTCGCCCAGACAAGGAATCCAAGAGCAGACGAGGCTGTTCAAATCCTCTGATGGATTTCTTGAGATGCTCCTTGTCTTGTACCTCAGAATTCATTTTATTAGACAAGTATAGGATTATCAGTAGAAGTTAGACAAAAAGATGTTGTATTTCATTTCCATATATGTAATGCTTTCAATTAATGAAAATACAATTTCTTATTATCTACTTGTCTTTTGATGATGTATAAATTATCAGTATGCAAATATTAAAACTTGCTAGCATAGACTTAACACATCTCAGAATTAGATTACTACACAAAGTAAATGTCAGGATCTGAAACAATTTTTCACAATCCTGATACTGACACAATACTGATGACGTCAGCATCCTGATAACAAATCTAATCCTGATGATTATTAACAAGTCTATCATACTGAAATTTATCAAGGCAAAGTGTTATAGCTAAAGTATTTAACAATCAAATATAGATCCTGACAAGAATATCAAGTCTATAAGCTAAAAACAACATACCTTGCTACTTTTGCAGATGTTAAAGATCTAGAAATTTAACATTCCTAACTCACTTACTAATCTATTGAATGTAGTTTCATCAAGTGGTTTAGTTAGAATATCTGCAAGCTGTTTGTCAGTAGGAACAAAATGAAGTTCTATAGTACCATTCTCAATATGTTCTCTAATAAAATGATACCCGACATCAATGTGCTTAGTCCTTGAATGTTGAACTGGATTTTCTACAATTTTGATAGCACTAGTATTATCACAAAACATAGGAATATTACTAAGTGTCATACCATAATCCATCAACTGATTTCTTATCCAAAGGAGCTGTGCACAACAACTGCCTGCTGCTATGTACTCAGCTTCTGTAGTTGAGGTTGAAACAGATTGTTGCTTCTTGCTTGCCCAAGAAATCAATCTATTTCCCAAGAATTGACATGTACCTGTAGTGCTTTTCCTGTCTATCTTACACCCTGCATAATCAGAGTCTGAATAGCCAATTAGGAAGAAATCAGATTCTCTAGGGTACCAGAAACCAAGATTTGGAGTTCCTTTAAGATATCTAAAAATTCTCTTCACATCAATTAAATGAGATTCCTTAGGATCACTTTGGAATCTAGCACATAAACAGGTAGAAAACATTATATCTGGTCTACTTGCAGTTATATATTACAATGAGTCTATCATGCCTCTATAACTAGTATTATCCACACTCTTTCCCTTAGGATCAAAGTCTAGTTTAGTGGCTGTTGCCATGGGTGTTTTTGCAACTGCACAGTCTTGAAAGTCAAACCTTCTTAAAAGATCTTTGATATACTTTGACTGATTAATGAAAATACCAGTCTCAGTCTGTTTGACCTGCAAGCCTAAGAAATAATTTAATTCACCCATCATGCTCATCTGATACTTAGACTGCATAAGCTTGCTAAACTTAGCACACAACTTTTCATTAGTAGAACCAAAAATAATATCATCAACATAAACTTGAACTAAAAGCAATTCACCTTTTATCTTTCTAAAGAATAGAGTTTTGTCAATTGTACCTCTTGTGAAGCCATTTTCAAGAAGAAATTTAGACAAAGTCTCATACCATGCTCTTGGTGCCTGCTTTAGTCCATAGAGTGCCTTGTCAAGTTTGTAGACTTGATTTGGAAACTTTGGATCAACAAATCCAGGTGGCTGTTCTACATACACTTCCTCATCAAGTTTGCCATTTAGAAAAGCACTCTTTACGTCCATCTGGTATACCTTGAATTTTAAATGAGCTGCAAATGCAAGAAACATTATGATTGCTTCCAATCTTGCTACAGGTGCAAAGGTCTCATCATAATCAATGCCTTCTTCCTAAGAATAATCCTTGGCCACCAGTCTTGCTTTGTTTCTTACAATCATACCAGATTCATCTAGCTTGTTTCTGAAAACCCATCTTGCACCAACAATAGATCTATCTTTAGGTCTTGGTACCAGTTTCCAGACTTTGTTTCTCTCAAACTCATTTAACTCTTCCTGCATTGCAATTACCCAATCAGGATCCTGTAAGGCTTCTTCAACCTTCTTAGGTTCATTCTTTGAGAGAAAGCAAATATACAAGCATTCATTTTGAATTTATCTTCTAGTTCTAACACCACTATTTGGATAACCAATAATCAAATCTTCAGTATGATCCTTTGTCCATTTTCTAACAGGTGGTAGATTGAATCTGCTAGTCTCTCCCCCTAAGTTAGTGGTATCTCTTGTATAAGAATTCTCTATGCCTTCAATAACTCTCCTTTGATCAATAGAATCAGTAGATTCCATATTGCTGCTAGTTACTGATCTTTCCTCAGTAGACTCTGAAAAATCAGTTCCTGATGGTGTAGACTCTGAATAGCTAGTCTGCTCCTGATGATCACTATGTTCTCTTTGATTTATTTGCTCCCCCTCAACAGTAGCATTCCTTTGAGAAGCAATAGAAATTCCTTTTGGAGAACCTTCATCATCACTGGAGAGTATCTCAGAATTCTTCAGATTTTCAAATTCCAATTTGTCATGGCTTTCATCAGTTTGCAGAATTCCAAATTTCTTATCATCAAATGCAACATGAATTGATTCCATAACAATGTGAGTTCTGAGATTATAAACTTTGAAGGCCTTAGATGCTGAATATCCTAGAAAGATTGCTTCATCCGATTTGGCTTCAAATTTTCCAAGTTGTTCTGGATGAACTTTTAGGACATAGCATTTGCATCCAAAGATGTGAAAATATTTCACACTTGGTTTCTTTCCTTTGATCATCTCATAGGGAGTTTTTCCATGACTATTTACCAAGGTACAATTTTGAGTGAAACATGCAGTGTTAATAGCTTCTGCCCAAAAGTAGGTTGGAAGTTTTGCATCTGCAAGCATGGTTCTTGCTGCCTCTATGAGAGTCCTGTTCTTTCTTTCCACTACACCATTCTGTTGAGGTGTACCAGGTGCAGAAAACTGTTGAGTGATTCCATTGTCTGCACAAAACCCCTCCACTGTAGAATTCTTGAATTCTATACCATTGTCACTCCTAAGTACTTTGACTTTGTACTCAGAGCTATTCTGAATATTCTTGACAAGTTCAATGATTTGCTGAGGAGCTTCATCCTTCTTGTGTAGAAAGAACACCCATGTGAACCTTGTGAAATCATCCACTATCACTAGAGCAAATCTTTTCTTGCTGATAGACATAATGTTTACTGGACCAAACAGATCAAGATGTAGCATGTGAAATGGTTCAGTAATTGAATTCTCAGTCTTGCTCTTGAAAGTGGTTCTTCTTTGCTTTCCAAGACGACATGCATCACAAAGTCCATCTTGTACATAATTTGCCTGAGGTAGGCCTCTCACCAGATTGTGCTTAACAAGTTGATTAAGCTTCTTGAAATTAAGATGTGTGAGCTTCTTGTGCCAATTCCAGCTTTCATCACTTGTTGCTTTGCTGTAGAGACATCTAACAATTCCTTTAGATGTATCACTTAAGCTGGCTTCATATATGTTACCATGTGTTTGACCAGTTAGAACAATGTCTCCATTCTGCATATTCAAGATTTTGCATCCTTCTCTGTCAAAGATTGATTTGTAACCTTTATCACCCAGTTGACTTATGCTTAAAAGAGTATGTTTCAAGCCTTCAACCAGTGCTACATTTTCTATGATGACATTCCCCAAAACAATTGAGCCATATCCCAGTGTTTCTCCTTTGTTGCCATCTCCAAAAGATATTACTGGGCCAGCTTTCCTCTCAAACTTTGTAAGCAGGGACTTCTTTCCAATCATATGTCCAGAGCATCCACTATCCAAGATAATTGAATGCTTCTTTCCTGTGCCCTGCAGACAAAAAGTAACTAGTTAGAATTGTTTAGGACCCAACTTTGATTGGATCCTTTCTTACTAGATTTAGAAACAACAGGCTTTGAGAATTTTGCCTTTACTTTACCTGTTGTAGAGTCAACTTTAGACTCTGATTTCACAAACTTTTTGTGACTAGGAGTTTCAGATTTCAAAGAATAATAGTCATAATACAGTTCATGATATTCTCTAGACATGTAAATGGAATGAAATAAACTACCACAATGATAACAAGCTTTTTGTGGTTGGTATTGAATTTTCTGAGTCTTGGGGAATCTGGACTCAGTTTTCCAAGAAGGTTTTTGATTGCAGTCTAGGGCCAAATGATTATGATTTCCACACTTATAGCATTTTTTCCTAGGTGCATCAGGTACATTCTTGTAATTATTCTCTTTGTTAATACCTTCTTTTCCATTCCTATTTCTTTTTATCTTGCTAGACTCTGAAAGACCATCTAATCTCTGTTTCAACTGAGACTTAGACAGAAACCCTATGTTTACATTCTTAGGTTTCTCTAACACTTTCTCATCTGAATTACTATTGTTAATCCTTTTGTGTACAACAGGGATACCTTTTGAATCAACAAATTTAACATGATTAGGTTCAGAAACAATTTTCTTACCTTCAGATTTAGATGTGCTAGCTTCTACTTTACTATCATCATTGACAATAGCTACTTTTTCTTCTTGTCTAGCCTTATCAAAACCTAAACCATTAACCTTACCACGAATTCCATTTTCGATGATTTCTTGTGTCTTTTTACCAGAAATGTTAATGGTTTTAATCACATCTCTCTCTTCCTCTAGTTCTTTTCTGACATAGTCATAAGCCTCAAGAATAACACTGTAATCATGCTTAGCTTTATCAGAACTTAACTTGTATTCTTCCATTTGAATTAACTCAGATTCAAGAAAATTATTTCTATCAACTAACTTATCATTCTTAACCTTAAGTTCATCTCTTTCACTAGTAAGAATTCTAAAATTAGTCATAAGATTCTTAAACTCAGCATAGCTAGATCTAATTTCATCAGAATTTAAGCTATCAAATGAATCAAGAGAGTAAAGTGAAACCTTAACAGAGGATGGAGAAGTTTTCTTTGGAGATCCAGGTTTGTCTGAAACATTTGCCATCAGTGCAATGTTGTCATAATCCAATTCATCTTCAGAATCACTGGAATCAGCCCAATCCTTCTGTGTGACCATAAGTGCATTACCCTTTCCTAAATTTCTAGGCTTCTTACACTCACTAGCAAAGTGTCCAAGCTCGCTGCAATTAAAGCACTTGATCTTGGCCTTATCAAGCTTGACAATTGTCCCTTTGCCTTTGTCACTCTTCTTCTCCTCCTTCTTTTGAAAAGGTCCTTTGCTAAATCTTCTCCTGTTGAATCTTCCTTTCTTGAAGGCTTTAGCAAACATAGCAAAGAGTTCCTGCATCTCAGATTCAGAATCATTATTGTCAGAGTCCATATCAGTAGTCTCTGACTCAGAACTTTCTTTTCTTTTCTTCTTCCTTGAGTTCTTTACAGCAATCTCTTCATGCTGTTCTTCAGGAAGCTTCTTTAATTCAGATTGAGCAGTAAGTGCAATAGTCTTCATCTTTCCTTCACTCCTGCTCTTCTTCTGCTGCTTGTCAAGTTCATAAGCTCTCAATTTTCCATATACTGCCTCTAATGATATCTCATCCAGATCATTAGCTTCCTCAATCGCAGATATTTTCTCATTGTAGAAATCAGGCAAAGCTTTCATGAACTTTGTATTCATTGTATTTCATTGATATTTTCATCAATGGCCATCTCATTGATGAGTTTTGTAAACCTATCATAGGTATCAGTAAGTGACTCACCAGACTTGGATTCAAAGTACTCATACTATTGTATAAGTAGTGTCCTCATATTCTTCCTGACAGGCTTAGTTCCTTCACAGTGAACCTTAAGATTGTCCCATATATCCTTAGCAGTTTTACAAGAGAGAACATAGTTAGTGAGAACAGAATCAAGACTGTTGAATAATATGTTTCTCACTTTAGCATCTTTAAGAACATTCTCCTTGTCCTTATCTGACCATTCAGATTTTGGCTTCTCTGCTGTATGTTCTGGAACAACCACACCATCAACAGTTGCTTGTCCAACGACCTTTGTTGGAACAAAAGGTCCATCTCTGATTCTGTCAAGATAATCAGGATCTGTTGCTTCCAGATGATGCAACATCTTTACTTCCCATAGAGTATATTCGTTTCTCTTGAGCATAGGAATCTTAGTATTCCCATCCTTGTAACCAGACATGATTGCAGATCTTTATGATTATTCAAAATCAACCTGCTCTGATACCAATTGTTAACTCGAATAACTTGTAGAAGGGGGGGGTTGAATACAAGTTATATAATCGTGTCTGATTTTTGCTTGGTTATATGAACAAGAATAAACGAATGAATCAAACTCTGTTTGTATTAATAAGATCAAATACAAACTCTACCAAAGGTGTACAATACCTTTAGCAGCTGCTGAAAAAATAAAACTTTCTCTCTGTTTGTTTCGAACTCTCGAATACAAACCTTATACAGAGCTACGCACTTTCACATACACTTTTTACAATGACATAGAGAGAGTATTTATAATGCTACCTATAAACTAATAACAGAAAGATAATCTATACATGACAATGTTCTGCCGTCCAGTTGATAGTTTCCATCAATAGAAAATTCTTTCCTTCATTATATCTTCTTGCTTGTTCCTCAAACAAAGATCCTGTTTTATAGCACTTGCCAGTTTCTGTAGCATCCATAATGACATCATCAGTAACACGACTGATATTAGGACTTGCACACTGCATCAATATCTGATTACCATCAGTATTAGACCTTCATCAGGATTTGCTCTCTGTTCCTGACATGTAGTCTCCGATACACTGTTCATTCCTGACTAAACCTTTCAGATAACTGTCTAACACATATTTCCTATACAAGGTGCTAAATCCTTTATAAAATCAGGATATACAAGAAGTATAAGTAAAATTCTATTCTTAACATCACAACTCATGAATTATTCCTAACATCATATGTAACCCAATATAATAAAACATGAATTTAATGAAATGAGGAGGCCCGAATTTAGAGATTTACCACATGCTCAAAATATCACAAGACTTTTAAAATTCTTTATAATCTCAGCAACAATAAAATTCACTTTGATAATTAAATAATCAGATTATAAGACTTACTGGTCTTGGTCTCCGTTTCCCCATAGTCGGTGATCAGCCGATCTATGGCACCTAGTTTACTGCTAGCAGATGGATGCACGAGTCACCCAAGGCCACACACGAGCCAAATGTCACCTTTGTTCAAGTATTTAAAATTCTTGAACAAAATAATTACCAGGATTATTTTTCTCTAATAATCCTGTTGACCAGTATCAAATGAAAAATACACCTTTGCTAAGTTAAAATCACAAGTTCATTTGAAAAGATAAAAGTCTCAAAATATGCTCATGATTAGCTAACTCGAACAAATGATGTTAGCTCGTTATGATTGATTGAGGTGCTGTCTTGAATGAATAAGATCAGCAAAATACACCAAGAATCTTCGATATTTGAATAAACTATCCTTCTTGGAAAATACTCACACATAGGAGGAATTTGATCATCGCAAGGGAGGGTTGGATAATAACCAATTAGCTCAAAGATGTTTAATCCACAAATTAACAACAAATAAAATGAACATTCTCTAAATGAGAGGAAGATAGTAGACTTGCCTGGAGTCCTTAGCTTGTTAAACTAAAAGAAAGCAACAAAGTATATGTCTCCTTTCTCTTTATACAACGTCACAATACTCCCATTAGTTTATGTTCTAGAAAAACAACACAGGATAAGATCCGTTAGTCACATATTTAATTTCAATTCAATTACGACACCAATAAAGTTCTCAACTGGGCTATCACTATTGCTAACTTACTTGGTCACCTTATCTCTAACTCCTCCTTATCAATTCTCATTATTATCTCTTATTTATACGCTTATTTCTAACGAAATTTCGGCATGACCTATTCGTAATATGGACCTCCCCGGTGTAAAAACACCTCAAATACAATCACAAGTCAATGCAAGACATCCACAAACAATCCACAACATTAATCAATACTCAACACCATCTCCGACCATAATTCATTTATCATTTTCAACTATAACTTCAATGAAACACTATGTCAAAACATCAACCATTGATACAATGCATTCCATACTTGGTAACCAATTAGACAAGACCAAAACACACAGCTTTCATCTTTTGACCAACATCAAATAAGGTCTTTAACCCATGCAAAAATGACTCCCCAAAACAAGGTAATAAAATCAGAAACATAAAATGCTACCGCGCACGCTTTACTCAAATATTTTTAATAAATCCAAAAATTATTTATAAATCACCAAATTTTACAGGCTTCTTTCTGAACACCAAATAAAGATGTCATAAAAGTTTCCAGTTGAATACAATCTTCTAACTAGGTGGGTCATCAATTCAAACTTAGTGTAGAAATGGTTTGTTTTTTCCGCGCAACTTGCCTTCTAACAAATTTCATAAATTGAAAAATTAATGATTATACACAAAATCTCTTCCATTACAAAACTGAATATGGTATCTTTTCACCATAAAAATTTTGGTTTGAAAAACTCAGTTTATCTAAGACAATTACTCTCCCAAAGTTGGCTCAAGGCCATGACAGTCTCTTTCGTAACAGTCACACTCTAACATTCTTAATAAATTGAAAAATCAATATTTCTGTGTGTTATAGGGAGAATATTGTATAACAATATTTATGGAGGTTGTTGGATTTATGGAGCAAAATACGGATATTCTGCTAAGAACACGAAGAACACGGAGGAGATTTGTGACTGTTTGTGGCTGATCTTGTCTATAGATATTCAGTGGTGAACTGTTTCTCAAGTATTTACAAGATGCCTATTTACCCTATTTATAGGGATCAAGCCATACGTAGTTCTCTTAGGAAAGAAGTTATGTAGACGGGCTAGGGTTTCTATGGGCTCGACTTGGCCCAAATCCACTAGACGTCTCCTTGGGTTGATTTATTTTACACATTTGTCTTGCTCATGACTGATAAGTGGATTTTATCTCCACTTGGAACATTCTATAATGGCTTAAATTGATTGTCTTGGGCTCAAGTTTCTTGTAGTTTTGATGTGTTTTGTTTAGTTGTGCAGATTTACAAGGATGTTGATTATGGTGGATGTTTTTGTCATTTTTGGAGAATTAATTTATTAAAATTCGGATTTATTGGGCTGCACGCGTGAGATTCACTGTTTGGGCCATATCTTGAGTTCTAGAAGTCAGTTTTGGGCGATCTTACTGTCCACGCGAAGATAACAAGATTCTCTATCATTATAAGGTGGTCTAGAGGCCCAATTGCAGCTGGAACATTCCAGAAAATCTGAAGAAAAGACAGCTGCGAATTTCCCTTTAAATCAGAATCAGTTTAGGAAACGTACTTCTATTATAATTCTGATTTGGTATTTTCTTGCTGGGCAAGACTTCTAGAGCCTATATAAACACATCCAACCCTTGTAAATTGTATCATTAAGATCATCATCATTAGGAGTAGAACTATTACATATCAATTACTTAGATTTATTTGTATTTTTTTCATACTTTGTTATTATCATGGTTTCATCAGATCCCATGATGACGAGAGGTTCGATTATGAACTAATCGTTGTCATGGGATTCTAACGGATTTATTTATGGAGTTTAGTATCTTGATGCTTTAAAGATCTGTGTGTGATGTATATCTGATATCCTCGTATGGTTATGCTTAATTGTTAGATGTGTCGCGAACATCTAATCTGTTAATCTCTTATGAAGTGAAAGTGGATCTTGAGATTTAGAACTTGCCATGCTAGCATAGGTTCATGATTGTTATCAACATGATTCGTAGTATGAGATGAGAATACTTATATTGCCCTATGTGATCAATGTGGATAACTTGTTCTTCAACCGTTATGTTTTCAAATTCTATAGAGATATAGGGTCTAAGCATAATTGGTGTCTATTCATCTTCTATCTCTTTTGTGGATGTATGTTTAGTTTGGTATTCGTATACTGAGAAGTAGCGTATACTTGTTTCGTGTTATCCGATCAGATATCATACCCATTGCATATAGTGATTAAAGGCGTCATATCTAAGCAAAGTATTTAATGAAGTTAGGATTCCATGGTTTATCTTGCAGAAGTAATTAGATTTAAATTCTTGTTAGTTAGTTAATTCTTAGTTTTGTTAATTTGTTTCTTAGTTAATTTAGTTTATTAAACCCAAATTGTTATTTGTCTTAGCAGTGAATAATAATCATACATTGTTGCATAGGTACATCTACTGAATTAAAACCATAACCAGATCTCTGTGGGAACGAACTCGACTTATATCTGTATTACTTGTGACCACGTACGCTTGCGTGATTTAGTGTAAACAATGACCCACGGCCCATTAAAGGGTACCCATGGCTAACATGATGCTATAATTATTATTGCTGGCGAAACTGACTAGATGGCCTCGCATGCGACCTCGCTGGGCTAGTCATGCGAGGCGATCAAAACTGTATGGAGATAACCGTACTCACGCGAACTCGCTGGGCCTGACCGTAAGCCTTCGTAGTAAATATGCTCTAGGCCACGCTGGACCTCGTGAATTGCGACCCCGTCCCTTAGGGCTCGCTGGCGATGTCGCTTTACAGAATAATGCAATGAATCTCCCTGTAATGGTGGACTTTAGTGACCCATTCTTCATTCCTAGGCCCATTATGTATGATGTATTATTATTTTAGCCCATTAGGCCTGTTTAGGACTTATGCCAAATTCAGGCATAACAACTACCCCCCGAGTCCATATTGAAATTAAAAATGTGATGTGGACTCAAAGAATATCTTCCCAGAAATTTCAATGCGAGGCCAAGGCCCATTATCAATTACTCCTTTGGGCTCTCTTCGCAGGCCCAATAGACTCGAATAGTTTCTAACAGCTGTCGCGTCTCAAGATCTGTTCATGGTTGCTGAGATGATGACACATGCCACGTATCCTTCTCTCTCCTAACCACTATATAATCTCCAAATTTTCAATCATTTGTCACTTTCCTTATTAACATCATACTGAAGTGCTGCCAATTTGCTCCCGGATCAAACAAAGACCCAGCTCGCTTTCAATCAAGAACGACCCCAAGTTTCTTCAATATCTTCAACTTTTCTTCATCAAAAAGTAAGTTTCTTTCTCTTGTTCTTCATTTGAATACATGTGTAGCTTATAATTTCATAAATATTTGCTGATAATTGTATGCGATCCGAGCCTGATTAACTGCGACCCCACACACTTAATTTCACACTACGAGCCCTGCATCGCTAGACTAGAGAACGCGATCCATTTAGTGAGTAGATATACGACCCCAATTTTAGAGTAGTTTCGCGACCCCCTATTCCTCGTGTGCGGAGTGAGAACACTTAGAGCCTCCTATTCATTAAATCTTTTCTTCTTTTATCTCCTTTGATATTCTGTAAGTGCACACACTAATACTTCACAATCTTTTCAGATGTCTAACAGTGATAGCTCAAGGACCCCCTTGCCTATTCCACACATATCCATCACCGAGCAGGCTGCTACAAATATCGCCAGAGCTGCGACTGCAAGTGACAGCTCGTTCAAACTATATCTCGACCATCAATGGTCACAGGAAGAATTCATTAGAGACACCCCTTTGATTGGAGAACAAGGCGACCCTCCAGCTCGCAGAGCCGATCCATTGATATTCCAACTATCCCACAAAGCCATCCAATCACAACTATACCCTCTTCTTCAGTTCAGGGCGATGTCGACAAACTACTAAAGAGAGGAGAGGAATTTTTCTCTAACGTCCCCAAACTTCTTTCCCCCCTTAACAAAAATCTCCTCAACATAAGCCCCATAATACTTACCAGTAAAAATGCACCCTAGAAGGGGGCGAATAGGTGTCAATGGCTAACTATATTCAACTAAGTCTGATTTTAAAAATTACCAGAAACAGCTTACTGATTTCGTTTTATGCAGAAACAAATGGTAAGCTGATTGCAAACAGTATGCTGAATGTAAAGACAATAAGTGCAGTAAAGTGCATAAACAGTAAGCCAAATGCAAGCAGTAAGTAAAGAGCAGAAAATAAAGAACACAGAGATTTTTAGCCAGGTTCGACCCCTAACCCCTATGGTCTACGTCCTGGTCCCTTACCAACTTTGTAAGAGAATATATTATTGATCAACGAAATAAACCAATTACAAGATACAATATTATATCTCCCTTTTATCCCAGCTGCTGACAAATGGCTTGCTGAACACCTGTTTCTGAACTTGCTCTCTAAGCTATACTTCCCAAGTATACTTCTCTAGCAACGTTCACCAAACCCTTGTTCCTTAGCCAATATGCCCAGCAACTAATCCTTACTAATCCTGCTGACAAATGGCTTGCTGTTTGCTGTGCTGAACCAACTCTCTAAGCAATACTTCCAAAGTATCCTTCTCTAGTCTAGTTCGACCCACCCAAAACTTTAAGCCAAACTTGTACAGCAAATATTCAATACAAATTGAACAATACAATGTTTGAATCAATACAACTCAACCTAATGAACTCTCTAAGATATAGCACGTATATGATATATTAAGAGCTCGAGAGAATCGAATGGATATAGCAATGAAAAATTGAGTTGAGTATTCTTTTTGTGCTTCTCTGATTTATTAAAAACGAATTGAGCACAAGAGCAACCTTATAAAGCTTCACAACCAACGTTCTAAAAAAAATCAATCAATCAATTTCAAACGTTTAGAAATCAATTTCTAACGTTCAATTGGTTAGAGAGATTTTGCAACGTTCTTGTGACCATTTTGACAGAAGGTTTGGAAGAGATGAATCGTAGAAAACATAACCCTTCAGTTTGTATAGATAGAAAACGTGTATAGGAGATTTTGTAGAAAGAAATCTTTTAAATAAGGAAACTCCCATAAGTTTTATAAAATATTTTAAAGAAAGATATTTGAAAAGATTTGAGCTCTAGAATATATTGTGTACGTATTATATAATAAAGAGTCCTCACAATATATTGCCTGAAATAAATCCTTGAGAATTAATCTTGATCTTTATCTTCAGAATTTCTGGCAGTTTGAAAATGGCTTGCTGTTTGTGTCTGTCAGTGCAAATGGCTTGCCAAACTGTCTCTGTTGTAACACCACATGGCTTGCTGTTTATATATTCTCTGTAAACAGTTAGTAGACTTAATATACCCTGCAAAACCAAGTTAGTACAACCATAACACAATGTTTTATATCAAACTACAAGCAAATAGCTTGCTGAATGTGATCATCAAAACCATAGGAGTATCAATCTCCCCCTTTTTGATGATTACACAATATTTAGGAGAAATAAGAACTCCCCCTAAATCCCTGCATATTAGTACATTTTGATATAAAACAGATTCAAGATAAACAAGCATAATCAATCATATCCAAATCGAATATCTTGACCAAACGGTTCTCCTAAATTTCATATATTGCCTGAAATAAATCCTTGAGAATTAATCTTGATCTTTATCTTCAGAATTTCTGGCAGTTTGCAAATGGCTTGCTGTTTGTGTCTGTCAGTGCAAATGGCTTGCCAAACTGTCTCTGTTGTAACACCACATGGCTTGCTGTTTATATATTCTCTGTAAACAGTTAGTAGACGTAATATACCCTGCAAAACCAAGTTAGTACAACCATAACACAATGTTTTATATCAAACTACAAGCAAATAGCTTGCTGAATGTGATCATCAAAACCATAGGAGTATCAATCTCCCCCTTTTTGATGATTACACAATATTTAGGAGAAATAAGAACTCCCCCTAAATCCCTGCATTTTAGTACATTTTGATATAAAACAGATTCAAGATAAACAAGCATAATCAATCATATCCAAATCGAATATCTTGACCAAACGGTTCTCCTAAATTTCTCCCCCTTAATCCATCAAAAAATTCAACAAAAGGGATATTAGTCCAGGTCTGGAATAAGCATAGAGAAATAAAATTAAAAAAATCAAATCATGGTAATGGCATATAAACTGTTCAGATACAAATGGTAAGCCAACGTTACCCATTCTGTGCTTGTCAGCTTGCTGACTACACAGTACACATGCCAAGCTCCATTCGTATGGCTGCAAATCTTTCTTCAGCCAATGGCTTTGTGAAAATATCTGCCAGTTGAACTTCAGTTGAGACAAATACCAACTCAATCTTCCCCTTTGCTACATTATCTCTCAAGAAATGATGACGAACGTCGATATGCTTTGTTCTTGAGTGATTCACAGGATTCTTGGAGATATTGATAGCACTCGTGTTGTCACAATATATTGGAATCTTGCCACACTTGATATCAAAATCCCTTAGAGTTTGAATCATCCATAAAATTTGAGAGCAACAGCTACCAGCTGCTAAATATTCTCCTTCGGCCGTTGATAGAGCAACAGAAGCTTGCTTTTTGCTTTGCCATGAAACCAAGCTTTGTCCAAGAAATGTATAAACACCACTTGTACTCTTTCTATTAGTTTGAGACCCTGCATAATCTGCATCACTATACCCCACGAGATCAAAAGTATTTGTAATAGGATAGAACAAACCAAGATTGATAGTACCACTTAAGTATTTAAAAATTCTTTTAACCGCATTTAAGTGAGACTCTTTAGGGTTGGATTGAAACCTTGCACAAACACATACACTATACATGATATCAGGTCTTGAGGCAGTTAAATATAATAAACTTCCAATCATACCTCTATACCTTTTGACATCCACATCCTTACCATTCTCATCTGCAAACAGCTTGCTGTTTTGAGTCATAGGAGTTGTTTTGCTTTGACATCTTCATAACCAAATCTTTTGAGCAGATTCTTTGTATACTTTGATTGATGCACATAAATACCATCAATGGTTTGCTTGATTTGGAGACCCAAGAAATAATTGAGTTCCCCCATCATGCTCATGTCAAATTCATTGTACATGCACTTAGAAAACCACTCACACATAGATTCATTAGTAGCACCGAATACAATATCATCCACATATATTTGTACAACAAGAATATCTTTACCATTTTGCTTTGTAAATAATGTGGGATCGATATTACCTCGAATAAATCCATTTTTGAGAAGAAACTTACTAAGCCTCTCATACCACGCTCCAGGGGCCTGTCTTAAACCATATAGTGCCTTCTTGAGCTTGTAAACGTAGTCATGAAACTTCTCATGTTCGAATCCAGGAAGCTGTTTGACATAGACTTCCTCATCCAGCACGCCATTTAGAAATGCGCTTTTTACGTCCATTTGATATAACTTGAATTTCTTGTAGCATGCATAGGCAAGAAGCATTCTGATTGATTCTAAACGAGCTACAGGTGCATATGTTTCTTCAAAATCAATTCCTTCTTGTTGATTATAGCCTTGAGCCACTAGCCTTGCCTTATTTCGAGTAACAGTTCCAAATTCATCCACTTTGTTCTTGAACACCCATTTGGTTCCTATGATAGAACCATCTTCTGGTGGCTTTACAAGTTCCCAAACATCACATCTCTCGAATTGGTTGAGTTCCTCTTGCATTGCCATGATCCAATTTTCATCTTCTAATGCTTCCTTGATATTTTTGGGTTCTTCTTGAGCTAAAAAGGCAGCATAAGCACAAAAGTTTGCTTTTCCTCTCCTTGTTGTGATTCCATCTGAGATATTTCCAATAACAAGTTCTGGAGGATGGTTCTTTACTGTCCTTGTAGCTTTTGGTAGAGAATGTTGAGCAATTTCTTCATTTGAAGTTAATCTGACCAATTCAGCTTGCTGACTTGATGTTCCAGCTTGCTGTTTTCCATTCTCAGTAGTGTTGTTGGCTTGCTGACTTCTAATTTCAGCAGAATTGTTGGCTTGCTGATTAGACAATATACATTCCAACTGATCATAATAGTATTCTTCTTTCTTGTTTCCTGCATAATACAATACATATACATATATTTGTCCCATCTATGTACTAGAGGAATCTCGTTAGTACCATAAAAATAATATAATCATATTCAAATAAATGTACGAGGACGAATAACATACTTACTACTTGAGTACCCAAATTTTATTGGATCCACCATGGTTTGTTGATAGAACATAAAGAACATGTAGATCAGATTTCTTGATCCACTGTTGTATCACTTTTGGTGCTTGATTTGTAGTCCTTTGTGTTCTGCCAGACTGATAATGGTAAGCTGTTTGTCTTCTGCCAGAAGCATTCTGGTATGCTGATTGCTGTCTGACTGGTCCATTCTGGTATGCTATTTTCTGTCTGATTGATCCATTCTGGTATGCTGTTTTCGTCTTATGATATACTTGAACCACACAATTCTTTTCCAGATGTCCTTTTCCACCACATTTGTTGCATGTCTTCCAAGGCATAGCATAATCATAGGGTATGCCATTCCTTCCATCATATTTGAGCACTTTATCTTTCTTGTTGAAGTTTAGACCAACACCTTCTCTGACTAAAGGTACATTTGCCTTCTTCATCATTGTTTTTAAAGGGGTTAAGTATCAAAGTGGTCACTGAAGTGGAAGCCATATATCAATTCGTTCACCAATCTTTACGGGGTATCATTTGAATCATTAAAGTTATAATAAATATCAAATAGATATATTTAAAATGTACTCGAAAAGTAAAAATAATTTTTCATTGAGTTCTAGGCATTTTTCTTGAATGCTTCCATAACCAAACGAAAGGTTAATAATTCTAGTATTTCTGATAATATATTTAGATTTTTAAAAATTCATTTACTATTTATTTTTAATTTTATTGTCATTTTCCATGTTTTAATTAAAAATAAATAGTAAACAAACTTTTTAAATTCTAAATATATTATCAAAAATATTGGAATTCATAATCTTTCATTTTATTATAGTAGCATTTAAAGAAAACGTGTAGAACTTGATGAAAATTACTTTTACTTCCCGAGTACAAATATACAGGTATTTGTTTGATATTTATTATGACTTTAATGATTCAAATGATACCCCGTAAAGATCGGTGAACAAATTGATATTTGGCTTCCACTTCAGTGACCACTTTGATACTTAACCCGTTTTTAAAGTGTCTTCACCTTGAACAAAAGTTTCCATGCCCTTCTTGAGATCTTTAACTTCTGTTTCTAGGAGGGTGATCACTTCAGCTTGGTGTTTGATGAGTTCAGCTTGCTGAACTCTCTTTTCAGCAGTTTTTGAGGATTCGGCTTGACTAGATTCCTTCATTTTGTATGATTCCAATGATTTAGCTTTAGTTTTGACATCAGACCTTAGCTCTTTGATTTCTTCAGTCAAGGTCTTGTTTCTCTTTTCAAGTAACTTGACATTAGCCTCTAAATGTCTGTTCTTAGTATTTAGTTCCTTGATCTCTGTAGCTTTACTGAATGAAGTTGAATCCCATTCTTCCATTTTTGGCAACAGATCTTTTACCATTTTGGATAAATAGGCATTCTTATCAATCAGCTTGCTGATTTCAGCCTTTAGTGCCAAATGTTCCTCAATGGTTACACTTTTTGATTCCTGCATTGTTAGTGATCCCATAATAATATTTTCAGAAGATTTCCAGGAGTGAAAAGAGTTTACCTCACTAGAATCTGATTCTGAATCAGACACATCACTATTTACAAGAACTTCTTTCGTGTTTCCTATATCATCAATGCCAACAAATGCAGAGTTTATTATCTCTTCACTTGGTACTTCACCAGAAATAGATTTTCCATCATTCCAAGTCAATGGAGCCTTTGACTTCCTTTTATCTTTCAAATCAGCACGTTGTTTTGTTGTTGTAGCTTTATAATGCATTTTTAAGGTATCCCATATGTCTTTTGCAGTGCTACATGAGGAGACCATGTCATAATCTGACTCTGAAAGACCACATATTAATGTATACTTTGCTCTTCCATTATAGCCTGATTTTATCAATTCTGATTCTGAGAAATCGTCAATGTCTTTTGGCTTGCCGTCTTTGTCAAGAAAAGTGAAAGGACCCTTTTTAACGACTCTCCATTCAATTGCATCATCTCTGTTGAGAAGCACCTTCATTCTCTGTTTCCAAGCATCATAATTTTCAATCCCATTGAGAAGTGGTGGCATGTCTAAATAATCTCCTTCTACATAAGCGGGTGCCATAGGATCTGTACTTTCCTGTTACAGAAATGTTAGTACACCAAATCTCTGATACCAAATGAAAATGCACCCTAGAAGGGGGCGAATAGGTGTCAATGGCTAACTATATTCAACTAAGTCTGATTTTAAAAATTACCAGAAACAGCTTACTGATTTCGTTTTATGCAGAAACAAATGGTAAGCTGATTGCAAACAGTATGCTGAATGTAAAGACAATAAGTGCAGTAAAGTGCATAAACAGTAAGCCAAATGCAAGCGGTAAGTAAAGAGCAGAAAATAAAGAACACATAGACTTTTAGCCAGGTTCGACCCCTAACCCCTATGGTCTACGTCCTGGTCCCTTACCAACTTGGTAAGAGAATATATTATTGATCAACGAAATAAACCAATTACAAGATACAATAATATATCTCCCTTTTATCCCAGCTGCTGACAAATGGCTTGCTGAACACCTGTTTCCGAACTTGCTCTCTAAGCTATACTTCCCAAGTATACTTCTCTAGCAACGTTCACCAAACCCTTGTTCCTTAGCCAATATGCCCAGCAACTAATCCTTACCAATCCTGCTGACAAATGGCTTGCTGTTTGCTGTGCTGAACCAACTCTCTAAGCAATACTTCCAAAGTATCCTTCTCTAGTCTAGTTCGACCCACCCAAAACTTTAAGCCAAACTTGTACAGCAAATATTCAATACAAATTGAACAATACAATGTTTGAATCAATACAACTCAACCTAATGAAATCTCTAAGATATAGCACGTATATGATATATTAAGAGCTCGAGAGAATCGAATGGATATAGCAATGAAAAATTGAGTTGAGTATTCTTTTTGTGCTTCTCTGATTTATTAAAAACGAATTGAGCACAAGAGCAACCTTATAAAGCTTCACAACCAACGTTCTAAAATCAATCAATCAATTTCAAACGTTTAGAAATCAATTTCTAACGTTCAATTGGTTAGAGAGATTTTGCAACGTTCTTGTGACCGTTTTGACAGAAGGTTTGGAAGAGATGAATCGTAGAAAACATAACCCTTCAGTTTGTATAGATAGAAAACGTGTATAGGAGATTTTGTAGAAAGAAATCTTTTAAATAAGGAAACTCCCATAAGTTTTATAAAATGTTTAAAAAAAAGATATTTGAAAAGATTTGAGCTCTAGAATATATTGTGTACGTATTATATAATAAAGAGTCCTCACAATATATTGCCTGAAATAAATCCTTGAGAATTAATCTTGATCTTTATCTTCCGAATTTCTGGCAGTTTGCAAATGGCTTGCTGTTTGTGTCTGTCAGTGCAAATGGCTTGCCAAACTATCTCTGTTGTAACACCACATGGCTTGCTGTTTATATATTCTCTGTAAACAGTTAGTAGACTTAATATACCCTGCAAAACCAAGTTAGTACAACCATAACACAATGTTTTATATCAAACTACAAGCAAATAGCTTGCTGAATGTGATCATCAAAACCATAAGAGTATCAACCAGCACTTCTTCAATAAACTCCCTTGGCCATGCCTACTATGAGCTCGAGGGTGGAGATGATAACGAAGCCAACTCCGATGATTCTGACTATGAGGAAGCTTCTTCTGATGACAGCGGCCTCGATGAAGTGACCAGGGTCGTCAACTTTGAAGACTATGGCTTTGTACTTGAGGCCTCGCCTCAACCTTACATACCAACCCCTCAACCTGAACTAGAGGGAGTAATATATGTTGGGGGACCTCGCCCTGAGGACATTGAAGAGGGCTCGAAAGTGAAGCCAGGTCAACCTCACATCCTAGGATTTAGAGATTTATCCACATCTCTTGATACTGAATCCTTGAAAAAGGTAGTCGATACATACAGACCGGAGGGAAAGATTATTCTACCAAAGGCTTCGATGTGATGCTATTGCTTTAACTATATAGAAAATGGAGGAAGAGTGCCTCGAATGGTGTTGTCGTCTGCGATGATGAAAATCGGCGTCTCTTCGCCTCTTCATCCCTTTATCAGAGACGTATGTGAGACCTACCACCTTGCTCCCATCCAGATTAATCCCAATGGTTACAGGGCAATGATTTCCCTTTACATTCTCTATCACAAACTGGGATATCCAAAACTCGATGCAAGGACCATGGGCTATTTTCCGCAGTTGAAAAGATGCGGGTCGTCCGACTTCGGTTATGTCTATTTCTCAGTGTGGCCCGAGTTCAACAAGAAAGAACTCTACCATGGCGGTCCGAGCAATGCGGGCTCATGAAAAGGACCTTATTTATATGTTCACGAGGTGCCCAGAGTAAAAACTTCCTTTAACTATCTCCCAGGTATGAAGTTATCCTTTAGATTCTATTTTCCTCCCTTTACTCCATCCATCTCCTAACTTATTCCCATATGGGATCGCAGTTGGCCAAGTGCGAACTGTCCTGAAGGGCGAGGAGAATAAACGAGCCGATGACGTATTGAAGACTCCTCGCGAGGATAGGAACGTCAAAACCCTCCTCACCTTAGAAAATTTAATTGAATGCGGGTTCTTGAAAGAAGGAATTAAGCTTCCCTCTGAGGTGGGGCCTTCAAGCGCGAAGAAGGCTTCGTGAAAGAGAAAAATGCGAGAGGAAGCCTCGTCCTCTAGAGTAGTGATCGCAGAAAGTGAGAGTACTTTTACTGTCGTAGTCCAATAACTTCTTTATATTAACTGTCTTTATTGTCTTCGCGTTTTCATCTTCAATAATTATAATCTCTAACTGCTTTTTTACTCCCATTTTACAGGCATGTCGAGCAAAGGTCGCAGACCTCCTCCTCCAGCCGCGAATCCAGCTGCCACTCCTCCTCCAAAGAAAAATAATGAACTTCTGCCTCCTCCACCACCATCAACTAATACTAAGATCCCTCATCAGCCATCCCAGGGCAATCCTGAGCAGCATGCCTCGAAAAAACACAAGAAGGACGGACCCTTGCCTCAGGTAACTAAACCTGCAGTAACAACACCTGTTCATCACCTTTATGCGAAGCATGGGTACACTCATGCCACTGAAGAAGAATGCACTAAGTGGGTGGGTGCAGAGCTGATAGAAAACTCTGAGTCAGTCTCTAAATGCCTGGCCGAAGCGTTTATCCGCCAAGCCTCGCATCTAAGAGAGATGAAATGTGTCGTCTCTGCTAATGACAAGCTGGAAAAGGAGGTGAAGTCCCTTAAGCTCAAAGCTGAAGAAGAAAGGAGGTCGTTGATGGACACTCACAAGGGAGTCCTGGAAACTGAGACAGCCAGCCTTCGCTCAGAGCTGAAAAAGGTTAATAATGAAAAGACAGCGGTCGACAAATCCTTGAAGGAGGCAGAGCAGCATGAGGAGGAGCTGAAGAAGAAGCACGAGGAGGAGATGGATAAGCTGAAAGTGGAGCTCGTTATTGCTAAGTCTGATCGCGAGGCTGTGGAGGAGGCCGCGCAGACTGAATTCATGGAGGGATTCATAAAGAAGATTCCAGACTTTGACTGGTCAAGGCTCGGGCCTGGTAATGCTGAATTTGCCGCCGATCTTCGCAAGGAGATTGAGGAGGAGGAGGCTGCCAGGCTCGCAAGCGAGGCTAGCAAAGCGAACGATGCTAATCAAGACAAACCCAATGAGACTGCTACATGATCTTTTTATTCTGATAGTTTGAACTGGGGATGCGGACACCCCTTGAATATCTCGCAATATGTAATATTCTTTTGATAACTGTTGTGATAACTCTGTGAAGTATGTTGGGCTCGCAAGGCGACCCAATAGTTGTTAAACTCTGATAATGGTCATATCATTTTGATAATTACTTGCCTTCGTTTCTTCATTCTCATACTTGCTTTAACTTCATTGAATTAATGCTTCCATTCTTTATGTATTTGAAATATTATCAAGTAGACTGACCTCACAGATGCGAAGCTTCCCTTGTTGAATTTGTAGATTTTCCATTTCAATTTGCTTAACTTCAAGGTGTACCCCATCTTTTTGGAATCAAGACATGCGATGCCTTTCTCGCGGGGTCACAGACACGATCCGGAGATGGAGGTCGCACCTTGACTTCTTTTACTTTAAACTTTTTGAACTTCTTTAAGGAGATATGCTTCTTTTTAACTAAACTTTGAAGACATTCCCTTAGGTCGCAGTAAGTGCACGCTCGCGACCTCATTGACCTGAGGGGTGTTCGGCCTCGCATATGCTGTGCCGGCCTAGTCTTGAAAATTTTAAAATACTGACAAAAGAATAAAATTGCACAACTTTTTGGAGAACAAACTTCATATATAAATACTAGGGACGAGGCCCAACTTTTCATTACATCATAAAGAGGAGGTGTCTATATGATCACTACCCCCCAGTACTTTGTATGAATTTAGTCATGCTAAGTAGTAATAGATAGAGGCTACCAGGGGCGAGGCCTCTACTGATAGTATTTCCTTAAGTGCTCTGCATTCCAAGCTCGTGGCATGACCTTATCATCCATATCAGTTAGATAATAGGTCCCTTCATTGATGACACCATAGACTTTATAGGGCCCTTCCCAATTGGCTCCAAAGACCCCATGAGATGAGACCTTAGTGTTAGGCATCACTCTCCTAAGCACCAAGTCCCCCACGCGAAGATGTGGCACACGAACCTTTCAATTATAGTACCTCGCAGCTCGTCTTTGATAAGCTGCGAGCCTTAACTGAGCCTCTTCCCTTGACTCTTGTATCATGTCCAAGTATAGCCTGTGATTGACCTCGTTTGCCTCGGGGTCGTAATGCTCTCTTCTGAACGAGCCCGAGCCTACCTCAACGGGTACCATGGCCTCGCACCCATAGGTCAAAGAAAATGGAGTCTCTCCTGTAGTGGACCTTGGGGTCGTGTTGTATGACCACAAGACCTTTGAAAATTCCTCGGGCCAACTACCCTTGCTCTCCTCCAATTTAGCTTTTAGGGTATGCTTGATTATCTTGTTGATGGCCTCGGTTTGTCCATTTGTCTAAGGGTGGCTTACAGCAGAGAAACTTTTCTTAATTCCCAAATTTTCACAGAATTCTTTCATCTCTTTGCTATCGAATTGATTCCCATTATCTGAAATTAGCTGATAATGGATCCCATAGCGACACATAATTGCCCTGTACACGAAGTCCTTTAATTTTTTGGCCGTGATGGTAGCAAGGGGCTCGGCCTCGGCCCACTTAGTAAAATAGTCCACGGCCACGATTGCATACTTTACTCCTCCCTTAGCTTTGGGGAGTTCACCAATAAGATTTTTTCCCCACATGGCAAAGGGCCAAGGTCTCATCAGCGAGGTGAGATAGGCAACCGGAGCATTACTGAAATTTGCATTTCAGTGACATTTGTCACATCGCCTAGCAAACTCAAAGGCATCTCTTTTTAATGTGGGTTAGAAATACCCTTATCGCAGAATTTTTTGAGCTAGGGAACTACCTCCCGAGTGATTGCCACATATTCCTTCGTGGACCTCCCTTAAAATGTAATTACACTCTTCGCCATCTACACACCTCAAAAGCGGGGTATTAAATCCTCTTCGATATAGCACCTCGTCATAAATTACATAACCAGCTGCCTGATATTTGATCTTCCTTGCTTCTTTCTTCTCTTGAGGCAGAACCCCATTCTTGACATACTCCCATATGGGGGTCATCCATGTCGACCCTTGGCTCACTATTTCCATAACAATTTCCTCTGGAACACTGGGCTTACTTTGAATTTCCAAGGGAATTATCCCAAGTAGAGTGGCCTCGCGACGCGAGCCCATTTTTGCGAGGGCATCCACTCCTTGATTTTTTGCCCTCCTGATAAACTCTACCTTCACTTGCTTGAATGACTTCATAAGCCTTTGAACACATTTTAAATACAGCTCGATCTGAGCTCCCCTGGCTTGCCATCCACATCCGACATGACCTGTAACTAACATAGAATCGCAGTATGCATTGAGATTCTCCACCTTCATTTCTATTGCGAGCTTGAGGCCGATGATGAGAGCCTCGTACTCAGCTGCATTATTAGAGGCCTCGAAAGCGAAGTGCACGGCACTGCTCAACTTGCGACCCTCAGGTGTAACGAGCTCGATCCCAGCTCCGGCTCCTTCCTTGTTAGATGCCCCGTCAACATATAATTCCCACCACGAGGCTGAATTTTCATTTTTGATTTTGGGGGCAACAACTTCTGGGATCGCTACGAGAGCCCAGGCATCTTCCTCAGATGGGAAAAGAAATTCCAATATGAAATCCGCTAAAGCTTGCCCTTTTATTGCACCTCGAGGCTTGTACTCGATATCGAACTGGCCCAACTCTATGGTCCACTTTAAAAGTCTGCCCAAGGCCTCATGTTTGTGCATGTAATAGCCCGACTTTTCGGACTATTACTTCTAAATTGAAAACTAAAACAAATTACCATTTATTAAACCAAAAGTCTATTACAAAGGTACTTATTACAAAAGCACAGCTAAGAATGACAATCTAAAAGCTAATCTACTCCGAACCTAAGCTCTTCGAACTCCAATGCTATCCACTCGATCTTACACTGAACCTGAAAATTGTAAGTAATGAGCTAAACAGCCCAACAAATAACCAATCGATCCAACTAGTAAGACCAAGTAACACATATAATACAAGATAGTATAATATTCAATACGATATAATAACGATATACGAAACAATCACTTATGATGCACTTATTCTTATTCTATCACAATTCTATAGCACATAACAACAATAACTTGAAATCCATAATTCATACCACGACCACTACAACCCGGTGATAACGGTCCTAAATTTTCAGAAAACTGCCACTACAACCCGGTGACTCGGTCCTTATTCTTATTTTCGCAAACCATGGCATAAATCAGAATTCCAAAATTATCGTATAGACACCACACAGATACACAAATACATGTAACTTCAAATATAATCACTTATCCCAAATTTTGATAACAAATACGTACACATAACACATAATTTTGAAAACACTAGAAAGAACGATCAGAAACTTACCTATAAACGGGAAAACAAGAATCCAAAACATGTAACCACTCCTGATCAGATCTGTATTTTGACTTTTTTACCCTCTAAACGATGTTTTCTTGAAAAACTCAAAGAACGAAAGTTGTAGAGCACAAAAATATCTTTCCGAAAAGTCCAGAATCAACAAATTCTGACTTACGATGAAATTTCTACGAATTTTACAAGACTGCTGAATTATGTGTGAAAAAGACCTACGAATTTTGTTATAAAAGATGAGGAAGAAGAATATGATGTATTTATAACGTTACAAAACCCTATGTCCAAACCTACAAGTTATCTGTATTCAAATCCGATCCATATTTTAAGCCCATTATTCTAATCCAATTTTAATCCTATTTATAATCTAATTTTAATCCCTTTTTCAATATTGTTCTATTATTATTATTCTAGAAATTACGGGATATTACAGTGCATTACTTGCCTCAGAGGATACGCAGTGCGAACCTGAATGCTATGAGCTTGAAAGTAAGGCCTCAGTTTTCGCGAAGCCAAGACTAATGCGTAGGCTAGCTTCTCCATGTTGGTGTAGCGAGTCTCAGCATCTAGCAACCTCTTACTGACATAATAAACGAGGAATTGAACCTTTTCCTCCTCGCGAATGAGGACAACACTGATGGCATATTCTGAAACTTCCAGGTAAACAATAAGAATTTCTCTTTCCTTAGGCTTAGAGAGTAGTGGGGGCGAGCCCAGATGCTCCTTTACTCTTTGAAAAGCCTCCTCGCACTCAGGGGTCCATTTAAAATTTTTGCCCACCTTCTTGATCGCTTTAAAGAACTCATGACACTTGTCTGATGACTTGGAAACAAACCGATTAAGTGTTGCGATCCTTCCGGTTAGACTTTGTACTTCCTTGACACTTCTAGGTGACCTCATCTCCATCAAAGCTTTTATCTTGGCTGGATTAGCCTCAATCCCTCTGTGGTTAACAATGAACCCCAAGAATTTCCCAGACTCGACCCCAAAAACACACTTCTGGGGGTTGAGCTTCATTCTGTACTTCCTCAGTATATTAAACATTTCTGCGAGGTGGGCTACATAATCCCCAGCTTCCTTAGACTTTAAAAAGCATGTCATCCACATAGACTTCCATTGTTTTTCCAATCTGCTTCTCAAACATCATATTTACGAGCCTCTGATAAGTGGCACCTGCATTGAGGAGGCCAAAGGGCATCCCAATATAGCAGTAGAGACCTCTGTTTGTGATAAACGAAGTATGCTCCTGATCGGGGCCATACATAGGTATCTGATTGTACCCAGAATAGGCATCCATGAAACTTAGGAGTGCATGGCCCGCAGTTGCATCTACCAACTGATCAATCCTCGGAAGCGGGAAACTATCCTTTGGGCAATGCTTGTTAAGATCAGTAAAATCCACACATGTCCTCCACTTGCCATTTGGTTTCTTCACTACGACAGGATTAGCGAGCCAATCAGGGTAGAATGATTCCCTGACGAGCCCGACCTCGAGCAACCTATCCACCTCCTCCATGAGGGCCTCAGCTCGCTCTCCACTTATAGGCCTCCTTTTTTGTCTCACTCCTTTTTTACTAGGATCGAGATTAAGTCTGTGACACATCACATTAGGATCAATCCCAATCATGTCTTCGTGAGACCATGCAAATACATCCAAATTAGCTTTAAGAAACTCCACGAGCCTCACCCTAAGATCAGGGCTCAGCTGCGACCTGACCTTCAACACCTTAGTTGGATCCTTAGCATCAACAAGAACGGAGATCGTATCTTATGCGACTCCAGCCCACTCCACATGCTCAGGAATACGAGGATCTAGATCAATTTCAACATCACGAGCCCTACTGGACTCTGCTTCATCCTGCCTCGTGACTCCTGCTACAGAGGTCGGGGTCGCTCCAACATGGCCATACTCAGTCACGACTACTATATCTCGCGTGACTCCATTAGGCAAATCTACCAATGTTGATGTCTCCTTGCGAACCCATTTCCCCTTACGGGCTCGCACAACTGCCTGTTCTGGGCTCTCCTCATCATCACTAGCCTCCTCGACAATTCCATATTGTAGAACCAACACGGGCTGCGAGGCCTCCATCCACTACACCATAGATTGGCTATTGCAACGCGCACCGAAAAAATTGCTTAAAAATCGTTGCTATTTAGTGACAAGTTTTGAAAAATTGAATGATATTGCAATGTTTTTTAAAATCGTTACAATTGGATTTAATTTATGCAAAATTTGAATCATATTGCAACGAATATAGATAAACGTTGCCATTACTTCAAAATTTTGTAGGAAGTTTGGTGGGCCTTGTTAATTTTTTTTGCCCGGGCTTTCAAAAACAGGCATTGACTAAAACATTTGACTCAAAAAAACACAACACAGACAAAATATACACCAGCGAGAGAGAGACGAGGCGAGAGAGAGACAAAGTGAGAGAAGTGAGAGAGAGAACTCAAAATCGACTCTACCCGGAAGATTGAAGCTCAAAGAACACTCAAGCTCGAAAAAGGTATCATTTTTCCCCAAATGGATTTTAAAATTTGTTTTTAGATGAATTTTGCATCTATCAATTAAGGTTTATTTGTTCATCTTTGTCCTACTTCTTGCTCCATGATTTGCTTGTTTTGCTTATGTGGTCGTAGTTATATACAATTTATAAACACGAAGAAGGGTTGTTCCCCCAAACTTTTTCCCCAAATTGAGTTTCAAACCCGATTTGAATTAGTTTAATTGAGGTTGAAAACTCAAAGATAATGACGAAATTGGAGAAGAAAAGTAAAGAAGAGCTGAAAAGATTGTACGGAAAGATCCGTATGAGGTTCTCGGACTCTATCGGAGCTCCACAGATCCGTATTGAATGGCCATGTATCTTATATTTTGTTGTATTCTTACAACCTATAGTCTCTAATCTTGATAAATCAAAGAACCATATTGATGTTTCGATTGGTTCCAGGAGGAGCCAAGCTTTCACTTGTATGTACTCTGTTCTTCAAGGAATTAGGAATTCTACTTTCTTCAGATGGGTAATTTCTTATGCTTTTAAGTATAATATTGCCATCAACATGTATATATTCTATTACAACTTCTGTAAAGGTAGTGCCCAATTAATCCTTATGGCTCCTGCAGTAGCAAACATTGTGAAAGATCCTAACTTACCCAGCCTTACCCTTATAATCTGAGTTTTCATTGCAAATCATAATCTGCCGTAGTTGTTATTAAAAGATAACTAGACTTACGAACTCTAGAAACCAAAGAATTCTCTCATTGTATGTTCACATTGATTTGTCTTTGCATCCTACAATTGGGATGAGCCTGTTTAATGTAACACCCCTAGACCCGGGGTTGGAGATCCAGGCTGTCACTCTGTCCTTAATTCCCATTTTAATAAACATTATTCTTCATCTTCATTTTAGCATGCGGTGACCCCTCAGTCAAACATAACATTTACAGATTATAGGCTCAGAGACGAAATTAAAACGTTACTAAGTTATTACAACTATCTTGAAATAGATATTACAAACCCAATTTGTCATAATCTTAAAAGTTCAACTTAAAAGGATTACCATCTAAGGCGGCATCTACAGCCACAATACGGTTTGGTTTTCAGAAGCTTACACAAGTCATGCTTGTAAATAAGCCTAACCAACCTAAGCTGTAAACCTATCCAACTTAGTCTGCTCACCTGTGGTAATGCTACTGGGTGCGGCCTCGGCACCTGCCTCGTAAATAGTCTCCTATACTGCTGACCGGTTAGCACGCTTTTGCGGGGGGGTCTGACTTGTTCTTGCCATGCTTATCTGTTGTTGTGTGGTGGTATATATAAAAGAAAAGCAAGAGTGAGCAATATAGCTCAGCCATATAATAATAGTTTTCAAAGTACTTTTGTTAACGTAAACCATATGACATATCATATACTGATATTGTATCATCATTAAACATTTTTATTCTTTATCCAGAAATATAACGAAGAATTTCTGAGGTACTTTGAATAGTTCATCATTCTGTCAACACTATCGGTAATTTAGCACCTAGGCTTTCATTACAGTGTTGCAGTACAATTCCAATTGGAAGAATGGGATTATGCTGGAGCCTCTTCCACGATATTTGGTGATCAGCCAATATACCGTGCCTCTACTTCTCTACTAGTAGAAGGACGACGTTCCCTTATCGGGTTGCACCCTGACCGTATATGGGCCTTATCATTTGGACTACGCTCGAAGGCGATGTCCCCTCTTCCTTCAATCCCTTAGAGAATTCTATGCATCGTAGGAACAGAATTTAATTCAATTTCCCCAAGCACAAAGCTTGACGACTGGTTTAATAATCATTACTAACTTTACTTCCATGAATAATTGAGGAAGTAACTCTGATGTGTGGGTTGACTTTAGTCAATAGATTTCGATTACTAAGAATCGCTTCATCAAACATAACTTGGGAGTTGGTCGGAGTTTTGAGTGTTTAGTCAAACCTGAGCCCCTCCTTACTAGGTAGGGTGCATTTCTTGTTGGTAGCGAAGGGAGAAAATAATTAATACTAGCTCCCAAAACCTTGGGTTCCCGAGTTTTGATAAGTTTGAGCGAGGTAGCGATACTTTTCGATGAGTGAAGCTATAGTCAGTGAAGAAATGGGAACCCGCTCTATTTTTAAATACTTTTTCGACGATCAGAAAATATTTAAAATAATTTTTAAAGTTTTAAATAACTTTTAAAATAAATAACATGATTTTTAAATCATCCTGGAATATTTAATAAATATTCAATTAATTTTTATTAAATAATTAATCAGTTTAGAATATTCAATAACTATTTAAATAATATTTATTAAATAAATAATCATTCATACTATTCTCAAATGAAAATAATATTCAACTTATTAATGAATATTCAAATAATATTTATTAATAAAATATCTCCGACTCCCTTATTAAGAAAAGGTATTATCATACTCTACTGGAAACTTGTAACACATCATCGTATACATATATATACTCATACGTACATACTTAACAGGTTTATAAATCCCTGTAAACAACCATATATCATATGCTGATTCGCAAAAAATACTAACAAACAGTTCATATCATTTATACCACAACAACAACAGTTTGAAAATACTTGAAATACAAGTTTCGAAAACTTGCCTGATAGTGTCGGAATAGTCTGGGCTCTGTCTCTAGTGTGATGATCTATAACAACCAATAAGGTTCGGTTAGTTCATTAAACTATCCCGTCGAACCAACTATTCATATAAAGGCACAACTTCGTAATGATACCTCTTTACTACCCGTTTGGCTTATTATAATCTCATGATATCCTTTAACCTCTTTTGATAATTAATGGTCTCATAATGACTTTCGTTAAATGTCATTTTCAACGAAACTAAAGTTCGTCTTAATTCATCCCCTAAAAGGATTTTTCACTTGCGCAACTATTATTCGAAAAATTCTATAAAATTGAAGAATAAACTTTTTTCTGAAATTCTTTTTCTCACTTCTTCTTAACTTTCCAGAGGATTTTTCATCCAAATTTCATAATTAAGAACATCTTTTTGCTAGCTCAATTGTTGCTCTAAAAATAGCTTCTTTCTGCAGTGGTTTCTCATGCGCATTCTTGACTTAAACATTTCTATAAAATTGAAATATTCGTATTTTGACTCCAAATTTTTATGGGATATTTACCACTGACCAGATTACTCCTCATAAAAGTTTTATAAACACAGACCATTTTTAAAGGGTTCGTTTGGCTTTGTAAAGTCAGTCCATCTTAACGATTCATCCGTTTTAACCGGTTTCACTAAAACGAGCATATCTCATAAACCGTAAATCGTAATCACATGATCATGGTGTCAAAACAAACTACAAAACAATTACTACTGGTTTATGGCCAAAACCTTTCCAAGAAAACACTTGTTGTATTCGGTATTAACTGCTTAAATGATCTAATGGAATTTCGATATTATAACAACTATAAACCGAACATTTCCAAATTCCATGAACTCCATCTAACCACTTAATTCAACCACACACCATCAAGATCATATGAACCTAATCAAGGATCTATAAGACCAGTGGTAACATCCATTTATCACTATCCAAAACTTTACCCATACTTATAAAGCTTAAAATATCACAATCTCCTTAAACATGTACATACTTGCATCAACCTTTCAAATCAACTTATAGCTCATTAAGTTTAAGGTGGGTGTGAGTGGTTTACCTTCCTTGGAGTCTTAACAACCTTAACCAAGCTTGAATTTTTGTAAAAACACCTTAGATAGCTTTAACAACCTTCAATCTTCAAGATCTAAACAACCAAGTTTAAAATTTTCGGAGTCAACATTACCACTTTTGAAAGAACTGGAAACACGAGGGTCTTACCTTGATTTTCTGGACGAGGCTTCTAAAGAGGAGTTGTAGAGAATCTCAATACCTTTCCAAAAAGCTATAGAACATAAAATTTCATTGAGAAATGAGGGAGTTATGGCAGGTTGAAGTGGCTGCTCTGTTTTTGGCCGAAAATAGAGAAAATGGAGGGGGAGAGCTTTTACTATCTTTTCTTATGTAATTGATAAAATGATATGTATAATTGATATATATCAATCATACTTCAGCACTTATCAATTACCCAAGTTAATCTCCAAAGTAATTTTGCAAAAGAAAGGTAATTGGCAATTTGTCCCAAAAATGGTATCCAATGCTTGGTTTAAATAATCATAAACTTGACTTATTTGATTAGCATCCAATGCTCCTTGCCTTGCATGGCTTGCATGGCTATTACATGGTAAATTGCAGGTATATTACTCACCTATTAATCAACCAATGCTTACCATTTAATTCCATATGCAAGTTTATAGATTTTCTTGTAAAAGCGTTTCGTCGCGTAGAAATTTCTTTCATCGTTCTTGAACATTTGCCTTTGAAATTTTTCTAACAAATTACATAATTCCTTGCCTTGGTATTTAACTTAGCTTAGAGATTTTCTTAACCTCAATATCCCATATTTATACCAATATTTAATAAAAGTGAAAATCTACGTAATCTGACAGTTTCTACATTCCCTTTCATCTTGGTACAACGATACTTTATCCATAAAAGTATAAATACTTCTTCATTCATATAATATGATCTTAAAAACTTTACATAACCTCAACCAATCACCGTTTATGATCATTTTAGAAATATTACAAAAACCTGGGTTCTTACAACCTTCCCCCCTTAAAAGGATTCCGTCCCGGAATCATTTCTAGAACAGATGGGGGTACTTCTCTTGCATTACACTTTCCAGCTCCCAGGTGGATTCCTCTATGTTATGATTCTGCCACAAAACTCTGACTAATCTGACCACCTTGTTCCTGAGTACTTGCTCCTTGTGGTCCATGATTTCCACTGGTTGCTCTATATAAGACAAGTATGACTGTAGATCCACATGCTCATATTCCACCACATGCTTGGCATCGGGGTTATATTTCCTCAACATAGACACATGGAACACGTTATGTATTTGTTGTAGACTTGGAGGTAAGGCTAACTCGTAAGCCACTTGTCAAATCCGCCTTAATATCTCGAAAGGTCCGATGTATCTCGGACTCAACTTCCCTTTCTTCCCAAACCTCATCATTCCTTTCCAGGGAGATACCTTTAGCAACACCATATCTCCTACTTCATATTCTCTATCCTTCCGAGATAAGTCGGCATACTTACGTTGTCTGTCTTGGGCTGCTGCCAGTCTTCCCTGATTAGAACTATCACATCTCTTGTCTGTTGTACTAGTTCAGGTCCTAATATCTTCCTCTCACCAACTTCTTCCCAACATAAGGGAGAACGACATTTCCGGCCATAGAGGGCTTCATATGGGGGCATTCCGATACTTGAGTGATAACTGTTATTATAAGCAAACTCAATCAATGGTAAGTGCTCTTCCCAACTTCCTTTGAAATCCATAACACACACTCTCAGCATGTCCTCTAAGGTCTGAATTGTTCTTTCACTTTGTCCGTCAGTCTGGGGGTGGTATGCAGTACTCATATTTAGCTTGGTTCCCACACAGTCTTGAAAGCTCCTCCAGAACCTGGAGTTAAACCTTGGGTCTCTATCGGACACAATGGTCATGGGAACTCCATGTCGTACCACAATTTCTCTTATATATATGTCTACTAATTTATCGACAGTGTACCTCTCGTTGATTGGGAGAAAGTGGGCGGACTTAGTCAACCTATCGACGATTACCCATATCGCATCATGGTTAGTCTTGGTCCTTGGGAGTCCTACTACAAAATCCATGGCTAGATGCTCCCACTTCCATTCTGGAATCTCTAGGGGTTGCAGTAGTCCACTAGGTCGCTGGTATTCTGCCTTTACCCGTTGGCAGGTCAAACATCTATTCACCCATTCTGTCACATCGCCATCAATAGTATTCTTTTAAATCTCTATACATCTTCGTGGTACCTGGGTGCACAGAGTACCTTGAGTTATGTCCTTCATATAGGATTTCATCCTTTAGTTCCTGAACATTTGGGACCCACATTCTCGTTGCATATCTCATGATTCCTCCTGCATCTCTTTCGCACTTAATTTCCTCCCCGGTCAATATCTCTTCCTCCAAGTTCTTTTCCTCTTCCATCTTTTGCTCTTGGCACATTCGAATCTTTTCCAATAATGGAGGCTGGATTTGAATTCCCATTAACACTTCTTGGCTACTTCTCAATGTCTTAACTTCGATTTCTAGCTTCTCCATTTCTTTTATCAATTCTTCTGCTGAAGTCATCATCTTGAGCCTTTCCTTCCTGCTAAGGGCATCGGCCACCACATTGGCCTTTCCTGGATGATAACGAATCTCACAATCGTAATCCTTGATTAACTCTAGCCATCTTCTCTGTCTCATATTCAATTCTTTCTGGGTAAAGATGTACTTAAGGCTTTTATGATCTGTGTAAATTTCATACTTTTCTCCATATAGGTAATGCCTCCATATCTTTAATGCGAAGATTATTGCGGCTAGCTCTAAATCATGGGTAGGGTATCTTACTTCGTACTCCTTTAACTGTAGGGAAGCATATGCAATCACCTTACCGTGCTGCATGAGCACGCAACCTAGTCCTTTATGCGATGCATCATTATAGATCATAAAGTCCCCCTTATCATCTAGCAGTGCCAGCACTGGGGCAGTCATTAATCTTTTCTTTAGCTCTTGAAAGCTCTCTTCACATTTCTCATTCCATACAAACTTTTCAGTCTTTCTGGTGAGTCGGGTCAATGGGGCTGCAAGCTTGGTAAAGTCTTGTACAAACCTTCTATAATATCCGGCTAGTCCCACGAAACTTCTTACTTTAGTCGGGGTGGTCGGTATTTTCCATTTTGATATTGCCTCTATTTTGGCAGGGTCAACTAGTACTCCTTCACTACTAACCACATGACCTAAGAATTGCACTTCTTTCAGCCAAAATTCGTACTTCGAAAATTTGGCATACAACTTTTCTTCCCTCAAGATTCCTAGGACTATCCTCAAGTGTTCTGCATGTTCTTCCTCAGTCTTAGAATAAATCAAGATATCGTCAATGAAAACTATGACACACTTGTCTAGGTACTGTTTGAATACTCGGTTCATCAAGTCCATGAATGCCACGGGGGCGTTAGTCAATCCAAAGGACATCACTAGAAACTCATAATGGTCGTACCTAGTGCGAAAAGTAGTCTTGGTTATATCTTCCAGTTTGATCTTTAACTGATGGTACCCCGTTCTCAGGTCTATCTTCGAAAAGTGAACTGCTCCCTTGAGTTGGTCAAAAAGGTCGTCAATCCTAGGCAAGGGGTACTTGTTCTTAATGGTTAACTTATTCAGCTCTCTGTAGTCTATACATAGCCTCATACTACCATCCTTTTTCTTTACAAACAACAATGGGGCACCCCATGGGGACACACTTGGTCTTATCATGCCCTTATCCAATAGTTCTTGCAACTGAGTGGCCAGTTCTTTCATCTCAATGGGGCCAATCGATAGGGGGCTTTAGAAACTGGTGCGGTTCCTGGTGCTAATTCTATCGCAAACTCGATTTCCCTATCGGGTGGTAACCCAGGAAGGTCTTCTGGAAACACATCTTCAAATTCCCTGACAACTGGAATGTCCTTCAGTTCAGGGTTTCTTTGCTTCGTGTCTAATACATAAGCTAAGTAGGCCTCGCTGCCCTTTCGTACTAACTTTTTCGCTTGAGCAACAGTCAAGAATTTTTGAGTCTGTCGCTGTCCTTTGAATATGACCTCTTTATTTCCTGACACCTTAATCCTAACTTTCTTGCTCTTGCAATCAATCTGGGCACCATTACTTGCCAACCAATCCATCCCTAAAATGACATCAAATCTGCCTAACTTAAATGGAATTAGGTCTGCCTGAAAGTGGTGACCTCCTATTACTATATCGCAGTTAGGATATATCTGGCTTACAGGAACCACTTCGTGGTTAGCTATCTCTACCATTAGCCGTCCCCTTAACATTTCTGGTTTCAAGTTTAGTTTACATGCAAAATCTTGCGATATAAAAGATTTGGTAGCTCTAGAATCAAACAAAGTATTAGCACTCAAGGTGTTAAGGGAAAGGGTACCTGCAATGACATCCTCATCCCTTACTGCATCCTGCACTGTCATGTTGAAAGTCCTAGCGGTGGGTGGTCGGTTGGATACAGTACCGCTCATCCTTGATCCTGTCGGTTTCAATTTAGGGCAATCTTTCTTCCAGTGGTCTGTACCTCCACACTGGTAACATTTCATGAGCGCATTCCTTTGGGGGCAATTGTTGGAATAGTGTCCAATCTGTCCACATTTAAAACATGTCGTCGTACCCTGAAGGCATACCCCTGAATATTTCTTTCCACAAGTCTTACAGTTAGGTAGGGGAGGGCGCGACTGTCCTGATATGGGTGCCCTGTTTGATCCACCTCCTTGGCCAACACTCTTGCTTTCTGCTCTGTTAAGCCCTATGCTTTTGGCTGGCTGAGACACCGTTCCCCAAACAAACTTGCTGGAGAAATTCCCACTTGTAGCACCACCACTTCGACTTTCAAACTTCCTTTTTTTCATGATCTTGTCCTTCTGAGACTGCTCACTTCATGCCTCTACAATTGACGCCTTCTGTACTAGAGTGGCGTAATCCGTAATTTCTAACACTGCGATGCGGTTCTGAATCCACTGTTTCAATCCATGTTAAAACCTCCTTGTCTTCTTAATTTCAGTGTTCACATAATCTGGAACGAACCTTGACAACTCAGTGAACCTAGCCTCATATTCAGCTACAATCATATTGTCTTGCTTAATCTCTAGAAACTTGAGTTCCATCTGGGTCTCCATAAACCTCGAAAAGTACTTTTCCAAGAATAACTCTGTGAATCTGTCCTATGTAACCACTCCAGCTGGTTCCATATTTTTCTTGGCCTCCCACCAGTAGTTGGCCTCTCCTTTAAGAATGTATGTAGCAAAGATGGTTTTCTGGGCTTCCTCAGTGCCCATAATCTCAAAGGTCTTCTCCATCTCCTTCAACCAGGCCCTAGCCTCAACGGGGTCTACAGTCCCATGGAATTCTGGGGGTTTAAGTGACTTAAATTCTTTAAAGGCATTGGCTACTGCGTTGTTGGGGCCGCGGGGTGGTGGTTGTGGCCGTGGCTGGCGTTCTAGATTTTGCCTCATCAGACGCATAAATTGTTCCATAGGGTCCTCTTCTTCTTCCTCATAATTCTCATCATCAAACTCATTGTACTCATCTTCCTTGTCATCCGGTTCTGGGTGACGACGTTCCTCTTCCCTAGGAGTATAGTCTCGCTCGTCTCTCCTCAGCTAGTTGGAACCTCAGCTTAGCTACTCGAGCCTCCGCTACCACCAGATTGGTGGTCATACGGGTCACCATCCAGTCGTACTCAGTGGATCTAACAACCTGTATGGGAGGACTAACCGGCTCGCTCTTCGGGACAACCTCAGTCTCGGCATCCTCTGGTATAGGCTCCTCAGAGTCAACATCTAAATTTGTGTCCCAATGATATCCACTAGGGGATGAATCCTCTATGAGGGAAGGGGAATGCATAGGGATATCAGTCCACACCACCTCCTCATCCTCAGGCTCCTCTCCGGGTGTGGGGTCAGCTGGAACATCGTCCATGGGGTCCTCCTCTGGGTCCTCCTCGGGATCACCCTGTGGTTCATCTGAGTCCACTGGGTCCTCTACAGGCATAGGGTCATCAGCTCTGGGATCCTCCTCGGGATCCTCCTCCTGGACTATCTCTCTCTCTCTCCCTCCTGCTGAGGGTCAACATCTGACTCAGCATCAGGCTCCTCTATAGCTCTCAGAAGAGCATCATCATGTCGCTGCTCGGAACTCTCTGGTAGCTCTACGTCCTCAGGTGTTAAAAAAATGTTATTATCCTTGAGTTTCTGATAAATAGTTCCCTTATTGCTTAAGGTTGATAGGGCTATGTCTACTAGCCCGACCATGTTTCGGTAAGGGTTTGCGTCCTTAAACCTTCCTATCGTCTCTGAGATTATAACCTAATTCTCTGATACCATTTCTGTAACACCCCTAGACCCGGGGTTGGAGATCCAGGCTGTCACTCTGTCCTTAATTCCCATTTTAATAAACATTATTCTTCATCTTCATTTTAGCATGCGGTGACCCCTCAGTCAAACATAACATTTACAGATTATAGGCTCAGAGACGAAATTAAAACGTTACTAAGTTATTACAACTATCTTGAAATAGATATTACAAACCCAATTTGTCATAATCTTAAAAGTTCAACTTAAAAGGATTACCATCTAAGGCGGCATCTACAGCCACAATACGGTTTGGTTTTCAGAAGCTTACACAAGTCATGCTTGTAAATAAGCCTAACCAACCTAAGCTGTAAACCTATCCAACTTAGTCTGCTCACCTGTGGTAATGCTACTGGGTGCGGCCTCGGCACCTGCCTCGTAAATAGTCTCCTATACTGCTGACCGGTTAGCACGCTTTTGCGGGGGGGTCTGACTTGTTCTTGCCATGCTTATCTGTTGTTGTGTGGTGGTATATATAAAAGAAAAGCAAGAGTGAGCAATATAGCTCAGCCATATAATAATAGTTTTCAAAGTACTTTTGTTAACGTAAACCATATGACATATCATATACTGATATTGTATCATCATTAAACATTTTTATTCTTTATCCAGAAATATAACGAAGAATTTCTGAGGTACTTTGAATAGTTCATCATTCTGTCAACACTATCGGTAATTTAGCACCTAGGCTTTCATTACAGTGTTGCAGTACAATTCCAATTGGAAGAATGGGATTATGCTGGAGCCTCTTCCACGATATTTGGTGATCAGCCAATATACCGTGCCTCTGCTTCTCTACTAGTAGAAGGACGACGTTCCCTTATCGGGTTGCACCCTGACCGCATATGGGCCTTATCATTTGGACTACGCTCGAAGGCGATGTCCCCTCTTCCTCCAATCCCTTAGAGAATTCTATGCATCGTAGGAACAGAATTTAATTCAATTTCCCCCAAGCACAAAGCTTGACGACTGGTTTAATAATCATTACTAACTTTACTTCCATGAATAATTGAGGAAGTAACTCTGATGTGTGGGTTGACTTTAGTCAATAGATTTCGATTACTAAGAATCGCTTCATCAAACATAACTTGGGAGTTGGTCGGAGTTTTGAGTGTTTAGTCAAACCTGAGCCCCTCCTTACTAGGTAGGGTGCATTTCTTGTTGGTAGCGAAGGGAGAAAATAATTAATACTAGCTCCCAAACCTTGGGTTCCCGAGTTTTGATAAGTTTGAGCGAGGTAGCGATACTTTTCGATGAGTGAAGCTATAGTCAGTGAAGAAATGGGAACCCGCTCTATTTTTAAATACTTTTTCGACGATCAGAAAATATTTAAAATAATTTTTAAAGTTTTAAATAACTTTTAAAATAAATAACAAGATTTTTAAATCATCCTGGAATATTTAATAAATATTCAATTAATATTTATTAAATAATTAATCAGTTTAGAATATTCAATAACTATTTAAATAATATTTATTAAATAAATAATCATTCATACTATTCTCAAATGAAAATAATATTCAACTTATTAATGAATATTCAAATAATATTTATTAATATCATTAAAGGGATTTTTATCCGAAAATATCCAATTTATATTTATTGGAATATTTTAAAATGAAATATACGACATATAATACTTCTGGTGACTTCCGGGTTTTATGTCCTTATCCGGACGAAATATCTCCGACTCCCTTATTAAGAAAAGGTATTATCATACTCTACTGGAAACTTGTAACACATCATCGTATACATATATATACTCATACGTACATACTTAACAGGTTTATAAATCCCTGTAAACAACCATATATCATATGCTGATTCGTAAAAATACTAACAAACAGTTCATATCATTTATACCACAACAACAACAGTTTGAAAATACTTGAAATACAAGTTTCGTAAACTTGCCTGATAGTGTCGGAATAGTCTGGGCTCTGTCTCTAGTGTGATGATCTATAACAACCAATAAGGTTCGGTTAGTTCATTAAACTATCCCGTCGAACCAACTATTCATATAAAGGCACAACTTCGTAATGATACCTCTTTACTACCCGTTTGGCTTATTATAATCCCATGATATCCTTTAACCTCTTTTGATAATTAATGGTCTCATAACGACTTTCGTTAAATGTCATTTTCAACGAAACTAAAGTTCGTCTTAATTCGTCCCCTAAAAGGATTTTTCACTTGCGCAACTATTATTCGAAAAATTCTATAAAATTGAAGAATAAACTTTTTTCTGAAATTCTTTTTCTCACTTCTTCTTAACTTTCCAGAGGATTTTTCATCCAAATTTCATAATTAAGAACATCTTTTTGCTAGCTCAATTGTTGCTCTAAAAATAGCTTCTTTCTGTAGTGATTTCTCATGCGCATTCTTGACTTAAACATTTCTATAAAATTGAAATATTCGTATTTTGACTCCAAATTTTTATGGGATATTTACCACTGACCAGATTACTCCTCATAAAAGTTTTATAAACACAGACCATTTTTAAAGGGTTCGTTTGGCTTTGTAAAGTCAGTCCATCTTAACGATTCATCCGTTTTAACCGGTTTCACTAAAACGAGCATATCTCATAAACCGTAAATCGTAATCACATGATCATGGTGTCAAAACAAACTACAAAACAATTACTACTGGTTTATGGCCAAAACCTTTCCAAGAAAACACTTGTTGTATTCGGTATTAACTGCTTAAATGATCTAATAGAATTTCGATATTATAACAAATATAAACCGAACATTTCCAAATTCCATGAACTCCATCTAACCACTTAATTCAACCACACACCATCAAGATCATATGAACCTAATCAAGGATCTATAAGACCAGTGGTAACATCCATTTATCACTATCCAAAACTTTACCCATACTTATAAAGCTTAAAACATCACAATCTCCTTAAACATGTACATACTTGCATCAACCTTTCAAATCAACTTATAGCTCATTAAGTTTAAGGTGGGTGTGAGTGTTTTACCTTCCTTGGAGTCTTAACAACCTTAACCAAGCTTGAATTTTTATAAAAACACCTTAGATAGCTTTAACAACCTTCAATCTTCAAGATCTAAACAACCAAATTTAAAATTTTCGGAGTCAGCATTACCACTTTTGAAAGAACTGGAAAAACAAGGGTCCTACCTTGATTTTCTAGACGAGGCTTCTAAAGAGGAGTTGTAGAGAATCTCAATACCTTTCCAAAAAGCTATAGAACATAAAATTTCATTGAGAAATGAGGGAGTTATGGCAGGTTGAAGTGGCTGCTCTGTTTTTGGCCGAAAATAGAGAAAATGGAGGGGGAGAGCTTTTACTATCTTTTCTTATGTAATTGATAAAATGATATGTATAATTGATATATATCAATCATACTTCAGCACTTATCAATTACCCAAGTTAATCTCCAAAGTAATTTTGCAAAAGAAAGGTAATTGGCAATTTGTCCCAAAAATGGTATCCAATGCTTGGTTTAAATAATCATAAACTTGACTTATTTGATTATCATCCAATGCTCCTTGCCTTGCATGGCTATTACATGGTAAATTGCAGGTATATTACTCACCTATTAATCAACCAATGCTTACCATTTAATTCCATATGCAAGTTTAGAGATTTTCTTGTAAAAGCGTTTCGTCGCGTAGAAATTTCTTTCATCGTTCTTGAACATTTGCCTTTGAAATTCTTCTAACAAATTACATAATTCCTTGCCTTGGTATTTAACTTAGCTTAGAGATTTTCTTAACCTCAATATCCCATATTCATACCAATATTTAATAAAAGTGAAAATCTACGTAATCTGACAGTTTCTACATTCCCTTTCATCTTGGTACAACGATACTTTATCCATAAAAGTATAAATACTTCTTCATTCATATAATATGATCTTAAAAACTTTACATAACCTCCACCAATCACCGTTTATGATCATTTTAGAAATATTACAAAAACCTGGGTTCTTACATTTAATCTCTATAATTGTTTCAGGGAAAAGTTTAACTCCATGAACTTGATGCTTTATATGGCCCCAATTGCTGTTATAGTTTTGTTGGCTGCATCACTTTTCATGGAACCAGATGTGCTAGATGTCACAATAACACTTGGATTAAAACATACATTTATGTGGCTGCTTCTTTTTGTTAATTCAGTAATGGCTTATTCAGCCAAATTAACCAACTTCTTGGTGACCAAGCATACAAGTGCTCTAACACTCCAGGTATATTCCTCCATGTCTCCTGGTCTTTATTAATCTGTCTCATTTTATCACACGCACTTGCAATTCAATCATACTGCCTAGTTCACTTTATTTATTATTTTTTTTTATAAAAAATAAGCTTGGCATGCGATGTCCATCACCGCTCTTCTTCCATTACTGCTGTACACACATATTTTCCTTGCCCTAATATAGTAGGTACTAGTGAGATAGATTCTTCTCCTGGTGGTGCCGGATCCAAGACGCCTCATTCATTCTCTTACTTATTTACATACTTCATTCTATGTTATCTCTTAAGTGTATCTACTTGTTTAATTGGAATTTCAGGTTAGTGATTAATCACTTTGGGATTAATAAGTTTATATGTTAATTTAAAAATAGGCTTTTTATGGTAGATACTATGCTGGTTTTATATCTTTTTCCCTAGAAAGCGGTGTTATGATTGATGCTAACAAGTTAGTTAGATTATACCTGCAGCTGGTTGTTCATGTTTTATTATATATGTAATGTCTTATTATATATGGTTGCCATTTTGCTAATTATTTATGTTATTTTGATTGTCAAATTCAGATGTCAAGTTACTCGACTTACCTTGCAGTGGCAATCACATTCTGTTTTTGAGGGAGGATATCTCAGATATGGAAGCTACAACGAAAGAGTTTAACTTTCCGAGTCAGAACTTGGCTGGTTAGATTTCAATTTGAGTAGATATCACCTCCTCTATCATGGAGTAATTATAGTAGTAATCATTATGGTTAGTAATTAGTCCGAAATTCAGAAAGATAATTGTGAACAAACCCATACCTTAATTAATAATGGCAGTGGGTGTGTGTGTCCCCTACATTAGTTGAGAGGTGTATCTGTTCTGCTAAATTTATCCAACTTCATGACTCCCATGTGAGCCTCCGGCTCTATACGTATAAAATTTTTATTATGATTTCAGGAATAACAGAGTTATGTTGTCTCAACTTCTGCTGAATTCATCTACACAGAGTTTTCATGAACTCTGTGTCGTGTGTCCCGGTGGGCCAACTTCTCTTCCTAGAAAAACTCACAAGTGTTGTGCTTATATTGCTAACAAGAGCAAGTATTGTGCACGAGTGAACTCATTTCAGGCTTTCTGTGACATAAAAAGAGATGTGAGTAGCATGTTTGGCCTCTTTTTTTCTTTTTTAAGTTTTTTTTATTTAGAAGTCAGCCAATTGCCCATGTTTGTGTCAGGTAATTGGAGATGCCAGTCATTTGTCAGGATATTCCTTTTCTGCTCATAACAACGTCATTCATCCATCAGCTGCACTTGGTTCAAAAACTACTGTGAGTTCCGTGTTTGCACTCTCAGGGAAACATGATTTTGTTGCATCACAGCCTATGTTAATTGTTATCACATGAACTGCTTGCAACTTGATATTGCCACTTCTCGTGCTAATGGAATATTTGCAAGAAAGATTAAAGTCACCTCATGTGCCGACTTATTTTTACATTTTATCTGTTGATTCTATACATATTAATTTTCAGGTTGGCCCACAATGTATGCTTGGAGAAGGTTCGCTGATGGGTGACAAATGTAGTGTTAAAAGGTCTGTTATTGGCCGCCATTGTCGAATAGGTTCCAACGTGAAGGTACTATAAATTTTACATTATACAGGACAGGTCTTTAAATTATAAGATGTGTTTGTAATGAAGATATTTAACTAACACCTAAGAAGCACGGACTCAGATACGGCGACACGGGCGGGTACGGGGACTCGGGGATTCGCCAATCATCGAAGAGTCTTGGATACTGGACTCGGAAAATAAAATAATAATATATATATATATATATATACATATTCATAAGTTCATAACAAGTAGGCCCGAGTCCAGGCCGAGTCCAACCACGTTTTCGTCTGGACTCTCCACCTGGAGAGTCGGGGCCGAGTCCAGCCGAGTCGGGGCCGAGTCGGCGAGTCGAAGAGTCGGACTCGCATACGGTAACCAAAATGAAGAGTCCGTGCTTCCTAGACTAACACATATTGCCTTTTATTAGAAGTGTTGACAATTAACATGTCGTAGTTATTAGGTAGTTCTTCAATGTTGAATGTCAACTGTTAAACAATATGATGTAATAAGAGTGTAATAATTGGGGTCCTAAGGACTTGGGTGTTTTAATATATTTTACCTTTGCAGATTCTCAATTCAATAGTTATGGATCATGTTACTATTGGAGATGGTTGCTCTATCCAAGCTTCCGTTATTTGCAGTAATGTTCAACTCTAAGAGCGAGTGGTGCTGAAGGATTGTCAGGTATCATCTCTCTCCCTAATAAATGAGCATATTGTTCCTTAACTTCTACACCTCAGATTTCTCACACTTTTTCTTCTTTCATTGCAGATTGGAGCAGGTTTTGTGGTCACTGCTAGTAGCGAACACAAAGGGGAGTCCTTGTCGAAAAAAGAGAAACAGTGATAGCTATTGGTAAAATGTTATTTATTTTTAATCAAATACGAATCCTAACTAATCAAAGTCAAACTTTATAGTTGATAACATGATTTATAGTAATAGTTATTTTAGCAGTTGAACATACAAGAATTCTAATATTATAACTCTAACCAGAATTGTGAACCGGCTTTTGTTTCCATAGGACTCCTATTGAGTATTGACTAAAACCATTACCATAAATCTTGAACCAGCTCCTATGACGATAAAAAGAAATCTAGGAAAGAAATGATGTCAAGAACACAAGAGGGTGTGAAAATGGTGGAGGGTCATTGAAGCCAGAGTTTAAATATCTAGAGGCAACTCCTTGAGCATTTTGTTTTTCTGTTTTTTTCCCTGTTTAAAGCATTTTGTAATTATTTGATAGAAAAAACTGAAAATGATTCATTAGCTATTTCTTTTTTATGATTGCAGGTGGGATACTCAAGCATATGCATTGTCGGACACATGGTGCAACACTTTTCGTAGGCTCATCACGAATTTCTCATTGTTGATTTGTAAAATCCAAGCACAAATTTGTAGTTTTTAACTTTATTTTAGTTTTCCGATGTAATTATTGTTAAAAAAATTGATGTATAAGAATTGTAACTTTATTTAACTTTGAACAAAACATGTGTACTTGGATTTTTGGCATAAAGTTGCCTTGGTTTATGAAATGATGATGCTTGGAATTTTGGCTATAAATTGCCTTGTTTATGGTATTTCCAGCATGAACCTACTATTTTTTTTAAAAAAAAATGTTACAATAGGGACAAAATATGTTGCATTAATCTATAAAAAGTCATTGCAATTGGTCTCAGAAATGTTGCCTTAAAGTGATTTGTTTCCAACCATTTGCTACTACAATGATTTTTAAACGTTGCTAAAGACTATAAAATGTTGCTACATGCCTTTATTGCAATGATTTTTAATGTTGCTATATGGTACTCAAATTGTTGCTAAATCGACCTATTGCAACAGGGGCGGATGCAACGTTGAAATTTTTCACATTCGTTGCAATAGAGTCTACTGCAACGAATATTGGCCTTAAGGCAATGTATTTGTGGTGTTGCAATATGTGATATATGGTGTAGTGATCATAATAGCCCCTGGCACTGGCTCTACCTGTATACCCAAGCTGTCAAAATAATCATCCGGCAACTCCTCGATAGATATTATATTACAACCAACTGAGGGTTGCGAGGCCGATTTGCGAGCCCTTTCTTCCTCTTCGCTTTCCATATAACTTCTTCCCCTTTCTGCTGACTTAAGGGCCTGATTATAGCATTCTCGAGACTCATGCTGAATTCCTCTAACACACCCTACACCTTGTGGGGTAGGGAACTTCATCGAGAGGTGGTAGATAGAAGTCACCACCCTCATTTCCTTCAAGATGGGTCTCCCCACAATAGCATTATAAGCAGATGGTTGATCCACGACCATGAAATTAGCGACCTGCGTAGTGATGCAGGGCTCGTCCCCCAAAGTAATGGGGAGCCTGATAAGGCCTTTCACACTAACAGAAGCCCCAGTGAACCCTTAGAGGTGACCTACTGTAGGAATGAGGTCTTTATCTACATACCCCATCTTCTTGTAAACATCATACATCAGAACATTCACTGCACTTCCATTATCCACTAGCACTCTGTAGATATTCTGTGATCCAATGCGAACTCGAACCACAAGAGCATCTGAGTGAGGATGGTGTACCCACTTCGCATCCTCCTCAGTGAACATTATATTTGTGTCTTCCCCCTTAAAAAGCTTTGGGGGTCTCTCTTGCAAATGATGCACATTGGTGAGGGGCCGCTCCCTGGCCTCGCGAGCATACCTTTCTCTTGCCTTGTTGCTGTCTCCTCCAATATGCGGCCCTCCAATGATCACATGGATGCTGTTGCCTCGCTCTTCCCTCTCCTTGCGAGGTTCTGTATTCTGGCCCGTATGAGGTACAACATTATATCCCAGCCCTGACTTGCCAGAGTTCCCTTGATGTTTTTTCACTTCATGAACCGCCCACTCAGTTAACTTCCCTTCTCGAATTAACCGATCAATTTGTTCTTTAAGGTGCCAGCAGTCCGCGGTATCACGCCCCCTTTGTTCATGAAAATCGTAATACTTCGCAGTGTTCCAAGTTCCCTGTGCACCCATGGCAGGAGGTTTTGTGAACATCCCTTTGTTAGCATTGACAGCATAAATATGATCAACTGAAGCCACTAAGGGAATGAACTTGTCTTCATCTCTAGCCGGACGGGCCCGAGGAGAGGATCATCTTGGGGGATCGCGATCCCTTCTCTTCGGGCTCGGGCTAGGATCCTGTCTTCGCCTGGGGCTTCTAGAATCCTTTCTCTTTACACCTTTGCCTTTACCTCTATTACTACCAGACCCAGTATTCTTCTTGAGGCCCTCAATTGATTTTTCTACCCACTTGAAAGGCTCAGCCTTCTTGTAGAATTCAGCAAGGGTATTAGGTGTGTGGGCCTGTAAATGCTTCCAGAACTTTGTGTCTTATCTTAACCCTAGGGACCTCAGTATTGAACCTCTTGAAGTAGTCCTGTAGACTTTCTCCCTCCTTTTGCTTTATGTTGGCTAGAGTAGAAACAGGGGGTGCATAGAGCATCGAGGATTAAAATTGCTTAATGAAGATGTCTACAAATTGCTCCCAGGAATCAATGGTGACTAATGCTCCTAACTTCGAAAACCATTGCTGAGCGCTCCCTCTCAGCGAAGCTGCAAACAACCTGTACCTCGCTAGCTGCGAGACCTGATAAACATCCATCTCATTATTGAACCGAACAACAAACTCAGTTGGGTCAGTTTCTCCATTGTAGGTCATATCTGAGTGATGGCCTCGAAACACGGCAGGAAGTGGAGCAGTTCGAATTTCATGAGTGAAGGGCGAGGATGAGCCCATAGTACTGAAAATCCCTTTCTCATTATTCATCGCATCCAAGGCCTTTTTTAGCTCTTCCAGCTTATAATCACTGATCTTAGCTTCCTTGTCTTCCTTTTTCTTCTCTCCAGTACTCCCATGATGAGATTGAGTCTTTTTTGGGGCACTAGACTCCTCTTGATCGTTTCTGCGATCCTTCTTTTTATGCTCTTCCTCGTGGTGATGGGAACGTTCACACTCTCGATGGAAAGGGGGTCTGTCATCGCGATGATGGGACCGCTCACGCTCTCTACGAGGAGAGGGGGGTCTGTTATTGCGACGATGTGACCGCTCACGATCTCTTCGAGGGGACACAGGCTGATGAGAGCCCTTGCTTTTGTTTTTAGACCCTCCATCCTTACTAGCTTTAAGTTTCTCTAGTTTGAGGCGAAGATCATGCTCGCTGAGTTTCTTTCCAACTCGGTCAAAGACACTAACAGACCTTCCTTCAGATGAGGCAGGCTTCTCCTTCGACCCCCCTTCTCCATAGTAGCCTCCTCCTCGCTCCAATCAGGGTTCGTTTGGTCTGTTACTACATCATCAAAGTCCCCTATTAACTGCTTGGTGGGGCCTTTACTACCCTCCGCTTGATGGGTTCGACCCCCTATCCTCGCATTCCTCTTGAAACCTCTAGAGCTGTGTCGCTTCTCCATCTTAGCCACCCTACCCTGTACCTCGATCATTTGATCACCAAGGCCCTTTAGAAATGACATGACTTCTCCAGTCAAGGCCACTTGTTGGACAAGGGGTGTTTTCTCCTTCTCGAACCCTTCCTTGGTCCCATCTTCCATCGCCTCGCTCTCTGGTTGATCCTTCCTCTGGGGGTCATCTCTGTTTTTCTTATGAGACCCCGGGGTCTCCCCCACTCCGTTTTTCTTCTTGTTTGATTTAGTCATTGCTCTCCCAACTCAACGACTAGCCCCTCCTTCTAGCGCCAAATGTTATAGGGAGAATATTGTATAACAATATTTATGGAGGTTGCTGGATTTATGAAGCAAAATACGGATATTCTGCTAAGAACACGAAGAACACGGAGGAGATTTATGACTGTTTGTGGCAGATCTTGTCTATTGATATTCAGTGGTGAACTATTTCTCAAGTCTTTACAAGATGCCTACGTACCCTATTTATAGGGATCAAGCCATACGTAGTTCTCTTAGAGAAGAAGTTATCTAGACGGGCTAGGGTTTCTATGGGCTCGACTTGGCCCAAATCCACTAGACGTCTCCTTGGGTTGATTTATTTTACCCACTTGTCTTGCTCATGACCCACGACCCATTAAAGGGTACCCATGGCTAACATGATGCTATAATTATTATTGCTGGCGAAACTGACTAGATGGCCTCGCATGCGACCTCGCTGGGCTAGTCATGCGAGGCGATCCAAACTGTATGGAGATAACCGTACTCACGCGACCTCCTGGGCCTGACCGTAAGCCTTCGTAGTAAATATGCTCTAGGCCACGCTGGACCTCTAGGCCTCGCTGGACCTCGAGAATTGCGACCCCGTCCCTTAGGGCTCGCTAGCGATGTCGCTTTACAGAATAATGCAATGAATCTCCCTGTGATGGTGGACTTTAGTGACCCATTCTTCATTCCTAGGCCCATTATGTATGATGTATTATTATTCTAGCCCATTAGGCCTGTTTAGGACTTATGCCAAATTCAGGCATAACACTGTGCAAATCTTTTTCCGAAATCTTTATACTTCCTTTCACTATCCTCAACTAAAATTTCAACCCAAAATTCAGAGTTTAACTAGGTGAAACATACTTCCAAAGTTCGAATCCCGAGAGCTGACTCTGTTCTGCGCAGGTTTTACTAAAACATCATTTTCTCCTAGCTCGTTAACTTAAACGACACACCGTTTTCTTCTACACAAAATAGACTCCAAGATGAACAACTTTCATCAGAAGACTACTACCCAGAACGGATAATAAGTGTCTTGAAGTAACAAAACAAAACAGGGCCAGAAGCTGAAACTTTTCAGGACAAGCTAATTACATCAATACTACTAAGCAATAATCAATTTATTTGCAATAATTTTCAAGGGATTGAACCATACCTTAGCTTGCCTTCAATGACCCAAGAGTTTGAGCTATTAATCATGATTTATGAGTAAGAAAATGAGGAGTTTGATGGAGCTTTTTTCCTCTTCTTTCTCTTCTCTCCCTCTTTATCTCTTCTCCTTCTCTTTTCTCTCCTCTCTTTCTCTTCATTTCTCTAGATGCTTCTCCATCTCTTTCTCTCCATTTTTCTATATTTCCTTCATTACCTCCACCAATTCTCACACTTCTAGAATTCTCCACAATTCTCTTTTTTTATCTTATTTCTATTTTTAAAACTAATAAAATCTAATAATATTAAATCCATAAATAAATCCCAAAACTCTAAAATAAATTACTAGAATTTATCATAGTTAAACTCTAGCTCTCTCGAGGCTAAAATAATATTCTCATGCTCTAAAACTCATTCTCATAATTAAATCTCTAATTAAACTCGTTTTTCTCAAAAAATGGAATCATTGGAAGAAATTCTCAAATTAATTCTCAATATTCTCAAATTTGTATCTAAATTCTAAAATACACTAATCCATCAAGACCTCGTAGCCCCACATGCTCTCCATAATTTATAACCATTTCCCAGGTACTCAAAATAATTAATACTAGCACTCATCGAACGAACTTCCTAGATATTGGTTCGGATTTTCTCAAGATAAAAAAAATCCAACTCCAAATTGATGTTTTAAAGTCTCGATGCTTAATTCCTCAATCTCGTAGTCTCAAGAATTTCTCCAAATAAATCTCCAAATATTAATATGACTTATATTATAAAAGAAAACTTGTAGGATATATTCTGAGAATCTTGGTTATTACATTCTCCCCCTCTTAAAAGAATTTCGTCCTCGGAATTAGCTGTACTCAAACAAAAATGGATACTTCTTCCTCATCTCTTCCTCAAGCTCCCAAGTAGCTTATTCAACTTTATGGTTTCTCCATATTACTTTCACCAAATAAATTTTCTTCTTTCTCAACTCCTGCACTTTTCGATCAACAATCTCCACAGGTTGCTCCTCATAAGTTAGATCAGAATGTATCTCAATCGGTTCATAATCTATCACATGCCGGCTATCAAATTGATATGGCTGCAATACTGAAACATGAAATACATCGTGGACATACTGAAGATCTGGCGGAAGAGCCAATTGATAAGCCACAACACCAACTTTTTAAAAATCTCAAAAGATCCTATAAATCTTGGAATCAATTTTCCTTTACCTTTCCAAAGAGAAACTTTCAACAGTACTTTGTCTCCTACGTTCAATTGTTTGTCATGTTTTCCACTAACATAATTTCCTTAATAGAGAGGTTAAATTAAACTCATTAACACGTCACTTGCGCTCTAATGGCATCATGATCAACATTTGTGGCCGGTAATTTCTTCATAATACGTCATTTCTCTTGGCAACATTAACTCAATTTATCCCAATCGGCATAGCTATGAACTCTGAGAAGTAAAAGAATCATGGAACATTAAATTACTAGAGTCCATATCAAGGAAATTGCTACACGATTATGATTATTGAATTATGAATTTGAAAAGAAACTTCATTTGAAATAAAAGAATGATTGAGAGATCAATATGATCAAAAGAACTCAATGTTGCGGTGTCTTAGTTAAGATACTAAAGGCAATTAGCCTTCTTGTAATACGCAACACACAAGTGATGGCGTCCCATCAGACTTCTATCACACAGATAGATAGTCCTTGTGTCCTCTATAAATAGGGTTGTTCATCTTAGTTGGAGTAAAAAAATATGAAAGGAACGTTCGACAAATAAATCTCAGATATACACCTTAGATCAAAATTGAACAAAAATTCCCAGGGTGCTATTTCCGGAGAAAAAGAATAACTAGAAAAGATATTGGCACATAAAAGTAGATGGTGATATATTACAAATAGAGTTATCCACCATTTAGAGAAAAATGGAAGCTCAAATACCACAAACTTGACAGGGCCTCAGAAACCAGAAAGATAGGTATCATGACAGCCTCTGGCACAATTGAAACTCAATTACAAGTAAATACAATTATCACAATATAACTCAGAAGAGGAAAATATATACCATCGAAAGTCACTCAAGAAAGATATCAAATAAATCCTAGATGAAGGAGGCAATCAAAATAATTCACAAGTGAGGAAGGTATTGCCAAGGTCTCTATAGATGCCTTCTCTGTCGATTCCTCTAATAGGTACTCATTCGATTCTAAACACATCATGAGGTGATCGATACGTACGTCATTGTCGACTCGTAATAGTCTTTAAAATTCCACAGTTGATATTAACAACCACAAGGAGTTCTATCCAACTTGGCGCAATCCTCTCAGGCAAGCGTTCCCCTTATAAGAAGACTTCGATACCTATGCCGCTCACAACACTAAATCAATGGCGAATTCTATATTCTTACGAGACGGTATCTCTCTCTTCTTTCTCTATTCTGGTAAGAATATGCTCAATAAATACAGGTTATATGGCTGAGCTCAATTAACAAATTTACTCAATATAATTATTGTCTCATCTCCACATCACATTATATAGTTATAACCATCACACACCATCTCCAAAGGTATCTCTAATCCCTTTCTCGTATCTCACAGAAAGTCATGCCACAATCCTAGTAATTTCAGTCTGATCCATCTATGAAAAACTCCCTTAAAACATCACCTTGTAATAGCCCCAACATAGCCTCTCAAGATCTAAATACCTCCTGATGTCTAGCTTTGAGCCACTGGTCATCTGAATATAATGCTTGATATATCTCAGTAAGAATCCATCCATCACTACTCCTAAAATAGGTAGCAACGGTGCTAATGCTGGTACCGAGAGTATAAATAAGAGCGACTATTGGTACAGTATCTCTCATGCCTTTTATACTTACTGAAGACACTACAGGCTCAACAAGGGTCTCAACAACTACTGGAGCAACCATCTCAGATTAAACAACATATCTTGTCACCTGCTCCCCCATATAATCGTCCACCTCTGCATCTGTTGTCTTTGTCCCAATCATGTCTGGCTATCAAAAACCTACACTAACTAACTCCTCTGTCTCTGACTCTAGCCTAATAAGCTCACTATCTAGACTAATAAGCTCACTATCCCCAGCCGTGTCAGTCTGAAAAAAAAAATAATGTCTCCAAGGGAATGCTCTCTAAGGAAGAATCAACTCTATTAACTATCTCCTCTCCTAGAGGAGAACCCAATTCAATCACATCTGGAGCAGATGGCTCCAAAATCTCTACTGATAACCCATCATAGTCATTGTCGAATAGGATAATATAAGAATCCTCCACAAGGTCACTGTCTGATCTGGATGACAATATCCATGCACATGAAGAAATTTCTTCATATAATATAGCACTAAAATTAAACCTCGTACCTTACTCATCTTTATAACTCATTGTGAGTTACCTAAGGCTCACGATCTCTATAAGCCTCTGTTATACACTCTCGTATCCTAAAATATAACTATCGCTCTAATACCATTTTTGTAACGCCCCCAAATCAGATTTACTCCAACTTGGACCGTTACGTCATCCCATAAATACACATGTCTCATAATACAATAATATGCAAAAATTTCTCTATAACATTACAACCTTGATCATAATAATACAATCAAATTCTCATTCTCACAAGTCTCAAGATGTGTACTGATAAGTGGATTTTATATCCACTTGGAATGCCTCCGTTCGGCTTAAATTGATTGTTTTGGACTCAAGTTTGTGTAGTTTTGATGTGTTTTGTGTAGTTGTGCAGGTTTGCAAGAATATCTAAGCTTTTGTCGTTTTTGGAGATTTAATTGATTAAAATTCGGATTTTCCGGGAAGGCTAGCTTATACTGTTTGGGCCATATCTGGAGTTCTAGAAGTCCGTTTTCAGCCCATTTACAGTCCACGCGAAGCTTGAGAGATTTTCTACAATATGGGATAGGTCTTACACGACCAGGCTGCGTGTGGTGGGCCCAGGAAGCACGACCAGCAGATAGATGGGAGCAGAGAAATTACTGTTTTGCCCTTTTCTAGTTCTAATTGTATTTTGGGCAATTTTCAATACCTTAATTGAATTCTAATTGTAATAGAAGGTAATATCTTGCTGGGCAAGATTTGTAGAGCCTATTTAAACACATCCTACCATTGTAAATCATAACAATTGATAGCTTTTAATCGTATCAAGGTACTTTCAATCTTCAATTCTTTCTTCAATATTATGTTTTCATTCATTATTATTATGTTTTCTTTATTAAATATGCATAACTAATTCTCTAATCTGAGGATTGGGTAGTATTCCTTGGTATTCATGTGTGTTTAATTATCTGTGATTTTCTTGCTTTGCTGATCTGTTATTGAGGGCTTAACACAATTAGGGGAGTCATGAACCTTTGATTGGATTTTAGGGATTGTAATAACTTGGAAGAGGAGTTGCAATTTTAGTACATGATTTAACAGACATAACTCGAATATTTGATTAGAAGATTAATAGGAGAGTTGTGAGACTTATAATTCTTGGAGCTTAATAGTTTATGATTGTCTTTGATTGTATCACGGAAGTGACAATTAGGGTATAGTTGTAGACATTATATTGTATCTTGGAAGAGAACATTATAACCTTAGAAGAATTGTTTTCAGCAGAGTAAGAACGTAGACATCACATAGATATTGAATGTGCATTGAAACCAAGTGAAGAACCCCAGTTCTTGGATTGTTTTCCTCATATATTTTATTCTCGATCGATAATTAGTTTAATTTAGTTTAGTTTAATTTAGTTTATAAACAAACACAACATTCTTCTACACTTCTAAATTGTGAGAGATAAGAAACTTGAACTTGATATTACATTCAGTCCTTCCCTGCGAACGAACACACAAAAATGCTATTAACAAATTGGCGCCGCTGCCGGGGAAGGCAGTATATTTGAGTTTAGGTTAATTGCTTCTTATTGTTTAGATTTTAATTGGTTCCACAAGTTGTTTTGTTGGTGATTTTCAGGTGTATGCGACGTGCATCTTGTGTTAGAAAATTGGAATTTGACCCTGAAATCGAGCGTACTTTGAGAAAGATCAGAAAAGAGAAAGCTAAGATGGGAGAGCCGATAGCTCAAGCTGTTGTTAATGATAATGTTGATGAGACTTCTATTTGGGACCATGAGACACCAAATCCTGCTAATTGCATGTACAAAACTCCAGAGATTGGTGCAACCCAATTCAACATTAATCCAAGCTTAATTCAGATGATCAGCAATCAAGCTTTTGAAGGAGACATTGAACTAGAGGATCCACACAGACATCTAGAGCGTTTCGTGCAGATGTGTGGCTCATTCAGAATCAATGGTGTTACGAGTGACAAGATTCGTCTCCATATGTTTCCCTACTCTATTAAGGGAAGAGCTTTGGAACGGTTTCAACAACTTCCAAACACTACGGTTGCTACATGGGATAGTCTTTCTACTGCATTCTTGTCCAAATATTATCCTTCTGATAAGACGCAACAATTGAGGACTATGATTATGAGTTTCAAAGCACAACCGGGTGAAGGTCTATATCAGGCATGAGAGAGATTCAAGGCACTATTGAGGAAGTGTCCACATCACGGCTTGGAAGATTGGCAGATCATTAGTACTTTTTATGGGGCCATGAATGCAGATATTCGTTTGAGTTTGGATGTGGCTGCTGGTGGAAATTTCAAGAAGGCACCAACTACACAGGCTAAAGCACTCCTTGAGGAATTGGCATCTAATAATTATTCATGGGCACCTAGTGGGACGAGCTCAGCAAAAGCAGCACAAGACTCTGAGATGATCAACATGCTGGCTCAGAAGTTGGATACTCTAACTCAGGAGATGCGAGGACAAAGAGCAAATGTGAATGCTATTTCTTCACCTATGGAGGGGTATAATGATTATGGTGCTAGTCAGAACTCTTATGTGCAACAATTTCCAGAAGAAGCATCTTTTATTCAGGGAAGACAGCCGTGGCCTGTTCAGAATAACTCCTATTACAATCCAAATCAAAGGCCAAACAACAATCTTTCTTACAGTAATAATCATGCGGCTAATCCTTCTTATTCATTTCCAAGGCAGAATCAACCTCCTGGTTTTCAGTCACGACCATCGTATCAACCACAGCAGCAGTATCAACCTCCGCCAAAGAAAGAACCAGCTGATTGGGAGGTTGCACTAAATAAGATTATGCAAGGAACTTCTGGGGCATTGGCTAATATGGAATCAAGAATAGAGCAGATGGCATCATCTCAAAAGATGCTAGAAACACAGATTGGACAGATTGCCTCCAAGATGGGTGTTCGTGAGCAAGGATCACTTCCTAGTCAACCCGACCAGACTGGTAAGGAACAATGCAAAGCAATTACTTTGAGGAGCGGAAAAGAGTTGCCCGAGGTTGAGGTTCTTGAGCCTAAAGAGAAGGATGCTGAAAAAGAAAGTGAGATAGTAGAGATCGATGCAGAAAAGTCAGAAAAAGTAGATGAAGAGAAGAAGGAAGAAGAACCAGAAAAGCCGTATGTTCCTCCACCACCTTATGCTCCTCCTATTCCATTTCCACAGAGACTTCACAACAGGCAGTTAGAGAAGCAGTACGAAAAGTTCTTGACTATATTTCGGCAGTTGCATGTCAATATTCCTTTGGCTGAAGCTTTGAATCAAATGCCACTCTATGCTAAATTTCTTAAGGAGATGTTGACAAAGAAGAGGAAACTTGAGGATGCAGAAACCATTACTCTCAATGCTGAATGCAGTGCAGTCATCCAAAAGGCCATTCCTCAGAAATTGAAAGATCCGGGAAGCTTTTCTTTGCCTTGCACTATTGGGAAGATGGAGAACATGAAAGCCTTGTGTGATTTAGGGGCTAGTGTGAGTTTGATGCCATATTCAATCTGCAAACGACTTGGTCTTGGAGAGCTTAAAAAGACACGGATTTCACTTCAGTTGGCGGATCGTTCTGTTAAATATCCGTTGGGGGTCGTTGAAGATGTGGTTGTCAAAGTGGATAAATTTGTCATACCTTGTGATTTTGTGGTGTTAGAGATGGATGAAGATGTCGAGATACCCATTATCTTGGGAAGGCCATTCTTGGCTACTGCTGGCACTACAATCGATGTTAAAGCTGGAAAATTGACTTTGAATGTTGGCGAGGACAAAGTGGAATTTGATCTGAACAAAGTAATGAAGATGCCTCCTTTTGGAGCAACTTGTTTTACTGTTGACATAGTTGATGAAATTGTGCAGCTCGAAAATGAACATTTCGTGGGAGCAGAACGGGTGTTAGATGATGTAGTAGAAGAAGAAGAAATTGTTGTTCGAGACACAGAAGTTGAGATGGTTTTTACACTTTCAGAGGCACCACAGGTGGAACTTAAACCTCTACCCGCTAATTTGAGGTATGTCCTTTTGAATAATGAGCTAGTGATTTTTGAAGAGGGGCATGATAACGTGTTGCGAAGGTGGAAAACCGATGATAAGGAAGAAGAAATTTTTGTTCAGCCGGTTGAGTCGGAGAAGCATCTTAGAGGTGTGAAGAAGAAAAAGAAGAAAATTTGGTCGTTGGGTAGTAGAATCAAGTTGAAATCTGATGGAAGAGATTTGTGGAAATCAAGCAAACCGGATGTCAACGTTCGTATGAATGGTTTGTCTGTTGAAGATGGTTCAGTTATTCTTTTGAGACCACCATGAGTTGAGGAAGTAACGTCAAGCTATTGACGTTAAAGAAGCGCTTCTTGGGAGGCAACCCAAGCATTTTTTTTTTACCTTGGTGTAGCATAGGATTTTTACTTCTTTCATTTAAAAAATAAAAAATAAAAAAAAAATACAGAAGTTCAGAATGCGCCAGCGCATCATGCGCCAGCCAGCGCACAGAAGCGCCACAGAATTGCAGAAGCAAGCCGCGCATCAGGCGCCCAACAGGCGCAGGAGCGCCAAGCACCTTCTGGCCAGGAATTGTTTTGTGCGTGTGATTTTGTAAAAAAAAAAAAAACACAAAACAAATAAAGCAGCCGACAGGAATGTGCAAGCAGGAGATGTCTTCTTGTAATGTGTTGGTGTGCCGCGCGTGTAGTACATTCAAGGGCCAGGTACGTGTTTTAATTTGTGGCCACAAATTAATAAGTTGATTGGCAAGTGGCGAGTAAAGTAATAGAAATCAACAGAAAGTGTGTAAGGCCGCAGTGCGGTATCTTGAGGCTGCAGCGCGAATTGCTGTCTGTGCGGGCATTATTTTATACGAGTTTTGTGTTTTTATAACACAAATTTTTTCACACCTCTCTTCTATTATTTTAACCCCAATCCCTAATTCCTAATTCTACCCTAATATCAATTCTAAACCTCTCCAAAATCCATCTCGTATTCTAAATTTCTACCATAACTCCTTACATATACCCATCTATATATACACCTATAGACACACAAATCCTACCCCATTACAATTATATTTCCTACAATAAATTTCAAGGCTTCAAGATTCAAGTATGGGGGATTTTTAATTGCAAGCTTCACCTCTTCGGTTCGTATTTGAGGTATATTTCTTCCTTTTATTTTGATATTACGAATTGTGTTCTTGCATTATTAGGGTTGTGTGTTCTTGATTATTTGGGGATATGTTTTCTACTATCCCTTGTATTACTTCCATTCAATGCGGACATTGAATATTTTAAGTTTGGGGGTGGTTTGAGGGATTAGTAGTTGTTGTTGTATTATGTGTTCATGTAGGATTTCATGCTTTGCATATTAGTAGTAGTAGTAAATCATGCATATATGTTGTGTTATCTACGTTTGTTTCATATAGGACATTCTGTTTTTCTTTTCGTATACCATGTGAGTTTTCATTTAGTTGCATTTTCATGGCACGCATATTTCATGATCCCTTAGGACGAGCTGATTCTGATTGATAGGTAGATGTTTTAATTGAGTGTGGTGATGATGAGTAGAGGGCTGATTTATAGTTCCTAGGAATTGACTTGCATGTTACGGGAACAAAACTTTTACACTGTCTCATTGTTTGCTTTTGGGCTAGGTTGAGGTCATGCTTGTTTGGAGTTTTGAGATTTAATCACCTGATTATATTTAGAATTTTCGTTATTCCCTTGATGGCGTAGGAGCACTAAAGTCTAAGTTTGGGGGAAACCAGGAATTTCATGCTAAATTGTTAATAAAGGCTAGGTGTCAAATGGCTAGTAGCCGGCTCATATTTATATGAGTAGTCTAGGGTTGGAAATGAGAAAGGCTCATTCCAGATTGCGGAAAAAAAAATCAGAAAAAAAAGAAGGAAAAAAAAAAAGAAAAAAAGAAGAGTCATTAGTTTGTTGTTTTGTATGCAAAATTAACCAGAGTGAGCTCTTTAATACTCGAGTAATTAAGTCTGAGGGGACTTAGTCCTAGTAACCTAAAGCCCTTGTGGTTTGGGATTGCTGACCTAACACTCGCTACATGGGTATTATTGTATAAGCCTTTTGGGGTCTCATTCATTGCACGGTTAAATATGCATGTGTATTGTATATAGTATTATGTGTCGTAGTAATAAAGCATGAGTTTCTGTCTACCTTGGATAAGGGTGGAGGTGTTCCTAGGTTATGAAGTGTCTACAGTCTATTATGTTTATAAACCTGTGATTGTCTTGGCGGAAAGCATGTATGATTTTTGACCTAGTTTTAGGAGTATTTCTGATGAGCATTGCACACACGCACGTATCTGTTCATGTATTTGTTAGTATACGGGAACTTAGTCGAGCTCTGCTTGGATTTGTTACATTCATTGAGATATTTGCTTGTTAGTTGGTGTTGGTGAGTTTCAAGGGGATCTTTGCATTTTTCATATTAGTTGCATTCATGCATTGCATTGCATTAGGTTAAATGGATTTTGTGGGTACATTTGCTATAGGCCCTCACGAGACCTTACTCGTCCACTAGGGCTGCCTAGGGGTTTAAAGGGATTGTTGCATATGCCAAATTCAAACGTGATCACCTACGGAAGTGGTACTAATTAGGTAGATGTAATTGTTTATGCTTGAGGACAAGCATCAGTTTAAGTTTGGGGGTTTGATAAGTGGATTTTATATCCACTTGAAATGCCTCCGTTCGGCTTAAATTGATTGTTTTGGACTCAAGTTTGTGTAGTTTTGATGTGTTTTGTGTAGTTGTGCAGGTTTGCAAGAATATCTAAGCTTTTGTCGTTTTTGGAGATTTAATTGATTAAAATTCGGATTTTCCTGGAAGGCTAGCTTATACTGTTTGGGCCATATCTGGAGTTCTAGAAGTCCGTTTTCAGCCCATTTACAGTCCACGCGAAGCTTGAGAGATTTTCTACAATATGGGATAGGTCTTACATGACCAGGCCGCGTGTGGTGGGCCCAGGAAGCACGACCAGCAGATAGATGGGAGCAGAGAAATTACTGTTTTGCCCTTTTCTAGTTCTAATTGTATTTTGGGCAATTTTTAATACCTTAATTGAATTCTAATTGTAAAAGAAGGTAATATCTTGCTGGGCAAGATTTGTAGAGCCTATTTAAACACATCCTACCATTGTAAATCATAACAATTGATAGCTTTTAATCGTATCAAGGTACTTTCAATCTTCAATTCTTTCTTCAATATTATGTTTTCATTCATTATTATTATGTTTTCTTTATTAAATATGCGTAACTAATTCTCTAATCTGAGGATTGGGTAGTATTCCTTGGTATTCATGTGTGTTTAATTATCTGTGATTTTCTTGCTTTGCTGATCTGTTATTGAGGGCTTAACACAATTAGGGGAGTCATGAACCTTTGATTGGATTTTAGGGATTGTAATAACTTGGAAGAGGAGTTGCAATTTTAGTACATGATTTAACAGACATAACTCGAATATTTGATTGGAAGATTAATAGGAGAGTTGTGAGACTTATAATTCTTGGAGCTTAATAGTTTATGATTGTCTTTGATTGTATCACGGAAGTGACAATTAGGGTATAGTTGTAGACATTATATTGTATCTTGGAAGAGAACATTATAACCTTAGAAGAATTGTTTTCAACAGAGTAAGAACGTAGACATCACATAGATATTGAATGTGCATTGAAACCAAGTGAAGAACCCCAGTTCTTGGATTGTTTTCCTCATATATTTTATTCTCGATTGATAATTAGTTTAATTTAGTTTAGTTTAATTTAGTTTATAAACAAACACAACATTCTTCTACACTTCTAAATTGTGAGAGATAAGAAACTTGAACTTGATATTACATTCAGTCCTTCCCTGCGAACGAACACACAAAAATACTATTAACATGTACTACTTCTGAAACCGCCAAAGTATCTCGAGCTCCGCATCAAACTTCAACACTTTGGCTACACCACTCACGGACTTTCTCTTTTCCTTTCCCGATTAGAATAGAAAGATCTAAATTCTCGTCTTTAACTGTAGAATGGAGAAGAAGTAATAACATGAGCGACAAAGCACTCAGCAAGGCTACTACTAGAGTAGCAGATATATATAAGAAAATCTCAATGCTCATATGTAACCCAATATAATAAAACATGAATTTAATGAAATGAGGAGGCCCGAATTTAGAGATTTACCACATGCTCAAAATATCACAAGACTTTTAAAATTCGATATAATCTCAGCAACAACAAAATTCACTTTGATAATTAAATAATCACATTATAAGACTTACTAGTCTTGGTCTCCGTTTCCCCATAGTCGGTGATCAGCCGATCTATGGCACCTAGTTTACTGCTAGCAGATGGATGCACGAGTCACCCAAGGCCACGCACGAGCCAAATGTCACCTTTGTTCAAGTATTTAAAATTCTTGAACAAAATAATTACCAGGATTATTTTTCTCTAATAATCCTGTTGACCAGTATCAGATGAAAAATACACCTTTGCTAAGTTAAAATCATAAGTTCATTTGAAAAGATAAAAGTCTCAAAATATGCTCATGATTAGCTAACTCGAACAAATGATGTTAGCTCGTTATGATTGATTGAGGTGCTATCTTGAATGAATAAGATCAGCAAAATACACCAAGAATCTTCGATATTTGAATAAACTATCCTTCTTGGAAAATACTCACACATAGGAGGAATTTGATCATCGCAAGGGAGGGTTGGATAATAACCAATTAGCTCAAAGATGTTTAATCCACAAATTAGCAACAAATAAAATGAACATTCTCTAAATGAGAGGAAAATAGTAGACTTGCCTGGAGTCCTTAGCTTGTTAAACTAAAAGAAAGCAACAAAGTATAGGTCTCCTTTCTCTTTATACAACGTCACAATACTCCCATTAGTTTATGTTCTAGAAAAATAAAACAGGATAAGATCTCGTTAGTCACATATTTAATTTCAATTCAATTACGACACCAGTAAAGTTCTCAACTGGGCTATCACTATTGCTAACTTACTTGGTCACCTTATCTCTAACTCCTCCTTATCAATTCTCATTATTATCTCTTATTTATACGCTTATTTCTAACGAAATTTCGTAATATGGACCTCCCCGGTGTAAAACCACCTCAAATACAATCACAAGTCAATGCAAGACATCCACAAACAATCCACAACATTAATCAATACTCAACACCATCTCCGACCATAATTCATTTATCATTTTCAACTATAACTTCAATGAAACTCTATGTCAAAACATCAACCATTGATACAATGCATTCCATACTTGGTAACCAATTAGACAAGACCAAAACACACAGCTTTCATCTTTTGACCAACATCAAATAAGGTCTTTATCCCATGCAAAAATGACTCCCCAAAACAAGGTAATCAAATCAGAAACATAAAATGCTACCGCACACGCTTTACTCAAACATTTTTAATAAATCCAAAAATTATTTATAAATCACCAAATTTTACAGGCTTCTTTCTGAACACCAAATAAAGATGTCATAAAAGTTTCCAATTGAATACAATCTTCTAACTAGGTGGGTCATCAATTCAAACTTAGTGCAGAAACGGTTTGTTTTTTCCGCGCAACTTGCCTTCTAACAATTTTCATAAATTGAAAAATTAATGATTATACACAAAATCTCTTCCATTACAAAACTGAATATGGTATATTTTCACCATAAATATTTTGGTTTGAAAAACTCAGTTTATCTAAGACAATTACTCTCCCAAAGTTGGCTCAAGGCCATGACAATCTCTTTCGTAACAATCACACTCCAACATTTTTAATAAATTGAAAAATCAATATTTCTGTGCAAATATTTTTCTGATATCTTTATACTTCCTTTAACTATCCTCAACTAAAATTTCAACCCAAAATTCAGAGCTTAACTAGGTGAAACATACTTCCAAAGTTCGAATCCCGAGAGCCGACTCTGTTCTGCGGAGGTTTTACTAAAACATCATTTTCTCCTAGCTCGTTAACTTAAACGATGCACCGTTTTCTTCTACACAAAATAGACTCCAAGATGAACAACTTTCATTAGAATACTACTACCCAGAACGGATCATAAGTGTCTTGAATTAACAGAACAAAACAGGGCCAGAAGCTGAAACTTTTCAGGACAAGCTAATTACATCAATACTACTAAGCGATAATCAATTTATTTGTAATAATTTTCAAGGGATTGAACCATACCTTAGCTTGCCTTCAATGACCCAAGAGTTTGAGCTATTAATCATGATTTATGAGTAAGAAAATGAGGAGTTTGATGGAGCTTTCTTCCTCTTCTTTCTCTCCTCTCCCTCTTTATCTCTTCTCCTTCTCTTTTCTCTTCTCTCTTTCTCTTCATTTCTGTAGATGCTTCTCCATCTCTTTCTCTCCATTTTTCTATATTTCCTTCATTACCTCCACCAATTCTCACACTTCTAGAATTCTCCACAATTCTCTCTTTTTTTTTATCTTATTTCTATTTTTAAAACTAATAAAATCAAATAATATTAAATCCATAAATAAATCCCAAAACTCTAAAATAAATTACTAGAATTTATCATAGTTAAACTCTAGCTCTCTCGAGTCTAAAATAATATTCTCATGCTCTAAAACTCATTCTCATAATTAAATCTCTAATTAAACTCATTTTTCTCAAAAAATGGAATCATTGGAAGAAATTCTCAAATTAATTCTCAATATTCTCAAATTTGTATCTAAATTCTAAAATACACTAATCCATCAAGACCTCATAGCCCCACATGCTCTCCATAATTTATAACCATTTCCCAGGTACTCAAAATAATTAATACTAGCACTCATCGAACGAACTTCCTAGATATTGGTTCGGATTTTCTCAAGATAAAAAAAAATCCAACTCCAAATTGATGTTTTAACGTCTCGATGTTTAATTCCTCAATCTCATGGTCTCAAGAATTTCTCCAAATAAATCTTCAAATATTAATACGACTTATATTATAAAAGAAAACTTATAGGATATATTCTGAGAATCTTGGTATCAAGGGCAAGGTTATAGGGTTTGTCTTCTTCGTTCATTATTGTTTTTTGATTTGTACCTTCCGAATTGGATTCTGTTTTGGTTAGTTATTTGTTCTATATTATCTGAACTTGTTTGCTTGTTCCGGTTATTCGGAGTTATTTGTGTTTTCATCATGGCTTTCGGTAAAGAGGATTCTCTTCAGTCGATTAGTGTTCAGTTGGATGGTACAAATTATTCGTATTGGAGTTATGTCATGAAAAAATATTTGCGTGGTAAAACTTTGTGGAGTTATGTTCGTGATAAGGATGCTAAGACGACTAAACCAGTAGCTGATAAGACTCCTGAGTCTCTAACTGCGATTGAGACTTGGGAGGCTGATAATTCAAAAATCATTACATGGATTAACAACTCGGTTACTCACTCTATTAGCGCTCAGTTAGCAAAGTATGAAACGGCTAAAGAGGTATGGGATCATCTCTCCAGATTGTAATAGCGACCTTGGACATCTCGTTCACCTCAACAGCAACAACGTTCTTGGACATCTCGTTCACCACGTGCACCTCAGTTCACTTCTGGCTCTACTAATTGGACACCTTGAGCATCATTACCCTCTACTAATTTGATGGTTGCTCCCTCTTTGGATCCATATCTGTATGAGTAGTTAGCAGTTTGTTGCTTTTCAACCACATGCCATGTCTGCATCTCCTTCGCAAGGTTTGTTGTCCTTACTTCATCAGGTATTTCTTCTTCCATATGGATTTTGGATTCAGGTGCTTCTCATCATATGTCTCCGAATTTATCATCTTTTACTTCGTTGTCTTCTACTTCGTCTTTGTCCATTATGAATGCTGATGGTTCTCCTATGTTATTGGAAGGTGTTGGTTCTATTGCCACACCTACAGTGTCACTTTCTGATGTGTATTATGTTCCTACTCTTAAGTTGAATTTGGTTTCCGTGAGTCAGTTATGTGCATCTGGATATTTGCTCTCATTTTCTTCTTCTACTTGTTGTGTTCAGGACCCAAGATCTCAGAAAGTGATTGGGATAGGTCGTAGGCAGGGATGACTCTATGTTTTAGATGAACTAAAAGTATTGGATGTTGGAGCTTCCATGTTGATTTATCATCTTTTCGTTTGAGTAGTTCTTCATCAGATTTTTATCTTTGGCATTCCTGTTTGGGCCATGTTTCTGCCCCTCATTTACAATATTTGGTTTCTACTGTAGTTTTAGGACATTTGAAAACTCATGATATTTCTAATTGTAGTGGTTGTAAACTGGCTAAATTTGTTATTTTGCCTTTCTATGAAAGTATTTCTTATACAGTTGCTCCTTATTTTTAGAATTATACATTCCGATGTGTGGGGACCATCACCCGTACCCACAAAGGGGGGTTCTCGATATTATGTGTCTTTTATTGATGATTATACTCGTTATACATGGGTTTATATGATGAAAAGTAGATCTGATTTTCTTGATATATTCAAGGAATTTCGTGCTCTTATACATACTCAACATTCTGCTATTATTAAATGTTTTCATTGTGATTTGAGGGGTGAATAGACTTCTAATGAATTTTGCCAGTTACTTGCTTTTGATGGGACTATGCGTCAAACCTCATCTACAGACACACCTCAGCAAAATGGTGTTGCCGAAAGGAAATATCGTCATATTGTGGAAACAGCCCACTCATTCTTGTTGTCAGCTCAAGTTCCTAGTGTATTTTGGGGGGAAGCAGTCCTTACTGATACATATGTGATTAATATGATTCCTACTTCTCATAATTCAGGTTTGTCTCCTTTTCGGAAACTATATGGAGATGTGCCAGATTATTCCTCATTGCGTGTTTTTGGTTCTACTTGTTTTGTTCTTCTCCCTCATGTTGAGCGTACAAAATTATCCCCTAAATCTGCTTTGTGTGTTTTCCTGGGTTTTAGTGTTAGTCAGAAAGGATATCGTTGTTTTGATCCTGTTAGGCAAAAATTATATGTTTCTCGTCATGTTGTGTTTCTTTAGCATATTCCATATTTTTCTGTCCCTGCTAGTTCCCATAACATGCAACAGGAAGATCTCATTCGTATTGATCCTTTTGACTCGGATATTGAGGAAGCTTCGCCCACAAGTTACAGTACTTCAGTTCCTAAGACATCCCAGACTCTCTCATCTCCGCCTTCGTCCACGACCACTCAATCCTCTTCAGAGATTTTGGATCCACCTCCTCCCACTCGTCAATCTACTCGTATTCATAAGTCCACACGACATCCTGATTTTTCATATTCCTCTTATTCTCCTTCCTTTGTTTCATTTGTTACATCTATTCACGGTTTGTATGAGCCCGTGTCCTATAGAGATGTTGTTCGTGATCCTCTTTGGCAGGCAGCTATGGCTGAGGAACTTACTGCTTTACATCAGACATATACTTGGGATTTGGTTCCCTTACCACCAGGAAAACATGCTATTGGTTGTCGTTGGGTCTATAAAATTAAGGCCAAATCTGATGGATTTGTTGAGCGTTACAAGGCTCGGCTTGTTGCTAAATAAAGGATATTCTCAGGAGATGGTTTGGATTATGAGGAGACGTTTGCACCGGTTGCCAAAATGACTACTGTTCGTGCTTTGATTGCAGTTGTTTTTATTTCGAAATGGAACATATTTCAGTTAGATGTTAAGAATGCTTTCTTGTATCGTGATCTACATGAGGAAGTTTATATGATGCCTCCTCCTGGTTTTCCTCATCATCCTGGTTATGTTTGTCGGCTTCGTAAGTCACTTTATGGTCTTCGATAGGCATACCGCTGTTGGTTTGAGAAGTTCGTCACTGTGCTTATTTCACTTGGATTTCATTCTAGTCATCATGGTTCTGCTTTATTTGTCCGTTGTACAAGTGTAGGTCGTATTCTCTTGGCTTTTTATGTCGATGATATGATTATTATTGGTGATGATTGTGCTGGTATTGAATCGTTAAAACGAGAGTTGGCTCATTGTTTTGCTATGAAAGATTTAGGTTTGCTTCGATATTTTCTAGGGATCGAGGTTGCTACGTCGTCCTAAGGTTATCTTTTATCCAGTCTAAATACATTGCTGATTTGTTTGATTATGCTCGTCTTACTGATAATAAGACTGTTGATACTCCTCTTGAGATGCATGTTCATTATTCATCATCTGATGGTCTTCCTTTAGTGGATCCTACTTTATATCGTACTATTGTGGGCAGTCTTGTTTATCTTACTGTTACTCGTCCGTATATTGTGCATGTTGTTCATGTTGTTAGTCAGTTTGTCACTTTTCCTACTACTGTGCATTGGGGTGCTGTACTTTGTATTCTCAGATATCTTCGAGGGACTCAATTTCAAAGTCTTTTATTTCCTTCTACTTTATCTTTAGATTTGCGTGCTTATAGTGATGCTGATTGGGCTAGAGATCCTGAAGATCGCAAGTCTACTACTGATTTTTGTATTTTTCTTGGTGATTCTCTTATTTCATGGAAGAGTAAGAAGCAGGATGTTGTTTCTTGATCATCTTCGGAAGCTGAGTATCGTGCAATGGCTTCTACTACTTTTGAAATTGTTTGGTTACGCTGGTTGCTTGCAGATTTGGGTGTTAAGCTTACTCAACCTACTCCGTTATATTGTGATAATAAGAGTGCAGTTTATATTGCTCGTAATTCCGTATTTCATGAGCGCACTAAACATATTGAGATTGATTTTCATATCACTCGTCATCATTTGCAGTAGGTTACCATCACCTTACCTTATGTCTCTTCTTCACTTCAGATTGCTGATATTTTCACCAAAGCTCACTCGATTTCGCGCTTCCGATTCTTGTCTGACAAACTCTCAATGTTTAATGCTACAGCATCGTGAGTTTGAAGGGGGATGTTAGAATATATAAAATTATTATATATTAGTGATAATTAATATTAAGGGTAATTTAGAGATTCAGCTTATAAACGTTTATAATATAAATATCGAGCCATGTATTACAAGCGTTAAGTCGATATAATAAAACCCTAGTTACTTTCTTTTATCTCTTCACTTTTATCATGGAGATAGTAGTGGAGTGATGATTTGCAGGTAGTAGCTAGAAGTGGTGGACGAAGTTAGTGATGGTGGGAGATGGTTGAGATTTGAAGGAGATAATGGTGGTTTTCAGTTTGACGGTGGTGATTTTTTCTGAACTGTGGTGGCTTTTGTAATGACGTTGGTGATTACTAGTCGTCGAAGGTGGTGGTTATCGGAAATAGTCGTCGCTGGTGGCTGGAAATGAAGGGTGGGTGGAGGTCCAGTGTTGGAATATTAAAATTTAATGAAACTAATGATTGGTGGGAGATGAATGTAAAATATATGAATGGGTGGTAAAGCATATCTCATAGTGGATTCTCATTTTAGTAAGACTATATACCATAATGACATATAATGTTTTTATCTTAAATATATGACACTCCCTCAACCTCAATTATTATTATTATTCTTTTTGAATTTTTGCACAAAATATGACGTGTATACAAAAAATAACTCAAGAAATCATTAATTTAATATTTTCATTTTTTTAAACAAAATTTTAATATTAAACAAAATAAATTCAAAAAGAATTCAAAACTTTATTTTAAACAAAAGAAAACAAATTAATAAAACTATTTTTATATGAATCATAAATAGCGTGAAAATATTTAAAGGTAAAGGAAAACAGAATACGGTACAATACTATATTATAAAGGACGAAACATTAAAAGTTTTGGTACGGTACAATACTTACCTTATTTAATTATTTTACTCTATTACCCTTAATTATTTTACTTAACTATAGAAAAACAGAATACAATCTTTTCTTAAAATATTGCACGCAGTTCTTGCCAATACTACTTCTCCTAAATAATAACTAAGCAGATACCTTTTTCAACTATTAACTTTCCTAACTAACATCTCTTCTTTACAAAAGTATGGTCGTTCTAATTAATGAAATAAACTAATAATATTTTAATTACTAATAACTAACCGATTATCTTTTCCAGCTAAAAGGTAATATATCTTCTAACTAAAATATCTCATTTTTTTCCTAAATAATAACTAGTCAATTAACTTTTTCAGCTATTACCTTTTCTAACTAAAATCTATTTTTTTCCAAAAATTTGGTCGTTCTTATTAATGAAAAAAACTAATAATATTACAGTTACTAATAATTAATTCATTACCTTTTTTCAACTAAATAACTTTCCTACATTTTCTAACTAAAATATCTCATTTACAAATTTGATTTTTTTTACTTAATTATCCTTACTTAAATCTATCTATCTATATTATTATACAAAAGCCGAAACATTAAAAGTTTGGTTGGTCGGTTGGTCAGTACGGTACCTGTTGATTTTACTTATTTACCCTTACTTAACGATACATGTTCTTTTACTTAATTATCATTACTTAATTATTTATAATTACAAATAACTAATAAATTTCCTTTTTCAGGTAAAACATGTTACCTTTCCTATTTTTCAATAACTAATCAATTTCCTTTCTCACGTAAAATATGAGCAACTCAATTTATACCCTTACTTAACGGTACATGTTATTTTACTTAATTATCTTTACTTAATTATTTATAGTTACAAATAACTGATAAATTTCCTTTCCTAAGATTAAACATGTTACCTTTTCTATTTTTTCAATAACTAATCAATTTCCAATCTCACGTAATATATGAGCAACTCTATTTAATAAAATAAAATATTATAATTTTAATTACTAATAATTAACTAATTACCCTTTTTATCTAAAATGCGTTATCTTTTTTATTTTTTTTACTTTTTCCAGTAAAACCTATTTGTGTAGTTTTATTTAAGTAAAATGTTTCTTTTTTCAGGTAAAACATGTTTCCTTTTCTATTTTTCAACAACTAAGCAATTTATTTTTTTTTACGTAAAATACAGTATCTTTTATATTTCATCTAACTAATTTTTTTTCCTTTTCTAAAAATACTATTAGCAATTCTATTTAAATACATTAAAATGTTATAATTACTAATAATTAACCAATTAACCAATTAACTATTTCAGCTAACCCTTACTTAATTGTGGATAAAATTCATCCTAATATTTCTTTTTTCAGGTTAAACATATTAATTTTGCTATTATATAATGGTTAAGAACTCCTTAGTTTACCTTTTAAGGTAAAACACGATATTTTTTTATATTTTATCTAACTAAATTTCCCTTTTTCTATAAAGATAAACTACCTTTTCATCTAAGACACGTTACAATTTTATTTAATGAATAACATATTTATATTATAATTACTATTAACTAACCGATTACCTTTTCAACTAAGACACGTTACCTTTTATATCTTCTCTAACTAAAATCTCTCTCTTTTTTTCCAATTATATCATAGGCGGTTCTACTTAATAAAATAAAATAATAATATTATAATTACTAATAATTAACCAATTAATTTTTTTAGCTAAATCTTATCATGTTTTCTATCTAAAATCCCTCCTTTTCAAGAATATCACTCTTTTTCTAGAAATATCATGGACGACATTTATATAATTATTATCAAATAATCTCATTTAAGAATTTAAACCTTCAAAATTACTCCCTCCGTCTCTTTGAATTGTTAACGTTTACGGACCAGTTTTCGCCACGCATTCTAAGGTGCATTTTAAGGATAGTTCTATAACTTTTTTTTGGATATTTTCTTTTTTTGTATAAAAATAGAACAATCCTATTTTTATACAAAAAAAGAAAATATCAAAAATAAGTTATAGAACTATCTTTAAAATGTACTTTAAATGCGTTTCAAACACGCAGTTTTTTATGTCAAGAAATGGAAGGGACAGAGGGAGTAATGTTTTAAAAAAATCAATTTAAATTAAATAAAAAAATCATATAAAATTAAAAAAAATCCGTGCATAGCACGAATTTTAGGCTAGTATATAATAATGGAAGTAGTGTTATATTCTATATATCTTAAAGCTAAGGGACAATTATATTGTTTAACTGTTAGAAATAATATTGTCATATTTCTAAATTTATCAATTGAAATACTTTTGGTTCAATTTCTCAAAATATAAAAATTAAATTACTATATCGGATAAAAGCCTATATATGACATGGTTAAGGGACATTATGTAGTTTGATAGTGCATATATTTCATATTTTATTATTAAATGAAGCAGTCAAGATCTAATACTATGTCATAAGTGAGCATTTGCAACCCCTATTTAGTGTTGCAAAAGACCTGAATAGCATTGTCTAAGGTCAAAGGCAACACCACGACAGCGTTGCCAATATTGATGTTGCTTAAGACCCCTAATGCAACATTTTTACGAGCTATTGCAACGCCAAGAAAGTGTTGCATAAGGTCTATATTGCAACACCAAAAGCACGTAAAGGCAACATCACATGGTATTGCATAAGATTTGAAGCCATTTCAGCAGGGGGCACCATGATGCCACGTCAACAATAGGACCCACCAATGTGCCACGTTAGCAGTGGGGCCCACGAAAATGCCACGTCAGTAGTGGGGCTACCAAGGTACCACGTCAATAGTGGGGCCACCAAGGTACCACGTCAGCAGTGGGGGCCACCAAGGTTGGGATAACAAAAAAAAGGTGTTGCTAAAAAAAATGTTAGATGAACCAATGTGGCAATAGGGAAAAATCGATGTTGCAATAGGTTCTATTACAACATCCCTTTTAGTGTTGTTATATATCCAAAAGTGTTGACATAGATGACTAATGCAATATCTAGCTATAGCGATGTGGCCGTAGGGTGGCAAAAGTATTGGCTTATCCACCTAAGGCCACACGACTATATCCAACACCATTGTAATTGGAAAAAGTGTAGCCTTAAACCAATTTTGGGCTTATGGCAATATTATTCATGATTTTTTACACTTTTTTGAGGTGTTGGCAAAGACCATATATGGTGTTGTTATAATACGTATTTGATAGTATTCTAAATGATATTTTTTGCTTGTTTATTTAAAATAGATAAATAACTTTTTAAATTTAATATGTTGTTGACGGGAATTGATCCGTGAAATTCTTGTAGTAGTTTATAATATAAATATAAATGTTTAATAATAATTGGTGAAAAAAATAATATAAATTTTTAACTTAAATATGTTGTTGACGGAAATCGAATCTTGAAATTTTAAGAGTAGTTTATAAGATGATAAAAATGTATAATAATAATATGTTATTGATGATACTTGAACCTTAAACCTATAAAAATATTTTATATATTATGAAAAGAATATTTTTTTTGGGTGATTGCCCTTTTTACCCACTTTTTATTGTTTGGAAACCAAAATACCCACCGCTGGAACGAACCGCCCTAAATACCCAGACGATACGCTTCTTGCTGAGGCGTAGCTTCAGATACGCCAACAGAATTAGCGTATCCAAAAGATACGACTACTGAGTCACTGAATTTTCCTCCGCATACGCTAACAGATCCGGCGCATCTTCATATACGCATGCTGAAAGGGCGTATCTTACGTCAGAGATGACGTAAGATATGCTGTTTCAACATGCGTATCAGCAAATGCGCATGTTGGAACAGCGCATCTTAAGTCGTCTTCGTCGTTCCCAGAGCTACCGACAAAGACGATTCCGGCTCTTTTTTTGTTCGTCTCCGTTCGTCCACATCACAAAGTTTCGAACCACATAATATATATCATTCGAACCGCAACTGGATGCTCTACAAGAATATACCAGTTTCATTGCATTTGTTTTGCCAAATTCGATTCGCCCAAAATGGCGATTTTCATCGCCGTCGACATTCCGACAACCTCTTTCACGCCCCTGCGGGCCAGAGAAGATGAACGGAGACTGGGAAGAATAAGGACAAGAGCTTGTGGTCAATTTGTGTTCGTTTGGGGGGTGGAAGAGCCTCGTAATCGACGATACCAGTCGAAGTCGATGAAGTCGTCGGCAAGGAGCTCTCCCAGACGACCTGAGTTTCACACATTTTCTGGCGATGAATAGTGTACGGATGCGCCTTCCCAAACGGCGCATCCCGTGGGCAGTTTGGTCGGTGTTTCCGCATCTGGGCATTTTAGACAGTGGGTAGGAAATTTTTGAGTATTTAGGGCATTCTTTCTATTTTTTTTGACATTACATTCAAAGATTCTTTTTTATTTGTCTTACAAACTAATACGGAGTAGCTGTTATTTAATGTACTAAACCAACAATATAGTATTGGGTATTTTGATAGATAGTATAGATTTCTAGCCTCCCATCATGGCTGCGTTAGACACAATAGTAAGTCAAATAAATCGACTTGTATGAAGAAAACAAAGTCCAACGACCAGGTCTAGTCTAGCCGTTGAATATACGTAGTAAAATGGGCAGAAGACTCAAAACTGCTTCTAAAAAACGTCTTCAGTCTTCCTTTTTCATCAAGTTTTAGTTCTCTATTTCCGTCCCTTGTGTCTTGTACAATCACTTGCCAGTTTCCACTAATCTATCTACTTAGTAAGAACTATTGGGCCTAAGTTGATAGAGTATATAACTATATAACGAACAGAAGGTAAGAATCGAACTCTAAATCTCTTTCGGTACTTAAAAAAAAACCTTTGTCATCGCTTAATTCTCGAACTAGTATTGTCTGTGGGAGGTTATAAAATCTTTATAAAATGGATGGAACACAAGGTGGTTCAAATGCACCAGCACCTTTTCTTACAAAGACTTATGAAATGGTAGAAGATCCAGCGACAGACTCTATTGTCTCTTGGGGTCATAATGGACATAGCTTCATTGTCTGGAATCCGCCCGAGTTTGCTCGTTTTTTGCTTCCAACTTACTTCAAGCACAACAACTTCTCCAGCTTTGTTAGACAACTCAATACATATGTAAGCACATTCACTATTGCTTTCTTTCAAAAGAAATGATTGATTACATGTCCCTCCTCCCATATGTTTGATCAATATGTTATTTTGAATCACGGGCCGAATTTTGTTAAATGATTGTTCCTATCAACCTGAATACATTTGCTTGAACAGTTGAACTTGAAATAGACGTATATGATTGTTTCATCTCAACCTGAATTACTATATCATGATTTTTATTTTTATTTTCTTTTCAATGATTGAATTATTGTAAGATCATTTCTGTTTATTTAACAAAAAGTTAATGGTTTTGTTCAGGGTTTTAGAAAGATCGATCCTGATCAATGGGAGTTTGCAAATGAGGAATTTATCAGAGGTCAGAGACATCTTCTATTAAAAATTCATCGTCGCAAACCAATTCATAGCCATTCTGTGCAGCCTCGGGGGAATTCTTCAAATCTTTTGACTGATATAGAAAGACAGGAGTTTGAGGATGAAATAGAAAGGCTAAATCGCGAAAAGAGTATGCTTCAATCAGAGTTACAAAGCCATAGACAGCAGAGGCAAGCATTTGATATTCAAGTAAGATCAGTAGGGCAGCGTTTGAAGAACATTGAGCAGCGACAGCGACAAGCAGTCACTTTCTCTGCACAATTACTGCAGAAATCCACTGCTGCACACAATTTTGAAAACAGTAGTAAGAAGAGAAGGTTGGCAGTACCATCTTACTTGTATGATGAAGCTAATACAGGAGGAAACCAAATCCCAACGTTCCAGAATGAAAGTCAGAATGCAATGTCAATTTCTGTGTTAAATTCGGAGTTGATACAAAACTTGGATTCATCCTTACGGGTTTTGGAGAGGTTTCTTCACGACATTGGTTTAAGTTTGGCTGATGAAGTCAATGATTATGGTGTACATCTAACAACTTCACCAGGTGTCATGGCGGAAATGAGTGCATCTTCTGCTAGCTCAGATCTCAAAGGCTCGCCTGAGATACGTGTATCGTCCCCTCAGTTGAAGGATGTTCATTCATTTTCCAAGTTGGCTGCTACTTCAGATCATGCAGACAGCTCTGCCATATCATCAATCTATCTAAATATAGATTCAATGTCCTCAAGAATTGATGTAAATGCAAATATTGCTCCATTTCCTGGTATGAATGCTTTAAATGAGAAAGAAGAAGCGACTGCAGCTCAAGTTCAACCAACTGTGGTTAATGATATATTCTGGGAACAATTTTTCACAGAGACTCCACGGACTGCTTGTGCAAGAGAAGTACAATCAGAAAGAAGGGTGATAGATGGAGCAAACGGTGAAATTGTTCCAGAGGGTCAACATAGATTATGGTGGAGTATGGATAATGTAACTAACCTCACAAAACAGATGGGGCATCTCTCTCCAGCACTTTGATGTTGTTTGATATTTCTGACTAAAGAAAATAATTTAGAGGCATCGTTGTTCTCGTCTACTAGATATAGTATACCAATCCAATTTCTTTTGAAGGTTAATTCGTACTAATACAATCCCTTTTGAAGATTAATTCGTTCTAATCTTTGAGACCAGGGGACTCTTTGTTTTGTCTCGTATGGTCACAAAGAGTTCCATGCCATGGTCACAAAGAGTTCACATGGTTTTGCAGGTGGTGTGCTAGGATGAAGAATGGGTTCATATGATAGATACACTTGTTCAACAATTTAGATGTTTACTGTGAGATCCATGTTTGCCTGTCAGATACTCATCCCGAAAGCATTTTATTATTTTTGCAGCGTCCAAGAATATCAAACTACAACAACACAACGTACTCAGTATATCCCGCATGAGCAGGGTCTGAGGGGGTAGGATGTACGCAATCATGCCCCTACACAAAGGTAGGGAGATTGTTTCCGGTTTTTGACCCCCGGCAGGAATTGAACCCGTGACCTCACGGTTCGAAGTTGATATTGTCGTTGTCGAGTGTGTCCAAGAATATCAAACTGCTAAATTATATTGACATTGTCGAGTTCAAATAACACTTGTTATCTCTTTTCTGTCAAGCAGTATGCATGTACAAATAGTTTCAGAATTATAGATAGATCATGACACTGTAGTCCCGTAAAATATAAATTTCTGCTTCCATAAATCATCCTATAAATATTTTGTTTAATCAAACACAAGTGCTACTGACGATCTGCTTTCTCATCTACAGTTTAAAGTTCAACTTGTGCTTGTGTCTATCGAGTCTCATTATGACTGACAAATTGTTCAGGAACTAAAAATGCAAGTACAGCCCACGAGAATCCTCCCAACTTATCAATTTTCTACAAAATTCTTTTCCTCTGCGCAAGTCGGTCATGTGGTTGCATATCCAAATTTGTATAGAAGTTGGATACAACTTTTCCATGGCAAAATCCAAAATTTTAAGCAGCTACAGTACTCCAGAGTCCAACCTCTGAATGGCGATGTTAAAATTGTAAAGGCACTTCGAAACGAAACTCGGCCACCAACATGGCACATAGTTATCAACCATGCAAACGTTGTATCACTAGAAAAGATATACAGTTTTTTTTAATGTGTTTCTTTCTAGCACACAATATAGGCAAAAGCGAATATGATTGGTTCCATCAGATTTTTGATTTAGTAATTAATTGGGTCTGTTCAATGCATCATCTCTTAAGTTTACGAGCAAAAGTTGCTCCTTAACGTTAAAGGATGTAGTATGCCATCTTCATCTGAGTAATGAAGAGATCAAGGTCATGTATAACTGCAAATACATACGGATTTACTTGCACCTCAACTCACCAGAAACCTCCACAGCTGCAAGTTCCACTCCTAAAATGATGAAATCTACTGGCATCCCTTACAATTATCTCTCTCTTCTCTATCATGGAGATATATGTCAAGGCTAAATGACAATCACCGCACACCCGTAAATTCTTAGTCACCAGAATGGGCTTGCTGGGACTCAGACTAAGAATGGCGAACGCAACTGCTAACTTCTCACTGTGGTAGAGGAGAATTCTTTCTTTCTCCTCCTCTTCAACATCATGGAGCACAAAACTAGATTCTACACTATATCCCAGCTTCTTTATATCACCTAGCAGTTCCTCTAGTTTCTTAATTATTTCTTCCCAATGTTGGTGTGACTTATCTCCGCCAACAAAAGCATGAATTGCCCCATTTATTTCCACCCAACTGCATCCAGGCAATTTTTTATAGCCACAATCCCTCTGTAAGTTTCTAACATCAGCTGCATCATCCCATCTTCCAGCAGCACTGTAGATATTAGACAAAAGTACAAAGTTTCCAGTACTTTCAGGGCCCAGGCTATGGATGATCTTTGACACTACTTCTCCTAACTCAACATTCTTATGTACTCTACAAGCAGCAAGAAGGGCACTCCAAATACGTACATCAGGCTGGATTGGCATCATTTTGATGAAATCTTGGGCGTCGTTTAGAAGTCCGGCACGGCCCAAAAGATCCACCATGCACAAATAGTGTTCTATCCTAGGAAATATGTTGAATTCTTGAGTCATAGAAAGAAAGAAACGTTTACCTTCAGCAACCAGTCCAGAATGGCTACAAGCTGACAAAAGACCGATAAAAGTCACATCATCTGGTTTCCAACCTTTAGCCAGCATCTCATAGAACATTGAAATTGCTTCACTACCAAGCCCGTGAACTCCATAACCAACAATCATTGCATTCCATGACACAATATCCCTTGTATGCATCCTGTCAAAAACTAGCCTAGCTACATCAACCTTTCCACACTTGCAATACATGTCAGTGACTGCATTACAAATTGATGTATCTGCTGTAAATCCACGCACAATGGAATAACTGTGTCCACAAGCTCCATGCTGTAGTGCAGCTAAATACGAACATGCAGGGAGCAAACCTATCATAGTCGCTACATCAGGCATTATCTTAGATACCTGCATCCTAAGAAAAAATTTCAATGCTGCCTCCGCATAACCGTTCTGCACACACCCTGAGATGACAGCACTAAAAGAAACTGAATCTTTCCAATCCATTTCGTCCAAGAACTTTGCTGCATCGTCTATGATCCCACACTTGGCATACATAGAAAGAAGCGTGTTTCCCACCATTAGATCCCCAAGAAACCCTGCTTTCATTGAGTAACCATGAATCCGCCTCCCTTTGCTCAAATCAATCAGCTTAGCACAAGCACGGAGAACAATTCCAAGTATAACAGGTGACGGATCCACAACATTCTCAATTATCATTCGATCATACAGCGCCAACGCTTCTCTAGCAGAATCACATATAACACAAGCTCCTATCATAGCACTCCAACTAACCTCATTCTTAACAACCATTGTACCAAAAATCTTCCTCGCATAATCCAACCACCCACATTTCGCATACATATCCAAAAGCCCCGTCCCCACCATCACCTCACTACTAAAACCCCTCCTGACACAATACCCATGCACAGCCTTCCCATCAGTCAACACACTGGACTCCCCAATAGCAGGAAGAACCGACACAACAGTGGAAGAATTCAACCCCAATCCAGCATCCTGCATCTGCACAACCAACTCAATCATCTCCTCATACAACCCATGAAGCGAAGCCCCCGAAATCATGGCATTCCAGGCAACAACATCTCTCTGATACATTCGATCAAACACTTTCCGTGCATCCCCTAAACACCCACATTTCACATAAAAATCAACCAAAGCAGTGGAAACAAAAACATCCTTGTCAAACCCATTTCTCTGGGCATGATCATGAACCAATTTACCAACATCAACAGCTTGTGTCACAGCACAAGCTTTAAGAACAAAAGGGTAAGTATATTTACTGGGCCTAACACCAATATCAATCATTTTATTATACAAAGCAATAGCTTCATTATATGGGCCTTCCCAAGCATACCCTCTAATCAAATGGTTCCAAATTACAACATCAGACTTTTTCACAGGCTCTGAGATGGTATTAAATAAACGACGGGCAAGAGTAAGTTGATTGCATGAAATGTATAAACGGGTAAGTTTTTCTAAAATAGCAGAGCAGTTAATCAAGTTGCTTTTGAGAAATTGTTGATGGATAGTTTTGGCTAGAGTTAATGATTTAGAGGATATGCAATGGTGTATAAGTTGTATGTAATCGTGGGGTTCAACTAAGCAGCTCGTTAGGGTGCTGTTGATTCCCCCCCGCCTAGCCGCTGCGCATGACATGGATTCGGTTTCAGCTTTTTTTGAATCATAAAAAATTGCCTGCGCTTTAAAATTTGCTACTGACTTTCATTAATTTGTTACTTTCTTCATTCTAGAATACTGGGATCTTTCGGGGGAAATAAAAATTATTCTAAAATAATGGTCATTTTACATCTAATGCAAATTTATCAACACATTTCCTTTTCAATGTAAATCTATTCTAAACAAGGGTAAGGCTCGAAAAACAATATTCAACTAAATATTCAACTAATTTCTTTTTAATATGCATTATCATTTTAAAAACAGATTAATAAAATGGGATGATTCAAGTATTAGATTTTCATCTAATTATGCGTACTTAAAGTTTTAAATTTGATTACAAATATAAGTTCTATGTGCTTCTTAATTTTTATAGGGTATTTTTTTATGTGTAAATATCTTTCATTCACTATTTTACATCTCGGAGAGGGTCTCTGACACGCATTTTAAGGTGCATCTTAAGGATGGTTACATGACTTATTTTTTAAATTTGGGAAATTATGAATGGTACCCCTCTGTTTTTGGCTTTTACGAATGGTACCACTACTTGTTTTTGACTTACAAATGGTACCACCGTGTAAATGATTTGTTATTAAACATGTCACTCCGTCCATCAAACGTTAATTAAACGTTACCTAATCCGTATTTTACTTTATTTAAAAAAAGAAAATACACTCTAAATACGTTTTTTACTAAATAAATAAAACATTTGAAGTAAAAATGAAATGGTAAAAATATAAAAGTAAATTACCTTTTTAAGGTAAAAAGTAAATTCATAAAAGTAAAAAGTTAAAACCATTTCTTTTTACTGCTGCTCGGTAAAACAGATCAAACCAAGAATTTTATAACAAAATTAAAGAAAAACCCAAGAACAAATGAATGTTCTTCCTGATTCTGCAGTTTCCGGCCAGAAAACCCAGTTTCCGACTACTGCCCAGAATCCGGCACCGGCCCCAACTTTCGACCACTCCTTCTCTCAGCCAAAACACACCGATTTGCTTGGTTTGACAGTCTATAACTAACTACATCATTCCACCACCCTTCTGATACCATTATCTTTGCAAAATCATTACAAACAACCGATCTCCTGCGAACTATAATATTTCCGACGAAAACTCGACTTTGAATAATACTACACCAAATCGTGTGTTCGATATGCCAAATCAAAGCTAAAAACTACTACAATCTAACTGTGGTATCATTTCTTACGAACGGACAACAGATTTTAATAACGAATCAATTAAAACTTTCACCAAAAACTTGAACTCGTAATTTACTAAAACAAGATCAAACAACTCAATTAAACATGCAAATCTACTCTAATCAACACCAGAAAGCTAATGGAGGCATCAAATTCAACAAACAATGAACAAATCAAAAATCCCCAAATTCGAATAAAGAACCCTGGAAAATTGAAATTTTTGAAAAATAAATTTTCTGCTGGATGGTTTTTTTTTTATTGGGATAGGTGTACTTAACGTTTGGATGACAGAACGCTACTTTTAGTTGACGGACAAATACACAGTGGTACCGTTTGTAAGTCAAAAACAAGTATTGGTACCATTCGTAAAAGCCAAAAACAGAGGGATACCATTCATAATTTCCCTTTAAATTTTCTTTTTTTGTATAAAAATAAACAATTTTATTTTTATACAAAAAAAAAAGAAATTTGAAAAATAAGTTATGGAACCATCCTTAAAATCAGCTTAAAATGTGTGTCAGACATCCTCTTCGAGATGTAAAGAACCGAACGGGACGGAGGTAGTAAATATGTTTATATTTATATTTTTCTATTTGAGCTTTTATATTTAAATTTTGGTTTTTAGAACAATTTGTTATACAAATTTCCGTTAGGGTTTCCTCCGTCCCATTTTTATCATCCAAAATTTTCTATTTCACTTATTCCAAAATAATTATTCTTAACTAATTAATACGGTAAATTATGTGGTTATCATGTTAAGTTGTGTAAAAATAATATAATTATTTAATAATTATCAGTTTATTTAATATGAATGTATGATTGAATAAAAGGTGAATTTTGAATTATGGATTGTAGTAATATAAATGCATGTTTATGAATCCTATTTTAATAGTTTTAATTATATACAAATATTATAATTAGAACATGTAAAACTAATTTGTGTAATTCAGAGATTCACAAATAAACTGAATACCGTACATTACCGTTTCATACATAGGACATAATCTAAATCAACAGATGTAAAAAGAAAAAATATAATTAAACAATTGTCGATAAATCATTAATAATTGAAACAGTGACACATGCATATTATATGTACTAGTTTAGCATGTAAAATGCGCGAATTACTTTTAATTTTTTATAATTTGTTTATGGTTTATGGTGTATTTTAATATTATAAATATGAATTTTAATATGTTATTCGAAAATTTTAAATCTTACATTTTTGTATATATAATAATTTTTAGTATTAAATATAAATTAATATGTTGTTAGCGGGAATCGAATCTTTAACTTCTGTATATAACAAATTTTAATACTGTTGTATTTAACGGTCATATCCATTTAAGTTGAAGATTATAACAAATTTTAATACTATTGTATTTAACGATCATGATCTATTTAAGTTGAATATCTAACGAGTATGAACGAGGGATAACCAAAACAAAAAATAAGATAATAACCAAATTACCAATTATGCTCCTATCATTTATTATAGTATAGTATAGATGAGAGAAATCACGTACATGATCAGTTTTATTAGAAATCCATGATCCAGAAAAAACATATCTTGTCCTTAGGTAACTAAAATCAATTGCATTATAAATAGAGAAAACTGGGTGTTGTCCTCAGGGTTTTCTCCTGAGGTTAAAAGATTTATTAAGTACTATAAAACAAGTGGCCCCGCAGGGGCAATATTGTAAATAAAATTTTTTTAACAGTAATTTACATATATGTCCTTAAATGTATATAGAAAATCTTTTAACCTCAGGAAAGAATCATGAGGACAACCTCAGGCACATCAACCCCTTATAAATAAGTCACATTTGTTTTATATTGAATTTTACGGTGATACTCAGACCCTAAATCATGGTCTGAACCCGGTAAAATGGGTTTGTATTTGAAAAATCGAACAAAAAATTTTAAATCCGAGATCCGATTATTTTTGTAAATATTGAGAACTTTCTAAAAAAATCATGTAATTACTATTATACCATCGTGCATTAATATGAAGAATCTTAGTTAGCTGGGTGTTGGCCCTCTTTATCACAATTTGGAATCAAAAGGCCCTAAATCTCACAATCCACAAAAATGGCCCTTTATATCACAGAATAACGTTGGTTAGAAACGAAATATAATGTTGCATTACTTTGTGATATAAAGGGCCATTTTCCTGGTTTGTGATATTTAGGGCATTTTGACTTTAAATTGTGATAAAGAGGGTCTTTTCTCTAGTTAGCTCAGATAATTTTCCTAAGATAACCTCAGGAACATCAAACCCATTCGAAATTTATCCGAATTCGAAATAATCTAATGATTCGAAAACCGATTTGATCCGATCCAAAAATTATCTGAACTGAAAATTTAACCGAAAATAATCCAAATTATTAGAATTGATAATGATCGGAAACCGATCAAACCCGAATAAAAATTACCTGAACTGAATATAAACTCAAAGTAATGATCCGATATATATTCAAAACCGAAAATAGCCGAATAAAAATTATCAAATAAATAAATATTCTCATGTTATAAACTTATCTAATACTCCCTCCGTCCCTTTTGATTCTTAACACTTTCTATTTTGGGATGTCCCAATATATTCTTAACATTTCCTAAAATAGTAAGTTTTAATACTATTACACCCACTACTTCACTTATTTTAACAATACTTTACACTATTACACCCACTACTTAACTTATTTTAACAGTAAAATCACTATTACACCCACTACTTCATTTATTTTAATAATATTACACCAATTATCTTGGTTTCCGTGCAAAAAACAAATATTAAGAACTCATGAGGACGGAGGGAGTATTGATGTTCATTTTTCCGAAAATTATATTCTTATGCAAAAAAAAAGTGAAAAATATCAAATAAAAGGATGCAAACTAGTTGTAATAAAAGTTTCTAAATGCGACAATAGAAGAAAGAATTTGATATATAAGAATATCTCCAACCTCATTTCTACAATTTTTATATTATAACACTTCACTACGATAATATATAATAACGACTTTCGAAAATGTAGAAAATTGAAAATGTATTTTATTCTGACAAAATTTTCTCTGTTGGTTATTACAATTCGAAAAAATATTAATTACTTTTATCAAGATAGCTACAAACACATATTACCAAAACATATACAATTAAATAAACATATCAATAAATTAACAAAATAAAACATAATAAATACTAAGCAAATCAAAGATTTCATCAGAAATTTGGGTTTTGAAAACTAGCACTAGCTTAGTAAATACTGAAAACACTTGTAACTCTGTATTAAGACCGTAACTCAAACTATGGTCTGATTTGAACTTTGAAGCATTAAAAATTTACAATTAAAAAAGTAGGAAAGAGATATTTCCTGTAATTATGTTACTTCTTTGAAGCATTTGTTTGATTTTGTAATTTAACGGTAAAGTAGTACTTTGACTAGTACCCCAAAATAGGATTTTGTCCCTGATTCGTGTTTCATTTTTTTAAAAATATTTCTCAATGATCCAATTATACGGATGTCAAGTACCACCCTTTTTAATGTTATTGCCAAAATTTAAGAAAAAAATAAATTTGTTTGATTTGGTAATTAAGTACTTTGACTAGTACCCCTAAATAGGGTTTTGTCCCCAATTCGTGTTTCGATTTTTTAAAAAATATTTCTGGACGATCCAACAGTACGGATGCCAAGAATCATCCATTTTAATGTTATTGCCAAAATTTCAAAAAAAAAAATTGATTTGGTAATTTAACGATCAACTAGTACTTTGACTAGTACCTATAAACAGGTTTCGTCCCTGATTCGTGTTTCGATTTTTTAAAAAATATTTCCCGACGATACTACCGTACGGATGTCAAGAACCATCCTTTTTCATGTTATTGCCAAAATTTCAGAAAAAAAATAAATTTATTTGATTTGATAATTTAACGGCTAACTAGTAGTTTGACTAGTACCCACAAGCAGGTTTCGTCCCTGATTCGTGTTTCAAAATTTTAAAAATATTTCACTAATTTTTCCTGACTAGTACTTTGACTATTTGTGTAATGAATGTTACCCTAATTTCACTAATTTTTCATTTTTTTTTATTTTTCCCCAATTTTTACTTAGTTTGTAAAATAAATTAAAAAATTAAATTGAAATAGGAAAAAGACCCAATTTTGAACTGAAATTCATACTGACCAAAGTAGTCATACTCACTATTTGTGTGATAAATGTTACCTCACTTTCACTAATTTCCTTTTTTTTTCCCCATTTTTAACTAGTTTGTAAAATAAATTAAAAATTAAAAAAAAATTAAAAAATGAAAAGGCCAAAATATGAATTTAAAACTTGGTTGTATTACTACGTGGGTGTTTATAAATTCTGAATCAAAATTTGGCATTTGATGATGATTTAAAACCAATACAACATTATTCTGAACCAATTTATTTTGATCCGAACAAAATCTGATCCGAGACAAGAAATGATCTGAATCGATCTGACCTGGATTTAATCCGATCTTAATCCGAAATTTATCCGATTTTTATCTGAAATCAACCCGATTCGAACCAAAATAGATCAGAATTATGCAAAACCAAAATTAGATCCGAACCGAATCAAATCCGATCCGAAATATATCAAAATAAGCTAGAACCGAAAATTGATCAGATCCAATTATTCGATTTGCCAAGTCTAGTCTGATCTAGCCTCTCTTTCGATCCATAAGCATCAACATCGAATGAACGTTCGTTCTTTTTCCGTCAAAAAAGATCTATTTCTAACATGTCAATAACTAATGATCTAACGAGACACAAATTTTTTAGTTCGGATTTTTCTTTTAAAAAACCAAAACATCATGAATGAACAAAACTTAATCAAATGTATTCACGTCTTTTAAATTGAATGCCAGAATCCTCTACCTCATTATTCTAGAGATTTTAATTCTTGATACATTAAGATTTCTTGACCTTTGAACAACTGATCCAAATTTGATGGAGCATTTTTTTCAAATGTAAACTTATAAAATTCATGTATGTTGCACACAAACAGGCCCGCCTAGAAGGGTGTGCAAAGAAGCCAACAACACAAGGTCCCAAAATTATTAGGGCCCCAAATCATAAAAAACCCATCTATATATGTTATATATGTCCATTTAATTGTCAGCAAAATTATACCAAACCATGACTTTTTAGTTACACACGTCTAAAATCAAAACCTTATCTAATGTCTCTTCTAATATATTTATTTTATATAACTTATTTAAATTTTAAACAAATTAAGGGCCCAATTTTATAATTAGCACATGGCCCCTGTAAAGTTTAAGACGGGCCTGCACACAAACATAATAAACAACTCAATCATATTATAGTAATTAACTAATACAAACAAGTAATAATCAATAGATTAATCAATTTTTTGCCCCTACGAATTGAATGTGTTGCTTAAGCTTGCAATGCATGGTTTCATTCACCTAGCTCAATTTGTAGAACACAAGCCAATCACTAGATATAAAATCATCGCCCATAGGTCAATAATGATCCAATATCATGGAGGAGGGTAGGTTTCCACCCACAACACAATTACTAGGAGCAATTAACTAATATGAAAATTTTTCTAAGTCTAGACAATTTACAATTTGAATATAGTAAAATTAACCTTTGCAACCAGTGGCATTGGTGCGAACATAAGGGGTTGGAGTACCTGTTTCATCGGAAACATAAATTTGTCAAGGGAGGAGGTAAAGAAGCAGGCCTCTTCGATCATTCTCCTGTGACACGATAATCTCTCACGAGGTATCACATCATGGCTCTTGGACATGAATGAAGAAAACATGTAAAAACTTTAAAACAATAATCACAAAAAATTGAAATCAAAAAATTAATTAATCAAGAAAAAAATGTAATAATGTCACAAACAAAATAAGAATCCCTTTTCATTTCAACAAAATTGAATATTACATGATTCAAACTAGAAGTAGAATGTGAATAGAAACAAAATGCATCACTCAATAATACTAATAAACATTTGTGCATTCACTATTTGGTTATCCTTCAAAATCTTCCATGTGCCTAAAAAACAAAAAAAAAATCATATTACATAAGGCTACCTATTTTATAAAATCAAAAAAGAATAATCATAAACGAAAATTTTATAAATACTAACTATTTTCTCTGGCCTAGATCTATTGAGATGTAGGGTTTTGTTTCTTTTTCTACAACATATGTATAGACCTTACTAATATTATTTTGTCAAAGGTTATTATTTCATAAATAAAATTGTATTAAATACAATATTTTTGTGATGGAATTTTTCATTCAAAAAATGTTATCATCTAACCAAAAGGCACACATTATTCCCGAACATTTAGATATTTAGACAATAAATTTTTAATGTATGAAAAGAGATGGTAAAAATGTAGTACAAATGATTCTGAATGTTGGAATTAAGGTGAAAAAGTACATGCTCATCACTACAAAAATGTTTCGATTGCGATCTTCAATTAACTCAAAATTTTCATGTCCTCATTTATACCAGCATTTCAATTTTTATCGACGGCCTAACTTTAATGAACTTGACTTCAACCCATCCATATAACCAATAATCACTTAAACAACAAAAAAAACAACAAAAGTCTCAAATATCTTTTTATAACCATTTTGATTAGAATTATGGGAAAATAACAAAGTATAAATCTGAAATCAAACGAAGAGGATCGCTTTGGTTGGATATACAAACTATTTAATAAATTCCTTTTATTTGAAAAAATATACGGCAACCATATAAATTTTATTTGAAAAAGACTCTCCTTATTTAGGCTCCAACTCCTTTACTATTACAATTGCTTAAATGAATAAATGTAATATATTATTAGTGTTGCAATTTATAGTTCCCATCAGCCCACCACCTTTGCTCATCTTGATTCCGCTAGCAATGGCTAAATCTTTTCGTCTTCCTATGGTTTCAGATGGCTAGCCGTGTGTATAGTATTATTGTGAATATTATCAACAATATTATTTATCAAATAATTGTAGTGAAAATTATGTCTAATCTTATATACCAAAAATGTATTAACACATATACTTGATACCTATCTAATGTTATAGAACAAAAACATGAAACATCACAAAGAAAACAAGTACTGAACACTATTATCCTATAATTACAACAGTCTATTATTACAGAAATGTAATGTCGAAGGTGAGTAAAAGTCTCAATAAGTTACAAATTTTGAAAGAAAAGGTTTTATGCTTGATATTGGTGTAAAAATGAAGAATGGAGTTATAATAGAAGAATCTTATAGCCTAGTTGTATATGTATATGCACTATCATCTTTTCTCTTTCAAGATTTTCCTTCCAACTTCTTTAGCTTTAATGTAGTTGTTTTTTACCTATGGGTTGTAAAAATAGTGTTTTATATGTTGAGATATACATGTCTATAGATGATGTTAACAAATACCACAAGGTAGAAAATGAATAAAGGAATCGAAGCTAACAAACAAATCAGGAAGCTAACTGAAATGCATATCAACTATAGCAATATCTTGAGAATGGAACTCTGCATACAGTTAGGAAGTATTTCTATAACAAGCCCTGAGATGCTAAAATCAAGTATCAGTAATCAGAAGAGAGTTTGATGTAACCATGCAAGTAAGTTTGAGAAATCAAGAAAAGAAGAGTTCGAGAAGTCATTCGAGAACTCTACAAAAAGGGTTTATTCGAGAAGTCCCAGTTCGAGAAGTCAGACTGTTCTGTGTTCGTGAAGTCTGTAACATAGTGTTTGCACTAAATCACGCAAGTGTACGCGGTCACAAGTAATATAGAATAAAGTTGAGTTCATTACCACAGAGATCTGGTTTAGGTTTCAATTCAGTTAATGCACCTATGCAACAATGTATGGTTTTTATTCACTGCTAAGACAATTAACAAATTTGGGTTTTGATTAACTAAAATTTACTAGGGAAGTGTTGTGCCCAAAATCACCATGGGCTGAATTTAGGCCCACTAGGCCTTAGGGTTCAATCCAGTACAAGACATGAAGATCAGATATGAAGAAATGAGTATCAGACAGAGAAATGACCAAGCAACTAGGAAGATCAAGAGGTTCCCGAAGGCCTGGAAGCTGATCAGATTACCAAAGGACCAGGTCCCTCTCAGCAGAAGAGTTCGAGTTAGTATGGTAACAGCCACGGAGAGCGTTGAGAATGTATAAAGACATCAAATGAGCTATCCAGTCTAACATGTTTGTTATTTGTGCAGGTACCTAGAAAGAGGTTCCTGAGCAGTATGTCCTGAAATAAGGAGGTTCATGAGAAACAGGCTCCTGAGATATAGGTTCCTGAACACCATGTTCCTAAGAGTAATCGACAAAACATTCTAGAAGCTTTCTAGAACAGATAAACGAATTATTATTGGAGTATAATTCTAGGGCGCATATGATCCTAGAATATCTCTGATACACGAGAGAACTATAATGGGGTACGAACTCGAGTTCTACTCAATTACACCAACTAGTTCATGAAAGGCTCTAAAGGAACCTGAGTCCAACACGAACTAGGCAATCGAATGTAGCTATTCCAGCAGAGTCAGATTCGCATTAGAACTACGTGAGCTTGATTCCTATATAAAGGATACGTAGGCACCTTGAGGGTAAGATGAATTCAGCTCTCTGATTTTCTCTAAAGGCATATGAGATTATTGGAGACACCCTTAAGCTCAGCTCACCCCCACAAACACAACCCAAATCTTCCATTGAACAGTTGATCGTGAGCCTAACAACTCATCGAGAACCTCACAAAAGTTGTTACGAAATCCACTCATCAACATTGGCGCTAGAAGGAGGGGAGTTAGCATCTTAAGAGTGGAAAGATGGCAGGCAATTCGGATAGCGAAGCAACCCGTTCTGTGGAGAAAACTCATGATGGTGATGAACGTACTCATCAGGGAAAGAAGATTACCTCAGCGGACGTGTTGGAGGTTTTGAAGACTTTCGGAGAACGATTGTCAACCCTGGAGCATGCTTCAAGCAGGAAGAAAAAAAAGGCCAATAAAAGGAAGAAATCGAAGGTTACCCCAAGGCAGTTGGATTTTGAGGAAAAAGAACCTGAACCTGAGAATGAATTTGAAGAGGAGGAAGAACCAAAGCAGGATGGTGATGATGAAGAACAAGAGAATCCTAAGAAGAATAAAACTCCTACCGAGAAGGTACAGTCCTAGGTCCGTACTGAATCCAAGGGAAAGAAGAAGGTGAAAACTGGAGGTTCCTCACAGAAAAAGAAGAAAGACAAGGAGCCATCTGTGGAGATAATTGAGGATGATGAAACAGAATCAGAGGAAACCAGTGAGGAATCTAGTACTGCAGAGTTGCAGGAAGATGAAGGAGTAAGTAAAAAGACAAAAGTAGAAGCTACTGGAGAGGTAACGGCTGAAGATGTTAAGAAGATATTAGCTCAACTCAGGGATGAAAAGAATCTTGCTGCTAGACCCATAACTGCTACTCCCTTTACCAAGAAGGTTCGAAAGTCAGGTTTACCTAGATCCTATAGACCTTTGAATGAGTTGAAGTTTCACTACGCCATAGATGGCCTATAGCAACCCCCAAACTGTGTTACCATAGACCCCTGTTTGAAGTTACCATAGGCCAAAATAGGGCTATGGTAACACTTCAGCTGTGTTAGGTTCTCAGCAGTAACTACGGGTATCTAAGGTAACATCAAAACACAGCCTAAGGTAACATAGCAAATGTGGTTACCAAAAACCTCTATAGCAACATCTTAAACACTCTACAACAACATAGTTTGTGTGGTACAATAGATGATACAATTTTGCACAGGAACAAATATGGGGCCCACATTTAGGTGGGGTCAGCAATCTATTGTAACACCCTATTTTACTAATTGTAACACATTGTGTGTTACATAATTAAAATCATTTATAACTAATTTTAATAACAAAAAAATTGACATTTAAATATTACATTTTCAAGTAAAAGAAATCAAGAACCAAATTAATTACATTTCAATAACATCATCTAGTACAAAACCAATCAAATCATCCAAAAATCCACCAGCACTAAGAACATAAACTAAAACAAACAAGTACTGAAGAAGATAGCAGCTCATATGTCACTACTACTACTAGCATTATATTGCCGATCCATTGAAGCTACATTTTCTTGCATGTGACTTTCGAATGCAATAGTCATGACTAATCTTGTACTACCACTAGCAGCAGTTTTATTGATGCAAGCTTTATTTCCAGGTGAACCAATCTCAAGAGCAGAAGCAAGATCAAGGGTGTGGTTAGGACTAGATGCTTCCTGCAAAATATCGAACTTTAGACAAGTCGAAGAGATATAAGGAGGGCTATAAATAACATTTAAGAATTAGATTGAAACGTAAACAATTCAGTGTACATTTATTATATTCAGTGTACATTTTATAGTCATGCAGAATGTTATTCAAAATTAGATTGAACGTAAACAATTCAGTGTACAAGATTAGTGACTTAAATAAAATTTACATTTAATAGATATAAGGAAGACTGAATTATTTAAAAAAAACAGAATGAACACGTAAACAACTGATGATCAGAAACATGTGTAATGAGCATCCAAACCTGCACCTGCTTAAGATCCTACCGACATCAATCAGCGCAATTAGCTTAACTTCGTATGGCGTTAGAGTTATATGAATCCACCTTTCCTAATTTCGTGCTTAAACACTACACTGGGTCAAGACAACAGCAAGAGACAATGCCAATATAGCGTTTGCTCCTAGCTGAACAGGTACATGTACACTCATGAGTGCCTCTTAACTGTTAAATCCAGACTACATTACAAGAAAAAAAAAGTAAATTACCTTCTGTTTGCACCATCCCCACTCATTGACATTCCCATCAGGGCCAATAATCGAGTTACATTTCCAACGGCCTGGATAAACAGATAAACAGTATTAGCACAAGAAGCATACATTCTAAACTTTTATCAAAGGTAAATGTAAGCCTCACACCTTAGAAACACCTTTTCCAAGGTAGTCTGATCCTCCGTCTCTAAGTTCAAGAGCTTCGAAAATTCCTAAAACAAGATATATAAATCGTAATTTATTGTTCACCAATACATAATGTAGATACCAAGCAGTGCGTAAGGACTGATAAAAGCAAAAGATGTCAACAGAGGAGTGCTAATCAGCAAATGACACATCTAACATTTTGTGCATATGTATATGCCCCATTTCATTTGCCAATTAAAATAAGTACTCGAAATAGCATTACATACTACTAAAAGTCGAGAATCGACCCTGGGAAAAGTATAAATCTGAAACACCTTCATCTAAAATATTTGTATCATTGGGAATGAATGTGTCAACAGTCATCTCCTGCAAAACATGTCTGCTTTCAAAAAAAATATACTTGTTCAAATATTCATCACTGGCATAACCTTTGGAGGGGTTTATATTGATATAATAGTCTTACAAATAAAATTTCAGATATGAAGTACTGACCTTCCATTTCGTACATCAAACAAGGATTATAAAGTCAAAATAGGTCGAAGGTAATTGTTTTGACGAGCAACCAGTGCTAACGACAAAAAACTGATGACAATATTATAAAAAATCACTCAAGCAGGCATTAAACAAGAACCATTAGTAATACGAAGAAAGTGAAGCTTCCAGTCAAAAAAAATATACTTACCAATCAAGTTCAGCTGCAAAATTCACAGCCTTAAGCAGGTCTTGTGAAAATACAGCAGTAATTTGTACACAATCTGAAGGCAGCTATATCATGATTAAAACATACAGAGGTAATTTGTACTTAAATGAATGGAGAATAAACAACACAGTTTGACTTCGCACTAATTTTTCAAAAAAGTTTCAGTACTACCTATTAACTTCTTTTTGTAAACCAGAGTATTTTAGCGTACGGACCTAAGTAGACTGGAATGCTACGAGAAGCTCAAGAAGCAATGCATTTAAGATAAACCTCTAACCCTTGAATGAATTTTATTTAGGGCACTCTGGCAAGTATTCATCTCTCTAAAATTCTCAAGAAGTAGCATCAGGACTACGAGCTGGAATCTCAATGTCTTCATTAACTTCATATGCATGTCCTCCAAAAGTTAGCACTGTAGAGGAATGAATTGTATCGATAAATGTGTATCCACACATTTACCAAAAATTAGTTGATTAAAAATGAATATATGGGATGTCCTCAAAGCAAGCAAACAGCACATATAAATAATTACCTTTTATATTTTGTTGCTTATAAAAATATTTCTTACAGTTCTAGCTAGCCACTATATAATTTAATATCGACATTCCATGTCCATAATCTCATAGGGTTGAAACGATCCGTAAGCACTGGAAAATAAACACAAAACCACCAAAATAAATCCTATGTGAGTCTCAACAAAAAACATAACAGCAAGCTCCAACAGACTAGAAAAAACAAAACAGCTAACCTCTGTCAATTCTCCCCAAAATTGGTCCCCTGCCATTTCGAAAGCCTCTATTTACAAGTGACTTACAGTTCATAGATTATTAGATCATAAATGAAGATATTTGTGGAAAAAGATTTAATAAAGTATGAAAATTAAGAGTCACAAATAGTATATGCAAGTATTCTTAGAGAAAAAGTAGCAGAATTGGAAGTGGTTTATATATGAGATTTACCATCATTAGCAAATGTGTGCTCTAGTTGATGCATAGACTCGGTAGTTTCTAGGAGGGCTTTCAGATGCTCCGGAGCTCGGAAATGTAACCCCAATAGAAGGCTATAATCTATTATTTACTGAGACTCCAGGAACATACAATCATGAGTGATCTGCCTGCACAAGAACATAGAAGTAGAAAGGTTAAAAATGTCAATTATAACAACTCCGGGAAGTTCCTGTGGAGCTACTCAAATAAAGACTGAAAGTTAGTGTCTTAAGCAAAGGAGCAAAATAAAATTAGAAACACGTATCAAACAGACCAAGGTCTTCATCACGAGATGGAGATTGCAACGGGCTCCTTGGAAAGTAAAAAAGGGGAAAACAACAACAACAATTAAATTGCTAACCAGAAACAACTCAAAGGCCACCTAAAGAGATACAAAGAGACCGAAAGAGGGAGAGAGAGAGGGAGAGATATATAAAGAGAGTGGGAGAGAGAGAGAGAGATACAAAGAGAGGGGGAGAGAGGGGAGAGATAATGAGAGAGTGGGAGAGAGATAGAGGTCAAATTGAACATATAAATTATACACAAATCGAAGCATATAAAGAAAGATTATACCTTAATTGAACAAAGCTCGAACCCTAATTGAAATCTTTAACCAAACTTCAACAGACCCAACTTGAATCCTAAGTAAATCGTGGAACCAAGTTTAAATTGATCATGCTCAAATCCTAATTAAACCCTAATTGACCCAGTGAAAGAGGCGAGAGAGGCGAGAGAAGTGAGGGCGAGAGAGGCGAGAGAAGTGAGGGCGAGAGAAATGAAAGAGAGAAACGAGAAATGAAAGTTTAACTCGTTTTTCTGTAATTCTAAATTTTGGTTTGCCCGCTCTCTCTTTTTGTTTGCCGCTCAGCAATTCTAATCAATATACTTTCATTTTTACTTTTTTAAATATTATAAATTTATTTTAATTTATTGATATTAAAATATAATTGTTAAATATATGATTTTCATTATTTTGTAATAATTCACAATTTATACAAAATTTGTTTTCTTTAATATTTTTTTAATGAATTTAGTTAAAATTTAATAATTTCATTATTTTCTTGATATGAATTTTTTGGATATTACTTTATTTTAAAACCTTTTTATTTGAAATTTATAAACAAAATTTTAATATTAATGAAAAATCAATAATTTAATTATTTGATGGAATATTACGTTTTAGAATGATTATTTCAATGATTTTATTAAAATTAATTATTTTTAAAGTCAAATAATTATTAAATCATTAATTTTAAATGAAATAAAAATTTTGTTAATGAATACTCTATGGTAACACATCTCATGGTGTTACCCACTGTTAACACCTTTTATAACTAAAGTAACATACTTTTGTGCCTATGGTAACACCACAATCAAAAGGTTGCGATAGGTAAAAAATTTCATAGCTATGGTAACATCCATAGTGGTAACACCCATGCCAAAAGGTTGCTATAGGCCATCTATGGCGTAGTGTTTGATGGAACCACCGACCCAATTGAATACTTGAGTCGTTTCGACACAAAGATGGATGTTTATCAAGTGAAAGAAGCAACAAGGTGTAGGTTACTGGCTGCAACTCTACAGGGTGGTGCTCATCAATGGTTCAAGAGGTTACCTGCAGATTCAATTGGTTCCTGGGAAAGTATGGGAAAACTCTTTGTTACTCAGTTCAGGGCATCTGTTGCATTTGCACCACCTACCAACATCCTGGCCAACATTAAACAGAGAGCTAACGAGACGTTGACAGAATACTTCAAGAGGTTTAATGTAGAGGTTCCAAAAGTTAGGAAAGCATTTGAGAAGACTATAAAGAACTTCTTGATTGTTGGAGTTAAAAGGGGTTCTGATTTCTGGAAGGATTTGCAAGGGAAGGAACCTGAGAGGCTGGCGGATTTCTATTCTCAAGTAGAATCTTTTCGTCTGGTGGAAGAATCTCTAGCTGATTTGAAGATGGATCCAGATTTTGAGAGGCAAAGTGGATGGTCAGGAAAAGGGTCAAGGCCTAGAAGCCCTAACACTCGTGACAATAAGAAGGTGGTTAGTCGTACATCTCAAGTGAAACCTGTGGTGGAAGCTATGAATCCTACTAGGCCTACTATGAATCAAGTTCCGCCACCAGCTTCCTATAACAACAACAAGCGTGAGAGACCTATCTATAAAACTTTTACCCCTTTGGTGGCTCCGATTGACCATATCTATGCGGTGAATGAGAAGTCTTCATGGTTTAGGAAGCCCATCAGGAATGGTCCACCAGGAAATAAGAACGAGCGTCCATATTGTGATTTTCATGACAACAATGGGCATAACACTGCGGACTATCGCCATCTGAGGGATTTAATTGAAACTCTAATCAGGCAAGGGTAGCTAACAGAATGGGTAGCTCAGGAAGGAAGGAAGTATAGAGAGGAGAAGACGCAGAAGGCACCGGAACCTGTTTTGGTGGAGGGACCACCTAAGGTTGGGTGCGTACGCACTATTATCGGAGGTCCCCATATTAGAGGAAATAGCAGAAACGCCATGGAAAGGTACACTCGTGAAGCTAAAGAACGTCCTTTGATTAATGTTTGCAATCTATCACAGAGGTCTCCCAGATTGTTCGAAGGGGAAGATGCAGATATTACATTCACCGAAGAAGATGCTTCTTGGGTACATCATCCCCATACAGATGCTTTAGTAATCGAAGCAGGAATTGGGTCTTATGAGGTTCATCGAGTGCTAGTGGATAATGGAAGCTCTGTGAATCTACTGTCATACTCATCTTTCAAGAAGATGCATTTTTTGGATAGGGATTTAACTCCGACGAAGGATACTTTGTATGGCTTCACCAATAACCAGGTTCCCATCAAATGTAAGATTTGTTTACCAGTGACTTTAGGTGATAAGCCTTGCTGCATTACACAGTTATCAGAATTTATTGTCCTAGAGGACAACATGAATTATAATGCAATCCTTGGGAGACCAATCCTGAAGGAGATGAGGGTGGTAACCTCAATTTATCACCTAGCTATGAAGTTTCCAACGCCAAGTGGTATTGGTGTAGTTCGAGGATGCCAGTATGAGTCTAGGAAATGCTACACTAAAGCTTTGCAACATGCTGCTAAGTTACATGAACCAATGGTGGAGGTTCCTGATGATTTCCCAGGGAAGAATCCGGATGATATAACAGTCGATCTACGTAGTCAGCCATTAGAGGGTTTTGTGTCAGCATCATGCAGAGCAGTAAGAATTGAAGAGATCATAGAAGAGGAACCTCATGCTGAGATTCCAGTTTTTCGGGGACCAGATACCCCTTACTTGATATTAGAAAGTGCACCCCCTATGGACGAAGATGGTGATGTGTGTATGGCAGAAGAATTGGATGATGAAAAATCTCGAAAAATGAAGCACGGTGGAAGTAGTGAGGATAGTTAGCCAGTATCTAAGAGAAGAAATGTCATGCATGAGGCGTATGTACCACCTACTGTGGAGGAACCTCAAGAGGATTCAGTAGCAGAGATGGATATAGACTGGACCAGCTGGTGAGACATTGGATGTGAAGATAAATGGTGAGGATGGTACAAAGGTGTTGAAAATTGTAGTTCACTCGTGAGACATTTCTCTCGAACCTCGTGAAATTTCTCTCCAACCTCAAGAGGATTCAGTACCGGAGATGGATCCTCGAATGATAGAAATAGTAGTCAAGGTTGGACCAGCTGGTGAGACATTGGATGTGAAGATAAATGGTGAGGATGGTACAAAGGTGTTGAAAGCTCGTGAAATTTCTCTCCAACCTCAAGAGGATTCAGTACCAGAGATGGATCCTCGAATGACAGAAATAGTAGTCAAGGCTGGACCAGCTGGTGAGACATTGGATGTGAAGATAAATGGTGAGGATGGTACAAAGGTGTTGAAAATTGTAGTTCACTTAACCAACTCTGAAGGAATCTCTTGTTTCTTTCTTAAGTAAGAACCTGGATATCTTTGTTTGGTGCCATGCAGATATGGAAGGAATAGATCCAAAGGTTATGTGTCACAAATTGAATGTTGATCCAGAGAAGAAAGGTGTGAGACAAAAGCGAAGACCTGTTAGTGGAGAAACAGCTGGACATGCCTTACTCAGCTTCATGGATGCATATTCAGGTTACAATTAAATCCCTATGTATGAACCTGATCAGGAACATACTTCTTTTATTACAGATAGAGGTCTCTATTGTTATGTATGCATGCCATTTGGATCGATTAATGTTGGAGCCACATATCAATGACTAGTAAACATGATGTTTAAAGAGCAAATTGGCAAAACCATGAAGGTATATGTGGATGATATGCTAGTTAAGTCCAAGAAAGCTATTGATCATGTGAAGCATTTGGAAGAGATGTTTGGAATCTTACGAAAATACAAAATGAAGTTGAATCCCCAGAAGTGTGTGTTTGGGGTAGAATCTGGGAAGTTTCTAGGATTCATGGTGAATCATAGAGGTATAGAAGCAAATCCAGCCAAGATTAAAGCATTGATTGATATGAAATCTCCACGGACTGTGAGGGAAGTTCAGTCTCTTACAAGAGGAGTTGTAGCTTTGAATAGATTCATCTCGAGGTCTATAGATAAATTCCAGGAGTTCTTTAAAGCAATAAAGAAGGGAAGTAAGTTTGAATGGACTGAGGAATGTGAGATAGCATTTGGGAAGCTAAAGGAACATTTGGGAAGCTCTCCACTTTTAGCTAAGCCAGAAGACGGAGAGACATTGATACTTTACCTAGCTGTGTCAGAGTATTCTATCAGTGCAGTCTTGGTTCAAGAAGAAGACGGACAACAAAGCCCAGTCTACTATGTCAGTAAGAGGTTGCTTGATGCAGAAACGAGGTATACAGGAATGGAGAAGCTGGTTTATGCTTTGATTCTAGCTTTCAGGAAGCTGCGACCTTACTTCCAGGCACATAAGATTGAGGTGCGAACCTCGTATCCACTTAGACAAGTGATGCACAGGCCAGAAACTTCAGGAAGAATGTTGAAGTGGGCTGTGGAATTGGGGCAGTTCGATATAGAGTATAAGCCAAAAACAGCAATCAAGGCTCAAGCTTTAGCAGATTTTTTGATTGAGTTTCCACCTCATGTGGAGGTTACTGGTCAAGAGGTACCGAGAGAGTTGGAGAAAGATCAGATGGAGGATGATAATTGTGCACCTTGGTAGACATTGTACGTGGATGGAGCTGCTAACAGTAATGGTGCAGGAGCAGGCCTAGAGCTAGTAAGTCCAGAAGGGCACAAACTTCACAGCTCGATTCATTTTGCTTCCAGAGATACTAACAATGATGCAGAGTATGAGGCATTGATCGCAGGTCTCAAGTTGGCCTTAGAGATGAAAGTTGAGAATATCAGAGTGTTCAGTGATTCGATGTTAGTAGTTTGGCAGATTCGTGGTGGATTTCAAGCAAGAGGTCCACGAACTGACCTGTATTTGAGATATTCCCAGGAGTTGCTTGCAAAGTTCAGAGAAGTGAAGTTAGATCAGATACCCCGAGGGCAAAATACAAATGTAGATGCACTAGCCAAATTAGGCTCGCAAAGAGAGTCCACATTGCTGGGAGTAATTCCACTTTAGATTCAGGAGCAGCCTAGTGTCTTCAAAGAGGAGGTGATGGACATTGAGTTTCCAATTAAGGATTCTTGGATGATTCCAGTCTACAGCTATTTGGCAAAGAGAGAGGTACCTCTTAATCAGGATGAATCCAGGAAGCTGAAGTATCATGTAGCCAAGTATGTGATCTATGATGGAGTTCTGTACAAATGGGGATTCAATCAACCTTTGCTTAAGTGTGTAGTTAGAGAGTAGTGTAAATACATCCTTGGAGAGATTCATGAAGGAGTATGTGGAAATCACTCGGGGGTAGTTCTTTAGCCATGAAGGCCCTTCGATAAGGATATTATTGGCCAACCCTCAAAGCAGATGCTCATAAGTTTGTTCAGGCATACAGCAATTGTCAGAAGTTTGCAAATTTTGATAATCGTCCTGTAGCACCTATCTAATAGATTGTTAGCCCTTGGCCATTCACCGTTTGGGGGATAGACCTTATTGGAGAGCTCCCTAAAGGAAAGGGAGGAGTGAAATATGTAGTGGTTGCAGTTGATTACTTCATAAAGTGGGCAGAAGCAGAACCACTTGCTAAGATTACAGCATCAAAATTGACTGAATTTGTTTTTCGAGCCATTGTTTGCAGGTTTGGTATTCCCCATAAGTTGATTTCTGACAATGGGAAGCAGTTTGATAGCAGAGAACGTAGAGGATTGTATGAGCAGTTTGGAATTCAGAAAGCATTTTCAGCAGTGTATTATCCACAGAGCAATGGACAGACTGAAGCTGTGAACAAGATTATCAAGCATACTTTGAAGACAAGGCTTGAAGACAAGAAAGGAAGCTGGCCAGAGGAGCTTCCTGGAGTCTTGTGGTCGTATAACACCACTCCTAGAACTACAACTGGTGAGTCTCCTTTTACTCTCACTTATGGTTGTGAAGCTATGGTACCTGTGAAAGTTGGAACAGGTTCTTTAAGGAGAAAGCATTATGACCCCGAGAACAATGAGGTCAATCATAGACTTTACTTGGACATGATTGAAGAGTTGAGGACAAATTCGCAAGTGAAGTTAGCAGCGTATCAACAGAGAGTTCGAAGGTATTACAACAAAAAAGTGAAAGCAAGACCTTTTAAAGTTGGAGACCTGGTTTTGAGGAAAGTCATGTCAAATACCAAAGTTCTGGCACATGGAGCTTTTGGAGCGAATTGGGAAGGACCTTAATTACCAGAAAAAGTCAGCCATTTGGGAAGGAACCTACCATTTGATGGATATGGATGGGAATCTCATTCAGAGAGCTTGGAATGCAGAGCATCTCAAGAAGTATTATCAGTAATTCTCTTTTACTATGTTTTATTAGGAAAAGTAAGGCTCTTTCAGCCCAAGAATAAAGGCAGCTTATTAGTTATAGCTGACCAGAATTGTTGATTTCAGTATTTAATTTTGCATGTAATGGGGGGTACTTGATGTGAACCTTCCTATTTGCAAGACAGTTTTTAGTATTGAGCATTGATAGCTCTGCAGTGAATCTTTTGATTGCAGTATTGATGATTGTAGCATCCTAAAAGTTCTTTTACGTAACAATAATTACCCAAAAGAACTGGGGGTAGTATTCCTACTTAGATAGTATTATGCATGATATGATTAGCTATTTCATATGCCAATTTGAAAATTTTTAAGTGCTTGTTTTAGTACTTGTATTGTGAAACAGGTTATGTAAGAACCCAGATTTTTTGTAGGAATTAAAACTTTTATTATGTATTAATATAGAAATGAACGAATATGGAATGGATTCGGATTCCAATGTTTATATGTCTTGAAGAATGCTATTGGTTGTGAACTTAGATTAGAATAATCTATCTCCTAGGGAGGTAAGTTATGGGAATTCCTAACAGAGGAAATATTCTCATGTCATCTAGAACGATATCAGTTATTAGTCTAGTGATTCCGTGAAAGGGTTAAGGATCGCTCGAAAGAGGACAAGGACATTTTTCTAAATATAAGGAATAAAGAGAAAATACGTGGTGAATAGTGTTTTTGGTGGAAATTGGAATATTATCAGACGCCGCTATACAGAAGTATGCAGAACGGATTTCTAAGTTCGTATTCATGACCCAGGGGTAAAATAAGTGTATGTAAACGATATCGGATTCAGAAAATGGCAGTTTTACTTTCTCCGAGATTTCCCTGGACACTGAATGATTTAAGAATTTTTTAAAAAGATTTGAGGAATTTAAATTCAAGGATTATAAAGGAGGATTAAGAATGATAGTTTAAATATTAAGAAGGTTTCTAATAAAACCCAAACTAGAAATCCTTGAGACATTCCTCCGAACGATCAATCAAATTGAGCAAAAACCAGACAAAGAAATAAGCAGAGGATCAAGGTGCATTCATGTGCTAGTGGAAAATATCTAGTAACCAAGTAGTTACAAAAGTAACTAGCAAGATTAGAAACCAACCAAGCACTACGCCATAAATGACCTATTGCAACCTTTTGGCATGGGTGTTACATTCTTGGATGTTACCATAGCTATGAAATTTTTGAGCTATCGCAACCCTGTGTTACCAAAACCATAAAGTGTGTTACTTTAGTTATAAAAGGTGTTAGAGTGGGCAACACCATGAGATGTGTTACCATAGAGTATTCATGAACAAAAATTTTATTTTATTTAAAATTAATTATTTAATAATTATTTGACTTTAAAATAATTAATTTTAACAAAATCATTAAAGTAATCATTTTAAAACGTAATATTCCATCAAATAATTAAATTATTGCTTTTTCATAAATATTATTTTTTTTATAAATTTCAAATAAAAAGGTTTTAAAATAAAGTAATATCCAAACATTATTAAATTTTAACTAAATTCATTAAAAGATTTAGTAAAGAAAACTAAATTTTGTATAAATTGTGAATTATTACAAAAATTTGAAAATAATAGATTTTACAATTATATTTTAATTTCAAGAAATTTAAATAAATTTAAATATTAAAAAAAAGGAAAAAAAAGAATACTTGTTAATCAGGAGTGCTGAGCGGCAAAATGAAAAAGAGAGCGGGCAAACAAAATTTTAGAATCGGGGAAAACAAGTGAAACACAATTTAACACTTCTCACTTTCATTTCTCTCAAAATTCAGATTAGGGTTCTGGCTGAAATACTCTCTCTCACTCTCTCAAAAAAACTTGGTCGCCACTCCGAAAATAAGGGTTCGAGCAACGCAATTAGGGGTTCAAGCAATTGGGTTTCAATTAGGGTTCTAGTTATTTGGGGTTCCTGCAATTTGGGTTCGAATTTGTGAAATTTGGGATTCGCCTCTCTCTCACTCTATCATCTTTGTTTGAGTTCAACTTTGAGGTACAACCCCTTTTCTTTCTTCGATTTTCGGTGGGTTCGTGTTTGTATGCTTCAATTTGGTTTGTATGTGTGTTTACATCTTCGATATAGTTTGTATTTGTATTTACAGCTTCGATTTTGTTTGTGTTTGTATGTCTCTATCTCTGTCTCACTCTCTCTTTGTCTCATTCTCTCAGTCTCTCTCCCTCTCTCGGTGTGTCTCCCTCACTCTCTCTATGTGTCATTTAAGGCCTCCAGGGTTGCAGGTACGAGTTTATCATTTATCTCAGGCAGGTTAACATTGATGTACAGAACTATACTGATACGAATTGTTGTCATAACTTCTTAGTAGCAGTGATTCGTTTTATATGCAAGTTTAATAATAGAAAAAAGAAAATGGAGAATTAGTTAGGACGTCTTCTTCATTTTTTAGTTAATTTCGTTAGAAAATCTTGTTGTCATTGATTTAGTTACGCACATTTTGTTGTTATTAATTTTTAGGTGACACAAGCACCATATATTTGTGAAGTAATTAATTTTTGACAAAGCAAGCAGCTTTTTGTCAAGCTCCATTCCAGTACCCTTGATCTGTTTGCACTAATTTTTCTTATGATTTAACTATATAAGCTCCGGTGCTTCCTTTTCTTGGAGTTTGTAAAGCAATTTATAGCAGTTTAAGTTCAACTTTGTATTCCTTCTTCCCTATTCCTTCCTATCTTGTCTAAGTTTGACATGTATATATGTAAATATATATTTTTGAATATAATAAATTGATATCCGATACTTTTGTCAGCTATTGCTTTCTTTGATGGATGTAGTCCGTTCTTTCTGATGCTTTATTATCTCAAAAATCTATCTGATGCTCTCTGACAGGTTAGTCTCTACGAGCGTGACAATACAGGTACTTTAGCCACAGACACAGCCTGTTAACTCGAATAACTTGTAGAAGGGGGGGTTGAATACAAGTTATATAATCGTGTCTAATTTTTGCTCGAATAAATAAACAAGAACAAACGAATAAAACCAAACTGTTTGTATTAATAAGATCAAATACAAACTCTACCAAAGGTGTACAAATACCTTTAGCAGCTGCTGACAATACAAATCTCTCTCTGTTTGTTTCGAACTCTCGAATACAAACCTTATGCTCTCGACTCACAATCGCTCGACACTTTTTACAATGATATAGAGAGAGTATTTATAATGCTACCTATCAACTAATAACAGAAAGTTAATCTATACATGGCAATGTTCTGCCGTCCAGTTGATAGTTTCCATCAATAGAAAATTCTTTCTTTCATGATATCTTCTTGCTTGTTCTTCAAACACTGATCCTGTTTTATAGCACTTGCCAGTTTCTGTAGCATCCATAATGACATCATCAGTAACATGACTGATATCAGGATTCTATCTTGCATCAGGATCTGACCATCCCATCAGTACTTGATCAGTATTTGACTCGTCATATCAGGATTCAATCTCAGTTCCTGACATGTAGTCCCAGATGCACTGTTCCTGACTTAACTCTACAGATTATTGTCTAACACATTTATCCTATACAAAGTGCTAAATCCTTTATAAGATCAGGATATACAAGAAGTATAAGTACTATTCTATTCTTAACATCACAAATCATGAATTATTCCTAACAATCTCCCCTATTTATGCTTTAAGATCTGAAGCATAAATCTGAGTTGTTGATGTCAAAACATATATCAATACGATCAGAATAGAATTTATGAATTTAAAATTCATGAAGTAAAGTACCTCCCTCTTCAGATGTAGACAAAGTAACTAGTACTTAGATGAAAGAATTCAACTATTTAATGCTTCTTTTCCTTTACCACCCTGATAAGATTCACCTCTGTCATCCTTAGTTCTTCTTGTATCTCTCCCAGTCTGTTTATCTCCCCCAGTTTGTTGCCTTTGAACTATTTTTATCTCCCCCTTTTTGACATCAGCAACATTAATTCCAAGAGACTCGGTAACAGAACAAATGAGATTCATCAGAACTGCTTGATTTTCCATAATAGTGACTTGGTTATCTTCAAGTGTTTGAAGTCTTGATTGAATTTGAACTTGAGATTTCTGAATGTTTTGTAAAACTTCAGAATTGACTTCAATATTGGAAGTGTTTGGAATTTCTTCAGATTCAAGTCTTGTAGAAGAAGTTGCCTGTGTAGAATGATATTCAAGTAATAATACCCGAGTAGAGTTACAAACATCTTCATCTTTATGATCTGAAACTGAAGTATGATCATTCTGTCCTTCACCAGTATTCTGTGTACTAACATCTACAAATCCTGACTCTTCCTTAGAGTGATCAGATACTGTTGATGTCTCAATTCTAGCTGATATTGGAAGTACATACAAAGGAATACTAGGATCATTAGGAATTTCTTCTGGTACAAGTGGTGTAGAAGTTTGTCTTAGCCTTTCACCTCTTCTGTTCATAATTCCTGCAAGCCTTTCTTTTTGCTTCTGAGCTTTAACTTCTGGCTTTGCATTGTGATTTGCTAAGTCATTCTTCTCATACATCTTGATAAAAGAATAAGTACCAGCATCCATACCAAGATTGTCAGACCAAAATTCAGGAAAAACCTGATCCCAGAAATCAAACGATGGTGGTTTCCTAATTTTCTCTCCCTCACTATGGAGTTGATCATCCATACCCTCATTCTCACTTTGACTTTCTAAAGTCAACACTCTTTCTACCTCTCCTTTTGCCTGGTCAGGAGCCAGCCTCTCAGATTGTGGATCAATATCCATCTTTTCAAGTGTATCACTCAATTTTGGATAAGTGCTCTCATGACCTACAGAAAAATAGAGTTTAGAAGAAGTTTTTATACCTGAACTCACATGGAGAGAGGGTTCCTCATCTGGCAAGGGGCTTGAGGTTTTCTCCAAGGAGTGAGCTGCTATAGTCTCTAAACCCTTACAAGCATCTTCTTTCTTTCCAGAGACTACAGGCTCCAGTATACCACTTTCAGGTTCTCTACTAGACTCTGATGTCTTCAGTAATACTTCATTAGACACCATAGTTAGTATGTCACCGTCTTTAAGTGTTGATTGCTGAGACACACCCTCAAGGTGGATAGACTCTGATTGAACAGTTTTTGTTTGATCTTCAGTAAAATTAATCAAAGTCAATCCTCCCATATCATAGGGTTTCTCACTTGCAATTTCAGTCATCACAGAAGACCTTTCAGCATCAGCTATCATAGCTCCTGAGTCATCCAACCTCTGACTAGATGGTTCTTGTGTTGCAGTGACTGTGATCTGATCTGTCCTACTATCCACCACTGGTGCAATAGTATCTCCTGTTGACTGTATTCCTCTAGCTACTTCCTCCTGTTGTTCAGCTTGAGCTAAAGCATCTTCAATAATAACATCCTTGTCAAATAAATATGCATGAAGTGATTGAAGTGCAACATGCTTTGAGAGTCCAAATTTCTTGACTAATTGTCTTCTGACAGATACATAGAAATACATCTTCATTAAGTCAAGTCTTTGATGTAGAAGTCCATATTCTTCTGGAAATGAAAGTTTTGGAACTCTTTCAACTAAAAAATCTAGAACAGGCCTGGATAGTTTCACTTTGATAGAAATAACTCTCATAGCCAGTCTGTATGACAATGTAGTTTCCCATAAAGAATCAATATTAAGATCTCTATTATCAATTGCTGACTTGATTGTAGCTTCATTTGTAGAGACCTGCATGACGTTAGTTGGACTAGACTCTGTGTGTGTAGGTGACAATTGAATCTTTCTTCTTGTTCTCCTGATATAGTGAGCAAAAGATTTATCCTAAGAAGACTCAAGAGGTGTAGACACAGAAGTGATCTTGAGATGAGATCTTTTTTCAATAGACACAGTCTGTTGAGAGACAGTATCCAGTAACTGTTTTCCCTTTTTAAGTACTACAACCTTTTGAGAGACTGCAGTCTGGCTGTGACTAGGTGCTTCCTCTCTTTATCCTAGCTTAGAAAGTTGAATTGCAGCCTTCAATTCTTCTCTCTCAGCAAGAGATATATTATCATCATCTTCACTAGAACTACTACTACTTGACACAACAAATCTTCTCTTCCTTACAACTGATGTCTTTTGAGAAACACCAAAGGCTGGTTTCTTTGAAACAACAGGCTGTGGATCAAAACTTTGTTCTTGAATTGTTTCAGAGACTATAATGTTTTGGGCTACTTGGGTAGACACAGGGGGTTTTCCTCCAAATGAGATTCCTGAGTCATTTCACCACAAAAAAAAAAAGAAGAATTGTATAGAGTAGGAAGATGAGTTTTAAGAATTACCTGAACATGATATGGATAATGAATTAAAGGTATTTCATCTAGATTCTTTTCATTGTCCTTCTTTGTAATGTCAGAGAAAATTCTCTTTTGCTATACATAAGAAGAAACACAATGTTCTCTACCAAATCTAGCTTCAACATCAGGAATAAAATGGTTAATAAACATTTGCATAAATCTATGATAATAAAGCATTTTCCAGTCTTGATCTCTTGACCCAAGTTTAATACTCATCTGACTTAAGATAATGTGACCAATGTTAATTACTCTGTCATAAAGCAAACTATAAGCAATATATAATGTAACAGAAGTAATTTGCTGAAAAGAACTACATTTACCAGTAAAACATTTAGCAATTTGATCAAAGAAGAAAGACCATTCTTTCCTAAGAAAAGATCTATTTAACTGGCTCATGTTGTCTAGAGATCCAATATAACCTAGTGCAGACAACATAGTTCTTACATCATCATCAGATGGTTCACTTGCATAATTAACATTAATAGGTAAGTGAAGTACTGAATTAACAACAGATTCAGTAATGTCATAAGTATCTTGTCCTAGGTGTAGAACAATCTTACCTGATTGACTCTGAGTAGAATCAATTACTTCAGCATTCTCCCAAGCTTGTGAAACTGCAGCTTGATTTATTTCTAGAGATGCTGCCAATGCATAACGCAAAGGTCCAATAGCCATAAAATCCATCACAGGATGAAAATTAGCTGATACTCCTTTCTTGCTGGTGATTGCTGCAACATGATTGTTAGTCAAAAAATTAAAGTCAACAAACTTGAAAGCTACTGATTTTGGTAATCTTCTTTAAGCTGCCATTTTTTATCTGAAAAGAACTTGAGAAATCTTGAAATTGATTAGAGATTTTGAGAACTTAATGAATGTTTTTGCCTTTGGAAACTCGAATTAGAAGTTAGCAATAAACAATCAGAGTCTCAAAATAAATATATTTTCAAAAATCCTTCAGACCCACTAACCCACGTTGACACATAGGTTGACAGGTGTCAGTCCCTGAAAAATGCAGTTTACCCACGATTTTTGGAAAATGTAATCCAAAATTGATTTCAAATAAATAAATCAGGGTAAAATCAAAATAAAATCAATACTGATCAGCTTCATTTTCTAATGTGATCTTTTTCACCAAGATAATCACAATTTTCAATGTGATTAAAAAATTCAAAATAATTAACAATCCTGGTGAAATCACTCTTGTTTTCCCGATCACTATCATCCTGATTCCAGAGATTAAATGGAGTTCCACATGGCAATTTCAACATTTAACCTGAAAAGAACATCAATAATCCAAACAAAAATATCTTGGAAATATGAAAGAACCAGTCATACGCATAGATATATACACCGATATATTAAACATTTAAAATGACTGTTCAGCTCTCACTATTTCCTTTATAAACACCTGATGTCTTTTTGCCTTTCTTAACTCCACACAAAACTTCTTTGTAATCACAGAACTTCCACAAAACACAATGGCCTTTAACCCAATCTTTCGATTCCTCACAAATGATGAACAAATTGTTCATGACCAAAGGTTCATAGTTTGTCTTCTAGAAGAGATGACTTTTCTCCTCGCTTTAGACATGGTTGGAGTAGATCCAAATAATATCCAGAACCTTATCTTAAAACATCCATCTGTTGGATACAATCTCCCTCTAACCTCCTCAAAACTTGAGGATGAAGAATTTGGACGAGAGTCTGAGGTTGATCTTGATGGAGATGTTATTCATTCTCCTCAACAAGAATAAAGTTGAGTTTGCTGCTCTCATTCAAGTCGCCCAGACAAGGAATCCAGGAGTAGATCATCAAAGTTACTCTTGAGATGCTCCTTGTCCTGAAGTAGATATGTGAAGACTAAGAATAGCAACAACTTTAGACAAAAATAGGGTTATCAGTAGAAGTTAGACAAAAAGATGTTTGTATTTCATTTCTATGTATGTAATGCTTTCAATTAATGAAAATACAATTTCTTATTATCTACTTGCCTATTGTTGTTTATTGACTGATCTGAAAAACAATATCAACTATCAGTATGAATGTATTAAAGCTTACTATCATAGACTTAACATAACTCAGAATTAGATCACTACATAACATGTACTTCAGGATTTAAAAAAGACACACAAATTTCACAATCCTGATACTGACTATAAAATCCTGATGACGTCAGCATACTGATAGTAATCCTGATCCTGATAAAGATAAGTCTATCATACTAATATTTATCAAAGTACAATGTTACAGCTTAAGCATTTAACTAACAAATATAGATCCTGACAAGAATATCAAGTCTATAAGCTGAACACAACATACCTTGTTACTTTTGCAGATGTTAAAGATCTAAAAATTTAACATTCCTAACTCACTAACCAACCTAATGAATGTAGCCTCATCAAGTGGTTTAGTTAGAATATCTACAAGCTGTTTGTCAGTGGGAACAAAATGAAGTTCCACAATACCATTCTCAATATGTTCTCTAAAAAAATGATACCTGACATCAATGTGCTTAGTCCTTGAATGTTGAACTAGATTTTCTACAATTTTGATAGCACTAGTATTATCACAATACATAGGAATATTACTAAGTGTCATACTATAATCCATCAACTGATTTTTTATCCAAAGGAGTTGAGCACAACAACTGCCTGCTGCTATGTACTCAGCTTCTGCAGTTGAGGTTGAGATAGATTGTTGTTTCTTGCTTGCCCAAGAAATCAATCTGTTTCCCAAGAATTGACATGTACCTGTAGTGATTTTCCTGTCTATTTTACACCCTGCATAATTAGAGTCTGAATAGCCAATTAGGGAGAAATCAGATTCTCTAGGATACCACAAACCAAGATTTGGAGTTCCTTTGAGATATCTAAAAATTATCTTCACAGCAATTAAATGAGATTCCTTAGGATCACTTTGGAATCTAGCACATAAACAGGTAGAAAACATTATATCTGGTCTACTTTCAGTTAAATATAATAATGAGCCTATCATGCCTCTATAACTAGTATTATTCACACTTTTTCCTTTAGGATCAGAGTCTAGTTTAGTGGCTGTTGCCATGGGTGTTTTTGCAACTGCACAGTCTTGAAAGTTAAACCTTCTTAAAAGATCTTTGATATACTTTGACTGATTAATGAAAATACCAGTCTCAGTCTGTTTGACCTGCAAGCCTAAAAAATAATTAAGTTCACCCATCATGCTCATCTGATACTTAGACTGCATAAGCTTGCTAAACTTAGTACACAACTTTTCATTAGTAGAACCAAATACGATATCATCAACATAAACTTGAACTAAAAGCAATTCACCTTTTATCTTTCTAAAGAATAGATTTTTGTCAATTGTACCTCTTGTGAAGCCATTTTCAAGAAGAAATTTAGACAAAGTCTTATACCATGCTCTTGGTGCCTGCTTTAGTCCATAGAGTGCCTTGTCAAGTTTGTAGACATGATTTGGAAATTTTGGATCAACAAATCCAGGTGGTTGTTCCACATACACTTCCTCATCAAGCTTGCCATTTAGAAAAGCACTCTTTACATCCATCTGGTATACCTTGAATTTTGAATGAGCTGCAAATGCAAGAAACATCCTGATTGCTTCCAATCTAGCTACAGGTGCAAAGGTTTCATCATAATCAATTCCTTCTTCCTAAGAGTATCCCTTGGCCACCAATCTTGCTTTGTTTCTTACAATCATACAAGATTCATCTAGCTTGTTTATGAAAACCCATTTTGCACCAACAATTAATCTGTCATTAGGTCTTGGTACCAGTTTCCAGACTTTGTTTCTCTCAAACTCATTTAACTCCTCCTGCATTGCAATTACCCAATCAGGATCCTGTAAGGCTTCTTCAACCTTCTTAGGTTCATTCTTTGAGAGAAAGCAACTGTGCAAGCATTCATTTTGAATTGATCTTCTAGTTCGAACACCACTATTCGGATCACCAATAATCAAATCGTTAGTATGATCCTTTGTCCATTTTCTAACAGGTGGTAGATTGCCTCTTCTAGACTCTCCCCCTAAGTTAGTGGTATCTCTTATAGAAGAACTCTCTCTGCCTTCAAAAGCTTCCCCTTGATCAGTAGAATCAGTAGATTCCAAACTGTTGCTAGTTACTGATCTTTCCTCAGTAGACTCTGAAAGATCAGTTCCTGATGAAGTAGACTCTGAATAACTAGTCTGCTCCTGATGATCACTGTGTCCTCCTTAATTTATTTGTTCCCCCTCAACAGTAGCATTCCTTTGAGAAGCAATAGAAATTCCTTCTGGAGAACCTTCAACATCACTGGAGAGTATCTCAGAATTCTTCAGATTTTCAAATTCCAACTTGTCATGGCTTTCATCAGTTTGCAGAATTCCAAATTTCTTGTCATCAAATGCAACATGAATTGATTCCATAACAATGTGAGTTCTGAGATTATAAACTTTGAAGGCTTTTGATGCTGAATATCCTAGAAAGATTGCTTCATCCGATTTGGCTTCAAATTTTCCAAGTTGTTCTGGATGAACTTTTAGGACATAGTATTTGCATCCAAAGATGTGAAAATATTTCGCACTTGGTTTTTTTCCTTTAATCATCTCATAGGGAGTCTTTCCATGACTATTTACCAAGGTACAATTTTGAGTGAAACATGCAGTATTAATAGCTTCTGCCCAAAAATAGGTTGGAAGTTTTGCATCTGCAAGCATGGTTCTTGCTGCCTCTATGAGAGTTCTGTTCTTTCTTTCCACTACACCATTCTGCTGAGGTGTTCCAGGTGCAGAAAATTGTTGAGTGATTCCATTGTCTGCACAATACTCCTCCATTGTAGAATTCTTGAATTTTGTAGCATTGTCACTCCTAAGTACTTTGACTTTGTACTCAGAGCTATTCTTAATATTCTTGACAAGTTCAATGATTTGCTGAGGAGCTTCATCCTTCTTGTGTAGAAAGAAAACCCATGTGAACCTTGTGAAATCATCCACTATGACTAGAGCATATCTTTTCTTGCTGATAGACATAATGTTTACTGGACCAAACAGATCAAGATGTAGCATGTGAAATGGTTCAGTAATTGAATTTTCAGTCTTGCTCTTGAAAGTGGTTCTTCTCTATTTTCCAAGCTGACGGGCATCACAAAGTCCATCTTGCACAAAATTTGCCTGAGGTAGGCCTCTCACCAGATTATGCTTAACAAGTTGATTAAGCTTCTTGAAGTTGAGATGTGAGAGCTTCTTGTGCCAACTCCAGCTTTCATCATTTGTTGCTTTGCTGTAGAGACATCTAGTAATTCCTTTAGATGTATAACTCAAGCTGGCTTTATATATGTTACCATGTCTTTGACCAGTTAGAACAATGTCTCCATTCTGCATATTCAAGATTTTGCATCCTTCTCTGTCAAAGATTGATTGGTAACCTTTATCACCCAGTTGACTTATGCTTAAAAGTGTATATTTCAAGCCTTCAACCAGTGCTACGTTTTCTATGATGACATTCCCCAAAACAATTGAGCCATATCCCAGAGTTTCTCATTTGTTGCCATCACCAAAAGATATTACTGGGCCAGCTTTCCTCTCAAATTTTGTAAGCAGGGACTTCTTTCCAGTCATATGTACAGAGCATCCACTGTCCAAGATAATTGAATGCTTCTTTCCTGTGCCCTTCAAACAAAAAGTAACTAGTTAGAATTTTTTTAGGACCCAACTTTGATTGGATCCTTTCTTACTAAATTTAGAAACAACAGGCTTTGAAGATTTTGCTTTTACTTTACCTGTTGCAGAGTCAACCTTAGACTCTGATTTCACAAACTGTTTGTGACTAGGAGTTTCATATTTCAGAGAATAATAGTCATAATACAGTTCATGATATTCTCTACACATGTAAATGGAATGAAGTAAACTACCACAACGATAACAAGCTTTTTGTGGTTGGTATTGAATTTTTTGAGTCTTGGGAAATCTGGACTCAGTTTTCCAAGAAGGATTTTGATTGCAGTCTAGGGCCAAATGATTATGATTTCCACACTTATAGCATTTTTTCCTAGGTGCATAAGGTACATTCTTGTAATTATTCTCTTTATTAATACCTTCTTTTCCATTCCTATTTCTTTTGATCCTGCTAGACTCTGAAAGACCATCTAGTCTCTTTTTCAATTGAGACTTAGACAGAAACCCTATGTTGACATTCTTAGGTTTCTCTAACACTTTCTCATCTGAATTACTATTGTTAATTCTTTTGTGTACAATAGGGGTACCTTTTGAATCAACAAATTTAACATGTTTAGGTTCAGAAACAATTCTCTTACCTTCAGATTTAGATGTGCTAGCTTCTACTTTACTATCATCATTGACAATAGCTACTTTTTCTTCTTGTCTAGCCTTGTCAAAACCTAAACCATTAACTTTACCATGAATTCCACTTTCAATGATTTCTTGAGTCTTTTTACCAGAATTGTTAATGGTCTTAATCACATCCCTCTCTTCATCTAGTTCTTTTCTGACATAGTCATAAGCTTCAAGAATAACACCATAATCATGCTTAGCTTTATCAGAACTTAATCTATATTCTTCCATTTGAACTAACTCAGATTGAAGAAAATTATTTCTATCAACTAACTTGTCATTCTTAACCTTAAGTTCATCTCTTTCACTAGTAAGAATTCTAAAATTAGTCATAAGATTCTTAAACTCAGCATGGATAGATCTAATTTCATCAAAATTTAAGCTATCAAATGAATCAAGAGAGTGAAGTGATACCTTAACAGAAGATGAAGAAGTTTTCTTTGGAGATCCAGGTTTGTCTGAAACATTTGCCATCAGTGCAATGTTGTCATAATCCAATTCATCTTCAGAATCACTGGAATCAGCCCAATCCTTCTGTGTGACCATGAGTGCATTACCCTTTCCTGAATTCCTAGGCTTCTTGCACTCACTAGCAAAGTGTCCAAGCTCGCTGCCGTTAAAGCACTTGATCTTGGCCTTATCAAGCTTGACAATTGTACTTTTGCCTTTGTCACTCTTCTTCTCCTCCTTCTTTTGAAAAGGTCCCTTGCTAAATCTTCTCCTGTTGAATCTTCCTTTCTTGAAAGCTTTAGCAAACATAGCAAAGAGTTCCTGCATCTTAGATTCAGAATCACTGTTGTCAGAGTCCATATCAGTAGTCTCTGACTCAGAACTTTCTTTGCTTTTCTTCTTCCTTGAGTTTTTTACAGCAGGTTCATCATGCTGTTCCTCTGGAAGATTCTTTGATTCAGATTGAGCAGTGACTGCAACAGTTTTCATCTTTCCTTCACTCCTGCTCTTCTTCTGTTGCTTGTCAAGTTCATAAGCCCTCAGTTTTCCATACACTGCCTCTAATGATATCGCATCCAGATCATTAGCTTCCTCAATTGCAGATATCTTCTCATTATAGAAATCAGGCAAGGCTTTCATGAACATAGTATTCATATCCTCCAAGTCATATGCATGGCCATCTCATTGATGAGTTTTGTAAACCTATCAAAGGTATCAGTAAGTGACTCACCAGACTTGGATTCAAAATACTCATACTGTTGTATAAGTAATGTCCTCATATTCTTCCTGACAGGCTTAGTTCCTTCACAATGAACTTTAAGATTATCCCATATATCCTTAGCAGTCTTACAAGAGAGAACATAGTTAGTGAGAACAGAATCAAGATTGTTGAATAATATGTTTCTCATTTTAGCATCTTTAAGAACATTCTCATTTTCCTTATCTATTCATTCAGATTTAGGCTTCTCTGTTGTATGTTCTGGAACAACCTCACCATTAACAGTTGCTTGTCCAACAACCTTTGTTGGGATAAATGGTCCATCTCTGATCATGTCAAGATAATCAGGATCTGTTGCTTCCAGATGATACAACATCTTTACTTCCCATAGAGTATATTCGTTTCTCTTGAGCATAAGGATCTTAGTATTACCATCCTTGTAACCAGACATGATTGCAGATCTTTATGATTATTCGAAATCAACCTGCTTTGATACCAATTGTTAACTCGAATAACTTGTAGAAGGGGGGGTTGAATACAAGTTATACAATCGTGTCTGATTTTTGCTCGAATAAATAAACAAGAACAAACTAATAAAACCAAACTGTTTGTATTAATAAGATCAAATACAAACTCTACCAAAGGTGTACAAATACCTTTAGCAGCTGCTGACAATACAAATCTCTCTCTGTTTGTTTCGAACTCTCGAATACAAACCTTATGCTCTCGACTCACAATCGCTCGACACTTTTTACAATGATATAGAGAGAGAGTATTTATAATGCTACCTATCAACTAATAATAGAAAGTTAATCTATACATGACAATGTTCTGCCGTCCAGTTGATAGTTTCCATCAATAGAAAATTCTTTCCTTCATGATATCTTCTTGCTTGTTCTTCAAACAATGATCCTATTTTATAGCACTTGCCAGTTTCTGTAGCATCCATAATGACATCATCAGTAACACGACTGATATCAGGATTCTATCTTGCATCAGGATCTGACCATCCCATCAGTACTTGATCAGTATTTGACTCGTCATATCAGGATTCAATCTCAGTTCCTGACATATAGTCCCAGATGCACTGTTCCTGACTTAACTCTACAGATTACTGTCTAACACATTTATCCTATACAAAGTGCTAAATCCTTTATAAGATCAGGATATACAAGAAGTATAAGTAAAATTCTATTTTAACATCACAACTCATTAATTATTCCTAATACAGCCTTTTTCTCAGGACACTACTGCTAATTCTACAGGTACTCTTTACCTTCTTAAATATGTATGTATGTATGTATGATGTGTGTGTGTGTGTGTGTGTGTGTATAATTTTGTTCAGGTTTCTTGTTATTTCTTGCATTTTTTGAGGTAAGACTTAGACCTTAATTATAAATTGTGACTAGTTTTTATGTATGTATATGATCTGAAAGTTGGATTTTTAAATTTTGTTACTGGTATATGTTGTTAAAAGTATGCATCTTTATGTCTGTATAACAATCATAATGTCAACCTTTTTTTTCTTTGTATGTTGTTTAAATTTTAAAGAAGACTTTTTGTGTTGATTTCAATGTTAGGGGAGGCAGAGGCAAGACCAGAGCATCACAAAGATTTGTGTAAGAAAATACTTATAGCTGTCATTATTTCCTCAACTGTACTTGGTGGAATTTTACCGTCACTATCTTGTTACTGGATCTGTAGGCGCCAAACCTTGAACAACTCTGATACTAAAACTGAAAACAGCCTAGGTATCTTCTTCCTAGATCATTTTTACATTAGGCTTTCAGTTGGATTATGTTTTTGACTGGACTATTCTGAAATACCAGTAATCACAACTTGCAAATCCTCCATCTCGTGCTCTTGTAAGTCTTACTCTTTTCGGAGATTCTCTATCTTGGTCTAGTAACTACAATCATGCTCAGTTAAATTCTCTTGCAAAAAGGGAGCTGCACAAAAGCCGAAATGATAAGATAAAAATGAAATGAAACTTTTTGTGGCATGTGCATTCACCACTGGTTAGATTAGTGTTTAGTTGGTTTGCACAGATACTGAATGTGGGGTATTGTTGAAGTATGTTAGCTGCATTCTAATTACGTCATAGTAAATTTAAGTTGTACTCCTTTACCTTCTCTCCATTACTCACATTTTCCTAAACACTTATGGAATCATATAATTACAAAGCATTTAATTGTTCTGCTCTTGTTGATGGAGGCCTAATCACCTAATCACTTTCTCATGCTAAAATGAAGTGGACTTCATTTAATCTTTTTTTTGGGAGTTGTTCTGTTGGCAATAATGTGCACATGTTATATTTGACCAATTTACTTCCAAAATTTGCACTTCTGGTTTCTGTATGCAAAATTTTAGTCTGGTTTTTTAAATTTAGCTACATGATAAAGTTGCCCAATTCTAATATTATGCGGTCAAGTGAATTTTTGTCTGTTAGTTGATATAGACGAAATATCTATATCTCGGTCCACGACCGAAATGGAACGATATGACGAGTTAATAACTATGCTCTTGCTATATCTCCACAATTCAGTTACACTACAATTATTTTTTGGGAAGCTTCTTATTTTTTTCTGAAATTTCATGAATTATACTGTATTGCTAGAAACTTATCTTCCAATTGAAGTCCTTTCCGCAACAAGATATTTGACATTTGTTATTGCAATTGCAGGCTGTTTGGATTTAACGCGGGGAAGTTGTAGATAGATGAAAGAGTCGATTTAAGCATGAGTGATCCTGATCTTGTCCCTCTCCTTATTCAGGTATTCTGCTAAAATGTCAGATTGGGTGGTATAGGCCATTTTTCCTATGCATATTCTCACCATTAATCTTTAAAGTTAGATTATATATCTGGGATGTAATAATCTTATCTAAGTAGCTTATATATCAAAACTGTAATGTGCACAATGCATAAAACAGAAAGCATTTTTTCATGGTTAATTATGTGGTTCATACAGAACTAGTCATTCGTTCTCTCTGTTTATCTTTTGTTTCAAGTCAGCTGTTTATGTTGGCACTTGGAATACCAATGGGCTATGATTATGCCAAAGGATAGAACATTTTGTATAATTAACGTGTACGGAGATATAGGTAGTGGCAACTCTCTCAGAGTAGCTCTTTATCATCTTGTATAATATCGTAAGTGTTATCTTGTTTAATACCGTAAGTGCTATCTTGTATACTTTTGGTCCATATTTTGCGTCTTCTGTTATTTTGGTATGTTTGGTGAATATTTGCATGGACATATTATGTGGCCTAAGGTGATGGATAAACCCCTCATATTCTAACTGGGTCATTGATTTATCTAGGTCTGTTAATTGGCATTATTTGATAATTATAAGATTTGTTTACAAAGGGTCAGGTCCATATCATTAAATTAAGAAAATTTAAAGTGTGCAGTCTATTTCCAGAAAATATATGTATATACTAATGTTATGGCCATATCTCTCTTTGATGCTATTATTGTAATATTAAACTAATCAAAGTCTTTTAAGGTATGCTTTGTGGATAATGATTACGACTTGTGCTAAAGTTCAATATTTTGCAGGAAGCATCTAGTCCTAACCGCACCCTCGATCTTGCTTCTGCTCTTGAGATTGGTTCACCTGGAAATAAAGCTTGCATCAATAAAACAGCTGTTAGTGGTAGTACAAGATCAGTCATGACTATAGCATTTGAATTTGCATTCGAAAGTCACATGCAAGAAACTGTAGCTTCAATGGATCGGCAATATAATGCTAGTAGTAGTGACATAGGAGCTGCTATCTTCTTCTGTACTTATTTGTTTTACTTTATGTTCTTTAGTGCTGGTGGATTTTTGGATGATTTGATTGGTTTTGTACTAGATGATGTTATTGAAATGATGTTGGATGATGTTATTGAAATGTAATTAATTTGGTTCTTGATTTCTTTTACTGGAAAATGTAATATTTAAATATCAAATTTTTTGTTATTAAAATTAGTTATAAATGATTTTAATTATGTAACACATAATGTGTTACAATTAGTAAAAGAGGGTGTTACAATAAATTGTTGACCCCACTTAGATGTGGGCCCCACATTTGTCCCTATGCAAAATTGTATCATCTATTGTAACACACAAACTATGTTACTGTAGAGTGTTTAAGATGTTACTATAGAGGTTTTTTGTAACCCCATTTGCTATGTTACCTTTGGCTGTTTTTTTATGTTACCTTAGATATCTATAGTTACTGCTGAGAACCTAACATAGCTGAAGTGTTACCATAGCCCTATTTTGGCCTATGGCAACTTCAAACAGGGGTCTATGGTAACACAGTTTGGGGGTTGCAATAAGCAATCTATGGCATAGTGAAGCACTTAGCTTCCTCACCACTAATCATCAACACTTGTCTCTCTAAAAACATCATCCATGACATCATGGCTTTATTAAAGCTACTTTATGGGAGATATTATCTAAATACACTACAATAATGCAAAGTAGATGAGAACAAAGCAAGAGAAACCAAGCAAAACTCCATCTCTCTCAAACTCCATCTCCATATCTCCACTTCTACCCATTCTAAAATCACCAAATTTTAACCATAACTTCTCCACTCTATGGGTAATGTTCGTTCAAAATTACATGGCCAACAAAGGAGTGTAGCCTAGTCAAATCTCCTCCCCAAGTTGAAGAACCGAACCTGCCTTTCCTTCACAGTTTCTGACCAGCGGAAAGATGGGGTTCAAAACCCTAGCTAGGAAGCTTCAAATTTGATGAGCTAGGACTCAAAATAAAGCTTAGGAAGAGGCCAAGATGTGGTAAACATTTGAGAGCCAAAATCTTATTTTTTCGATTTTCTATGATTTTTACAAAAGTGATGATGAATAGTAACCCTTAGAAAGTAACTTTGTTTTCTTGCTTGATTTGGATGATTAAAGCTATCTTAAGGTTATACAAGGACTATATAAGGATTATTAGAGCTTGTACACTCTCCAAGGAAGGTAATCATCTCAAGAAACCCTAGCTCTTAGCTTAAGTTTTGATGATTATTGGATGATCTTAGATTAGTATGTTCATGGTGATGTTATAAGCATGATTATATAGTTAATTAGTTGATTTAAGAGACATGATGATTATTATGATGAAGTGATGAGTTCTTGGACTTATTAAGATAACAATCGTGTGTATAAGAGGTATGATATGCCCGGTGTGCCTTGGTTTTGATGTTACTATTTTTGGAACGTTCGATGTATAGCCGTCGTAATGCCGAAATTTCGTAAAACCTTAAAATTCGTGCATAACAGTTGGGATAATAAGGGAATTTATACGTAAACCAATTATGTTTTCAAATCTTATAGACATATAGGGTCTAAGCATAAAAGGTGTCCACACGACTTCTATCTTTTTAAGTGGATGTTCGTGTGGTTTGATATAAGTTAAGGCTGAAAGGCGCTTATGTTAGTTTCGTGTTCCCGACTAGCTTTTGTAATTATCAAAATAGTTTAGATTAGACATACACTGCACTTTACATTTTGTTCATTCTACAACATCATCATACCGGCTAATAGAACTTTGGAAGCTAAGGGCTTGGTTTTCTTCTCTTTTATGTACACTTTCTTTAGTTTAATTATCCATTAATGTAAGGTATTTTCTATTTTACCTTGTTTATTAAATATATATTTTAGATGGATTGTTATATAATTTTAGTTGTTCTTAATTTTTATATTAGTGAGTAGTTTGTTCAAGGGCATAAAGGGAAGCATGTTTGCATGATAATTCTGGTATGATTTTCATAGTGGTTTGATTGATTATGGTAAATTCTAATCGATTATGTTTTGATATTTAATTTGTGTTAGAGGCCAATATCACAGATTAATTATATGTGAATAGGCGTAATAGATCGAGAGATTTTACTCACTAGAGGCACATATACGGTTAGCGGAATTGAATTTTAGTGCGAGAGCATAATTGGATTTCCGAGAGCATTAATGCTTGAGAGAGATTAACACATGCTCTAATTACCCGATTAATTAAATTACTAAAAGTGATTATATTTGTAAGCATGTTTCGGGAGTGTTGATTCTTGAGAGAGATTAACAAACCGTAATTGCATGACCATTTTGATTGTTTTAGCTTAGAAGCCAGATATTATGTAAACATGGTGGACTTAATTGCACTGGATTTAAAATTCATTGTTTATCCCTTAATTAATTAGTTAAATTAATATAAATAATTAGTTAGTAAATATTTTCATAACTATCGTTTTTGCTCTAGAAACAATTGAATTAAAAATAATCAATCAGACCACTATGAAAATCATGCCAGAATTATCATGCAAACATGGCTTCCCTTTATACCCTAGAACAACTACTCACTAATATAAAAATTAAGAACAACTAAAATTATATAACAATCCATCTAAAATATATATTTAATAAACAAGGTAAAATAGAAAATACCTTAGGGGATTACTTGGAGTGCTCTCTACTTCGTTGGAAGCTATTTCGATTTTATTTTCTAAACTCTTATTTTACGGGGATTGCCAGGATTACTCCTCTCTATTTCATTGGAAGCTATTTCGGTTCTATTTTCTAAACTCTTGTATTTCATATTTTATTCATGCAATTTTATACCATGTTTTCTTTTAATCCCATGATGACGATTCGTTCGATTATGAACTAATCGACGTCATGGATCCCACGAAGACTTGGTGTTTGTTCAGAAATAATATTTAAGCAACGACGTATGATTAAACAACAAACTGCTTGAATAAATATAAAAAGGGAGTTTTGTTTTATTATTCTAATTGATTTATCAAAATAATAATACTAAATAATTCAAACTACTTGATTTAATTAAACGATATTTTATATGTGAGAAAAACATGAGATTCTAATTTCATTACTTATTTCATTTAGAATTGATGCCTTAATTCAAAGGGATTTGATAATTACGAAAGCTAGCCGGGAACACGAAACTAACATAAGCGCCTTTCAGCCTTAACTTATATAAAACCACACGAACATCCACTTAAAAAGATAGAAGTTGTGTGGACACCGTTTATGTTTAGACCCTATATGTCTATAAGATTTTAAAACATAATTGGTTTACGAATAAATTCCTTTATTATGGCTACATAGGGCGATATGATCCAAAACCCTACCACTTATCGTAAATGTACATAACAATTACGAACATATGCTAACATGGCAAATTCTAAATTCCTAAATCCACTTTCGCATTCATTAGGAATTAATAATTTAGATTTTAGCTACGCATCTAATAAATTAAGCGCAACCATATTAGGCAATCTGAATTTTTATCATAATACAAATTATTAAGGCATCGAATTTCTAAATTACGTAAATAAATCCATTAGAATCCCATGACGGTGATTAGTTCATAATCGAACGAATCGTCATCATGGGATTAAATGAAAACATGGTATAAAATTGCATGAATAAAATATGAAATACTCCTCTCTATTTCATTGGAAGCTATTTCGGTTCTATTTTCTAAACTCTTGTATTTCATATTTTATTCATGCAATTTTATACCATGTTTTCTTTTAATCCCATGATGACGATTCGTTCGATTATGAACTAATCGACGTCATGGGATTCTAATGGATTTATTTACGTAATTTAGAAATTCGATGCCTTAATAATTTATATTATGATAAAAATTAAGATTGCCTAATATGCTTGCGCTTAATTTATTAGATGCGTAGCTAACGTCTAAAGCGAAAGTGGATTTAGGAATTTAGAATTTGCCATGTTAGCATAGGTTCGTAATTGTTATGTACATTTACGATAAGTGGTAGGGTTTTGGATCATATCGCCCTATGTAGCCATAATAAAGGAATTTATTCGTAAACCAATTATGTTTTCAAATTTTATAGACATATAGGGTCTAAACATAAACGGTGTCCGCACAACTTCTATCTTTTTAAGTGGATGTTCGTGTGATTTGATATAAGTTAAGGCTGAAAGGCGCTTATGTTAGTTTCAAACTAATAGAAATCACTCCTATTTATAGCACAAAATTAGCCACCAAGAGCAATAAATAAACCAGCCGAAAGTAAGTCAGCAAAACAAACTTGGTGCGCGGCTCCTTAATTTTGACAAATATCACGCAGCCTTATTATTCTAATAACAAAAACTTGTTGGTTCGAAAACTAACTGCACAAGTGTACGCGCTCACAAGTAATATAATAAGTTCGATCCCACGAAGACTTGGTGTTTGTTCAGAAATAATGTTTAAGCAACGACGTATGATTAAACAACAAACTGCTTGAATAAATATAAAAAGGGAGTTTTGTTTTATTATTCTAATTGATTTATCAAAATAATAATACTAAATAACTCAAACTACTTGATTTAATTAAACGATATTTTATATGTGAGAAAAACATGAGATTCTAATTTCATTACTTATTTCATTTAGAATTGATGCCTTAATTCAAAGTAATTTGATAATTACGAAAGCTAGCCGGGAACACGAAACTAACATAAGCGCCTACACGAAACTAACATAAGCGCCTTTCAGCCTTAACTTATATCAAACCACACGAACATCCACTTAAATAGATAGAAGTTGTGTGGACACCGTTTATGTTTAGACCCTATATGTCTATAAGATTTGAAAACATAATTGGTTTACGAATAAATTCCTTTATTATGGCTACATAGGGCGATATGATCCAAAACCCTACCAATTATCGTAAATGTACATAACAATTACGAACCTATGCTAACATGGCAAATTCTAAATTCCTAAATCCACTTTCGCATTCATTAGGAATTAATAATTTAGATGTTAGCTACGCATCTAATAAATTAAGCGCAACCATATTAGGCAATCTGAATTTTTATCATAATATAAATTATTAAGGCATCGAATTTCTAAATTACGTAAATAAATCCATTAGAATCCCATGACGGTGATTAGTTCATAATCGAACGAATCGTCATCATGGGATTAACTGAAAACATGGTATAAAATTGCATAAATAAAATATGAAATACAAGAGTTTAGAAAATAGAACCGAAATAGCTTCCAATGAAAGAGAAGAGCACTCTAAAATAATCCCCTTACAATCTTCAACCAAAATAGAACTTATACTAAATTTGCAGAAAATTTAAGTGTATAAAATACAACTGAAATTACAAAAGAAAGTGATGAAATATGGAGAGAATAAAACTGAACATTCAGTCGAGAGGTGTTTCAAACTAATAGAAATCACTCCTATTTATAGCACAAAATTAGCCACCAAGAACAATAAATAAACCAGCCGAAAGTAAGTCAGCAAAACAAACTTGGCGGGCGGCTCCTTAATTTTGACAAATATCACGCAGCCTTATCTATACTATACTATAATAAGTAAACTAAGGGATAATTGGTAGTTTGGTAGTTTGGTTCAACCCTATTTTTTAGCCATAATTTTAGTTCAATTAAAAATAAATTTAATTAATATTTTATCTACCTTAAAACATTCCCGGGTAAGCAAAGATTTAGCCGAGAGTTTTGATTGAGAGGAGTGGCGTGTGTGTGTTTTTTTTTAAATTTTATTAACATGAGAGTGTTTAACAGGAGAGTGTTTTGTGTGTTTTTTTACATTTTTTTATTATTAATAAACATTTTTTTTATTAATAATAATAATAGAGATTTAAGCAAATCAAAGAGTGACCAAAATGAGTGACCAATAAAAGAGTACCAAACTGACAACCAAATATATCCTATTTCGCTTATAATAGTATTAAATTAGGGGATAATTGGTAGTTTGGTAGTTTGGTTCAACCCTATTTTTTAATATTAAAAAACATATTAAACAAATAACAAATTACACTAAAACAAATTAAAATTAACATTTATAATATTATATTACAATATAAACAAATTATAAAAAATTAAAAACAACCCGTGCAAAAGCACGGGTTATAAGCTAGTTATTCTAATTCAATGATCAACTTATTCAATTTATAGTAACATGCCGTCGTCTTTTGATTTAGATGAAGGGTCTCCCGTAAAAATGCTTTTTAACCCGCATAGCTTATAATTTTTTAATTAATAAATAATTATTTTAATTTAAAAATTATAAAAATAAATATCTAATATTATTAGATATTTATAAATATAATTTTCTAATTAAATAAAATATTTATTAATATAAATAAATCCTTACGCTCTAAGCTGCGATCTTTTGAGGGTCGGAAACCGGACTCCTTTTACTTAACAAAAAATATATCAATTCCAATCGGGATTCCTGCTTTAAGAATATATCACTTTCCATATTTTTGTGATAATTCTATTTCCTCATTGCTCGTCCAGGTGTAAACTACGGTCTGCTGAGGATCTAAAACCGAACTCCTTTGGTTACAAAAAAAATATAACAATTCCAACCGGGGTTTCAGCATTAAGAATATATCACTCAGAATTTCTTTATGATTATTCTTTTTCCTCGTAGCATGTCCACTTGATAATAAAATCCTTGTGATTAAATGATTTAGCACTTCTGCTGCTTGCACAATGATTTTATACCAGTCTTGACTTCCTCATACCTTGCGCTCTCTTGGCAACTCTTAATTCCGAATTGAGGCAGAAATCCACCGTTTTTAGTCTTTTATCACCACGATACCTAAAGTTGCGAGTTTTGCACAACAAAGACTAAAACAACACAAACGAATTAAAAGACACAACATACTTAAGGATAAAACACCAATATAGGTCCAAATAGCGCATAATAAGTGGATATAAAAATCCACTTATCACACCCCCAAACTTAAACCGATACTTGTCATCAAGCGAAAACAGACTCAACTACCTCTAAATGCATGAATGCAACTGATGCAAGGATCCCATAGGCAAAGCAATAACCAATTTAACAGAGTGCCTTAGAGAATGTGATAATTCCAAATAGAGATCGACTAAATACCAGCATATTAACATTTACAAGCACAAAAACGTGCGTGTGTGCTTAGCTCACCAGATGTACTCCCTACACTAGTTCAGAAACATAGCCTATTCTTTGACCAAAGAATCACAAGTTTATACATAAAATGAACGTTAAACACTTAATAACTCAGATACACCTTCATACTTATTCAAGTTTGCCAAGGATTTAACATGCTTTATTTAGTTCATTCAACTGCTATATATACAAAACTATGCTACTTATGCTTATTTGACTGTGCAATGGTTGAGGCCCCTAAAGACTTATGCACTAATACTCTTGTAGCGAGCGTTGGGTTAATGGATCCCAGGCCGAGAAAGCCTTAGGTCACTAGGCACAAAGTCCCCTAGAACTTAATTGCTCGAGTATTAATGAGCCCAACCTTAGTCAATTATGCCCGTATACACTTATATCAACTCTTTTTCTTTTCTTTTTCTTTTCTCTTTTTTTTTTCTTTTTTTTTATTCTTTAAGAATGAGTGCGTTGCGCTCCATCTCATTCCACCCCTAGACTACTCATAATAAGCATATGAGTGGCTACTAGCCTTTGACGCCTAACCTTATTAACTTTCTTAGCTACCAAACTTTTAGCATGCAATCCTTGGTTTCCCCCAAACTTATACTTTAGTGTTCTTTCGTTATGAAGGGAATACAGAACATTCTAAATATAAACAAGTGATTATTCTTAACAAAACAACAAGTATGTTCAGGAACTAGTTCAAGAGCAATCGCTGAGACTCTGTTAAGAATGTGTTTCTGTAGCATGCAAGTCAATTCCTAAGTATTTAAATCAGCCCTCTATTCATCATTATCACACTCAAATTCATCATTGACTGCTAAAAGGAACCACCAAGCGCTATGGGATCAAGGAAAATATGCTATGCAACTAATCATGAAAATGCATTTTTTTTTACATGGCATAATATGAAGAGTTAATTCCATTTCACATCCCTTTGGTTTCGGCCAACTGCATTTTTTACCCATACTTTGCATAATTGCACTATGCATCCCTTTACTAGTTTTGGCGGGGCAATTTGCATCCCTTCGGTCTATTTTGGCCGTTAACGTTAAAATTGGCAGGGGCATTTTTGGAATTAATAATTCTGAATTGCATTTTGACCCTTGAAGTATTACATATTTTACATATGAACCCTTAAACCAAAAAATCAAACACTTTTGCTCCTGGACAATAAAAATTGAGTAATTTAATCCTTTTACCAAAATTTATTCCAATATTATTTTTTAATTTTCGAATTTTTAGAATATATTAAAATAAAAAATGAAAAGCATATATTATTTTATAAAATTTCAGCATAACATCCCGAACTTATCAAAAAAAAAATTTCGTTCAAGATATTTTAAAAAAAAATTCGAATAAATTTTAAAAAAATAGTAATCTTATAAAGTCAATTCGAAAGTTTATGGTATTTCCTCATATTATTTTTGTAAGATCTAATTGTCTTAATCAAATTCTAATTCTTCATCAAATTTTAATTTTTTTTCATCTATTTTCAATCCACTATTAATATTATTTCTAAAAAAATATGGATATGCTGCAAAAAAAAATTATAAAATAATCTATTTTGTTGTTTTTTATTTGAAGATACATTGAAAAGGGTTAAATTATACAATATTTGTAGTTAAAGGGCAATAATACATATTTTTTTTAAGGGGGTTTACGTGTTTAAGGGTCTTACAAAAATAATATGAGGAAATACCATAAACTTTCGAATTGAATTTATAAGATTACTACTTTTTTAAAATTTATTCGAATTTTTTTTGTAAAATTTCTTGAACGAAAATTTTTTTGTGATAAGTTCGGGATGTTATGCTGAAATTTTTATAAAATAATATATGCTTTTCATTTTTTATTTTAACATATTCTAAAAATTCGAAAATTAAAAAATAATATTGGAATAAATTTTGGTAAAAGGATTAAATTACTCAATTTTTATAGTCCAGAAGCAAAAGTGTTTGATTTTTTAGTTTAAGGGTTCATATGTAAAATATGTAATGCTTCAAGGGTCAAAATGCAATTCAGAATTATTAATTCCAAAATTACCCCTGCCAATTTTAACGTTAACGGCCAAAATAGACCGAAGGGATGCAAATTGCCCCGCCAAAACTAGTAAAGGGATGCATAGTGCAATTATACAAAGTATGGGTAAAAAATGCAGTTGGTCGAAACCAAAGGGATGTGAAATGGAATTAACTCTATGAAGAGTTAATTCCCCAAAAAACATGGGGAATACTTGCACTTTCGACACCAAGACATTGCGTATTTACTTTGATTCTTAAGTTGATATGGCATGAGAGGATTTGAAGGTATGGTAGGCTAGATCTTTGCATTTGCATATTAGTTGCATTCATGCATTGCATTGCATTAGGTTAAATGGATTTTGTGGGTACATTCGCTATAGACCCTCACGAGACCTTACTCGTCCACTAGGGCTGCCTAGGGGTTTAAAGGGCTTGTTGCATATGCCAAATGCAACCGTGATCACCTACGGAAGTGGTACTAATTAGGTAGTTGTAATTGTTTATGCTTGAGGACAAGCATCAGTTTAAGTTTGGGGGTTTGATAAGTGGATTTTATATCCACTTGGAATGCCTCCGTTCGGCTTAAATTGATTGTTTTGGACTCAAGTTTGTGTAGTTTTGATGTGTTTTGTGTAGTTGTGCAGGTTTCCAAGAATATCTAAGCTTTTGTCGTTTTTGGAGATTTAATTGATTAAAATTCGGATTTTCCGGGAAGGCTGCGCAGCTTATACTGTTTTGGCCATATCTGGAGTTCTAGAAGTCCGTTTTCAGCGATCTTACTGCCCACGCGAAGCTTGAGAGATTTTCTACAACCTGGGATAGGAAACAAGTGCAAGAAATAAGCTGAATAAAGTCGCGCACGTAATCTTAATTAAAGAAGGCTGGGAATTTACTGTTTTGCCCTTTTTCTAATTCTAATTGTATTCTGGGCAGTTTTGGGTACCTTCTTTAAATCCTAATTGTAATAGAAGGCAATATCTTGCTGGGCAAGATTTGTAGAGCCTATATAAACACATCCTACCATTGTAAATAGATAACACTTCATAGCTTGTAATCATATCAAGGTACTTTCGTTCTTCAATATTATGTTTTCATTCATTATCATTATTATTTTGTTTTC